>OY365792.1:21528578-22861892 GCA_959347355.1 Napeogenes inachia | reverse complement strand
AAAGTTTGTCGTATACAATATGTCATCACAGCGACAGACATTAGTACATGTTTCAATGACATATTATAAAAAAATTATTCTGTAATAACAATTCTTGTATGCCAGGTTCTTTACGGTATATATTTTTAGAGTTTCACAAAAAATACATGTATTTTTCGTTTATAAAATAAGATTTAGCCTCAAAATTGTAATGTTGGAACAACAAAGTATCACAAATCTCATCACGGCCATCACATTATATAAATATATAGAAAATCTATTTCGCGGTGTATGGCACAAAGTTTATTAGATTTCGGCGCCATCGAGTGCCTATCTAGCTGTAAATAAGCTACTAGTGTGAAAATGCGATTGTCTCGTAAAAATGAAATAAAAGCGTGTGAGTTGGCTATGGAGCCCAATAGAAAATGTCTTCGCAGCGACTTAAAGCTAAAATAAAAAGTATACATCAGCTTTATAACGAGAAATCTAATCTTGGAGAGTAATAGCAGCTAAGCTGCAGAAATATTTTTGAGCTTTAGGGTCTTTAAGTATAAAGAGCAATTGGCCACGATAATAACTAGACGTCACTTAGTTATATTGGTTTTATGTTGGTTCATAAACCCAGTTCATATAATAACGGAAGGTATTAATTGTTTGTAATATTCCTCAACATAACTAAAATAAGGCTCTTCAAAGCATTGTTGTCTGTGGGTATACACTATAACTGCTAACGGTAAAAACTATTTGAAGGAATGGACCAACACGAGCTGAAAAAAGCAAGCGGTGTTTAAAACTAGAACGACCAAATAACGGAACTATTTTAGTATCAACTACCTCAATTATTTTGTACTATTATTATGATTTTGGAGAATTTCTTAATACAAATTTTTTCGTACTCAATTTTATTACGATTCTAGTTGGTGAACATATCTTTAGTAGTTTTAACATGTCGATTGTCGTTGTGTAGCAAAAAAATCTTCTTCTTTAAGTTCTACAAAATTACATAAAATTTCAAGCAGTGATAGAGTAGTTTCAAATGAATTGCAAAAAAGTTCACCTTTCTCTAGCAAAAAAAAAAATAAAACCAGTGTGCGTTTTGAGCCACGAGCGCTTGACAGAGACGTAAGGCAAAAGTCACGTAGGGTATAACCTACTTAAGGGTTGAAAACTGGAGCAGCGCTAAAATATTTACCGGCCTCGCCGACACTTAACCGGTTCGCTGTGCCTAAGCGGATTCTTAGGGCTTGATGATCCTTCCGTCACATTTATCACGGAACTTTGTGGTTTTAAAATTTGTAACATTAATGGGATAAGATTAGATGAATGAGGCTTATAATTTTTCGTGGCAGTAAAGATTTGAGATTTATTGTTTAATATATTATTTATGTTTCGACTATAAATACTATAATAATAATAAACTATACCATCATATAATTACTTTAGAAATGTCTCATAGTGTTAGTAGTCATATATAATGATAATTTTAGAACTAATCCCACGAGTATCATATAGCACTAATACGACATGTTAGGTCAGACTTGTACATGTTTGATGAAAGCCACTCGCCGTTACGGAAAGCTCAGTTGTAATTAACTACAAGGATTATGTTGTCATCATTACAGCAGATTATGATTAGTTGTGGACTTAATGGAATTGATTTCGGACATTATGTAAATTGAGTTAGATCATTTTGGATGACTGCTCTCCGTATCGGTAACAACGTTCGCTTTTTCAAATGACAGAGAATACATAATCTTTGGAATACATTCGTCAAGATGTTACTATATTTATAAATAGACCTATTACGCAACCGCACAAATACCTTTTGAATATAATACATAATTCTGTGTTAAAAAAAGTGGAAAAGAATTGTTTGGTAAGGAGTAATTTAAAAATAAGACCATAACATCCGATCGCCGGCAAAGTTACCACCCATCGGGCAGAGTCGTGCCGCAAAGCGACCTAGTCGTGTTCCGGCACGTTGCTCGATGAAGCCGTTTATGGGAAATGGGTCTGAACAGTTGCGGTGCGTTGGCGAACCGGTCTGACGTCGGGTTGGTGTTTGTTTTGTCGGGTGTCTAGTCGAGGAGGGTAGCGGGATCCGAAGCGACGGCTTTCCGCTGGCCGCCCGCAGATAGTTGGGGGCCCAATTAGTGGGATAGCCACCCACGAAAGGCTGCCCCGCCAGCTGTGAAAAATCCCAGGGTGGCTTCATCGTGCTGGTTGGCGACCAGACGAGGAGGCCCGATGGCGATCCCTGGGGGGGTTCGGGCGTCCCCGCAGTCTCCAGACTAGCCTCCCAGTGGCAAGACATCACCAATTTCGACGTCGGGTTCGATACGTACCGTCTCGTTCAACTGCCATTTCCCATCCCTATTCACTTTTATATTTATTTTTTTTTATGAAAAAGTCAAGAAAAAGGAACAAGGTTACACAGCGGTTGCACTCCTCCTCATATAAAGTGCACCTCACTAATATCAGGGGTTTGCACTCAAATCTTTTAGCTGTCCACCACCACCTGGAGACAGAGCAGCCGCACTTGCTCTTTTTGACGGAGACGCAGATACAATGTCCTTTGAGCGCTGCATACTTGGATTATCCCGGTTACTCGTTAGAGCACAACTTTCGCTCACGGGCCGGAGTCAGTGTGTACGCGCGGAACGACCTCTGTGTTCAGCGTCTCCGTCACCTTGAAGACCCCACTTTTTCTTCCCTATGGGTTTTAGTGGACACAGGAAACGAAAAAATCCTGTATTCCTGTGTCTACCGTTCGCTGCTGATATGGCTTTGCATCAGTACCCTTCAGCGCAGCTTGTTTTTCTGGGGGACTTTAATGCTTGTCATCAAGACTGGCTGTTCCCGTACCAGAAAACCGACCATGCTGGAAGAGAAGCGCGGAACTTTGCGTTGTCCTTGGACCTCTTTCAGCTGGTGAGGCAAGCGACAAGGGTACCAGATGTGGTAGGCCATACAGCCAATTGCCTGGACCTTCTGCTGACAACTGATCCGGACAGGTATCGTGTTGAGGTCACCTCCCCCTTGGGAACCTCCGATCACTGTCTGGTGAAATCTGTATTTACATATTCCCCACCAGCTTTCGAACAACATGGTGTTAGGCGAGTATGGAAATACAAGTCAGCAGATTGGGATGAGATGCGGCACTTTTTTGCGTCTTATCCTTGGCGGCAGGTCTGCTTCTCTTCTTTGGATCCGTCGAGTTGCGCGGATGCTATAACCGATGTGGTGCATCAGGCAATGGAGTATTTTATTCCTTTTGCTACCGTACCCATCGGTGGCAAAGCTCGCCCATGGTTTAATGCCGAATGTCGTCATGCACATGACCGAAAACATTCGGCATACCTCATTTGGGCTGATGCTCGAAGCCGCAAAACTCCGGATGTAAGTACAAAGAA
The DNA here is from genome assembly GCA_959347355.1 of Napeogenes inachia. Lineage (NCBI taxonomy): Eukaryota > Metazoa > Arthropoda > Insecta > Lepidoptera > Nymphalidae > Napeogenes > Napeogenes inachia. The sequence goes on along the minus strand of OY365792.1, from coordinate 22,858,500 downwards.
GAGAGCCTTTAACCAAGCTGCCAAGTCCTATAAAAAGGCATTGCGGAAGGCTCGTCTTGATCGGATCGTTAAGAATGGCGAAAAGCTCTCTGTCAGACCAACTGGCAGTCGAGCTTTCTGGTCTCTTGCGAAAGCGATCGAGTCGAACTTCTGCCAACCCTCACTGCCTGCTCTGCTGAAGCCTGATGGATCTCTGGCCCACACAGCAACAGAGAAAGCGAATGTATTTGCTTCTCTGTTTGCTGAGAATTCGCATCTAGACACTGGCAATGCTTCTCCAGAACATCTTCCTCACTGCGGTATTTCGATGCCTGAAATCCGCATCACGAACAAAGAGGTATGGAGAACATTGTGTCGTTTAGATGTGAATAAAGCCAGTGGTCCTGATGGTATACCAGCCATTCTGCTCAAAACATGCGCAGGTGAGTTGTCTCCTGTATTGACACGTCTGTATAGCCTCTCTTTCAAGACTGGAAAAGTGCCGGAATCCTGGAAGCTTGCCAACGTGCAACCCGTGCCCAAAAAAGGCAGCCGTGCCGATCCTGCCAATTATAGGCCCATTTCAATCACCTCCATACTCTGCAAGATTATGGAGCGTGTATTGAACTCGCGGCTTCTAGCGTACGTAGAAGGTAACGATCTCCTCAGTGACCGACAGTACGGATTTCGCCGAAATAGGTCCACTGGGGACCTTCTAGCGTACGCAACACACATTTTAGGCGAAGCCATCGAGAGGAACGGAGAAGCGGTCACCGTCTCTCTGGACGTCTCGAAGGCTTTTGACAGGGTCTGGCATGTGAGCCTTTTAAGCAAGCTTTCAGCGTACGGTATATCTCCTGGTCTGATTGGCTGGATAACGGACTTTTTGAGCCAGAGATCTTTCCGTGTTGTTGTCGACGGGTGTTCTTCGGAACCCTTGACAATAAATGCGGGAGTACCTCAGGGGTCCGTTCTTTCTGCAACTCTTTTTCTGCTGCACATTAACGATCTGCTGAAGCCCGGTATCTATGGGTATGCAGACGACAGCACAGTTGTAGAAAGATATCTGCCAAGTTCTCGGGCTAGTAGAGATGAAGTACAATCTGAAAGAGAAGCCATGGTGCAACGTTTGAATGACAAACTTCAGGCAGTCTCCGCATGGGGCAATGCCAATCTTGTCAAATTCAACGCCACCAAAACGCAGACGTGTTTGTTCACCGCCAAAAGGAGCCCCTTCACCTTGGCTCCTACTTTCCAGAATGTATCCTTGGAATACAGTGACTGGCTTCAGTTGTTAGGCTTTGAGATCTCCTCGAACCTCAACTTTGGTCGGTACATTGAGTCCAGAGCAAGAGCAGCTGCAGGAAAGCTTGCCGTTCTTGCGAAGGTGCGACAGTACTTTACACCGGGACAGCTTCTTGTATTATACAAAGCACAGATCCGGTCGTGTGTAGAGTACTGTGGCCACATATTTGCTGGTGCCGCAAAGACTCATCTTGCAGTTCTGGACTCAATTGAGAGGCGAGCAAAGAGGCTTATTGGCGACCCTAAATTGGTTGACGCCAAACTCCACAGCCTTGAACATAGGCGTAGAATTGCTAGCCTCTCAGTATTCTATAGGATACATTTTGGTGAGTGTGCGCAGGAATTGCACGACCTAATTCCCCCATCCCCGTTCCTTTGCCGGACGTCCCGACGCACGGCGGGTATCCATCCTTACGTTGTGGACACTCCACCTGTCCGAACGAAGCGCTATGCTTCATCTTTTTTAGTGCGTACAGCGAAGGACTGGAACAATCTGCCTGCGTCGGTATTTCCGGCAAAATATAATGTGGGTGTCTTCAAGAGGAGAGTGAATAGGCTGCTAGGTTAATGCGCTTTACCACCTAAGACTACATTTCACTTTCCATCAGGTGGAATGTAGTCAAGCATTAACCTAGTTTTGTATAAAAAAAAAAAAAAAAAACTTCATTCAAAATAACTTACTGTTAATATTTAAGTCTGTGTTAACTGTAATCGTATTGTATATTTGTGCACCTTGACTAATGATTATTGTGTTTCTGTATATATTTTGTCGATGTGATAGAGGTCTGTCATGCCCCAGCAATCTATTAACCGACGAAAGCGTTTCGGAACGCGCTCTTAGATCGCATGAAATATTTATGAGTCCCGCCCGCTTGTGCCTAAAATCATGAAATGTTGAGGTTTATGACGTTTATTTCACTTATGGGATTTTTCATCGTTTACAATATGTGATTCCATCGGGATTTTGGTTTGTGAAGAACAGCTAAGCAACATTTTGGATTTTATTTTATAATATTAGTTTAAAAAAAAACTGCTTGTAATGAATTTGTTTAAATTCCTTTGATTTTGAAAGTTTGCCAGTTTTCTGTAACTTGGTCCCACAAACGCCAAGTGGTTTAGATTAAAGTTGGGTCGGACAAGATCCAAAATCAGGCTACACAACTGAATTCTCAAAGTTCACTGAAAACTCGATGTTTGCGTTCAGTTTTATGTCGTTTCCAATCCGTTCCGTATGTTTGTTCGAATGTAAAGCTTTTCTGCTATTATGTTAACGTTTTTAATCGGAGTATATTTTTGTTAAATTTATTGTTCTTTTTGTGTTATTTGTTGTTGTTGTGCTTGTATTAAGATATTTTTTAACTTATTAAAATATTTTGTATGTATGTTTATTTTGATAGTTTTAATTTATGACTTATTTATAATCTATTTTGTCCTTATTAATGATTCTTTCTTAATATTTAACGTAATAAATGATGTTATTACAATAGCAAAAAAATATTAGTGTTTGAATGAAATACATAAAAGATTACAATAATTATAATAATTATTATTCTGGCAACAATTATATTACAAACCTAATAGCCAAATCACATGGATTCGTTTTATATAAATTCTTTGTTTGTCTGAAGTTTTTTCTACTATGTATAAAATATCTCATAAATGTACAAACACCAAAAAAAAAAATAGACTATATTTTCTAAATTTTATCTTGATGTTTATATATTTATGATCATAAAACAAAAAGTTATTTCTTTTTTAAACTTTTAAATACATTGAGGTATTAAAGTCTTGGTAAAATTACATTTTCTTTTTGTGTCAGTCTTTTTGTTTTCTTCCTTAATTAGGTTTGTAAATAAATAAATGGTAAATCAGAAATAATGTTAGATTAATCAGATTCATTAGAAGTTATGTCGTAATAATCGTAATTTCCGGACATATTCGTCTGAAAAATAATGAAAACCGGCTGAAAGATGATAAGGCTAATGTGGGTGATATGAGGCCACTTATCACGCTGAATTGTTATTTGTCAACTTATTATTATATGAATTATTATTATTTTTATAGTATTTTTTATGCAATATTTTATTATTAAGTTTATGTAAAAAAATCTTAGGTTACAATATAGTTGTTTATGAAATCTCGTTATACTTTTGTTAAGTTAATAATTAGTATTATCATTTTTGTCGATTTTTATGTTTTTTATGTACGGATATCAGAATTCTTCTCAGGTTTAGAATAAGAATTAGAATTTCTGTTCTATTTTATTTCTATTTCTGCGAAAAAAAAATCATCTATTCCAGGATTTTATTATTTTTATTTAAGTATTTGAATATTGAATAAAACTATTCAGGCTCTGAATAACCAGAAATAAATTTTCAAAGTCTTGATTTGTGTCCAACAGTCAGTGCCGTATGGAGTGCATTTTTTATGAATCCGGGCGGAGTCACTGTCGCTGTCAATATACTAAATGTAAATAAGAAATCATTACGTCTGGATATATTTAAATTATAGAAGAATATTTCTCAAAAGGTAAACCGGTAAACATATGAATATTTATTGACTTTGTTGTCCAAATTAGTCTTACCTACACCTGACCAGCGCAGATAATACAAAGTGGGTCACTTTAATGCTCCCATTGTAAACATTTTGTTTTACGATTATTTGGTATTATTAATTGTTAATTTCATAGATCCTGTTAAACCATACTTTAATACACCTTAACTTAATAATGAACACTTACGGATTATATAAAAAACGGTTTTCTCTTTCAATTTCCAATTAATACTAAATTTCATAAACCATTATCAAGATTTATACAAAGATAACATCGTATTCAGGTAAAAAAACTTACCAAAAAACGCCATTAGGGCTCCCATTTATTATAGAGAAAACAAAAAACAATCTACAAAACAAACATCTTCCAAAATTCATGAAAAATATCACGACCGCTCCTTAAACCGACCTGAATAAATAACGCTACTTGGTGAGTTTTTTCTATCCATCCCAAAACTCTGTCTAAGTGCCTTTATCCTTAGATACTTATATTTAATCCTTCGTGTTTGTCTTCAATCAAAAAACTCTCTATAATAAATATATATTAATAAATATTTTTTTATATTATCAACCTCAAAAAGGACCTTATCTAAATGTATCGTAAAAAATACTGTTTTTATTTAACAAGAAATAAATGTTTTTATTATAGTAATTGGTACCATGTTAGAGTTATTAGAAAATATCTAGTAAAAGCTAATAAAAAAACATCATTAATTTCCAGTTGATGATCAAAGCATTTCAGTTGTAGACATACAGACATACAAACACAGGTACATAGTTGTAATACCACCCTTAATTGATTTCCGCATCACTTGAGTTTCAATAAAACATAATTAGGGATGAGAGAGACGCAGCTGCCTCGAGAAATTACATTTTAATATTGTTATGACAGTGTTATTAAAATTATTCAGATGGAAAAAATATTGCCCTTTTAACATTTTAGTTATAAGATAACAAGACTTAATTTGAATTTCCAAAAACTTCCGTTAGTTATTAAAATAGTTATTCAAATACTTATTAGTTAAAAAAAATTAAAAGCAAGTTATGAGTTGTTTTTTTTATTGCTTTTGTAACACAATGAAATAAAAAAAATTACAAGCCATAATTATTATATTTTCCTAACACATTCAAAAACACCTTGAAACAAAATAAACGGCATAAAATAAACTTTCATGAATTCTCCTAATGTAATAAAAAAACATATTTATGATGTGATACCCGCCACTTGTTCGCCTTAATTGACTTCGAGCGCGTTGATTGGTCGGTGACGCGGAATGACGTTACCACACGGACCAATTAAAATTATTTTTTCAAATTTGAATTTGGAATTTCAAATATATAGTGTGGCTTCACTATGTTGTTCCTTGTTTATTGCATGTGATTCAATTTAACTTTTAGTCTGTGTCAAAAGTTTAGAAACTGCTGTACAGACTTCATTTTTGCACATTTTAGAACGTTTTTCAACTTTTAAAATCTTTGTATTATTCATATATAGTGTGGCACGTACTCTAAGATTCTGATTATTTATAAAAATCCCTGAATGTTAGCATCAATACAACGACAAAATTTTATAAAGTTTTAAATCAATAGAATAATTAGATTGTGAAAAAAATTAGGCCTGAGTTTTGCAAAACTTTTAATCAAGACAGATAAAGTCAACAGAGAAAAAAAAAACTTAATTTGACATTGTGCACTACCGTTATATCTGAGGTATAAAAAAAATAAAAAATAAACGTAATTAAATTGCAAACACAAACACAAACCGAAAGTAATTAAAATCGTCAAAGCGTTCCCCACTATGCTCTTTATTCCGTTATCTTAAGACCTTAATTCGTAAATACTAAATATATACAAAACCTCCTGTGTGAAGACGCCTTTGATGCTAAGGGGAGGTAGAGGAGTAGGAGGGGAAGGTTCTTGATTACCCTCCTAAATTAAATACACAGTTGATACAAGCCTATGGGGTGCTGTGTCATGATATTGTTATTGGAACCTGAAACAAGTTGGCAAGGAATGTTTTAGTCTCAAATAAATCATATATTCTTTTTTGTGTGTATATGTTTATTATTATTGATATGCAAAAATAAAATATGATTTCCAAGTTTGGCGTTAGTAAATGATCTGTGCTGATAGCGTGTTGCAAATATTGTCATTTATTATTAAAAAACCATGGCCATTTATATCATTCACCTGCTGAAATAAATTATACTTTCTGTTTTATATTTGAGTAGAAATTGCTTCCATTCTTTACCCTGGATAAGTCTTGCGGCAAATATTTTGTCACGTTTAGTAGATGTTCGAATTCGAATTCTATGCTCTATAAAAAAGGAAGACTGCATAAAGTTTATCTTAAGATGTTTATAGACGCGTAAAAAGTCCTTCCTAATGCGCCCTTTTCATATCAAGTTCAATGTTTCAGGGCTCAAAGGGAAATAAAAATAATAATTGTACCAACCCTCCAATATCAGGGTAATGTAGACCCGCTGTGCATTTATTTCGAATGTTATTATGTTTCTTGTATTATTTTTCTGCCCTTTTGGCGTGAAAGCGAATTATTTTGCTTACTGGGATATTTTTGGGATTACATCGCGAGGGTTGGCTATTGAAATAGGGGGAGTTTATGAAACGCTAAAGAGTGAACTTAGTATTAATCTTTTTTCTAGTAAGTTATATTTCCTTATGAAACAAATATTTGACATACAATAAGTATATAATAACGAAGTCTATGCTACCAAAACTTAAGAAAACAATTTACTCCAAAATGTGTCTGGTGTAAACGTCAACATTTTGATTTACCACGAAATAGTTTAAAACACAGCAAAACAAACTACCAGTGGAACCGTAAACTCTTTTAGTCGCTCCATTATCAACGTATTTACGACTGTGCAGTACAGTTTACCTTCCACCAGCCAAAATGACCCTTACTGCTTTTAATATAAAGCTTAAGTAAGCTGCACATGTAATCCTACCCTCATTTTACGCTACAATTTAAGTAAAACATCGTAACAAAGAAAAAGGTGCTCTCAATGTTAGATAATAAGAGTCTGATGAAACGCGTTATTATTTCAGCGAGGCTTCGCACTTAACGCTTCATTGTAGTCCGTCTGTCTGTCTCGATGACAAATTGTTCACTTCACACGATTAATGTAGTTGTGGCGTGTTATGGATTTATGCTTAGGAATAATGCAATTGTGATAAGAGATATATGTCTGTCTTAGAACGTAGACCATAACTAAAAACTGTAAAAGAACTGAGTCCTCTTTGGACAATGTTACCATAAAACAAAAACCAAAAAAATAACTTAATATTTTTATTTATACAAAATATATAGTAAAACCTATTTATAATCAGAGCTATCTTCACTTTCTGCGTCGTCGGAAGAAATAGTCGCTGAGGTATCCCCACTCATAGCCACTTTGTACTCGTAGAAAAAATTGATTCCTTGTGGCTTGTCTTTCCCTGTTTCGGTTGTACAGCGATGGTCGGCGACCTTTACGAACACTAGATTTTTGTGATTAATAGTTGATTAGATAAAGCTCTTGCTCTTCACTTGGTCTACCTAGATTATCTATTACAAACTTTCGTCTGTAATGTTAGACTCAAGGGACCCGAGAATTTTATCATATACACCTATTACCAAAATACTTATTTTGTCTGTCTGAATATTTAAATAATAATATCATAGGAAATATAATATTTGTACTGGTATAATTATTGTATTTTATAGTGTCTGGACACTCATGTCGTCTTTGTAACACTAAGAATAAGTTATTATTACATTTTTTTTTTTTTAAGAAAAAAAAGTCAAGTTAAGGTTTCAATAAACTCTTCTTATCCATAAACGGTTTTTATCCATAATATATTTTTCTTTTTAAGTTACTGTAACTATAATGAGAAGCTGCCGGATGCATCGTTATAAAGTTTGTATACTCTGAAGAAGAAGAAGTGACTAAGAATGTTATAAATACTTACTTGTCCCATCCTGACAATTTCTGTAATGCATCATGCATTCACTCTTGAAAGACCTTCGGGCTCGTTGGTACCTCCCACAGATCCACTTAATAGTGGGATCTTTCCACTTTTTTAACATGTCTTCGTGACAGGTTCGACATTTGCGATGCCATTTTCTCCTTATAACAAAAGAGTATATAATTTAAAATCCTATATCTTCTAAGTGTTCTTACTAAACAAATTAATTATACATCCCATATTGCGGTAATTTAAGAATTATACGTAGGTGCAATTTTATGTTTGAACTAAGTTCTTATCCTGGAGTTGGTCTCAGTTGTAACTGATTTATTGATGATTTATTGTAATAAAATAAAGTTTCTGAATACAACGAAGTAATATGAGCGGAATAGTATATTAGTATGTTGATATATTATGTATAGACGTACTACGGTTCCACGAATGTCATTAATTGCTGAATGACATTGGCAAATTTCTAACCTGATATCAAAATATTTATCACAAAAGCCGATTGATTACAGATCTATACATATAATAAAATCGTCACTCATCCATTTCTGTACATGGAAAATATAAAAAAAAAATCATACAGGAGGACCTTTATATAAGCAAGAGAACCCAAAATAACGTTTTTTTCATTTTGTCTGTTTGTCTGTATGTCTGTATGTTTGTGCACGTTAATTTTAGAAACGGATTTGGATGCAGGGTTAAGTTACGTTTTATCTAAATCAAAATCTACGTGTACGAAGTCGCAGGCACAGCTAGTTTTGAATATGATGATTAAATTAATATTATAGTTTGTAGTTTACACTTCTAAACCATTTTTATATGAATATAACAAAACATATAGTGTCTTTTAATTTCTTTTACCATCCTGTTCTTTCTAAACTTGACTTTGGTTTTTTGTCCTTGTCAATATCTTTACTGGTGATCTCGCTGGAGGTAAGGTCTAAACTCTCCTTGTCTTTGAGAGAGTTGCCAATGCTTTTTCCTGTTAAAAATGATATATTGGTATATTATGTTTTGTTGAATAATTTCAAGGCTGTTTTACGAATCATCAAAATGGTTTTTTGGTGGGTCTTTATCATATAATTTTATAATCGATTGAAAACTCTCCCCGGTGAGCTTGACACAAAGTTATAATTGAAACTTAACTTTGGAATTTATTATTTTAATTAAAAATTATTTTCTGGTACGATATATATTTTTTTCTTAGTTGGTAGCTTTGTCGGTTGTTTTTTTTTTAAACAAAACTCCCGCATTAGAGGTAACATAATCCTTGAATCGAAGGGGACTTCACAAACATATATACAATGGATACAGTACACCCAGAATTGGAACAACAATCTGTGGGTCACAGAAACCCACAATCTTTAGTTCAGCAGTCAGGGTTATTAACCACTACCAGTTGTCATCTATTTAGTTCTGTTAGGTAAGTTCAATTTGCTGTGTGGTTTAATTTTATTTTACTATATTATTTAAATAAAAGTCTACTATATCCCAGCCTTGATCTGAAGAAGAAGTTGATATATCTTTTTTTTGCCTTTTTCCACTTCTTCTCATATTATGTACATTAGTCACATTGGTTATAAGCGACACGGTGAGTTCAACTAAAAATAATGAAAAATTTTATTTATTTTTTTCACTTATTTCATGATTTGCTGTTCTCTCTAAGAATAAAATTGTTAAGCATTGTAATACAGAATATTTATTACACCCTAATATTTTAACTTACCAAAAATAAGCAGAGTAATGAAATATAGACATTTGAATTTCACCATATCCAATTTTTTATGTATATTTTATGCTCGTTCTACTATTTGAATGAAGTACCGTAAATCGAGTTATTGGGTATTTTTATTGATTTTCAATATATTACGAAAATGTTATTCTTGTATGTATTTTTTTAACAGTAGATTTGATTATTTAAATATTCAGACGCTAATTTTATAGCTGTATCACAAAGTTCTTACACTTCTCTGAAAAGCAAACCCTGGTAATGGAATTGTGATCCAGGCCTGATGGAAGATTATGATATGCAATCTTTTCTTCCGCCTTCATCATCTATCTCTTTGCGTCCGCATCGCTCCGGATTACACAGACTTTCGGAAGTGAGCCAAGCCGATTTCCCATAGAGTATATTTACGCTCACCATTACATGTTCATTGACTGATATAAGTACTAAATAAAAACTTTACAATTTTTTCTTACAAGTCAAATTTGATAGGCAAAGAATTTAAGATGAAATATCAGATCATAGAATTTTGAAATATATTTGAAATGTATTGCGATATAACTAACAGAGGTTTATAATTACATGGTTATTACTCTTTATTTTGGTTTAGTGTAATGTGGATTTTAATATTATGTAGATATAATAAACATTTATAAATCTATTCCTATCAATAATAAATAACAGAATATAACTAAAGCTAAATATAACTACAACGAAATTTATAATCTTGTGAATTATTTATTCATGCGCACATACGAAAGTGACACAAACCGTGTTTGAGAATTTGGAATTTAATGGTGCCTGCGGTATTAACATCTTTCAATTTATCAAGATTAGTGAATATATTGATATTAATAATTCAGTGTCAAAATAATTTATGAAGTTATATTTTATATTTGTTGATTTTTCAAGTCCTTTTACATGTATGTTATTGAATGTTGGAGGCCACTTACCATCGTTATTTGCTTTTTTTTATATTTCGTATATGTAATCCGTTTAGGCACAATATTGAAGTATCTCAATATATTATTGTATATTAAATAGGCCGAGGATCCATACTTACTCATTTTTATTACAAAATAGCTAAATAAATATATAAATGTTATAATAATGTTTTTCGTCTCCAATAAAAGGCATATTATTTATATTTATTTATATAACTTTCTGGATTTATTTTAAACCACACAAAAATAAATTTCAAATAAAACAACAGAAATATATTTAAACTTTATAATTATAAAACCAATTTCTCCCATGGTAGGGGTTGTCCTTGCATCGATAGTCGTACAACTTGACAAACACTGAAATACAATGTATAAAATTAAGTACTAGATTATAGCCGCAAGACGATCAAAATGTTGGTAATAATAATTGGAGGTTTTACTAAGTAAAATATTATTTGATATTGACAAAAACATATTGTTATTTATTGCTAGAGCTAAAAAGCAAACTATTTTTTACATATTCCTTCACTCATTTTTTTGATAATACACGTGGGATGCTATTTTGGCAAAAAAAATATTAAGGTTCACATAACTTTATCTTACAATGATTCAAATTGAATCTAATCTTTCTTTTGGTTTTAATAAAAACCGTAGCATTATTTATTAACAAACAACGTGACGTACTAGTTCCATCCTGGCAGTTTCTGTACCTCATCATACAATCACTTTTAAAAGACCGCCTAGCTCGCTGGTATCCAGCACAGATCCATTTGATACCTTTGTTACTGTATTTTTTTATCATGTCAAGAGGACAAGGTGTGCAAACTCGATATGTTTTCGTACTGAAAATGAAATATCTTTAAGAGGTAACTGTAATATAATATTCTCATTCTTCCTCTAAGTAAGAGAATTATATTAATACGTCATACGCCAGTCGTTTCTCCGTGGTGTCCAGAGACGACGCTTCTGATGACTGACTGGTTGATACACTACTTGATGCGGCACTAACCGAACTGCAATAAAATGTTTTTTTTTTTCTATAAAATATTTTTCAATAAACTTATACACTCTAGTTTTTATTAAAATGGATTAGCAAAATCGATGTTTTTATGTATAAAACATCCATTACTCTAGTAATCATTTAATCAATAATTTTTTTCTCTAATAACCTTGTATGTGAAGAGAGACTGCTCTTCAGATCGCTGCCGCTCTCACCACAAGACATGGAGCTGAAGTCATACCACTCAGGGCCTCTGTGCTGAGCGTCACCAAACACTGCTAGGCCCTTAACATCCTCTACATTCTTGATTTCATGCGGTGTAAATAATTGTTCATCGCATTGGATAGCTGAATAAGAAATCAACTAACGCAATTTCATTTTTATTACTAAACCATTTTATAAACTGTATAAATTTTCAACCAAAATTCCGAAAGTTACAGATATAATTGAATCGTTTTCCTTTCAAATGCGACCACAAGTGTGTTAGAGATTTGAGGTCTGAACCGAGTTACCTCCATATATTTGAATTTAAATGCACCTACGTACGCGAATATGCACATAAAATTTACAGAAACTACATTCGTGATGGATGTAGTTGAATTCGACCACGTACCTGTATAAAATGAAAATCTTTCAAAGAACACATTCACGATATTTTTAGCCGAAGCATATTTAGTTGTTTATTTTTTTAAATATTATTATAAATGATTATAGACCAAAAAATATATTTGAATGGAAAATTTGTAAAGGTATAAGCCGGTTTTTAAGTTATGGAAAATGTAGTATTTATTTAATAGATATTTAGTATATATCCTGTGTCTTATTTAGATAAGATTATTGGTACCACCATGTTTCGCTGACTTACGTCTGGTTTGATGATAAATTTTGTAAAGAGAAGCCTCAATCCGGCCACGTTACAAAATATAAAAAGTATTTATTAATATTTTCAGTACAATCACTACGCAGTTCCATATCCGCCTTATTAACCTACTTCTGAAGGATTCTCCAAAAAATATAAAAACTTAGTCTCGTTTATACAAAACCAGTCATAATAACTTTTATAAGGTTTTATTAAAAGCACTTACCTTTAATTACGAGAAAGACAATCAAAGCTGTCATGCCTTTCATAAAGTCCTTGCCAACGTCACATTTTAGCGAAATGTTCACTATAAAATATAGCTGGCCATATATTTTTATTGCTTATTGTAAGTGAGTAACAATTCAGTAACAATTGAGTTTTTGTTTCGCCATAGATTAGCCATGTATAGTTTTATTGAAATAATGTTATGTCATAAAAATAAATTGAAAATGTTTTGTGTAATCGCAACATTTTCTTTGGTACATTAATCATTTTACTAATGTGTAAGGCTAGGTAATTGGATGTAAATTATTTACATTTGTAATTAATTTATACAAATTGATTTTGCAAAATTGTTTTATTGTATGCAAAGCGTTCTAAATAATTTTATTCCATAGTAATGTAAAATTTTTTTTTTATTTGTGATTCTTCGATCTGTCTAAAGGATTTGTTATTCTATGGATGGTTTAGAACTATTTTCTTCATTGTCTTCTATCCCTGAAAATAAAATGAGAAATATTTCAACCCCCGAAATTTCATTGGCATAAATATTATTTTTATATTCAGTGTCAAAATGCAACCCTTCCAATAATAGTGTATTGCAATAATTATGAAACTAAACAGATAGGTGATAAAATAAGGACATAATACAAAAAGATCAGCAAAAGTAAAGTAGTATTAAATATTTAGGAGAAATAGAGACTTAAGAATCAGTAATAAGAATGAAAATCCTAAACCTTGTAGTCCAGCTAAGCACAAGGGTTGCCCAGACATAAGGTGTAAAGGCTTCCGTTGTCGTCTTGGAAGCAGAAGCAGGCCTGACAATTGTGGTGATACTTGTCACCATTGTACTTGCATAACCCTTTCCCTACAAAAACATTTTACCCTTCAGTACTTACATTTCATATGTTTTATTCACTGATTTATTAATATTAATTATTGTGTTCGATTCTCACGACATTCCTTTGGACGCTATAATGACTTCCGAGTTAATGTTTTTGCATAAATATAAAATGTGAACTTATTGATACATTCATTATTGCTATGTATTTATTATATTTAGATGTATTATATAGATATTATAGTTAGATGTAAGAACCATTATCATCATAAAAATTCTGAGTTTATTTTTATCTACATAATAATTTATAGTCTTATTATGTACCGACTTTTATTAAATCTGAAGTCAGAATATTAAATTATGACATGACATTTAGCCTATCTTTATTTAAAGTGTACGCGCTGCTTTCTCTCTGCAATAAAACATGAACTATCCTAGGATTTAACAAAATGTTTCTGGATTGTACGTTATGTACAAAAAAAATCCAATAAGTAGTAAGCTCCGACCTGGGGAATTCAGTGGAAGTTTGATTAAATAGAATTTGCATTAGATCCGCACACCATCTGTTCTTGTAATATATTTTTAATTTATATCCCAAAAGTTGACAGGCCTCACAAGGGTCTTATAGGCCTATGCTTGTTAAAAATTAGAAGTAACTTTAGTTAACTAATTCCCTGTGCCGGCGTCACGCTCTATTCCTCTAGGATACAAACCTTTTTAAAATATTTAAAAATCTATTAAATTTCCAAGAGAGTTTGAAAACTTACCTGATCTTATTAAAGGTCTTCCTGAGGTTGCTGAGGCTTGCGCTATACTTTGAGCGGCTGAAAATTATAAGTTACACAATTTTTTTTCTTTTTTTTAAAGTTTGTAACAAAACTTTCAAACAAAAAGAACGCCTTATTTATAATAATCTTTTCTAGAAGACATTTAGTGTATATATTTAGTATTTTTAACAGAAAAAGTACGCTTTAATTATTGACGTTGTTTTTCTAATTGAAACACAGGCATAGAAGTATTTCCTACCGTTCTTAACAAAATGATCTTGTATATATATATATTAAGTAAAGATTCCGTTGTAACTGACCCTCTATTTTAGATTATAAGACACAATAATTCCCCATACATGGTCTCGTTAAGGTTTACTTACATGCACTGCCGCCTTGCGCCTGCGCTGAATTGTCTCCCCATAATGTTCCCAGTTGATTTAGTGGGTTGTCATTAGTATACAAACTTGGATACGAATTAGCGGTTGCTATAGCATTCGCTTGCTCATTGACCTGGTTAATTGGATATGGATAGCCATAGGGGCCAGAAATATAAAAATTACCTGAAAGTGAATTAGCCAATGCCTCAGCTTGTGCTTGGGAGTCCGATTGACTCCCTTCTAAGTAGTATGGATTAATATTGTATTGCGACAAAGTACCCGATTGTGCATTCGCTATTGCTTGAGCTTGAGCTTCTGCGTTATAATAATTACCGATTCCAAGGGAGGAAGGATAACCATCATAAATACCAGGTTGGGCATTGAATGGTGCATTACCCTGTAGCTGTTGACTTATTAAGTTATTGCCACCAAGGTAATTTTGAATAGATCCACCAGACTCAGCAGAAGCAGATGCTTCGGCTTGGTTTAAAGAGTAAGGATAACTTCCATATTGAGGTAAACTGCTACCTTCCAGAGGATATGGATACGTGTTATATGGCGAGCTAAAGCCAGAATATTGTGCATTGGCATATGCTTCTGCTTGGGCCTGTGCACTGGAAAGATCTGCCAAAGAGGAAGGATATTGGGAATATGGGGCAAAATTATTCAATTGTGTATTTGCTATCGCGTCTGCTTGGGCCTGTGCGTTGGAAAGGCCGTTGTCAGTAAATGGATAACCGGTAGTCATAGATTCTGCATTTGCCTGAGCTATTGCACTAGACTGACTAAGTTCTGGAGCATAAAGATAAGAATTGGGGTATGGATATAAGTTTTGTGATTGGGATATTGCTGTCGCTTCACTTTGGGCTAGTTGATTAGATAGACTTCCAGGAGCATAAACATTTCCTGGTATTCCGACATCGTATGGATATTGACCAACTAAATTCTGACTGTTACTAATTCCATTAAAGCCAGGTTGGTTATTTAGAGAGTAATCCTGTGAGTATGCATTTGCTATAGCTTGAGCAGATGCGTCAGCATTCCCTCCAATTATCGGAGAAGGATAAGAACCTGACCAATAAAAATATATATATATTTTTTTAGAAAACTACATTATACTATGAAATGAGAGATAATACCATTACACTCACCACAGTTGGGCTGCGGGGTACATTCAGCGACGACGTATGTGTAGATCACATTACATATGCAAACATTGCAGTCTGCTACGAACAGTGACTGGGGTTGCTGATAGCGACACCTTGGCTCTATAGATTAGGTGATTACTTGAGAAATTAATTACATATAATATTTTATGTTATGTTTAATTTAATAGTATTACCCTTAAATAAATCTTTTTACACAAAAACAACAATAATACTTCATATAACATAGTTTCCTACTCACCAATAAATATGATATTGTTGGTTGCTGAAACAAAAACAGCCAATTACCAACGACAATAAAAATAACTTATATCACGGCAATAACAAGAATGAAAATACAACAATGAGAACAAACATAAAGAATTCGTGCCCTTAGGGGGTGAGCTCAATGAATGGTTCTACAAAAGCAATACACTTAGTGACGGTCAATCATTGGACCTTAGCTCGTGTGATTGTTACGTTGATTGCCCATCAATTCAACCTGCCTTGTGGGTTAAGCTTTATAATTTGTTTACATTCTGACAGCGTTTAGAAATTATATATATTGAGTAGATCTTTGTTATTTGTGAATCATCTTCTTTCACATTCGAACTTATTATAACACCACACCCCTTGCAGTGTTAATAATAATTCTTTTTACTCGAAAAGATTAAACGTACACTACAAGTTTAATAAAAAACATTTATAAATTATCCTAGCTCCTTAACCGTTATACTTAGCAAAATATTCAACAATAAGTGTGAAAGCATTATTAATTCCTCGCAATTGCCGATGGCAAGTATTTTAAGCTTAAAAACCCTTTTCTCTCATTGACCGATCTCTGTAAAATTTCTCGCCATGTTTTCGCCTTTAACGGCACCTGTGGCGATTGCACTGTTATTTCCCTCGTTTGTCAATTTCGACGCCGCTGTCGCTGCGTGCGTCGTAAATTTGTACTTTATTTTGTTTTCGTATGCCGCCGATAAACGTTTTATTTTGCATCCCAATTTATGTATTTTTTTAATAAAAACATGCTTAAAATACACAAACATTAACTTGATAATTAGTATAGTTACAGATTGTGATTTTGAAGGGTTTTTTTTTTAAGTTACAATATATTTTGTATATATAGAAATCAGTTTTATTTTAGGCTTTTTCGTATATTTTATACTCACCTTGAGTTTTGGATTGCACATGATTTGCTAGAAACATGTTATATAATGTATACTCACTCGAAAACTACTCTACCGATCATTATGGAACGTTAAACACATACTTTTGGAGGTATAAGAAGTAACATACGATATTTTTTATTAAAATATTTTTTTTTTGCGGGAATTGCTTAAAAAAAATTGAAAGATTAAAACATTGTCTGTCAAAAATTACGTTGATGGATTCGCGGGCAACAGCTAGTATTATAGTATATTTAAATACTTACGATGCGGCAAGGGCAAGGGTGTCACAATGGGCTCTGAAAGAAAAATAATTAAAATAATTAAATAAAATGCTTCATATATTTATATTATTCATATATTTAATCAATTACAATAGTATCATATTTTTTTTGTATCTTACCTGGTATAGGTGGTTCAATACCTTAAACATAAAAAATCACAATTCATTAAATTTATTGGTACAAATAATCCGTTTTATCTTACTCTACTTACAACACGACTTTTTAGTGTAGCAGTTGACTTCAATATTAACGACATTCTTGCCGTAGATCTCGCTACACATGCATATCTGGCACTCGTCCCACGGATGCTGGAAGGGTGTGTTGGGGGGATACGGCTTGCAGGTTTCGTCTAGAAACCAGGAATATAATATAATTATTAAAATATAAAAACAATAGTAAAAACAAGAAATAGTTTCTTCTTTTTTCCACTGTAATTAGGAAGTAAAAGTTCTAATTAATGCTTACGCGGTGGCGGTCCCGGTAGTGGACTCGGTGGTGTTGATGGTCGCACCACTGGTGGCCAGGGCACTATTGAAGATAATATTATTAATATGTGAAGTTGAATTTATATATTAGCTGTATTTTTTTTTCAATTTATCTTACTCGGTTGAGGTTCCGGTTGTGTTATTGGATAAGAGTCCGAGTTTATTTCTGGCAACAGCACGGGTTCTTCTAGAAAAACAGACATACAAGCAAAATATTTAAATCGCTAGACAATTTATTACATTTGTCATATTAATAAGAAAGCTTTAATCTAATATTCTGTGTTAATAGTATCTACACTGTCTACATAGTCTTATTAACCAATAAGTATTATATTTTTCCTCACCGCATTCCGGGTTAGGTATGCAAATAATCCTTTGCTCGGGGGTGTAATAAGCGACCTCTACAACACACTTGCATATTTTGCAACTATCTAATGGATGCGGGAATGGAACGTTGGGCGGGAATCCCTCACATTGCGGCACTGTTGAGATGATTACAAGCTTGTTGTTAATATAATTATTAATTTATTACCAAGTAAAACGATGAGATTTAAGATAATATAATAAGTAGAGATAATATGCAAAAAAAAGAAAAGAAAAAGATACAATTTTACGGTTTAAACAAAACTGAGTCAATCGATGGTAAAGTAAACTTACTGGGTACTGGTACTGGCGGTTCCGGGATAGGGGCTGTAAAGATAACAACAATATTGAGAAACCTATCACCCGGAACTAAAAGCAAATATTTATCGCATTTGTACTTACGTATTGGGAAAATATCGGGTACTGTAACAAAAATATTCGTCTTTAGATTCGACAAATTTATCATCATCATATTATTCGGCTTCGATTATAACGCTCATTCTCTAAAATTCGTCTCAAAGATATACAAACCAAAAGTGGTATAAGCGACCATTTCATTACAGGCTTGAAAATTTTGAATACACAAATGCACATAATACAAAAAATAAAATAGTTTCTGATAAAAAATTTATGTTTTAAAGCAAAATAATTAACTTACCACATTGTGGATTCTCCTGGCATTTAATTTGTATGTCTGTTTGTCCTAAAACGTTATATACTCTCGTACATATGCATATCTGGCATGGATTCAATGGATTTTGGAATAACGAATCCGTGGGAAGTGGATCACAAGAAACTAAAATAAAATAAATACGTTGATAAATTAACAGTTTCGACATATATTTTTAAAACTTATAACCTTTTATCATTTATAATAAAATGTATTTTACTGTTATGTAAGTTTATCTCATTATATGACATCTTTATAACTGCAATATTAACCAAAAAAATTATAGTAAAAAAAAAAATATTATACTAACCTTGGGAATCCGGTTGTGGCAGTGGTAGGGGCGGTAGCGGTATTGGTTGTGGCAGTAGCGGAATTGGTTGTGGTGGTAGCGGTATTGGTTGTGGTGGTAGCGGTATTGGTTGTGGTGGTAGCGGTATTGGTTGTGGTGGTAGTGGTATTGGTTGTGGCGGTAGTGGTGGTAGTGGTATTGGTTGCGGTGGTAGTGGTGGTAGCGGTATGGGTTGTGGTGGTAGCGGTGGTAGTGGTATTGGCAGTGGCGGTAGTGGTGTGGGTTGTGGCGGTAGCGGTGGTAGTGGTATTGGCAGTGGCGGTAGCGGTATTGGTTGTGGTGGTAAGGGTGGTGGTGGCGGTAGCGGTATTGGTAGTGGTGGTAGTGGTATTGGTAGTGGTGGTTGTGGTGGTAGCGGTAATGGTAGGGGTGGTGGTGGTTCTATAATAAATATAGGCGGCTTAGGCTCTGGCGGATTGAGACACGTGTTGCAACTGACGCAAACGGCCTGCAAAGTCCAACCAACCCTCACGCACACGCAAATTAAACACTGGTACACTGGAGACCAAATGTTGTGAAGTTCGCTTTCCCTTGAGCAAACGACTAAATTTTCTCCTCCTGAAATTTATTTCATTAATATTTTTTATTTTGAACTCTGACAACGTTCTCATTACTTTTTATTGTTATTAGATTTTTATGTAATGTTTCTGTAAAACTGAATATTTACCTAACATTAAATCTGGAATGATGTATTCATTTTCACTGATTACTCTTGACGTAGATCCTAAAAGAAAATTTAAGTTAATAAAGCACCAGAAATTTATTATTTTTAATATAAAAAAATTGCTTCACCAAAAAAATTTGCAAAAACATTTTTTAATGAATGTTTAACAAAAAACTGTTTATATAATAAGACTATATTAACATTTTAAATAATCGTACCTCGATAACGAGATTTTTGATTTACGTTAATATTTCATTATAAATATTTCATCATCAAATATTTCATCTATATTACCTGCAAAAGCATTTGCTGGTGAAAATCCAAATCTTTCTTCTGATTGAGGATCTATAAATGTTAATAACATATAATAGTAAATTTTTTTATTTATCTTTAACATGTGAATCTTTTTAGATTTAACACAATTAATTAAAAAAATAAAATTAAAACCATGTAAAATCACATATTGGTAAAACTTTTTATAAATTTACCATATGCGCTTCGTAAAAAGTCTTGATCTCCTGTTCTACTCTCCATTAAATCAGATGAACCAAAGGTCTGCTCTTCAGATTCAGTTGAAGCTAATTTGTATTGCCTAAAATCAAAAGATGTAATAAATTTAATGAAGCTACTAAGAGAGTTACAGGGTCTAGCTACTATAAGACTACTAATAGACTACTACAAGACGAGTTCATCAGGCTTCTATTTCTCATCGGGGCATTACAACTGCACTTAAAACCTATAATTTATAAAAGACGTTTATATTAGGAAATCATACCCTGTAGTTTGGCTACCTTCATCCGCTCGAACAGTAGCATCATCTGTCGTGTATTGAAAAGGCACTTTTAAATCTTCTCTGTCTTCATACGGTGCATTTACGAATTTAAGTTCCGTATTGCCACCTGTATAAAAAAACCCAAGTTTCAATTAATGACGTTATTCGATTAGAATTAGTGAGTTTTCGAGATATGAATAGGTCGTTTATATTATAGTTTTTTTAAGTTTACAGTCCGCAATATAAGGATGTTTTTACTGTAACTTTATCTTATTCCCTTGCTACAGAGATTTAGATTTTCCCACTGTCACATTTTATGGTGTTGTGTGTAGTAGATGACATTTGAAATTTCAGCTGTATATATTTTTTCTAGGACTTCTTAAATATATATATATTTATGTAATTTCATTACGTTTCACATTTTGTAGATATTTAATGCGTTTAATTTCACTATTGATTTCAATGTTGTTTTGATTCACTGTTATTTTCCTCGTTGTTCCGGTTTTTACAAAATATTTCTATGATTTTTCAAGTTCTACTGGGTAAGAAAGAATATAATTCTAAGTGTAATTTTTGAACAATCAGTGCACCTACTTACTAAATATAAGGTGTTATAAATTTTACAACATCAAATATAATATTATGTAAGTATAAAAAAAAATCATGTATAGTATAACGCATAAAAGTAGGTTCTGTGGTACAATTTGAAAAAATATTAAATGTAAAAAAAAACACATTACCTTCTTGAAGATCGTAGGAATTTAATAAATTTTGACCTTCTATACCCGAAGATAACAAGAAGGCAAGGAAGCAAACACCTCCGACTAAGCCTCCCCGCATCTTTTATCTTCCCTATCCACCTTTTGCCCAAGTTAACCCGGTATTATTAAAGTGTTTTCTCAAACTGAGCGAATGTGTATCACGTACCTCATTATAAATACTTGATTGAACATTGCGTGAAAATCGGTAGACATTGATTTATGTTCTAATAGAATTGCAATTCCATTCGCAACGAATATACCTAATTCGTTCTATCAATATTATTTGTTATACATGTCATTGGGTATTAATAAAGTTTAATATTTATTTATGATATAATAATAACTATCGTTTTTGTCTTATATTTATGTTTACTTTCCTATTCGGGTTTAATTATATATATTTTAACACACATGAAATAAAAAAAAAATCATTCTTATCCCACTTATCATTTATTTGTACAAAAATGTAAAGCGTGCCTTAATGTCTATTTTATAATGCTCAGTATCTTAATCTAAAGTTTACGGGTCCTGGAAACAAGCCTTATGTTGTTAAGGTCTGAGAGATTTTACGAGATCATTGGCGATAACCTGTGAAGGTGAAAAAATATTAAGATGGCTGAAGATATTTAAAAAATAGTCTAATAAAAATGACGTACTTTTTATAATTAGCTAGTGTTAATTAATTGTCCTCTTGGTTCTCCATTTGGCTTTCTAGACCATCTGCTGAGCTATCAGCTGATTTTCCAAATCCACCCAATCCTCCCAAACCGCCAAATCCTCCCCATCCACCTGCGTTAGCATTTGCGATGGCACTAGCATCAGCTGAACTTCCTCCGTATCCTCCCAAACCACCTAATCCTCCCAAACCACCTAATCCTCCCAAACCACCCAATCCTCCTAAGCCACCGTATCCACCTGCGTTGGCATTTGCAATCGCACTGGCATCAGCTGAACTTCCTCCATATCCTCCATATCCTCCTGCGTTGGCATTTGCAATGGCAGTGGCATCAGCTGAGCTTCCTCCGAATCCTCCTAATCCTCCCAAACCACCTAATCCTCCCAAACCACCCAATCCTCCTAAGCCACCGTATCCACCTGCGTTGGCGTTTGCAAACGCACTGGCATCAGCTGAACTTCCTCCATATCCTCCCAGTCCTCCTGCGTTGGCATTTGCTATGGCAGTGGCGTCTGCCGAACTTCCTCCGAATCCTCCTAATCCTCCCAAACCACCTAATCCTCCCAAACCACCTAATCCTCCTAAGCCACCATATCCACCTGCGTTGGCATTTGCAAACGCACTGGCATCAGCTGAACTTCCTCCAAATCCTCCATAACCACCTGCGTTGGCGTTTGCAATGGCACTGGCGTCAGCCGAACTTCCTCCCCATCCTCCATAACCGCCTGCGTTGGCATTCGCAATGGCACTGGCGTCAGCCGAACTTCCTCCCCATCCTCCATAACCTCCTGCGTTGGCATTTGCAATGGCACTGGCGTCAGCCGAACTTCCTCCCCATCCGCCCAAACCACCTGCGTTCGCATTTGCAATGGCACTGGCGTCAGCCGAACTTCCTCCAAATCCTCCATAACTACCAGCGTTGGCTATTGCACTGGCACTAGCCTCAGCTGAACTTCCTCCCCATAAAGGATAAGGTGGTAGACCACCACCTAAAATAAAAGTATTTTTAGAAAACTTATCCATATTAATGTATTTATGTTAATATAGTGTTCTCTTTACAACTACCTCCACATCCAGGAATAGGCTGACTTTCTATATATACATAGTTATATCTGATTTTGCAATAATGTACGTGGCAGCTATCACCAGGAATATTAAATGGTGACAACGGCTGTATTCCTCTGCAACTAGGGGCTGAAATTTTTTTTAATTTGTAATTATACCACCACCAGGAAGAATTTTTATAATTTTAACCTTTTCTTATATTCAATGTTTTTAATTTCATTTTATTGTGTTATTTCATGCTTTATTTCTCCAAACTTGTTTTTATTTTTTTTATAGACCAATTTATTTTTATTAAACCTCTTTAAAGGGGGCCAATTGAATAACTTTCATTTAATAAAGACAATAATAATAAATACGAAAATACTTACATACGTATATGATTATCGGCACTGGGTATATTTTAGTTCCTAAAATAAAGAAAACCTTGTAAATAAGTATTCCATTTCATTGAACTGTATTTTAGTATACTATAACTTTGTTAGCTACGTTACTTACGTGTGTAGGGTACTGGCACGGGCAGTATTCTTTCGGGACCAGGGATAGTAATGTACCTGTTGACTGGGACCGGAATTGGCACCGGAGGAGATGGAACTGGTACAGGAACTGGTATATTTCTAGTTGGTCCTGGAATTGGAATCGGCACGGGAACTGGGCGTGGTGGTGAGGGAACTGGTACTGGGACCGGAATATTTCGGGTTGGTCCTGGAACTGGGACAATTTCCGGCACTGGTAACGGAACTTTTATTATCTGTGGTGGAGTTGGAACGGGGTAAGGGCGATTGACGGGGTAAGGAACTGGATAAGGCTTATCGACAGGTACGGGAACTGGAACTGATGGGCCTCTCACGTAAACCTTTTCAGGGGGTGATGGAACTGGTACAGGTACTGGAATCAAAACCGGTTTCCCAGGGACTGGTACTGGTACTGGTACAGGTACTGGCCTCGGAGGTCCAGGGATGATTACTGGCGGTGGACCTGTTTTTTTTATCGTATTAGCTTATATTTATTCAATCACGCTTATAAAAAGTTGTGTTGTCTATGTTTCAAAAATAGAGAACTTACATGGTTCCGGTTGAGGTTGTGGTTGACAGCACGGTTGTGGTTGACAGCAGGGTTCCGGTTGTGGTGGAAAGGGCGGATAAGGCTGTGGATAGGGTGGTGGATAGGGCTCCGGTTGTGGTGGAAAGGGCGGATAAGGCTGTGGTGGAAAGTATGGTTCCGGTAGCGGTGGAATGTATGGTTCCGGTTGTGGTGGTAAGTATGGTTCTGAAATAAATCATCATAAATTATGATGTTATGATTAAAAATATTAGAACACAAATTACCATTAATTAGATACAAAACGGTAAGCCTATTATAACATAAAAAATAAATTAGTTACTTTCATTCTTTTTAATGGTTTAAAATATAAAATAAGGCCCTTCAATCATAGTTACACTAACAATTTTTTTATTATTTAAAGTTTTATTTCATTAAAAATGTTTAAGATCAACAAACCTCATTTAGTTAAAGTTGCCAATTAATGATTTGTTTATAAATTTCTAAAAATATATACGAAGCATTAGCTGCAGGGTGCACGCTTAGGGAATAAATTGATGACTTGATGACCATTTGGTGAAGTGATGAGTGACTGACTGGTGTATTCGATTCCCACACGGGACATTTATTTACGAGATCCACGGATTGTTCGGAACAACACCGAGTTTGGGTGTACTTTGTGTTTTATATTTTATAATATTTTTATATTTGCGAATCCCCCCTCCCGTGACTTAGGGATAATAAAATGTCTAATGTGGGATAATTTTTAATAGAACTTAAAAATATGTTTAATAATGCCACATACACATTGGGTATGCAGGCGCATACATAACAGTCGCCTGGTACAGGCGCGTAAAACGTGTCATAATGTGAATGTGGGTCTATATTTTAAACCGTATTCCCCATATATAGGTAACACCTTCCCGATAAAGGTTATGTATAAAATGCTAGTTGCAACAAGGGGGTTACGACTCGGATCCTCAATGGCAGAGCAATGGGACAGTTTTCCAGAGCTCGCCCATTGGAGTCCTGTCTGTCTCGGTGAAGTTCCTATTCTATATTTAAATATTTACACGGATTAAGTAATATATTTATGCTTACACTATTAACTAGTAAATTTGCAATAAACTTACGGTATGGGCTTATAAGTCCAGTTGCTCTTGCCCTGGCAGCGGCAACTGCTTCCGCAAACGAGCCGCGTTCTTCTACATCTTGAAACAAAATAAACTAAATTAATATATTTTAAAATTATTATTTTTCTTTCATAATGCAAGAATCCTTTAAAATTAACCAAATTCAATTATCATCTAGACCCACCTACGAAATGGGTTCTTTACCACCTTATATTATGTTAACCAAATATTTTGACTTACCTTCGGCTAAAGCAAACGCCGCCACCGACAACAGAAAGGAGAGCTTGAAGCACCACATTTTGGTTGAACTGGACCCTGTGAGCTCGATCGCTCGCCAAAGATATTAAACCCAGTTGCTCGTTACTATTTAAAGTGTTTTTCCTTTACGCGATGATTCCTAGCACTAATCAATTAACTTATTAAAAACATTTAATAAATAACGCCTCATGTATGTAATAGGCCATGTCGATTATAGCTTGATGTCCGTGAAGTAAATTGTATTTTCAAATCAATCATTTTAAGGTTCTGTGAAATATCCATTTTCTTTACATTTGGAGCATATTCTACATATTTTATGACAAAAACCAATCTGCAAGTATGACCTAATGATACACAAATAGATTTCTAAGTGTTTTTTCTCTGCCCGTTATTATTATGTCTTGAATTATATGATTGTAGGAAATAGTAAACACAGCCTATAGTAATTAACCCGTATTTATCAATAACAGTAATATTTATATATGTATTAATAATAATGAATATATTCAGACTTTATTGCTTATAAATTTAATTAAACTTTGTAATCATTCTTTGATAAAACTGAAATAGCAGTATCTATTACCTATATAGATTTTTTTAATGAATAGTCGGATTTTTTTAAAGTAAATTAATATATTGTACTGAACCTACATATTTTATTCCAATTTTTTCATGTATACAATTGAACATATAGAATACTGTGACTGCAGTTTCGACAAGAATATTAATTTCTTGAGCATCAGTATAGTAAATGAGATTAAAATTAAAATCCAACAGGTAAATTAAACAGACGAACAGTATAGCCTACCATACATTAGTGTAATATTAAAAATTTGTCATCATGATATTAGACTTGATAAGGTTGTTAAAAATCGGTATTTCATATATAAATCTTTTATGATACCCGTACACTAGCATTAACAAATTGATCAGTTTAATGAGTTCATCCATTTCAATGTACTTGAAGAACAGACGTCTAACTAACAATAATTAGCTAAACTAACTAAATTCCAAGTCTTGCTAGTTTTTTATATATAAGTCTTATCAATAACTAAGTATGCGATATTAATTTTCATCTTATTTATAATATTGTGAGTTTGTTCGAAACAATGTCCGTTTATTTGTAGAGAGTGCTTTAGAATGAAGTCAACTATTTGTACAATTTCTTTTAGCAATGTAAATTTTAAATGAGTGATACGTTAATTAAATTGGTTGTTAACTTGGCCGCTTTAATTAGTTCATATTAATTTAAAATCTTATCCAGCATCTCGAGGTGATATAAAAATGGTATATCAAGCGATATAGATATATCAAGTCACATCTGACCCACCATTTTTCACATAATGTGCGGAACCACAGGGACGCCACCGTCATTAGCGGGGGCGTCCGCTTCCGCTTCCGGTGAGGCGCGAAGCCTCTATTGTATGGCGTTGTTTTATGTTTGTTCATCACTTTTTTAATTTTTTAGTCTTAATAAACTCTTTGATGTGTAACTGTTCGTGTTTAATAAGTCTCAATTGATAATCGTGTACCTAGATGATATAGTTACGATGTCTTATATAATATTACCACATAGAGGTAGTATTTGTGGATCCCAAATTTAAATAGAACAGTAATATGTATTTTTAATTAAAGTACGAGCCGGGTCAGCGAAGCGGGTATGGCTCTTCAGCTGTGCATACCCCTGGCTAAGTGAGGGTTTGGAACGAGCTAGCTCACGTTATATACGTTAGATTTTATACATTTCGTTGTTGTATATATTTTTTGGTTTCTTTAATATTTAAATGATTGATGATGCTGGGGATTTTTAACAAGTTTTCTTTTAATATTGAAACGCAACTACTTTCTTGTAGAAACAGCCTTTGCAGTTTTTTTTAATACCTGGTGGTTAGAGAAAATACACAAGCAACGCGCAAGTTAATAATATTTTAAACACCCTTTTTACATTACCTCTCACCCCTTTTCCAACGTTGTCTGACAGTTGTCATGTGTTATCGATTCATTTTATTCTCAATTACCATAACAAAAAATATAACATTTATTATTAAAGTTTTTTGTAAATGTAGTAAATGTAAAATGTAGTTTTATTAAAATCGTAGAAAACAAGTCAAAAATATACTGTAGTATTTTTTTACCGTACCGTACAGTACTGACATAACTATAATGGAGTATTATAAAATGTAATACGAATTTCTTTATTATAATAAAAAATAACAATGAGATCGTAAGCAATGAACACAAATCCCTGACAAACCCGCCTGTCGCTGCCTGATTGATGGATATTGGAAGATGACAGGATTATGTGTTATCGGTTTAGACTGCTTCAAAATGTAAACCCACGGGATATTACTGTGAGGAATTACCGGGAATCTATTTATAAATATATATTTATTAGGATGCGAGTGTAAGAATTATTTTGTCCTATTGAAAAACTGTCACACTGATTTATAGAGATATTTTAAAATTTAAACTCAAGAAAATATACTGTAGGAAAGTTCTTAAACACTTAAATTAGTACAGATTACACCCAGAATCAAAACGAGATCATGTAGGTCTAGTAAGAAAATATACTGCTTGAGCGCTAAACAACTTCTACAACTTCTTTCAGCGGCTCTACCAAACCAGAAGACCAACTTGCATTCTAAGTTATAGAGACAATACTATATCACAAACATAAATATTCTTATATAAGGAATTCCATAATATAGTTTCGATATCATTGAGAGTACATAGGTATCTCATGCAAAGAGAATCTCAAATCTACAATAAAGTAAATTGTTCAATATTATTGTAATAATTTTATTATTAAAACTAGTTAACTGAATCTGCGTGCAACAGACACCGAGACTATGTTTAAGACAACATCCAGCCTGCTCTGGAGCCTTGTCTTTGATCGTTGGACTATCTTATTATTAAAATGATTAATTAACTTTAAAAAAAAAAAGTTAAATTGTAATATATTGTCTTTAATATCCTTTTATGCTTTGTTTTATTTTAATTTATATCAGATATTTAGAGAAGAAATGTTTGGTTACTTATTTATATTTCAAAATCTGTCAAATCTTTTTAGGTAACATATTCATAACGACCGAAAGATATGTAAATTGAGATTTTTACATTAATTATGCATGGGTTAAACAATAATATTAAACTCATAGAGTTGTTAGGCTTATTTTTGTTCAAAATTTTTGAATATTTACGTTAGTGTAATTTACTTACGTTAAAATGTTTACCTTTTATTTCCCAAAAACATAATTTAGACAGACACCATTCTGCGTTCTGCTTCTCACAAGATGTCGACTTGAATAATTGTAGTCTATTTTATCAAGTAGGTACATCATCAACGTTAGTGTCCTTATTTTTATTATCAACTATATTTTCTTGATACTGTTTTATAAATACCACCCAGTTTTTTTTTCAACCCGATGGTGTTAATATCCCGATGTAAATGTGGTAACCAACCCTGGTAATAAACACATACATACGAGCTTAAATGATTAATAAAAGTAATTAATAATTATTATTTATTTGTTACAGGTAATTTAAACTCAACACAGGCAGGTATTTATATATTTCACTGTATATAATGAAATTGAATATTTCGTGATTGTAAGGCCAAGAACATACAATTGGTAATCACACCGAGAGGTATGGATTTATATTATTTTCAAAGCTTAGTTTATGGAGATCGCTGCGGGTAGCTAAACTCTCAGACCATCTGAGATGAGGTGGCAAGTTCTGACAGGTTATTGTTTTGTCATTATAAACGTTATAACATAAATATAACAATAAAAATAAAAAGTATTGACTATCGTTGAAAGTAATCGTAAATTCGAGAAGAGATCGCATACCCGGTTAACAACCGCAAAGCGCGGTGTGATTGTGGTTAAGTTTCTACTAGTCGCCCGTCAGTGGGTGCTAGCCACAAATAACCCCAACCACCGCGGGAATTAATCCCGTCACCTCGCACGACAGCGCGGTTAAATAACGCGCCGTGAGTCCTCAGCCTTACTTTAATAAACTCCAAATATTTCATTAAAGAGACAGATATTTGCCTAGAATCTCATTTAACAATTTTCATTATTCTTACTTGGAAATTAAATTGCCTACTTAAACACAAACTAGTTCACTAACTCGCAGCGATAGTAAATAGCAAGAAGTGTTTATAAACTGTGAGATTTAGATTAGATTGCGGCACCTGTGTGTCCTGGGAGGTGTTGCGGTAGTCTAGATGTAGATAGACTGAGGTTTACTTGATTATCATTTTACCCTTTAACACCTTGTGTTTTTATTTTTGATCGGAGTGAAAGCAAATATGTAGGTATTGTTAATAAATATAATAATTATTGTAAAATTAATGTTTTAAGACAGATTTAAGAACTTAATGTTCTTCTGAATGAATATTTATACATGTCAGTTTATTATGGGATATTTTATTTTGATCAACAAGTTTTGTTCATCAAAATATATAAGGTAAAAAAGTCACCTAAATAACACCATTTTTAACATTTTATTAAATTTTCTACCTTGAACTTTATTCACTTATTTATTATTAATCTAAGCTCGCGAGGGTGGTTAAAAAAATCGTTAAAAACTTTTATGAGGCTTTAGTTTTTGTGTTCTGTAATAAAAATATTCAATATTTATTTAGACAGATGGAGCTTTAGCGTTTTCATTTTTCGACATTTCCCTCTATCACCCTTTTCTTCCGCTCAAGGATTGCTTTTTCGGCTAAGTAACCATTATACAATTATTATTTTATTTATATAATATTCAGAATTATATGAATTGTGTACTGATTTCATAAATGATAACACTTCTGTGATATTAATTATATCACATTATATTTCCGGAGTCGAACTAAAACACCATAGGCATAGAAACCGTGTTAACCGCAACCGCAGACCATAACCCGTTCAGAGCCTTATTGAATTCGCTACCTAGCAGAGAACAAGGCAATACCTACCTTATATAACAGCTTTAAAGTTCAAATGAAATGAAATATTTAAACGCAGTGTTCTAACCCTTTCGCTAAAATAACAAAGTTCAAATTTGAGCAAAATGTATTTTATGTACTGTCGCTTCAATTGTAAGCTTTGTGAGATTTGAAATAAAGCTGTCTTTGCCATAAATTACTGTCGCATGTTGGTTACAGTAGTTACTACCGCACATGGGGAACGTGATATGCATTTGACACTACTATGGGTTTTCATAACTTTGAAGTGTGTTACAAGTGAGATTGAATTATTTAAAAAGGAAATTGTCATAGTATATTATAAAATTTTAATTCTTTATAAAGTCCAACTGACAGTATTATTAGTGAGATTTTTACAAAAATGCTAAGAGTCTAAATTTATACGTAAATAAGTACTTAAATAACATATACACAACCAGCCGTAATAGTTCTGAAAAATATAAAATATGTTAACACTCACTATTTTAGTTTTCCCTTGAAAGTTCCTGTTAGATTCTAAAAGATCGAACAGCTTAAACCGTACCAATACAAATTAACAAATATTTGTTTTAGATCCTAGCTCGTGGATACGAGAACTAATAGTAATCGCTTCTATTTGAAGTTCTCGTAACTATGCAATTCTATACAATTATAAATAACATTACAATTCAAACCGTACTCAACGAGGAAAGGGTTGAAAATTCTTTGATCTGTCATTTAAAAATGTATTTAGTAACATATCCTCTGGGATTGTATGAATCTGTAACTATTCAAATTGTTTGGATACTAGTTTAAAATATTTGTATGTCAATATTTATTGTCAGCTAGCTGATACCAGCAAGTGCACTGTTCCAATTCCCTATCATCAGTAATAAGGAGAGTACCATAAATGGAAATGAGAAGAGTTTCTGCTATTTAAGCCAGGACTAAACGCCATCAATATCAGTTCAGTAAAAAATGCACGAACAAACAATCAGATATACAGAAAAAATCTTTAATTAGAGGTTAAGACTGTCAACAATTTTATGTATATATTTAACCTTAATGAGGTATGTATGTTATTATTTATATAGCTTATTTCATTTCCTTAAATCTGACATATTATATTATAAGTCAAACAGGTAATATCCGCAATAATGGGTACGGAACCGACATTAGCAGATCCGCTTCCTAACGGAACCCCAACCGTACTCCCTGTATTATTAATATAGCTCGTTGTCTTTGTGTAACGAATGTAATCTTCTACTACCAAAATAATTACAAGCACAGATTATATGATAATCATTTTCTACGTTAAAAATTAAAATATACCTAACAGCAAGTTATAGGTAATGTTCGAAAATATCTATAAACATGTATAGCCATGTTTAACTTATTAAATTTTATATAAATATAGAAAGAAAAAAACAATCCCATAATTTTCTCACAGGTCGCGGGTTCGAATCCTACCTATCGGTTTATGTTCATTCTATATTTATAAAAAAGTAAATAAGTAATAGATAGACAAGTTGTTAAATAAATTATAAATAAATAATATAATCTTTTGCTTTATAATAAATATATATTTTTGCATATTTTTTGATAGCATACCATAATATTAAAGAATTTGTCTTTTAGAAAAGCGAAGGCGCCGCTGCTATGTTTGATGACAGCTGTTTCAAGAATTTTTCATGTGTAATATTCCTTATTCTAGGTGTTTTATTTTAGAATATTACCAGTTCTCTGCACCATCTGTTATGCCAGAAATATTTTATAACTTAATTACAGTGGTTATTTTTTGTTGAGTTAAGATACAATTACAATACAGATGTTATGCCTTGATTACACTATCATTATCTATATCTATCACTATCAGTGTCTAGCATTACTATGCAAAATTGTCTTAATAAAACAATTATGACTTAAATCAGTTTAAAGTGCCTTTTATAATTTGGTTTGAGTTACGCCCTAAATATTTAACGCAAACTGAGAATAAAATACTTTCAAAAATCTTAATATATGACGAATACATATTATATATGATGGATACTTTACAATGGATTTTCGTAAGACAGATACAAACATTTATGAAATGAATTTAATAAATGTCTACTTTAAAATCATAGAGACTTTTAATTATTAACATGAATATAAGATATTTTATTTATATGCATAAACGGATGGTGTAAATAATAATAATAATTAAAAACAAACCGATCAGATAGTACATTCTAAGAACTGAGAAACCTCATTTGTAAAAATTCGGCGGACTTGTACAAATCCCATGAAAAACTACCACTTACCTGATTGCTCTGAATACTCAGCAGCTTCGTTTAAGACGAGATACTAAATTATTTATAAAATAATCAATAACAAATCAAGCTTTTTAAAATACACGGTTTATTTTGATTTCACAGTTTTGATGTAACTTAATCATAAATATTCCACGAATTGTGAAGAATGATCCATTGATTAAATTTATTTATACAATGGAGCCATTTATCCTAATAAAGGGGAGGTTGGGGACGAAATGACAATGTTCGTTTGATGCTAATTAATAACATGGAAATGTAATCAATGCTCGTATTTTTATAAATATATTTTTTAACAGATGTTTTTTTTAAGTGAAATACTGTTCAAGCCTTTTTATTACTACAGAATGTTTTTTTTTTATGTTCTTATTAGTTTCAATTAGTATGTAAAGAAAATAAAGAAAATATAGATTTGCAGGAACAGATGAAATCGTTTTGAGTTAGTTTATTATTCGTTTTGTTCGTTTTTTTTCGAAATAAACATGACATTATGTATGTATATAATCTAAGGTAAAACCTAGATGATAGCGTACAGTAGGTAAACATTAAAAGTGTCTTTGTCTTCATTTTGTAATATTTTACTGCATGAATATTCAATGTTATGCAGTATATTATACAGATTTATTTTTGCATTTATATTATTTGGATTTTCATTTCAATTTATTTTTAAAATTACCGACATGTATACAATCTTACTCAAACAAGTTATTGGAAACGAAGTACCTAAAATTCTATTTCCGATATTCAGACACTAACTAAGATTCCATGAAACATCTCACTATACCCTGCTTTTAGTGCAGTTTAATTAGATTTCTTGAAAACGTTAAACTAAATACCGAGCAGCGGAACGGATGGATATATTTCTAATAATTATATTTTAGATCAAGACTTCTGTATAAACACATTAAATATATTTTAATCAAGCAAGATAAGCAGTGTTTTATTTTTATTACATTTTTAATACATATTAAACCTAGGCGTCTATCAAATATTTCGCAAAGATGTCACTGGATATAGTGTGGAGTTGAATATAAAGAAATAAAAAAGTGTTAACTTTTAATTGCACAATATTATTATTAAACTGACTGTTATTCACACATAGGGAGTCTTAGGAAACAGCAACCATGTTTGGTAAAAAAATAATTATCCGTATTCGAAATCCATCATGATTTTTACTTTGTAGCTAAGTGGAAAAAAACAGAGTAATTTTTTACTTTACTACAAATTAAAAACGTATATTTTCTTGAATCTTTTTAGCCTAAATGTTAATACTCAATTAATGTATTATTTATATTTTATTATATGTTAATATACTATAGTATAACATTCTATAAAAACGTTTTGCTAGCATCATTCACATTTACACAGAAAAAAGTATTAAAACAATTTTAATTGACGGTATAATTTTAAAAATATATACAACAATAACAATTATGAAAACGAACGTATATTTTTATGTAATATATTTAACTTAAAAATGTAATATGGACTAAAGGCGTATATTGCTTTAGTAGTGGGACGATGTATATAGTACTCGATGGAAGCTCTCCACCGCTGACTGGATGATAGAGACGGTTGCGTGAACCATGATTGAATATTTTTTCAGGATTTAAAAAAAATATGTTCTTTTTTTAAAATATGACTAATAGTAGCTCAAGTTTTTAGACAAATATTAAAATGGTTTTTAAATATGATTGTGTAGAATAAAAAAGATAGGTAGACATGTAGGCTTTCTAACTTTTTTTTAGCTTTTTAAATACCGACGAATCAAAAATTTTCTGTTCAATAACTCGCTTATTTAAAAAAAACATCACACAACCATACCAATTTTTTGTTACCCTACATCAACGTGGCATACAATTCGGCACTCCACTGAAAGTATCGATTCACACTAGTACAGTGGCCTGAATTCGCTCTCTTTTTGCATGGCTTTAGTAACGCAATGTGAGGATTTATTAGCTCTTCAGAATAGTCAGACGAGTCAATAACTTTTGTGTGATTAAAAATTCTCTGAATAGTATTAAATTTATGAATAGTCCAAGATTTTTTAATCCTTAATGGCTGTAAATGTGAGTTTGCAATGGGTAAATCAAAACTAATTCTTCTAATTTCAAAAAGTTTTTCATTTATAGACATGGACTTTATATTATACCCTTCATATAAAAATGTTTTTCGTGAAAGCTAAATGTTAGGAAGAAATTGGAAAAAATAAAGTATGTAGAAAAAACTTTTCACGTAATGGGTTTCTTATGACGCTTCCTTCTGTAGCATTAGTAGTTCGCGGACGGAACTGCAAGCAACAGCTACCATCAAATATTCGATCTTTTTCAAAAGAAATAGAAAAACTTTTATACTCATCCGTAATAATTTCAAATAACATTACATAAAAATCTATTCTAACTTGTATATAATTATAAACTTATACTTAAAAATATTACAAGTATATGTATCTAGTTATGAAAACAGAAATGTAAAAAAATATTTAGAATCATATATTGCTTAAATGCAATATAAAACCTACACGTCCATCTATATGTTAATACATGCAGTAAAAATATTTAAGGCAGTAAAATATATAAGGCTATAAAATTAATTCAAGTTGTTTAGTATATTTTCGAAAGTTTAAGTATTCTACATTTGTAATTTTTAAGAATATTTTTTGCGAGTAACTTATTCCGTTATAGCTTTTACAAGAGCTTCGATCAGTCTTAAATAATTAGATCCGATTCCATGAACTCTTCTTCTAACAGGTTTTAGACTAAGCCGAACTAATCTGTTGTAATCATATTTTATTTTCTTATTTATAAAAACAAAACACCCGCAAAAGAAATAATATCTGTGTCGCGAGGGAAATATTTATGTTTGTTTGTTAAACATAGATATAACAGACACAAAATGCATCCCGATTAAACCGATTAACTGCCCAGTTGGTCATGTGGTTAGCGCAGGCGCTTAACGTATAGCGACGCAATGGGGCTCGGGTTTGATCCCCGACAGAGACAGGCAGGTATGTGATGGGCATAGATGTAATTCTGGGTTTGGTCGTATATTAAACATATTCTCAGTATTTATAATGTGTATTAGCACCCTTAACACAAGCAAATAATTTTCTTACTTTTCTTATCAATATGTGTAGGTTGTCCTGTATTATTATTATAAAAACCACATCACCCAAACAATTGTCCCGAGGGGAGATCGAATCCACGAACTATGGTTCAATAGCAGGACCACTAACCACTAATCCAAAGTCAACTGTAAACTGGTAACATTTAAATGTAGTAATAGTGCCAAATTATTCAAAGATGCGCCTGCATCTCCATTCACTAAACCAATGCGTGGGCAGACAGATAACCGTTACTCAATTATTTAAACATGTTTCTTGGCATTGCATAATATTATACGAACCTTTATCCATAATATTTAACGAAAATTTATTATTGATTATACTTAGGATATAACTAAATCCGAATTATAGTAATGAAATTACAAACTGTAAATTCTCACAAACAGATATTAGTATAGACTTATAGATATAATAACTTATAAATAAATAACTAAAATAGTTTAGAGATTACATTTAAGTAATAAATAATTTATATTTTATTTGACGCCTTGTTTTATATCTAATTTTGTTCTGTAATTTCTGATAGTGACGAGTTGATCAATCAGCGCAGGTTCGTCCGGTTTAATTTAAAGCACATTGTGGGTGGAGCATGATAGGTGATCTGTTGATTTTATATACGTTTTCAACACCTGTGTATAATTTGATTAAATAAACCTGTAAAAACATTCCATTATTATGTACGAGTGATCTACATGGCCTCTACATGATATCGACATACTGATTTATTTGATCTAAGTTAAGTAAAACTTTAAGTGAAGATTGTTTTTAATTACATAATGATCAATACTAGTAGTAAGTTATTTACAATGATCATGTAATTTTTTAATGACTTGACCTTAAATAACGTTGGATTATGCTTTTGAGATGGTAATGGAACTTCACCAGACAGCTTAAGAGTGGGCCTGAAATATTAAGTTATCTCAATTATAGCCACAACTAACACTTAACTGGTCTAAAATGTATGTTTCATCCACTTGACTTGTGTTTACTTAAAGCGTAAAGGAAAAGTAAAAGTCTAATAGAATTCGGTCAAGCACAATCTATCCACTCAGGTTCCGTCATCAATCTATCACCTTCCTACGCGTTAAGTGCTTGTTAGGTAGCTGCTAGATAACAAGCTGTTAGATAAAGCTATCAGTACAGAAATATGATTTTTGATAGCTGAAGTTTAAGTAGTGTGCTATCCGTTTGAAAGACTTGATCTTTAAAAATAGAGGTTTTCTAATAGTATTATTTGTGTCCTATGATTTACATCAACTAAATAATTATAATTAAATCGATCAAAAGTTATATTATGAGATATTTAGTAATATATGTAGTAGAACCACACCTTAAATATCTTGAGAACCGGGCAGCGGAACCTTATATGGTCAGGAATCCAATTGTTTTTCAATTGCTAGAATTTTAATTGCGGTCTCCAGAGACTCTTGAATAATAATTTAGAAAGTTTGGAGTGTTTGCTTAGAATTGATTATTGCAGCAATTTATTATAGCGGCATGTTTTACGTAGTACGTATATAATACTAATGTTTTATTATTTTGTGCGTTTGCGCATCATTTTTAATGAGTTGTTGTAATAAAAAAAATAAAAAAAAAACTTTTCTGTAACGAAATGTCACGGGAACTGACAAACATACAAATAGAGTTTATGAAGTATATATCTGCAGGGAACATTATAATATTTTGTCCACACAAAGAGTAGTCCCAAGTCGGATATGAACCTACGACCTTGACTCGATAGTCATGGTCACTAATCACTAGTCACAATTTTTTTTATAATAAATGATTATGAGCTCATTTATAAGCCTTAATAGGATACGGTACGTTTCTTTGATCTATACACATACCGTAAATGTTTGTTGTAATATTTAGTAAGCAAAAACAGTTGTTGGGTAGTAATCTATATATGAATACAATGATCAAACATTTTTTGTAAAAAAAAATCCCTATTTAACAATAATAGACCATGTGTGATTATGCGCTGTTCATGCTTATATTGGGAAGGAGTGCACCGAGAAGAAGAGAAGAAGAGAGAAGTATTTTATTGACTATACATTTTACTGACTTATTGTTTACTCTCAATGTCAAATATTTGTAGTGTGACATCAACAGTCGTAAAAAGAATATTGTCATCTTACACGATAGAATAAAATAAAAAACATATGAGCAATGTTTTTAGAGGTGTACTTACCAAACCCTTATAAACGTGTAAAGTAAAAATGATAGTTAAAAATACTTTTTAAGAATTGGAAATATAAAATAGCACAATGTTATTTTATATTTCCAATTCTTAAAAAGTTAGCCAATAAATTATCACCGAGACGGACAGCGATACGGTAGCTCAGTTGGTAGAGCGACGGGACGGTTTTCCAGTAGTCGCGGGTTCGAATCCCTGCCCGTATCGGTTTTTTACATTCTATATTTATATAAATTTAAATAAGCTTAACATGGCTATACATGTTTTAAGATATTTTCAAAAATAAATTAACACTGTTTTATAATTAAGATTTATCTAATAACCCGTTCGTAGTTTTAAGTTTATTGACGAGGTCAAATTTCCAACTAGAGTTGTCGCGCTTTTTGTATGCCTTTATGTCAAGGTTCTTAGCCTTATTTCCTTATTGTAATGACATCTACATGATGTTCTTAATCATTACAGTTTTTTTTGTAAAAATTACTCATTTTATTTCCTGGCATTTATCTTTTGTTGCAAATTACGACTATATTTAATTTTAAAATATTTAGATTCATTCTTTTAATGCATAGCTAAAATTCAAACGATTAATGAAATTGAAAAAAAGTTAATCCAGTACCGCAGTTCACATTGTATAGTCATGATATTTTAATAGTAGACGATAATAGGTCTTAATGTATCGCAATTAATACTAAAATATCGTGAAGTATTAATGTTACAGTTATGGAGGGCTGCGAGGCCGTAATGTTCCGGGTTCAATACCCATTTAAACATTCGCTATAGTCAATGAATTCGGGTTTGTTTGCGTTGTTTGTGCTTTTGATACTTTAATATATTTATACATACCATATCCAATTTTATTCAAATGCTAAGAATGCGGGTATTATTAAAAGCGTTCAACCCTAATTATCTAATCAAGTGATAACAAAAGTACAACATATATTTTATCAACCCAGACATGAGAGGTATAATTAATCATCCAATCATTATGATTATTTCGCCTTATAATTATTTTTAATTTATGCACATTTTTGACACCCACGTGATGCCACAGGCAAAATGCATCGAAGCTCTACTGATGCCTAAAAAGCGGTACACAAAGTGCGTATGACCATAATTTAGTAGCATGTGACATGGAACAATGCGCGGGCGCACGTGGGCGGTAGACCGTAGAGAGTTCCAAAGAACAGTTCAATACTTCGTCAATATTATGAAACAAAGTTAAACGGTATGTTATAACAGCGTTACGAGTGTTTTATTTTAGTTGTTTTTGTTTTATGTAATGG
Organism: Napeogenes inachia; assembly: GCA_959347355.1. NCBI lineage: Eukaryota > Metazoa > Arthropoda > Insecta > Lepidoptera > Nymphalidae > Napeogenes > Napeogenes inachia. The sequence goes on along the minus strand of OY365792.1, from coordinate 22,819,265 downwards.
ATTCGTCCATATTTGTTAAAATTAAATCTTGTTGTAATAAAAAAAAAATCTGTGATTATAATTACAACACTTTTATACTGTAAACCTTATATGGAATAAATTATGCTTTGTTTTATTTTTATGCATATCGATTGTCCGTAGCTTCTAAGTATTATGTAAATATCTTCCTTAAGTTCCTCACTTGTACAGTGTCGTATTTGGACTGAGTGTGGTATTTTTTATGTCAACTTAGCTGGTAGGTTCGAAGAGATCTTGTGAATCGATTCAAGATGTCACATAGGCTCACACGTTACCGTTCTGTACATAAAATCAACTTACTCTATGCTCTGTTAACATTACGCAACGCTAGAGCGGGACGTACGGACGGACAACGCGCCAGTATTCAGTCAATGTGATCGTTCGAACTAAGTAGCGCGTGAACTTTTAAAATAATACGACCTTCTTTTTGGCTGTACCGTGTGACAGTTAGTCAGTGAAAACTTCTTTATAGTTCTTTTTTTTTGGTGTTCCAGAAGTTCTTTGCGGTTGGTGCTGTGTAGTGCATTGTTGTAGTGTATTTTTATTCCTGAGATGTGTCAATGGAGTGCGCTCGTGCGTAAGCGCATTTTCATTCATAAATTCGTGTTAGGTATGTATTTTTGCTGACGCACCTCGTTAATCACATTAAGGCTTTAATAACGTGAATCTTACGTCATTTGTATGACTCCGCAAGGTCGGCCTTGTAAGATATTAGTTGCTAACTTACTAAGTACATTACAATCTCAAACTATTGCACAGCTAGTAATGAATGCTAAATTTTGTTTTTTTTTATATAGTTTTTAGATCTAACCTGTGAGGTTTCTTAATAAACAAAGAAATAGTATCTTCAAATTAGTTTTAAACCTTACTTACCCAAAGCAGTAATGTTATAAATACAAGTTAAAATTTAAATTACGTTAACTAAAAATAATAAGTACATTGACCCAACGAGTAAATAGTAATAGGTAACATTAGTTCGCAATTTATGTATTTTATATTTAATAACAAAATTTTCTACTTGAAAGCATATTTAATTTCTTTATTTACGACACAATTATAGGAATAACTATAATTTATGGCATTAATTAAAATTCTACAAATAATTATACACTTTCTTACAGGATTTTTTGTATGTACGTTTTATTTACAAATTCACTCAATCTCCATATATTAACATAATCAGCGTAAGCACATAATTTGTAGAAGTAATTACTGAGTTCCGTATTATAGTTTATTATTATTTTTGTTGTTACATATGTTTAAACTTCTTTTAATAAATAATCATGCGAAAATATTGTATACATTAGAAAACAAGCTATAAATGCTCTAATTATTTGAACAGAGAGTTCCATGAATAAAATTTTTTTTTCATTATCTCTTGAGGTCTCTGATCTAAAGATTGTGTTCGTAAAAGGTAATGCTATTTATTTTCCACCAATCACGTGCAAGAGATCGTTTCATTTTAAATCGATTTGTAATGTTGAGAATTCAATAATTGGTATTTAAACCCGTTTTATGATTTTTTTATTTGACCACCCTGGGAGCTGTCACCGACTGGACAACGAACACACGTGCAATTATATGTGTAACTTTTATATACTTTATCCGAATAAGTATTTTGGATTGAAGATATTATATTCAGAGTAACGTACCTTCGCAATGATGACCAAGCCATTTTTTTTTTATTATGTTGTATGGGTGTTAAATTCAATCGCTTTTTTATGACTCAACATAATGTTAATCCACTTCAAATACTCTCCAGTTCTTATCTATAAAAACATCAAAAAGCTTTAAGATAAAATAATTTAACGTGAGAAGCCCTCATGTATGTGGGCAATTAAAATACTTTAAGAAGTTGATGAAAGACCGAAGGGCCGCTGTCATCTAGGTGTATAGCCCGTCAGTAAAACTTCACTATAAATATCAATGTTAGTCGTTAGTCGAGTGGTTAGCGCAGATGCCTAACGTATAGCGGCTCAATGGGGCTCGGATTCGATTCCTGACCGGGACAGGCATGTATGTTATGAGCATAGATGTCTGTATTTCTGGGTTTGGTCGTTCATTAAATATATTCTTAGTAAATATAATTTGTATTTCTATGTCTTTGTATCGTTGTTTATCACCAGTAGCACAAGCAAATAATTTGCTTACTTAGGGGTTGATCAATATGTGTAATTTGTCCTGTGATAAAAAATGTATATCTTAATATCACTAATGGGTCTATTCACTACCACTGAGTTTTAAACATTGTTTGTTTTTCTGTATAATTAGAACAAGCCCACTTAAAAAGGTTTTTCGATCATCAAACTCGTTGGTAAATATTGTTTTCATCTGCTAGTGATGTGCATAATAACAATATTACATGAAATAGACAATAAATAATCTGTCAACAATATCTGTTATTTCTTTATTGCCCAAAATTCAAACAAAGTTGTCATTTATTCCTTTAACTATTATCTTTCCTGTATATTTCGTTTATATTGCGAGTGTTTTTGACAGCTTTTTTGTGGTTTCATTGTTTCCCGATTGCTTCGGTTACAATTATTTTTTGTGATATTTTTTATATGAACAATACCAATTTTTATTCTTGTGGAACTAAATTGAATTTTAAAAGTTTGGTTTTTTATTAATATATTATTTTATATAAATATAAATACTTCATTAGTATTTTTGTTAAAACATATATAACTTTATAACTCTTTAATTAAATTTAACGGTTAATATTAATGGGTAAGAATGTGGTAAGGAAAATTAAATATACAACCCTATTTACTCAGTTGTGCGGACAAAAACATGAAACAGAGGTGAATGTACTCATTTAACGACAATCCATATTTCGCCTCCGTACAGTATTAGCAAAAAAACAAGGCTTTACTGTTAAGACACAAAATTCATTTTATTTGAAATATGAGTGTAAAGAAAACCTGTTTGAATATTATAAAAATAAATTAGAGGTGTTTTGGGTATATCAACTGTAAACTATAAAACAATAATATACACATTTTATCTAGTTATAAAACATGGTATACAAATTCGATTATATAAATAAAAAAATATATTGTGTTTTTATGCCTAAAGTTTCTTGCAAACCAAAAATATATATAAATAAAATACGAAAACTATTGTTATTTAGGTATGTAAAATGTAATTAAGTACTAGTTTTATTTATTTTCCATAATTTATCTGTGTTGACAAATACCAACACTATATCTTTTTTTATGTAAAACTTCGAAATAGTCAATCCCACTCATTACTTTAAAAAAACATAACAATACCATTAACCATTATATCTGCATAAAACAACTAGGAAAAGTTCTAAACGACTCAAGATGTTAGCCCGAACGCTTTCTAAAAATTCCGAACACCCAAGGTGAGAAATTGTCAACCCCTGGCACTCGCAATAACACGCGCGCAACAATAACAGCTTTCGAATTCTAGTACTGAGAGAATTTTAAATCTAAACGCTGGAAAATATCGCAATATCTTCAAGCTCATTCGTATTCTTCAGTCTGTGAGACGCCTAACCCTACCACAATAGAACCAAATATCGTATGTCAAATCTATCCTCGAAATTCTATTATCTTATTTGCGCAGAGCGGTTCAGATCACTTTGAATAATGCTTCTCTCCGCTATATTCATTGCACACAATATTCCCCGGTAGCGTTATTGAAATAGCGTCTAAATTAGGATACAGTGTTAACCCTGCCCAAGTTTATAGAACAGTAACTGTCAAAGGCATACGTTGTAGAGAGACCATCATATTTTCAGAAAACATATGTAATTTAAGTCCTATTTTAAAAGCAGGAAGATTGAAAATAGATTTATAGTTTTTTTAAGCTTGCAAAGGCTTGGTTTATAAAAGCCTGTCGTAGGTTCGACTATGTTTCACGTGATCATTAGTTCCGACTTCCATTACGCTTTTTGAACCGGTTTTTACCTCTTTTATCCGGAAATATTTCGATCCGGCCTTTGAGGCGTAGTCAATGACGTCAGTAATGTGGGTCGAAGTTTAAAAGATTACATTTTTTGATCATTACGAAAATCAATGTAAAAATGTGAGTTCAAATTTATAAGAATTTAATCATTGATATGTGCAAAATAGCTTTTACAGTTCACCGTTTCCTTTTCTACTTCGTGCGAAAGCTCGAAAGTTGGTAATTTAATACTTTAAAGGATAGCAACCATTACCATTAATAAGGAAGCAAAAAATAACATTCAATAAATATATTAATAATAAAAGCTCCTGACATAACCACATAGAGTGTTAATAAATAATCTGGGACCCCAGTCAATAGAACAAATTTGACACTAATACATATGTTATAACAACATCCTGGATTTCAGTCGCAGCATCCTGCTCTTGATTGATGGATATTGAGCACAAGTTACAATTGTCGAATAAACTTGTCTCTGAGATCCGATAAAAGTCAAAGTATTTGGAAGTTAATTGATTTTGGTAAAATATAATTTGTCGATGATTGACAAATCATATTTCAAAACTAATATAAACTTAATACTTATTTTTGTTAAATTATAAATAATATTAATGATATTGGGTATACGTATTTTATGTATCCGTTGTCATATCATGGGAAGCAAAATTTATTTTACCGTTGAATATTTTCGCCAGCCATTTCTAGCAGCTGAGTATAATCGTCTGTATTCTTGTTTTTCGTATTCCCAATTTCGACGACAGCTGACGTGGCTGCACTTTATTATCAGCCATTATATTTTATATTTATTAGTAAACTTAAATTTTATATTTTAATCTTCATACCAAAGAATGTAGAGTTTGATTATAGAATAAAAATAGCAACGGACTACTAAAAACGACATACTTAAAGTGTCTTATTATACTAATTCAAACTTAACAGTCTATTTAAATGATCTTTAACATCTAATGTTATCATTAAAGTAATGAGGAGCATGATAATAATAAGGCTTACATAACTCCTTTATGAATTAAACGCAGAATATGTCAGAGATAATACACCATCATTTGTTAAACATTCGTATGAAAACCGACTTATAAGAGAAGTTTTAGTTTGTATTTTGAAGAAAACCTAATAAGTGGAATTGAATTTGTATATTCTATTGAAATCCCCTAAAATTGTATCACGATCAAATGTCTCAAAGCAATTACCTCCTACGTTACTAACAAGAATGACCCGAATTTATAGATTCTTGCTTAAGTCTCTTTATGTAAATCGATTCGACCATGATGTCGTAAAGAAGATTTATTTTATTTATATTTAATTATAGTTTTGGTCACTCATGAATACATCTATCAACTACAATGTATTTTCATTATATTTAACCACAATTTAGTACCTTCTGGCAAGCTAAAACGCCTTAACGTGTCTACGTCATTAAAAATATATCCATATTTCAATCTAATCAAACAGTTTGTTAATAGATCTGTCAGTCAGGATAAAAATCATAAAACATTATAAAATTAAATTTATTGTGCTTTGCAGCACCCTATACAACAAGTACTAAAAGATCATATAATCATTTCAAAAATATATCATCTATATATATTCAGATTTGAAAAATTTTTGAGACTGGCTGCCGTCCTGAAGTGAACCCTCCTTAGAACTGGATGCTGGTAGAATTTTCGCACTGTTTTCGGAAAAGTGAGATAGGGTGATATTTACTATTTTGGCCCTCTAGACGGATTTTCCACCACAGTCAGTAAAATGTGATGCGGTTTTATTTTACATGTGTATTTACATCTGCATAGTAACCAAGACAAATTTTATTAAAAAAGTTTTGTTCATTAACTTGATATGATTCCAAATAGAAAGAAAGCTAAGCTTTTTTTATAAATCAGAGGACACATTATATTTATTATTCTGTCAATGTTTATCGTAAAAAAAATCCTACAATATCCCCCAGAACATGGTCACATAGCGTGAAATAAATGTGAGCGGTAATGTTACCAAAATTGTATTTATTATTACTATCCCGTGGTTTTCCATTGGGTTACGAATTACGTATATACAGCCTATTTGTGTTTACGATATTGTCTGTCGTGTCAACGTGAAAATAAGTCTGTGGAATTGGTTTAGGATAAGGATTGAAATTGTCTAGAAAATGTCTAGCTATCCTTGTTATGCTTGTCTTTGAGCAGGATCCTAGTTCTTCTATCCAATTCCTTTTCGTGTTATTGTATTTTTTATTTTCTAAATGCCTTAATATATTCATATTTAATTTAAATATACATAACAGGTGTTGCTTTGTTAAATTCGCTTGAAACATTACCGTTTGTCTAAAGGACTTCATTAGTGCAATAATAGTCTTTGAAACATAAACTAGGAATGTAATAATAGTGACTTATGTATATATTGTAATACTTAGATAGGAATATATTAATGTGTAGATAAACCAACATTCATTTTTATATGTGTGTTATTAAATCGCGATTAGTATTTTTTTTTGTTAGAATTATAAAAACATTTTTTTTTGGTTTATTCCTGTAAATAAAAAAAAATATAAGTTAAATAATAGACTAACGCTAAATCTAATTTCACCGAAATCTTATTTTTGTAGTTTTATTATAACTACAGTGGAAATAAGTTTTTCTGTATTACAGTAAACGCATTTTCAGAAGTAAAAAATTAGGTAACATATGAATAACTTTTAATATTTTTTATTAAATTAAAAGATTTTACAACAGATTTTATTTAGATACGGTAGCAAGTTTCTTAATTGCTAAATTTGAAATAAAGCCATGAATTTTAAATAAAGATTTATTATGCAAAATATTATTAACACTTTGAAAAATATTGTAAAATTTTACAGAAATTACAATTTTATTATTGACAACTAATAACATTACTTCTTTAATATGTACTTTGGGTTCAAAATTGATGCAGCATTCTTTGTTTACAACTCGCCATGTGTCCGTAACGTAAACGATACGATTGATACACGTTAACGACCTAAATATACGTCTGTTTGATGTTCCCATATAGTTTATTTGAATGCTACATTTATATCGTTATCTGCTATAAATACTAATAAATTATTTATTTCCTATATTTATTCTTTATCTCTTCTTTATGTTAATGCTTCTCTTTCTTTTCTGAGTTATGTAAAGGTATATAAAAATAAAAATCATACAGACAATAATATACAAATATTTCTAAGCTGGAGCTAGAACAATAAACAAATGAGCTGGAGATTAGACTTGGATGGCTTCCAAGAGATTAGTATTGAAATAACACTCATATGACCTGTATTAAAGGTACGTAAAGTTGAAAATGCTATAGCAATATTGCCTACAGTTAACTGCAGTAATATCAAGTTGAACCGAATCTTGTTAATAGCGTGTTAATGTTAGTTTCTAACTACCGGTTATTGTGCTGTCCGTATTGAGAATTGTAAGTATAGAAAATAATAAATAATAAACTTATTTAATATTACTAAATTCAGTCGTTATACTTAATTAATATGAAAAGTTCTTAGTTGTTAAGTAAGTCATAAAATGGCGACCTCCAATATTAAGTTAAAGAGCTTTTTATTGCATTTTAAATCACTTTTCCCTTCAAGATTGAGCGATAGAAGTGTTTTAAAAGGGATCAAGAAGTTCAGTAATAAAACATAATTTTCAAGGATATCCTACCAAATTTTACTGCTTTTAAATTGCTTAATATCTTATCTAAACAGAAGCCTCCGTTTTCAGACTACAGACTTTGGAACGACAGTTCAGTCGGCGGATCATAAGTTTGAAGAATTACCGTTTATATGGTCGTTTTAAAATCTTTGATCTATCTTTATTAGGGTATCGTCTGAATTTTCGGGAATATAAAAATTCCAAATGTTTTAGGAACATTTTCTGTATTCTCAATTGTTAGAATTTAGATCAGAGACAATCGTTAGAAAATATTTGACTAACTGGTATGTTTTTGTATTCAATTTAGTTATTTTATTTATTCTCATAAGCAATTTAAAACTTATACAAAATTAATCAATTTAACTACAGTCTTGAGAATAATACTTCTAAATTATTTTGTATATGTATTAATTTTTTGAAAATACTAATTTGCTACATAAATAAATCCATGTACCAGGATATCATATAACGTGAGAGTTTAAGAAATACGAAGCGCAACACGACCGTATCTTGTAAAATATGGCGGGCGTATTTCAAATCATGATGGCTGACCGTTCTAGTCGCTTTTATTGCTATATTTTGCAATAACGCTCATAGCACTTAAGTTTAAAGTTAGATAAGTTATGTACTTACTAATTTGTCTTGTAATTTATTGTCTAGGTATTCACTCCTTCTTTACTTTGTAATCATTTTACGTTATTTAACACAAGAAACACAATAACACGAAACATTGCACATAGAACATTGAGTTCATGGATATGAAATCGCAAATGTCGTAGTCGTAGAATCTTCAAATACATTATACAGTATTTGCGTTTCGTTTTTGTGATTGATAAACAATAACCAGAAACTTAGTGAGATCAAGTTAATTAATAATGCAATTCACTATTCTAGTATGATTTAGTTCTCTGTAATTAAATTAGACTGAGTACATTTGCAATAGCCGTTAGTAACTATAATAGTTACTACCGACCTTAGTAAATCATGGAATAGAAATTGATTATGATAGATACAAAAATATATTTCATAGAACTAACTTAATTTTTTAATAATATAATTGATAAGGTTATTAATAGTTACCGTGTGCGAAGCAAAAAAAAAAAAACATTAATAATAGAAAAAATGTATATAAATACAAAATATATGTTCGTATTTCAAATACGTGTCATAATAAATATACATGTAATCTGCACAATTTGAGTATTTTTGTCCATCGAGATGAAGCAGCAAGTAAAGCCATGAATATATATATCCATGGCTATATATATTTAAACACATTTGATTTTATATTATCGAGTATCGATGGCATTCCACACATAGACAGTAAAGATCATATTACAGGAACCCACACACCGCAGTCAGTATCCGTTGACACTATAAGAGTTCTATTAATGTTTAATTTATCGTTATCTAGTTATTTATTATTTTATATGTAACTAAATGTATTTAAAATGAGTTATTATATACCAATATAATCACAAGTTCTGAACAAAAACATATCCCCCACATGTAACACGTAACACATCAGGATGTTATCGGTCTGGCGGACATCTTGACAAATGGTAGCGTTTTCCGCCATTAATCTAACTCCATTGTCTATGGTAATAACCGATTAACAAGGCTTTTCTCTGATTTATTTCTATTTGTCTCTGCTTTAAATTTGAATTATAATGCTCTTGATGACTGAATGTTTCATTTTGTTTTAAGCAGATTTATGGGATTTGATAAAAAAATAAAAATAAGTTTCAAAAAATTATTTAAAACATTCTGTATTTATGTTATTAACCACTTACAGCGGTAATATTCTTATAACGTACTTTGAATACCTAATTTAAGGTCTACGACGTATTAAAACTGAAATTAAATATAAATAAAGGAATTTTCCATACATGGTTAAGGCATTTGACACAAGCGGCAATGAAGAATTATTATCCGACGTATAAGGATCGAGTTATGTTGGGATGGCCGTCTCATAAATGGGACGATATTTTGTAAGTACAGTTAGATAGCACAAGAAATGAGTGAGTCGGTTTGATTCCGGCTGACACAAAGACTAACAAGTCCAAAGGTTCTATTCCTTATATGGTAGTCAAGAATTTTAAGATTAACTTCATAAAAGGTAGCTATCATTTTTAAATGAATCACGTCAGCTGATAGAGCAGGCAGGTATGTTTTAGTCGGAGTTATTAATGGGATTTTAGTTTATAATTGTCTCTCTCATAGGCGCTAATTTATTTCGCCTTTGCAGGATGAATATGATATTACCTTTTTTGAGGATATGTGTATGACATTTTTTTTTTACTTGTAACGTTAAATATCGATCAAGAAACGAACAAGGATTTGTCTAATGAAAGAGAAGATTTGACGTCCAATAGAGTAACCTTTAGTAAGGGGATAGTTGCAATATAAAGACCCTAATACACACGTCACTCAAATACAGCTGAATGATCTTCTGAATTTCATAAGCTAATTTCCACCCATATTCGTCATTCGACAGTGATTAATCATCTAGAAATTGTCGAGCGAAACTCAACTTTATTGCTATAACAATAGAGACACTTGGTTAAGCTGATTTAGTATCAACTGAGGATAAAATGGTATGAATGTGAAGGTATTTTGGAGTGTATGAGAAGATGAAATGTGTCGTCAAGCCTTATTAATATGCTTGCATAATACATACATATATTCTGAGTACATAGTCGAAGCGTATTTTAAAATGACAAAATTTGGTCGTTTTTTGTTAACCAATAAAATCTGATAAAGTTAATTGGATATGAAAAATAATAAATCTATTCTTCCTGTTCCAATCCATTTAATTAAAGGAAAAACTACCTTCATTTGAGGGTTTTAGATTTGGTTTTTGAATGAAACTCATTCGTACTGTATTGATTTTCAGTTGTTTTTGAGCTTTGTGACAAACGCGACACATTAATCACTCAAATGTAACTTTTATGTACCTGTGTATGAAATATAATAAGAGAATATTTTATGTATACTGCATACATAAATCTAAATTTCGTTAAAATATAAACTTAAATTATAATTTTTTTGCAGACCATACTCTATGTACTAAATTGATTTTCGCAATCATAAGAAATTTTTCTAGAAACTAATAATCCATGGTGGTATAAATAAAGCACTACTATATGTAACATCCCTCGAGACTAGTCGGTAAATGAGAGTTTTTTCCGAAATAATCTAATATCACCCCGAGGCAATTAGAAAAATTAACACCGTATCCAGCAATCCCGCAAATGATTTCGCGGGATGCTTATTAGATTCCCCGGGGTGGGAATTGTTAATCACGCCGAGATTATCCCGCTTTTCCGGGATCCCATTTACTGCTCGGATCTATTCGGGGTTCTTGATCTGACATGTCCGAGTTTTATAAGATTCTCTATTTTGTTTTTATTCGTTCAAAGTGAACTGTTTCTTTGCAAATCAAAAGGCCAGAACATTCGAATATTTTGTATTTTCAAATAATTTATTTTTATTAATACAGTCCTTTAAACTAGACAATGGACAATTTATCTTCAGCTTTTATATCTACATACAACAATATTGTCAACTACATTGTCTTACACTATTGTAACACTAGTATAACTAAATTTACTAAAAAAAATAATAATAACCGTATAAACCATTCGGTTATTTAATTTATAAAGTCTTAAGTCGCCTTCTATATCTACATTATTCGAGTTGCAGATTCTAGCCACCCTTGGAGCAACGGAGTCTTAAGAGAAGAGAGGGAGACTTAAGAGTAATGACAAGGGATTAATTGGAATTAAATAGAGAGGGACTAAGGGAAGTTAAGGCTTCCAACTCTCTTTCTTAAAACCCACAATGCAATAATGTTATATGCTTATTTCTATAATTTTAATGCGGTCGTGCCAACTTCCGTACGAGCTACTGTCGCTTAAATCTGTTCCCTTGTAAAAAAAAAGTATCAACTAAAATAGAGAGGTATAAAATAATTGAAATTATTTTGTTGTTTATTAATATACTATCTGTGATAAACTATAATTTACATAAATACTTAATACTCAAGTTTTCCATGTAAGTATAATACGGCCTTATCTATTTTGAAGCTAAGTTTAAATACATTCCTTTGAGGCAGAAATCATCTGCAATCTCTCAATATTAATATTTTCTAAAAAAAAATATATAAAGTTAGTATTATTTAAGTTTTCTATTTAAAGTAAAATCCACATTTAAATATTACCCATAACAACAATAGACCATAAGAAAGCATACGAGACCTCGTCATAATAATATGTGTATTTTATTAACAATTAGAGTCCAAATGAATCCGCGAATCCGCAAAGCCAGTGGATTTTAATTAAATTAATTAACGAAAGCGTTTACATCGCGGTAACAAGGTATTTGTGTGTGGTACAAGTTACAAGAGTTTGTAATAAAAAAAATGCGTATTATTTTTCATATAAGTATAAAAATAAATATAACTAATTTCAATGTTTCATTGGATGACAGGAACTAATTCTAGACCAAAGGAGAGGTCCAAAAATATTTTGATAACTCAAGAAATTGAAAAGGAAAATGAAACCATTCTTACCACGGTGACTTAATATGGTAATGAATATAATAATAATACATTAATGTTGTTATGAAAATAAAAAATATTAAATTATTGTTGAGCAAAAACAATCAATTTTTTGTTCACCGCCGACAAAACGATCGGAGTCAAAATAGTCTCATCAAACAAATTTGCTAATACTCTACTGCTTGCAAAATCAAGATAACGCCCTAATAATTGAACGTTCACTAAAACTCAGTTCAAATTAACTTCTAACGCAAATATTAGTAATATCAAGATGTATGATGGCATCAATATGTGTTTGTATCTTAATAATGTTTAATGATTTCGTGGCTATTGTTAATGTTATGGCAAAATTATGATAATGATAATCGTATCAATATAAACATATATATCTATATCAAATTAATTATTTTTCCATTTCATCCTCTGCTATTATTGATACCTCTTTTTTGATACTTCTTTTGTATTTATTTTTTATCTATTTGTTATTAAAATATTTATCTTTATAAATTTAGCTTCCTATCAGATAGATAGATATCTACTATCAGAAAAAATGTATAAATTATATTTTTGAAAGAGACAATTATATAATTTAAAACTATAAAATGTTTTAAAATATGACAGATAAAATATATCTTCAAAAGATTTTTTTACACAAAGGAATAATTTAAACGTATTCCAGTATCCAAACCATTCAGCCATGAATTAATTACCCCCATTCAAACAATTATCCATCCGATCATTCGTTCAATGACGAATCCATTCATTTCCGATCAAATAAAACCACTCCGAGAACTACTGAAACGGTTACAATACTTACGTTTTTGGGTTTTGATTTTAAAATTAAAACTGTATTCCCTTGTGTATTATTATACGTTATATCCTTTAACTAGTTTTGAACTATGGCTTTACTTGTTTCAATGTAAGTTATATCCCGAGATAATCAAAACATGAAGATGCATTTCATCTTCCCAAATGTATGCACCATATAACGAAGATGTCTTATTATGAATGATAAACACAGAATACATTTTTGTAATGAAGGAAATAAAAATATAATTTTTGACCTTTCTAAAATTAATTCTACAAACCTTCGTCCTATATGTTAAATTGAAAATCTATATTGTATCGGAATTTGCCCCGATTACTTTCATACCCATTCGATGTTCGAAACTAGACGGGCAAAATTCCGATGAATTTACATGAACATAGCCGGGTAAATATATTTTTAATAATCATCATGGTTCAAAAGTTTACTTTAAAAAAATATATTTGTTTTTGAAATCATTTGTTTTGGTCTGCAACTAATAAATAATTTGTTTCATGTTGATTTTATATTTCTCTTAAAGATTACATTGTGCATGTTAAATCTTTTCTCATTTCCTTGAACGAATCCTGGTTTTTAATTTTAAAAGTAACTTTTTAACTATATTTATACGGCTACTAGAAGCTTCAGTTCTCGATCTTAAGAAGTTAAAATTATCTTGATAACTTAGTATTTTACCGAATGCCTTCCCTTGGCTTGTTTTTAACCATATTTTTTTTTTTTAACATAATTAATAAATACCTTCCAATATAAAATTCAAAAAAGGAACTACGTTCCAAAAAAAACACGTATACCTGAAAAGTTTAAAATGCATACAAATCGTCCTTAATGTACACGTAGCATTTTGGAGATGAACCTGTCCACAAGCGGGATTACCGTGATGGGATGGGACACAGGTGCGCAGGTGTACTGTTTGTTCCTAATTTGTATGGATGTTTGTTTCCGTTATCTCTATTCTCTAAGGTTTTGCTTTTTTAACTACTCGTGGTACACAAAGTATGCCTAGAATAGGAATTACGATTCAAGGATCTTACGTAGACATTCTGTCGATAATTGATCCAATGAACCCCAGACACTGAACCAACAGATATCCATAATTGTATATTTGTGAGAGTTTAAGCTTTAATTGCTTGTAGATAGAATCAGTAAATTTTATAACAATACTTCAAAACTTGAAATTAAATTAAATTAATATTGTTTCAGGGCCTGTGAAAATCAATGTCTATTCCTCTATTATACGTCATTTTAGTGCCTCATTTTTTTATTGAAATTTCATGCACTTCTTATTTACTTCGTTATCCATCCTTATAAATTGTTATATTCCTACCTTGTTTATACTTAAGACGCTTCGTTATATGCTATTCATCCCAGCCATGTTCAGGACTATTTATATATATGCAAACCAATGGCCATCAATAAATTAAAGCCTTTTGTATATTGACCGAAAACCGACAATATATGACTCAACACAACCTAGTAATAGCTGCAAGTCCTGGCTTAGTTTCACTAGTAAATTGCTTCGTACTGGGAGCCACTGAAAGTTGCTGAAAGCATTAGTTTCTGTGTCGCTTAATTAATTGAACTGCTGTGTTTATTGTGGCTGAATTATTTCTCTAGAAATATATTTGTAATTTAACAGTTTACTAATAACATAAAATTATACAGTTATTCTAAGGTACTTTTCTTTTAATCACTTTACTCAAATATTTGTACATACTTTGAATGATTTATTTATCTCATAAAACATAATTTTCCGGTGCAGGATGCAGTCATTAGTCATGAAAGACGGACTAATGTTCGCAAAATCGCCAAAATTTAATGAAATAAACGTGTGAAATAGTGGCAACATCGGGTCGAAAGCAAGCTACGATTACAGCGTTTAACGATAATGGCGCCAAATTGGCCGCTACAATTATCGACCAGATCGCGTTCAACAGATAAGCGAAGCTATTCCATTTATTATATCATCTGTTTTCTTTATGTTATCTTAACTGTGTTATATTTTGACTTTTTATAAAGGAACAATACTTAAATATATCACAAGTTAAGGTTATGATTTGTAATTAAAATTAATGCAATGTCGTATGAAAATATTAAAACAAACAGAATGTAAATCTGTGACTCGAAGGCAGTATTGCATGTGCAGACTGAAAATCAGATTAGTGTATTCAAAATTGTTAAGATCAATTTCTACCGCTTTACTATTTTATTATTTTATCACTCTCTAGTTATTAAAAATTAGATATAATGCAAATAAAAACCTTATTGTAAATCTCTAAATGTAAACTCTGAATTTGATCTCTGTAATGCAAACTTTTAAGTGAAATAAATAAATAAGTCGTAAGCCCCACGACCCTTGCCGGCGTCCTAAAAATTTTTCAACGTATCGGAAATTACTCTTCTATGCAGATGTATATATCCTATTTGACTATTTAAATTTAGAATCATCTGCTTATTTACCATCCTCCAATTATAACGGTACAAAAAATGGAGTGTACAAAATATTTTTTTTATTAATTAAATTATCGTAATATGTACAATGTTATATAATCCCCTTGTAGGCGTGAGCCGAATGTCTGTAGATAAGGCACGCGCGACCTACAGCCTCACTTACCTACTTGATTACATTAATATACCCAGAGTACCTTGTTTTTCTGTTGACGTCACTTTTACGACGTAAGCTGGGTTCATGAAGTATGTATATAATCATTATATGTTGTATGTTTGTGGAGGTTGTTGAACTATTATCTATTTTCTACGCTATAACTTACATTTAAACCAACTAATATTTTTATTATATTTAAAAAAAAATATATTAAATGACATAATTATCTACATTTACAAGTCTTAAACTAATGACTTCTGCAAAACCATCCCGAAGGTCTACCAATCGGGCTACCGATGCTTAATTTATCTATCATTCTATTTATACTGAATATTCATAGCTATACATGTTTATAGACAATTCCAAACATTAATCTCTGATATGTTGGGAGTTCAATAACCTGTCTTTAATGATACTCCTCATGTATATAACAAAATTTTTAATATTAAATTTCTCTAGCTATCTTAGATTAAATTGTATAAAAAAACTAAACTAAGCTTAGCGCAACTTTCCTTAATAGGGTTCTCTTTTTATCAAATTAGTTTGGTGCAAAATTT
Organism: Napeogenes inachia; assembly: GCA_959347355.1. Taxonomy (NCBI): domain Eukaryota; kingdom Metazoa; phylum Arthropoda; class Insecta; order Lepidoptera; family Nymphalidae; genus Napeogenes; species Napeogenes inachia. The sequence continues at coordinate 22,803,082 of OY365792.1, read as the reverse complement.
TAATGTTTTTTTTTTAACAAAATCTATGGGCATTGTCTCTATTTTTATTTTAGATTACACCAGTTTTTGAGTTTATTACAAAATATCTTTTACTTCATTTGAAACGAAAACGTGTACACTATTTTATTAAAATTCATAAAATAGATTTCAGCGTGATGCGCAAACAGACAATAATTCCAAGACTATTGTTCGAATCTCTTTATCTTTTATATATCATTGCAAATACTTTGTTCAGAAAAACTATACATTTGTCTTTTACATATTATAGTACAAAATAAAGTTATTTTAGAGTTATATTTTTTACATTAGGTACACTAAAATAACTTTATTTTGTAACAAGTAATGAGGTAGAAAACAATTTTACAAAAATTTACAATATCTCTGAAGTTTTGGTTTTGAAATGTGTATTGAACTATTTTATAAAATAATCTGAATTCCCATTGGCACGAGGCTGGAGTGCTGATGCCAGAAATGCAATTTTTAAATTCATCATTCTCAGTGTTATAGGAATAATTCGAAATGTAAAAGAGGTTTTGAAAATATACTATCACATATTCAAAATTGTTTTTTTTTTATATTTTTAAAACCTACATTTTGAATTGAAAATACACTATAATAAATGAGTTAGAGGAAAGAATGAAAATCAGTCTGAAGTAACGCTTACACAGTCGCTCACAGACGGAGCTTTGATTGATCGTTGTGGAGTCAGGGCTGTCCTTGATCATTTATTTTTAACTTAATAATAAAATAGTACCATTACTATAAATATATAATATACAAAATAATTCCACATATAAATATAATATACAAAATAATTCTCTAAATTCATTCGGTTATTCAAATATAACTTTAAAACAACATTGCATATAACTTTAAAACAATACTCTATACATAAGCAAAGCTTTCTCTACATTTCTAACAAACAACGTTGCATAATATATTAAAACTATTTCTCAGTGCCAACCCTACCAGCGATAGTAAAACAAAGTCTGAAGCGGCAAACGCGCCTTCTGACTTCTTAATCTTTCAAAAGGATTTCCGCGAGTGCAGGAAGGATTGCCAGCGTTTGTGATTTAACTTAAAACGCAATGCTTTATCACGAACTTTAAACTTCTTAGCTATTAAATATCATTAAACAAAACATCACATTTTATTGTAATAATATAAAAGTTTAAAGTATGTTTTTTTTTATTCTTATGAGATTTCTACCTTCGTATAAATAATAATGAAGTTAAAGGCAAGATGAGGAAAATATAAAACAATATATTAATTCATTTTATTTAAATTTCAACATAATTCAGTAAACATGAATTTAATAAACAAGCTCTCGATATTACAAAGCCGTTACGTCAAAGACACCCTTAGAAAGGGGGTCAAACACCCTTAGGGTTCAAAAGGGTCGTGTGGCTATATAAAGTATAGGTCTCGATTTCCAAATAACGGATCTGCCATCAATCAGCTGACACGTGTTATGTATCCATTTCCTTTTAAGGTTTAATTATTTATTATATATTCACAATAATCTACAAAATCATTATATCCGAATAAATATCTGGTAGATTTACGGTACATGTAATGATGAGAACCGCGGTAGGGAATGTAGATAATGGCTGTCAACTAGCACATTACCGACTAATTCCGTACAGGTGACCGGAACATTTGTGGAATCATCCGTAAATGTTTCGATTAATGGAACGGCTTAGTAATTTTGTTTTGACGTACCAATAACGTTTTCCAACACCATTTTAAAATAAAATAAATTCCAAAGTAATTGGACTTAAATTTTTTAACAACATAATACTAGCTAATCGTTACGTTTGTGTTAAGTTTGTTTATCTATTAGAAACCTTTCAATTATTACCATAAGTTTGTTGACCTTCCAATTTCTACTTGTTGTCTTACTTTTCTACTTGCTAAATGTTCATTATTGTTTCTTATTGATATTTTATTTAAATTTTACGAGAAATAGGTTAAGAGTAAATCCGTGTCTTAAAATTGAAGTTTAACCGTAAAAATTTTATCCGGCTTCAATGCTACATATTTGAGTTTAAATTATTTAAATATTTTGGTACAGAAAGAAAATATAAAATGACAGATCAATAAGAAATCGGAGTACGTTCTCACATATCGTCCACTGCTTCCTCGCTAACGTATGTGCCAATTTCGCATCTACTAAATCACTGATGGACTCTATCCAAAATAAATTGCTCGTAAATTGCGTATAACCCGACGAATTGTCGTGTGAATTTGGTAGTGGCTCTAGATTCCGTAAAAACTATTTGGTATCGCTTAAATAAATTGTGTTCAATGTTTTATATATTTTATTTGTATTTATTTGGTATAAATGTTGAAACGGAAAATTTATATTTATTGAATGGCTTGTTTTTGTCTAGTGCATTTAGAATTTAATGTTAGACAGTTTAATGACTATTTAAATAAAATAAAATTAGTATTTTTATGTAAAGTACGGACACAACTTTTTAATAAGCCTCTTTATAACATTATTATCTTCGTAGAGACGTCTGTAGCTGTTAGCGTAACTTAAACTAAAGGTTGTATTCTCATATAATATTTTTCGTGATATATAACTAACCACTGATAAACGAAAACCCATATACTAATAAATGTTACTTCTCAAAAGCAGATAGGTAATTAAAATCTCAATAAAGATTCTATCTACATACTTGTTTCAAGAATCTCTAACTCTCCTTATGTTACATTTTGTAAGCGTATTATGCATCATGTTATAAATAGTTGAACAACCCGCGAGTAATATTAAATAACATACAAGATACATTCATATATTATGTTTAAATGTTTTTGTTTTCGATTTTATCATGATATTACAACAATTAGTAAAAAATCTTTAAAAGTACTATTGTTGTTGGAAAACAAAAAATAATAAATAAAAAACAACTATAATTTACAAAAACAAAACAATGATTGTCAATTAAATATGAGGTATTAAGGATGCTGTAAAAGAAAGCGGGGGGATTGACAGTGAGTCCGGGATCGTAAATCCCGGTGAATCTTAGAATTTACGATTAACCGAGATTTTTTTAATAATAAATAAATTTTACCTAACGTTTTGAAAGAAGACAATTTAAACTAGTTACACTATATTTAATCTTATAAAAAAACAAAGTACTTTACTTTCACATACGCTTCACTTTACTTCTAATCCTGTAACATAGTTAATATACATTTTTAAAATGCAGTATTATTTGAATTATTCAATTATCCCATCAATATATTAATTAATATTCTTCAGCCGTGAACGGTTATTGCTATTTACGTGATCAGTTATCGTCTAATTGACCGCTAGCGCCATCTGTGACGAAAGGATGCGCTCGATATCGATAAAGAATTATGTACATCACTAAATTGTGCATTATATTGCTTAGTAAATTATTATTTTGAAATTCTTTTGAAGTTATAAATTAAATTTAATAAAATTGGTTCAATATCAAATTTGTAATTGTGAGTTTACAATATTTAGAACCAATAATTACAATGACATAACCTAAGAAGAAATAATCATAAACCATTGTATTTATAACTTATAACAAAACACAAAAATGCTATTTGAAAGAATAAAAGCTTTAGAAAAGACTGAAAACAGCTTTAAAATAATCCACTTCAATAAATTGCCGGGAATTGTTATCGGCATTCAATACAACACTATGCGGACACAAAGCACTAGCTATTACGATACCTATTAACGCTCGACTAGGGCTTGGAAATATCGATTAAACATCGATACGCACATTGTAATAGAAAGGATAAATTAAAATTGAAACATGTTTATTTGAATATATAAAAAATATATAAAAAAGGATTATATCAAGACGTAGGAAATAATCCCCAGATTACGTAATTTTAAAACCACTTTTTTGTTGCTTCTTTTGTACTGGTTTTATATAAATCTCTACGGCTTAATTAAAATAATAAATATATTTAATTAAAATACATATATTCTTTTTTCGTTCAATAATTTATCAATCTTTTATTTACATTTATACTACGTAAGGACTTGCTCGAATTATTTTTTTTTTAAATATATAACGGAACTTTATTTAACATACATTTTATTTACGAATAAGTTAACAGTGGATATATTTCAATGTTTCTTACCATTGTAGTATATTTTATACAAATAATTCAAAGACTTGTGCGTTCAACGTTAACAATTTCAGAACGCCTGATGAAACGTGCCGAGCAAAGGCACACGGACGCTCTTTACAAAGACGTTTGGAATAACATCTTAAAATATTTTGTTTGTATTGCAACGTCTTTTAAAGCGAATGCTTTTAATAATACTATTGTTATTATGTGTGTGTGAACGCATACTGATACAATAGGCCTTTGTGTGTACTATTTACCATATATATTATATATCTTTAAACGTGTTTTTTTTTTATTAATTCAATAATGTCAAAAGTGTAAGTACTGTAAAGCAATTCCAGAACGGCATACGATAGATTATAAATTATCTATATTTAAAAGTTTTAATTCAATCATTTATTGAAAATATTTATTAACTATACCTTTATACATTTTGTAAAAAAGTAGCATAGACCTATGAATGAATGAATGATAAGCCTTACAATATAGAGTGAACGAGAAAATTATGTACAGTTAACTGATCTTTTTAACCTATTTCCGTGTAAATATAAAACTCCGAGAAGGCTTTGACAAGCTGAGTGGGGTCAACCGGTCACTGCAATTTTTCGCTCTCATTCAAACTCGAATGTCAGTTATTCAAGAGTTTTCACAGCTTTTGAAGTTTGTGATAGTATTTGTCTTTAAAAACTCAGCTGCATGTGAGGAATAGAGCTATTTTTAAAATTGTAGAAAGAATTTTGAATGGAGCGTTTCTTTTGAGTCTCGGTATTCGTTTGTCAATATGCCTTTTAATGCTCAACGATCATGTTATTATTAATATCAAAATAGAGTGTATGGAAATATAGTTTACATATTTGATTTACTTCAATAGTTAAATTATTTAAAATTAAATTTGTTACAAAGTCCAATTTTTATTTTGATGAATACATCCTGTATTCGATTCTCAGTTTAAATAAATATTCAATTAATGTATTCTCTCAATTTAAATGCTTGTCTGTATTTCAGAATGAATGTGAGTAACATAGAAACAGGGCATATAAGTGTAAAAATGGCTTCTACAAGTGTTTTAAATACAAATTCTAGTGTTTTTGTTAGTATAGTGTTTATTATATCTGACTGCGGAACCTAGTCTGCATTTCGATTCCCATATAAGATTAATTTGTGCAGAACTTTTTTTAATAAATAAATAAATCTTTCCATACTCACTTTTTACATTTATTTTTGTACCGCTTATTAATTTTAAATGTAACTGCATCCTGTGAGATATATGTATATATTAATGACTACAATATAGTATATTAAACAATAACATCAATTACAGAAGCGATTTCCTAAGCAATTAATTTAATTGCTGATAATCAAATTAGAGCAATAAGTGCTATCCGTTTCACGTCATAATTCATTATTGACGCTAATTTTAACTAATGTCTAGGGCTCTATTACATATGCTAATTAATTTTAACATCCGCTACTGTAATTGATATTACCTAATATACTGTTAGTAACTGAATATAATGATTTTTGTTTGTTAAGTTGGTTAGTTGTTAGGAATTATTTACAATGCTGAAATGGCCAGTCATAGGTTACACTTTGTTAATAAGCTTAGAGTAAAGTCAAATCATTTTAATAGTTTAAAAAAAAAGTGTCAAATCTAGATTTTAAAAGAGCATTAGGTAAACTTTTATCACTATATAGCACAAAGTGACGTAATGCACGTATGTGACGATACACAGCATGCATTGTCTTAGAATGAGACACACAGTCCCATCTTACAGTGACACAGATGTTTATGAAAACTTAGAAAATTATAGGTTAAGTTAAAATTATAGGCTACTGAAAATAGTCTATTGCCTCTTAAAATAACAACGACAAAGGTTATATAAATAACATTTATCGTTGTTCTAAATATGGGTTAATAAATATACTAATAAATTGATCAATAAATATAAGTATGGTTTTGTCTACATATATGTATCTATGGATAAACCGATTTCACTGTAAAATAATGAAATCGCAGAAACTACAAAAGTTATGACTTGGATATTATGGGTAGTAATTTTAGAATGTAAATATTCGCTGAGGAATTTTGGACCATTGTTGCTAAATCTAAATAGGCTATGAAATATTTGGGCTAATATTTAAAATTCGAAATACACAAATACAGCTGTGTGTCTCTTACAGCTCAAAAGCTTTCAAAGCTATTTTCTCCAGCATATCTTGGATGTCTCCTAACATTGTGTCATTTACCTTTACATTGTACTTTAGCTGTAATTTGTATTGCTTTAAAATAAGCTGTTTTATTTTATCTTATTTTTTGGAATACGATAAGGTTTTTTTCAAAGATTTTGTGATTAAAAGTAAATATTTTCGTTCTGAAATTGAAGATTACATATTAAAGTTAAGCGGGATTATATCTCCCTGTTGATATTTCTTTTGATACTATATTTGTTATAGAAGCACGTCCGCGGCTTTCTTGCGTGGGATGTCTTTTATATAAAGGCTTCTTTATCAAGTTTTATTTAGCTAACAAATAATAATTAACTATAAGATAAAAGACAGTTCTTTTTATTTTTAAATTTAAATAAATAAAGGTTCAGCATTTTTAAATCTTAGACCAAAAACCAACTCTTATACATTTATTTATATTTTCATAACATTCTCAAAATGTAAATGCTAGCTCAAAAATACCAGTCATTCTGATATAACAGATAACCAGGTAAATTTTATTTATATGTATTGATAATCGCATAAAATATAAAATGATATAAAAGTTTATATATAACCTTTTTCCCATAAATACCAAGCAATCTGCTGTTGTGTACTGTATGGTAAGTATGTACACGAATGAGAGTAGAGAAATGCGAGAATAGTTCACATCTCCCTCACGCGAGGGATGCTGTGCTTGAGATATGAGCTTTTAGAGTATATTTAAAGATTTTAGTGTTTAGATTATCAATAATCCGTGCATTGTTTGGTTTGTATATCGTTATTGATGGTTGTACAGACTTTATTGCAATTATAAATTATAACTACCTCGATTAAGCCGGGGAGTTTTTCACCGAAAGACTAAAGAATAAACCCTTCTTTGTTTTTGTGTTGAACAAAATTATCTTAAGATTGTCTTTTTATAAACAAAATTACGTTTTATTATGAATTATTCTTTATTCACTTATCACTCGGTTAACAATTAGTTTTAAAGATAAAAAACAAATGTGAACATTATTAAGCAGTAATTTTAAACAAAAGCTTGTGACTTGTACCATACAGAAAATAGGAAATAGCTGGGAAGTGGATGGAAATAAGAGCTAAACGCTACGAAGACAGATTTGTTTTATTCTTCACTAGAATAACCCGAATTGCGCCACTCTACAGTTTACAGCTTTCAAACGTGCCAATGTTACTGTTGGATATAAGTCATTTTAATATTTTTATTTAATATTCTTCTGTAGTATACTAGATAATACTAGTTATTTCTACTACGTGATATAAGGATGTTTCTCCTTGAATTTATGTTCCACGAGTTTGTTTTTTACATTTTTTTTTTTTTTTTTTTTTTTTTTTTTTATTAATTTCTACATTTATCCACGGACACGTCGCCCGTGCACTTTTCGCATTTGGTTTGTATTTTGCATATTAATTGTTGAAATTTTGAGATAACATACTCAAAAAGGAGTCTATTACTACAGGTACCTTAAAAACTATATTAGTAAGGTAAGTCCTTTGCACAGCAATTACACATACTTATATAAATATAAATATTATATATATATATTTTTTTAATTTTTATTTATTTATTTAATTTTTTTTTTTTTATTGTACAATGTTATAATGTGAAGTATAGTATAAGTATTTGATGTATAAAAAAGAAAAATATTATTAAAGTTAAATTTTTTACATTTTCTCATTAATGCCTTCCTACGAAAACACTATTGTGGTGACCTACTGTTATTTTTATTTTTTTCACTCATCACGAGCAAGGTTTCCACGATAGCGAAGTTTCTGTCTTTTATAGCCATCTTGGTATTATATTCTATGATGTTATATTTTGTCGCCTTCATCGCTCTCCTGATGAATCTGCCCGTCGCGTCGTCCTCGCTGTCGGTAAAATACACACAGCTCTCGGTATGACGCGACACTGCTACAACCGCGTGGGGAACGCTGTCGTGCAGTTGCATCTTACTCCTGGTGTTGATTATAAAAACGGAACTGAAAGTGAGTCCTTGTGCTTCGTGTATGGTTAAGATACGCGACCCTTCGCCTGATCCATAACCCTCGTTAGACAATGCTATCTTCTCTTCCTGGGTGTGTACTAAGTACAGGGTATTAGGTTGGGATCTGGGTATTTTCGATCCTGTGTAATTGAGCATTGTTAAGGACTGCACTAGTTTCCTGCTAAATTCCTTGTTTTTTACATTCTAACTAACTAGAAAGAAGAATGTAAGTTTGTTTGTTTGTTTGTTGGTTACGCTTTCCGGTCGTAGCTACTCAACTGATCGTTATGAAACGTTAGACACATTCTGCTATGGATACAGAAAAGGACATATGGAATAATCTATAGAGATAAAAAATACCGATACCGGGAAATATAAAATGAATATATTGACTGACTTCCAAAAAAAGTTATGGCCGGTAACTTATTCATGGCAAAGCCGCTGTCATAACTTAGTATTTAATAAGGCAACATACACAAGTGTCGTTTTAAGCCGTCAGATTAGGACACGCGGTGCAAATCCGTTTGCAGACAATTGAATGCGAGAACAAAATATTACGCTGGCTTCGCGATTTGTCATGTGGTGTAATCGTACCCTTAAAGACCTCATCTATGATAAAACTTCAATGGCTTAGCGGTTAAAATGAATTTTTTTCTATACCTCGGATATTCGTTACCTTTCTTGGATTTTTTATTTTTGTGTATATACGAGTAAGCATGTACTAACAGTTAAGCACATGCTTATCAATACTTAACTTACATGACTGTTAAATGTTAAACATGTCTTTTATAACAAATAACGCTGTAGTTAAATAAGAAACAAGTCTATACATATATAAGGTATCTGGACACAAGCATGCCCGTACGTTTATATAAAAAAATAAACGTATTTTTATATAAATAACCACTTTAATCGCAGTTGCAATAAAAACGTTTAGTAAAAAGAAAAATCTATGTAAATAAAGCTTTAAGTTTGTGTTTCTGTATATTAATTATGGAATATTAAATCTGTATTTACCAGAAACTTTTCTCTTGTAACAACTCAGAAAACATTTTATCGTTCATGTTATGTAGGTCAATTTGAACGCAAAGTGTTCCCATTCTAAATATTATTTTAAGAATTATAAATGTACCGTTTAATGCTACATTACTTCAAATGCATTGGGTTTTTTATTATAAAAAAAAATACATTTTTTAATTTTTGTTCTTATTATTGTTACAGGTACAAATTAATTCTCCTTCAGTAACGGTAAAGTTAAAAAGAGGTTCTTAAAAAAGGTTTAAATACGACACATTTAGAAAAATGATTTAACACTTTATTAAATCACAAAATTACGTGCAACTACAACAGATTTTTCTATTTTAATTTCTCTTATAATTACCAACATTCGGACGCCGCCTGCGATTTATAATGAAACTTAAACTTTTAACTTTTGCAAAATTACTGTATTCGCTTATTTGTTTACAAATTTAACTAATATAAATTTATTGCGAACTTCAAAACTTTTACGAAATATCAAATAACACTTCAGTAAAACACGTTTAAAAACATTTACATAGAGAAATGACCTCTTTCGGCTTAAATTTTCAGTAAACACTAAAAAAATTAACTCGATATGTAGCGTTAATAATTAGTCTGAATGCAAACCCGTAATTAAAAACTAGTATGTTAAAACTTTGGTTAGTATAGTGTTAGTGTTGATGAACTAATGATCGGTGAACCGTTCAGCAATCTAAACTATTTTATACCACATACTAACTAAACTAGGGATGGGGCCGATAAAACTTCGAACGCGATCTAAGATAGAAAGTTTTTAGTGATTGAATAAATAAACCATATAGAATACAGTTTGCTTTATCTTTCCATTTAATTACTAATGAATTTAAAATACAGTATACTTTTAAAAACATCTATTTTTAGATTAAGAATATTTATTTATTTGGGGTACATAACTATGAGTTAGAGACATTGACGTTTATATATTTTATAATTATTATTCATGAAAGCTTTGCAGAGTTATTTTCCATTTTTCATTTTTCTCACGACCGCGCCAAGTTATTAAATCAGTACAACCATTTTACAATATTTTGGACGGCAGTTACTAGGTAGTGTAACGTAGTATACGCCTTTTTAAAAATTGAAACATAATGTAGACTCTCGGTTTATGTCTATATATAAATATAAAAACACTTCCTACCCTTTACAGCATTGGAATGCATGCCGGCTAACAGATATTTGTCAATTTAGATGATAAAAGGATCGATTTGTAACTGTATTCGTAGCGTATCGCTACGATATTTGAGCTAGCGCTACGACGAAATGCTACATCGATTTATAGAGTAGTGCGTAGTTTGAAGTACGAAATAATTGGAATCATTTGCGTAGAATTAGAATAGTTTATTTATTTTAAAATACTTGATTTGTAATAAACAATACTATTAATTATTATATTATTAATTATTATATGACGATTTCTCCGACGAGTAGTGTTTTTAAGTGTGATGTGCATTACTACCGTCACTATTGTAGTCAAAATAAAAGTTCACAACTAATTACAATAGCTTCATTTATTCAACGAGCTACATTACAACTTTTTGATTAGAGGTTCTGTTCGACTGCTCTAGTAATAATGATCTAAGCGCCCAAAATTGTCTCATTATATTCTCTAGATCACTACCCGACATAGTAATTATTCGATTTCAATCATTGTAAGATTATAATTAATTATTAATTGATCATTAATTGTTCATTTGTTATTTTGTTTCTAAACATGAAAATTATTTTAAGTAATACTAAAACAATTACATTAGCAAAATATAATCACAGACCATACAGTCAATACAATAAAATTACAAGGTAAACTGCAAGGAAATTATAAATTAAAATAATCATTTTATTTATAATTTTCATCCACCCATTTAACAATGTTCGTCTCCTCGAACTGCGATTGAAAATTAGTCTAATATAACTAATTATTCTAGAGTATACGTATGGATAAAAGAGAAATCTAACTACAAATCATCGTTTTTAGGAACTTTTAAATGTTTACATATGTCATAAATATAGTACGTTATAGTTATAGAACTATAAAAGCTCAATATAGTCACTTCAATTATCTATACCTCTGTCAGTTATATTTAGATCTCTAGATCGGTTAGCAATCGACCGGCCGACGCTTGGAAGGAAATTCAAAGAGTTATCGAATTACAAGTGCTATTCGTCATTCAATTTTGGTCTTTGGACTATTGTTTTATTTTGTTTTTAGAAATGGACTGTATATTAAAGATAAATCGAAATCAATAATAAAGTAAAACTTAACTAACTTGTATTTTTTTTAGTTTCCGTTTATCACTTATTGATACCTTTATTAGTATCTAATATTATTATTATACATTTTTATGTCATTTTAAAATATTGCTATAATTATAATAATTGTGAATAGGTCTAATACATTCGATTAACATATAAATATGAAAGCAAACACATTTACATGTTAATCTCGAATTAACTAAAACCAATATCCAATTATTTCATGCCAAAAATAAAATAGTCCACATAAAAATATAAAATATGTTTTTAATGATATATAATAGAAAAAATTAAAATATGTATTTATGAAAAAAATATAAAAATGGTAACTTTTCGTTTTGAACTAAAATAAAGTTTACATTGCTGAGTTAATCTTAGTAAAAAATAATAAACCCAAGCTCAAGAAACTGTACTAAAAACCTAAAGCCATCTCTGCTAGCCCGCAAACAACGAAACTTTTCCATTTGTAATATTAGTTGAGATTATTAAGAGCCAGCCATTGGCAGTTCTAATTCGTCGAGTCTGAAACTTTATGTATTGATCACGGCAACAGAACTTCTCCTCAACTGACTATCTCAAAGATATTGTGAGGTATCGGTCAGACTAAGAACTTTGTTAGTTTTGGCTAAGTCCGGAAGAAAGTTATTCGAAGCAAAGCCACAAGATTTTAACATCATTTAAAATTATCCGAGGTAATAAAATTGTCTATTAACTATATAATAATTTGACTATTTATTCGTTATTATTATGTGAAAAATGAATTGTTAAATATAAATGATTTAATAATTGTATATAGTACGTAATAAATTCATCGTATTATAATCTGTATATGAATCCTTAAAAACGGATGTCAATTCATCTCAAATTGAAAATATGAAGATATCTCTGTATAATTCGAACTCTTATGTCAAAAATAAATATTAAAAAAACCTCTCATACAAAATGACCTCTAAAAATAAAAATAATATGATTATGTACTTATTGAACGTTGAACGTACGTTGACGATAGTGTCTAGTTTACGAAGTTATGAGGTCTTATACTATACGATTCGATATCGTAATTTCTTTATTTGCCTTGGTAACTTTCTTGCGTTTGAATTTCCTCCTTTATGAAAGGGTCCCCCGAAGCAACGACTTCAATAAGCACATAATAATATTATTTTTATTCTTTCTTTTTATTTGTATCGGGGGCTTTTTTAATTTTTAATTGTTTTTTTTTCTGTTTTTAAAGTTATGTTTCATTGTTTCATCAATTCAAAATGGTTTCATTATTGTAGTAAATGAACCTATGGAAACATTTTCACTTCCTTATGTATTTCTATTAATATTTCATAAGAACCCTTCACCCACACCAATAAAACCTCAATATCTTGGAGACGACTGTTTCTATTTCGACCAAACATAGCTAAGAGCCATATCGACAAACCAGGTTTTCGATTAATAAACCACAATCAAATACGTCCACGCGCTTGCCTGCTACATTGCCACAGACAGACGCACAGATACACAGATCGACAGGTTAAAAAATTTGATTCATTACAGAATCTGAATTAAAAACTAATTTCAGATAAAAACAAATCAAAATAGGGAAACATTGAAATACCAAATCATCAATGATATTTTGAACATTAAAACCTATTCTAGCGCAAATATACTCCGAAATAAATGATCTTGGTATTTTTCATCACAAGATTCCATTAATTCAGCCATCCCCGGACCGGATTTCTTCATTTCCGAGCCACCCTAAACAAGTTCCTACTAGACTTTGTACTTTCTATCTAAACTGGAAATTGACTTGATTTAAAGAAGCAACGGGATTTAGTTTGGGCTTAGCTGTATCGAGTGCAAAGTGATTTTGCTGGTTTTATAAAGATTGGATATTCTTACCGAATACAGAGATAATTTCCAATATTAGTTAAAATAAAATTACTTTTACTTGGAATTGTTAATAATAATATAATTAATAGAGTTACTTTCTTCTAAAAGTACTACAGGAAATACAAAATATCTTCAGTCAACTTTGTTAAACAAGCATGTGTTAGAAATACAAGCATTCAAATGAAGTCGAAATACTAACAAACGTAATGGTCAAAAATCTATTTCTTCATTTACAAAACCAGTTTGAGCACGATTAAATCAGAATCGTCCGGAAAAATCCGGTCTTAACCAGATTCCTCCTGAGGGAGCGTTCACCCCTTTATCTGGTTTATGGAAAGCAAATTTCCTCTCAGTTATTACGGACTCGACTACTCGTTGCATAAAAATAGAATGGATCAGTAGATATGAAACGTTACTTGCTTATTTATTATATATAAAAACTTTTTGATAAAAGAAATCACAAGATTGTTTGATAAAACATTCTTTACTGTTTTGATTATATATTTTATTAAAAATCGTTAATCACCTCAAGAAATCTTGTTAACCATAGACAAGTACTGGTTATTTTTGAATGCAATTCAATTACAAGACAAAACTATCGTTTCAAGTCAAAACTATGGTTTCAATTCTCTAAGAAGAGAAACAAAAGCGTATCCGGAGGCCACTTAATTAAGCGTCTTCCAAAGCATACAAATAGAAAGGTTTGTAACATTGCCATGCTGTGTAATTATGCAGTGTTGGAGACCGGCCAGACATACTTAAAATTCATGATTGCTTTATGGTTATGTGATTCAATTAGGGATGGTTTTTGTTGTGTCTAAATGTCGTAGGTCTTGGAAAATGTAACCAATCACTTTAATATTTAGCATTTTTTCTGATGGAATACATTCCCAAAAGATTAATTGTTCTGCAAGAAAAATTGATAATGAATTGCTTTAATTAATTAAACACAAAAGCGACCAACGATAAAAACATTCGTCAAATGGAAGTAGCGCAAATAAATATAGAATGGAGCATCTTCTTTCTTTAGTCTTTTTTGTTCTATTATACAATATTTATTAACTTTTATTTCATGATAAGAAATGAAATAGAAATCTTTTATCTGACACATTAATAATATTCTCGTAATTCACGCAATATTTTTGTGAGGCTATTCAATCATTACTCCGAACGAAATCCCTACAATAAGAAATTAATCCCAAGTAAAAGAGATTATAGCATCAAATTCATTTCTTACTAAGTCCCTGGAGCTATGAAATCTGTTTATGTTTGGATGCGTTAATGTTATTATTCCCCTAAATTAAGCTCAGTTCAAGAACTTATCCAAGATCAAATAACTTGAATGTGTTTGTGATTTAATATTATATATTTTATTGATATATTTTACTTTAAATAGACTATCCTATTAAATTGTTCTGCTGCTAAAAATGTACCTGCTTTCTTAATTGGATCTAATTTTTTATATGTCTCAAATATTATATTACCTATTAGTATCATGTTTGGTTACTGTTTGACATCAAAAAATATTAATTTTATTGCCATTTTTATTGAAAAGGTTTCAATTAAAAATGTATTTGTTGTATATTTTTTTCTCCTCCATTAATAATGGTTTTCATACATCAAAGTGACTATCCGCCTTTATTTTGGTGATTCCCATCTAATTGCTGATTTTCTAATTAATCACAAGGGAGTATTTGATTAATAGGCTTCTGATGGTGGGGAGGGGGGTGCGATGATTTAGTGATTCCTTTGAAAGGTTTAAGGTATCCTAATTAATGGGTACCTTTAAATGCGAATATACAGGTTGTAAAAGAACTAACTAGTAAGGATATCAAATTTCAAAGCTGTTTGTTTATGTCGTACTTATGCTGATTTACTCTTTATACACCATTTTATTTTACATTACAACATTTAAGCTTTAAGTAGTTTTCAAATGTTGACACTAGAATATCGTTTAGATTTACTTAATAATGTACTCTCTAATTTACAATAAGTAGGTCAAAATAATCGATCTCCTTAATTGCCGTTAGTGACGATGCTAATTATAATTTACCAAGTAAATTTCTCGCACTAAGTGCTTTATATTTTATTAGTAGGGTATTTGGAATATAGGATACGGTCATAAGAGACAACCTCGCATTTTAACTATATTTAAATACTCTTGACCCTCGAAAATTGTTTAGGTTTTTTACTGTTTAGGACTGTTTTATTTTACATTGACACATCTCAAGAAAAGTGAAAATTAAATTCAAATATCAAAATTTTAATCAGTGATAAATGACAACCGTACGTCGTGAAAAATATCAGCGACTGCAAAAAGATAACAAACTGGATTAAACTAAAGTACACAATCAGAATCAGTGATCTCAAAATGGAGATGGCGGCCCGACCCAGCTGATAGGCATATTGAAGAGTGGAAGCTGCAAAAGAGTCCACAAGGCCTCAGGCCTCAACGAAACTCGGGCACATGGCCTGGCCGCCCTCGGTCCTCGAGGGCGGCCTGGCCTCTAGAAAAGTTTGTCACCAAAGGCCTGTGTCATGGGTGTGGTGGTGATTACAAATACAGAGGTGCTTTAAAAGTGAATGTAGACAGTTCGGAATATACGGGTTACAAGTATTTTTATAATAAGCCTGGCTATCGCGTAAAGGCTAGGTCGTATGAGGACGCGAGATTCATTCACATCAACTACATGCTGCTAGCTGAAATGCGACATTTTGAAACGGTGAGTCTTTGGTATATATTTTGTTGTCATGATAATAACATTACTAACTGCTTAAGAACTAAACACCGAAGATTTGGTCTCAAGTTATAGTTGTGTTTGTCCAAAACACAGCCAAGCCACTCAAGTCTTAGAGTTCTCAAAACCACTTGGACACTGTTGATGTGGTCAACTACCATACCAACATAATACCAAATACCATTACTGAACTAATAACAAATCATTAGATTTCCAAGGTCCCAAACCACGATCTAAGCCGCAACATCACGAATTATTTAATTATAAAAGTTAATCTAAACTTCCTTTACCCTTTATGATACCAGCGCACACACTGTTAATAATGGATATGGGCATTGATAAATTAGTTTGCACGAACCAAACAGGCTTAAAGCTGACAAGTGAGGTGGTACAGCGGCATCCCCATACAGCGATGTTACGATGTTTTTACGAGATAGCAAAAGCAAACAACATCAATACAGCCTCCGGCTTGACCGTGATCGAGGGGCTCTTTGCCGATAAAATTAATTTTAACTTTAAATTTTTATTTTAAAAATTTTGTACTTAAAAATGATTACGTTATTAAAATAACAAGTACTATCTATGTATTTTTTTATGTATTAATATAACTCTACAAAGTTCAATTGTGTACATCACTAAATTTGTTTATATGTTTTTTCAACGTTGCAAAACCCTAACAAAGGTCAGAGGGTTGACGTTTGAGATACTATCTCTACACAAACCTTAGGGTCTGAACATAAAGATAACGAAAGATATAAGTATCTCATATTAAGTACCACATTTAAAACCGTATAAAATATTTGTCCTTTTGCTATTCCTGGATTACGGTATTTTTTTTTTAATTCGCTTATAAAATTTACGTCTTAAATACATTATATTTATTTTAATACTACGAACAATGTTGCGTGTTTATATTTACCATCAAGTAATTAATGGATCTTATAATATATTGTTTTCATGTATCCGAACCTCATTATTATTGGCACTCCGGTCATCCATCTCACGAGGTCTTTAAGAAAGATTTATTATCTCCTACATTACCTTTTACATCCACTTTTACATCGGATATTAAATCTTAAGATATTAGAAAACGTTCCGAAATTCATCTTAAAAGTAATAAAGCATCTGTTGTCATAAATAATAATAAATATTAAAAACATTATTTTGCATAATGCGGAGTGTCTATCAATATAATGTTATTTGAGCGCAGGTGTGCGTTCTGCCAGGTATCGTTAAATTGATACCCAGCACGGCTTAAGGCTTCGCGAGCTTGTAGTTGTCAGTTTATGCGGTTTGTTCAATTTAAATTGAGTCTTATCTCTGTAGTATAAGATACAATATAGAACTAATCTAGTACAAGTTAAATAGACAGTTTTGATATTGTTTGTCTGTGCAATAAATAAGAAACAGTATTACCAGAGTTCTATACTTTATTTGCGTCTTATAATTATAGTTCCACTTAGAACAACTTTATTTTAGTTGTATTATATAATTTTATTCAAATAGCAGTTAATGTTATCACCTGAAATTTCAGGTAAATATCATTCTTAATATAAATACTTACCATACTTTACATCGCGACCAAGACTACCACATGTTCAAGGTAAACACGATAGCTCATTTCCAAACTGGCGGAACTGTATTCCAGATGTTACAGGTTTCGTTCTTTCACATTCATACTATGTATTGTGTTAGTGTTATTGGTAAAGTAAGATGTTCTAATAATAATTTCGAATAGCTCTCTCTCTCTCTTCCTCTTCAGTTTAATAAACTTTTTAATATTAGTTTTAAGAATCTTAATATTATGTTACGAGTAGATTACTTATATACATTCAATTAAATCTCATTCATACTCTTAAAGATTAACGTTCAAACAAAAATACAAACTCTCGCGTCTTTAATTTAAAAAGTTGAATAAAGTTACATACCAGAAATTATAGTTTAGCTGTTTTTAATATGTTCTTTCTATTACATCCTCGGAAGAATATAAATTCTCAACACGGCACCAATCTAGTTTATGAAACTTAAATATTGAGAATATTAAACTGCGGAAGGCAAAACAAAAGACCTGCAGTTCCTATATTTGAGTTGGAAACAGTTATTAGTTTCGACGCCATGTTTGTTTTCTGGTTTATTTGTAACTGACAGATGAACATGCCTCCAGGAATATGATTCCAAATGTGCTGTAAATTTGATATTTATCAGGAAATCCTAATTAGTATAAATAGTGTATTGTAATGTGTTAGTATTTTTCTTTGTGGAAATGTATATATGCTTGACCCAATCACTTCTAAACCAAATACGTATGTTATAAATTTTAAGATAAACAAAATAAAATTAAAAATATCCATATGGATGGATCTGCAACTCATAGAAACCTAGAAAACTAAAAATATAATTTTTTTTTCTAGAAAAGTAAAACTATTAAGAAGCCGGCTAAAGCTTAAAGTTATAACAGAACTCAAATACATTTTTAAAATATTATGTTTATCGCAATGTTTGAGAAATATTTTTAATATGCAACATTTTATTAGTTTGTGGTCTGAACGCAGAATTTACTTATACCGTCACTAAAATACGTACCAACAATTACTGTTTCACTACATAACAGTTAACAACAGAAATAATTTAGCATATAAGTAACAATTTCTGAAATCTAAAAATTAAGTTTAAAATATGCAAATCACGGCCGGATAAGACAGGTATAAGTTAATTCGCTGAATATTTGCGATGCGTGGACAGCATAGTTAATGAACCGGTTGAAACCGGTTCAACCGGCGGCCGGACATCGCACGGAATGGAGGATTGAACAAATCACACTCAACTGTCACGTTTGACATTTTTCGTCCAATTTAATGTGGGTACAGTACGTGCTTAGGTTTGTTTAATTTCTTTGATTCATTTTTTTATGTAACCGTGTAAAATTTTATGTGTTGACTTTTATTATTGTGTTCTTTTATTCACGGATTTTATCTACGATTTTTATCACATGTTTAATAAAAAGCTTAAACGAGAACTGTGCTCCCGAGAAAATTTAGTATAACGGACCCCAAGGGACTAAATAAACTTCGACATAAATCAAATAAAAAAAAACCTAAAATAACATTACTAACCAGCCAGCAAAAAAATCCGAAAGTGAATAAATCAAGTCGCAAACGACTGAAAACCGGATCAAGGCGGTAATCCTTATGCTGGTAACCGGTTGTAACAGGATTTAACTGGATATAACCGGCCCGGGCACCTGCGATAACGACCTGGGAGTAGGGTGGCCAGACCTAACTCGATTTGGTGATGGACTCAAAATGGCTGAGAAAGCAATTTGAAACTAGACTGTGGTGTCAGACTAAATTTGCCTTGAACGTTCCAATGTTCTTTTTTCACAATTTCATTTTAAAAGTTTTTTTTATTTTGATCAGTAACTTGATTATTAATTACAATGTTGTATTTGTTCATTTAGTAATATTTAGTAATATCTAATAAAAAGAGTAACGTTATTTATTGATTGTTTTTCATATAATTATATAATTCAATATTACAAAAAAATATGATGTATCTTATTTCAAACATGAACAATTATAAAATGTCATTACCTCTATATAAAGGCATTAAAAATCCAACTTATCTTTAACTATCTTCCTCATAGTTCAAAGCATTTAATTCAAACAAAATATGCTTAACAACAATCCTTGTATAAAGTTGCATTTGGTAACCCTATCCTCACAGACGAGTTAGTTCGCAAACTTGCTCATTCACCGATAGCAACTATCTTTGGTCTTCTAAGAATTGATGTACCCCACGATTTGACTGCTTTTCAATTCGTTTTACGGGATTTTATTAGTTTCAGCTAACTTAACAAATTTTCAAATTACTACTAGCGTAATTTTTTTGACTTTGCTTTACTCTATACCTGTAAATAGTTATAAGATAAAAAAAGTACTACAGGAAGAAAATAACTGTTCTTGACTCGATTCAATTCACGATGTAAGGACCTGAAACCGATAAATCAATGAACATATTTGAATTTCAAAGTAATTGAATACAATTCATGACCGCTTAATATTCCGTCCGTGAAGTATCTTCAAAGCCTCACGTACCTGGTAACCGGCTGTAGTCTGTCTGGTCGTAACCGGTTAAAAGAATATAACCGAGTTTTAACCGTGTCATTGTAATAGATTTGTATCGTATTATTCGTTATCGTACAAATAAATAAACAGTTTTATGTATATTTTATTTAGTAGCTTTGTTTTAATGTTTAAACATTTATAAATGTAAGAGTTGTGCTTAACAACATTGGTTAATTTATCCAGGTTGTACTTATTATTCATTGAGCTCCTTGCGCTTTGCAACACGCCTAACCTACAGGCAACGTGATACCGGTTTTAACTACTTGTAACCGGTTTAATTCGGTATTTACAGTTCTGTTTCACTAAAGAATGTCAATTAATTTATTATGTATTTTGTTAATTGTTTTCATTATGCTGTTTCATATAAATATAAAACTTAATTTTCTTTCATGTAATTGTAATCTGAAGTTGTAAAATGGTGATTACATGAAACCCCTTCTTAAACGACTCTATAGCATGTTTAATGTTAAAGTTCTTGGAACTTTCGAAGACATTATAAAGCTTTCGAGGAATAATTAGTGTTAGCTCTAAATAGTATTTAATATTATCCACAGCTGCTGACTACTTTAAGTGCTTTTCATATTATAAATACTTAAAGTTAAAAAATATTAATGTCACCCATAATAGGCATGTTAAGATGTCATTGGCGCAATTCAATTCTATAAAATTTAATCTAAGTCGGATTCATTAAATTTGGTGTGTTTTTTTAAATGCTAATCTCTTACTTCGAGTGGAACAACTTTTCTACTTGATTAATCCACCCGACATGAAGTTACATTTAGTTTAATTTCGCTCGCATCTTCATTTGCCAGCTCATTTATCTTACTCGGTGTCAATCTTGGCTGATAAGTTAATCTTTTGAATGCTTTTCTTTGTCTGTGATTCGAGAACAAATCTTTTGGATATACACAGTAATGTACAATCAAATTAAATATATTTTTTCAAGTATTTTTCGATAGTTTTAATAATTCTACACAGCATGCAATCAACATTGATTTTATATACCCGGATGGGCAACATTATCCGGTTTATGTTTAATAAATTAATCTTAACAACTGTGGTGTCGTAATATCATATACAAACTTCACAAGAGCCGATTATGTTCTTATATAAATTTGAGATTATAATTATTATGAGACCCAGCGAAGTGTTAAAACACTTTAATCATTAAACTTAATTAAATTAATGATGTTAATTAAAATTTAATATATTAAAACATGTGGGGTGTGGTTTAATATATGATTGTATAATTTAAAAATCGAGTTTAAGTAACTTTAAATATAGCGTATTTATTAGTCGATTTCGAAAATCCCTAAAATCGTTTAAACGTCCAAACTGCCCGTGGCTAACCTGGTTAGGACGATTAGCTTCCCCCGCGTTTGCGATTTCCTAAATGTTTCAAATTTTAGGTTATCCTAAACCTTCTTCTCCTTTTCCTATTTCTTTATTCCTGGTCTGATTTTTTTATACTTCTAACTATACATACGAAAATGATTTTGTTTGCTTGCCTCATTCTAATATATAAGATTTTTTTCACTTCAAACAATGCTGTTCAGGAGGGATAGAAAACAAGACTATTTTATTAAGTATACAGCGCCGAGAAGCCACTGGCAAATGATAGTAATTATTAAAAAACTTGCTATGTCCGTGGTTTATATATTCTCTTGAACCATTTGACTTTCGAAAGCGTTATATAAATAAACCTCATATTGCCTGAAACCGTGTAACCAGTTATAGATACAATGGGAATGTAAAAATACATTTTCAATTTAAATACAGTCAACGCCTCAGAGTCCGATCACGTTCTCGATTGTATTTTTAATTAATACTTCCATGTTTTATTACATTGTATTTTGCGGAAACCGGTTTTGGGATAATCGGTTTATATTGGTTGTAAATTTCAACGACTGTATGGGGATTAACAAAAATATTGTATCAATAATTTTTAACGGGTTTAAACAGATTTGTTTTGTCTTATGTTAGGCTAAATTTTGGATATATCTGGAATATCGAAACAGATCGGCTCGAGTCCTGTCCGTGTTCATTTATTTTTCTATATATTTATTGATATATATTTTGAATCAAAACGTATTCTATCTTCATAATTATTTTAACGTTACGTCACATTATCGTAAGCTTTGCTTCGTTACCTTAAAGATATTAATTTCACGCCTTCAAGGGCTGGAGATGTCTTATGAATATTAATATTTCCGACATTATTAGTTTTGTAATAAATCTCATAATCATAATTTAAATATTATTATTATAGAATTCTGTAAATAGTGATCTTCATTTCAAGATATTGTGTTCTAGATTTAATTTAAATTTAAAGTATAAAGTTTAAGCTAACCGTTATTTGCTTTAAATTTTATATTGCTAATGAGAAAACAATTACTTCCGTACGCCTTGCCTTTTAAATTATATTAACTATAATCGAAATTTAATTCGCAACATTCAACTCGAAAGTATATAACTCAAAATAAGAGAAGTATGAAACTCGTAACAAACAAGTGAATTTTCGAATTAACAAAATCCGGAATAGGAGCTCCAGGGAGGGATTAATGCGTTAAGTGCTCAAGAACTTTTTAATTAAAGCTTATTAATTAAAAGCCCATGTGTTTAATATTTATTAGAAAATTAAGAATATTTGAAAATTTGATAAAATATTTATCTTGGTAATAATGTGTTAAAAGTTGTACAAATATGTACATTTAAACTTTAGGTACCTATCTTTACATATATACTATACTAAGAAGATCCTATGATCTTTTTTCAGTTTACCTTGGATTATTGAATGTGTACTGTAGGACAAGTTATCGAAGATCCCATAAAAGTATAGCCCTTAGTTGATAGTGGTATCTTCATGAATAAGATTCTCCGTCTCTCTCCAAAGAACAGCAATTTGTTTGAGAAGCCTCGGCTTCGAGGAAAAGCCTCTTATGTTTGCAAAAGTTGTAACTTGCGTTGAATAATATTGTACTTTTTGGGGCTGAAGGAATTTAAGGATAAACTGGTTTTGATATTTGTTATATATCATCTTACTTCAGGTCAGTTACACCCGGTCGGCAAGATATTATGATGTTTATTTTTCATTTTTATTATCTCCGCTTTGGTCTTGTTTATTATTAATTATATTACAAAATATTCAAATTTACTTCCTTTATAATCCTTGCTGAAGTAACCAAAGTGAGCTTAATACTATAAGTTAGTTTTAAATTTGCTTTAATGGTATTTATATTAAATTTTATTTATAAATAATTTAGTAACTAAATCTCTTGTTGCAGGACTTACAATCGGAGATCGAGACTCACCGCGATGTGTACGCATCACTCACGGGTACTGGGCGGAGGCTACTCGGATCCCTCTCATCCCAAGAGGACGCTGTTATGCTGCAACGGAGGCTGGACGAGATGAACCAGAGATGGCATCATTTGAAAGCGAAGAGCATGGCTATCAGGTTAGTCCATCGTGTTTTAATTAAATTGTGGTTAGAACTATTAATCCTTACTATGACTATGACGATATTTAACAAAAATCTGTATCTTATATAAATATATTAGCAATAAAATTTTATAAATTTGTTTATCTGTCTATGTCTATTAATTAGCCTATATCAATTGTTAAGAAGTTAATCCATCTCATAAATTCAATTCTAATATTAAGTCCAATGAGACTTAAATAGCGAAAGGTGTATCGGTAATCTATTTAGGGTGATTCGAGTGAGGTATCGGCCGCTTAATATCAATTAGAGCCACAACGTAATTCCCTTAGCTGAGATCTGAGTGATCGCAATATATAACAAAGTTATGTATTTCATCTGCGAGTTAGAATGAATAGGAAAATATCTAACTTTTATTTTTAAACGAATATTGTATTTTGTTAGATGTTATTTTAAATTCATTTATCAATTAACATGTAAATTGTGTTTTGTACATAAAAGAGTTTCCGGACGCATTTTCAACGTCACTTTTGACATGACAGATCGCGTTTCGGTAAAAGCGTTATCGTTTGTTTTGAATCAAAATGGCGGCTATATTGAGGCATATTTGTTGAAAAATATAAATATAATTGTTTTTAAATAATATATCTTCATAAGCACAATTATGACGAGTTATCTTAACTTAGATAACTATATTAATGTTCTTTTTGCGTAAGTATTGGCAACGTTATGATTTATTATAGTTTATTAGTTGGGTAAGATACCTATCTTTTGTACATTTCATTATTGCTACGAATTGATTAAATTGGTAGAGAAAATTGAAACTCTCAAATAGGCTTCAGGCGTGTCTTCATCAAAACGTCTAAAATTAGGTGACTTATAAATGGGCACTCATCGAAGGCTCAATAAATACCTGTCACGAAGTTCATTTCCGTCGGCCATTTTTACTGAGAGACATCTGTTTCGGTTATTGAAAAATGGGATACATTTATATTCAATCTGGTAATTGAGATAGGTACTATTGTAAACATTTCTTTGAGCCAATATTGTTTTATAAATCAAGTGTCTAAACCTTGCTTAGACTAACTGTCAGTTATGTTATTTTCACTATTATTAAATTTTTTAAAAGGCATGTCGCTACCGAGATACTGACAGAACAATAAAAAACAGAGGGCGTATAACCGAAAAATGCAAACAATTATTTGACCAACAATTTAGTTCAAAAGGCTTTGAGCGGACACCACACGATCTCAAGCGGCATTCCACAGCAAATTGTTACTGAGTTTCATATAAGGAAATCTTTTGAACATTTAAATTGTTCTATCCTTTTTCCGAGATACGATTTCGCTATTTTGGGATAAATCTATCCCAGAAATAATCTGCATTTTACGCAATTTAGTAAATATTCGTATTTTTAACATGTACTTTTTTAGACCCTAATCTAATCCCTATTAAATTTCAGTTTTATAAAACTATACTATTCTTCTTATAAGTAGGAACAACACCCGTATAATAGATTATTGTCTATGTCCATCCTTTATTTTACAAATACAAATGTGAACATAAGTACACACACAACTAACAATGAACACACACATGTAGGTACATCTGTATGTACATTGTACATGTGTGTATTAGCAAGTGTGTGTTATCAAGTCTTGGATTTACAAGAATCTTAAAGATTTTCACGATTGATAATCAAATCAAAAGGTTGGGACCTTTTGATGACCAATTAGGGCCACTCACCACAAAACCAAGCAATCTACTCATTATTGACATCTCTACAGTTCTAATATATGAGCGACAAAGAGGTTTTATAGTCCGTATAAAACAAACAAAATAATGACAACGTAAGGCTCAAGCTGTTAAAGTTTTATGAACGGTAGCTCACTATGAGATATGGTACCTATACATTGCGTGTAAAGTGCTTTTATCACCCTTCAATTGGGTATTAAAGGTTGTCAGGTTTGGTGATAGTGTTAGCGATTTTGGTCCCATTATTATTATTTTTTAAATAAGTATACAAACGGGACTCGAATCCGTGAGCTCTGTGAAATTATCTCATAACGATTTAGAAAAGAAACCTAATAGATATCGCCTCCATTTCGATAAAAATGATTTCATTTAGAATTTTCCATTTTGTATAATATTATATAGTTAAACAGTTTTTTGTTATCCCATTTATTGAGGATGGTTATGAGATATACCATCCCACAATGATCATTATAAACAGAATTAGATTAATGAGTTTTGTATTGAAAGTGCATCTCTGCTGTTGCGGTTTCCTTCCCGGGTTCAATCAGTAGTTCTGAACTTATGTACTGAAAGTGGAGCTGAGTTCTATAGTTTATGAAGTCGTCAAGAACAGTTGATTATAATTATAATACGAGTATGTAATTATAAGAGTGCTAGAGCTCGTGTAACTTCTAAATGATTTGACCAATGGAGTATTAGTTACACAATATAATAATAATATAAAATTATATTATAATATTATATTATGTAAATATTACATGTATACTACATTTTTGTGTGATAACAAAGAAATCTGTCGTAGAGATATGATAGTATTCTTAAATATATATATTTTTAATAATATATTCTCGATTAGATGAATAAAAAAACAGTCCTATTCATCTTGACTGATAGCGCTCTCGAAATTTAGATTTCGTACAATGGTTGGTGTATTTCAAGTAAAATTGTACTTTTCCTACAATAGTTGTAACGTAATACAATTTTTACATAGTATAAAAAAAAATTGTTCAGGATTTCTTTTAAGAAAACACGCTGTATCTTCTTCCACGCCCTGTATCTAGTTTGCATATACAGGACTATAAAGAAAGTTGTTTAGTGATTTCATAGTGAAATACAAGTGAGATTGCGGTTTTATTGCTGGATTTTACGACCCTTCCCTCCCTCCCCCCACTTATGTATGTTTATATTTATTCTACTAACAATAAGGGTGGCCATAAATGTTTTACTATTTTAAATAAGGTATTGCCCTCGTTGCGGAAATCTACGACACATAAATAATGCATTTTATTATACAGATTCATTGTCTAATATATATATATATTTTATTTCGTGACCAATTAGGTGTAGAAGGAATAGACAGTTAATTATTTATAATATATTAGGTGTTTTTATTTCGTCCGTATAAAATAAACTTTACATTTTCAGAACACTTTGATAGAATCCTTGAAGAACCTTTTTATATTCTTGAAGAATGTATTTAAAACATTTTTTAGTTTTTGATTTATTTATTTTCTAATATTATAGAAGATTATATTTATTTTAGGGCGTGGTGTGAGATAAACTTACCTTTTTCAGTAAACGCTATGAAAAGCAAACTATTTCTTAATTTTTTACTGTTTTCGAGTTTAAAACTAAAACTAACTCTTCATCTCTATTATGATACTATAATATATCTCCATCAGTATAAAGTGTATGTTAATTTTATGTATACATATAAAATAAATGTTTGTTCATCTGTTATGAGTCTCAACTTTGATGAGTTTTGGTCCGACCAAAGTTGCCGGACGCCTCTGTTAATATATTAAATATGTATAATTTAGTATTTGCTAGACCAAATACACGTTGTCCGTGGTAAAGGTGGTCACCTTTGATCCCATGCGGGTTGGAGTAATATCCGGTTTAAAACTTTGTTTTGGGATTTAAATAATTCTTTTTACGAAATAGAGACAGTAATATTTTTCTGTAATAAAAAATATAATATTGCTTTGGTTTATTATTAATATGCTTAATTTTAATTGTATTATTAAAGGAATGGTAGAGTCTTATTAAATATATCATCGCTCTATCATCGTAATAAAATCGTTTAAACGTTCAAAGCAACATTGACTACTAATAGATTGTCGTAAAAACAAAACAAATCCAAAGAATATAAACTGAAACATATAAAATCTAATATCACTTGGAACTTCCTTCGCATTCAAAAATAATTCTTATTCTCTGGTCTATACGAACTATACGATATTGTATGGCTTTGCATTAACTTAACCTCTCAGACGAGGGATTAAAAACCTTAACCCATTGCAATAAGACATATTAAAGCATGTAATTGCATATTCAAGTTGTCCTTAAAGTTTAAATCTCGTGGTAGAATAGAATTCTTTGCAAACGTTGAGATTTATGCCATTGTGGAGTGATGTGTAAGTGTCGATATATCGATAAATAATTATTACACAGTTTTATTAATTCATTATCTAAATATTTTACAAACGAATATCCTTCGAACATCTTATTTATATATGTTATTAATTATTATAGTCTTACTTTTTCTCTATCCATACGTAAAGAGTATCTGAAGTGTAAGAATTAAATTCTCGTTCATTTCGAACTATTGGCAGATGTTCTTAAAATAACAAGTAAAGAACCTAGATATTTCAAATGTTACGTTATTTTAGTTCACCTTTTAAATAAATTTGATTCTTCGATATCAGTTTTTAAACTATCGACAACTTTCCAACACTAGTTTTATCTACAGACGCAGCTTAACATATTAAGAGGTAGAGCTTCGGCCAATTTCCAACAATTGTAACACTAATATCAGCCAAGGCAACGCAGACGAGTTCTTAAACATTACCCTTGTGAGGGTAACATGGGGGAGGGTACGATTATATACACGAAGTAAAATAAGGAAACATTCCTTGCCAAGATTTAAAACATCAATTAAGTGCGAAGTTTCTATAGGTTTCAAATTGTTCAACGGTTTTAGAAACTCCACAGATGATATTATATATAATAAAGTTGCAGTTATAAGAAATTGTAATATTTTTTTTGGAAATTCCACAATAATAAATGGAGCTGTTTTATAAGAAAAATGTTTCAGTGACCTGAGCTAATTGTTAAAAGATTAAAAATTAAATAAGAATTAAAAAGGGGTATTAATTGGATTAAATTAAAAATGAATAGTTTGAAATTGAATTGATATAAATTAGTAAAGAGGGTTTCTTAGAAGAACGTTATTATTAACACTTTTAATTTGATTTAATAAAAATAGACATCATTCCATCAATATCCATTGATCAATAAAAGTTATCTAAAAAAAATAAAAGTTTAAATTGGTATAAACATTTCTACACCTTTGATATTATTGTTGACAGGAATCGTCTGGAGAGCAACGCGGAACATTGGTCAGCCTTACTGCTGTCGCTGCGTGAGCTGACCGAATGGGTTATCCGAAAGGAAACCGAGCTGAATGCGCTTGCGCCGCCTCGTGGAGATCTCAACGCGCTAATAAAACAACAGGTGATTAATTCATCTATCTATAGAGTTATTAATGTATCCCATTGAGATAGAGACAATGGAATGCCAGGAGCCACTGTCTAAACATCATCTGTCGCTTTTGCACATCCATCAATCTCTGCATACAAACGTTGGTCACTGCTGGGGGCGATTATAGTTGATTCATATACACTTTTTAGAGAAGAATTGGTTTAGTTTATTAATTGGGTACCATATATTATTAACTCCGGAAGGTTATAATGTAATAAAATGCATTATTACATTACTTAGAAAAAACAAAAGAGAATATAATTGTTATTGATTTCTGAGAGAAACAGATTAGATAGAACAGCATTCTCGTTTCTCTCACTCAGTGTTTAGTTTTCTTTAGATTTCCTTATATAAAGAAAAGTGTAAAATAGTTTTTCTACTTTTTCATTCTATCTGCTCATGATAAACGTATTATAGAGCTTGCAGAACACATTAACAACGTGTTATAGATGAAAACAATTATTATATCAAAATAGTTATTGAACGTGTAACAAAATAAACAATTAAGCTAACCACAACAATCCTTTAAATCAGGTTGGCAATGTTTCGCGGCCATTTTGGTGACACCCGCGCCACGGCATGGCACCGTGTAGCACAGACTGTCGCGCGATTATAGAAATATTTCATATTCATAGTTATTATATTTTAATATTGTATTTATCGTTTTATTTTTTTCCTAACAATGAAGAGGAATGTAATTTAACACTACGAATATCGATATCTATGCGAATATCGATGTCGCACTTAACCCTTTTAAGGAAATATGAAGCTACAAAAACATTTGTATACTTATCTTCTCGACTTAGACATGTATTATATTTTCGTAAAATAAATAAAATAGCTTACTTAAATAACTTTCAAAAAACCATTCTTTAAAATTAATATACAAATTTTAAGGTAGTAGTAGTGTCTATATGCCTAAGTTAGACTAAAAGCTAGAATATAACTCTATAATTTTCTAGAATTTACGATAATGACGATAAGGGTAGCGCACTCCCGCTATAAATCTACGCGAGCGGAAATTATGAATAATGAGACTGTTTTCATGTTGATAAAAGTTATTATTTCACTCCTAATTGAATACTGATAGTAAAAAGGTTACTGGAAAATATTCCCATTATATATTACAAAATGACTAATTAATAAGTTAATTTTATCCGTAATAAAATATTTTAACGACAATATTTTGCACGTGAACATTAATTTGTTTATATATTCTACAACTCGGACACTAAAATAATATTATATTATAACGCGCAAATATATTCTATCTCCAGGACGATCATCGCGCGTTTCGACGTCAGCTTGAGGACAAGCGTCCGGTGGTGGAAAGCAACTTGCTGTCCGGCAGACAGTATGTCGCCAACGAACCACCGCTGTCCGACACTAGTGATACTGAACGTGAGTAGAATTAGTTATTGGAATTACTGTTTAATTTGTCTTCATTCCATAATAATATAAAATTAAAATAAATAATATTAATATTGTTACTATTTCTGTCATTCTCATTAATCGTTACACATTATATCTTTTTTAACAATATCCCTACCACAAGACCACATGAAACCGTTAACTTGACAATGATTACCATTGATTACCGCCAGTTTCCGGTCAAATATTCCAGGATTTAATTAAACTGCAGCAGGTGATCGTTTCCCATCAACACTGACTCGCAATTACCGATCGCCAACAGTAATTGCCCCACTTTGAGTATTCCCTTTTTACCGATACAAGGAATTTGAGATATGTTGTTTATCTTTAAACTATACTGGGATTGAGTATATTGTTTTTTTATTACTATTTAAAATTTTACTTTGAATTAAAATATTCTGTAACTAGTTTTGAGTATCTTATACTGATATTCTATGTCTCGGACTCTTTTTGTTTTTTTTTTTTTAACTTTTAAAATATACATATTAGACATAATTTATTTTGTTCTTTTAGTGATTATTAAAATTACCAATGAGTATATTAATTTTACAGATAAATATTTATTTTAAATATGTTATATTAAATTATATGTTAATATGTAAAATTAATTCTCTTTCTCGGACTCTTTCTGACGGACAATGCCATTTGCACTACTTATTTTACTATTTATTATAATTGATTATAATAACATATAAGAATGTAACTACCGGCCAGTTATATATAATATGTAGGTATGTGGTTTTGATCAAACCGCCTTACAGTTCGTTACCCAATATTGACTTGGTGGCTTGAATATGTGCATAGATAATTATATTACTGCATATATATGTGATATCCAACATTAATTAATATTCGAAGCATTCTATAATTATATATCTATTAAAAGATATTGTCTTATCTATATTGTTAAAGGTTATTTTATAAATTTTAATTTGAGTATTATTTCTCTTGTTAACTTTAGAACTAAAGTGTTAAAACAATAAAATTACAAAAAAACAATGATAAATGGTCTGTCGTACTGGCAATGAAGAATTAAGAAATGATTTTTTTATTATTACAGGCTTACGTTCTAATTATAGGTGCTAATTTTAAATACTGCCAGCATATAGTTTATTAAAAAATTAATAAATTATCGCACGTTAAAAATAGTTCAACAAAAGTAACGAAGTCTCGAAAATGGCGGCTCTGAATGCGAGTACTCTTTTAATTAAAGCAGGTTTCAATAGAGTCCCGGCTCAACCGCTTCAAAATCTTAATTACAACTAGAACTGTAATAAATCCCCGCTTCATTTCTTTCGGTTTACAAAATAATGAATAGTTGTTAACGGTATGTTGCTTCCGAAACGATATTTTGAATGCCATAATTAATTTGTTTTTTTTTTATTACCATCTTACCGTATTAAGTAACAGTATGAACATTTCTATTTTTATTTTTTTACAAAAAAGTTTTTAATATAACAATCTAAATACGGATTACAAAATATTATTACGAAAATACTGTGATACAAATACGTTCCAAAAATGCCAAGTATTCAGAAACGAATTTCTTTAATCTGGAGGTACATGTCGCCTCGCTTTCATGTATTGTTTGCGTGTGTGTGTGCGTTTAGCTTTATTATCGAAATACCTGTTTTATTAGATTTTGGAACGCTTTTTATGTCGTACGAGCTTTATGACAAAACTGTTTTTTTTCAACACGTTTAATAAACGTTAAAACTTTAGTTACAATGTTGTTTGTTTTTGTGTGCTCTTGACGTCATCTACGTCTTTTAAGATAAAAAAATCTGGTTAACGTTTTAATCTGTTTAAAAACATTGAAAAAATGTTAAAGAGTGATTAAAAAAGCGTTCGAATTTTTGTACTTTATTCTCTTTTAGTAACGTTGTAATTTTATTAAATCTGCAAACGTTACTACTTAACTGAACTCAATGTATTTATAAACAAAATATTTACATTAACTTTCTGACTGAGGTTTTTAAATTACGAAGTGCTTTCGAATTCATGTAGAATGAAGTACTATTTTATTTAGTTTATTTAATGGCTTGGCTTATTTAAAATTGGTTTTAGAATTTTAAGAGAAATGTCATATAGTTTTATTTCATTTTTTCTTTTCAAATATTGTGCAAATTAATCTCAGCGCTATAAAAGAATCGTTTTTTAATTCGGAAACTCAATAGTCGCTTGCAATTTATATGTACCTATATTTTAGTTTGTTTATTGAATACGTAAAATGCTACTCTCCTCATAGTTGATATTGTTTACATATA
Organism: Napeogenes inachia; assembly: GCA_959347355.1. Taxonomy (NCBI): domain Eukaryota; kingdom Metazoa; phylum Arthropoda; class Insecta; order Lepidoptera; family Nymphalidae; genus Napeogenes; species Napeogenes inachia. Next base: position 22,770,262 of record OY365792.1, on the reverse strand, counting down.
ATATAAATTCGTAGATAACAATGGTGGATAGGGTTCTATAGTGTTATTGCTGCTTACCCTGCCTCCCTACTTCATCTTTCAGGGTTCATCTACCGCCAAACGACAAGCGTTCGTTAATTCTATAATACGGACGTAAGCCATAATATAGCGTTATTTTAAATCAAACCTATCATTATTATCATACTATTCGACAGGCGTCAATGCCGCTTGTGTAGGCCCTCTAAACGTTTACTATTTTGGTATAAATGTAAGAAGCCTAATAGCTAATTCATTACACCCAGCGAGCCGGGAGTCAGAAGGTGATTCTCGTGGTTACCGCTCTGCGGAGGAACAAGCCCGGGAATTGGCGCGTTCCATCCGACGAGAAGTGGCCAAGCTGGCCGACAAGTGGAACTCGTTGGTGGACAGGAGTGACGCTTGGGGACGCTGTCTAGATGACGCCGTACAGGTTAGTGACTGTGTAATTTTTTTTTAAGCTAAACAGATTTTAACCTTAAATTATAAAAGTCATTCAGAATTTGATAGTAGCAAAAACACTAAATTACTTTTCTAGATGCTATTAAATATGATTTTGTATAAGCGCCATCTGTTTTCAAGCCGTAGAATTAACGTGCACAATCGATTCCAATTATCAAGGCGCGGAAGTTTCGTTGTGTGTTAAAAGCCTAGATGGCGTTACAGTTGTAAAACACTTTTTTTACCTGTTTAAATGCAAATTGAACTGAAAAGATCTTATTCAGTGAAACCAAACAGTATTTTCTAATAAACATAAAATTTTTACTGTTGTCGTAAAAATGTGTAACCTTTTGTGGCTTCCGAAATAGGATAAGGTTACAATATAACAAAATAAATTTAAATCGTAAAAACTTCATACGATTCGGATTCAATACTTTTTTACTTTACGATAATGTTTCATTATATAAATAATACTTAATATATATCTATAAAATAATCCTTATACCGGAAATCCAACAAAACAATAAAACAACTGTGATATGTTTGTTAGAGCGCGTGTCCGCGCGTTAAGTTCCTTGATTGGTCAAAGATTATATTTGTACAGATGTCTAATCTATAAATAAATATTATTTTAATTTAAACAACCATATCAACTGTATTTATAAATATTTGTTTGTTTATCAATTACACACGAACACATACTTAGACGCATATGTTTCAAAACGAATTTAAATTTTAAAATCCAGCTGCATTAATTCGCGCTTCATTTGCTTCTTCAAATAAAATCTATAAATAAAATAACCACAAATAAAACAACATGAGAAATCAAATTACTTTCAATTGAACAGATATGTTATCCGGAAAAGCTCAAACCACGTAAGAAATACAATGGGTAATGTCGATCTCAAACGGAATCCGAATCAACTCATTGTGGTTAAGTCAAATGGAAGAAGATTTTGCATACATCACCAGCTCTCGGACAAACTCAGTATCTGCGAGATCTAAGTACTATACTGCTATTGTGAACCCTATTCAGTTGTGATAGGGTGTAAATTTAGATGTTTACGTAAATGCGAATTTAAATAGATTAATTTAAAATTATTTCTTATAATTACAGTTATACGAAACTGAATACAAAGTATAGATGTACACACAATATATTAAATATTAAATTATTGTATATCATCATCAAAAAATGTAGTGAAAATAGAAAACATAAGAAAAAATATAACTATAATATTTTACAGTAAAATAAAATTGAAATTAGTAAAAAAAACCGTGTTTCTCACAGTTCAATCCTCGCAGAGGGCAATCAAAATTATGTCCTTGAAAGGTAGAGATCAACTTTAAGTTTAATTAGTCTATGCTAAGCAGGAAGCCTGCTCTCGATTAATAACCACGCCGGAGTCCAGAGCACGCCCTGACCTGGATACTTCGATGAATGATATGCATTCACTTGCTATAAAAACTCTGGATGTGCCTCCTTTGTTAGTCTTTAAATAGCCTCACAAATGAACTGTTTAACAAAATACAGCATATATAGCAATAGTAACAGACACACATATATTTTCATAAGTACTTTTGGTATATACCAAATTACTTTCTATAACGTTTAATAATCCTAAATGTCTAGTACCATGCTCAAGTAATCATCCACATACCAGTACCACATGCCTACCAGTGACATATAAAATACAATTCCTCGAGACACTTCCATTCAACATGCATCATATAATGGCTGGGCATGTTCGAATAATTGCCTTCCCATTGTCTAGTTTTAATCTGCACCAGTTTGCTACACCTCTGTTAATATATACATAACATATATTATATTAATATGCCAATATAGGTGACGTTATAGATATAATATACCATAGATATAATGTACCATAGATAGATAAGCTCAAAATTTCAAACTATTGACATATATATTGCAATTGAAACTATTTTCATTATCCAACTATCCGGTTGATATTTACTGAAATGAATTTCCAAATTTATTGATAAAGTTGTAACCTTCTTCAACTATACTTATTACTTCGTAATCTGGTCAGTGTTCACAGTTTTGGTAGTTTATATATACAATCCTAAACTTAGTGACACTAATGCTCAATTTTTACAACATTCACAGGTTTTAAAGTATGCAGGTTCGATTTTCATTGTTGCAATATGCAATTTTATTTTTATTAAAAATATACCTATATATTTAATAAAAACATCTGGCTATCAAAAATTAGACAAAAAAGACTAGGACGCTGAAATTAGAAACGTAGGTTTAAGTCTATTTTATAAAAGAAGTGACCACGAAAAATTTCAACTGAACTTTTTTCTGAAAATTTAATTCAACTGAACTTTAATTACATTAAACACTTGCTTAAATTTAACTACAAACCAAAATTATTCAGTCAAAAGAATTCATGTAGAGTCGTGGCGAATAAATAGTATAAAACAATGCATCAATTAAATCTTTCACAATAATAAATGTAAATCCATTCATTTATAATATAACATTTATTTCAACTCCACTGGAATTATAATTAAAACTTAAAACCGTAGTGCGGAGTCATCGTTGTATTTTATCGATAACAATGTTCGTTATGATGTCGCTACGACGCACTCGCGCTGAGAGCACTGCTGATGTACTATCGATGTCTCGTTAGTTTTATTGATGGTTTCACTAGTACGATAAGTTTTTTGTGCCAGTATTATTATATATTTCTTTATTTTTTTATTTCATTTGTTGATATTACGATTTAGAGGAGTATTCGACTTCTATTATTGATATATATTCTACATATAAATTTCAAATTGATGATGAGTGTAACGGTATATATATTACCGTTACATTTATCATCGTTAAAAATAAATGATCTTAAATAAATTTTGGTGTCGATTTTTCTTTTTCTTTAATGTACTAAAATATTCCGATAAATTTATCAAAAGGGTCTCTATATCGGTATACAGTTTGAAGTTAGTTATTTTAATATATTTTATCGATACATAATTCAACATCCCTACTTAAAAGATTCACTGTTAGGACGCTCGTTAGTGAGCTCCTAAAGTGCGATTTTTCTCCAGAAAATATATATTTCCTGCAACTTGGATTGTAAGCATCTTTAAAGCTCTATAATATTACATAAAATTGTATTATATACAGAAGAAACGAATACTTTAAAAATCAAATCAACTTACTTCTATCACTATTATTTATAGTCGGTACAATACAATAATTTTTTACCCTCTTCCATCTCACCATCTCAGTGGAGATTTTTGGTTTTATATAAAAAAAAAAAATGTTATATAAAACAAAATATACCTTATATAGATTATATAAGTAAAATAAACGTGGTAAATTAAAAAATCAGCAAAGGTAGCATTAAGTTATCTTTCTGAAAACATTTTTTATACAGAAGCTTTTAGCCATTGAATTAATGTGGATAGACGAAAGACCGTGAGCGTGCATACATTACTAGGAGTGACGCCAGTTCGTGACGGACAAACATACGTTTTATATATGTTTTTGCATGTAACTTTGTTTTTATTTGATGATCATATTGTGTCCATATCTGATAAGTAAGTTTATATAAAGTGATATATTCATCAACACGAGTACTGACACCTTAGCTCAGTTGACAGGTTGACGGGGACGGACTTCTAGAGATCATTGGTTCGAATCTGCAAGTGTTAATGTATATTTTATTCAATTTCAATTTAATAATTCTTAGTTTACATTAATTGCATTTTTTTATGTCTTCAATCAGTGTCGGTATTAAATTATATATTTTGGTTTAATAAAACACATCACCAAATAAAATAATTTTAATTTGAAATGATTTTCTCTACTTTCATTTCACCTACTGTTCTCGACATTTTGTTGGATGAGACGTTCTTGTAAATCCCTTGACCACTAAGCTGACACGAAACTAAATTACCTCAAAATAATGTATAAAACCAAAAGACAGACAGATTTAACGCAGAATTAAAGTAAGTAATCCCACAAAGAGTCCGCAACTATGAAACTTATAAATGAACAATAATATTAATTAATATATTTATATTCCATTCAGTTGTAGACAATTAGTGAAATTCGGTAGCTCAATTGGATACGACGGTACGGTTACCAGAGGTCGCAGATTCGAATCCCTGACGTACCGCTATTTCATTAATTCATTATATATTTAAAATTTTAATAAGCTACATACGTATACATGTTTTAAATACATTTAATATTGTAGACATGTTGATTTTTAATATAAAAAGAATTTAATATTTCAGAGTTGACAACGTGTTTACCAACACTTTATATTAATGAATGAAGTATGAAATAACATTATTTTTTATACCACTTATTTATGAAGCAGGATTTAAAATCTCTAAATAATGGTTAACCAAAATGTACTGTAATTACTAATTGGATATTGGAATATGTTACCTGTTATATTTTATTGTCCGAATAATATAATATAATACTGTCATGACGAATAATAAACGAAGATTATTAAATTAATCCCGCTGTAAACACTGTAAGAAACAAATTTAATTAAATTTGATTTATATTTAAATTTTGTTCATAATATTCATAACTTAAGCAAATATACTTCATATGTTGAACTAAAATTATCCTATAACAACATAATTCAGGCAATAAATGAGACAACAAATTATTTTGCTAATATTTAAGCAGTTGAAACCTGTTTAAACTAGTTACAGAGACTGCAATTGACAGATATACGAGTTCATCGGCGCCGGCGCATGTCTTGGTATTCATTGATATAGTTTAGGAAAGGATTTAGGAATGAATCTTATAAATCAAATATAAATCTCATTATATTCTAAGCTGTCTTTCACATCCTAGGGCGCTTACGCACCAAATCCTTATCTGACCAAATACGATCTAAAATGATATTATTATAACTATTATTATAACTATTTATATGAAAACTTAAACAAACCATCCAGGTTTTATCCGATTTTTCATAATTTATTATTTTCTTGGATTCATATCGTCTGTAACCGTCCTAAGGGTGAAAGTCATTTCAGTTACTGTTGTAAGGGAAAAATATAAAAGATACTATTGATTTTACTTATTTATTAATAATAATTCTCTTTTTAATCCTTGAAAACAATTAATTAATCCATTACTATAGTCGCAGGCGCAGTTACATACGTTAAATTGAACTCGTATAATTGGCATACATAGAATGTAGGTTACCTAAATAGCTAATCCTAGAGCTAGACAATCGAACTGATGGCATTTGTATGTAAATAAACTCGGCGCCAATTCAGACACCGTTATCACAACTTTAGTTAAACTTTATAGGGTTTATTTCTTAGATTAGTCTAGAATTTTTAAAAGTAGCTATTGGTATTTATTATATTTTAACATTTTACTGAAAACGGTCGTCAGTAATGAGCTGATTATAGTTAATTAAACTCAAATATATAAATAATTTTATGACTCGACTCACCGACTCTCCTATTGGATAAAAAATGATTTATTTCCTCGTGAAAATCTTATAAATTATTATGAATAATTGTCCCATAAATTAAGAGATTATTAATTACGACTACAGCATCGAATCATAAAGTGCTATCGACAAATTGTTCTAAAGTAATACGACTACACACACATATACACACTACACACTACACACTACATATAAGAAGCGAATATCAATAAATTGTTTACTTTAATTCTATTAGGAAGATAATAAATTAACGTGATTGGTATATGGAATAAGCTTAGTACTGATTTACACTTGATTACTGGTAATTGAATTAACATTAATGCAATATGGTAATTTTAATTAGTACTGGGCAATCAGATTGCGTTTGTGTGCGGGTCACGTGAGTTGTGCGTTAAGATTGTCTATGTGTGCAATAAAAAAAGTCAAATGAGTTCCTTTCATCGTTTCTTCCGAATAAATAGCGAATCCATAATCTTCAATGTTAAAGAAAAAATATTTTATGATAGTTTACAATAGAAATAAAGAAAAATCATTTATTCACAAAAACATAATATGCATTCTAAAAACCAAATTCATGATTTTGTCAAAATCCTGTACCGGAAAGGTCCATTATTTATTTAGTTCGCTGTAAGTGCCACTCAGAACGCTGTCTTAATTAACCAGAAACGAGCTGGTGCAGGCACATGGTTCACGGACGCGAGCGTTAGCGGATAAAAATTGCATAGATTTTTTTTTGTTTACAAAAAGTTTCAAACTATTATTTGTATATTATAATTTTTTGATTTGTATATTATTTTGTTATCTTTTTTAATTAAGTAAAGATTCAAAAAAGGCAAAGAACTTAATATTAAATGGATATTAAAGTAAAATATATTGATTTAAAATCGCGAGCGCTTAACGCTCTCGCTATAAAATAGGACACTCCCTTACCTAGGTTTGCATTTTCGCCGCTGCTCATAAATTCATAATTAAATAGCTAACTACGGCTTTGCCTCGTTATGGGGAGGTTTTATTTAATTTTTCCTCCTCATCCAGTCTCTCTGTGAGTTGGCGACTTCGTTGCGAAATTATTAGCGGTGCCAAAGATTAAAGTTTTATAATAGTAATAAGCATACTTTTGTTCTTATCAATTACATAATTAACATTCTAATTTTAATTTACATTATATTACATTCGATAAGAAACATTTGTATTTCCATATTGATTCGATAAAGATTGACGTTATTGAAATTTCATGAAGAAGATGATTGGAGACTGTCTTACACCTGAAACCCACTCATAAACAATGTCCCATGTCTGTAGCTGGTCTGTGAGACCTCAAGGTACAGTTAGTTCGTTAGCATCCTGAACTCTATGCTCGGAATCTTAGAAAACGTTTGAAGTAGGTGGCTAATTAACTGACTTACTGACAGACACCTATATCAATGCAATGTAAAGTTAAATTTAATGTTTAAAATTAAAATATGAATCCAAGTATACGCAATCAAAATTTCTTTAAAAATGGTTGTATCTAATATAGTTTAGCTTTTTAATTATTATTATTAAACAAATATTTTGAATACCAAATATTTTACTTCTTGCACTAGCTATATCTTTGCTACACAGTAGATCCAGCCTTAATTCAAAATATAAAAAAAATATATACACGTGTTACGAACATTAATAACAACAAATTTATATTTAAAATTATAAAAAATATATTTTTTTATCTACATATTACATTTTATTAATTTTCTATCTCGCTCCGCCCCGTACTGTAAAACCAGATGTAAGGTCAATAACTTTAATACACTTCCGAGTGTAAAAACAATGATATAGCTTTCCCAAATGAAACGTTTGTGAAATTATTTTGAATCCAAACAACCTGCTTAAATTAAATAATAATTCGCTTGTGGTCTGTACAAATACATTATTGGTGTTAATGTAATTATTGTGTTGTAAAGTGCGATTGCGAGCGGTTATTATAAATTCAATACCTTAATTATCTTAATTAATTATGTTATTTTCAGTACCCTTTGTTATGGCTAGTTATATTACCTTAATAACGAAGATAAACTATTGGTAATAAATATGCCACATAGAAGACCTCTACCATTATAGAAGATCCACATTTTCCACAGCTTTACCCACCTCACCTCAAGTGCTTATAATATTTTGTATATGTTCTGCAAGTTTCCTAACATTATTTCTTCACAAACTAGACCAGGGTAAATGTTAGTAGTCTTGAACGCGGAAAACTAATATTTACGCTAGAACCTGGAATACATCAAAGCAGACATTGATTTCGACATGTCAGACCTTCGTCAAATACTAGCAATATGAGATGTTTGATTTTATAAAAACAAAGTAGCTTAATAGTTTTATAGCTTCATACTGTATCTTTGCAAAGCTATAACCGAAATCTAAAATTAAAAATAAATATGAATGATGAAAATAATCAACATTAGTAATTATACTAAACAAATAGACAGACAGAAAAATACTGATTTTAAATTGTGTCTACAAATATCTTTCTAATAAACAGCAAATGTATATAAAAAGATGTTAACCCGCTAAGCTTATAAAATCGCTGGCAATTCGACATACATGAATAAATAATGACATAGCACCGCGTGGAGATATTGACCAAAATAACGTCGATTTCTGTTATAGAGTTATTTAAATGAATGAGGTTGTTGTATATTCATAATGACCTGACGTTATATTTTTCTATGTAACTTTAAATAAAGACGAGTGTACATATATTATGTTTTAACGCTGTTAAAATAAGAACTGTGTAAATACACCTATCAAAATACAAATATCATGATTTTTTTTCCAGTCATTTATTTCTATCTCGAAATGGTTGAATCGGTTAAAATAATAATACATTCCTAAACTATAACAGCTTGTATTTCATCTTCTTACTATATAAAGTTTTCGTTGAGTTGTATTTTATACCATATATTTTTCTATAGTATCCAAATTAATAAATATATTCCAACTATGAGCTTACGAAATCAATTAAAGCTCCAAAGAATATTGAAAATTCAGTTTATATAGCAAGCTTCGCTCCCAATGGCTCGTTCTAAGTACAGTTCAGGGTTTTTGCGATATGTTATAACACTTTGTAATAAGTACTATTAAGGTTACTAAAATAGTGTAAAAAAGTTTTAAAGTCATTTTTATCAAAAAATAAAACAGTTAATAAATGAAAAAATGAACAGACAAATGGTAAAGTTGAATACAAACTAGCGAGTAATAAAACGAAACTCAAATACACCTAAAACTTCCCAAAATACTACATAAAGCGAGCAAAATTAAAAACTGGAACACTGCAGCTATGATTTTACTATTTTGTGAGACTTTTTCTTTTTCTCCTATCAAACAATAGTTTGAAGATTCATTAAAAGTTGAGACCTAAAATTCTGTATTATTTTATCATACATTAAATAGATTAATAAAATGGGATATACACTAATAGATAATGCTGATGAAATGCTAATCTTGAGATCGATGTATGGTGCCACGAGAATGGATTAAGCAAGAAATAAACATATAAAAGTTTTTAAAGTAGTAAGTACCTACGACAGCACAGATAAGAAGTTGTTACTTAATCCTTGGTCTTGGTATGATCACTTAACGCCAAGGAAAGAGCTATAAAGCACAACTAACTAGAAAAGAGTCTTGTTTGAATGAAGATTGTTATAAAAGAAGAAAACAAGCCAAGAAGTTATAGATGGTATGCGTGGAAAATTATATAGCAAAGAAGTCAAGAAAGACGACGTATGGTAGAAGAGCGTGGAAGTAATTGAAGCACCCACCAAAATAATCGGGATAAGGACAGCTGATTTAGTATTTTTTTTCTCTTCCCCTTTCTTTATTTCTATGATTTGTAATTTTTTCTTTACGTATGTTGTCCAAATAAAGTTGTTTGATTTGATTTTTAATGATGAGATAGACTATATAAAAAAATATGTTATACTCCAAAATTGTATTCACAATAACGTTAGTTTACCTACATTTTTAAATGCATGGTCACCACAGATTCAGATTGAACATGCAAATTGACATTCTGGCAATCACACATATTGCACGGTCGCTAAATACAGCTTTGTTTTATTTGAAAACATCCACATCTATTATTTATATATCGTTGATATTACATTCATTGTTAACGTCAAAGCAATGTTTTTTATTTCATATTAGTATAAATTGCACTTACAAAACCTCAAAGTTTAGTTGCAAAGTTCCAAAGGCTAGGTTACACTGGCAAGAAACTCTATGGATACTTTTTTAACTTGTTTATAACATTACAATTCTCCATAGTATTGAATACTTCTAACACAGTCATAACTATTATGATAAAATTCATCATCAACAATATACTTAATATTGTTTTAAATGTTTCTAAAAAATATTTATTTTAATTATAATTACGAATTAATATAATATACCATACTTGAGGTGTAATTTGTAAATTATAAATTGTGTATTTCCCAATAGTGTATTAAAATCAAACCTATGACCCCATAACTTATGGTCTTACTTACTGAGCCATTAAGGCATTGTTCGTGATCTATTTATTACCATCCTGTGTGTGAGGTCAACGACCATTACAACGCTAAACAAACACCCTATAGCTGAGAATGTAGGATATTTGTAAATATATGTTACTGTTGTTTCTCCCATGTCTAACATTTTTTAGAAAATAATTTAACTCCGACTAGCACACATACGGATGCTATAAAGTTCAAGCCTCTATCTGTCTATATCTTAAACCGATAAATATATTGCAGTAGAGTTTAATATATCATTGTAGCTATGATACACAGTTTTAAAAAAACTAGAATTAAAAAAAAAATAAAACTTACAATAAAAATGAGAAAAATCTTAAATTGGTTAACAATGGTTTTCAAAACCTAAGATAGCTTCAAAACTTTTAATTTTTACCAATTCTCAGGACAAAAACGACTAAATTTACTACTACAAAAGCTTTCATGTTAAAATGTATAAAACCTTACAAATTATTAATGATATGTTAAAAAACTTCACAATAAATGTTTCAGCAAATTTTATGTATAATTAAGTTATTAAGACATTCCGTTAAGAGAATATAATATATACTTTAGTTGTACGATAGTTACTTATAATAATGTGAGTAAAGACATACATTTAAAAATTTTATCACAAAGAAGAATGGAAAAACATAAGCACTTTAAATAATGTAAAAAATATAATAGTTTTTATTGTCATCTGTTCAATGGACACTTATGACCCACATGTAATATGCCTACATCGCATACGTCAAACTCATTACCTCCCCTTTTTAAAAAACGCTCCAATTCAAAAGTTCATTTAAAAGCTGGAATATTTCTGCCGAAATAATTACTATCTTTAGCGAATGCAGTGTTGTTCTGATGGTGTTATCGATAAAAAATATTAATTATTCTCATTTCTATATATATATATATATATATATATATATATATATATATCGATATTGAATATACTTCACTGTTTGTCACATAATTTATGGTTGAGGATTTGTTGATAATTTTAATATGTTTATGGTATATATATTTTTTTATATTTTTATGCTAGAATTAACATATTTTTTGAAAATATCTATATATCGCGATTAAATATAGTCGTGTTCAGCTTTTTTAATTTTAATCAAATAAAGAATGAGAAATAAACAGATGTCGGCAGGGATTTGAACCCGCGACCTCTGAAAAACCGTCCCATCGCAAGTCCCTGCCGATATCAGTTTATTTTTCATTCTTTATTGATTTAAAAAAGCCAATTATTGAATTTATTAAGTAATATAACAAATCTGAAGCTTATTTATCGATAGTCTCCCAGTCCTACTGAGAGCATGCACGGCAGGACCAAGCACAATGATTATGTAAATACATGCGCCGGCGCAGCGTAGCTTTTGCATTCAACCTCAGTGTAATGGCGGTCATCTGCCAGACGCCCGTGTGCTCCCACCGCGATTAAATACTAAATTAATTATAAATTATATTATCTTTCAAAGCAAAGGACACTACAAATATATATTATTTGTTTTTATTTGATAGTTGTGGATGTGTGAGTGTTGCGTTTATCTGTAATTACTCATATCGGCTTTCATAATGACTTGAACCGTGATTGTTTTGTGTTTTGTGATATAAGAACCATTTTTGTAATTATTTACGTAAATTTTTAATTACGGCTTACCGGTTTTACATACCTATATCAATTAAGGAATATTTTTTATAAAAATTCAAAGCTATTGAGGAAGGTGTGACAAACAAACATATTTTATGAATTACAAAATTAATCAGTATGTACTAGATCCTTAGTGTTAAACATTGACCTGGAATATAGAAATAACCTACGTGACTTTAACGTAGACAAAATGTCCTGTTGTATATTATTATATTTAACTATAATAATATGATATTAGTTATATAATCTAGTTGTTGATTTATGTTTATAATAGTACTAAACTACATATAAAACTATTTTCAATGTACTATTGTGCTTGTCGGAAAAAATATATAGTATGTTCCTCATTTGTAATCTGCTATTTTTTACACACGAAAATTGAAAATAGTTTACAATTATTAAGTGTGGAGTTGTGGTTATAACTTGTTGTAAATATCACATTTTTAAATTATATAACCCAGCCTGTCTGTCAGTTTGTACGTTATAAGTTATAACTCGTAACCACTTTTTTTTGGTTTAATCTCATATTAGGTAGACATTATTACACGTACTAATATTATAATTATGTAATAATAATTTTAATTATTGGAATAATTTATACATATTTTATTTTATAAATTTTAGGCAACCATTCAATTTCTTATTTAAATAAAAAATTAATATTTATAAAACCAAGTTATTAATAGATTAATCTTTATTATGTAAATAATTCTCATTTGTCCGGATTCCGGACCGGTTGTAATGAGTCAGAGTGCCTTGCGTGTTGCGTGAAAGTGGCCCTACAATAGTTCTATTGTCCAGGTTTATGAATTTCCTAACAAAATCGCTCTTATTTAAGTGTTTAGTCTGTAGTGTATTATATATATGCCTACTACTATCCCTACTTTTCCTTTTATAATTATATAATATCCTTTCTATATTTTAAACAACAAATTTCCATAACAAGAATAACTGCTTGTCATTTCATGTTAAATTAATATCCGAAAAACTTGAAAAAAAAAATCAATGTATGAAATAGCACCGTCCATTAAAAATGTCTCCACAGATAACGTTTAACTGTCAGATTTCCCGCGAAAACCTGTGTTGCCACCGACCGCATACAAATCGCCGCCATCTTTATTCAGAGCAGACGTCTCAAATGTCGGACGATTTATTTTCACCCGTGTTCAAATGAAACTCACTTTCTGCTCGGTTTACTTGGAACAATCCGATTTGTTGAACGAAATCGAAAATAATGTCTTTTAGAAACATCCCATTTGACCTATAAACTATAACATATAATGTTCAAAGTACATCGTCATAAAGGCTTGATATAATATGTCTATTTAAAGTATTGCAATAATAAAATTTTATATCGCCTTTGATAAAACTAAATTCGCATTTAAATGTTTTCTAATATAAACAAGAGAACGTCCTCGTCAATGTGACAGTAGCCAAGTAGGTTGAGTTTTCCTCTGTGAAAAGAATATATATTATGTTAAATTATAAACACAAGAAAAAATGCTTTTGATACTGTTGGAAATATTAAGATTCCTCTTACTTTTACCGGATACCAGCTGCGCTTTTTATTAAAATTGCTTGTAAATTATTAATCATGAAATGTAACTTTCACACACTTCATATAAAACTCTTTAGAGCCTATTAATCTTATTTAAGTAATGGCGATGTTGCCAGAGTGAAAATAAAACCTAAATTACCCTATTTTGTTATTTGTATAAATGGTATTGCGACCGCCATCATTAATTACACCATAGACTGTAAATTTTACGTAATGAAAGGACAAATGGCCAATAAATGAGCTTTTTAGTAGCATTTTCTGCGTATCTGGCTTTCGTATATTATCATTTATGAACCTTGTTTCCACATTACGGTTTAACACGTTTTATTTTTACCAGATTGTGCGAGAACCATTTATAATAATTCTAAGAAAAATCTATATTTAGAATGTTAAATTCTACTTCATTTTGAAAACCAACTGTTAAAAGGAAGTGGAGCCATAACTTGTTTAGTAATTCGCGCCAGGAAATGCGATGAAAACTATATTAACTGTGTCCACCGCTGGCTAAATTAGCGACCACTTCAAAGTTCGCTGAACTAACACCGCATTGTACACAAACTGAAAGTGTTCTTACAATTCACGCTTATGCAATGAATTGCTTTGTTAATAGTCCTATAAATTGTACGTTTTCATTCTAATTGCAACTTTGGATTATAATTTAATAAATAATAAAATAAAAAATCTATACTTCTAGAGAAACAGATTAGAAAAAAGGTTAAAGTTGTTTAGTGTTAGAAGATACATTGTTGTTGTTTGTAACTATTGATAGATAACCGACATGAGCATACTATTTAGTAACTTTCTAAATATTAACCTATATTGAAATTATGATAGGTAAAACTATATCGATAATAATTTATTAATCATCAAATAAACTCGGCATGTTTTGCAATACTTACATTACTTTTTTTTTTAATTTTAAACGTAATTCCCTCCAAAACAGACAAGGCACAGATAAATGAAAACAGCTTCACATTGACATGCAAAGGTAAAACACACTTGAGGTGGGATTCGAAATAAAACGCAATAAAATGTAGCCCTAGGCTATTTACGGAACCTAGGCGAACCAGACAGCCCCGTCGATGTTTTTTTTTATACCTTTTGAGGTTTAGTCATGAGCTTAACGCTACTCGGTAACTGTGTATGCAGTTAGTTTTGAATATGTCATCGACTTTTCAATAATCTTGCAACTGTAAAGAGGTCACATACTTGTATTTATGGTACTTTTTATTAGAATTCTTAAGCCTTAGTTTTGTATAGTCGATGGCAAAAATAGTAATATATTTTATAATAGTGACGTCATAACCGGCTGCTACGTGATTTTTGACCGGAACTCCACATGTACGTGATGTTTCCACTGTATTCTAACATTATATTTAAGTTATCTCTGGATTTAAGACCTTAATATCTTAGCGAGTTTAATAATTTAGATCTTGGCAACACTCCCGTACAAATATAGCGCGAGGTTTGTCTATTTGTTGGTTCCTTTTCCGTTTTATTACCAAAATTTTTACAAGGTTGTTTTCTGATTTAAAAAAGTAAAAAGTTTGAAATAAATGCAGAATACAAAATTAAAATACAAAATTATACAGAAACAGGATACCTACCTGTCGCACTGCCAATTATACTACCGACTACCGTGTTGCTACTCCTTTGATGAATCTTTCAATTCATATTTTAATGTCTTTATCGTGAGGGGACATCTCCTAGGTTTCATTCAAAAAACCTAACAACACAACTTTGTGCAAATATTATTAATTCATTTATGTAACATTTACCAAATAAAGCCTGCTTTTAGTTTTTGGTCAAATATAATATAAATAATTTATAAAAACAACTTTTGTTAGATATACACAACCATCATTTATAAAATAAGTTAACAAGTATATTACCAGCCTCGCAAACTTAAATTAAGTGTTGCCAGTGACGAATTAGTGTATTTTCGGAGCGAATTCCCGGACAGTGATGCGACTGGCTATTTTAGACTTATTTTGTTCCTTTTTAGAATGAGTTCTTTAAGTATAATAACATACTTTTGTAATTTTTATAAGGCTTTTTAGGTTAGTCGATTTCTTTAATATTGTAATTGATAAAACACGGTTTCTCATAAAATCCTTTTTTATTCTATAAAATCTAATAAAAGCAGAAAATAAATTTATTATTTCTTTCACACTTGTATATGCATCATTAATACTTTTATGTTTGTATCACTTACACATATTAAATGTTATGCGTGCTTCATATTTCGTAACTGCAGTGCCATATGGTTGAAGTATTATCTTACAGTAATCTCTGAATATATGAACAACCTTCAACATTTCACAATCCTTATTAAAATATGTGTGTTGCATGTCTTTAAAGAAATAAAAAGACCGTTTACATTAAACGATTTTTGTGACTCAAAAGTGTCATCAATAATGAAGTAATATCGTGAAGTCTAAGTGTGACAATGCATCTACAAAGTGACGTGTGTGATATCAGCTATGGAGAGGATGTGGAGATATCCAAGAAGGCCGAAATGCTGTACTACGAACTGATACAGGCCCTGGAGGAAGAAGAAAGGGTAGGTTTGAGTTACATTCATGATGAGAATATAATGAACTTCTTGCTTAAAAAAGCCCATAGATCGTATGGTATAAAGGTTTATGATTCTGTGTGAAGATTTAGGTCATTTTTTATCCGACTACAATCAGATAAAAGGTGTTATTTTTTGTTGACCTCTGACCCTTCAATAGTCGATATGATTTAACGTTTGTATTACGCAATGGTAAAAAAAAATAATGTATAAGACATTTCAATATTTTAACCTTAAAGTTGAATAGAAAATGTGTTAAGTTATAAAAATAACAAATTAAAATCCGCTACATTCTCTGACAATATCTTTCTTTATCCTATTATTTTGAATGAATTAAATAATATAAAAAAGGTCAATAAATAAATAGGTGAATATTGAAATTAAAAATAAACGATCGCTACACGGTTCTTACTTTAATAAAAGGGCTACAGAGGTCTGAAGCCCGAGGCCTGCACGTTTACTAAACCGGCTACCGGCTCTTGTTATTCACTTTTTATTCTCTATTTCAATCTATATTTTGCTCATATCCGCTTATCAAATTTCCAATATCGTTCCCACGACCATAGAACTCCTATTTTTAAAGTTTTTTATATGTGGTTTATATGCACACTGGAAGTTGATCTTTGTTCGTCTTAAGCTCTTCGCACACCACAAATTAAAGTAACTTATCTTAGCTCGGCTAACTTCAGCATCTTTTCAAACTTTGGTACACACCTTAAGTAATATTAAGTTAGCCTTATACGCGATGTTGGGGTGGAACATTGGTACGCCAGCCAAAATTCCTGAACCAGAGTATTTTTGAAAGTCGACATCATTCAAAGATGCTCTATGACTCTTACAGCGGAAATATATTTTGGTAAATATTAATAAAACAAATAACTTTTAAATATATAGGTATATGTAGTACTTATAAAGTTGAACTCTAGTTAGAATCTAACGCATAACTCCAACTCTATGGGTAGGAACTAACCTAATTTAGTTAATTTTAATTTTTAATTAAGTTTTTAATTTAGTTAATTTTTATTAAATTAAAATAAATTTAATTTAATATTTACACGATTTATAACACTGACGAGCTCCTAAAAACTATTTTTTTAGTCTTTATATGCATCACCGTCTCTTTAATTTATTTCTAAAAGGCTAAAGGAAGACAAACTTTTAGGCGTTTATAACAAATTAGTTAACAGATACCTAATTAAATATTTAGTTGGCGCAGAGTTCGAGAGTTTCATTAGCGTCGGTAAATAAATAAGACCCGTCTTATAATGTACAGGAAGCCTTATAATGTACGGGATGAACTTTATATTAGTGATTTCCTATCCAAATTTATTATTTGCAATTAAATTAGGAATTTTAATAATTCTTTCACTGCCCCGTTGGTCGAGTGATTAGCACAGACGCCTAACGTATAGCGGCCCAATGGGGCTCGGGTTCGATTCCTGACAGGGGTAAGCATGTATGCGATAAACATATAGATGTCTGTATATCTGGGTTTGGTCGTTTATTTGTATCGTCGTCTAATAATTTGCTTACTTAGGGGTTAGATCAATGTGTGTAATTTGTCCTGATTTTATTTTTATAGTATTATATTCTTTATTACATTATGTAACACATTTTTTACTTCTTTCACCAACACCCTGTATGAACCGGATGCAAACGACCTGTATATGTAATCGGTTCGTTAATTTATTCACAAGTAAGATCTCGCGAACCAATTCCGTTTTGGTAACAGGTTATTTTTAAAAGATCGAGATTTTAACATATGTAATGATTTTTGGAGTTTGGAGTATTTATTATTACTTTCTCATAATAATAATAATACAAAATAAGACTTTTATTTGAAAACCATTTTCTATAAATATAGAACAAAAAATAATACTAGACGACGACACGCACCGAATGCCGTTTTGTGTTCTACATAAATTTAAATAAGCAAATATGTATTAATTTATTTGTTCCTTTAATTAAAGTCTGTTAAAAGTATACTATTAATAAAAGGCCCAAAGTGCATCCAGACTTAGATGAACCAATCTTCGGTCAATACACAAATGTATGTAATGTATAAATCGAAATCCTTTTCATCAGACTAACTTCTGCTGCCACAAAACCCAAAAGCCAACTAATTGTTAATAATGTATCTTGATATTATAACATTTTATTGTAGTTAAATACTGTTATAAATGAAGTATTCGTCCCATTTATTGCGTTGACGGATCTCGAGTTCGATCTTCGTTTGACAAATAATTAAATTTATCTTATTAGTGAAAGAAAGGTCGTAAGGTAACCCACTTGCCTCATAAAATATTCCATGATAAGTATGTGACTCGTAAATTCTTAGTAGAACAGAAAGACAGATTACACTTCTTTAATATTCATAATTGGAAATTGGATTTTAACCTTATTTTTTCAAATTTATACAATATTATAATTTAGATGCGACATTAAATTGTATAAAATGTTTTATTTTTTACAACCAAATTTACAAACTACTATACAAACTCATTTGAAACTTTCAAGCAAACTTGTCAGATTCTTCTAAACCCTACGTCATACCAACGGTTTAGTCTATAGTCTATACCATAAAATTTGACATCTGTCAGTTAGAACATGTTTTTATATAAAGAAAAAATAAATAAATTCTTAACGATTCACACATTATTATTTCGTTTATTTTTGTTCTTAATTATCTTCATGTCATTACAACTGGATATTATTCGCTAACGCTGGTACCGTTACTTGTGATACGAAATTATATAGATTCCTTGAACCGGTTTTGAGGTCGTCAGTGTAAGTAAATGACATCCATACGGTTTTTTGTTATTAGAATACATTGAATTGATCTTAGATAAAATTTTATTTGATTAAGACTACGAGGCTATTCATGAACATTTATTTAAATAAATAATTATTAACAAATTTATTTTTATTCTATACTTCGATAGTTTTTTAAATTATGTTGCCTCTCCAGTGTACAAATAATTATTACTAAATTGAAGACCGAAGAATGATTACACATATTTATTATTTTTGTTTCTTTTTTTTATTTTATTAATTCTTTTGGTCCTACTATATATGAATAAGAGACCTTTGGACCATAAATGTAAGTTTTTCAACCAGTTATCGTAACTATGAAGCATTAAAAAATTGTATGAATATGACCTGAATACGTCGACTTATTTTGAAGTTACACGACGATAAACAGAACGCACTAACGATTAAATATATATATGTACTTATTTGAACTACACTAACACTATACTTTTACTTGTCAGTAGATCATTGAGTCCGCAATTTAGAGCACATGTAGTACTTAGAATTTATGTTAAACTTAAAATCCTTTGTAAACAAACACTTGCGCGAGGTGGTCGCTAATTACGTTCGCTTTATTTGTCTTTACATGGTACACGTCATAGGCGGTAGCGATTAATGTTAAATGTCCTAAAAAATGGATAATTTTCTTTATTCCTTTTCTTTATAAAATAATCTTTTATTTGTGTTTTTAATGTCAATTCACAGAGGAGATAAGAAGACTTATCTTTAAAAAGAAATCCCCATTCCCATAGAAAAGGAGAATATTGAAAGTTGAGTCCAGTCCAGTTTTAATTGGCTCTAATGGTTTTTATGTGATTTTTTTAAGACATATAAACATTAATATAATTAGTTTAAATTTTTGTACTATAGTATTATAATCTATAGATAGAAATACATACATTTTAATTTGTAATAACAATGGTGTTGTTCATACATTTTTATTCAATTGGTAAGCACTGCATGAGGTATATCAGCAACTTTTTTTGACGTTTGGTCCAAGTTATGAACTGAATTATATGACAATATAATGAATACATAGACTTATTATTTCGATATTCGATCTACATAACCTATGTAATATTTATAAATAAAAATAAATAAAGCCTTTTGTTAGTGCTTTAAGATTTTAAATGAATTTATTGTTGATTTTTTTTACTTAAACTATATTCTATCTAAGCGCGTCGATAAAGAAAATATTTAAAGGCCAAAAACAAGTATGTATATAAAGTAACGTTTATATTCACTTAACTGTCGCTATTAAAGTAAACATTTACGAAGAAAGGCTGGAAGCAACGTGCAAACATTCAATATTAGTTCACACAACAGTGTGCTCCAAACTTTATTATTTGTCTAATCACTAGTTTTACCGCTCGGCTTTACTCTTTAACATATTAATGTGTCAATAAAAAATAAAATAAAATAACAAGTGTAATATAATTTACAACAACATATAAGTTTCAATGCGTTAGCGTCTGTACCTATTTTCATAAAACTTTGTATAATAATACTTGATTTTACACATTGTTTTACAAAATGAGAGATATTTAATGTTAACTGTTTAGTTTATTAAAATTTATTTAGAAAGAAAAAATTGTCGGGCAGGATTCGAATCTGTGATCTCTAGGACACCATTTCGCCATTCTGCCAATTGAGCTTCCGTATAGTTGTTGCATACTATTTTTCATATATGACACAATATAATTTTTTGAATATTTAAATTATAAGTGTATGTATGTGTTTAAAAAATATTATAAACAAAGAGATGTCCAACTATCCCATATGACGCATGCGCAATGAGTCGTGACTGGCATGCTACATTAATCACATTATAATATAATTCCTATCACCCTTATTTTCTCCCATATAAGATTCAAATTCCTCTGTATGTCATTGAGACAAACAAATTTAAAGCAATGACAAATCGACTGTCCGCGGTTCAATTTATATAAAGCCTGGTCCACACTACAAGTTAAACTGATTGAGCTCAAAAACTTAATATTCCAATTATGTTATATACCTAATATATTTTATAAACAACTCCAAAACTATTTAACAATTATTCATTATGTTGCGGGATTCACATATGACATATGTATTATGTTGGTATTAATTATATCCTATATATAATTATTAAAAGTATGAAATCTACATAAAAACAATAATTAAATGATCTAAAAAATATTTAATGTCATGGAAATTCTTTACATACTTCGTTTGACAGTAAAACAAACATATTTAATTATATTTATATGTATAACAAACATATTTAATTATATTTATATGATACTACATGGTATGCATTGAATTTTAGTGAATATTCTTTTTAAGTATTTTTATTATATTATCGTCTGTAACAATACAATTAAAATAAAACATGTCTTTTAAATTAACTGTTTGAAGGTGAAAGAAACATAAAGAAATTTGCATATCCTAAAATAAATTCTATGACCCGCTCACACGGATTGGAACAGCGCAGTTGATTAATCTTCGTACCCCTTCTAATTGTAAAAACATTCCCCAGCATTGGATATATTTTGAAAAAGTTAATTATATCACGATGTTTTTAGATTCAGACAGAAATAAAGCCATGAAAAAAGAAAAGTATTATAGTGAAAAATGTATAGTGAAAATATTATAGTTTAGATTTTGCAATATCATGAAATTAATTTAACATTTATAACAAATAAATTCTGTGTCATGGTACAGTTGACAAACATAAATATAACCACAGAGTATATCACACAGATATAAATTTTATACCACACTTTGATACTTCACTAGATTAGTTCTCAATATGCCAATTACTAAAATATATGATTATGGTAGCATTAACTCATCTTTACTTGTTTGCGACAAAATGTATGCTTATATTTGCCCGTGTCTGATCATGAAGGAAAGAAAGAATCTATCTAGATTTTAAAAGACAAATATGCAGTTGAATAAGGTGATTTGTTAGGCCGGTTTTAGACGTGTCGATGTCCAGGACTGTAATATCGCACGATGTCGAGTTGTGTAAATCCACCATTACCTCACTCCAACGGACTGACGTTTGCCCAGCTGTGGGAATGTACGAAATCTTGTTATAATAAAGAAGTTTCAGCAGAATGAAGATTTAGTGAGATCCTTTATAAAAATAACGGCTGAAGTTAATAATTAGTTAAACATTTTTTGATAAAAGAAGATGACTTATTTTTACTAAAAACTGCGTGTTTTAAAATGAATCTTAGCTTCATTTTTTTAAAGTTCAATATTAATTATCTGGTATTATTTAAGTTTCGTGTCGTCGTTGAAATTAAACTTTACTGTGTAAGAGATATGGGCTATTTTTGCTCCAAGATATAGACCATTGTCGTGGCGATGACTCAGATTGTGGGTGGTAGAGGAATGTGCAGTTTTTTTTGCAAGTGGGATCGATTTTTTGATCTTATTTTGACAATCTAGAATTTATGTAACCTCCCAAAACTTACAACAATATAGAACAAAATAAGTAAACATTTCCAAAATTATAACACATTGGGACAATATTTTGTCATGAACTTGTTTGTAAGAACAACCTTAACAAGAGTTTATAGCACTAGATGTAAGTGTCTATGTCTCCTTATATTGCTATCTTGGTAAACCAAATATAGACATATATAGTTTAACTGTCTTATTAGGGTTTTGATAATTAAGATTTTGCTTATCTCCGATCTGACGTGTGTCCTCGCTTACCTTTGAATTTGACTGATCTCCTAGGTCGTTAAATGTAATGATAAATGTAAAATTGTCAAGGTACGTTAGAAGAAAGATTTGAAATAAGGAAAGCTTTAGGAGAATTAATCATAATCAAGAGTTTATCTCCTCTTTTTGGCAATGACGACATCCATTAGCTATTTGGAATAGAAAAAAAGGAGATTTTTTATAATTAAGCTATTTGAGCAATCCAAGAACTATGTATAAATGTTTATTGCTCTAATACTTCTATCAGTCTTTTAACAATATTTCGATTTCACTTTGGCCTTTTTCACATTGGCTTAAGACGAGATACTTGTGTTTATTTCTATTTCTACACTGTTTTGTTATTTTATTTATTTCCCTTATATGTTGTTATCTTCGAAAATCCGAGTACACCCCCCTCTCTCACCTCTTGTGCCTTCATGAGACAGGGAAGCAGGGTCATAACTATATTACTCACTGTAGGGATTTGCTTGGAGATGCAAGAAATGAAAGAAACAGAGAATCTTCGAGATTGTCTTGGATTTAATGTCATATAGTTTTTTTAATTTGTCTACGTCAAGATTAAGGTTTATCAACTTACTAGTTGATATTATTGAAAATATAACTTTATATATACTAATAGAAAATACAAGAGTCAATAAGGATTTTGACGATTGATTTAGGTTCACCTGAGATCATCTAAATATATAATGCTATAGAATATTTAATTCTTCAGAATACAGTTATTCTAGGAATATCGTGATGGAAACCTTCAATCTGTTTACGTCTTCCAACAAAATAGCAAACGCCTACACAGCGAAACTAGTATCCATTGACATGTTTGACTTGTTCGCTAGTAGCTACAAAACTAATTAGGATTGATATATGGCTTTTGTGAAGTAAACTTCCAATTTAAAACGGCTTATCTGTTACTTAAATAATACTTTAATATTCTGGATGGCATTTATTCATCAGATACTTTTCTTTCTCCTATAGCAGTGTTTTTAGTACGCTTTAACGGTTGAAGTACATTTTAAATATTTTTGATATTTCTAGTCACATGGTTATTATCTATTACCGTATTATAGTCTTTATATATTGTAACAGCATTATCATTATGGGCGCAGCAGTTTATGTCAAACTATATACGGTCAGCAATAAAATAGATAAATGTTAAACTTTAATACATCTGATTTGAATCGCAAGTGCTTTTTGATACACGTTTTAACACTTAGGTCGGTAAATTTAATGCAAGTTTTAGAAGCAATGTACTATTACATTTAAATATTTATTTTTGTGGGGTCAATGACCTCAGTATAAGTAATAAGACTTGAAACTGGATATTACAGTCTATTTATTGTTGCGAGTTCATCATAATTTCTTTTGAAATATTTGTAATAAATTTCTTAGATCTCCTGTGGCTAGAAGCCTTACTGGTACTTTAGCATACCATATATAGTATAAAAGATGATTTACACTCTAAATACAAGCCGGTATGTACACACCCTTATATAGACTTTACCGTATCTGTATACTAGAAAAAAACTTTTATTGTGATATTTAAGAGTCTTGTTGAAATTTTAATGAACACAAAGTAAACTTAATATATATTTTTTAATTAAATAATTAATACACGGTAAATTATATTGCATTGAGTTCCGTATTGTAGTTTATATAATAAACGAAACCGTCGGTCTGTTTGAAGTAATCGCAGATAGCTTATCAAGTTTCATATGTAGGTTGATAGCGATCTAGGCAACGAACGATTGACTATGAGTAACACTGTTGAGAAATATGACCACGTGTCAGAGCTTTACAATGGCTTTTTATTCTTATCCAACCTTTATATAAAAATACATGGTTTATGTATAAGTATATAAATAGAATATGTATTTATTTATACGGCTCATTAATCGCTATTTAAACAAATTAAATAAACACCAGATTTATTTTTGTGTTAACCGTACTGCGTACATTAATCACTGAGGTCGTTGAACTCATGCACGCATAAAAAACATGTCTACACACCATTAAACAGTAAGAGTTATTGCTGCCAGTTTGTTACGAATTTCTAGATTTCTAGGGAAAATGTTATATAAACTATAACACTTATTATATCTATTAAGTTATTGTTTTGGAAGTATTGTTATATTACTTGATCTTATTTGTTTTAATTGTTTCACTAATTTTTTAACCCAACTTCAACAGCGTGGGCCAATGATTTGACACACAACTTATTTATTTTAAAAATGGATTTTGGTAGCAGCATACGTGTGATATTGAATGCTATGTTTTTCAAACATGTTCATTAATATATTAACTGACTGACTGTTTGCATAATAACAGTCAGTCAGTATTAATGATAATTGTTAAAGATAATGTAAGGACAACATTAATCAAGGTACTTAGAAGGGATTCCTGACTTATCGGGTTACGTCATTACAAAGGGACTTGTCACGTTTGACAGTTATGTTATTGAGTTACGAGTATAACAATGATCTAGATATACTAGATAAGATTAGTTACCTGGAACTAAATTACAGCAATAATTACAGGTAATATTATTTTTGTTTTCCATAATTCTCGGATTATGGTTAATCAGTAGTGTTACTAATTTGTTTGTAGAACAGTTTTAAAGATAAGTTGAAAGTTTAATGAGTGAGTCAGTCTTCCCAATCGAGTAAGTGAGTGATGAAATATTAAAATTTTATGACAGATAGACTTTCCTTGGGTGTCCGTGAACCTTTAAAATATACTAAACTTTTAAAAAGGAAGCGAGTTATTTTGTGTACTGGCTTAAAGTTCTAGTCCACAAAATACTCATTCTAAGGCTTCAATCCATAAAAACATTTTTTGTTATATTTTAAATTATCACTCGAAACCGGCCTCCACAGTTGCTGAGCTGAGCGATTCCCTATTTGGATCCAAAACATTATTAACATATATCATATTAGTAATTACTCATATTACGTATCAAACTCTAGATTATCAAAATATACATTGCGGGAATATGACCGCAATCGGTCAAATCATTCAGTTACACAATCACCAACAGACACACAATTATCACCTATAATGAATTGATTGGATGTTTGTCCATTATGGTATCTTTATTAAATGTTTGTTATATTTACTCAAAACTTTCTGTCTAGTCGTGATATACGGAACGTTCTTTCTATCTGTGGCGTGCATCTAAGAACCAAAAATAGAGTTCCGTGAAGCAAGTTGATACAACCTACTTAATATGATGTTTTGTGAAGTGTTTATTTACTAAAAGTTTAGATTATCTTAAACAAACAGTTAATACTATTTTGAATATTTAACACATGGTTATATAATACCATCCTGATAAAAACTATCATA
Organism: Napeogenes inachia; assembly: GCA_959347355.1. Classification (NCBI taxonomy): domain Eukaryota; kingdom Metazoa; phylum Arthropoda; class Insecta; order Lepidoptera; family Nymphalidae; genus Napeogenes; species Napeogenes inachia. The sequence goes on along the minus strand of OY365792.1, from coordinate 22,744,143 downwards.
TGTAGAATGTTTAATTCACCGAGACGGGTAGCGATACGGTAGCTCAATTGTTAGAATGACGGGACGGTTTCATAAAGGTTGTGGATTGAAATCCCTGCCCGTATCGGTTTATTTTTCATTCCATATTATTTGAAACATTTTAAAAACTTCATAAAAAATATATAATAAACAAGAGGTTACTCCGTTGACAAGTTTATTATTTAACATAATTGCTTTTCTTATTAAGATTTGATTACCATTTTCTTTCACTGTAAATAAAGCACTCGAAAAACCATAGGCTACTAAGAGTGCTTAATGATTGCGAGATCATTAGAGGAGAAAATACAACTTCACGTACTTTAATTGCCAGCTTTCCATTTTCTTACCACTTTTGCCAGTCCTGGTGTATAATGATGTAACTACATGTAGAAATACATATAATATTCGCAAAACACTCAACAGTATCAGAAATAAATTCAATATTATATTTGATGCTTTGCTTACAATGTTATCGAGGAAAAATATTTAATATTCGAATAAAATATACAAACTATTTGACTAATATCATGAAGTGTAGAAATATGTGGTTAATATTCAATAAAATTCAAGGAATTGTACATCACTAAGTGTAGAGTTTTGTTGTCATGTTTTTTTAAAATGTAGTGCAAAGTGTCACTATGGTCATTGATTTTTTAAAATAACTGGTTTTAACCGGAATTTATGAGATTTTTCTACTCTTCATTTAGAGACAGTTGTGTTCATAGATTCTCTGATCAACTGTTAAGAGCTTGTAATTATTTAATTAACTCTTGTCAGTCCCTTCATGTCTTAATTACAGGACAGGCGCTTACCCTTTTACTTTTACTAAATGGCTGTAACAATTATATTAAAGCCTTTGTTCTCATTTCCATTACATATCTATTTTCGTAAATAATAAGATATTTGAAATAAAGTTACATTGGACTTATGAAATGTTTCCTTTCAAAGATAGGTGCATACATACTGATATTTTGAAGGTCGGTTGGCTTAGTGGTTACTGGTCCTGAGACAAAAGTAATGGGTTCGTTTCCCACTCGGAACAATTGTTTGTGTGATCCACAGACTGTTTTTTGGAGTCTGGGTATTCTTGATGTCCATTATTTCTGTCTCTAAAACCTACCGCGACACAGATTGTGTCTCTAATGCAGGAGATGTTTTTAATTATACTTTATTTAATAATAATAATACCATAGATACTTTAATTAATAATAATATATCTTATGGTTTAAAATTTTCAGTAATTGCTATATATTTGAGATGCAAGTATATATTATGTGAAAACAATTAAACTCTTCTCAAATTTAATATGAAAAAAAAACAGACTAATTTTTATCTATTTGTAACAAAATACTTCTTTACTTTTTGATTAAGCTAACAGTGCAATTTGTATCAATTAGATATTATTCTTGATACTAATAAGAATACATATCTGAATTAGAATCAGACGTTAAGAATCTCGAGGCAAATATACCACTAAAGCAGATTATGGAAACAAAAAAAACATCGTATGAGGAAACCAAACCCTTGAGCATTAATTGTGATTGAAATTTACATTTCGGTAGCGACCTGACAGATGATGTGGGAACACAGGAGTTCTCTAAACGCTTAGGGAATTGGAATATTTATACAAAAATAAACCTTATGACTATAACATAAGGGATATGTGTTTATGTACGAAATCCGTAATGTTCCTGAATTTTAAGATGTCAATGATATAAGATTACTAGATAAGACTTAAATAGTAATACAATGAAAAGTGTTAGGTCCAAATCTGTACATACAATATTAATGAAATAAACCAAAATTAGAGAAAATTTTATTTTGTGATTTTTTATTGTCTAAATTAACATCAAGGATAAGTCTTGATGCTGGATGGTTCATGACTTAGGACAAAGAAGCAGTTGAAGTCGGTTAAAGAAAATAGTTGTATATAAAAGAAAATTATATATATCTTAATTCAGTTAAAATTATTATATTATTAAAATATCTATAATGCAATTAAATAAACAGTTAGTTTAATAGTAAATGTGTTCCTTATCAAGCTCGTTCCAGTCATAAAAGATCTCTGAATATTCAGGTATGCGCAATACATGGAGTGTGTCGATTACGACTCTAATGGCTACGTGAGAAGCAACGTAAGAGAAAGGTTGGAGAAATAAGGATTGTTGGAAGCCAGAACATTTCTGCAATTTTGTTTCTAAACTATTTGTTTACACAAAATTAGTCATACATTGACATACGATAGCTCAAATCACATAACGATTATCCCGGTATCGATTAATTTTGCATTCTATATTTATTTAAAATAATAAGATCTATCTAAAAACTAGTCGTATAGGAAATATATTTTTAAAACAATCCCCGCTCCAGTGATTAGTTAATAATGATTAAACTACATTCAGACTGAGTACAGTATTCCTAAGATCATACAAATAATTATCCCGTGAGGTAACCGCACTTGAAATATAATTATGTCCTTATAAATAATAATAGCCTTCGATATGCCATATATTATGTGATGTAATGACTATGACGTAAATATAATGTTGGTAGTATGTATTGTTGCTTATATTTTTTGTTCATATTTTAATATACTTGGGAACAGTTATACGGCTTTATCCTGATTTATAACTTTTTAATCAGCGCTCGCGAAAACAACAGACCGGAAATTAAGCGTCCGGTGTACCTAACATCAAAAATGTTAATTGAATATTCTATAAATGTATACATCAAGTCATTAATAAAGACTTTAAGTGATTAAACTTTGAGTAACATTATCTCAGAACTTGACTTGCTTTGCGACAGAACAAGACCTTGGTAACCCAACCCGCTCTTCAAGGCAGCGTGTTCTCTTACAAGGCCGGGTATCCTGACATTTGTGTTTAATAAACTATTTATGAGATCGCTAAGTTTTTGAACTGATGCTTGTCTTTTACGTTAAACATAATTACATTTATTAACGTTTATAAATAAGTAATTAAGTTGTTTTTTTACTATTGTTGTCAACTTTACAACAACTTTAGGCCTGAATATTACATTTAGTATAAATACATATTAATATATAATAATAATTACAACTTTTAATTAATGTGACATACCTATAAAAATAAAACTCGCGAGACGAAAGCAAACATGACAGAGTTAAATTTAAAACAGGAAGTTTGCTAAATTCCTTACTTTATTAGTTTCGTCACATCGTATCCGCTCAATTATTTTGAATATAAAAACTCTAAACTGTATTATTCAAAAATTGCTACTTGTTGATCGTCATGTTCCTAAATCTCTTATTTTTTCAGCGAGTGCGTACATTTACAACATCGCTGGACGAGTTGTCTTCACGCGTGCAGACGTCGGAGGCGGCGCGTGCGTCGTGGCGCGCCCCAGGAGACGCCCGCGATGCACGCGCTCAACTCGACGCTGTGTCACGAGCACGTGCCCAGCTGCCCCCGCTCAAGAGACTTGTGGATGAACTAAGAGCGCAAGTGCAATCGATGACCAGGGATAATATCCAGTTGCCAGAACATTTGGTTTCGAGGTTGGATGACTTGAACACGAGGTACGTTCAAAATATAAATGATCACGTGAACATTTCGACGTTAAAGTCTAGCCTATTTGTTGTTATTTGTTTCGCATACTGTTGTTTTTAAGATATTTAAGATTATTGTTTTTAAGATTATTTTTAAAATGTTAAAAACAACAGTGTCGATCTAGGAAACAGTTTTATTATATTAAAAAACTCACTTTTCCCTATTCTGAGAGTTCAGGTTCTTCTCTTGCGTAAAAACTGTCAATAACTTCTTTATATCTATTTAAGTTTTGTGAATAGGTGAACAGCAATAAACTTAGGCTAAGACACTTGTTTTCTACTTAACATAAATTTTTTATGATGTACTCCAGGGTGTCAGCCCTGACCGCCGGTGGCGAGGAACGCGCTCGGCAATTGGCGGGCGTAGCGCGGGACGGAGGCGCCGGAGCTGCGCAGGGTTTCCTTGCCGGCTCCGTGCGTCCACCCTGGGAGCGCGCGGTCACACCCGCCAATGTACCCTACTACATTAAGTGAGTTGTTTTAATTATTTCCCAAATTGTTTCATTATGATTTAATCAGTAATTACCCTAATAAAAAACACAAAAGACTAATGGCAAGAAATTAAAAAAAATGGCAAGACACGAAAAGACAAGATTTAAAATGTTATATTTTTGTTTAAAAATAGCCACGAACTGGAAACAACTCACTGGGACCATCCGAAAATGATCGAGCTGATGAACTCGCTGGCAGATCTCAATGAGGTCCGCTTCTCAGCCTACAGAACAGCCCTCAAACTAAGAACAGTGCAGAAAGCACTTTGCAGTAAGTAATCACTCTAACAAGTTTAATGAACAAGAATATTGGAAATCATTAGTTAAAAACGTGAAATGTGTTTTACGAATTTAAGCAACGTTGCATATCTAAGGCTTATTTACTGTAAGCTTAACGAACTCGTCGGATGTTCCGAGTGGCCTCCCGTCAGCGACACCATGACCGCAACATTAACTAGAGTTCACCAGCGCAACAAGTTCATCTATATTAAAATTAACACCATCAATTTACTATCACTTATTTAACTCATGTACTTTTAATATATGGTCATACTACTGTCTGCCTAGTTTTGGGGAGAAGAATTATAATATAAAAAATGATTGAAACATTTTTTTATCCCCTCTTTCACCCCTCCAGTGCACATGCTGCAGTTGCCGGCTGCGCTGGAGGCGTTCGACACGCACGGACTGCGTGCACAGAACGACCGACTCATCGACATCCCCGACATGATCACAGTACTCACATCCTTGTATGAGGTATATTGATCTGTTTCTTATTCTTAAGCTAAATCTATAGGTTTCTAAACGAAAGGCTTTTATATTTTTTTTACAACCCTCCACAGGTAATAGCTGCGGAAAATCCAAGTCTAGTAAACGTGCCTCTCTGTCTGGATCTATCGATCAACTGGTTGCTCAACGTGTACGACAGTCAGAGGACGGGTCAGATCAGAGTGTTGAGCTTTAAGGTCGGGCTGGTCTTACTCTGTAAGGGACACCTGGAAGAAAAATATAGGTGAGTCCAGAGGAATATTTAATTTATTTTACTGCACTTACCTAACCTCAACAGCAATTGTAATCAACAATTAGATAAACGCATGCGTCTGCGATGCGTTTGCGAAATTTAAAAAATATAAATGAAATTCTATTTTCAAATTATGATAAATACTATTTTACATTCTAGACTTTACACCTTAGATGAAGTTATTCTCAATATTGATAACATTGTTTCCAGGTATTTATTCCGTTTAATCGCCGACCCATCTTGTCGGGCTGACCAAAGAAAACTAGGACTTTTATTACACGATTGCATACAGGTAAATATTTAAAATAGTCTGTATTTTCTTTTATCTTGACAAAATTGTTCTACAACAAAAATGTTAATATGAATCATATTTTTTATAGATACCAAGGCAGCTAGGTGAAGTGGCAGCATTCGGCGGTTCCAACATCGAACCATCAGTCCGAAGTTGTTTCGAGCAGGCCTCCGTGAGGGACAACAATAAAGGCACGCTTGACCGTAAATCGAGTGAGTGTGAAGTGAATAATTTATACCATTTCAATTAAAAAAATAATTACTGACACTCCAGTAAAGATTAATAACATATTATACCAATACACTTTATACAAATATTCTACTACAAAAAACTTCAAACAATAACTATTTACCTTCATAGTCGGATAAAAAATCCTCGTAAAACAAGCGACAAAAACTTTGGAAAATTTTTGAATTGCATCAAAACTGTCAAAAAAATAACCATTCGACAAAAACCAAAAAACTCAAACATTTATTTACCTATATCAGTGAGTAAAAAACAAAAAAAACTCTAGTTGACAAAGAAAAGCCTGAAAAGGAAGAAAAGGAGAAGGAAAAGGAGGAGCGCGACGCGGAGGGCCAATTGCAGCACATCGAGGCGTTCCACTTCCTGCAGTGGCTGCAGCGCGAGCCGCAGTCCATGGTGTGGCTCCCCGTGCTGCAGCGCCTGGCCGCCGCAGAGCCAGCGCGACACCAGGCCAAGTGCAACATCTGCAAGGACTACCCCATCGTCGGCTTCCGGTCAGTTCTGATTTTGTGTTTCTTTTTTTGACAGGGTTGGCTGATTTTTTTATATTATTTTATACTACAGTTCTGCCAGAGATCTGAAAATTGGCTATTTATAGTCTCTCGATAAACAAAACTTATGGTTAAATTAACTTAAAACTATGAACTAATATAACATCGACTTGTATTTATGAAGTGTTTACAGGTATTTATTCTTTATAAAGCCTTTCCTAATCCTCAGTAATATCACTTACAGATACCGGTGTCTGAAGTGCTTCAACTTTGACATGTGTCAGAAATGTTTCTTCAACGGCCGCAAAGCTAAGAATCATAAACTCACACATCCCATGCAGGAGTACTGCACTGCTGTAAGTCTTAAAATTTATTTTTATTTACTAATTTTAGGTTCTACTGAAAATTAGTAGCTTACTAATGGATTTCTTTTGTTTAGACAACGTCTGGAGAGGATGTCCGCGACTTCACGAGAGCTCTTCGTAATAAGTTCAAGTCTGCAAGATATTTCAAGAAACATCCCAGGGTCGGCTACTTGCCCGTACAGACCGTTCTTGAAGGTCAGATGAAAATTCAACCTTAATTACATTTACACTTTATTACATGCTAAGTTTAATAACATATAATCTAGTATAATAAAATATTATGAACAACTCGACCACAGCCATATCCTATTTATTGGACGCAAATGTTATGATTTTTTGTTTTTTGACGAACCCATTTGATGAATTGTTATTCAGAAAATGGGTATATATTCGTTTATAAATGTAGAACTGATAATAAGTATCGGAGAAAGTATCGAATTATCGGATCTCGGGAGTATGAACCATCGTTAAAACCATATACTAGTTATATAATACATATCAGTTATTTAAACCACTTTCCAACTGACATAATCTTATCCCGGTCTCAGGCGACGCGCTGGAATCCCCCGCGCCGTCCCCGCAGCACGGCTCCAGCGCTGACGACATGCACTCGCGACTCGAACTGTACGCCTCAAGACTCGCACAGGTGGAGCTAGGAGCGCGCGCCGCAGACACGCCCGACAGGTACGTACGCGCATACACACGCGCGCACACACACGCGTGCACACACACAGACATACACACACAACAGGTACATACGCGCACAGACACAGACATATACACAAAAATCATTAATCGACTTCTATTTTTATAATAAATCTTTACTCTTATTATGGGGCACCGACCTGTAACCTATACATATACCTTTCTCATTCGATAAACCATTTCATTTTTTATAAAAATAGTTAATAGTATTAACATTTCCCTCTCGTGTGTCTCCAGTGACGAGGAGCACGCTCTGATAGCGCAGTACTGCCTGTCGCTGAGCGGCTCGGAGGCGCCGCGCTCGCCCGAGCACGTGGTGTCGGGCATCCAGCGGGAACAGCGACACGAGCTGGAGGCCATGATACGGTACTCACTCACTATACTGCTTCATGTCAAAATATATTTCTTTGTGATTTATTAAAAAAAAAATATCTAAAATAGCTTCTAACCTTTAAAAATTGTAACTTCAGAGAGCTGGAAGAAGAGAACGCCAGCCTGCAAGCGGAGTACGAGCGGCTGAAGGCGAAGCAGACTCCTGGCAGCACGCCCGAGGAGCTCGCAGGAGACAACAGGAACGCTCCCGTCGACCAGGTCAGGGATCACTCTTATGTTCTGTATACTTATAGATACAATCCAACACGATAAAACCGAATTTATATAAATATGATATGATAAATAAACCGATACGGGCAGTGATTCAAACCCGCGACCTTTGGGAAACCGTTCCGTCGCTCTACCAATTGACCTACTTTATCACTGTCCGTGTCGGTGAATTAAGCATTTTATATGTAATCGTCTTTATCGGGACGGTTATTTCTCATTCTATATTTATACTAATTTAAATAAGCTTAACATAGCTAGCATGTTTATAAATATTTTCAAACGATAAATCCGGTAAAACACCGAATGGGTATATATTTATTTATTTTTGGAAGGATTTCAAGAGTGTTCAAAGATATAATTCATTATTTCAAGAATATTTTTGAGGGTACGTTTCGTTTTAAGTTAAAAACATGCTGCCATCCTTCGACATTTGACACTTTTACTGATAGTAGTTTAAAAAAATTGGCCTTTTCTTATTCAAATAATTAATAGGATATGATGGCGGAGGCACGTTTGCTGCGACAGCATAAGGGACGCCTGGAGGCGCGTATGCACATCCTGGAGGAACATAACCGACAGCTGGAGGCACAGCTGCAACGGCTGCGGCGCTTGTTAGATGAGGTGGGGAATTTTTTTAAATCCAAAACATGTGTCATATTATCTTTTTAACAATAACCATTTCATTCATATGATATTTCTTAAAGTATTTTTATCTCACTTTAATGATATCATCATGATAAGCTTCTAATTTTTATTAATGTTGTACTGCAAGTCTCTACTACCCATAGAGAAATTTAGGCCGTTGGATTTTTTATTTAATTCATTAAATACCAAACTAGAATAAAATAAAATAAAAAAAGCATTCAACAAATCGACCTCGTCACTTTTATCAAAATAATTTAATAAAAAAGTCAATGAATGCTAACGCCCAGCCGGGCACTCAGGGCTCCCCCGGCGGGCAGGGCTCCCCGGGCACGCGCGCCGGTGCCTCCGGCACGCTGCAGACGCGCTCCGTCACCGCCTCGCAGCTCGCTACTGACTCACCGGCTAAACTCACCAACGGACTCTACCACGACAACAGTCAGTATACTTTCATTTTTTATATAAAAATTATAATGCCATCATTAGAAAACGTATAAAATAAAAATTATATGATTATACAACGACTTGTGGTGACATGTCACTGTTGACATGACACATGACATGTCAGTGACTCATAAGTGACACCAGTAAAATATGTTCGATGCTGATTGGCGTGTCCTCTCGTAATGTCCACTCGTTGGCATCCGTCATTGTGTCGTGTCCTTGTGCTGCTGTGTCCTTGTACTGACGTGTCCTTGTCCCTGCGTGTCCCAGCCGGTCGCGAGCGCGAGCGTGAGCCGGAGCGGCCGCCGCCGCCGCCGCACGCCGTGCACTCGCTCATGCACTGCGCAGGTCAGACACAAGGGATCGCTCAATATGTCGGACACTTACCGCTTATGTCCCTTTTATTATTTCGAAATAAAATAGTCTGAACTTCGTAAATGTTATAATTATGATATGTATTTCAGAAACTTAAATAAATAAAGATTATTAAAAAAAAAAAAAGAAATTTCTTACTAGTGTTGTTTAAGACTTTAAAATGACAATAAAAATACAAGAGAGTATATTTGTTCTTAAAATAGAAAAACCTTTCATTTCATTAAAACCGATTTGAATTTTTTATTTATTAAGAATGGGTACCGACGTTGAGCAATCCACGGTCAAGAGTTAATAGGAATGTCGTACATTTTGTTTATGCTTATTTCAGTTTCAGCTGCAGTGTTTGATTTATTGATTACTTATAGTCCGGGAGCCAGCTACCAATTTTCGTCATGAATTTCCTCCCGAGTGAAAATTTGTAAACTGCAATAGAAAGTTGTGTTATGAAGCTTCGCGAACGTCAGCTGCGACTCCGGTGGTGGAGAAGGCAGTGGCAGCCTCCCACGCACGAAGAAAAAAAAAATTTTTTTAGTCATTTCCTCCCATTCTAAAATTTCTTGAATAATAGTTTATCTAATATCTTGAAGGGAAAATAAAGTCAGCTGACCATAACATGGTGGATTATACGTCAGCTGGCCACCTGAATATGAAAAAAAATAAAAAAAATTCAGTGATTTCCTCTCAACTAAAAATTTATCTGGTGATAGTTTATATGTTACTGTGAATGAAAATTAACATCAGCTGGCTGTATCTCAGTGGAAAGTTCGTCAGCTGGTTACTTGAAATGTGTAATGTAGCTGCATTTATCACCTACTGAATCTTATCAGCTGACGACTTTTCCCTTTACTTAGAGCTAGCTGATTTGTTTTATTATTTACAAGAGTATATCAACTATTTTCTTAAAAATTTTCATCCAGGAGGAAATCACTTTTCTCAGGTTGTTTGGCAGTATATTTGATTTGATAATAAATATGCAGTTTAATAATGAAGGAAATATAGTTATATTAATTAATTAATTAGTTAATAATTAATTATTTGTAATTTATATTATTATTACTTTTGATAACAGCGCACATATACACTTAATGCTTAAGTAAAAATTATATATGGGTGTTTCTCTACTAACGGGAAAGTTTTGCATGAAATTTGTCCGGCTCACTTTTTGTTTTAAAATAGGGTTTTAAATATATAGAATGAAAGCTAATAACAAGCGATTTTCAAGTCTATAAAAGGCTGGAAGATTACTCTGCTGTTTTCAATTTTAGAAGTTTTCAATTTTAGAAGACTTTACATTGTCAGCGATTCATTCAACACAAAATTGAGTCGTTATCATAGACTATATAATTTTGTTTTATTTTTTAAAATTAACCAGAGGATTGTGTTCAAATATTTAGGACAACATTCAGGCGGTAATTTCGAAAAATTATTTGTACATTAACGTAGTGTTTGTTCAACATATATGATTTTCAGTATATTTAGTTTTAAAATGTACTTTAAATTTATTACACGCACTTAAATATTATTTTAAAATTGGATTTAAAGTGAAGATTCTGGGATGGTTGAGATTAAAAAAAAAAAGATATAAAACATTTACATGATCAACAGGTAGCCTCAAAGATACTGAAATGTACTATAGTTTTAGATATTTTCTTAAATAAAAAATATCCAAAACAATGTGCAAATTGCTTGGGACATCAATTTTCCCGTTAGTAGAGAAACACCCATATATATAATGTATATGCTTACTGTAGAAGTTCTCAATAGTGTAATTCCCTAGTTGGAATACATTACACTAAATTATACTTTTTCTTACAATGAATTGTTAAAAAATTATAATCGAAGTAGTAGAAAGAAATAACATTCTACCCATATATTTACGTTAATGTTGAAGGTGTCTCTTCTGATGTCGTTCTTATTTTCCGATATTTTTGCGGCAAAGCAGTATAACGTCGATAACACTCACTATGATACAACTGAAAATGGTTAAGTTGTGTAGGAAGCACATTATTTTGACCGGTTAGATTATTAACTTTTCGTATTGTTAATATAGATCTACACTTATTTTAATTATCTTCACTAAATAATTTGGAAGAACATTAGTTTTTTTTTTACAAAAGGTACCACGTTAGACATTTTTATTTTTAATTATCCGTTACTATAATAACACTATGTTCGACTGACCAACTTAAACATGGAATCTTTCACTTTCCATTCGAGTCACATTATAATTTCAACTTACCCTCTCGTTAGTGTGTTTTACTGTTTTATTAGTGTGTTTATAAATTCTGGAGAGGGTAATTTGAATCTACAATCTAGCTATAATGTAAAAAGGGCTCATGTATTACTTTAATTTATATAAGAAAAAGAGATAAATAGAGAAAAGTGATTTCCTCCTGGATGAAAATTTATAAGAGAATAGTTAATATACTCTTGTAAATAATAAAACAAATCAGCTAGCTCTAAGTAAAGGGAAAAGTCGTCAGCTGATAAGATTCAGTAGGTGATAAATGCAGCTACATTACACATTTCAAGTAACCAGCTGACGAACTTTCCACTGAGATACAGCCAGCTGATGTTAATTTTCATTCACAGTAACATATAAACTATCACCAGATAAATTTTTAGTTGAGAGGAAATCACTGAATTTTTTTTATTTTTTTTCATATTCGTGTGGCCAGCTGACGTATAATCCACCATGTTATGGTCAGCTGACTTTATTTTCCCTTCAAGATATTAGATAAACTATTATTCAAGAAATTTTAGAATGGGAGGAAATGACTAAAAAAATTTTTTTTTTCTTCGTGCGTGGGAGGCTGCCACTGCCTTCTCCACCACCGGAGTCGCAGCTGACGATCGCGAAGCTTCATAACACAACTTCCTATTGCATTTTACAAATTTTCACTCGGGAGGAAATTGGTCATGAAAATCTGTTACTGGCTCCCGGACTATTACTGGTTTATTGTGTTTACTAGTTGTTATATCTTATTTGTGTGATTTATATTTTATTTTGCATGTTCTTATTATTATTATTATTTACTGCATGGATTTAATGTTCTCTATTAGACACGGTGAACATTTTTATATAGAGTTTATGTTTTTAAAAATTGCTTACTTTTTTATGTATTTAAAATAATAATAATAACATATTCTTGTTAACGCTATTCATCAGGACGTATACCTTGAGGTAATTAAAACTAAGTTATATTATTTTATTTACCCATACATATGAACCAACATTTTTGCAATTATACCTAATTATTATAATATATCTAAAATAAAAAATACTCTTTTATGTTTAGTTTGCAAACGATAAATGTATCAATTATTTCGAATGTTTAATTTATTATTCTTATTTCTATTTCCAGATGACCTTGGGAAAGCCGTTGAAGAACTAGTATCAGTAATGACGGAGGACACACACCAGCCTTCCAACCTTCCTCCTCAGTACACTAACGGGAAACCGGAAGACAAAGAAAAAGATAATTAGGTTTCTCTCTAGTACTATGGTGCTTGGTATTACCTATGGCAAAACCGCCTACCGCTCTGGCAACACTGTTGAATTACCAAAGACGCTTACATAAAGTATTCGCACTCCTTAATTACCGACGGTATACTAACTTTCGACTCATCACTAATCTGCACGTTATGCTTGTCTGTACAACCTAGCTAACCCACTTATAACCGTTAACTTGGCGTTTGGTCAAATACTAAGTATCGAAGAACGATTGATCGGCATCCAGCCGAACAATTGAGCTACGGTTTCGAGACGATATTCGTATGCAACGCTTATTGTATAGATAAGGGCATGCCTTTGTTGCAGTACGTATCGTGATTGAGTCCTAACCTTTATTTTCATATCCTTTTTGACACTGGTAACCCAGCACTGCTGTCAGAGCGCATATCAACGAAAAAGACAGTGTAACCAGCATTTATATTATTAAATGGTACCAAATTTTTCAATACTTTATAAAAATGTTTTTATTAATTATTTAAGTACATATCTATTAGTACAATTTCCATACAGTCATATCACTTCTTGTAAATTATCATATCATTTTTTTGCTGTAAATCTGACACGTGTATAAAATGTCACGATAAAGAAGCGTACTACATATTCAACGAATTTCGAAATACATTTTTCGATGTAAATCGTTTTAGGGCTTTTAAGGGCTAAAGCTTTAAATATATCACAATGGTAGCTTTAATATACCCTACGTTGACATTACGCAAACCGTAAATCTTCAACCAACGATTCGAGAGGGCCTACGTTCTAGTGGAAAGTGTATTGTTATTAGATGACGTCCCGTTTTCAACGTACAATATTATGCCATGCACAAGATGGCCGTAGTTAATGAATTCGTTAATCGGTTTTGCAGTAGTTTTAGATGTAGCCGAGCAAGTATCGAGCATGTTATTAATGTGTTACATATATCGAGTTATCAAAAATGTATCGTTAGATAATATGAATAATCCAGTTTCTACTCATAAGTCACTTTCTGTTATCGTGGTCTGAAATAGTAACTTCGTAGCGATTATAAATGTAACCAATCTTTTTCACTATTACAATGGCTACCCTTCTTCCTAGTTATCGGATGGGCAGTTTATGACCCCTTCGAGTATTTTGTAACGTGTCTACTTTTAAGATGACGCCTACCTTAGATAAGATTATATTGGAGAGACTTTTATACGAATGTTAAGTAAACTGTTGAAAGCTAACTTAAGTACTTCCATTTAACCATATCATGTTTTTTTTTTGCCCTTTTTGGTATTGGCAACATAATAATTGTCATTTTTGACATTTCATCTGACAGCTACTGTGTCCTAATATCTTGACTAATACCGTTTTAATTCAGTTACCGGTATTTTATTATGGCAACTAATTACGTTGCTGCTATTTTTTATTTTTTATTTGGCTAATATAGATTTTAAGAATACAAAAAGCACAATTTATTACTTAACAAACGAAAAATATAATTAAATCTACACTAATATATTGTTAATAATTTTATTGTATTTGTTTAATGTTTAGGGCAAGTTTTTTTGTTTTTAATCGTATTGGCAAATTATATAAAAATATACTACTTCCGCATTTATTTGTATATTTTACTGTGTTCATAATGTTTTAGAAGTTAAATCCAAATAAACATTCTGCATAGTAGTTATGGTTTTATTTTACTCCAAAACTACTAATTATTCAACCTCAGTCAATAAACTGGCTGGTAAAAATATATTTTATTAAATATACAGAGGATTACAAGCGGCTTCCCTCGGGAAAACATTGAATAAATGCTTTTTATTCAAACAAGAGATTTAGATTCTAGCCAAAAGTAACCCTGATTAGTTCACCAAAGGTTGTGGGCTCGATTCCTACACGGAATATTCTTTGTGTGATGCACTAAATGTGTGCTGTCTTCAATACTTAAAAAAAAATGTTGATAGACATGTTCGGTAGGTATGCTTTAAAAATTTCAGCAGACGACGAAGACGACACGTGCTTCGGGCAGCGACTTGGACTCAGACAGCCCCAAATTGATTTTTCTTAAAACTTTGTTTTGTGTTGAGAATAAATTGTTAATAGGTAGTATAAAAAAACCATATTGGTTTGTGCGCTTTCTAATTGTATAATTAATATTTATAAACTAAACTATTGGTTAATAATAAATAAGGAAACCATAGAGAAATTTTTCTATTAAACAAATTCGCGTGATTTACCTTTAAAATAACATGTTTCGTCGTTTTAAGATAACTCAATTTATGTACCTATGTAGAATGAAAAATGTATAAACACAAGAGTCTCGAAAAAAGCAACAATAATAGAGGTCAGCTCCGCCCCAATAAAGGCAAATATATATATATATATATATTTGTTTAAAATATTAATGGCATAATTTTCATTTCTCTCAAAACTATAACAAGACTAATTAAATAATTAGGCAACAGTTGCATTATGGAATGCATGTTAATGTAAAAAAAATAAATTTGTTGGGTAAGGGAACAACAAATCTAAAAGCTATAAACCATCTTAAAAAATATTGTAACATAAGTTTTTCCTGTAGTAGCTACAGAAGTGTTTATATACTATGATAACCATGCCACATATATGTTTTTCTATTTACTTTATTTGTCCTATTATTATGAATTCAAATGTAAGTTTGTTTCACACTTAATTAACTGCTCAGCCAATCAACAAGAAATTATTCACACACATTTTAATTGAAACAACCAGTGTAACTATATCTTAAAAGTACTGCTTCAAATAGAAACATAACTTTTAGATGGCCATCTCAAACACAGAAAGTTCTATTTGTGTTCTATATAGAGTTTGTTTGTGACTCTATATAGAGTTTGTTTGTGACTCTATATAGAGTTTGTTTGTGACTCTATATAGAGTTTGTTTGTGACTCTATATAGAGTTTGGATCTTGCATTTGATCTAGTGGTTTCTGGTTTGTATGCAAGAGCTAAATTACTAAAACTATTAAAGAAATATTATAATTCTGATATGAACGTTTTTTTAAATATGATTAGGATGATACTTAAAGAATATTTAAAAAGTTTTTTAAGTCATGTCTTGTTCCATTATATCAAAAGGGTAAAAGATACATCAAATCCATAAAAAAATGTTTATTAACAGCATTGCTAAGGTCCTATAGTATTTAAATAACTCCATTATATAAATATAATTTATTTTCATACATTATGTACTTTACACATTTTTATACAGCATCAGTCTAAGGCCACAATATATTTAGCACCTATTAATATTTTTATTGTATTAACAGAATATAGAACTTATGAATTATTATCAAATGCCTGATTACAATTTTAATAAAGAATATTAAGCAAGTAACAAACATTGTAACTAATTGAAGACAAAGAGTTTCTAACTGTAAAAGTCATGAAACTGTTTTAATGAGAATTAAAGTATCGAATTCATTTTTCTTATCATAAGATTTTTTATAAGTGTAGTAACCAATGCACATATGTTACTAATAATATTATAATTAATTCTACATAGTTATAAATCTTAATATTCAATCATTTTTAGTATGAATAAGAAATGTAGGTCACTATTCACAAATTTAAACATCAACTGCAAGAATATTATGACTTCAATAAATACTTCAGTTACAGTTTGTCATACTTTAACAGTTGAGGTGGAGGTAGCATCAAGACCGTTAATAGGAGCCGGAATGTCAGTTCTAGGTCTTCTGAATAATAGGACGTGGGGTTCCGGGTTATGTACCATGAAGTGCAGCCATCCTGGGCTTTGTTGCACGCCAAGATTGCGCCACTCTGTCTCCGTCATGAGATGAGACTTAGGTACTAATCTGGCTAAATCAGGAGGGAGAATTACGTGTCTGTAAAAGAGATAGTAATTATTTAGACACTGTTTTACTTAATTCCAAGCTGTACATTTAGCATGTCAAACATGTGTTAATAAGTCAGAATTTTTACCTGTACTCATATACGTCATCGTTGTAACGCTCGGAGTATTGTATCTGGTCTACAGGCATTTTTAACACTTTACCATGTAGTACAATATCTCTTTGTTTTTAACACATTAAGATTTCTAAGAACTGCAACAATTCGATAACTTTTGAAAAATCAATATTCGCTTTCACAGCTGTTCCAACTGTCAAACAGTAGAAGTAATTTTACATGTTCGAAAACTGGGTGAATGGTTTGTTAAACATTTTATAATATTGGACTTAAACTATTTTTTCCACTTTTAAAAAGTTCATTATTTTACTATATAATATTAACGGAGATTGGTTTTTTAATTTATACAGAAAAATTATTCCTTTAAGCTTCACTTTAAAATATGTATAGAATAAAACAAGATATTTGAACACACTTTACAAAATGTGGAGGGATGTGTCAATTTGACGCTGTCAATAATGATAATGTCATTAAAATATCGAATAGTCAAATACGTTCCATTATAAGTAATTTTACCAAAAATGTGTACTTAAATATATTTTTAGCAACGCAATAATGATAATAATACACCAACTTCTACAGATTATCACGTGTGCAATTCAAAATATATTTTAACTACGGGTCGCTCGTGACTTCGTCCGCGTGGTTTTTAGTGTTGCCGCTGAGTTCCATACAAAATTGATATTTAAAACCCTTAATTGTGACATTTAAAAATCTTTTCTTAATACACCACTACGTAGAAAAACAAATGTATCCTCCAATTTTACTATCTCTACGACCTGCGGTTTAGACTGTATGCTATAACTTAGTCAGTCAGAACCTATTAGATTATATTAAATTTGCAGCATTTATCATTGCTGCTTAACTTCTATTAGTCACAGCGAGATAATATATACCCTAAAGCCTTCCTCAATAAACGGACTATTCAACACAAAAAGATTTTTTCAATTCGGGCCAGTAGTCCCAGAGATTAGTGCGTTCAAACAAACAAACTCTTCAGCTTTGTAATATTAGTATAGATAAAATACCACGACTTAATAATATAAATAATGATAATAACATATAATTTCATCTTGTATTATAAAAAAATATTGAAAATAATACAAATATTACGTTACACATACAAAAAATGATAACAACAATAATTATATTTCACTATTGTATAGGTATATATTCATATTATAACGTCATCTTTCTGTTATTGAAAATGGAAAAAACATTGATATCATAGTAAATTTCTTTTTCTGAAAGTCAAACCCGCGTTTTTTTTATAAATTTATCAAATACATATTTTAAAATGTTCTGAATATTTGTAGCAGATATTTTAACTAACATATAATATACATTATTTCTATATAAAACTGTTTTTTGTATCCGAATATATTATTTACCTATTCGGCTAACAATTGTTTCACTAGTCACTACAATATCACGAATACATTTTTATTCGTTAAAAGCCTCATGACAATCGCCAGAATTTCTGTAAAATATAATGTCACATCTTAATGCGGATAACATGTTGGTATCAAAACAATATCCATGATACGAAAGAACTGCTGCACTGTGAGTCTTAAAATCTCTCAAACGTCTTATTTAGACAATTATATTATATTAAACTTCGTTTACTGTGTCTGTATATACTATGACCTTATCTTCTCTTACTCAATAACTTCTCTTATTCGCACTCATATATTTAATAATAATGTTTCAGTACCAAAATAATAGGCCATAATAATACTAACTTTTCACGTGGTTTTTTCTGTGACATAACTTTCGTTCACTTAATTTTACATAAGTATTTGTGAAAATCTTTCTTACTGCCCGACAACTTTAGAAGGAGTGTTATGTTATTCAAATCTATGTACCTATATAAATAGAAACATAGCCAATTACGCTATTTGTATATTCCCTGCTACAGTCTAAACGGCATAAAGGATTTTAACGTATGATACCTACGTCTTGATGGCGCAAGTGACACTAGGTATACATATTAAAAAAAAAGAAAATGGTGGATTTTGTACGCCACTTTGTGAGGTCTAAAAATTATGTTTACAACCAACCCCATCCAGAAGCGTATCAAACTGAAAGTCGATAGATAGCGACTTTATAAAATAAAATTTAAATTACGACTAGCTGCTGCCAGTGACTGCCTCCACATAGACTATAAAAATAATAATTTTATGGCTAGGAACATAAGCCATATAAATATTATTTTGACAGTCTACGTGGACGGAGTTATGAAGAATGAATTTAATGAAGAATTGTGTTAGAAATAGATCAATTTCTTACACAATTCTTCAATATAATATAATAATACACATATGTAGTTTTTGTGAAGTTAATAAGATTATATTTGATTAAGCCATTTTATTATTTATCTCAATTTTTAACTACATTTTGGACATTAAATGTTGCGACACTAAATAATGACCACATTTTAATAATATTTTTTTTATTTTTAATCTATTTTAAAAATATTAAATGACTCGGAACACTTACTTGTGGTACTCCATATCTGTTAAATCCATAAAAAACTTATAGAGGATAAGACAGAACAATTGGTTAACTTATAGTACATATTAGTGCATCTCATCAGATACCAACATTTCGGAATGCTGGTTTGCTAAGAAGATCTGGCCAGAAACTCAACAGATTCTCTTTTTAAATGAAATTTAACATTATTTGACTATTATTAAATTTCATTTAAAAAGAGCATCTCAGCAGAAAGCTGTTCTTTCGCTCTCTTTTTAAATGAAATTTAACAATATTTATACTTTGACTATAACAGTAACCCTGCAAATGAATTAATAACCCCAAGTTCCACGCATTTTGATCAACCCAACACTTTGAAATGTTATAATAATGAATAGGGTTATTTAATAATATACTATATTTTACATTTAAAAATAAGAATTTACTTTTGATTTAGATCTAAGATATCTTGTAGAAATTTATTAGGTATACATATATGCATACAAACCCATGAAGGATTTGTTAAATTTTTGAATACGAATTTTGTTTAGGAGTTTATTTTTATTTCTTGTATTTATCGTAAACTATGTCTGTCACTGTTTTTATAGTAATATTAAGATTTGGGCGTATATATAATATATTGTAAAATATGTATAGAGATGCCGTTAGAATACCAATTTCTTTAAAAACATCTCAAAGAATCTCTGGCCTTTAAGATATAAATAGACCGCTTAGCTCTTTTTGTAAAGTAGGTAAATCGTGTTGGACAAAATATTAGAGAATATAGAGAAAAAATATAGAGCAAACTACAATTTTGACTTCTTACATTACGAAGTGTAAACTCCATTTTAGTACCTTAGTTAGTTTTATTGGTATCTAAGACCAAATTATTAATTTCGAACCAATGAAGAACACGTGATAGAGCACTATTTCCTTTTTCATAATTAGCCTTGTTACACCTTATTACTAATTGATAGTTATATTTCGCATAGAAAAATTATAACGTGTATTCAGGAAAAAATATTATTTAAATATATTTCAGAAAATTCAGTCTATTCATTATATAAGAAAAAATAAAATGTAGGTATATTGAAATAAAAAAATCTCTAACTTCGTAAAATATTAAAGTTTATAATTGCGTTGCAAACATCATGACATATCTATTGTTTAAAATCCAGCGTTTCTTGAATCAAGGAGAGATGGGGGGGCGGGGGGAATTGCACCCATTGTCCTCTTATTACCCGCATCTACTGACCGAGAAGGGTAAGCTCGCACCGCTGCAACTACCACATTATCCAATCTATGCGACCCCACTGCTGTAACAATTTAATAATGAGCCAATGATGTGTCGGATGACCACGCTCTACGGTCCACTCTTTTTACTAATTATGTTTTATTTAGGAATATACTACAATATTGTAATATAATATTAACAGATAACAATGAAAAAATAAAGAATCCATTAAGTAATAAAGATAAAATGTAATCACAATAAACATCAATAAAATAAATGTCTATTATAAAATTAACATTATTTTAATATTAAATAAAAGCATTAAAATGGTTTCTAAATAGTTTACCTACACAACAATAATTAAAGAAAATGGAGCCTACAGAATCCAAAAAATCTTAACATGCAATAAATTATGCAGTTTCAGATCATTATAATATTGTACTACAATTAAAAATATTTTTAATTTCTGTTACATTATTGTTACCCTTCGTAAATCACTGTCAACAAGCGGTGGTAGTTATTCGAACCGGTAGTGTCGCGGAACACTTCCACCTTCCAGCAATTCAGTTGGTTTCCTAATCTTAGGACGTCACCAGGACCGACATGGCGTCCATAACATTGGAATTTATTCAAGACCTTTTAAAAGATGAGTATCCTGATGTAACGATCCAGGAGTTTGAGGTAAGGAGGGACGTTTTATCTGATTTATTTTTATTATAATATGTATATATAATAATATGTATAATATTTTTGTACTAAAATAATAGTCAGATACATAAATAGTTGTGGTTTTTGCAGCATAGACTTTGTGAGCACTCAATGATGGTATTTAAGTTAGTAATTCTAGTATACATGTAGTGTTAATCCCATCAAATGGAATGACTTAAAAAATATTTTTTTCCCGAAGAATAGAAAAATAAACTTTAAAATGACCGTCTGCTATAACAAGACTTTTTTGTACTTACCTATGCGTGTGTGACCAATATATATATATCGTTTTTAAGTAATGCATGTCGAACAAAGAATACGTGTTTTAATTATAATCGAAATTCTAAATAATAAAACACATAAAATGAAAAACGTTCAGCATGCTTTTCGTTTCACACAACTTCTGGAAGTGTGACAAATAAAGGACACTGAACCACTTGTCAATTCTACATCAAGATACAGCGATATCCTTTTCTGTAAGGGTGAAGAAGAAAAAGTTAGTGCAACAAGAGATTCCAATTGGTTACAGTATATTCGGACACGTTATTTTAAAAGTGCCGTTTTTAGAGACACGGAACCTTCCATCATGCGTGGGGCATTAAAAAAGAGATAAAATAAATAATATATTTTGGTAATGAATATTATGATTTATTGTAGAATATTAAAGGATTATCTGTATAAATAGTTCATAAAGTCGTCGTAAGGTACAAAAAGAGACGAAAGATATGATATGATTTATCATGATCTGGAAATATATTAAAAAGCAACAACGAAAGTTATGTTAAATAATATGCTAAAATCACTTGCTTCAAAAACTATGATCAACTGTTAATTGTAACAGTTATTATTATATTTTTTATCAAAAACAAGATTCTTCATGGCATTATTCTCTCCATTTTGTTTTTGTTCCATTAACACGTTCACTGCGACACCATAATTAAAAACTTTCAGCTGGTGCGTTAGGGATCTAAAAGATCTCGAAACTAGTTTATCCCCTGGTGCGTTGGGGACCTAATCAGTCCCCTAAAAGTACAATTCTGAAAATAATTTATATCTTCAACAAAAACAATGACATATACTTAAAAATTTCATAGGCCAAAGATAGTCTACTGTTCTATATTTTGCTAGGTTCGCACGCAGTTATGACATAAGAATAAGCCACAAATTCAAATCAAAAATTAGACATCGGTTGTATCTCGTACCGCAACCAGAGATAGAGCAATATGTGAAGTGACTAGTGATGGGAATTAAATAAAATGTCATTTGTCGATAGAATTTTTTTTTTATACGAATTAATTATTTATTGTAAACTATAAAAAATGTTTATCATTAAAACATGGTAAGCACATTGAATTTTTACATTGTGCGCAAATCGTAATGATTTGCGCACAATAAAAATTTGATCATAAAAATCGATTGACTTTTTACACTTTTTCGTTTTAAGGTAACTCATTGTTTATCAAAACAAAACAATTAGAAAATATAAACACGTTGATTTATTTACGCGAAGTTATTTTCAAAGCGTGCACGCGTCCCCTTACATCGATACTTGAACAACACTAAAACGAGACACGCAGCGCCCGCGCCGCCCCCCCACCCGCTCTTGCGTCTGCAAGGCCTATAATTCCACGAGTATTAAAATATCCCCTAACGCAAGTAATGAAAAAATTATAGTACTGTGCGTTAGGGACCTAATCCATCCCTAATTTTTTTTATTATGTCTATAAACTCACCTTCAAGTAGGATACAAATGTGTATATTCGTCTTGCTCATACATAAAGAACTTTGCAAGTTAGAGCCCCCCGCAAGGAGTGAAAAAACAGCATTTCAGTCCCCGCACAATACGAAAGTCGAGCAAGACATCTTATAGACCTCGTAACGCAGTGAACGTGTTAAAAGCGCATTACCAGTTTCAATATACCAAAAGTTGTAAGTTATAGAAAGACTTTTAGTGAAAATAGGTAAACGAAATCTATAAAGTTTGGGAGAAATCGTAAAAAAAAAATAACACTAACCCCGACTAGAAATGTAAAATGATATATAGATGAATACAGAGTAGATTAGTCAGGATGTAAGTAAACCCTAGGCTGGTTACTTTATTTTCATTAATTAATACTAATCTGATATCGAACCCTTATATAGTTTTAATCAGTACTTATTAGGTTTTGCTATTTAATCGTCAGGATTCCAATGTATTGTACTGACTATAAATTATAAAATATTTAAGATATTTTTACATTTAATTACGAACAAGTAATTTAATAATTTGAAAATCAGGGTGCTCCTGGATCCAAGCAAGGTGACAATTACACTTCAATGGTATACAGAATAACTTTGAAAGGAATTCGCAAGCTTATAGACAAAGACGAATCTACTGAAGTATACGAAGCTTGGGAAGGATCTATCATATACAAATGTTTACCTGAAAGCATGTTACGTCGGGAAGCCTTTAAAAGCGACGAGCTGTTTTGCAATGAAGTAGCTTTTTATACTAAAATTTGGCCAGCGTTATCGAGCTTTCAGAGTCAATGGGAGAGAGCCACACAACCCTTTAATTGTATACCTAAATGTTACTTGGCCCAGAATGACTTGGTTATTTTGAAGGATCTTAAGGCTCTGGGGTATGTAATGCCCGATAGAAGGAAGGGTTTGAGTATCGATCAATGTTATTACGTGTTAAAACAATTATCACACTTTCATTCCCTATCATTGGCGATGAAGTATTACGACCCGGAGGGGTTCTATGACCTGATCAATATTCAGGATGGAATCTCTGAAGGTGATACTATAATTATTATACAAATTATACTATTCTTTAAATTACATTACAAAATTAGTTACTATTCTCTTATTTTTTTAGTTTTATCTTATATATACACTTTAACCTATACCAAATTTCTAGTATTTTTTTTGCCCGAAAACGAGGAATATTACAAAAATTACTATACAGAAGCTATTAAAAACGCTATTGCTATGGTGGAAGAGGAACTCAAAGACTCCTCAGATAAGGACAAATACTTGGAACCCTTCAAGCAGTTCTGCAGGGAGGAGACGTTCTTTCAGTCCATGGTAGAGATGGTGGCTCCAAAAGAACCGCTTGCGGTCATATGTCACGGTGATTGCTGGACGAATAACCTTTTGTTCAAGTTTGCAAACCTAGAAATTGAGGGGGTCAGTAATATAAATTTAATTTTTTAAAATCTCACATACACAATATTTTTGAAAATTTGTTCGAACTGGTTATGTTACTAATACTATAATCTATTTCCAGATGTACATAGTAGACTTCCAGTTAGCGCGCTACGCATCTCCTGCACTAGACCTTGCGTTCATTCTGTACCTGTGTCTGGAGCGGTCACAGCGCGCGCAGCACCTTCCGCATCTGCTGCGGTACTACGCGGACCAGCTGCACGACAAACTGGCCGAAATGAGCGACGGAGAGACCGTGGATAAAGACACTCTATTTAATATGTCTGTATAAACTTTTATTGATCTTACTTTTTACTCTTATCATGGATTACATGTGAAATTTCCTTTTTATAGAAGTCGTCTCGTGACTCGTGACTCGACTCGTATTTTTCCGTGTTGTATCATTTGTTTTTTTGTTGGACATTATATTGTATATAAAATACAAAATTACTCCGCGGTACCAACGCTGCAGAGACAGCTATAAGAATAAATGACAAGTGTAGAAAAGCTTATATAGAAAAAACCAGGATATTGGAGTGAATTAAAATTGTTTGAGTAATCAAATCGAATCGTGTCACTAACTCGAACTTAGGTTGCAATGGAATAACACAGTAAACTGCCACAATAATGGAAATCCTTATTATCAACTAGAGATAGATTATTATAATAGATTGTTCGAGGGATTTGTTCTGTAGATCAAAATTTCCAGATCGAAAACGTAGGAACCCCACGTTACTTACTCACGAACGTTACCAGAGTTCCAACGTTTTCGATCTGGAAATTTTGATGTACAGAATTTAATTCATTTGAAATAAATGAATAGTGAAAAATTCGATAAGATGGTACCGCATGAATTGAACACATTATTCAACTATCTGATGGTTAACATAATCACAAGAGATTATGGAATAAAATGAGAATGCATACAGATACTTGGTAGAAATACGATAATCGTAAATGCACAGGTTTTTTTTGGATTTAATTTATTTTAAACTACCTGTTTACATCTATATTTGCTACCAAAATGAAAAATCCTATTTTTAATTAAATTTTTGGTGTCAAATAAATATTCACAATTGATAACTAATACGTTGTATTTTCTATTTTTTTTACGAGTACTAACACATTGTAATAAAACTATTTTTGCGGATTTGCGGATAATTAAACTTTCAATTTATATTCTAAATTTAATCTAACGTCTGGAATTCTTTGCCACGATCGAATGATCGAAACGATGAACGTAGGATCGAATGCCAGAGCGTGTGCTACTTCAGAGCATTCCCCATGTATCACTCGCTCAGTGTATTCCACAGTAACTATACTGTGGAATACACTGAGCGAGCAATGGTCCTACGCAATTGCAGAGAGTCAAAGGTTTTACTAACCTTTGGTTCATCCACAATTCGGAGGGCATATCGCTGCATCCCGTCGCGAGCGCGAATCATTTAGTAGGAATAAGTTTATTGTTTGCGCAACAGCCATGTTATCCTCGGCCATATAAATATATAGATTAAAAATATATACACATCATCTACAGGGTCCAGGAGGAGTTCCGCAGTAGCAGTCGCTTTGGTTTGGGCGTGGCGCTCGATATGTGCCCCATCATGACGTGCGATAGCGATGAGGCACCCAACCTCTATCAGGCTAAGGTCGGTATATTTTCAACATCCCTAACATCTGCAATTAATAAACGATCCGAGATTGCAATGAATCTTAGGTTCCTTAAAAATTCTATCTGAAGTAGGGTTATTGAACTTAAAAAACAGGTTGATTTTTTTATTTGAAACATTGCGTTTATAAAATAGTAATTAATTTCTAAAAGATACTGATTCATTATATAGATACTGATGTGTGTAACAATGTGTCAGGAGATAGAGGCGGGCCCGTGTGCGAGCATGCGTCCCGTAAACACGCGCAGTGCCGCTTGCCGCGGCAAGATGGCTGACCTGGTCGTGGAACTCGTCGACAACGGACTCTTGTGACCGTTTATTTTGTTTATGTGTTATTTTATTTAATTTATTTAATAAAGTTTCAATTATTGGTTGTCTTTTTTTATCTATTTAATAAAAACAATTAGTTTTTTTCAGTAATGTCTGGAAATGTTTGGGAAATGTAATAAGAATACCTCATTATTTGTATATAAATTTAATGTTTTTTTTAGTAAATATAAAACATATGATAAGATATCGGTTAAGACTTAGACTTACAGAGTCATACTACTTTGTGACCGTTATAAATTAAGATCTACGGAAATTATGAATATGTATAAAAATCAGATCGTTTTACTGTACATTGAAGTTGTGTTAAAATATTTTATATTCTTTTTTTGTTTATAAAAATGACGGTAGTCGATAACGCTTAAGGTTCGCTGGGAGATGGACGGACAATTTCGAATTCATTCGTTAAAAATTAAAGTACTTAAAGACCAGGGATTAATATCAATTTTTAATTAAAAAATAAGAAAATCTCCGGCACTAAACTAATGTACTCGAGTTACCCGTACTGTATCGTGGCACAATAATTAAGTAAAAACTAAAACACCTCACGTGGAATTTTTTCTCTATAAATAAAAAAAATCGTAAAAATTACGTACGGGCCAAATCATGACGAATCATAATATTTTTTTTATTTTAGATTTTTATCTACACAGATCTAGAAGTTAGACTTATTCTAAATTCAGTCATTGAAAACTTCAGACTGCATCGAGATTCGCACCTCATCTGAAGGTTCCAATAATTTTAATCACCCAAACATCACTTCGTGATCGTCTTTAACGATGTGGTGGAACCTCGTACTTTGGAGGCCTGGGTCGGTCTCATGAAGCCGGAGGTCTTGTTGGCCCTCGCCGGCGGTCTGGTTCCTATAGAACTGCCACTTGACGAGGATCTAGAGGCTGGCATCCTAGATATGGGCTTTGGAGCAGGTTTCGGCGTCGGTTTAACCGGGGTGGGGGCTCTCTTCACAGTGGCCACGGATGCGGAACTATTTAAGGAGCTCCTGGAGCTCCGCAGGGATGCTCTGGAGGCTGAACGTTCCACCCGCAGAGAGGCGGCGCGGCGAAAGGCGGCGCCCGGAGGCACGTGTGGAGGGACACGGAGGGGGCCACGGGGAGGCGCCCGTGGGTCTTTGGTAGCTATTTTCTTTGGAATTTCTGTCACTTTCTTCGGGATGGGAGACTCGCAGTCGACGTTGCAGCCGGACGAGGCGCCCTGGGATGCACTTTCGGAGTTCAAACTCTGCGTTTCCTCGAAACCTTCGTCGTTCAATTCGTGCTCACTTTTAACTTTCAGGATTCTGGGTGTTGTCGTCCTCTCGGTGGTGGCGGTGACGATAGCTGTTGGAATTTTATCCGTCTTGGTGTTCATGGATCTCCTGTACGCATTTCGGGACCAGACACCGGTGGGGGTCTGCGTCGGGGATTTCAGTTCCCGTATCGCCTTTTGTACGTCTTCCTGGTTGATTGAAGTCTGCCGCCTCATCCTCGAGTACGGAATCGTTCTGTTATCTTTGGCTGGCGGTTTGTCTGTACTTTGGTTTTTTAGTCTGTCTTGCCAACGTTTTAATCTATTTTCCTTATCGTCTTTGGCCTCTATCGGTTTTGTGACTTCTTTGGGAACTTCAACAGGATATGAGGATTGGATTTCCAACTTAGACGGTCTGATAACTTGGGTTTCTGCCACTACTTCCGCAATATCTTTCTTGTCTTCATCGGGCGAGCTTTGTTCCGTGCTTCGTTTATACCGCCTGGTTCTTCTCGCAGCTGAAAATCTGTCAAACTGTCCGTCACCCAAAATCTCCTGACAGAGGTCTTTCATATCGGATACGGCTTTATCGCCAGGATTGGATATCGACGGTAAGAACCGTCTACACGGCTCTCTATCTTGAGGAGGGTTAAAAACTTTTCTCTGCACTGGTGGTGTCTCTACGTTTTCAGAGTCAATCTCAACTCTATCCGATTTCTCTATCTTCTCTCGAGCCCTGGTGACCGTGATGTCAGGTAGTTTCCTCTTCTCTTCCGTGATGGACACAAGCGGTAAGGACTCTATTTGCGGTCGCGATCTTTGCCTTCTCAAACGTCTCATTTCTTCGTTCTCTTCTGTTTTCCTCCAAGGCAATCTTGTATCTTTTGTTTTTGGTTGAACATCTAAAAATATTTAATATTTTATTTTTTTATCATTTTATCATAGAGTATCTGTGTTTGTATTTGTGTGTATATTTTTTATTAAACATACCCTCCACAGCTTCGATAGCCTTCACGAGGTCGTTGTCGGTGGGTACAGCGGGCCTCCAACCACGTTCTCCCTCCCCCCGCGCTTCCCCCCGGGTCTCTGCCAACGTATCCAGCGTGCTGCGTTCGCTCTCTGTAAAAAACCGCAAAAAAATTTAAACACAGCTGTGACTTTATAAAACCTAAAAATATTTATCCACTTCATTTTATTTATATGATAACAAAAAAATATCTTTTTTTTATTAATAAGAAAGATACCAAACTGATGCAAATAGTCAACTCACCGGAGTCGTTTTCCAAGGAGCGCCGATGCAGCACCCTTAGGGAGCGTGCGGATGCGGCGGGGAGGGAGGAGGTGGAGTGGACGGAGGTTAGGGTGGGGGGAGGCATGCCGGGGGAGGGGGCGCGTCGCTCCTCTTCACTGTTCGCGCGAAGCCAGGACTCTATTTTCTGGCGCCATTCTCTGTAATAAAATATTGATTGATGTTCAGAATATGATGGGCAAAATATAAATGAGACAGTTCTTTATAGTATTTTATATCTTGTGCTCACTTGGGCCGAGCGGTGTCCCCGGGGATGTCTCCCACTACAGGCGGAGGGGTGGGCGTCGCTGGGGGTCCTGAAGGTGCACGCTCCCGGTCCGGGATTTCCAGACGCGCACGTATCGGGGCACGTCGGGACCACGAACGGTCTAAGGGAACACACGGACGTTTAGAGCATACAACTTTTATATCAGTTCTATTATTCTGTCTGTTTCACTCTTACCTAGGCTGCCCCACGCACTCCTCTCCCTCGCGCTATCTCCGGGGGAGGCGTGTCGCAGAAACTCCAGCAACCCATCTTCGTCCGGAGACGCCCGCGAACGTCGACGGAGACTACCCGGGGGAGTTGCATCTGGAGGGACATGACATTATTTACATTTCAATTTACAAATTGTTGCAAAATTGGCAAAAAAATGTCATACCCGGTGATGGTGACGGGTCGTGAGGCTTTCTCAATGACCTTCGACCTAGACCGTTTCGTATGTCCAACAACAAGGACTCCATGAGAGATTCGTTTTCGGACACCGGAGTACTGCACACGCTTCCACCTGTGGCAACAACAATTATATATTCGACGAACTAACCGGAGCCAATTGGGAACCCCTGAGAAACACCGATAGCCAATCTAGAATATATCACATTAAATATTCGATTTTTGAAGATAATTAAAAGTGTACATTAATGTTTGAAAATATTTATAAATATATATAGCCATGTCCCTGCCCGTATCGGTTTATTTTTCACTCTATATTTATATAAATTTAAGTAAGCTTAACATGGCTATACATGTTTATAGATATTTTCAAACACTAATTTCGGTAGTGGCATCTTTTTATTTTATCTATACTGCAAAGTTAGAAACATTGGTTAGGATTTTCGAAAGAAACCTAATAGATGGCACCGGGACCTAATATCGGGACGGTATAAAGACGATCACATATAGAATGCTTAATTCACCGAGACGGACAGCGATACGATAGCTCAGTTGGTAGAGCGACGGGACGGTTTCCCAGTAGTCGCGGGTTCGAGTCCCTGCCCGTATCGGTTTATTTTTCATTCTATATTTATATAAATTTAAGTTTACATTATATATAAACAACAATCCAAAACATCAAAAGAAAATAGCAAAATAAATTTTAATTGTAACTATAGAAATGGCAAATAAATCGAAAGAACGCCAAAGGTCCAATGTATTGCTATGAATAGTCGTGTGTGTGTATGTGAATGCTCACCGGCGCGGGCGCGCGCTCCCCGCGCCCTGTTCCTGGCGGCGGCTTGTCGCTCCAAGGTGCGGCGCCGCTCGTTGTCGGCGACGGCCGCGCGGAACTTACTACAGAACGACACGAACGTCTGGGAAGAAAACATAAGAGGACAATTTCAAAATATAATATTAGAAATATTAGTTACGCTGTTTCGACACTCCCTTAAAAGAAAAAAAACCTACAAAAAAACTCGGTTGAGTGTTTTAGGGTTTGGTGTAGTTTTAGATAAAATTGAAAATGTCATTAGTACTGATTAATTTTTTTTACTACTAGGTTAAGTTGCTTTTCTTTTCAATAAAATTTTATGGACAAATGTGTATTTTGTATTAATGTTTAAGATATGTATAGTAATAGTAATGTTATACATTAAGGTAACATTAAAGTAACCTTAAAGCATTCCTCTAGCTTGAAGGACACAGAATCTTCGCAGAAGAATTCTGCAAGCTGCTTCCTCATGCCCTCCACTTCCTCCATGTCCTTGTTCAGAGCAGACACCTCCCTCTCGGCAACCTTAATAAAAATACTTTTGTGACACTTGTTTTCTAATGTATCATCTTACTAAAGTAATTATAAAATTTTAAAAGGCAAGGAGGATAGTAGTAAAGAATCAAAAACACCGGAATTTCAAATGTAAAGATATTTCTCAAATGTTATATTTTTCTAAATACATGTATGTAAACACAATGTAAAACTAACTAAATGTTAACACTGGATTAATATTTGTAACATTATCGACTAACTTGCAAGAAGTCCCCCATCTGGTCCTTAATATCCTGCGTGGTCTGTATGTCCCTCTTGAGAGTCCGAATCCTGTTCGCGAGGGTGTTTATCTCATTATGAAGCTGTTCAACGCTGACTTTGGACGCTTCTTCAAGCACTCGGATATCGTCAGCAAAATGGATCAGCTCCTTGTTTTTTCGTTCCGCTTGCTGTGGGTATATATTTTTTTCTTATTACTTAACTAGACTGTTTGTCCTTTGTTGTTTTGTTTATATCCTTGTTTATTTAGTCATGGTAGAGGAGACTAAAAATCAGGGAAAAGAAGGTAGCAGAGTCTGTGATCCCTTACTCTAACTTACAGAAAACACAAGTGTAAGTATAATTTCCGGGCTCTAAGAATCCGGAATCACATCCTCATAACTCATCTTTCTATAGTGCAGTAAGCTGTCCATGGCGGACCTACTTATAATAGTACTCACCATGGCCACGTAGTGCATGAGAGTGATCCCCGGCTTGTTGGCTCGGATGTCAGTGAGTTTCTGCAGCGAGGACAGCTTGACGCCGGCCGCGCCACCAGCGTAGCCGCCGGCGTTCAGGAAGTTACCAGCGATCAGACCTATGTACAGCACCTCCTGGGAACGAAACAAGTTCTAGGACTATTTTTGTTTTGGAGTGCCGTACTGTTCTGGTTCTTAACATATATATGAGATGATTTTTGCTATTCCTATTTGGGTTGATGTATTTTTTTAAATTCGATAATAAAGTATGCATATGCATTCTCCATATTCCTGCTAAATAACGGAGACGTCATGTCTGTAAAACGACTCTATCGTGCTGTATCTGTCTTAATACAATAGTGTATGTCACTGCATATCCTCCTACCTACCTGTATAGCTCGTGAGGTCACAAGATCGTCTCCTGCCACCAGCAGTGCATTGACAGCGGTCTCGAGCGCTCCCGCAGCGGACGACCACTCTTCTTTCAGAAGCAGGGCCTCGATGCGTAGACGGTAGCTGAGGAGGAGATTGGTTAGTTAAAATGTCATTAAATTAGAAAATCTATAGTTTGGGTCTTTTCTGATTCGTAATTACAAATGAATAGATCGATTCTTACTTGGGAAGCTGGATAAGAAGCAGTAGGAACTTTTCCGCATTGCCCAGCTTGGTTACGTCTCCTGAGAAGGCTTTTAACATTTCACACTCGTCTATTTCGGGCAGAATTTTCAGGAGACCGCGAAGTTTTTCAGTGCCAATATCATCATGTGCACCTTCTCTAATTAACTGGATTATATCCTCGTTCGAGCTGCGAGAAATATTTATAAGAATTAGTCAGCCAAAAAGATTGTAATATAAATTATATTAACTTCAGGCAAAATACCTTCGGAACTGCTTTAAGAATATATTAACATTAAGGCTCCTTTTTCCATCCAAGAGCGTAATCTCTGAAGGTTCCTTGCGGGGCTTTCGTTCTCCAGAGCTGTCGCAGATAGGGCTCCGCCCCAGTCTGGGAGAGGATCCAGCGGACCCTGTGGGTTGAACCTGAAAGAAATGAAACAAGAACAATATAATTGTTTGTCCGACATCTTATTATAAAAATCAACGTTATTTTTTATTTTAATTGATGTATTTTGTATTTTGATGGTATAGTTTTACCTGTTGGCAAAAAAGTCCCTCGATTTCGCTCCAGTCCAACTCCGTCTTTGGTGAATGTTTGTGACTCGACGCTACTATAGACCAAATATTATTCTGGCCTATAATCTGGATATAACGTTAGAGTTATAAATTATAACGAAAGTAAATATAAAACATACGAAACTAAAATTTCCACAAACACCCCACCTTATTATTCGGTATCTTATTCCAGTTGATGGTTTTCATCTTAGTCTTGGGTAGCGGTGTCTCCTGTTGCGGCAGCTTAATATCCACGGTGGGGGGTGGGGGCGGGGACGGTGTGGAAGGCGCCGGGGGAGGAGGCGGTGGACCCATACGTGGGGGCGCGGGAGGAGGAGGTGGAAAAGAAGGAGGGGAGGGAGGCGCCGGAGGGGCCGGCGGAGCAGGTGGCAGAGGGGGAGGTGCGACTGTTGAATGACAAGGGTTATTAAATATGACAAACAGGTTTTGAAATCTCTGTACTCTGTGTTGAATCAGCACTAACCGGGCGGCGGCGGTGGCGATAGTGCGCGCTGTAGGCTCTGCTTGCGGCCGGCGCCGGCCTCGCGTGGCTGACACGTGCACACCATTTTAGTCTGGAAGATTTGGCATTGGAAGATGTTTATGTACATGTTCATTTACCTTTTACGGGTAGAAAATTTTAGTCTGAAGGGTTCGGTTTTTTCTGATCCATGATCATCCATTGGATCCATAATAATATTTAAGGATACATATTTCCTGATAAGTGTATCTCATGGTGGATAGAAAATTTATTTCTATTTTTTAAAACATCTTCACATTTTACATTCAGCGTATACGCAGAACTCTTACCTGAACGCTAGGAGCTCGGAGTAGTTTGGCGGCATCCTCTCGGGTCTCGAGTAGAGTTGCTCTATGTACGAGGGTTTCCGCCGTATCCCAAACTATATCGCTGACCGCTTCTTTCGGGTCTATTCGAAGTAAATGTTGCAATATGCTAAGAAATGGAATTTCTTGTGGAGTGTCTGATACCTGAGTAGAAAAGCGGAAAATTTAAAAACTATTGATGATTGATTTAAAAATTATTATAAACTACGAGAAAATAATAGAATAGAGATTTCTAACATTGTTATAGATTTTTTTGAACCATTATCTTAATAAAAACACCAGATACCCTACCTGTTTGAGTATAGCATAAAATACATCGAGGTGAGAGTTGAGGTTGATACCACCCGGGCCGTGTGCTTCGTCACTCTCTCTCTGTTCCTCAAACACATCCAGCTGCACACCCAAGTTCGGATGACTGACTGCTTCATGTCTGTTTAGATTTATAAATGTATGTTTTACAATAAATTAATTTTACTGACCAATTTCATAAAAGCAATGTTATTAGTGAATTTTCTGATATTCAAACATTTTGACTATTTCTCGGAGGTAAAAAAAAATCCCTTAATAACATACAACAAACCATATCTATATATTTATCTTGTATAAAGGATATAGGTATATTTATCTTGTCTTGTAACGTATAGTCTGATAATAATTATTTCCAACTAGGAATACCGAACTAAATGTGCAAAAACAATCGTACATAATAAATTGTAAGTAATTGTTTTTGTGCTTATAATTGTAATACAATTTATGTTAGCTGTATGTTTTTTGCTTTAATTTAAACGACCAGTATATTTTTTCAAGCAATAATAAATGTAAAGTAATTGCCGTTAATACGTTTTATTAAATCTAAACGGTCCAGCGGTCTTTGTTTCTTATTGGATTCGGATTATTCATAATCGTATTTTCCAAATACAGCGCGAGACACATTCGCCTACGCCATACCTTTTTCGTATCTTGCGCTCGGACTTTGTACCAACCGTTGAGATTATAGTTAATCGTAACTTTTTGAATTAGACTAAACAGTGCAAACAAAAATGTATAGTTTATATAAATATCTCACCTCACACTTTTGAAGCTGGTTAGCGAAAAAAATATACAAAATTAAAATATTCCAAAGATAAAGATAAGTTCTGTAAACGATAATACCATCATCAGATTCAACAATTCGAAAATGAAAGAAAATATCAACAATCCGCATGTAACTTTTTTTAGATAGATATGTTTCATGCCTATGTCTTCTGTTTTATAATGTTATATCAATAAAATTTAAGTATTTAATATTAAATAATTTATTAAACTTACCTTAAGTTGCTAAGAGTGGGAAGTAAGCCAAGTCCTGAAGAAAAAATATAATTACAGCTTATATTTGATAGTACCAAAGAAGTATAAACATTTTGAAATAAATCAAATGGCTTTATCTGCGCACAAATTGAACAACAAGAACAACATCACATTAAAATGATAACATATATGGTGTTCTTATTTCGTCGTGGGTCGTCTACTTTGAAGCAATTTGAACTATTTTTTAAGAAAAACTAAATTTTCGATGAGTAACAAGGCAAGAAGATCATAAAATAATATTTTATCAAAATTCATCCATTACTGTTTTTGTATGACCAACGAACAAAAAACAAGATTTTTATAAAACAATTGCTTAGGAATCAAACACTAAACACAAACTAAACGTAGCAATTACCTCTTTCTGAAAAATATTTAATACACAGACAAGGCTTCATTACTATTCAATTATATGATGAGAAAATCATTAAAAGAATTTTTTTAGGATAAGTAATACAAAAATATTTCAAGTATATAAAGAAAATAAGCTAAGCTTACCAATAAACTCGTTTCTAACTCTTATGCGGTCTGGCAACCGTGGGGCAGATATGATTAGACAGTTGATGAACGCTACCAGCGCTGTCTTGTAGTCGATGGTGGCAGCATTCTTCAGCTCTTCTACCACCACTGTCAGACGGTACCGATCGCCTTTGAGAGTCTGGAAGTTCATTATGAGCTACGTCAAGCATTTTTAAAGAAATATCTATCTCTAGAAACATGTTAACCATTACATGCTTCAAGTTCATAAAAATATAAAAAGAAAGTTCATCATCAGCAGGATTCGAACCTGCGATTGCTGGGATACTGCTCCCGTCGCTCTGCCACCTGAGCAACCGTGTCATACATAAGATTCCACCACCAAAATTTATACGGAAATTTCCTATAAACATGTTAGCTATAATAAATTTATAACTAAATACAGAATACATTTTTTAAGGTATGTTACTCATGTTACCTTGTATCTGTCAAGTGTATCAACCGCTCGTGCATAACCATCCGCGTTGTATACACAGAGCGCTGATAGAAGTTCAAAGACCTGAAAGAAAATAGTTTTAACTACTCGGATTTTATACATACTTGATGCTACTATATACGTCTTTACCACCGAGCGAATTCACGGTAACTCTAGATTGAGTTGACAGAATAATATATACCTAATAATAAAAATACATTTAATTAGTTAATATGTATATATTTTTATTTTCGATTCTGCACCTGCTTATGTCTAAGGCAATGGTGCTTGGCATGCTTCGCATAGCCGTAATCGGGATTTAAACTTATCACCTATCTTGGTAAACATAGATAATTTTAACATTTGGTTTTAACTCTTTAGTTATAATAAATAAATATTTATTTTGAAAATCATATAAAATACTATACTTACTTGTTTTTTAACAGCAGGGGTGGGCGAAGTCAGGGCGGCTGCTAGTTTGCCCGCGTACTCCGCATGTTCTACGATGTAGTCGAGACCCACGCGGCTCTCCATGCTTGCTCTGTTAATAATAATAATAATAATGTCAGGACTAATTATACACATTGATCTAACCCCTAAGTAAGCAAATTATTTGCTTGTGTTAAGAGTGTTAGACAACGATACAAATACATAGAAATATACATATAAATACTGAGAATATATTTAATAAATGACCAAACCTAGAAACACAGACATCTATGCTCATCACATAAATGACTGTCTCTGCCGGGAATCGAACCCGACCCCCATTGAGCCGTGACACGTTAGGCGTCTGCGCTAACCATTCGACCAATGCAACGGGGCGGTTAATAACATTGATATATAAATAATATAACATATTAAGTGGATATTACAATTTAATTAAATAATATATTTCCAAGTAATCCCTATACAATGAACATCATATTGTAATCACATTCGGTGCGCCCTAAACGAAATCCCCATACACATTGCGACATCACGAATCTTACAAAGGGCGCCGATACTTTGTATGCCTTTTGTTACTTTTTAAGGAAAGTATATCGTTTTATTATTCATGTGTTGATTTTTAATGTCATTATAAGTTGAGGTGTGGGTATATGTTAAAGATCTTTGGCAGATATTATTATAATAAATGCTATTGCATTTTTGTTAGCTTTTCCGTTGATAGGTTGGCAATTCTTATTTATTTACTTTCACAAAACATTTATTACAAAAAGAAATAAGAATAATATGATATTATCATTCATTTACTTTTTTTTATAAATACGCGCTACAATCGTGCAAATGAATCAACAAACTCTAATTTATAGATTTCCGGGGGTTTATAGGTGTTGACATTACGTTCTTTAATGAATTTCTGAAATTTAATTCTATACAATCTTGGCGCCAATGCAGTCAACATAGGACAACGTGCTTTGGCACAAGCTTTTGCTGGTATAATAACATTGAGCTTTTGCTGGTATAATAATATTATTAATAATAATATTCTTTAATAAATAATATGTATGACAAATTCCGAAAACTTAAACTCTTTTAAATATAATATTAGTATTATTTAACCATTAATATTAGTATTAATTAAGCATTAACCAGTTAACATAAAACACTTTAAAAAAATTCATGACATATCTCCGACATGTCCTACGTAAGATGTGAATTACAATACAATGTGACTTCGCTCATTAACCCTTGGTTTGATAGAACATCCAATTAGTTATTCTACCCTAGAACGAACTTAAGTACTATTGGTCATTCTACCCTAGCCCTTCCTACCCTACCCTACCCTACCTACCAAACTATTTCCGCAATATTCATTATATGCCTCAATCTTTCATTTATTTTTAATAAATCATAACTACTATCAAATAATATTACTTTTGATTATATAAAATTATTATACGCTATAAGCTTATGCCTTACCACTACCTCTACCAGTACAAACGTTTCAAGAATGTCAAAGTCAGGTTTACTGTTCTCAACCTGATAACATCGCAATTGCTTCAAGAGTGCTTATAGCTTAACTTGTAGCTTTAAAAGAAAACGTTATATTTTCTATGTAAATACAGTTTAAATTTAATTAGTCAATTTAAATTTACAGTTTAAATTTAAATTCAGTAAATAGCTTCAGTAATATAATCACTGCCGTTATTAAAACGTTACTTTTAATTAGCAATAACAATCACTTCTCAGAATGTTGTCTGACTTTTATTTAGCAGTTCGCTGACATGCAAATGTTATGAATTTTGAGAAGATATCAATAATGGAAATATGAGAACATACATTGATAAATATATTAAATGAAAATGAAATGAAAAAAACTCCCACGCGGGCAGGACTAGAAACTTCGACCTCTATGACGATACGATTTCATATATTTATTTATGAATTAAATAAACTTAACATAGCTAAACTTATAGATAATTTACAAAAATATGTAAATATATATTGTTGTAAATTGTATATATATATATATTATATTATATTTTATTTTATTCCTCTGTCTGTTTGCAAAGTCTACGAAGCTTACAATATTCTTTTGTATCAGATGATCTAATGCTTCTCAATATACACTAAGCAGATGATCAATTCAGTTCAAGTAGTGTGTACATAAATCTTTCAATAGTCCTTATCAAAGATCAATTGATGTGTAGTGTTTTTTATCTCTATCTATTTATAAAGGATTTGTGAGATTTTTTGTTACATATGTATTGAAATGTTTTCTATTTGTAATTTAACAACGATTGGGATCGTTATTATGAATTAGAAATCCTGAATTATGAGATCTAGGCGGATTTTTCTATTCGAGTATA
Organism: Napeogenes inachia; assembly: GCA_959347355.1. NCBI lineage: Eukaryota > Metazoa > Arthropoda > Insecta > Lepidoptera > Nymphalidae > Napeogenes > Napeogenes inachia. The sequence continues at coordinate 22,705,442 of OY365792.1, read as the reverse complement.
GATTTAAATTAAAAGAAGCATAACAAATATAGCTTATATTTTGATCAGTTTTGTTAACAATACGCTAAAACCCGTGATAATATATTGATATTAAAATATTCATTTGAGTCAACTTACGCCTACTAATTTTTAACACATGTATCTTTTAATGAACATTTTCATGTATTGGTCACAACTTACAACCGCTAAAATCAATAACATATTTAATATAAAAGCTTAAAATATTGATCCAAGAGTCATAAAACTTCGGTATACTTTATTATATATACTATGAGTTTCCAGCAATGTTTCCATTTACTACAGAAAGACGTTCAGAAGACGTTTGAAATATTATTTTAATGATTGAACTCAGGAAATTAAGAATATTATCCGCATATTTGCTATTTATTTTTAAAAGATTGCACCTTGTTTTATAGTAGTAGAGTTGTAGTTACGTTAATTATAACCAACCAGAATCAATTTCAAACATTATTTCGGTTGTAACTTCCTTTTAATGTTATTTTATTCGGCAAAATTGTATTCATTGAGTAAGATTATCGGAAGAGATCTAATAGATTTTTCCTCCATTATACATATAAGAATGCTGGATTCATGGAAGCGGTTAGCGACACGATAACTCAATTGACAAAGCAACGGGACAGTATGCCGGAGGTCGCAGGTTCTAATCTTGCCCGTGTTGATTTTTTTTTATTTAATATAGGTATTTACATTACATTTACATTTTAAGCCTAACATGTTTAAACATATTATGAAATATGGTCTCATAATAAAAAACTTTTTAAAATCTAGACTGTACCAGTAGTTAGTTTCAGAAATTACTTAAACTAAACCAACTCTTTAACTCTATTGTTTTAGTACAAACTGTGACTTCTACACAGCTTTTAATTGAATATGACTGAATAACAGAATTATTTTAATCCAAAGTATTTAGTTACTGAATAACCTTGTAGATACAAATTCGCATGACGATGTAACATTGAAGGCTGATAGTAAATTAATTAAAGAAGAATCCAAGGAAATTAATCACCACCTACTCGTTCATCGTATTTTTTAATCCACAAAAAAACTTCTAATGTTAATCTTATTGAACTGAAATAAATCAAAGAACATTGGAGACCAACAAATGTATAATTGATGGTTATTATACCAAATTGGTCAAGTTATACTTTATATCAATACATCAGCTGTCGTGATATTTCCGTAGGGTGTATTTAAGTACGGCAAAACAAATTACCCTTGATTGGCCAACCTTGGCACCATTACGCCAACACCGCTATTTTACCTCAACGTGGACTATTATTGGGATTAATTGAGAATTATCTTATTTGTTCCGCTAATACGTTTAAACTTAGCTTGTTAGCAAGAAGCACTAAAATATTTTTGTGTATTTTGAATTAAAAATGTCGGTGTCTCTTTGTATTAATTAACATCTTTACCTTTTCTTTACATTGTTTGAGTTAATTAGATAGTTATCAGCATTAGGTCGGCTTGATACGTCCGTGGTTAAGATCCAGAGTCATTTATTTTATGTGGTATCAATAATTTACAGACTTTATAATATTTTTAATTCTATAATTATTAGATTTATTCCTGTATCAATATTCTATCGACACTCAGTATCTAAAGAATGTTTTTTTTATTAAATATAGTCGCTGGAGAGCAGGTAGACCTATATTACGTTTATTTTCATTTAATAAACCTAATTAGCATTTAAATGACAACATGCCCAAGAGTTTTTTCTGTTTTTATTAGTAATTTCTTATATAACATCATGTGACTAATATATTGAAAATGCGTTGTGTTTCCGACTGTACGTCGCTATAACACCATTTAAGGTGTTGTTGGCAACGTTTGATAATTTACATACTTGTGAGATTAAATGGAATCCTGGCACAGTAAGGGCGCTTACAGAAGACAACCAATTCGAATCCAAGAAAAAAAAATCGGAAACCTCTTGCGACTTTGGATTAAAAACTCCGATGCTCTATAAACTCTTATACAAATACCTATAACACTACAGCTACTTCGAACTGTCATTTCTCAGACTCGGATCGGATTAATATCGAATGCGGTGTGTAACCGCCCTAAGGGTCAAACATTAAAGAGACTATACTTAGTCGTTGGCATTATAATTTTAAACTAAAGTTTGCATTTAGCTTTATTGCGAAGCTAAACATCACATTTTATTTTATAAATGTCTTCATTTATTTTAACAAGGGTTATATTTATTTTTCATTTCATATTATAGTCATGTAAAGTCATGTTAAGCTTACATATTTTTTATTTAAGCTTAACATGACTTTACATGTTTATAAATATTTTCAAATCTGAAAAATTTATTGTTTTCGTGTTACAATTGTATCAAAATAATACATTAAAATATTTATTAATGTGTTTAATGATAATGCATTTTGCTGTTACACATAATTACTGTGGCTACGCTTATGGGCGCCAGTAATTATAACGTCCGCAGTCATCAGATCAGCAGCAGAAGTTACACTGACTCAGTGCTGCAAGGTCAGCGTAGGCGATTGATAGATTAATCGGTATATCTGATATTTTTTTAATTTCTTAGTATATTATTTTACATGAGTATTTTATTTTATCCGTAGTGTATTCAATGCTTTACATAGAGCGGGGTTTAGAATATATTTTTTTAAATAATTATGATAAGTTATCCCAGAGAATAATAGTCTGTTCTACAATTGGATTAAATCTTATAATTATTCAACTAAATTAAAATTAATATGTTAATAAATAAATAGTAATTATTTTATTATTAACCTGAAAAAGTATATATCCACAGGAATAAAAAAGTTATAAAAATGAACACCTAAGTATCAAACTCAAAAACATTTATTAGAACAGGAGTACGACTGCCCTTGATCCTCTTTCCTTAAAATACAAGATGCGTCTTCCCTTAAGATATAAATTTGTAACAGCAATAATTGTAAGGGCTCAATTAATATGTTTTGAAAATATCTAGACACATGTGTAACCATGTTAAGCTTATTTAAATAATAAAAATATATATAGAATGAGAAATAAACCGGTATGGGTACCAATTGATCTACCATATTCCATATAAATAGTCTTTATCGAGACGGACATCTGTAAAGCTTCCTTTGACAATCCTAACCAATGTTTCTAACTTTCACTGTAGAATAACATTGAAAGATTCCAAAATCTAAGTTAATGTTTGAAAGATCTACAAACATATTTCTTCTTTTATTATAAATATGGACACAACTTCGTAATTCATTCTAAAGTTGAGTTATAATTCAATAAGCTTTACTAAAAATATAAACAACTTCAAACAGAGTAAATATTTCATTTTCTCATAAGGTGACTTTAAAAAAAGAAAAGAAATAAGATAACATAAGAAACAACTCAATTGGTTTAAATACATAATTCCACACACTTAAATAAAAATCGAAATAATTTGTGTATGATTTCTCGTGACATATTTTCGAGCGACCTCCGGGCAAGGTCCTCCCAATTTGGTGAGGTCGTCGCGCCTGGTCCATGCCCTTATAACTTGATTACCAGTGGAATATTTCCTTACGAATCAGCTCCAGAAGTTTGTGTATGGAATCGAACGTGTTTTTTTGTTTATTATCTCTGTTTCTATCTTATTTCTGTTTTCTGATTTATTTTCTTAGTTTTTCTGTCACAAGATTAGAATGAAGGTTATGTCTATAAAATGAATTTAAATAAACCAGTTAAAATAATATTTGATAATCATTCGTGAGTGTTTAGGAATAAATTATTAAATTAATGTTTGTACATTAAATGTTGAACTTGTTATCTTCCTTCCTATGATGTACTTAAAAACCTTAATCATAAATTAAACCAGTTATTTTTGAAAATATCTTTAAACATGTATAGCCATGTTAAGCTTATTTAAATTTATATAAATATAGAATGTAAAAAACCGATACGGGCAGGGATTCGAACCCGCGACTACTGGGAAACTCAGTTGGTAGAGCCACGGTAGCTCAGTTGGTAGAGCCACGGGAGGGTTTCCCAGTAGTCGCGGGTTCGAATCCCTGCCCGTATCGGTTTTTTACATTCTATATTTATATAAATTTAAACCAGTTATTGATATTTGAATTATTTAGTAAAATAAACAAACACGAACTACAACAAGCATTGTCTTTTAAAATATTTTGGGATCTCTTATTGTACACAAATGAATCTATTAAAAACTCATGATTATCTTTTTATCCAAATAAATTCCATTGATTCAAATTTTATCAAAATAAAGTTACACAAAATATTTTACTCATAAACGTACTACTTATAGCTTATGGCATTTTAAATTATATATATATATAAAAGTAAGTATAGTATAACAAAACAGAATATATGTATCTCATCACAACTGTCAAGATCATTAAATCCACGTATTTAGACTCTGGGGGTCAGACAATAGTTTTTATTGACAGTCAAATCTCGGGATTAAGAAACTCAAGTATTAGTTTCAGATATCATATAGCAAAGGAAACGACTCGTTGAAGCAAGTTAACCGATTGCACAAAGGAGGGTAATGAGGAAGGTATAGAATAACCGCCTACTATCCTTGTTAGATTCAGATGTAAATGATCATTGCAGTTAAAGTCACTTCTAATTCAGAATGTTTTAGTTAAATCTGGTTTACTTTTAAAAGTTAGATATATTAGAGGAACTATTACGAAAGATTGCTTTTGTTTTTAGTCTAATCAAAAGTCACCAAGGTCGTAACAATCCCCCAATTAAACAATAACAATGCACAAACGAGGCATCGAACCCCCTAAACCGGTAACATCAAAGGCCATCAGTAAGTAGGCTGCTTGCGTAACAACCGGTCCGCAAGGTCTCTGTCGAATCAACTACATGTCATTGGTATTTATGTTTATTCGTTTGTCTGTTCGGTAGTTTGTGTATGCGTTATACTGGAGTCTGTTTTGAGTTTGCTTGTACATATGTATATTGTTGACGACGCGACAGTACTCGTTTTTTTGTTTGTGTTTCTTAAAAGCTTTAAATAAACTGGTAGCAGGTTTCGTAAACACTTAGTTTTTTGACGGAAAAGAAGAAATATGTCATGAAAAGACGATGTAACCAAACTTTTCATACATCTATCTGTATTTGAAATTTAATTCTAAAACATTTTTGATGAACGGACAAATATCCAAACTCACATTAACCATTTTAATAGAACTATAAATTTGATACACATATAAATTAAATCCACACGTTAGTATAGCTGAGGTCGTAGAGCTAAGTCGTTGTGACGCACGGGTCAATAACGGTTCAAGATGGACAGGGGACCATTGTTTTACTAACTCGATAGGGCTGTACTAATTTTAATTAATAATTTTTAACGGAAATATTTTTAAAATAAATATAGAATATAATGAAACCGATACGGACAGAGATTTCAAGCCGCGACTTTAAACCGTCCTGTATAAAACCGTCTTTGAAAACGAAATTTATTTTTGATTTAAATAAGCTTAACATGGCTATATTTAACTTATAGATATTTTTGAACAAGTTTATATATTATTTTTTTTTATGTTTCCTTATTCCGAATCCCTATTTTGGCATTTATTTTTAACAATATGTTTTAATTTTTGATATGACAAAGGCCATACTGTTTATCACTCAAGTTCCTTTGTTAAAACAGAGTGCTAATAGCGACAATTAATTCAACATTACACGCCAAACAAGTATGTAAATGAAGTAATTGCCTTGCAAAAATTCTTGTTACACGATTTAATATGTATCATACCTAATGTTTAGGTGTGAATTGTCAGGTTATTACTTGGTATTTTTTAAAGTTTGAAATTTTTCGTTGTAAATTTGAATATATCTGTAGTTGGCTAATATGCTATTTTTTTTATTTCTAGGTTTATAATGTGATTTGGACTCATTCTATGGAACGAGATATTTTAAATGTTTAATTATTTCGAAATCATTTATTTTCAATACATTTTCAAATATTTCACAATTAGGCAAAGGCCTAAAAACATAAATCCAAATTTATAAAAAGGTCAAATAAACAGCGTTATTTAATTAAACTATAACGCGTGAACCCTGCGCTCGAGCGGAAGTCGCTACTTGATTTGAGACGCGCAATGCATAGCGGATGTGAACCTACACTGACATTATTTGTAAATATCTGATTGATTTAGTTTGTCTGTTTTTTGTTGCCTGTTCTTAAATCAATTTAATTAACTTTGATAGTTATTACTTTTGGATTTTAGGTTTTGAATACCTCGGAAACACATTTTTTTAGATGAAACCTATTTTTATCTCTTTCCCTAAAAACGTATTATTAAACGTACAAATTTCATGATGTTTTAAGTATTAAATCATGAGCGTTACAAACAAAGAAACAAACAAACTCACATCCGCACACTCAATAATAATTAAGGTTGGTTTTTATTTCTCTAAATACTACATATAAATGTTTACACAACTGAATTTGCACACATTTAATTTTGGGTATAAATTGCCGCAAAACAGCAGATGGCGTCCAAAACAAAGGATTATGTCCATCTAGATTACCTCAGTCTAGGAAGCATGGCGTTAACCATCTATGGCGAAGACCGTATGTGGCGAAGGGACCTTGCTTATGGCGGGAAATGCGCACATTGTCCTTTTACGTATTTAATGGGTAAATCAATGTGAGGCTTAATCACGGTTTTAAAACGTGGAGCTTTCGATATGGTTAAACAATGTGACAATTATTATCATATGTAATAAATAAAATATTTACAGATAATTCATTCATGCAAAGAGACAAAGTAAACACAAGTAAAATGTTGCTTCGTGTCTTTGTTAATATAGCATTTTAAATACTTCAATATTTAATTTGTTTTCCAAATCCTCTTAACCTTTACCTAAAACTATTAATTTAGAATTTGAAGTTGTTCATGGGTTGAATAACCGGTTAAAATAACCATAACTTCACCCAAGTTACATTTATTAGAAATGCTTAATTAATAAAAAATATAGATTTATTTTAAGACTATAGAAGATTATTGAAAGTTTACTTTCAGTATTACTGTGATTTAACGACTGAAAATAATAATCTTATTCGATAAAATCTTTGCTTCTTAAGTTTTTCTAATGACTCTTGCCCAAGAATAACATAATCCCTGTATCTCAGAGAATTGCCCAAATATACAAATAATAGCCGCAAAATACACTCAGCCTTCATAGCAACTAAACATAAAAAATACAATCCTTTAGTGTTATCATTGCAATTAAACAACCATTAGAAGATTGAGTTTAAAGAAATTGGTATTAATCTCTCATTGTATATACCGATTATTAATTTCGACCGAAAGCGTATAATTCAAATACGTACTTTTAAATTCAATTGAAATACAGTTAAACCTGAATCATGATGAAGTTAGTCGTAGACACCTCAAAAGTATAGAAAAAACTATTTACGTAGTTTCGATATCGGAAATTGGCATTCCTTCTTATCATTCGAGTCATTTGACCTACAAGGAGTAAAAGGTTGTGAAAACTCATTTATGCTTATCACTAAAAGAGGCGTAGTTACTTACTGGTAAATTAGTTTTGAGTGCAAATTCTAAGGATAATTACTTCTTGTTTCTTTAACCATTATAATTATTAGGTACGAACCATCGCCACACACGGTTCACTTGAATATTTATACTACTAAAAGACTTTAACAACACAACTTCCGCTCCAGATTATGTGATCAAGCTTTGTAATTGAGACAAGAAGGTTTTTATGATTTAGAGGCTTTCCCATTTGCAATATTTCTAAATATTTATTGCTAATATATGGCGTTAATTATACAAATATTATTTTATATTTATTATTATTATCTCGTCGTAACAAAAAACATCAAGAAACTTTGAGTAGAAGTATCTTCATTCAGAGGTCGGTGAAATGTTGAAGATCTTATCATAAAACATTTTTAACAGTAATTCAATATCTTAATGACTTGGAGACAAACAGACATATGCAAAACGCGACCTTCAGTTTTAGGACACGAAAGTTAGTGTATCCGTAGTGTTTGTACTTCTAATTGCTGTGTAAGTAAGTAAGTAGGTTAAATAATTACAAATATAGCCATAAAAGTAATAGATTTTAAATTTGTTTTATTAACTCTGTTAATAAAGTTAATAGTCATTTAAAAAAAAACAATTTTTTTGCTTCAAAGTCTAACAATATAGAAAAATACTTAACATATAAAGTTTGGTCTATATAGTGATTGCAGTATTATCAAATTATAAAATACATGCGCAGGCGCAACTTCCGGTATTATTAAGACAAGACAAAGTTTTTCGTAGGAATACATTGTGTGTTTATTAATCACATACTGTGCACTAAAACAGTTTAAAATTCTTAAATAGATGTGGTTATTAATCACATACTGTGCACTAAAATAGTTTAAAATTCTTAAATAGATGAGTCGACAAAACTCTTCTTTAATACTCAATTAAAGACTTTAGTAAATAATATTGATCCTCAATAAATAGTTTGCATAGTTTTTTTATACGAATAATTGTTATAATATTTGTTATATAACTAATATTCTAACCAGTCGTGAGTTAGCAATAATCATTGACAAGACGAGTGTCCAAGTAAGAAAAGCAACTGTTTTACAAACATGCTTAAATATGTTCTTAAAGCATGCGTTCCATCGCACGCTATAGTAAGCTATAATATAATCTATGATTTTGATGAGTAAATAACCTGATACATTATTTATTACTTATTCATAATATTAAATAAATAAGGATACTCGCCATTTATTACCTTTTCTTATTTCCTCGATTTAGATTCGAAAAAAATATTACTCAAAAATAAACTACAGTAACACAAGTAACGAGTAATAAACTAGAATAAGACAATATATACGAACGTAAATTAAAATATTTTCTATTTTAATTTCCTAATTAAAATATTTATAATTAAAATATAACTCAATTTTACTCAGGTTTTACGCATGAAGCTATAAAAATATCTATCGCCTAACCCTGGTAGTGGAATGAGACCTGAACCAGCTGTTACTATGTAGGTCAGACGCTACATGGCCACGAGTTATTAAATATTAGTTTGTATACTTATTGTGGATATTATATTGATTAATATGGATTCCTTAATATTATGACGTGAGGTATGGAGTAGAAAGTAATGAAGAATGTATTTAGAATTGTGACTTACAGTTAACTGATTTCATATAAAATAAATAGTAAACAAATAATATTAGAAGTTCGTATAATGGAACGACTATATATTTAAATTAAGTCAAGGACTTTTAATCGTTTTATTAACGTCTTGATAAACTTCTTAAAGGTCCATAAAAATTTGAAGAAAAACAAAGTGTTCGTAGACATTAATGTATCTTTAATTTTATACATTTGTGTTAAGGCTACAGTATTTCAAGGTATTTTAATTTCAAGAATTTTTTTATCACTTAAATGATAACAAGTTTGAAAAATAATTGTAAAAAAATAACTTTACTTTTATACAATTTTACTATTATTTATTTATTAAGTGATTAATAAAATGGAAAACATTCAAAATTTCATCACTCAAAGTTGAATAACCGTTTTAAGTTCTTATCAGTTACTATAAAATTATAGATAACATCTCCTAAGTTTCGGAGATAACGATGGACCATTAAGCTTTCATTGTGAAGTAATATTTAAATTTTACACATTAATGAAAACTAACCAAGTTAATAAATATAACATAAATAATTAATAAGCTAAGTTACTAAATATAATACATAATGCATTACTTCATGTATAAAGTTTTTTAATAATAAACATATATGTATTGAACTACACTAGTTAATAATTACTAGTCTTAAAACTATGTGCGGTAGGTTTTAAAATGAAAAATTTAAGTTAGTAGGAATTACAATAACACCTTTTTAGTTTTAAATCTAAAATTAAGAGCATACTATAAAATAAATCAAAATCATAACATTCAAGAATTGTTGGTTGATTGAAATGTCTGGAACTTGGATTGTTGACTCATTTGCAGGGTTTATGTTATAATGTTTATGTCAAACATTGTTAAATTTCATTTAAAAATATCAAGTTGAGTCTTTTTTCTCAGCAAAGGAGTATTCCGAGCTGGTGGTACCTTACTTTCGGATTGGCTGTACTGAACATTTTAATGTCTTGACAATTCAAAAGTGCATGTAATAAAGATATAACTACTTGAATAAAGAGAATTGAAATTAAAATAAATACAGCCATTGAGCGCCAAAATACCACCTAAAATGTAAAGACGTTATAAAATTCTAATTATAATTAAATTATATATACCTGTCTGTATCCGTCTGTGTATTATGTGGTAATACGTAGGAGTCGTAAGACAAGGATGTATGTTCGTAATTAACAATTAATAGCTTAGATGCCATCATGCGCACGCGCACAGATTCAGTTTAAAGTGTCAGAACATTTAACATTTAAATAGAAACAGGTTTTCTAATTTAAAAACAAAATAATTTAACACAAATGACTCATTTACATAAATTACCAGAGATGAGTTTATATTATTTATTATTATAAATGTATCTATCTATTTACTGAGAAGATATATGAATCTCTCTACAAGTCTCATTTAAATTTGCTATGTAATATAAATTCTCATGCATCATAATACCTCAATGGTATAAAGAATTGTGACAAAACATGTTGACATGCATTAACAAGTGCATGTTACACGCATTAAATATGTACATGTAACGAGACAAAGAGATTCATTAACAACTGCTTCCTGTTGTTCAAGTAAGATGTATGTGTTCTTACTTAGTACAGATACTTACCTGCTTCTGCTATTTATACTAGGTTTGTGTTGGCGACAGTCTCTGAGTGTTTTAAGCGTGATACGAGTTTTGAGGAATTTATGTGAAGTCTATGCATGTTAAAGAACTTGTACTGACTGGCTGACAATGCAAAACCTAAGCTAATTGAGTAACATTTCGATTACAGGTATAATTATGATATGGGTAAGTAGGTACTCTCTCAGAATGAATTTCTCCAAATATGGAAATGGGGACAAATTCTGAAGAAATAAAAATTACTTTATACCCGATTAGTTAGACTCGTGAAAGATAGTCAGTACTATATAATAATATGAAAATAAGATTTTCACTACTTACGATAGCTCCGTACTTTATTAATATAAAACCTTAACATTTCATATGTATGTTGTTTTAATGAAAAACGCAGCTATAATATCTTAACAATAACAAAGACGGACGGTTAAAACAATAAAAACACTTTCTAGTTTTAATGCAAGCAAAACATCGGGTCACAACTAGTTTAGTCGTTACCGAAACAATGATTCAATTGAAATTTACATCGATATTATTGACTCATTCACTTACTAAGGTGACTTATAATTCTATTGTATTCAATACCATATTAATAAAAATATTTCACGCCGATTTGGTACAATGGCAGGATAACAATACGGCCAAAATATATTGATATTTTCATTCATTGAAATGATATAAAAATATCTCATATTTAAAACAAACAATATCTACAACCTTATTATAATATATGTATTCAAGTTAATGATGCACTTCGATCTAAGCCTCTCACGGTAGCCCACGGTGGTCGAAGGTTGGGTCACGTCACTTTCACAACTGCGTTCGAGTCAAACGGTTTGGCACTTTGGCCAATTTAGTTGTGTTATAACTAATAGGGTATTAAACCCTGTATGGGAATTATATATTTTGTCCATAACTGGACATGCATTCTTGTATAATTATAAATATGTTTTATTACCATAATAAAATTATTGTGTAGCTAAAATCAATCAAATTTATTGCGTTTTGACAGATAAGATTACCATTTTTTTTCATATAATTTCATAATCATGATTTTAAATGATAATCATTTTAAATTCTCCGATATGTCTGATATTATCGACTACATTGAACTTGTGGCTTGTATTTTCTTACAAGATAATTTATTTGAAGCTACAAGGCGGTACATAGTCAGAATACTATACCATAAATTGCTATAATCCAGCTTCTATATCATTATCTAATCTATAATTTTACTGTGAAATTATTTGGTATTTAGTATCATGTAGATTGCACGTAATAAATGATATCGTGTAATACTGTGGTATAGAAGCTGTTGTATGTTCCAATGTGTTGGCCACATGCAGCTCTGCTGGCTTTATCAACCACCATCTATACTAGATGTGCCCTGGGTTGAGCTCACGTGAATTGTGATATTATAGACTAGTGGAACACGATCCATCCCTCTCCGATGCTACAAGTATAGCCAAGTATTGGCAAGCGTTGCCAAACATTGCCCAGCATTGCCAAACATTGCCATGGAAATAAAATAAGTACTACGTCTAGGTCGTAGTAAAAAAAAAATGCGAGGTATATCTCCTTTGAGTTATACATGGGATTTTATAATTTGATAACAATGATGTTATTATTACATTAATATAAGCAATATTAATTTCAGTACACGATTGTTTGATATAAAGTAATTGAAATATATGGCTTTAACTACAGTAAACGCTTCATTTTAGTAAGTTAAATATTTTTTTTGTGTTAAGTTCAAAATCTAATAACAGAGTCAATATTTGCATTACCAATTGCTCTCCATCCACTTTCACCTACTGTATTGACAGACGGACAGACATTAAGTACATTTTAGTAATTAAAAGATAAATATTAACAATACGTCTGTTGTGTGAACTTTTAAGCTTTCCTCTAATTATTTTTGAGATTTTTTTTGCAAGTTATGTAAGTGCCTCCGGGCAGATTAAGAAATGAACACATTTTAGAAAATAAGTTGTTACGAAGTTCGCAGCTTCCGCGAGAGTGATCAATACTACGTGTGATAAATACTACGCTTTAACCATTCTGCGGCAAGTAGAGCTATGTTATTTCTGTTTATTTTGTATACTTTTTTAGTAATGTTAAACATATTTAAATTAAAAATAAAAGTATTGCATTAAAAATGAATCGTGTAGATTTGAACTTCCAACCTCTAGGAAACTGACCCGTCGTCCAACAACTGGGCTGCCCTGTCGCTACCCGCATCGATGAATCGAGCATTGGAAGATTTTCCAGAGATGGCAGGTTCGAGACCTGGTCGTGTTCATAAATTCATTATTCTATATTTATTTAAGACTTACTTACTATGATTATTACTTTATTGTTATACTTTTTTAGTATATATGAAAATAAAATAAAACCATTAACTTCCTATTATCTCATTATTATATAAGAATATCATATATAAGGATTATAGGAGTATATCAGTAAATTTATAAAATTAAATGAAAATTGAAAAATTGAAAATATACCTACGGATTTTTTAACATTATTTATAATATCGATTTCAATCAGTTATAATGTGTCTAATAGTTTAAAAAAAAAACACATTGTGACTGGGATAATCTAGACTTCTATTGTAATACCATCCCTAACTTTACCTTTGTATTTAATATATCAGCCTCAATTTGATTGAATTACTTAATATTCTACCGACTTATTACGAAGTAAAATGATTATTAAAGATTACTTGCAATGTTATAATCAAGGTATACTAAGTTTTTATTGCAAATTTATACATATTGTAACAAAGTGATTAATGGTCTCGCAGTAATACTAGTTGTGATGGACACACTGACAGTACCAAAATATAAAAAGTTTAATTATTTATTACATTATATCTATGACGAAACTCACCTAGATACTTTAAAGTAGATTAAAATTTAAACTTATCATTCTTTACATGTTATCAATGGACTGTCAACTTAAATATTTCTATAGTAATAAGTACAAGAAACGTGTGTAAAGGACTATGCGCTTGCGCAAGTCTCGTGACCGATCCGTCACAAATCGACACCCTCGGACCTTCAGAGTAACCTCCACTCTCATATTGCATGTGATAATTACCGACAGATAAACATCCCTTCTATTGCGAGAAAATGATAGTAATCTTGTATGTATGACTTACTATGTATTTAACTGTGAGTCTGTGTATGATTCCATGTTTATGTAAGTGTTATATGTATTTTGTATTTTTTTTCTATGAATTTTATCAAATTTGCAAGGATTTTATGATTAATCAGTTAATCATAGTCATAACAAAATACGTATTGATAAGCTATATGATAATAAACGACCTTCCGCCGCATTCCTTAATGATAGGTATAGAATATCTATTAAATATGTAGTTTCAATAACATCTTTCTATGCCGACATATTTTTTATTTATCAAACGTGTGGGAAATACGAGATCTCGTCGATTATAACATAATTGTCTAATAGCCGTTTACTCAATAAGTTGTTTGCTTAAAAACTACTTAGAGATTGAATGTCGTATTCAAAGAAATATAAATGTTGATAATATTAATTGCGAAAGCTTTAAATTTATCAATCATGAAAGCTAATGTCAATTGATTCTTATCATTATCAATCTACAATTATCACGCAATAATTTTAATTATATCGTGTATAATTGATTTCAAACTTGGCTAGTCATATTAGCAAATTTACTTTGATTGGTTTTGACTTCGCTTTCTTGTTTGAGGAAAGAGTGGTGGTTATGCTAGTGGCCTTGAATTGTCAAATTATCACAAACTGCTAGAGGAACTGACCTACTTCTAGACTCCCAGTTGACACTGTAACCATTTTAAACTTCGAACCTTTGGTAAATATGTGTGTATGTAATAATAAAAATAATTAAATTCGTTGAAATGATCTTAATGAAAAGACTTTCATTGCGAAATTCAAGGATTCTTATTATCCAAAATAAAGCGTAAGTCACACCTCAAACTACAAGTCTTAGATTTGACATAACTTGGCCTATGAACTATTCATTTGTTAATAATTCATATGTATAAACATGCATAACATAAATAACACCTTCAAATCCCGTAAGAGGTAGACAGAGGAACACATATTAAGTACAAACCCCGTCAAATTCATTAACAAAGGCTGTACTAAAATCGCGAAGCCGCGAGTGGAAAGTTAATCTAGTAGATATAAAACCTTCTGTATGTTTAAAAAAAGTTAATCAGGATTCTAAGCTATATTATTAAAAATAAATATCAGTGTTGACAGCAAAAATTGCGTCAACATAATTATTATATTTGACATCACATTCGTTCACTCAATCTCATTATTTAAATCATAAAACCTAATTATGTTTATCTGACTTAATTCCTAATATCTAATATTAATAAGAAAAAAACACTGTGTGTATTACAATGACCAGCTGTATGAATAATATTTATCTTTAATATCGATAATGTTAACATTTCGATAAGAATGACTCAATTAATTCATTTTAGCTGACATCATTTGTATATAGTTCCACTTCCTTTCGAACTTTCAAAATGCTAAGAAATTTATTTTAAGGCTAAAAGGATTTTTATTTAAATAATATATTGTATATTAAACTACAATAATATTCAAAGCAAAACAGGTAATACGACAGTTTAGTGTCGTTAAACTAATAAAGTAGAAACTGGAAGTGAATCTTGTTGAAATAACTGTAACAATTTTGCATTTTAGAACCCTTACGACAATAAAAAATAGTTTTACTGCGTGGTACTTAAATATTTATATAGCAAAATATAATAATTATAATAATAAAAATCAGGTAGGTACGGGCTTATTGTACCATCTGGTGGAGAGAACGAGATTGGATGACATATTTTATTTTCATAAATATTACTTCCTCTGTTTTGGCCGGTGAAGAAGAAAACCACGTGGAAATTATGCGTTGTACCCCTTACCTGCCCAAGGTTACAAGTCTCTTGGAACCTTTACATTCCTAAAAAGAAGATTTAGGACTCCCTTTATACCATGCACTCAGGTACATCATACATGTGTAAGGGACTTAAGAAAATACTTTTAAAGCGTCAGCGTATAATTGGGGCAAGATTACAAACAAAAAAATAATTTTAGGTAATCTCATATTATCTCTCCACAAATTAGACATGAAGATAATATAAAAGATATTTATTAATTTAATAATTTCTCAGTGAGCGAAAACCACATACTTGTAAAATATGCCCCAAAAATGTGCTATTTATACCGCCTCATCCTATCAGGGCAACGACCGCCAATGAACCAAGAAATATTTTAATATTTAACAGGCAATCGAATTAATTTGGTCCCAATAAATAGTTTCTCTGATAATAAATTTAGACCAAAAACATGTTAGAAAACTTTTTTTTAAACAATATCTTTAAAAATAATGTTTAATAATATCTATCATGTTTATAGATAGTTTATAGCCATGTTAAGCTTATTAATATTTTTAAATAAATATAGAAAGAAAAATAAACCGGTAGGGGCAATGATTCGAACCCGCAACCTCTAAAAAAACTGTCCCGTAATCTAAACAGTGATCTCTAAAATATTCCAAAAGACTAAACTTTATAAAATTGTTACATATTTCATGGCAACTCTAACTTCAAGACATTTATATGTACTAACTGGTGTAGAATACAGGAATAAATATTTTCACTAAGTAATCTGTCTTCTACATTTCATTATTATTATTAGAGACGAAATAGAAATACGTAGTTATCATTTCTCATCTACAAATTATCTTCAAAATGAAAATAATATAATGAGAGTATGACGAATTGTTTCAAAACATCTTTAAGTTATTCGCGTCATAATGGAAGACAAGTGTATTACAAGTGACCGGCGCAAGCGCAACTGTTTCGCCAAAATTGATTTACTCAAATTGACCTTAATAACAATAGCATTTGGCGCAATTTAGCGTGGCCGTGATTACAAAATGGCTACTTCCTCGTTATTTTAAGTGAAACACTATAAATTGTAAATTAATGTTTTTATTTTAATATCCTTGATGACTCACTTATAGCAGTGCTATTTTGTGGCAATGTGGTGATTGCTTTAATTAATTGTGGCTAGATATTTTGTCAATTTGTATAATTAAGGAATAATTCATGGTTTCAATTTCAACAGATGTTATATGTGTAACCAATTGTTTTCTCACACTAAGATAAGGATAATAAAGAAATTAGTAATAATAAAGAACAAAGATAGCAATTAATAAGTCATTAATCACTTTAACAGATTAACGAGCGATCCAGAGAGTAATTGTGGTGGAAACTATCAACGTTTATTGAGGATTTTGTCTTTGTTAGTCCATGACGTAATAAAAAAGACCTATAAACATGTATAGCTATGTTAAGCTTATTAAATTTTAAATTAAATAAAATTATACATTTAAAAATATTTTGATTAAAAATGATAGATAAAACTTTAACAGAACTTTACTTTTTTACTTTTATTCCCTGAAGCAGTAGCAATTGATCAATTAATTTCAATTAGTTCGATTAAAGATTCAAATAGAATGTGAATTATTAATTAAACAGTTAGGTGTTTCTGGGATTAAAAAAAAATCGTATGCAAATTTAATTTGCAAAAGCTTTATTTGTAATTTTATTTCCCTAAACACTTAAACTCTATAAGACTAGATTACCTAATTTAAAGTATGTCATTAGTTCAAACCGATTTAAGTTATTAAAGGAGTGTAAACTATTTCCCATTGTGGAGTTTAATCTACTTTTATTTGGTAAGGAAATAGCGGTCAAATGTTATGTTATAGAGTAGTAACTAGTTAATAAAATCATTGACTACAAACAAGCTCGCCCACGTCTTGCTCTGACTTTTATTGCATTTAAATGGAGCTAATAAATCTTACAAGCATTTAATTTGTGCGTATATTTGTCTGAATGCATATATATAAAAGAATGTTGAGTATTTACTCACCATCCCGCTGGTCGAGTGGTTAGCGCAAACGCCTAACGTTTCGTGGTGCAAAGTGATTTGGGTTCGATTACCGACAAGAACAGGCGTGTATGTGATGAGCATAGACATCTGTGTTTTTGAGTTTGACCGTTATTTAATATATGAGAGGTATTTATAATGTGCATTTATATGTATTTATATCGTTGTCTAACATCCTTAATAGATCAATTTGTGTAATTTGTCCAGTGATATTATTATTATTATTTGCTTCATATGATTTTCTTGTCTGAGACTGAAATACACTCAAATTAAAGGTAAGTATTATTTTAGAACTTTATTAAATTAAATGTTGATTTTATTGATATTATATACATTATACATATAAACTGTTACTGTTAGACCAAGAAAGCTGAAAAGAAACCGTGGATGATCATTGTTTTCATATGATTCATTCATAACGTAGAAAACGTATCTTTATGTTGAAAAACACACAACACCAAAACACACGTTTTGGGTTCTGGTGGTTATTATTGCAATCATTAAACAGACAAAGTCGGTGACAACAGCTATGTTGTTAATAAAACAAATTACTTCAATAACTAAACCAATATTATATATTCATATAATATTATTTACTTTTTGTAAGAGCAATTTCATGTCAACGTTATTTAAGTAAATAGAAGCTATTTAATATAACTTCATTCAATCTTGAGAATAATTTATATAAATAGATACCTATTAAAATTCAGTCAATATAATAATAGTACAATTATCAATAGATTAAATGGTTTCCTATGATTTAAAAGATCTTTTTATATTAAGACTATATAACATTTAATAACATATCACAAATAACATATTTTTTATTGCACAATGAGGATAATATTACTTATTTTCCATTCATAAAATATAAATACATATATGTATATATGTCTACTTGTTTGTATGTTTATTTATCATAATTATATATTCATCGTGATATGAATGGTTTTAATGTTTTTCTGCGTAATGATAGTTCATTATTAGTCTAAAATATTTTTTAGGGTTATTATGTTTTTTTATAATGCTGAACTAAATTTAGTAAACTTAAACGTCTTCGTCGTTGAATTAGGTTAGGAATAATCGTATTCATTATAATCCTAAGTAGAAGCTAGAGCCATTTTTTATGTAGAGAATCAAATGATATAAGTTAATATAAAAGGTAATCCCATAAGATAATGTAGAAGGTAATGAAAATATGAATCTGTAAAACGATTGTCTATATGTGCGTTGCCTTGCGTTAATTCTCATTAAAAGATGCGTTACATCTCATTAAAAATAATATCATAATGTTAATGTCTCCGGTTCCGTTAGAATAATTAATTGCACACACATATACTCACAAACACACACAAACACTCACCAACATAAACACACAAAAATAAACATACATACACATGATATTTTGATTCAGTTAATGTGAATAATATCAACGTTGTCTTACAGGTAGATAGAGTAGTGCGTAAAGACTAGTATCTTAATTATGTAATATCTAATATATATGTATGTATTTAATATGTAAATAAATGTGAACGTTGTAATATATGATGTGAACTAAACTTAAATCGAAATTTGACCCACTGGCATCTCAGCGTGGTCTCCGAATAAGTATCCACATCCTGATTCATTTTACATTTGCAACGGGGTTAATGTCTTATTTATTATAGATTCTTATCTGCATAGTTACGGATTTGAACATTTTGTGTACTATAATTACTTAAAATTTTATAAATACTTATATTAAGTACTTGTATATTTCCGCATGGTATTAGAAAATGTGCTCGATATATCTTTCGGACCGATTTTTTTTGTTTGTTTTTTTTTATAATTCTCTTAAAACTATAATCAGACTAGTTAATTGCCCCTCCTGTTCATGCTCGTAGAATTTTATCAATAACGGAACAGAAGACGGACCAGACAGACACAAACAAAGAAAAACAGATTAGAAGAAACAGGAGAAAACCGTATGCTGAACAGACATGTATATAACATTAATTATATATTAAATAATAATGATGATATAATATTACCATAGAATGAATAATGTAGAGTGTATTTAGTTTGTAAAGCATTTCTTTAGATTAGCGTAATACCATCACTCCTCGTTCCTCTATATATTAAGCAACCTCGACAAGGTAAGGAAGATGCTAAAAAACATTCCGCAGACAGCTTGGCGAATCGATAAGTGTTTTGTAACTGAAATCATAGAATTATATTGCGAAATAAGTGTCCGGTCACCCCGCATTATTCAATTGTACGGTACTTACATAAATAATACTTGTCATATAAATCTCAATGAAACTAGGATTGTTCCCTTAGAGGTCATTGCTTGATAGAGGGCTTTCGATTGATAGTTTGATAAAATCATAATGATCGTCTACAGAACCTGTAGATACGAAACTATTTCTTTATAAAATTTTTTAAACGTGTAAAACTCAATAATTACATTTTTTTTTTTAAATGCTCTGAAAATTATTCAATTTACAGAACCTGTCCTACTAATTGGGATTCCTTTCATTCAAGACAAATAAAAAAACAAAATTGTCACATTTCCCGCCAAATCAGCACGCCTTTTTTTTAAAGATGGCGCTCAGTTGACAGGTGTGCAATAGGCACTCGGCGCCCGCCAAGTATTTCCGATCCTCTTTTTTTAGACAAATATAACGCCGCCACCCATTCAGCCGATGACACTCGCTCCCAATCAAGTTCTATTTTGTCTGTGGTATGTAATTGGCAATTATGATGTCAATAACTCCGTTAAATCCATAACTCGTTTGGAAATATTGATTAAATAAATGATATTAATGCTTCAATAAATTAAATATCAAATGTATATTGGTCGAAGATACCAAAAAAATATATATATAAATAAAAGAAGGCGAGGGTTATGAATAAAATAAAATTTATTAAGCTTGATAAGTGTCAGATCTTTGGCAATAATTGTATTATATAAGGTGTTATATTCACACATGAGAGCCATAGACACCGTTAGGGTCAACGACTTGCTATAAAACTCTAAAGTAAGGATAAGAGAAACGTACGAACCTTATATCTTAATTCAATCTATAAAAAATGAAACAGGGCTTACAAGAAAATAAGAGAAGTTGTGTTATTTTACCAACCAACGTAATACAGTTAGAAAATAATAATGTAATAGGTATAAATTTAAATTTTAGTTTGATTATATTTGGTCCATGTCAGAATCCTGTCTGACCTCTGATGTCAAACATGAAGTACAATCTCGATAAACACAAATCATAAAATAAATTTTATAACCGAGGCAGAAACTTGAGCGTTCAATCAGCAACGCTTCGAATTTTAAGCAGTGGGACATTTTTGTAACCTTTTTTTCAACCTTGGCATTGGAAACCAAACAAAATTTAAACTTGATACTGGATCGGTGATATCAGGAGCAAAACATCCAAGATGTCGGGGTATTATTAATGTATCTACTAGGAATCGAACCAAGGACGACCGCTCAGACGTTGACACAACTGACACTTATGTAGGGTTGGCGCATGTCTTATGTTTACAAAATGGCATTGTTCACACATTAATTATTCATTTATTTAAAAGGACTTAGCTTAAATTATTGCGCCAATAGTGGATTTTTGCATCAAACAATTTCTACTAAGATATGTAGAGTCTCATGATATTTCTTTTCCGGTCAAACCTGGGCACATATTTTTAATGTTTGGTTAAATTATCAACAAATTAATAACTATTATACAACTAACGTAAAGCAGTTTATGAAGTTTCTTTAATCAGTAAGCAGTTATACATTTTATATATACGTAATGAAATATTTCAATGAAATAATGCACATAGGTACCAAAATAATTATATGTATTCTTCAAATAAATTACTACTATTAACAAATGTAAAATAGCCAACCCTAGTCTATAACGAATTGCGCGCCATTGTTTAGAACGAGGAGCTATCTAACTCGATGCGACAGACACACACTTGTCAGAATTTATTAAAATATCACTACTAATGTTACCAACACTTTGTTATAATTACAACGCACAGACATCCTATAAACACTATTGTATTTATAAGGTCTTAGTGTCAATAACAGCAAGGCTGCGCGAGCGCATCTGTTTTAAACGAAAAGATAAATGGTACTATATTAGAAAAATAGTCTAAAAGCCGATATAAGATAAGCCTATTAAAGTAAACAACTATTTATGCTTGATTTTTTCTAATTGAATTCTATTCACTCACTCTGAAAATTATCTAAACCCTAATTTAGTAAAAGTTTCCAATTTGAACTCCTTATAACAGTCATTTGTTAGTGAACGTTTTAACCTCTGACCCGAACGCTAAAAATAGCAAAGTATAAGAACTTCTTAGTAGCAGTGATTCACTTGGGAACATAGCATTAAATTATTCTTAAGTTGCATATTTAACCAGTTTACATTATTGACATGTCATTTGCAAATTGTGGTTTTACACACGACTGTGCTCGTCTACAAACAGATATTAAAAACTCGATTGAAATAATCTATAGACATATTTAGCCATGATAAGCTGATTTACATTTTGAAATAAATATAGAATGAAAAACAATTATTATCACTGGCAAGAAAAGTTGAGCACAGGACACAGTAATTCAAATGACAGAGCGACGGAACATTATATCAGTGATCGCAGGTTTGAGTCTTGCCGGTGTTGATGAGTTCAAAATCTCATTTTTTACAACAATACATATTATATTGTGTATATTTTTGTTGATAAACTTCTTAATAATACAATACATCGGATCTCAACTATATATTATCTTGAATACAAATATATTGTGTGAATATGACCTCAATTGATCTAATCGTTTGTGTGACTAACAGACTACATCAACGATTAAATATATATATAAATCTATATTTGTTTGTAAGTTGGTTAGAGAACCAATTCACCCGTTTGCAATAAAACTTAGTTAAATTGTTTTGATTGTAGACATATTTCAAAAAAATTAAAAATATTATAATACCAAACCCCTTTGTTCATGACACTCAAAGGAATACACATCCAGTAAATATATATACAATGATACGTCGATATATATGTCTTTTTATAAAACTTCTGCGACACTTTTATTGAAAGATGTTAATTAGGATTTAATTAGGGATTAATGACACAGACTTATATTACTTACACAGTATCTACACACAAGACATGTAAACACACAAGCTAGAGCTAGTTCATAGATTAAACTCCACCAAGATAAGATAACATAGAATTAACTAGTCAGTTTAACCTAGAATATGACATGAAATTCCAAATGTTACTTTATTACAGATTGTTACATTACAGAATAAAAGTTCATTGTTAATTTGATGACCACTTGGTGAAGTAGTCAGTAACCCTAACTGCTACCCTAACTGCTAAGCATAAGGTTGTGGGTTCGATTCCAACTACGGACCTGTGTCTTTTATTTATTTGTTTGTGAAGCCCTCCGTGATATATTTCTTAAAGCAGGAACTTTTAAGAAAATGTTTTAAAGGTTATGCTAAAGATTCTCGCTGCTGCTCCTTCTCCTATTTTATAAAAAAACCTTTTTTATAAAAAAAAATATTTAAAGAGAAGGTTATGATGATTTATAAGATTATAAGATATAAGTAGCGATGATTTATAAAGATTCTTGTCACCCTTCTGCATTTTAATTAATTTTTTGACAAAAAAACAATAAATATTCATAATTAATAATTTTTCAAATAAAAAAAACAAATTCATAAGAGAAAATCTTTTAATTAAAATAAAAAAATATATTCCGTTTTTTGGTTCAATCGGCATTACATTAAAAGTCAATAACAACTTCCAAAACCGATACTCTATCTTAATAAATATTATTGAATCAATCGACTGCACGTATTACTCGCATACCATTTCTCGGAATAGGGACGATTTATTTTTAAACAACTCCAGAATGTGATGACAGTGACTACTAACTTGATGACGTCACTACTTGTGGGTAGATGTACGAGTAGGTTTGTATTGCAGTTTTTAATGATATTAGTCTATTAGCTTTTTGTTTGTTTAATAAATTAATTCAATTTAGTTTAATAACTTAATTAATATTGCCATGCCATGTTTCTGATCTAAGTTAGACTACCTATACCAAGACTTAGTCCTATACTTATATCTTCTAATCTGTGATATCAAATATTGATGAATTACTATTTTTATGACGTTGGGGAGATTATTTTTTTTTTCAAAAACCGAAAAATGGGTGATTTTCATATATATTCTTTTATCTTACTTGATATTTATTACCCAAACCTATTAAAACTTTATTGAAGACTATTTTTACGATTTAAGCATTGACAGCTGTCAATTAAAACTGTGCAGTCGCTGTCCCAAGACACCCCATCCTCCTCTAAATCCTAGTAGTTTATAAATAAATATTATATTTTATTCATAAACTTATTATTATGTTCCTTTCTTACACTATTAACGCACGAATGCGAATATTTATATATTCCTATGTGTGTGTGTAATGACACTAAAATGGCTGTACATAATTTCATAATACTACAGTACAAGACAAAATCCCAATTAAATAATATAAATAACTCCAATACAATCTTGAAGTCATTGACCCTTCATTAATAAATTCAACTAGGATACAACGAAACATGTTAATCCGTAAAATATTTCCTTGTCTGTTACAAATATAGTATTGATAGTACATGAGGGTAGGTCGGGATTTAGATATATATAACTTTTGTAAAACAGGTGTTTGTATAGATTTAAACGTTAAGCTTAAGGAGAATAAAATACTTTTTTTTTACTTTAAAAGAACTAAAGTTGTATTTTAAAACATATGTGTTAAAAAATATTTTTTTATTTTTTTTACTTATAAGGCACTTTTTTAAATAAATAATAATAATACTTTGAAATTAGAGGTTTTTTTTGTGTGCAAAGATTACATTAGTTGAAATTTCACTGATTTCTGTATTACGTATTTCTTGTATTTAAGTGTTATGTAATTTTTTGTATTGCATATATGTAAATTTTGTAATTTGTAAATAAATAAATTAAAAATAATGTAAAATGTATTCGAAATAACGATAACTATAAACGATAATTAGTTTTCGGTTTTCATTGATATTCTATTAAATTAGCTAACTAGAATTTAACTTTCTCTTATATTGGGTCTATATAAGCTCTACAACAAATAAGCAAAAAATACAGACAGCAGAGCTAAATATCATTTATATAATTATACCTAAACCTCTGTAATAATATTAAATGACCTAATAAAAAAATATCTATTTTTTGCATTTTTTTTGGTTTCATTCTTTATTAAAACAATAATACAAGATTACATATGACTATTACGTAATAATTTCGCCGTCACTTAATTAACATATCATATAACAAAAGAGAAATTTTAATATCGAAATTATAATATATGTTTTTTTGTCAAATTCACGAACACGTGGGAGACGCTTAACTTTAATAATTGTCAATAAATTTAAAACTATGAACTTAAAAGAATAACGAACTTAAAATGAAAATAATAATAACCATTTACAAATATAATTTGTAAGCTTTCATTTATATAATCATAACTTGTAATACCGTAATTCTTTATTATAACGTAATTTTACAAAAATAATTTTATAATTAATGTATTGACGTAAAAGTAAGATAAATAACACATGCACTAGAATAATTAAAAATAATTAAAACATTTTAATTTTATAAAATAAGCACTATTTAAATAAATCATTACAACATGAAATAATTCTATAAATAAAATATTGTCCTCGTACTTATATCTTGTACTTCCCAATGACGTTTCGTTATTCCTTTTTAAGAAAATATCATTAAAATGACAAATTTACCAAGAAGAGATTATTTAAGTCACAAAGTAGCTGATTCACATAAATTCTAAGCACTTATGACTGGACAATGCTTGGTCTAACTTTAAGTACATATCACCTATATTTATAAATTTAACTAAAAATTGTTGTCAACGCGTCTAAAATGATAAGCAAAATAATTTCTTATCTCTTCAAAATCATCGTTACTTTGAACTTTGAAGTTGATTAAATAATTATAAACATAATATTTTTTTTTATTATTTATTTCATGTACCAGAGTATATACAGAAACGAAATTAGGTTATCCGATGAGCTTATCTCTATAATCAGATCTCTTCCACCTACCCATAAAAAGAATATTTGTGAAGTAAAACTTCATAATATATTACGAGCATCAAAGCACGTAATATTATTGTATTAAATGTAAATACCATGTTTTCCTCAATAATCTTAAGGTCAATTATTTAGACCACTGCTTGAGGTCAAGGTTGTCTTCTCGCAAATGTTTACAAGTTACTAGTACAACTTACTTTCCTTTAATATTAATACATCACGCATAATATATTTTAGATTTTTTAAAACATTACTCATTACTATCTCTATGTATCTATCTCTACTAGTATATGTCTAATATATGTATGTCTAATATATATATATATATATATATATATAGAACTTCGACCTTTTTACCGCCCTCTGTTTTCGGACGTCGAGTAAGACATTGATAGAGTAATTATAAAATGTATATTATATAGATTTATGTTTATAAAAAAAACTGCAAATAGTAAAAAAATAATAATAACTTATTGCATTTCATGAACATATATTTTAAAATGTTTGTTTGTCTATACATATTAATTCTCGGACCTCACGAAAAACACTGAACCTATTTTTTAAATGTATTTCTAATGTCTTGTAGATAGAATTAAATAACATTTACATATTCATTAATATCATTGACGAACTCTAATTTACAAGTTGGCTATTTCTGCCTTGCTACTAAAATGTGTAAGTGTTATTTGTTGGATATGGTAGTTATTAGCGTGTAGGTGGGATTTTATAATATGTGACATTTGTAAGCCTAAATCGATTGTGATGAGACTTTCACAGGATGAAAAAAAAATCAACGGAAACACTGATTTATTTACGAATAACGCGCTGGTGAATGCAATAACTTCAAAATTAAATAAAACTAAATATATCAGATAAAGGTAATTTCATAATAAATCTATTCGTAAAACGTATAAGTCAGGATCGGCTAAGGTCGGTCGGCTAGCAATGACCTCTTTCGCCATATATGTTGCGTTGCGAAAAGTACCTCAACATTCCCGTGAACATCTGTTCATGAAGGTCTTACGGACTTTAATATGTCATGATTACTGTAGGAAATGTTTGTTATAATTGACTGTTACGTTGTTACGTTGTCTTGGTTACCACGAATCGATATTTTGGTACGGGTTTTAACTTAGATTATAATTGAATTGTCTGTCAGTCCTGTCCAACTAAAGACTTATTCACTCATACGATTTTCAAGTTGGTTAAACTTGTTTTTTTTTACCATCTCTCGTTTCTCTCTTCTGTCTTAATCTATAATAGCTGAGCCGATTTTTATTGGACTGTTAGTACGTTTTTGCGGATTTTCTAAACAACAGTTTACGGTATATCTTGCCTCTGTACATATAAAATATATTTATATATTTGGATAATCGATAGTTGTAAGTTTTGGTTAATTGATAGTAGAGAATAAATTTAGATATAGTTACTAAGTTTTACCTCATTATACATTGTTTAGGTACTTTTTAGATATTACTACGTGATGTTAAAGTTTATTTTCACCTTTAATATACTTAATAATCATAACTTATAAATTATTACAACCTACTCAGAAATAACTTGGTTAACATTGACCTTGGATTAATACTCGTTACTGAACATTGAATACATGATTCATTTATTTTTTATATATAAAAACAGTACAATCTATCCTAAGGTAAACAAACAATATAATACATATTTATTATATGTATATAAATAATATTTACAAAAATACGTAGTCGTCGCAATCCTATCGATTTTTAAATGTCGCGTGACTCTAGGTTGTAAAATTAAAAAATAATATGTTCTCTATCAGAGCGTATTAAATCTAATTGACCAATAATGAATAGTCTCTATAATAGATTAATTTTAATTTTAACTAAGACAGATATTCCCTGATGATAATGTAAAAAACAACCAAGAACTAATAACTCTATTTAGACTCTATTTAGAATTCCGTACCAAGAGATCACATCACACAACACCAGTAAGTATATTGGTTTATATAGATTTACTTGATTTTCAAGAGCGAAATAAAACAGAAATTTATTAACAAATGTGTCTATCGTTTTCTTAGTACATTTCGTTATCTTTTCTGTTACTAACCCCCGATGTAGAGATGGAGCACAATAAGGATCTACATTTTTAATTCCTAACTCCCAAATAAATTATTCTCTACTGTAGGAGTATTTTTTTTGGTAATACACCAGCATGATACAACATATTATTAAATAAACCACTATGTTTGTTTATAATGTCTTTATTTTCTTAACATTTTTATTATAAACATATCAAAACTAAGTACTAAGTAATCATTTTATATCCATGTGTCATGTCCGTTAATATTGACAAGTAAATTATTTAAACTAGAGAACAAGTCACGAGCGGCAGCGGATATTAGTTAGCGGTGATTGGTGTACTCAATATGACATCCAAATGACGTTGAAATGACTAACTAGATGTAAAAAATAAAAAAGTTTTTTTAATTGAAATATTTTTCGGTTCATAGGGAGGTATGACGCTTGTATGCTTTTAAACATATTAATGTATAAGTTAGTTATTATTATATAAACAATCATTCCGCGCTATAAGTATGTCACTTGGACGCTGTAAGTGTTAAGTGAGAGATTGTGTAATTTCTATAAGTCCGTTCGTTGACAGATCGTACTTACGATTGTGTTAACTAAACTTCTTCACGTAGTGGGTCAATGACAATAAGTGAAATGAAATTGGCAAATTGCTAATATACTTACAAATAGATGGGAATTTAAAGTAACTTATGTAGAACTTACTGGCAAAAATATCAGTTCTTTAAGTAGTTGATTGGCTAGTTGTATTTTTAAAATATTCGTTTTACATATTTACGTAATAAATTAATCTTATTTTAATAGAGGCGAACGTGCTTACGATATTAATTTTCTTTCTTATTTGATATGATACCTATTTATTTATTTATATCTCTTAATAAAAATATAAAAAGTTATCCAATAATATTGTTTTTTTTTTAAATATTCGGTTATAATTTAAATATGTTAGAACTTCAAGATTTACTTTCCACAAGATAGAGTATACAGGAAAAATAAACTTACCAGTTTTTCAATCACACACACTATCGTCACCTATTTACACAGCACGCACACATCACTGTAGCGGAGTCACTGCCACTGTATTTAAAATTATCCTGAAAAAATATATATGTCACAGAAAGGGCCATAGAAATCAAAAATATTACTTTTACATATTCAGATTCGTGTGCATAAATGTATATTTTAATAACCTGCGTTATAATGCTAAGATCACTCTTAAAAGCTACCATGCACTGTTTCTATATACATCCGAACAAGTCAATACAACATCCAATAGCTTTCTATAAATACCGCGGCACTTACAAAGCAATGCTCATTAAAATTATTTACTTTGTGTATCCAGATTACTCTCTGTTACTGATTAAATAAAATATTTTTTTTAATATGTATATATATATTATATATTTCTGTTTTTATGATTTCAGTTGATTCTTAAAATCTCAGCAAAACTTATATTTTTTTTATCACAAAGTTGTTAAAATTTAAGAAAGCATTTAATATTCCAATCTAAAACCGGTTAAGAACCAAAATTATCTAGTTAGTCAAGTTTCCGACATCCGAGCGGTAAGGTGCGCCGGCGCATCCCACGCGCTGCCTTGAGCCGCCAACACTAGGTTCCCGAGATATACCTTGTAAATACACTTTCTTCATTACAGATTATATATTATATTAAATATTTTAAAAATATAAAGTTATGGGGAAACATAGATGGTACATACTAAAGATAAAAAATAAAGATAGATAAAATGGAAATCGTAAAATAACCGAAAGCTATATCAATTTAATAAATAAACACGTGAAATGATTAGCATGAGGCCGGGTTTCACTATTTAACGCCCTTATCGGTTTTGCTTTCGTTTATCGAGATATACAAAATTGTCTTCTAATACTTTGAATGTAGGATAAATAGAGTCATAATAAATCCTGTAATTTTTATGTAAAAATCTGTGGAACAGTAACAAAAACATACATTTAGTGTTTGTAATATAGTCCTTCAATCAACTACCTTGTTCCGGAAAATATATGAATATTTTTTATTTTTCAGCTTCATAGTGAAATTGTGTAGTATATATATCCGAAAAATTCTTTCTTACTACATAATTTTATAAAGTTTGTTATCCGAAGTTTTGAAACAATTCCGATTATGAAAATATTCAATCAATTCTTAAAATAATCAAAATAAAATCAATTCTTAAAATAATCCAAATAAAATTATTTTTTTTATTCGTAATTGTTTTCAAACTTGTATGAAAACTGTTTGAAGTTTTAATATAACTTAAAATTATAAGCTAAGCCTCGGTCTCCTCTACACGTTATAAGTAAGGTCGGAACCTCGCAGTTAGTCACAGCTCACTCACGGCCACTTACCTTATACGATACATACTCAATAATATAACTTCATATTTAGAGTTAATTTTCTTTGATAATATCTTGTACATATTCTATATTTCTAAAAAATAGTGACATTCAAAAAAAGAATTTACTATATTTAAATAACGTTTATAAAAAAGCATTATTGCCACAGTTCAAAAATGAATCTCAAACCACAAATTTATCGTAGATTCAAACTTGTCACCAATAAAACTAAGATACCCTCCTCACGTTCGATATTTGAACCGCATCCGTTGTTATAACGAGCTACCGTTAAATAGTTTATTATAGGATTCTAAACCGTATACAAACAAGATAAGATCTATGATGTATTCATGTATAAAGTTAATTTATTGTTGATTCAATTCTATTATAATACCGTTAGTGGTTCGTGGAAACATATTTAATAATAAAAATATGCGTATGATATGTGTTTAATATAAATCCCTTAATATTTTGCAGCAAATTTAATTTAAGTGAGCATTACATGTTTGAACACCATAAAACGTTATTACACCGCCTTGGCAAAGCTTTATCGATCTATCAAACGCCCGCAAAGGCGCCAAAAGGATCCAAGATGGCGCCAAAATAAGCCACAGTACATGTAATTGGTAAAATTAATATGTGGTACGTTTGATCTATTTTCTGTCGAGGAAGCGACGGCCCTTACGGGATTGAGACCCATCGTCTATTTTTGACACGTAGCAAAACGTACGGACACCTTCCTTCGAGCCCTGCTTCCGCCATTACAAAACACTAGGAATTTTAACAAGCGAAAGAATTCAAAAGTATTTGTTAACTCATATCCAGTGGCCTGTCAGCGTTAATGGTTTGTCAAGTAACAAGAACAGGTAGTTATTGATTAATTTAGTAAAATATAACTTCGTACAATATTTATGCAATATTAGTAAGTAATGTATTTAATATTGGAACAGACAGTAATAATTTTGATAAATACCAACGTCAGAACTGCTTCATGGATATATAGAATAGAGCTATTCTCCAGTCAAATTGAAGACTATCTTCGTACAACTAGGCCCGTTGACCCAAATATAAACCATTTAAAGAAACAAATGTCTACTGAATAATTTATAAAACTCATTTATTGAGATCAATCGTTTCGATTAAAATCTGATAAACTTGAATGACAGCATCCAATGCTTAACGATGGTCTGATGGTCGTTTAGCTTTGAATGTAGGGTCTCGAAACAAGTCCCTTGGTCACATCTGTGTCATTGGTGTGACCTGTACACTATATCAAATGTGACCCTTGTTTTCTCTTAGTTTACAATATCTATGCCATGAACCTAATTCCTAGAGACAACTATATATTCAACTTATTTCATTATTACGTCTGTATTTAGATATTTAGGTATTGTACTATTGTTTTTTTTATAAATCCGATGATTAATTCATCGCTTCTCTATAAACATTAGTTCGATATCATAAATTATCTTTTTTTTAATGTTTTGCGAGCGAAATAAAGAGATATTATGCTAGTCAGCTAGTGTAATAAACCACGTGTAGAATACAATTAAGTATGTATGTGTGGGTGGGCTTTATTAAAAAACTTGACATTGACAGGTACAAGTGAGTTGTCAAATACATAGACGAATGTAGCCCACGCTTATAATCTATTTGAAACAAATTGTTAGGCATAGTTCGAATTCATTTAGTTAGTCATTAACTTCAATAATCATCTACCAATTACAGAACTAAAAAAGTTTGTATTGCATACGTATTTTTATTTAAATTAAGACAGGATGAATATAATATGACAGGAGTTAACAATAATATATAAGAGGTTGAATAATATCTGGAATTACTAAATGTCAACATTGTTTTCCTAGTGTGGTAGGTATATAATCATTTGTTTGGAATATTTAAGTATGGTCCTATGAGTGGGTGTTACTCAACACTCACGATTCTTCTTAGAATAATTACAATATGTATGATATACCTATATTATATTTATTATTTGATTTATTATATGATATTTATAAGAAATATTTATTATATATTTTTTTTATAAAAATCACGTTCACATTTACGAATAATTCTGAATTTAAATAAAAAAAACCTTTTATATTATAGATAAACGAAATATACAAGGAATTTTAATGAGGAAAGTGTTTCAGAAAAAATATATATTTCTGTTGTTACCTTGGAGAAAATTATCTCAGGTAATCTGAAAAAACCATTACGTACGTTATCAAATAAAGTGATAACTGATAACAGCTAATGTATTCCGCAAATCACTGTACTTTTATAACCTTTGATAAAAAAATACAATTACGCGAATTAAAAAAATAATTACACTTGAAGACATAACATTATTACGAAATTCTGAAATTCTTCTACTTTTGAATTCTAGTTTTAGTAGGATTTAATGAAAATCGCCTACCGGTTATGAGTTCATAAAGTTTGTTTCAATTTTGTTGTTGGGTTACTATAACTTATTTATAAGGCATTTTGTTGCCAAAACATCAGTTATCATTTGATATTTTTTTACGAGACATCTTTTTGAAATTTTGTTTCTCACGTAGGTACACAAACAACATGCTTTTATGTTATAAACTTGTTTTTTTCCGGCAATTTTTGTTATTTTCGTTGTATACATTCCTTAAAAAATATATGATAGAAATATTTACAAAATTGTGTAACTTTAAAACTTAACGGTCATTAGTCAAGGTTGCCGAAAACAAAATATGCACACGAACCATCAATGGGGTGAATTCGCGACGGTTAGGATTTTAAAATTCAAAACACAATTATACATCCGACTTCCGCGACTTATATAATAAATTACCAAAACTGTGACATACTTAAAAAATATAAACACAATTTTTGACAGATGACAAAATTACAAAAGGTCGAACGCGCGCGAAATATTTTTTTTTCTAAAGCGCCACATGCACGTCGCGCGAGCGCTTGGAGCGTACTGCCGCGCGTCCTTCGACTTTCACTATAAACACTTATTCTATATTGTATTAATAAGTTTAGTTGTTTAGCTTTAGGGCGCGCTCTGAATGCCTAGGTTATAGCACAAAAAGTTATTGATACAAGTATTAGGAATTCATTAAAATTATCACCAACGTTCAAATTCTTTTGCGTAACTCAGCAACGCTCGGAATAATATATTATGTACGTACATACATAAATTTTAATATCATCAATAATAATGTTAGTTATAAGTTGAATAATTCAATAAATATTTGAATAGTATTTTTCTTGATTGTTGTATATTTTTAAAATAACTATAAAAGTTTGTTAAATGTAACAAACAAATCTTATTAAAAATTCAAAAGGTCTTTACATAGAGTGCCTTGCCATTCCACTTCAGTCATTATAAAATGTTGTATTGATTCTATTGACCTATTATCTTAAACAGTAATAAAATTGTTAATATCATTATTTTGACAATTTATAACATTTTAAAATGCCAATGTCATGAAAAAGAAAACTACGCCTAAAAAACTGAAACAATCGTTTAAATATTTAGTTAACATAACATAATAATCATGTAAAAATAACTACCTTGCAAAGATAATATAATTATTTAATGAAGTTCACAAGCGTTCCCTTGGTATGTATTTGTTATCCAAGGTTAAATGAAAATCGATCTTTGAAATACGAAGTTTTTATGTTTTTAAAAGATATTTTTTATTTGATGATGGAAGACAACTGCGGTGTATTAATATGCGTGGACGATGCGTGGCGTGGACTATAGTTGTCAAAAATGGTAATGCAGTATAAAAAAAGTATTGAGTTACCAGTAAGGATCAGGGAGACACGAAAGGGATAATGAATACAGGTAGAAAAAGGCGTTTCCGGTACTCTCACTTCTTTAACGATTTATAGTTTTGATCTCTACTTCGGTTTTGTAATAGTGTGAAATTTCCACGGGACTACTGTTCCTTACATCAAATGACTACGGCTATAACAATTTAAGTCAATAATATTGTGTTGTAAGTAAAGCAAAGTTTTTGTTCTCCCAGTAAAGCAAAGCAATATAAGCGATTTTTCTTTATGTATATATTTCGATATTTTCTAATTGACTAGAAATATATGGAGAACCAGCACTAGCTAAGGTAAGCAAAAAGAAAGGGAGATATTACTCAACAATAGAGTTCCGTATCTATTCTTATGATAATAATAATGATGAATAGAATCAATTGCTACAAAAGTTTAAAGGCTATTTCGACTGCCTCAACGGATTATTTTATTTTTACCTTACAAAAAGTTGTAACATTACGAAAAAAACTTTGACTATTGGTGCAAGGCACGGGCAGTATATTGGGAGTCTTAGTCATTCCAGTCTGTTGTAAAATATGGGATCTAGTGTGGTAGGACCAAGTACTTTTTTGGGGTCAGTGGTCGGTAGGAACATGATTTGGCCGCATCTTTTGAGCTCAAGCACTCACTCCAGTTAGTGAGTTTACAATTATCATGCAAGATCCATTCTATATCACAAATAACGACACGACTCTAAGTTTTTTTGTTATTGTGACTATTAAATAATGTAATTCAGCATTCAACACGTGTTTGTTGGTGTGATTTACTTAAATCCGGAAGTACCCCTTTGTGGAGCTTTCCACTTTTCCAATTGATTATAAGTGAATCAATTTTTTTTTTTATTCTAGCACCTAAGCCTGGTTCCGCTCTGCGTTGACGTGGTTGGGTAAAAATCCACTTCCACGAATACTTTTTAACTTCCGTATCAAATCCAGACCTCGGTCGTTGACGGGGTTTGGTAAGTAAGTTAACATTTCCAGAACGGAAACATTGGAACCAAAAACGTACGGTACTTCTTTTACAGTCTAGCTTTCTCATACACATCATTAATTCTTCAAGCTGTTTCTGCTGCGTTGGTGCAACAGTTTAATCAGTATTTTATTTTTTTTATTTTTACAAATTATGTCTCTATTTGGAGAACATTACCTGCTCTAAATACCAGCCTAACATTGACACTCTTTAGAAATCTTAGGAGAATAAAGTGCGTGAAAATCCCGTTGAAAAAATTGCGTTTGTATAATCTATGAATCAGATTCGTAGTAAGACTGCCTAAAGGCCAAAAGGGGTCATTTTGAATAATATTTTTTTTTAATTACTGTGACTTGAATAAATATGAATATATAAAATCAAGTATGGATAACTGCATAATTATATTCATTGGAATCCCTTGCATAATAATGCAATAAGCAGACTATTATGGATAGCGGAAAAAAGATCAATATAAAGCAACTATTCGAAAAAAATAAATGAAGAGGTTTTTTATTATAACTTTTATTAATGTACATAATATATGGTAAAATTATTATTGATATGTTTTATAAAGTCTTAAATTTGCATTTAAGCTACATAGTCAATGAATCCAAATGTTCACAGGAATGAGAGCATATTATATTTTAGTGGATTTTCACCAGTATTCCATTGGTATAAAATATTAACTTACTTATTTGAACTGATTAATTTACATTTCTAGAGTAGTTTTTTAATTTAAAATTTAAGCACATGTTTCAGATGCTTTGCAGCAATCGTGTTCATATGAAGAGGAAAAGTAGAGATTTTCTATAATTAAGTAAATTAATCAGTTGTTTCTAATATTTTCTAAGATGTAGCAATTTTTTTAAGAAACAAATAAAGGTTGTAATTATAACTGAACAAAATTAAAACTTTTCAAAATTAAAACTTTTCAGTGTCATTTTTCATCGGTTTTGCCAGCGGATTTTAAAAATAAAAAAATATATATTTTTCATAAATCTCTACTTTTCGAACCAAGTAATAATCAATAACCATGTACCGTCCCTTAAAATATATACAAGTTCATACATTTTTAGTTTAACAGTCATTACAGCCCTAACAAATGTAAAAACTCTTCCGTAAAAATGTAGAAATGAAACCAGATTGAAAAGCACCCTACGTTGACTTTGATAATAATACCACATGTAGTTTCATAAAAATCCCTCACAATTTAAAATTAGATCATGTTACTGAAATATTTCGTATTGTAAGTGTATATACAACTATATAGTCCTAAATATACAATGAACTAATGTATAATAATAAAAAAAAACACTATACGAACTCCTCTCTACATGAACATAGACAGATTTGGTCAGGATGGCGTCAAATGTGACGACTTGTGTCTTATACGTATATGGTAAAATTAATAATTAAGTAGAGATCAGGTAAAAGACCACAATGACTGTATAATGTGTTCCTGTTACGGATAAACAGGTGTAGATATCACTTTTACAAGGTTTCTCTAATGTTTAGTGAAACCAGCCTTTATATATTTAGTTGTACTCCTACCTTTATTTCTATGTGGCTGATTTCCATCATCCTTTACTAGCTTAAATCTTTGCCATGATAATGAAAAAATGTTTGTGTAATTTTATAATCTGTTTGTATGTTTTAATATACAATCTGTAAATTTAAATATTATACAACACAACATTATTATTTGGAAGATCTTCTGTGCAATGTCAACGCTTGATGATTTATAAAGCATTAGTTCTTTGGTTCGATTATCACCAGAGATAAAATATTTGTTTGAGAAACTATATTTTTCAGTCTAGTGGTAGATAAATATGTCAAAATGAGCTTGCATGTCTAACATACTTACTTGATGTGTTTAAAAAACCATTGGAAATGAAATCCTATCGACAGATAAGAAAGGAGGTGGATTTTTTTTTTGCAATTGTAAATGTGATCTACGTCCACTTGTGAGTCAAGTCAAGTAGTTTGAGAGAAATACTGCTTTGGTATCTAATAGTCATATAAGGTCGACGAAGAAGAAGGAAGCCAAAGTATGCCCACCGCTTTCTTTCCCAGTCGTAGTGCCTAGATGGGAGGGGAGGGTGACCCCTCTCATCTACCATAGACCTACGTCGTGAGGGTGCTCTAAGTTACTTGGGGCACCTCGTCTGGGGGGTAGTGCCGGCTTCGATACGGTGAATGGGCAAGCGATCCCATGGTGTCCCATTAAGGCATAGAGATAGGTAGTAGTCTTGGCCGGTGGGTATCCGTAACGGATTTTTCAAACGCAAAAATACATAAAGATAACCTTAACTAACCTTAGAATGGACGGTCTCTTTCTCATTCCCTTTTCAATGGTCTCTATGTTGCCCTTCGCAGCTAAATAAATTGGGAGTTCCTCATCCCCTCTCACCTTTGAGTATACGTGTGTATGGCTAAAACCAACGGAATCATCAATCACAAAAACAGATTAGCTACGAGGCATACCAAAAGCGATAATACTTTCTCTTTGGTAGGGTATACAAAAAGCATTTCTCAACAAAAATAATTTAATACTACAGCTCTAGTAACTTATATCTCGATAACATCTTGAAAGTAAAACAAACAGGAAAACGTGGAAAATGTAACAAAGGTGATGCGACTTAGGTAACAGGTGTTCTAGAGACACATAATTTCTTGTTATTCTGCAAACCAACAAATGAATCAACAAAACTACGGAAACATTCAAAAGAATACTTCCACGTCTATGTAAATTACATAAACAAAAGCACCGCACGTCGCGAGCGGAATACATTACACACTAGCTTTTGCCAGCGGTTTTGCTCACTCTGTATACATGTATTACTAAATCAGTAATTATCATAAACATTCTGAGAAATAAATCTAGTTCGTATAAGGGATGTAGAGACAAATATGCATGGTATATATATAGATATTACGATGCGAAGAGTGTCGCGTTATGTAACTGCAGTGCTGCATGTTTTCCATGGGATTTGCATTGTTTTGCATACGATTGTTTTGATGTACCTTTTCTTTATGTATTTAGATGCTTCTAGGGAAATAATATCTAGTATTTGTAATATAAATCTTATTTTACAAGTGATTATTAAGCTCTACTTCTTTCAGAAGGGAAATATACATAAATATATCAATGTCATCTTCGATAAATAGAGAGTTAATGAGCTAACTCTTTATTTATCGACTTCTTATTTATTCTTAAATAATGGGGCTAGAAAAATGTAGAGTTTAAATACTCTCTTTGTATTAAAATAGATACATATAGATCCCCACACCTTTGGCATCATATACCTACCCGTATGTATGTTTTGAATTACTCTATAACTTAGGTCAAGCGCAAATTTGATAAACGTTTGTCAATATGTTCATTTAGTCCAACTAATTTTATGTGTTAATTTAGTTCATCTTTAAATAAACGTATTTTTAAACTATTATTATTTATTTGTTTAAATAAATAATCTACTGGGTAAAGACAATAATAGGCCAACAATGCTACTCGTAGTAGGAATACAAAATAATGATAGTCGTGGAACTAAAATAATCAACACATTAGTATTGGTTTAAAATTGAATGGTAACAATATAAACTCTTAATATAGAAAAAAAAAATCTGATTTCTAGAGTATCGTTTATAAGAATGTAAAGTACCAGTAGGTTATAGAAAAGGAAGTACTGAGATATACATACGCGCTCTATTGAGTTATTATATGTGTGATGTCTCCTATTAACTACATCATACAAGTTCTACGAGACCGATTTTTATAATATTTGGTATCGTGGTATGTCAGTGCTTCGTTGAAGTTTCACAAAAACTTATTTGGGATATACTTATTAAGCAATAAAACTACTGAGCGGTTTTTGATGAGATTTTGTGTAGTGTTGGCGTAGCATTGTTTTCACAACAGAAACTTCTTTTTTTTCTATGGAATAAAAGTTTTGATAGTTTACTTAAAATTTGTTTCGGTCAAGGGAGGGGTAGGAGACAGATGAAGTCGATCTAATCTTAAATAATATACTAAGTATCTAGGTTCAAATATAACGATCTATAGATCCCATCATTAAAGGTATTCTATAAGATATTCAAAATACGGAGTTTCTAGAATAACGTATATGAAGGCTATAAATATAATTTTCTCTTTTATTTTTTATGTGAACGTCGATAAATCGTTGCAAAACATCGGTTTTTGAATTATTTATATCATAAATTTAAAAGTCTATTTATCACATGTTATTGATATGTCAAAGTGCAAGAAAGCGCAAGGTGACACCTAGAAGGCCATTTATATATCAATTAAAAATAATGACACCTATGATGATTCCTTGAGAAACATCACGTTCATTAGAGTAAAAATTGTTATATATTCATAGTGGACATTGATTCCTATTGTTTTCATATTAGAACTCTGAAAACATATTTTTCTAAATTGTCTTTTTAATAACCTTTTCCTTCTTCGACGCGCTCCAAATAAACAGGTATTCCAAAAAATATATGTATAAAAACAAGAACAAATTTTCCTTCTCATTCTAAATATATTATGTTATCTATAACATCAAAATATTTTATATATAATGCTGTCTATAGCATAATAATATTCTAATAATCAGATAGAACATTGATTATGCAGTTAATGTATTTATTACTGTGCATAGTATTAGTATTTATTAAATTATGATTTTTGAATTAAATATGTATTATGTATTTCAGCTTTGTAATGTGTGTCATAGTTTTAAACTTTATCTGATGGATTTCTGCATTGTACCCCTACTTGCTATTTTTCTGTTTGGTGTTTTAAATGACTGGCAGAAAATGCTTTAGGATTACTTACGCAGATTGTATAATTTTAGTTGTACAATAAGAATAAATTATATAAATAACATAAGCCGGAGTCTTATTTTTTCTCTATGAATTACCAAAACATTAATATTCCCTCAGTGTATTTAAAGCTCCGTTTATGTAAGGTGTAGTAAGGGCAAGCTAGTATTGCAATTATTGTAAGTTCAAGGAACGAGACGCATTAATCTCCGTGTTTTACCAAAATCGGCAAATGTCATGATCGAAAAGATATTTTTACTTTACGATATGACTCTTCAGAATAGTTATTTTTATAAATCTTGTTATTCACGTGAATGAATGAATGATGTGAACGTGATGAATGTACGTGTATGGGAACTACATTTTGATAAATGTAGTTCCCAATTCTGTTAATTTTATATGTGTGTGCTGAATTATAATATCATTTCAAAGTTGAAAACTGTCATATCGGATCCGTCTCGGAAATAAAATGAAATCTTGTCATTTAATAAAGGTAAACCTTCGATCAACAGTACAGTAATGATGGAAGCTGTGAACTGTTATTATTAATAATTATACGGTTGTTTGAAGAATCTTATGAGGTTTTTGAAAAAAAGAGAGGTATTTGAAAAAAAAATCATACTGTATTATAGATATTTTAAGAAAACATGTATGTAGGTAAAAGTATTATTTCTTAATTAAGTATTATTTTTTAAGGAAGGCAGAATAGTTGGTTATTATATACAATAGGAATAGGTAGTTTAAAATAAAATAGAATGATTTGTAATTCCATTTTTTTTATTAACAAAATAATTACTTTTAAACTTAACTATCATGAAATTTTATTATTTATAAGAAAATTGACGAAATACATTACATATTTTAAAATTTTACAAATTTGTACATAGAGTAATATCGATTAAGAGTATAATATACACTATAAATAGAAATTAAGAGCAGTTTAAAAAATACAACTTGTCCTTAAGTTCATTTCTGAACTATTTCTCCGGGCCTCAAATGAATAATCTCTGGTCTATTTGGGTCTCCATTGCCTCTAACAACATAAACTGTTTGAGTGTTTGAAAGAACTCGATCTTTGTTAAAGCCATTATCGCCATTTGTATATACAATTCTGTTATTTGTTGGATAATTGTAATTTCCGAAAATAAATCTATCATCTCTGGGCTTTGTGATATAATTATACTCTACATTACTACTTGGAAAGGAAAAGCCTCTTATTTTTCGATAATTATTTTGCACTAAATTTGTGTCTTCTGGAAATCTAAATTCATCATTTTTAAGATAATTTAAATCATTATTGGTCATGTAATCATTAAAGCTATAACCCTTATTTCTAGTATTATCTTCAGGAAATACCAATTTGTTTGTCTGTACATCATAACTCTCCGAATATTCTATAATGGGTTTGTTTTGTATTCTTTTCTCTATTTTATTTCCATATCCATAAATGTCGTTGTTTTTAAATATATTATCATTATAGGGAAATGCGAATCCATACTGATGATATCCAGGATCTGGGTACGGTTTTGGTCTGATGTTTTGTTGAAGGTCTTGATGATAGAGTCCATATTGGTTCGGTCGATGAAGATCGTTCTGAGAAAGTTGGTTGTAAAACTGTCCAAGGTTTTGCTGTTCTTGTTCCGGTGCATTAAAGAATCTATAAGTATAGTGATCTAATATAAATAAAAATGTAATGAAGGTAATGGGGTTTACACGTAGTCATTAGAGTGCAGATTTGTCTTGGCTTAAAATCATATTCTAATTAGTTAGTCTAATCCCATAGAACAAAAGACAAACAAAGAAAATAAAATTATTTTTTCTTGATCTAACTTGCGTATCGTAAAAAATAGTTTTATTTAACTGTGTACTACAGTAAAATTTAGAAAATAACATACGATGCAGAGAAAAGTTATTATTATAAGTTTAAACTATATATCTGACAAAATGTACATATCGATCTTTGATATCAGCATTAATGCTTCATTTAGGTGATGGTAGCTATAGGTGGTGATAATGATTACGTGCTTACTTTTATATTATTAAATGAAAGTATATATTACTATACCTACTATTTACAAATTGAATTTAAAAATGGCCGATTTTACAGACTAGTGATTACTGTCAATTGTTATCTAATCTAAGTTTATATCTATTTATTAGAGTTATATTGTTATTCGCCACCTAAAAAATCCTCCGTTGTGATTGTTCAGGTAGTACACCAGTTCTTCAGTGTCGGTGGGACAAAGAGGGTGAGCGTAACGGCATGATGCGGCGTTGGGAGACGACGCACCCAGCAGCACCGCGCGACCGAACACTAGCAGTGGAGTCGAGCTGAGCCCGCTGTATGCTGTCAGCAGGCTGCGGTGCAGTAAAAATTAATGTGGAGTTGTTGACAGATGAAAGTTATAAATTTAGATGGTTCAAAAGTATTGATTATCTTTAAAAGAACTCTTACTATACACCCAACATACATAAAAGATTGTATTTAATATTGAAATTATTAGTATTTTATTATAAGTTTGATATTTTTTTTCATAGTTCGTATATCTTCATTCTTGCGAATAAATCGCACATATCACCTAAATCTTATTTAACGTACGTCAACAAGGGCTGCAACCCCGACACCCTCTCGAAAATCGAGTTGCTTAGAGCACCGCCCGCCGCCTCACACAGCAGCCGCGCGACGCACTGGCGGTCGTCATACTTAGCGATAGATGAAAGCGCGCGGGTCACAGACGATAGTGCGGTGGAGACTAGTGACGGAGCTACGGATAATTTGGTATTATTATATAGATGGAATTAAATAAAAAATATATAACAATGAAATCATACTAAGGTAATAAGGTTTTACATTTATTTGATGATCGTAATGCCAATTGGTTTTATGGGTAAGTTGGAATTATATGGGTACTTTTTTAAATAAGTAAAACATGACTAAATAAGTTCATAGACAATATATACTTTGAAGTATTTCTTGTATATATGAATAGGCGACTCAATGAACACTATAATTATTGCTTATTGCTAATAGTGTTTATTGAGTTTCCTTATTATTTGAGATTATTATCTGATATTATCAGAACTAGTAGATTTACGTGTCAACGAATATTGAGTTATTTAAGTTAACGCTTTTAACAAATCAGAAACATTAAATAAACTGATTTTCAATATGAATTTTAAAAAATAACACTATATCTGCTATATATTAAGAGCAATATATTCGAATTAAACAAACTTTGTATAATGTTATACTCACCGTGATGTTGTTCTGCCAAAAAAGGATAGCTGTTTTGAGGGACGCCTCCATAAAACGGAGGTCCGAGATATTTAAAACCGTTATAGTTTTGTTTTGGCTTTCTTCTTCTACGCCTCTTCGTTACATCACTATTTAAACCATGTTGATAATTCACAGTATTATGATTCAGTTGTTGAGCAGAATCTTCATTAAAATCATCAAATTTTACATTATTAAAGTAATTACGTTCCCCGTTTTCAATATATTCTCTATTTTGTTCATCCAAATTCGCCAAACCATAGCCAGCTCTGGATTCAGTGTCATTAATATTAAATAATTTACTAAAAAATAAATAAATATTGTAGTTTATATAAGAGTAAATAAACAAATATCTCTTTGTAATGAAACTTTGGTGAGTTCAAACACTAAGGAATTTTGCAATTACGGCAATATTTATGGAATAGGTGGCGCTGGAGTTTACAGATTATTGAAAATGATGTAAATGAAATATATATTTCATTTCAAATTACCATCACAATACTATTATCATTCAATGCACTATAAAAACGATATTCCGATAGAAATTATTGATTTCAAAAAGTTAAGCATTTAATGAAAACTAAAATCCTGACTTCGGAGTTAAATTAAAAATTAAATGAGTTATCTTATTAATGTTTATAAACATATTAATTCGACATATACATATTCTCTATATATATTCTAATAATACATATATATATATATATATATATATATATATTCTAAATAATCAAACTGTGACTTATAACTTACAGAAGCAATTCCTCTGGATTATAACTTGCCAACGATTTATTCGCAGGCGCTTCATTCAGTGCAGCCCACGATATTTGAATAAATATAAACAGAACTGCAATCATAGTGCAACAGGCTTAACCTAAAAAAAAAATTAATAAAGAATACGTTATTTGTAAAAGTTAAACCTTAGTTAAGCAAATCATCCCACGGTTTATAGTAATCAATTGAAAAGAGTATTCACATTGATATATTTAAGTAAATAAGAGCTACATTCTTTATTATTATATTTACATATAACTCATAATAATATCTTTTATTATGAACTAGGTGTTTTTGTTCTCAACGTGTTTAATTTACAAAACGTGATAAATTTTGAGTATTAAAAATTTTCTCACGGTTGACATTTGTTAAAATTATTAGCGCATTTATTACCTACTACTTACATTGCTTTTTTTTCGAAATTTATTACGGTTCTTTTTAAGTATGTATGTTTCCTTATTATTTTAGTTTTCTAATGTTTTATCATAACCGATAGAGTCTTTAAAAAGATTACCAAAATACGAAATCAAGTAGATATAAATGGTTAAAAGGATAAGTATGGCCCTTCAGGTCCGATATGTAGCTATGAATTATTTATTCTTAAAATAGTAAAGATAGACATTTTAAAGAAATTAATTACATGTGATTATTTGTTTAAAAGAGTTACGCTCGTTTCATATAAACATTAAAAACGACGGTATATGTTATATTTTGTGCTCATATG
The DNA here is from genome assembly GCA_959347355.1 of Napeogenes inachia. NCBI lineage: Eukaryota > Metazoa > Arthropoda > Insecta > Lepidoptera > Nymphalidae > Napeogenes > Napeogenes inachia. The sequence goes on along the minus strand of OY365792.1, from coordinate 22,660,669 downwards.
ACCGAATTCACACTGTGAAACCAAAAAGCTCAAAAAAATACAGTCCATCAGTTAGCAATCTAAAAGGATTCCAATGATTTTGATAAAACTCTAGAAACTACAATAAAGATCGTCTTGACTACGAGGTTTAAAAGTTTTAAGATAAGTATGTCTTGAAATGTACAATATATTGGTATGTTGTACATTCTTATGTATATAAAGGTGTGGGTAAAATAATTCCAATTAAAAAAACAAACCAGCAACTAACGTATTAAATCTAATGAAGCATCCATTATCCAAATAAAGCAATACTGATTATTTAGAAACGAGCTGATTACAGCCTTAATTATAGTTAACTATAGGTCACCTAAATAGGAATGTAGCTCAAGCACACGAAGGGAAATTATAGAGAAAAAGAAATGGATACTTATTTAGTGATGTAAAAAAACTGATAAACTTACTTACAAACATGTGAACACTCAAAACTCGCAAACTCAAATGCAAAATTCTCTGTTTTGTGTCGGCGGTAGAAAGTGACCAATGATATCACATGTTGCCTAATATTTCTGTATAAGAATTAATAGTTAGAGGATTCTGAACAGGATATATTCGTATTTATGATGAGAACAATGTTTGGTTACACAGCTGTGTATGTCTCTGTCTTTAAAATCATTATTATTAAACACTTCTGATTAGTGGTATTTAACTAACTTGAAGCGTTTATTTAACAAATATTGAAATGTAGTAAATGCATAGGATCAAAGTCTTTATTCAACCTACAGATTATTATATTAGAAAGAATTTAAATTTTCTCCGATATTTATATACATATATTTCAATACATACACACACTTATATATATTTCAATAGATATATACTTTAAAGTTACAGTACCTACCTACATTTTAGTCATCAAACTGCTTCTTTGCTATGTATTACTTTTGAATTTTCTGTTATGTTTTTTAACAAAGTATGACTGTCAGGTTTCATTGTTTTTTAAACCCTGCACCGTCCTATTTTTTTCTTTTCCCTGATATTTCTTATTGGATCTCTGTTAGATTATCAGATTTCATGATTTTCTTTCAACCCTGTACCATCATACACAGGAGAGCTGACAATAAACAAAAATTGGATCAAACAAAGATCATTTTGAAAAATTATACTTCCCAATTGTACCTTGCATTATTTTTTTATTTTTTTTTTGTATGTCTATACTGTTAGCCCTGTTGGCTAATACAGCGTCACCGGGGGAGCGGGTGGGTCAGGAGACCCGTACCTTGCATTATGGTAGATTACATAAAATACTTTAGCATTTAGTATGTATTTAGCATGCAATTTACTCCAATTTTTAGGAAACGAACATCTTATAATGGTTTTTATTAAGTCCATTGAACCTATTTAATGTTTTTATCATCCTGTATTTCCTTTTTGTATTAAAATGTTTAAATTTAAATAAAGATACTTATTTATACCGACATTAAAAAGCTTTTCAAAGACTTTCATCTTTTAATGTTAAACATAAATGAGTTGGTAAATGCACTTTTATTCAATAATGCTTATAATGTGTAATAAATTTTTAAGTAAATATTAATTTATATCTGGTTTAAGAAAAATAGGAAACTCAGCAGTTTTGTCATTAATATGATCACAATTTGTGTTTTGCTTTAAAATTTATTAATGAAATATGTTTTATTTTTTTTGTTTATTTCTTTTTGTATATCTTTAGATTGCAATTCATATCAGACGTCATTCAAGATATCTCATAGAAAACAGGCTTTATTATGTCCAATCACTGACCTTGTTCGAGATGCTGTCATGATGTGTTGCAAAATTGTATTAATATTTTGACAGAACATTTAGGGCTGTCAAAAAATATTTTTGACGTTGAAAAAAAACTAAAATCAATATTTTTTTTGTTTGAAGATATTAAGCTTATTTAAATTGATATAAATATAGAATGAAAAATAAACCGTTACGGGCGGGGATTCGAACCTGCGACCTCTGGAAAACCGTCCCGTCGCTCTACCAATTGAGCTACCTAGATATTTTTAGAAATACGCTAGATATTTTTTTTTCTATAATAAAAACTACATTTTAGAAACTTTTTGTTACCACTATATGGTATTATGAAATAATTCTTGCAGCTTTGAAAGACATATTAAATTTTACAAATCTTTTGTATTCATAATATAATTAAATGTTTTATATTCATAAAATAAAATCATTAATATAGTTCGTAAAATAAAACATAGAATTAATTTTTATAGTGCAAATACATTCGAAAAATAAAATCTCCTGGCATTATTTTCAAAACAATAATAAGAAATTTTATGTACACTTCAAGTGACCGTCCCTCTTATCACTTATCTATAGCCCCCCATATCGACCGTTCTAAACACGTGAATATTACATATTATCTTCGAAGACATAAACATTCAGATTAGGGGGTCCTTATCGTAACAGCGGTATGAATAGTTTAGGGTTTTCCATTGATTGGTACTAAGCCACAGAGAATTTATATAGGACTCTCGATCCATCAAAATCACGATATCTAGAGAATAAAATCCTCAATTTTGCATGAAAAAAACAATCCGTCAAAACGTCGGTCATCGACATATAATACAATAATACTGAAAGCCATTAAATCAATCATTCAATCATAATATAATGATAGTTTTACAAAAACTGAATTGACCAAACACAAAAACTGAGTTGACCAACAAAAAAATTGAGTTGGCCAAACACAAAAACTGAGTTGGTCAAACACAATAAACGAGTTGGCCTATAATAGTTACAATACTAAAAAAAAGTAAAAATTAAAATTGTTTATGATATCGTTATCCATAGGAACCCAGCACCTCTCGTCACCGAGCACCGCGGAAACAACGCTCGGCAAATAGAGGTTGCTGCCCACCACGGCCGCCAGCTCAGTACGCTAACGGTCCTAGGCTGCGCACTCCGTCAAAGTGACCCTGGCTTCCACCCGGTGCCAATACACTCCGTCAAGTACCCGCGCCTGTAGCTCCCAGGGTAGATCGCTACGTACCCATACCCTACCCGTCGAAGGACTCCGTACGGGACCCCCTGATCACCCTCACCGCTTGCGTACGTCGCAAAAAGGCCCTGGAATCGGCGGTGAGGGCTAAGTCCTAATTAACCTACGAAACCTTCCTTCTACCCAGGATATGATGCAACAAATTATTAATACCGGTTATATAATGTACAAGAAATCTTATTTAATAACGCTTGAACATTAAAAGCAATCCTAAAACAAATAATTTTAAATATATCCCACATATATAAAAGTACTCTACAAATAAAATAAGTTAACGAATAAATCAATAGACGCATCGCAAATTATCTATAGATATAGTTTCAATAAAAAAAATCAGCTGAACTTCTTAATTCCAGAATCTGAAATTTACAACTTATTTGTAGGTTAATAACAACAGTAACACCTCTGACAAAGTAACAGTACCTGTTCGTTTGGGACCAATCTTGCAAGTTAAATCTGACCCACTTCCAGGTTCCGATTGAGTTCAAATTGCAAACCCTCTTAAATGTCATTCCAACTCGAAATGGCGGATAACATATTTTTGAATAATCATTCCAATATAGCTATCAAATGAAAGGATTCGATTTATAGAATAGTAATAAAAAATAAAATAAAATAAATTAAAAAAAAATTAATGTTTTTTTTACTATTATTGTGTATAATTTATATTAAAAAATATTATAATCTGTACAATATGATTAGATAAGTATTATTTGAACACATATCAACTGACAGAACACACAGAACTGAACTCAACCAGAAAAAACAGAAAGTAAGTAAATGAAATCTTAAATCTGTATATATTTGTTTTATATTTATTCTTTTTAAAAAACAATATGTTCTTAAATTTTATTAGTGTACTGTACTTAAGAGACACGCTTGCAATCTTGCATTTATTATACAGAGACAAGTAAACATGAGATAATCTTTACGACTTACGAAAGGAGGACACAGTGTTAAATAATTATTCCACACAGGATAATGACCTTTAGAAAGGTTTTATGACGATTCTGTTTAACACAGTTTCACTAAAATTATTTTGAATGTTGGGTAAAACTATTTTTACGGATTTAACTCGCGTATATTGAATTAAATTTTAAATTTACATTTTAAATCTAACCCGACGTTTCGAATGCTTTGCAGCAATCGTGTTCACGGAAGACGAGATGGAGGTGTCTGTCAGTAAGTCAGTGAATTAGTCATCTACCTCCAACGGTTTCTAATAGTATTATTTCAATGTGTAGTACTCGTGAAAACCTTAGAAGACAAAGTATTTATTAGATTTTTTACGGTTGTAAAATAAAAACGTGAAAACACCGTTACACTTTAGGAGGTTAGAATCCAGGGTTAGAAACGGCTTACCAAAACTGCTTACTATTAACCACTATACTAATAGGTTGTAGCAAGACTAACGAGATTTTTTTGCAAGATAGGAACTAAGTCTAAAAGTACAATACCATAAGCAATACCAAGACTAACCAAAATCTCGTCTTGGTCTAGCATTAGAACAACAATAATTTTGATATTTTATTTAAAGAACCTGCTAGTAGGTACTGTTTGGAACAAATCAACAGATATCAAAACCGACTAAAGCTACTAACTTCAATAAACCTGAAGAGTGTGCTTACTAAACTCATCAGATGAATTATGAGTAACTGCAAAAATAGAATAAAATAAAATCTTTGACGATTGGCATTTAAGTTCTCGTATTAATAGATTTTTAATTTGTACTTAAGCAATGTTTTATTTAAAGGACGTTTTTACCAACAAAGTATCAACTATGTTAGTAATTTTAAACACAAATCCCGAAAATACCATGTATACTTATATTAACAGGAGGTTTCACAGAACTAACAGTCAAACTCAAACTCATCCAAATAAATAATGTCAAATAATAACTACATAACAACTACAGCAGCAGAGGAAACTGGAGCAGATTATTAGTTCTTAATAAAATGTATATAACGTGACGTCCATGAACTGCTGCACACACCATCCTCTAACCTTACTTATTATGCTGCAGGTGTGTGGATAAACCGTTCAATATATGATATAGCCGGAAAAATAAACAAGGACGACCAGATGTTGACACACTAATAAAATTGTAAGAGAATTCATCGGAAAAAAATATTTCAAAAATATATGTTAATCTTAAGACTACTCAACTACTACTACAAATGCTAAATATAATTATATAAAAAGCTGGTAGCTGCAATTGCATTTACAAAAATACAAATATTGTTTGTTTAAACAAAAAAAAAATTTTTGAGAAAACATAAATTGCAAATAGTAAAATAAATTAGCTTTACTATTAATAATTTACTAACTTTTATAGAATACATGCTAACGTCAGATTATTGTCAATACACAGTAATTTAGTACAAAAAATCGATAAATATAAATAAGCATTACATTATTTAAAATACACTAAATATATTATTCGCAAAATACACGCTAAACAAATGTTGTAACTAGTACTCATTACTAAGTTCGAAGAATGGATGGACTTAGCGACAAAGTCCTTAACACGAACAGGTAAGACTAGTCAACCGTTTAGTTAGGTCAGTTAGCTTACTTCTTGTATGATAAGCTTAGTTAGGTTTTAAACGCGAACCTTAAAATTTAACTATAATCAAAGTTTCACTGCGACATATTATGTTTGTAAGACTTGAGAGGTGAGAGGTTCTTCCAGTTCTTACTGAGCGCTCTTTACGATAGGGTGTTTATTAAATATTGAAATTATTTACTTTTATTAGTGCTTTTAAAATTATTGTGTTTGATTGTAAGTAATTTTGTATGATTTAGTAACATTAAACATTTGCATAAGAAATAATATCTAAAATACAATATAATAAATTAATTATTAAATAATGTATCCTATTCTAAAAATATGTGCATAAGAAATATTTTTTTAAATATTATAAATTTATTGTTAAATAATATTTCCTAAATTTATTTTTTTAATATTATAAATTGATTGTTAAATAAAAAAGTAATATATAAAAAGCCTTCAATTCAAATAAAACGGATAGGTTATTATTATTGATTCCGGAAAACTCAGTGTTCGTATCATATTTTATTACAAATGTATTATATGTGTATATTATATACACAATAATATTTTTCCAAGAAATAAACGGATATTTTCTATCACTTAAAATTAATTATTAATGCTGATCCAAAGTCAAAGTTGTATATCAGATTTGTCCTTACGAAACATCAGACCCAATCAGCATAACCATGCTACTTGGAACCCCAAAAGAAAGGATTAAGATTTTTTTACAATATTTATAAAATTACAATTATACATAGAACTGACTATTTGAGTCCAATTAGAATTCCAGTAATATAACCAAAAAGGAATAACTAAGGCGCCAATACATTTGTAAAGACTTAAAGGAATTTATTTTAAGTCAAATAATAATTAACATTTAATTGAATTATTACTTCGAAAGATTTCAATTACAATTCAATGCAATTAAGTTTTTAGTTCTAATAACCACAACATTGTCCGAGTTAAGTGTTGACATAATTAGAAGTAACAGGTTGATTTTAATCCCAGATTGTAGATCTATTATTATTATTATTACGGATTTTATTATAATGCGAGGGGGTTATTATTATTAGGTTTCAAATTATAATGATACATATGATGAAAAATAGCTTGACGGTATATACGGCGATATTTTATTTTATGTAAAAAGGTCAAGATGAAATGTATTGCAAATTATTTAAATAAATTTCCATATCCATCAGATAATTCAACTTGATACTAAAATTAAGTCAAGACAAATTATTTCTTTGTATTTCAAGTTTTTATTGTACTTAAGGAACGGCATACAAAAATATTTAAAATAGTTTTATAATTTTAAAGGTTTTAATACTATTTGTATATACCGCGTTATTTGTGATTGATTGGCCACCTCTGGTAGGCAGCCTCTCTACATCAATCTTAAGAACATTTGTTCAACAACTTTTTAGAATTAATAGTTTTTAAAATTTAAGTTTTTCCATACAAAATTTATTCGTTGTCTTTGAACTAGCATTAACTCTGAGCGTAGCTATGGCGCCCGGGCGTTGACCTTTTAAGTCCTACTTCTTACAAAATACAGAGTAGTAAGTAAAAGACGAAGCAAATTTTTTTTTGTGTTGTTTATCAAGATTTTTAAAAAGTAGTAATTGTTGGGATTGATGTAGAGAGGCTGCCTGCAAGAGGTCGTCAACTAATTACATATAACCGAGTATATCATCTACCTGGTAGCGTGTATTTGATATGTATAAGAGTTATTTTACTAGATATATTACAATATGTACCTATGTCTTATTGTTAAAACTGTTTGATAAATCATTGGATAAATTTTGAGCCAGGGTCTAAGCTATAAAATATGAAGAGCTTAATCAAAATATTTTTAGCAATTTTGTGTTATAAAAAACAAATCTTAAAAATATTTTTTTTATATTTAAAAATGAAAATAGTAAAATATAGCCATCAATATATAAATTATAATAGAGTAATATTTTTGTTATCAATTTTCGAAAGTTAAAAAAGGTCACTACAATAAGAAACGTTTTATTTTATGTCATGTTAATTTCAGTTGAAGGCTGTTGACAATTGTACGATCAGAAAATGTCCACAAGATTCCTTAAAACTTTAACTGTCAGATGAAAGTATTTTTTTAATTTGGCAAACATTGAAACCGTCAAAATATAATTGAACGGTCTCAAGATAGGCCAATAAAAAACCCGGACCTTGGGTAATTTAAAGTATTAGATATTTATTTTGATCCCAGACAATAGGCTTAAATTGAGATATATTACAGTAGGCGAAATAAAAATAAAACTGAAATCAATTAATATAAAGCATGTTGATAATTGTTCATGTATACATTATATAGATGTATAATCATTTATAAAGAATGTGTGATTGTATATTTTCATAAAGTATATAGTAGCAAAGCGTTGCTTCTTATTTTAAAGCTTTGATAATATATATAAATTTTACGAAAAAATTAAGTGTCTTTGGACCTATGTTATGAATAACTCGGACTGCATAATTTAGTTTGAATTAACATCAAATCTGTACTAGAATGCCATAATAGTGTTAAAACATAATAGTGTTGAAGGATAAATACCAGTATTGCATGAAATACTAAACTAGCTGTGGCGCAAACCGCGTATGAATAAAATAAATAAATAAAATGATTTAATAAATAATATTAAATGTTTCACTAGATTATAAATTGAATTGTATCTTTTACGGCACTGCAGTCAAGTATTAAATTTAGACAAGAATAACTATGAGAATAGAAGTGTCACTATCGATTGAAAATCTGTAATACTTATATGGGATAATTGTTAATGTTAAAAACAAGAGAGGACCGAGAATGGTATCTTAAGGTACGCCCCTTTTCACTAAAAACCTTGAGGAAACCGCACCATTTACACTAACTTTATGTTGTCTATTTGTTACAACGGGGACACAAGATCAATAACTCGTTCTAAAATCGTAATGGTTTAGTTTACGTATGAATGTTGTATTTCCAACGCAATCAAAAGCCTTGTAAAGATCACAAAATATTTTTATAGCTTCCTGTGGGTCTTTACAGACTTCCACAACATAAATGATTAGTTTTATTGCATCGGTACTTACTTTTTCAAAAATGTCACCTTTTTTCAATATTTTGCTTTGTACCGTTAAAACGGAAGAAGATGGGAGAAGAGAGAAGAAGAAGATGGGTTCTAGTTGAATTTAAAATCAGACATTTTTGATTCGATGAAGACTTGAATGATATACACTTTAGAAATAATAAATAGTATAAATATTATTTATACAAACTACAGTTAATCAAAGATTATTAGTAAAAATTAAAACCTTATGTTCATTCTGTTATTTTTATTTTAAAAACAAATGGAATTCGATGATAGTGAGCAGAGTCTAGGGACAATCATAACTAAATAATAACAATAGTAATATTTTATTATTTTGTTTTAAGACTACCATAAAAATTTCTCACTGTCTTAAAAGTTAACTACCTAGTAAAAATGCAACTACTCATTAACTTTGTCTATAGAACAAATATAAAACTATAAATAAATTAGAAATTAAACCAAAATATCTAATTTAAATTTTTCATAACATGTGAATAACATAACATGTGCAAAATATAAATAAAAAACAACATTGCAACAAATAAGTCTAACAGGTTAACAAACAAACTACAAGGAATGATCACAAATAATAATAATGACCGGCACAGGATAAGATAACTAACTTTAAGAATTAAATTTTATTTCACCTTTCAGAGAATGAATATTACTTTAGATATTATTATAAATATATTGTTTTAGCGTGACCCATATTATTATTAAATAAATTTTGCTTTCGCTCCATAAGGCCATGAATATTGATATTTTATAGGATTTTGTCCTAAATATGGTTTGGATGGTTGGCTTTTAGTAATTTACGGTCTATATATTACTAAATCTCCACCGCCAGTTGCGATACGGTAGCTCAATTGGAAAAGCGACGATTGTTTTTCCAAAGGTCGAGGATTCAAATCCTGAGGGTATACATTAAACTTTAATTATATATTTCTTTAAATTTAATTATTTAACATTGATATGGACATTTTCATACTTTATATAAGAATGTATAACTGACAGACTGTAAGCTCGTAACAATCAGATAAACACATACCTACTCACGTATAAACAAAAAAGACCTTCCTTAAAACAATCAAGCAATTCAATTGGTTTTTTACTTTTTCTTGTAACCTTTATCTGACGTATATTTTAATTTTACGTCGGAACCGAATACCGGATATAATAACGGATTATATATTTAGTTTACCCTACAATATTTTAAAAACATTCTGAATTCTAGATTATGTCATTTATGATTTCAATTGAGAATTATTCCTTAAATTGTCTAAATATTTTGTTTACTTATTAATGGTGTAGTAAATTTTACTTTTGGTCTTTTACAATTTATTTTTCTAATTAAATTACATTTTTTTTTTGTTTATTTAATTTTGAGTAAGGATAAGAATAGATAGATAAAGCAATAGATTATCCAATAAGATTGAAAAAATAATAGAAACTGCTGACTGCAACTGTATAATGACATAATATCATTCGTACCGAATACAATTATAATAAAAATGTCTTTGAAATACATACAGAAGTATCGACGGTTCAAGGGTATTTGGTCTAAGCGAATTTTTCTGATTCCAAATATGTATAGAACTTCAATTTTGCTAAAATCCACGCTTAGACCAAATAGTCCAAGAACCGTCGGTATTAAGTTTATTATGTATCTTGTTATTGCTTCGATTACCTTCAATTCCCTCAAAATTAATAGGTTAGTTAATTATTGTGGAAAATAGGACAGCGTATTTTTAGCAACATTTATGACAATATTTTTAAAATACATTAACAACGAAACATCCTTAATCGTTAGTAATAATGTATTATCATGAATAATACATAAAAAATATTATTTGTCACGAAATAAATAAAGAGCGATAAGACCGCTTTCGCATGTGTATATTTTCTTTTATTTATCTTTTATACAGTGCTATCAATTTCAAAAATGACATAAAGTACCTATGTCGACAAAATGCATCCTCTTATAAAATCTTGGACTTCTTTTGTGTATTTGGAAGGTCATATTAAGATATACTTACAAAGTTACAACAAAAAGCCTTGAATATTTATTTTTTAGAACTAATAATTAAAACGTAATCTCAATATTAATTTAGACTAAATTATCAGACATATAAAACACGTGTTGTAACGAATTAATACAATTAGTATATTTGATAGTAAATACTATCAAAAATACTTTTCTTTTACGATAAAGTTGTTTAAATATTGCAATAGGATTCCGTAACAAATTATTATTATGCTATTCTTAGCAGTAAATATATTCAGCTGAAATATTGTATATTATATTGAAAAGAAATGGTGTATTTTTATTTACATAATAAACTATTTCTTTTAAATAGTTCCTATGTTATTGACAGTTTAATAAATGTTTATATTCTTAATAAAAATATATTATGCAGAACAATTCAATTACGAAAGATATAAATAAAGTTACAATCTTTATTTGGCATTACATGCTTGTTGAGCAACTCTTGGGTCAAGAACATGTACTTTTATAAGATTTATTTTGAAATCAATTACAACTTAAGGTTCAAACCCTCGTAAAAACAAGGCAAAGATGAATTAGTAATTTTTTTTAATAAAACAGGAAAAAGTGTACATGCGTAAATGTATCTTTTATGATCATAATACGTCGTAGATACATCTAAGTAAATCAAATAATATTGATTAAATCAAATAATTTTAAGAATATTTCTAATATTGACAAATATATCAAATATTATTTGTCCAGGTCTAGTCAGTCAAAATGACCGGACCTGACCAGACTTAGAGGAAAAACATGTACAATATGAATTTTTTTAATATTATTTATTACCTATCCCAAAAAATCGCTTTGCAGCAGTAATGGTTTTAAATGCGATCATTTTTGATAATTAGAATGGAGAGCTATCGTTACGGGCCATCAATACTTATTGCTATAGTGAAGAAACCATTCAGGGCTTATAATATATGAGTCTTGTAATATAATATTCAGTGTAAATATTATAAGTACATATAAAATGTTATTCTACTCGCGTGTCAAGCATCTGAATTATCATTATCATTTACGAACCACTCGGAAAATTGTTATACTATATGTATATTAACTAGCTGTCTTGCCCGTATCCGTACCGATCTGTGTTTACATCAAAAATGTGAACGCACATTTTTGATGTAAACACAGATCAAAATATGAAAGTCACTAAATTGGTTTAATTGCCTAATTAATTGCAATTGAAAGTCTCTTAAAGTACAAAGGAAACCATATAATTGTAGATCATCGATTGTTTAGAAATGAAGCATAATAAATAATATGGAAATCTTTACAGGTATTAAACAATGTATCTCCAATAACTACGCATAATAAATGAAAATGGTACAAGACGAAGTCACCCAAACGCAGAAGCCAGCCGTCAAAGAGGATGGTCTTTCAAAACTCGTCGGACAATTCGGAAGATGGCAACTTATAACATGTCTTACGATACCTCTCATCAAATTTTCGTCAGCATGGGTGCAAATGGCCATAATGTTCCTGACTCCGCAATTAACGTTTTGGTGCACGAATTTTGGGGACAACTCGACAATAATAGCAGAGAATAATACCTGTTACAGCGAATGCCAGGATTATGAGTATGATGCTTCCCCCTTTGATAACACACTCATTTCAGAATGGGACTTGGTATGCGATAGGGGGTGGCTTGCAAGTTTCACGCAGATGATCCTGCAGTTTGGTGTCTTGATTGGCAGCATCGTGTTTGGATTTTTTTCTGACAGGTATGAATGATTGTTTTTATTCACGTTTGAAGCTATTTTTAGTTTGGAATTTTTAATAAGAATCGTGTGCAAATCTTACTGTTTAATCTCTTAAAATTTAAACAAATTAAAACATTAATGTTGAGTTAAATATAATTAAATATTTTCATTGCACTTCTTATCTCAAGACTAGATTACAGAAGATGAGATTTGTTGGAACTTACTGACATTATCGCAAAAACGCAGTAGTTCTGATAAAATAGTAGTGGCTAGCAACCGCCTCGTTCAATCATACTTCACACTGCTAGAAATATTATTATCTTTTATTATAATCCATCAATGAAATAAAGGTACAGAGATGTGGTTTTACCAGTAAATATCAAAATGCATTTTTTTTGTCTTATTTCTACGTGATGATTTGATATCACATATGAAGCTTATGTGCCAAAATACACCTATATATTAGTTTAAATTTGGTTTTATGTATTTTCTTTATTTTGATTGATAAAAAATGAATTAAGCTTAAGTGTAAATTAAATGCATTTAGATATGTAAAAATAAACTAATAAAAATTATATATGTATATTTGGTTCAAGCAATATGAGCAGCTGATTCGCTGTAATAATGGAAATTACGCATATCTCAAGTAATACTGACTTAATCTGATAAAAAATAATCTTATTTTTTTGGGGATTTCTCAATTGATAACTGTCGCAAAAATGATAAAATAAGATCATTTGTTGACAACAATACAAACAATCTATTATTTATTATCATTGATATCAGTTTATCTCATTTTGCTCATTTCTTATGTAAAACAAAACATAAAGACATTACTGTCTGTATCGATAATAAATTATCTGAATGATGTTATGTAATTCGATAAAGATGATACTTCATGTAATATTTATTTATTTTAGATTTATGTGACTTCAATGTAAAAGTAGTTATGCATATTAAAATACAGATAACATTAAATAGTATTAAATTATGTTTCCAGATATGGCAGAAAAAACACCTTCCTGGCATCCGTAATTGGACTTATAGCTTTTGGATTCGGCGTCGCCTTTTCTCCCAACTACATCACATTTACAACACTCAGATTCTTCCTTGGAGTGGCAACAGCTGGAACCATGGTAGTTTCCTTCGTGCTTATTATGGAAACCATTGGACCGAAGTACCGGGAAGTGTGCGGCTGTCTCTTTCAACTACCATTCATCATTGGACATGCGTCAGTGCCACTCTTTGCTTATTTTTATAGAAGTTGGGATACTTACTGTCTCGCTCTTGCAGTGCCTCCTGTAATATACTTAGGATACTTTTTCACACTGACAGAGTCTCCTAGATGGCTCATCTCTGTTGGGAAAATTGATAAAGCGACTCGTATCGTCACGAGAGCTGCTGAAATGTAAGTTATAGTCGAAGCTTATCAATTTACACTATTTTAAACTGACCTGGGTTAAGAAAATTGTGATTAATGTTATTTTCAACAATATTCAAAGATATAGTTAAGAAAGAATGATCTTATTTTACAGGAATAAACTCCCGACGACTAAAGTAGAAGAGATAGTAAAAAGTATGTATGAAGATATCCGCTCAAAAGACAACACGGTGAAGCCGAACTATGGAGACCTTTTTAAAGGTTCACTATTGACAAAGACTGTCAGCTCTTGCATCGTGTGGTTGACTACCGGGCTTACGTATTATGGATTCAACCAATACGTTGGTCAGACAAGCCCTAATCCATTTATAACTGTTGCTGCTGCAGGAGCAATACAGGTAGGCTGTGGATTAACAAGTTATTTATCTAAGAATAAAAAAGGAAAAAATCTGACCCTACATTATTTTCTTTATTTTGCAGATTCCATCAATATTCATCTCAATTTTCCTGCTTAAATATCTTGGTCGAAAAGTTGCAACAATAACCTTCATGGTTTTGGGAGGATTGTGCGTTTTGACCTTAGGGGTTATCTCCGGTAGTTTTTTGTTAAACTTAACCCTAGCATGTATTGGTATAAGCTGTGTGTCCGTAGTAGCTACTTGCATATATATTTACACCTCAGAATTATTCCCAACCGTGGTGAGAAACATGAGTATGGGAGTATGTTCTACGTGCATGAGAATTGGCTCTATGATTGCGCCTTTTGTGTCTGATTTATCGATTACAGTTCCATGGATGCCAACTGTCATATTTGGTTTGGCGCCACTTGTTGGCGCTCTAGTTTGTCTATTGCTGCCAGAGACTAAAGGTACAGCTTTGCAGGATTCTATCAATAAAGAGGTAAAAGACGAAACATAGTTTATATTTTCAGATAATTAATACTAAAAAAATACAAATTACATTTTGTAGCTAGCATTAAATTTAATTATGTTGTGTATTATATATATTTAAAAATTTGTGTTAAAACTTGTATATAAATTTAGATTGTTCCTCATAAATTAACTTTGATTAGAGTTATTTTTTGGGCGTTGACTTTAGATGAAATATGTTTTGTATTTTCTATTACTACCTTCTACATACCTTTTAAAATTGTACAAATAGATTTAGGTAACTCTTTTAAAATTAATTATGTAGTATGTATTTATTGTAATTTAGATTAACTTATAATAAGATAATGTAAATAATAGATAATTATACAAAGTATATGATTATCTGTCTACTATTAAATCTAAGTGTAAAAAATATAATATAATACAAATAGTGGGTATTATTCATTATTTAATCCCCGAAAAGAGCCTTATTCTTATTGACTTACAGTCCGATTTTAACAATGGCCTCGTTCATGGAGTTTGGAAAATTTAATAATAAGATCAACATAAGATCCACCTAAAATTATTAATATTAACTAAACTAAACGATCAATCACTAATGATTGAACCAATAAATAAAACGTTCATAAATGATATTGCTATTTAATCAAATACTTTATTATTGGTAGGTATAAACATGTAAGTCTCTCACTTACTTAGTTTATGTTAAATTATTTCTTTTAATTTTCTAAGCTTTTTTATACATGATAGATTGTAGTACCTATAACATTATTAGAGATTTCCTGAGTTATAGACAAAAAATTGGCTCGAGTTTGTAATGCTTCTTTGATAAACATCAAAATTATTAGGAAGTAGGTTCCGGATAGTTTTAATTTCATAAACGACTTTTAAATCAAACTTAATCAGAAAGTATATGTATATAAAATACACTCTCATAAAGCAAGTAAAGGCTACAAAATAAACAACAACATAAACGAAAAACTACATTTAGCGTTTCTTGAGATGAATCAAACGTTTGATCGGAACCCTCATGAAAGAATCTAATGGATTTTTTTTTAAATATTCCAGAAAGATATCGATATTTAAGCTGAGATGTATGAAAATACGTGCTCTATGATAGGAACTGTGGTAGGCCAAAAAATCCCAAATCGATAGCAGTTACGATAGGAGTGAATCAGGGCGCTATGTTCAGTCCTTATTTCTTTAGTTTGGTAATTTCTAGTATCGAATAGCGAAGAGCTCGTTAAACTGTCGAAAAATGGGATCGGCATTTTAAGGTGCACCTTACTGGCCACATTGGCCGTGCATGGCGGGAGGTGGCAAGAGATGTGTCAAGGCAAATATTCAACACTACATTGCGGATGCCTAGTCAAAATGGCAAGAGGTAAATAGTGTTACTTTAAGCTCTTAAAGCCGCCGGAAACAGCTGGAAATATAATATATAAGAAAAAATGCCAATACAACCTAAATTTGTTTTAATCTAACAACAAATTAATTTTCACTCTAGATAAATGATGAACGGATAAACGATAACATATTTTAAATGAAAAAATAATGATTATAATAATTTTATAAAAATAAATATTAATATTAATACAAACGATCTGGTTACATAAATATTGGGAAAAAAATAAAGACTTTTGGATTCAGTAACTTAGTTACTTTTTTCACTAAGTAAATATAGATATAGAATATTGTATATATAGGGTTTATTTAAAGGATCGTAGACACTGTGTTATAGATATTTATTTTTTTCCTGTAAGTAAAAAAGTTAGCCATCACCCGTCTTATTTCATATCGTTTATATATTATTTTCGTCAGCGTTGTTGCATTAAAACGAAAGATTTCAAGTCATTCCACACAAACATAAAATTTTTAAAATTAAATGTATTTAATATCTATTTAATGACCACATGAGTGTTTACAATAACCGCAAATGTACCTTTAACTGTTTTCTAATTTGATTGAACAAAGCAATATACAAAGACGTTTCGTCACTAGCTAGAGTGCGCTTCTAAATAAATATTGTTATACAAATATTAGGTATAATAAATTTGAGTTTATATTTCTCATGCTTTATCAGTTTCGTTTAGAATTAATATTTTTCAGTATTAGTTAGGACCGACCGACGCGCATCGGATCCGTCTGGTATTTTAATAAGGCCAACTGACAAGTGACTGGTGTTTTAAGACCTTGTTTCATCCCTAACCTCCAGCCATTGGAGGTGTTTTGATTGGACTATTACATCAGTTTCAGCTTTAATAGAAAGTAATCTTTGCATTATATGTCTTGTAATTGGGAAGATGTCTATTATAGAAAACATTTTCGTTTCAAAGCACGATGTTATAGGTTACTTTGTACAACATTTATTGTAAAAGTTCTTAATATTATTCTTAAGTAAAAGATAGAATGCCATTGCCTTCCACTAGTTTACAACAAGGTTATGGAGCTGAATCTCTCCGTACTCAGTGGTAACTCCAGTGAGTTATTAAAGATTTTTTTCATCACTTATCAAGTTACCGTCGTCGGTCATAACTAGGAAATCTAATGAAATTAAATATTGTGTGTTTGTGCATTTGACATCACCCCAGAGTTGAATCAAACTTCTGGAAAAAGTTTCGTTAAAAAAACACTTAAGACTAATAAAATGATGACTGATGAAAAAAGTCGTAGAGAAAAATATCACGACTAACGAAAAAGAAGTGCACAAGATGAAGTAAAATAAATGAACTCCTGTAATAAAATACAAAGGTTCATCTGCGAAACCTAGAATTTGGCATTATCTTTACTGCTTAGAAAAACGTAATAGTACCACGAAAATATGCTAATATGAGAGTTGAAGTGTGCTAGTAATTACTATTGATCTTGAATTTATAAGAAATAGAAAAAAAATAGTTTTTAAAGCTTATTGCATACCGAGATATAGGTATCCTTAGTGATTACCATTAGGTCTATAAAAAAATATATATTACCTACTCTTTAATATAATATTTGTTCTCAAAAAATAAGATCCTATTCGCTATATCGCGTATATGTTATTTATTTGCCAGTTAAGCTATACAATGAATGATCGGGCATCATTCAAGCAAAGGTGGACAGAAACACATGTTTTAAAATTGACAACATTATAATCTTTAAAATACTATTAAAAAATACTGTGGACTTTTTATTGAAATTTTATGTGGATTTTTTTACAGTTGAAACAATAAATTAATAAGAATTTGGAATAAGTAAAAAATGGTACAAATGACTACTACTCAAGCGCCGACACAAAATATAACAGAAGACAAGCTTGCCAAACTCATCGGTCAATTTGGAAAATGGCCATTTATTATATGTATAACACTACCACTTATCAAGTTTTCGTCAGGCTGGGCTTAGCTCGCTATAGTTTTCCTGACTCCACAAGTCATTTTGTGGTGCAAAAATTTCGGCGAGAATTCGACGAGATTAGGGGACAATATGACTTGTTATAGTGACTGTATTGAATATGATTGATATTTGATATGATTTTGTATTGTTTGTATATAAATGCTCCGTCCTTGAAAACCGAATATGTATCACGTAAGTCTGTGGAACCAAGAGATAAGAAGAACCTTCCAGATTATGAGGGATAAAAAATTTGCAACTTTATGAAACTATAATAACTGTCTCTGAAATTAACATTACCTATATTGTTAGTAAAGAAAGTAAACGTATCTTTATTACTTCCAATGCACTTATTTAAAAATTATATTTTGGATAAGTAATTATTAAAGTAAGATAAAATTAAATTCAAAAACAATAATTAATTAATCGTATATACCTAATACATAATAATTTTAGAATAATATCAACAATTTTCTTAGTAACAGATTTTATATTTATGGTAGTAAAATAATCAGATAGCTGTAACAATAGAAATACAAAGTGAATGTTAAACATGATAATTATAATGGATTGTATAAGAATAATATTTAATCAAGAAGTATTTTATTTACGTCTGTTACGTATGTTATATGGCAGTATAGACGGTTTTAGTACTAATACACAAGTTTTTTTTAACATTTGACAATTGTGATGTTGTGAGATACGGTATTTTTGGTTTTAGTTGAATTAGGTACATAGCCTTGGGCGTACCGATGGGGGCAGGGGGGGGCGGACGCCCCCCCCCCCTGGACATCGTATATTCCTCTACTACCTTCTATTGTAAATTAAAATTGGGATTTTAAATTACAAAATAAAACCAATTTAGTTTTAAAAATTGAAGAAGGTTTAGAAATGCTTTCTCAGGAAGGTTAGTCAGGGACGAGAAAAGTCACTTTTCCGTTGTTATAGAATATATGTAATATGTATAAAATGTTATAGTATTACAAACAAATACAATTCTCTAGTAAAACTATTAGCAAACACTTTAAAGTCTAAAATCTTTATTAGATGCGAGATTCGGCAAAGACAATCACCAGCGTTGGCTCTTTCATTGTTGAACTATGCTCAGAAAATTTAAATTACATCTCCAAAATTACAACAAGATATCAATGAATTCTGGCTTGCGCCCATAGGCCCATGTACATAGCCATTATATACTAATCGGCTTTTTTTTAATGTGTTCTTTTATATTTACTACTATATTTGTTGTTGTTCTTAAAAATATAAATTGTCTTTAGAATTTCTGTCTTTGAACTGTTGAATATTAAAATCAATTCAATTGTTGCAATAATAATACAAATAAGATAAGCTCTTGATAAGAACTATTCTTATTATATATTAACGATCTACTAGAAATCATTAAATACCAATCAATTCTTTGAAGATGTTATGACAAATGTAATAACATCTGATGATAATATTGATGTTTATACTTAACTAGCTTTTGCCCGAACAATTCCCTTTTCCCTTTTTTCGTCACTATATGTCTCTATTTTAAATTTGTAATATCTTCGGAAATATTCATTTACATGCTGTAAAGAGTTATATTGTTCCATATTCAATGTAAAATTTATTTAAGGTACTTGATTAGATAAGGAATAATGCTGTATTGCTTAAAATCGCTTCGTAAATAACCCATTATTTCTCGTAAAAAGTAAAGGATAAAAATTGGTTATTATGGGTTATCCCTAAAAGATAAACATATACCATCGTGAACTTTCTTGTAGAACTTTTTAAGGTATACAATACTTAGTAGATTATTTTGATCTATCTTGTAAAGTTCAGCCAGCGTTTGCAATGTAGGTAGGTAAGCGCAAAACGAGGTGTTTGTTTAAGACTTCGCATTAGAAATCTTGAAATTATCAGTAGTTCTCTAATATATTAAGCGTGTTATTATACGTATAAACCTTCCTCTTGAATCACTCTATACCTACCTATATTAAAAAAAATGCATCAAAATCCGTAGTATAGTTACATACATTTATGTCTGTATGTTCCTATGTAGGTACATACATTTTATTTTATCCAAAATCAAATACCCATATACAATTAAAAACTAAAAATATGTCAGCATATTGTTTAGTTATTAGATCCTGCTAGTAAGCCAAAGGTCGTGGGTTCGATTCCCACACGGGACAGTTGTTTGTGTGATACACAGACTGTTGTTTCAAATCTGGGTGTTTATTTATTCCGTTATTTTTACGTTTTTAAAACCCCCGCGACAAAGAAATTATGTCTTTAATGCGGAATTTGTTTTAAACTATAACATAACAAAACTAATTGGTCATATCTATAGCAATTGAAGTAGTGTCAAGGTATGTTTCATCTTTAAAAGCTTAGAAGCATAGAGAACAACCTCTTATCCCCATAAGAGGAGATCATTTCTTCCCCCAATATAATCAAGGTACATTATACCTACCTACTAAAAATGTACTCATGTAAGTTGTATGAAACTTGTTGTCTATTATTTCAAAAGTTAATAGATAGTTTTAAATAAGTACCGATTTTTAAAAAACCAAAAAATACGTAATGGCTAAAATATAATTGGCTGTCGTTTTTTAACAAAAGATATTTGTATACTTTTAGATATGGCAGAAAGAACACATTCTTAGCATCAGTGGTCGGGCTGATCACCATTGGATTTGGAATCTCATTCTCCCCCAACTACATAACATTCACAACACTCAGATTATTTTTGGGAGTGGCAACTGTTGGAAATATGGTGGTCTCTTATAGAAACAATACTTTTTATAGAAACAATAGGACCAAAGTATCGTGAAGTGCTTGGATGTCTCTTTCATCTACCTTACGTGATTGGACATATGACGATGCCACTGTTTGCGTACTACAATAGGCGTTGGGATACTTACAGCTTGGCCTTGGCAATGCCAACATTACTTTATTTGGGCTACTTCTTTACAGTAAGCGAATCTCCAAGATGGCTATTATCGATGGGGAAAGTAGATCATGCTATTCGAATTGTTACAAAAAGCCGCTAAAATGTAAGTTAAATGGCTCCAAGGTTAGAGACTATATAAATGCCTATATTTTTGGTAGTCACATCTTTTTTATCTTTAGTACAATAATTATATGTAGATACGATTATGTTGTCATTATAGTCTAATCCTTATTTCTTTGTAAGACTAAAGGAACTATATCCCTGGTTTTACATGGTAATGCTGGGACACAAAAACAATTATTCTTTAAAACAAACAAATAAAATAAATATAGTTACTTACATACGTTTATATCAGTTCTAAGATGAAAATATTTTTTTTCCAAGCTTAAAGAAGAATTAAGGTAGTTTTTATCATATTTGTAAATTATATAATGGTCTTTAAGAAAAAATCCGTTGAAAGCGAGATACAACGTTACATATTTTGAAGTGGCGATGTTGTAACGTTGTTAGAGCTATGCTTCCAAATTGGCGATGTTGCCAAACTTCGTGAGAGTTGGTGGCCAAAAACTTCACTATAAATTATTTGGTGGAGTTGACGGACTTTTAACGTATCCCGTAATGCATGGATCTAACAGTAATAAAATAAAAATATAAAATAATTATTTTCAGGAAGATGATGATGACAGGACTAACGTACTTTGGATTCAACCAATACGTCAGTCAGACAAGCCCTAATCCATTTATAACTGTTGGTGCCTACAATTTACCTACAAAAATATATTTTTGATTACAGATACCATCACTTTTCATTTCCATCTGAATGTTTAAGAATTTGGGTCGTAGAATCATTACTATTATATTTTTCACTTTAGGCGGGTTATGCGTTTTGACTTTAGGAGTCATACCCGAAAATCATTGGATAAACTTACTTCTAGGATGCATTGGTATAAGCTGTGTGTTCATAGTGGCTACTTGTATGTATCTTTACACGTCCGAATTATTCCCAATCGTGGTGAGAAACAGAAGTATGGGAGTGTGTTCAACGTGCATGAGAATTGGTTCTATGATTGCGCCATTTGTAGCAAACTTGTCTGTGACAATTCCGTGGTTGCCAACTATTATTTTTGGTTTGGCGCCACTTGTTGGCGCTCTAGTTTGTCTATTGCTACCAGAGACTAAAGGCACAGCATTGCCAGATAGTATTTAAGAAATTGATAAAAAATCTCAATCTTTAATAAATTTTCTTAAATAGTTAATATAATTTATAACTAATTGTAAAATGCCTGTTTATATATACATTTGGGTATTATAAATAGGCATTTTTTACCTCAAAACTTAACAAGCCTTAAATAAAAAAATTAAAAACTTGATAAACATTTTATTTCATACACAGCGGAATGTTTTGTAATCTTATTTATAACATTCAATAAAACTCATAGTTTTTGCAATAAAAAAATAACAAGAACAAAATATACATAATATTTTTAAACTATTCATTACGTATTATTTATATTTTCAAAGAAAACAATTGGCAGTATCTTTCCATTTTTATCCAAAAGGAATACATATTTTAATATAATAAAAATCGTAATAATATTTTAATAAATAGAAACACAAATAAAGTCAAATTAAGAAATACACTAGCAAACCGCCCCGCTTCGATCATTTAAACTAACTTATTCAGTAATTTTATTTTTAAAAGTTTTTAGATAGAAAATATTAATAGAATAATCAAGCCTATGAAAAACCGCATCAAAGACAATAAAGAGAATTGCTAAATTATTTCTAGTATTAGATAAATATTATAAATATCTCAAGTAACTAGCGCAATATTATGAACATAAAATATTTAAATTTATCAAATATACAAAAAGTAAACCTTATTTACAAACTTAGAAATAATTGTTTTTTTCTACAAAAAAAGGAAGCTAGATGTGTGAAACTCATACTATAAAGTGTAGACAATTACGATAAATTTTAATTTAAAAAACATTAGCTCTACTGTTTTTATGACCGGTCTGTTACGGTCTACTACAGTCTTTTGGTCTACTGTAGAATTGCGATGAATTATTTGAGATCTACGTCATCACCGAGCAGCTCCTCACATTCCTTCTCCCATTTATCATCTCCGTTCTTTTCAGCGACTACTTCGTATTCTTTTAATTCAGCTTCCAATTCCTTTTCCCATTGTTCTGAAATTTTATTATAATCATATTTATACTGAACTGAAGAATAAAAGTGGATTAATGGTGACTGTTCAATCTCCTGACAAAACTTAACCAGAGATATTATATGTTGATAGTTTTCCAATCTGTTAAATGTTATTCCACAGTTAAGAATTATCAAAAGATTACAAAACCAATACGTAGTACAATAAATACCTTCTTCGAATTGAGCTATTTTGTCTTCTTGTTATATACTTCATTATATTTTAGAGGCACATTTTCTTTATATAATATACTAAGTTCTCGTATTCAGACTTTAAACTATATTTAAAGAGAGAAAATAACAAGACCAATGTTATTTTAGAATAATATAATTATTTCAATTCATAATAACTAACTATAAATGCCATTATTAACTATAATGTTATAATTTCACTAAACATTTTAAGTATTGACAATAGAAAGTGTTATTTCTACGCCGTCACTGTGCGGGTCCGACTAAACTATTCATTTACATTTCAACAGATATCAACTAATAGAGAAAGCTTTGTTCAAGAAGCAAGAAAAACCCAATCACAAGAAATTATTCCCAATTAATTTCAAAAATCGATTTTGAGCTGCAATGCTTCAAAAATAAAAATTAAAAAAATCAATTGTAATTATAAAATAGAACAAATAATTAAATTCTTAGATTCAAAGAAGAATTTCGTTAATTTAAAAGTAAACAAAGCTTAAAGTGATACTAAATATAATATTAAATTATTGCTAGACGAGTCAAGCGGCAACAGTAACTAGGCCTGCGTTATCACCGTCATATCTTACACCAACTAAATCTACACAACTTTATAAACACTGGAATATTAGACATATATTGGAGTCGTAACGTTTGTAAATAATTACAAAAGAAGGTGTGTTGTCAGAGTGGTGACGAGCAGACGGCAGTTAGTGTAATTGACGGACACATAAGTGATATGTGGCGGCTATAATGAATATTTAAAACTCTTCAATATTGTTGATATCTTTCTTGATTCAGAATCCTCATAATTTTCGTCTGGATTACTTTAAGCAAGTATTGTCATATGATTTTAATATAATTGAGCACTTAGTTATTTCTTTTTCGTGAATAGTTAATACCAAAAAAGACGTCAACAATTCTTCAAACATTTGATTAATATTTTTTTATTTCTTAACTTTAACAATTGAGAATTCTGACAACACAGTTATTATTAGTTTCAACATTGCTACCCGTAAAAAAAGACGACAGAGAGCTTCGGATTAATTAAAACCAACTTTGAGAAATACGAAAGCAAAATAAGAAAAAGAGCAAAGGACAAGCGAAAACATAACGTAAGCAAATTAAATAAGATTGGAATTTCAAGTAGCAATGTCAAAACCTGTTAAGTATAATTTATCACTACAGAACAGAGTTACGTGACGTTAATATGATCTTAATTACTTATTCATATATATAACATTCATTACATTGAAGAACTTCCAATTGAGAATCCACTATATAAGATCAAATTGAATTTGATAAAACAAATGCTACTAATAATAAAACTCTATTTTTATAACACAGTTTTCTTTAATGGTGTTATAAGATATCCTAAATATTTGTATGTAACAACAATTTTACCAAAATTGAATACACGATAGATATATATATAGAAAACGATTGATATATACATTTGTGTATAGTAAGAGGAGAAAGGTATTGTCATATAACACCCATTTATTAATACGATAACAGGAATGAGGATATGATAATATTAATGTAGCGTAAATTATTGGAATTGTCAAATAAACAATGCATTGAAAACAGCTATAAATTCTATAAATATGAAACATTATAAATATGTGTGAGAAGATCAACAGTGATACGACTTGAATTGATAAAGCCAGAACGTTAGTATATCGTCTATGTAAATAACGCGGTTTTTTTTTTCACGTTATTTTGAAAATATAATATAAATTTTCATTTAAATTGTAGTCATTTTAATAAACGAGATTGAAATATAGATGATAAACGTGACTACCAGTTGAAAACAGTCGAGACAAACATACAATTTTGTCGAGTTATATGTGGTGATAGCCTAAATGTATGTCGATTGTTAAATAATACTGTTGTGGCATCATCTTATCAAGATCGTTTTATATTTAAAAAGGGATAATCTAAACATTTACTAGGCTTACACAGGCATATACGGTCTGCTTCAAATACCACCCACGACTATCGATTCGCTAATAAATAATATTTAGCCACCAATAAGTTATGCAGCAGCAAAACTTATAAATCAATTTTGTGGGTTTTATAAAGGGTCGTACAATAACCACAATTAAATAATTTCAAGGTTAGTATATTGAAGCGACCGAGTTGTTACATAGTTAATACTGTAAGTGCGGAATCTTCTTGGGGTCCGTTCGCCTGGTTTAAGCTGCATTCCGAAAATAAGAAAACATTTTATATTTAATATAATTCTTGAAATACACCTTTAATTTTTCTATTGTCATCGACATGAGTGTGATTGAATTTGCGTGAGTAGATCAGCATGCGCATACATGTATTCCTCAAAGTTGGTTAAATTTATAAAACAATTTAAAAAAGTAAAATTGTAAACCATTTTTGTAGCTAATATTTTCAAACAAATTAAAATAATAATGTATGTGGAATGACAGGAACTTAACAAAAAAATAAATCCAAGAAGACAAAATAACTCTTAAATAAAATGGCATGGGTTAATAAAGATAGTTAGTTCAATACACTACTGTGTATTGAAATATAAATAACATAAATAACACATTAATAGTTAATATCAGGTGTTACTTCAAAAATAGAAGGAAACTTCAGCCAATCAGGAGATCTTACCGTCGTCGTTTTCTCTATCGACTTTCAATGACTTAATTCTTTCCTTGGCATCATCAATAGACTCTTGCGAGGCTTTCTCTTTAGCAATGAGACTGTTGCTCGCTGATTTAACATCTACCATTTTAAGGGAAAAACAAAATAGTTTAGGGGAAAAAACAAAACATGATAATTAAAACATAACGTTTTATTTTAAATCTGGGATAAAAAAAAAAACTTAAATTTAAATGAAATAAAAAAAAATTGACACGAATGTCATGATCATAAGAAAATTATAAAACTATCAAAGTTGTGGTGTCAAACTTTCTAAATAGTCTTTAAAAAGGAACAAAAACACAATAATATATAGATATACAAAAAAGATAAGGAGTGTCTGTCTAACCTTGTGAGTCGTCGGCTCCGGGCTGGCGGCCCGCGTCCGCTTCATTGGCCTGGCATATCAGAGACACGCGGTAGAAGTAGTTTCTCCAGAAGTTCTCCTCGGTGATGCTGAAATTAGATTGTTTATATAAAGTTTGGTTATTCAAATTAACTATTCCTTACAATGATAAAATAATTAACATAAGGGACTTACACTTTAGGTACAAGATCGAAGCGCATCTTCTCAAGGTTGGAATCCTCGCCCATGATGGCGACCGCCACTGGATACATCTTGTCGTAATCAAAGTCAAAGTCCACGCCAGCTGGGGGCGCGCGGACAAAGTTCCGTCGGTCCTGGATAAATTAACAGTTCACCAACAAATCCATATTAAATCAATATTTTTGTCTGCATTTCCCTTCCTAGCTAGAGATAATATAAGTAAAATATATCATTTTCGTTATGATGATGATATTAAAATCGTTCTCGAATCTTGTGAAATTCTTAGTTTATTAATGTTCGACTGTCAAAAACTATATCTAGAAATAAAAAACCAACTTACGGTAGATAGAGACAGACATTCCTCCTTAAGAGCAGCCTCGTTGGGGGCTCCGATCCAAGGCGCCTGCGCCGCTGCACCACCTTTATCTTGACCCTTGATGAAGGCGTCCTGTTCGCGATTGAACTCGCCCAAGATGCTCTGTGGAGGAAAAGTTCCATTTAATTAACAACATATCGTTGCTGCATCTCTTTGTTTTACACATGTTATAGTTTTTAAATATTTTATCTAAGTCAGAGTTTTATAATTCAAATATGCACACATTACACTTATGAAAGGTTAGATTTTAGTGTAGTGTATAGAGCGGACAAGGAAATCCGTGGAAAAAACCGGCAACAATTGCCGGGAAAAAATGAGTACACGAACAAAAAAGACAAACATTAATGTTAAGAATAAATAAGATAAGACAGTTGCCGTTAACTATAGCTAGGAGTCGAGTTTATGAGACACTAATTTGTTTTCCAACGTTTTTTATGTATATCATTAGAATATCTCGTATATTCGGTTAGAATTACGGCAATCAGCGAAACACGAATCCTCCCTGTAATAACCTGTCATAACCGCAAGCAAGTAATTTCGTCTTGGAAATGTTATCCATCGTCTTGAATTAAGTGTTATTCCGGGTATAATTTCAAAAATAAATTAAAGAGTATACTTGTGTTATTAAATAACTGAATACGATATTCTATTTTAAAAATATAAAGATCTATATATACATGTTGAAAATATATACAATCTTGTACAGGATTTATTTCACAAACTACGCTATTTTTATCTTTCATCGGTACTAGAATCACTTCATTATCGGGTAATCCCATTTGCCCCGTGGCCCTAGCATCGGATAATGCATGCATTACAGGCCAACGAAGATAAATACTGTTATATCGACCTGCTTCATTTCACCCTTAATACATTTACTGTGGTTACGTAAACTTTGAATATGAGCTGATTGTGATAGTATAAAGGTTGTCGTATGCTTTTATTTAGCAATTGAAATATAGATATATCTGAACTTTTTTTACAGAATAATATTTCAATAACATAGTGATAACTACATTGAGCTGTTAATCTCAAAATATTATATTTATTCAAAATTTCTGAATGTTTTAACCCATCAATGTAAATCAAATACAGAATGCCATCACTTTCCTCTTAACTCCTGACATATTTATGTCTGCGTATTCCCCTATATTCTATCTAACGCTGCACAATCACTGTTAATGATGACGAAGCACTTTGCTTATCACAACCCTGGTACATGGCATAGATTGATGAGTGCGTCGAGAATAGAATGCAAAAATAGTATTTATCTATATGGGTTATTTGAAATTATAAAGGTTTTTTGGCAGATAACGAAGATTCTTTATACTTGAACAAGATTGTTCCAAGAAAGTAATCTTACTAGATGTATTGATCTCAGATCGAAATGCACGTGAAATATTCAATTGTCTCCACTACTTTTCTATTCTAGATTCTACATAGAAATCTAGTCCAAATTGTATAAACAATAATCTCTGTACTAAATCCTATTCCGGATAATCCCCCACAATAATACCCAGGCGACCCTTCGATAAATAATGATCATCACTTGATCCCAGCGTTGGTTTCCAAGATAAGGAAGGAACCTAAATAAATAAAGCTATTGACTTTAGTTCTAGTAAACAAGGAATATCCTGTGATTTCATGCCCAATATTTGTTATGTACATAGAGAGTCTATGTACATTGAAGATTAAAAACCATTTATATAACTCTATAATATATAAAATAATAAAGATGTAATTTCTTTTATTATGTTACAGATATTTAAATATTTAGATTATTTAGATTAACGACGATTGAGTACACTATACACAGACTAACACGTCATTTACAATCCTAGTTACACACAACCATCGGTCATTCACACACTCGTCTTGAAGTGCTGTGATATAGATTTGTATGATGAATTGATTTGATTTGTATAATGAAATGAAAATAAACAGATTTTATACATTGTAGGGGAGAGGTGGCATGAAAGGGACATTTTTGGATTTAAGGTCCTAGTAAGTGAAGGAGACAATATTTAGAACAGAAAGAAATAGAATAGGAAACGTTAATTATTAAATAATTGAAATGAAATGCAATAATGGTCATTAATATATATTTTTTTATTTATTTTTGCATCTTTAAAAAAGTTGTATTTTGTCCCTTTCATAAATGGACGGTATTGAAAGGGACACAGTCATTTATGAAAGGGACAGTGCCCAATTTCGAGTAAATGTGTGACGTTAACTAGTTAGATATAATTTAAATCAAATTTAACAGTCACTAGAATAATAAACATTGTTAAATCTTACTGTATAAATCTTAAAGACTAGTAATAAACTTTTTTATGTAACCTAAATGAAAATCAACAATATTAAAATATTTTTCTGAGAAAAATTGAATTTAACAATTATTAATATCTTTTATCAAGGCACTTATTTGTAATCGTTTTACTAGTAAATAACAAGAAATTAAATAATTTTATAAAATTAAGAACGAATCAACAATTTAAAATAACTTTTAAGACTTAGACTTACTCAACAGTCTTACAGAAATACCTTTTTGTATAACTTCATTAACTACCTCTTCAATTTTCTGAGCAACGACACGCGTTCGCTTCTTAGGTGGCATTATTAAACTGCAAAATAAGTAAAAAAAAATACAAATCTGGTACAAAATAGCAGTTTTGAAAGGGACAGTTATGAAGGGGACGTCCCATTCATAACCGTTTGTTGTGTCCCTTTCATAAATATCATTCAAAAATTTTCATCTTAACCATAACATCTACAATATTAAATTAAATTTTACTAACCTTCTGTTCTTGCTTCTGTGAATGTCCAAGCTGTTTTAAACAGTGATTCACACTTAAATAAGAAAATCGCAGTACTCAAAAAAACGTTTCCAATTTATAACAAAAAAAATACAATTCTATACAAAAAAAAACATTCGCACTTTACCGCCATGTAAGAAATGATAGGAGTATAAAGTTAGCCGCGAAAGAACTTGCTTCAAGGTTGCCATACGACAAAAATAATGATGTTTGGAAATATTTTTTATTTTACGGGTAATTTGAGTTGTCCCTTTCAATACGTGTCCCTTTCATGCCACCTCTCCCCTACTTTATTATACATTTTATTTTACAAATCTAATTTAGAAAATCTCGTATAAAGAAGGAATATTAAAATTATTTTGCAAACCGGAAAGATATTAAATAATAATATTTAAAAGGCTCTTATAAAACAAATGTTACTTGTAACATCTTAAAATAAATAACTTTTAGAGCGTTTATATCCCCAGTAAAAGATTTATAAATTGTATATTTTTCCTAACAGGCTTCAATTCAAACGAATCCGTGGAGTTTCATTTTATCAGACTAGTACACAGTATTTAAAATGTCATCCCACAGTATTCAAGGTCAGTTAGTGTGAGGGCTACCTAGAGCATTTTGAGTGTCAGTCCATTTATTATACTTATCTACCGCGTTTAGAAAATTCTTCACAATTATTCATGGTTTATATTAAATAGAGTATTAAGTACTTTCTTAATTCTATCACGATCCACGATAGACTTGCAAATTTTGTGTATATTTAGGATGGTATTAATTTTAATTACCATCCACAATGGCTGTACTTTTGAAATTATTATACCCTAATCCGTCATCCATTATATTTTAGAGTAATCCTCTTTTCTAGTCTGTGACAAATTACAAAAGAAATGGAAGTCTAACACTGATGAAAGAGAACTCATTAATCATTGTCTTCGAAAGACCATCTCGATGCTGTACCAACCTGTATTCCACAGATCATTAAGAGATAGGCATTTATAAGTATCATCTAGTTCACAAGCGAGAACAGACAATACAAATAAACTAGCTTTAGTATAATTTACATTCTATTCTATTTAGTACATTCTGTTTAGTAGCATATGAGTAATAAAATAATAAATTGAAAATTAATTTTAAATTTCGAACGTTATATGAAAGAAGTAACTAATTGGATATTAGATACCCGGAATTTTTAAAAATATATTTTCATAAGAAAATGATGGATTGAGGCAAAACCTTGATAATGTGAATATTATTTTAAAATCAACAAATAATAATAGAAACATTATAACAATAAGAGATTCTTGATTTAAATCACCAGAAAGCAACATAACTTCTATTTACGGAATCACATCGTCACAGGTTTTATTGTCCGCACATTAAAAGGGCATTTCGTGATGAGGCAGAGCACCCGCTAGACATTTGAAGGGTCATCAATTCTAACTTCACTATAGGATGGGGATTATTTACTTCGGCCTTTATTGTCTCGCCAGTACCCATGTTCGTGACCTTTTTTATGTCACGTTTTGAATAGATTCATTTCTTTAACTTCGGTGGAATTTTTAGTTTATTTTAATTTTAATTGATGAATTGAAGAGAATTGAAGAGAATTGAAGAGAATTGTAAAGGAAAGCTTTATTACAACGAATATTGTAAAATTTTGATACAATTCCATTTATATATAATAATAATTCAAATGTATAACATGAATCAAATAATTTTAAGTAAAAGCAAACAAAACCATTGTCTAAATTCAATATTCATAGCACACACTCTGTTAAGGTACATTAATTCTCAAAGGAAGCACTCAAATAATGGGGTCACATAATTAGAGTTATGGTCTACCTGTGTTATAATGGATGTATGAGTATCCGGGAATCATATAAACCTATAAAGCCTTCTCAAAAACCCCTTCCCATTAATACCTTATTAACATAACATTCATGTATACATATACCCGTGATATTTAATCAATCCTCTTAGAATTAGATCCGCATGAAGTTGAATGTACCTTTGATTAAATTAGTTAGATAGTTTAATTATATATTAAAAAAGACAATTGATAATAAGAATGAGTCTCTAATACTAAATAGAAAAGCTATTAGTTCAGTAGCTATTATTGAAACGGCGAACATTAAAGGACAATAGTTAATAGTGGTGACGAGGGAAATAGATTTCTTTAACAGGATGTACGTAATGGTGTCAAAAGATAGATCAATTCAGTATCTATAATATATACATTCTATCTATAACAGATAGAACTATAAGCTTTATCATATCAACAGATTTAACAGAAAACCTAGTCGACTTTTATATTTATTTGTTGTCTCCAAAAATAAATCGTGAGGCACCCAAAGAACAAAAGTTACTGGAAATCAAAAGAGAATAGTAGCAAAACTCGTTAAACCGTGTAAACGGACAGAACAAAAGATTTGCTCGAATATTAAAGATTTGTCTGTAAAAGCGTTTAGTGTTTACAGAAGTACTAAAAATATCAACTGCATACTATATGAATGTGAGATTGCTATGGAAAACAATTGTTGTGAAATAGTAAAACAAATTATAACAATAAAGATTCTGTTTTAAAAAAACTGCGAGACAAATAGATAAGAAAAGAAAATATAAAAAGACAAAATATGTGCGACCACAAAATGGTATTGTTACAACATTGTTTGTGAAACTGTCGTGGAAGTTTTTATCTCTCAGCTACCTCCATTTTGCGAGGTATTGCGTTATTTATTATCTCAATATACCCGAGAGAAGTTATAGTTGAAGTAAAGTATAATAATTCAACTTTATTATTAATAATTTATAACAGAAATTATATTTAACTGGTAACACTATCCATTTTTGTAATCTGACGTATTGCTAATAACCTCTGTCAAAGTTATTGTTATCTAAGAAGAAAAAAAAGATGAAGTCAGAAAACAGTACAGTACATTAAAACTGTCATTCCATTCGGTACATTTATGTGCCAGGCCATGATAGGACAAAAGAAACTTAGTGAATTTACAAAAAAATATTTTGCAAATTCGAAAAGAATGTTTTGTATTAGGACAGAAAATCAACGTTATGTTTTCTTTTTACTGCTAATTACTGTTAATTATTACTGTTTTTCATACCGCAATAACTCTCCCTACCTTCCTATTCCCCGCCCAGTACCTTCGTGTTCTATTTATCTACACCTTTGTTCAACGAGGGTGACAAATTATTTGTCTACAAACCATTAGTATTACAAACCACCTAAAATCAATAGTCTTTTCTCCTACTATTCGACTTCTATAAATGAAATCCAAAGCTAATTACAAATTGTGTTTATATACGTATAAATTCTGTTACGTATTTCTTGTTGTCCTTTCTCATTGACTAACAATAAATATAACGAAAAGTTCATGTTATAAATAAAAGTCAATTAGTAAATGGAACTTTTCAAGTCACTAGAACTTTCGGCAGCACTAACGCTGCTAAAATAACAGTTAAGAGAAACGCTATTACCAAAGTTGCACCATTTATATGAATTACCGTTTTGGGAGAAAGTGGAGGTACCTATTTCGCTATGTTGATTACCCAAAAGTTCGCAAGGTCCAATTACAATACTTACGGTTTATTAGCAATGCTTTTAGCTTTTAGCATTTTCTTAGGCACGTCCACTTTGCTATCTAAAATGGGTACTACAATTTTATATGTAAGTAACAGTTTCATGATTGAAGAGATACAATCTTTTAGGTTATAACACGTATTAGAACAGTTCATACATATTTACACACATGAAAATATTATTAGATAACTATTGATAACCGTAAACAAAAAAAAACAGTAGCAATATTATAGCTATTGAGAGGGCAATAATAATCCTCAAATTTGATAAAACCATTTACTTAAAAAACGTTTTCGCGCACCTTTTATATATTCACTCACTGAAACGGAAGGTTAGCGAGGGTTTATAATTAAATAAGAAGAACGGTGTTACCCGCCCTGATATAACAAGAGGGGAGCGAGGTCAGGTCAGGTTAGAGTCAGAACCCATCACCAATCACAGGTTTTATCAATCTATACTTGAACTGGAATGAATACAAATATCCATCCAAATTTAAACATATAAAATATATTTCTAATGTGCACTTTAATGCATGCTTCATTATTTCAGTAATCTCCAGAATAATAAATAAAAATCACAAACAATAAAATCGACTTAAACGTTGCAAGTGATAGTAAAATAGGAAGCAAAAAAATCTTTAAATGAGTATAAAATAAATAAAACCTTTCTGTAATAACGGAAGAGACTTCAACTCTCAATGCAACCCAACCCGTCCAGCAATCCTACGATGTAATGAAGTCCTTTGCTATCCGACGAGATGGAAAACTCTATACGGATTTGTAATCTATACTCTGTAACAAGATTCCGATTCACCGATGTGAAGTTCAAATAGAAACTAATTCATGATACACTTCAGTCATACTGAATATTTCGTAACATACCCATATTAAGATTTACAACACGTTTTTATATCGGAAAAATTCTACAATAATGAAATTCATGAAGATACTTCAGTCACATTGTAATATTTGATTTCAGGTAACGTATATACAATATTAATATTTATAACACTTCTTAATACATACTAAAGTTGAGAAAACGAGAGAAGCGTCAAACATGAAAAAGCTTTTGAATTGATTAGCATAGCATTGCATCTTGTTTACCAAATGTGGTGATATTTATTTACAACTGTATGAATAATATTTGAGATAACAAAGTAAAAATCGAAGGAATAATAGAATCTGTTGATATTTCAAAGTAATAATTATACGATAAAGTGTTTCATAAACAACAAATAATACTATCTATTAACTATTTATAAATATGTTTTGGTTGATAAGAAACAAAACTGGTCAATCTTGGAAATCGAACAACAATAGATATGTGATATAAAAAAAAACAAATATTCTTTTAAAAATCAAGAAGTATGTCATCACAAAATGTAGCATACTAGAATTTAATTAAGACTAAACTATAAATCTGAAAGGAGCCGTATAACATGCAACTACAGAATAAAGTAGCTCGGTAGGACCATAAATAAGGCGACGGATACACGAGAGCGGGCGGCGTTTTTGACGTAACACGAGAGGAAACCGCATAATATATTATGTACATGGATTTATTCTCACATTTTAAACCTTTCTCATCTGGGAGTCTGTGACAATTTTTGCTATACCTATTTTTAAAAGCTGTATGGTTAGGTAGCGTCAATAATATTACAAGAAAAATATACCTAATATTCAACGCAAGGGACCAGAAAGGTAGTCCCTTGACGATAACTTTTTCTTTTTCACATCTAAAGAAAATAACATCTAAAGAAAAAGTCACAAAATATAAATAATACATGAAACAATAAACGCCAATTGTGAAGATAATAAAAATCCCTTACTAAGGTATATACAAAAATTCAATTCCAAACCTGAAGACTCATGAATTTCCAATATATTTATACGTCAATACCTAGCTAAATAAAAAAACCAAAAATGTACTAAAAAGTGTCAAGTTATTTATGTACATTTAGTCATTCTATTCGAGTACTAAGGGTGCGTACATAGTCTAAAAGGCGCCGACTGCTTACGTAACTCTGTATTGATCGCGTCCTCCCCTCCCCTCCCCACCACTACAGCCCCCCCGCCCTACCGTCGACCAATAGGCGAGGCGGATTTAATTTTAATTTGATAGCCGTTCGAAGCGCGCGCCGCCTTGTTCGTCAGCTCATTACGTTACGTATAATAAAGCCGTAAATATAGCTCATTGCATATTATTTTTAACCCTTTCATTTTATAACATTTTTACATTTATTTTCCCTTTAGCATAATATTATAATAAAATATTCTAGACTATTACTATAATTAATCACGATAAGTTACTACAATGTGAAATTTTAAATATTTTTATCGCATAAAACTAATTTAGTATCTGGGAATATTTATAACAAAATTACACACAACATTACAATTTAAAGATATTATATTTTCATCGATCTTATTTATAATTAAGTTTAAACTACAATAATATATAAAATCCAAGACAATTTTTATATAACAATAGACCAAACGTTTATAGTATATCAAAATCCTTAAACAACAAATAAAGACAATAATAGAACATGACTAACTCTTAACAATAAATGAAATAAAATTAAAACGTTTATTCAAAATAACTTAAACATAAAAGAGAGATTATTATGGATATAATATATATTTTTTGTATAAATAATTCGTTTCAAACACCAAATTTAATGCGACCTTTGTCTTTCGACCCGAACTCGAAACTTGTATACAACTTTACAAAGACTAAGGTCCCGATGAAGGACACCAAAATTAAACCTCCCAAGAGTAATTCAATATTAAACTACCTGATAGAAAAACTATATATATAAAAGTTATGATAAATAATTTTCAAATTTCAATGGAGAGATTGATAATTACAGTTAGAAACATATTCACAGCAGCTCTATTCCTTCATTAACTTCCCTTTTAAGCTTCAAATCCCACTGGATTACGCCCAAACGAGATACCACTTTCCCACATCAAAAGGACTGGTCATGTGAGCACTTCCTGCTAGTTATATACGCTATCAGTTTTCTTTTTTTGTAGTTCCATTTAACCTAATGCTCCTCCGATATGAAGGTCGGATATCACATCTTAATGAGTATGTCTTAGACGCTGGTTTATTTTATAGGTATTTGTAAAATGTTGCCAATTTCCTTGGCTACATTTACGTTTCTTACTATGTTTTATTCGTACTTATATGTGCTAATAAACATTTTTGTTAATATTGTATTTTCTACTTATACAGATATTGTACTTTTATGTACTTGCCTTATCTTTTTATTTTCAGTACATACTTTTATTACAAAAAAAATAATATACAATCATAATCAGTGAGAAAAGAGGAATTCGATTAACAGTTTCATCTTTAACAGTGACGTCTTTTCTGACGCATTTATCAAACATCAGAAAGAAATTATACAATTATATTAATTTAATGTATTTTTGTCTAATTAAAATAGGAAATTGAATTCTGTAATACATAAGTAGTTACCCAAGTAAATATCGTCACTGTAATACAGCAAAAGACACGATTACAAAGAATATATACATAATAAAAAATCCAATCATTATTTCAATACGTAAAACAAAAACTTTCTACACCTTTCTATGAAATATACGAGGACGGAGGAGTATGAAATTGAGGACTGTTAAACTTTATATAGGGAAAAAGTGCAGAAAGCTATTATTTTTATATTAAATTAGTCGAAAAAAATCATTGCATACACTGCAGTGGGACACATTACAAACACTACTTTATTGTTCAATTTCAACGGACACTATCAATGTCAAATCTTTGACATTAGTCTAATGTAAAATTGTCACGCAGTTAATATCATCGCTTGATGTAACAGATTAAAAACCACAAAATATACATGTGTTGGATCAAACCCTCATAAATATTGAAACTTAAAATTAAGGACGAGTTTCGGACTCTGGGCAAACACTAGTATTAATATATGCATATAACGTTGGCCAAAACGTATGTTTCCATGGATCTGAACTTAATTAGAATATAGTTCTTATAAAATATATGTTATGAAAGATGTAAATCAGAAAAAAATATAGTTTAAATTAGAAAAACAAATACCATAACCCAACCCTACAATATTTAGTTACACACATAATATACTTATAATTATTATTATTTTGTTATGATCTCATTTACCCAATAATTCTATATTTACTTCCGCTATAAGTCAACGTCAGTTTCAATCTGTCCCGAATCTCTTCAGAAAGTTATCAAATCATGAATATTGAATATCAAATCCTTTATGAATACTAATGAGAACAAAATTTGATAAGAAAATGAAATTCGTAAAGACGAAGAAAAAATCCGAGTAATTTCGCAAATATATTGAAAGAAAGATCGAATTATTTTCAGGGAAATTCTATCTGTTTTTGTTAAGTTTAAACCAAGTTTAAGTGCTTTTTAAATATGTAAAAAATACAATAATATGTTGGGATTTTTTTAAAGTTTTTTTTTGTAACATGATGATTGACTAAAAATACTTTTGTTGTGAGATTAGGTGGAAAATGAGCAAACGGCCGGTCTGAAAGGGTGAGGAAGCTTCCACCGCGTCTAGCTATTTGCAAATGTGGTAAATGTGTTGCCACATAAGAGAGTGTTTAGTTTTTCGGGTTTCTCACCCTAGCTCTAATACGTTGACGCTTTACTTGAATTCTAATCTGTTCTAACATATCAATTATGCGGAATAGTTCATGCTTTGAACAATTTTAATTTTACAAATAAGTAAGACTATCCATTGCGTTTCTTACCGGTTCTTTAAGTTTAACTTTACACTACATTTATAAAAAGAATAGAATCTATAATAATAATTTTTATTTTCAGTCAGGACTATGAAAAGCAACATGATGCCTACAGTATATTCATGTATACAGTATGATCTACCATCGTTTTCAAAAACAGTCGTATTCATTTATAATTTTAGAAAAACAAATGACATATTTTAAGACTAATGAAGTTCAAGAGGACTATCTTTTCATAAAAACAAATATCGTATTATTGTAATATCATTTATAAGCCATATAAAATAATTTATCTGAATTGGCGGTTTTATATTTTTCGTTACAGAAAATACTTCGAGTAGCTGAAAGGAAGTCAGAAGCTAACTTTTTAGTTTTCTAGAAATTCTACGAGTTGCGTTTTCGAGTAGTTTGGCATACAGATTTACAATATACGGAAAAAAAATTAATAAAACTGTGGCGTTTCAATACATATGAAGGTCTAATTGTGGGTGACTAAAATTGATACATATATATCATATAGTATAAATCTCATTATAGCAGAAATTTCATATAAATTAAATAAATATTAGGATCCGTTTAGAACCGTTTATATACAATTTAAATCCATATTTGTTTCAAATTCCCACTCACATTGAAATGCGCACGAAAATTGGAGCACAAAATCGATGTGGGCGAGACGCACCGAGACCGAACAGGAATTAAAGTCTACCTGCTACCGGCTATTCGGTGTGAAGAAAAACATGGGATAACTTTATTTACACTTGCATTTATTTAATAGAGTTTCTCGCTTTGAACTTTATTTATCATCATTTATTATCATTCTAATTTTTAATCTTTTATTATAATCTTTATCTTATCATCTGTATCTATCATCTATAATAATCTACTTTATATATCAATTTAAATTATCTTATTTATCTATGATCTGTATTTATTTATCTTTATCTATCTATCAATATATCTATAACATGCATGAATGAAATTTTAAAAACTATCACAATGTAAAATACATTCGGACCGACAATATTTATGTATATATTCATTGATCACCACAAACCAATAACTGTTATCCCTATGGATTTAACAAAATAACGTTCAATATGCACCATGTGAATATTTTGCAGGGACAAGCGGATAAGTCGAAAATCAATACATGTACCAACTATGAGCACTGCAGCCATACGTCATATTCAGCTAAGCCGACTTAGCTGACGATTTGGAATCGTTTCAACACTTTTCATTGGTGGTTACTATTTCTTTTCTTTTTACGCTAAAACGCTTTTTAACAAAAGTTTCACTTTTCTCATAAACCCTCCAGCTTTAATAGGGTATTTTACACAAATGGCTTCCTCTTTTGAATAGAAGATACAACATTTACATAATAATGAGATAAAAACATTTGTTATCCACAGCACGTTTCAGAAGTTAATAATCTGTAACTGAATTTATATTAAGTAAGATTATTATAGTACCAAACATATATGATGGATAAACAAAAGCCCAGATTGTTCCGAAATTCGATTACTAACTGACTGAAGAAGTGAACAAAAATATTTTTTTTTGTCTTATTCCTATTCGGTAGAAATACAGGACTTCGCTGAAAGATAAATGAATTCAGAATGGCGTCCAAAAAGACAGTTGACCCTGTACCGAATTGACATACGAATAGTTTTATTCCAGAGAAACTGGGTCTAGAATTGTACTTATGCTAGAATATTTAAAACAGTGTAGCACTCTTCAAAACTGTAAACATTTTCAAGTTTTAGTAAATTTAGTTTATTATTACCTTACCATTTAAATAATTTCAGTTAGCAGAAATAATGAGTATAATTTTAATAGTTCTGCAAATCTTACACACACATACATACATACAAAATCTTCATAAGACCGAGTAAGGATAGTTACAAGAAACTTAAGAAAATCTATAAAAGTACCCTTAAATTTTTCTATACCTGTAGTGAAGTACCAAACAAAAAAAAAACTAGAATCAAATATATTTCTATTTTAAAATATAAGGTGATTTTTTTCGAGAAACCATTCAATTGCCAAACACTTAAACCGTATTGACGTAATTACTGTAATACGATTGTCTTCACAATATTGAAAATATTTTAAATACATAGTAGAGCTTTGAAAAAATAAAATAAATAAAATGAACTAAAATACCCGTTAAATTTGGGATCAGTTCAACAACTCTTAATAGTGCTGTAATTTTTATAATCCTTCTATTAACCGGCTGTTTTGAGAAGACAAAATCAAAAAGACAAGAGGCAAATAATTAAGCTAAAATCAAACTATCCTAATCCTTTTTTTTTACCAAAGATTGAAATGATAATCCATATCCTCAGTTATCAATGATAATAACCAATTAGTGGATTGAGGGAGGAATGAGTCTCTGAACTCTGACAAAACTAGTTTGAGCTATAATTGAAAAAAAACAATTTAAAAACTAGAACAACTATATAATTTTACTTTGTATTTATTATAGTAAAATGTCTGTGATTTGTACGTTTCAAATAAATGTGTTTTCTTTCTTCTTTTTTTCTACCTTTAGAGGTCAGTGCAGAACTCGCGAGTAATAGTTATTTCATATTACAAAAGTCAAACTTAGATATTTTTTTTAGACGAAACAGGTTTGTTCCCAAATTCTAGGTCACAAAAAGTAAAGTCTAGTTGGATTTCTAAGCCCTTTTAAATCGATAACACAAATAAACTATTCATAAGTTTACCAGCAATCATTCAAGTGTATGAAATATTGACTAGTTCCTTTGATTGGTGATATTATTCAGAAAATACCATTCACGAGTACAAGAGAATTGTTGAAGTCGAAAGGAATGAATGAATGGAATGGAAATAATTTCTTGTTCGAAATATTTTATTTATGACACGGTATAAA
This sequence comes from Napeogenes inachia, assembly GCA_959347355.1. NCBI lineage: Eukaryota > Metazoa > Arthropoda > Insecta > Lepidoptera > Nymphalidae > Napeogenes > Napeogenes inachia. Next base: position 22,619,607 of record OY365792.1, on the reverse strand, counting down.
TGAATATATATTACATTTACGGTTATTTAACAAAAAGCATTCATTTGAGATATTAATACCTCATTCAGTAACCTTCATCAATGACGGTGTAATTTCATTTATTATATCACATTATATTCTTCAACGTCATAAATTCATTCATCAATTATATTTTTTCCAAGACGTAACAGCATTTGAGACGGAAGTGTTTTCGACAAAATTCCAATAATATAATAAAATGAGAGCTTAAGTTAAAAAAAATAACCAAATAAGCGAAAGAGCGCTTTACACTGCTTTACATAAAACGTCGAAAGGTCAGCGGCGACAATCCGGGTCAACTCGATACCGATACCGACCGAGGGAATTAATTGAAAATGTTTTTGCATTTTCCTATTTCACGCTTCCTTCGAGATGATTTGGTCTTATTTAGCGTTATATAATATTTAATATGGTAAATCCTAATGCTTTAAATCCGAATGTGAGTGTGTTTGTTTGTTTGCTACGTTTTATGCCAACTACCAAACTGAACATAATGAAAATTTTGCAAACAATTCAGGGATACAGAAAAGTTCATAGAGTACCTTTAGTCCTGGAAGAAAGAAGAAAATCCTGATCCCGACCGATAGAAGAATACATATAAATTTATACAGCCGTCCGACGTCAAGGCCATTTTCCTACGTATAAAGTGCAGCAAAGTCGTGCCCAAAAGGTAATATTATGTACATTTTTTTGTTTTGCTGAGATCATGCAATCAGTCTTGGACTATAAACAGATATGTGGAGAGCGGATTGGCATGTAGAGCTCATCCTCTTCAGGACGTAACTCTTTAAGTTATTTGAAGCCTACGGCATGAGGCTATCTAGTTCCATGATTTTACGCCACTTTAGTCGACCCTTGTCTGCAGAGATTGTAAGTTTCGCTGCTAACTGATCCTTTCAGCCCTTTCAGCCTCTTTTTATAATTTGAGCTATTGGATCTGATTTCTTCCTACACTGTGTTAACTTTAAGGTCCATGCAATTCATCGATCCTTACAAACCATGGGGCATTCGCTGTGTGCTTTTTTTTAGATGCTTCCATTCCATCATCATCAAGATGATCTATTTTGAACCCTTTGTAACATCATGATGTTAGAGTCATAGGCTGATCCCTACAGTTGGATGCCGTAGGTTCACTGGTTTAAGGACAGTCTTGTAAACCAAAAGTTTATTGTCCAAAGACAGTCGTCAATTGCGACAAAGCAGCCAATGTAGCTTTCTAGATTTCAGGTTTAGCTCGTCTCTTTTGGTTGGCTATATGCTTCTTCCAGGTCAGTGTGCAATCTAAGTGCATACCGAGATATTTCACTGAGTCCTAGTGAGGGAACCAAACTAAAACTAAACCAAAACTAATAAGATCTTTTAGTAGCCAGATTTACTTAACTATAGAATACATTTTACAATCTTACAATTATTCTCAAATTTATTCCTCAGTTAAATCTTATTCGTGGAATTAATAATCTACCATAGATACATTGAAATAACTCGTCTCTACTGAGCTTTCCGATGCAAACTACATCAACTTGAAACACTGTAATTAAATTGTAACTCACTCGAGTAGTTCGATCGAGTTACTTACCTGTGCGAGTTGGAAGATATGAGATATTATACCTTAGTTATAAATTCTGTGGAGTTGCTCTTCCGGCGAGTAATATTTCGAATATTACTTAATGTACACAAACTTGATATATATTTTAAAATGATATTCATATATTTTATTATGGCAAAATAATTTCCACTAGACAATGTATGATAGAATTCTGTCGAAAATATTGACCTTAAATAATCGGTATAAGGATAGATGTATAGTTATATATATACAAAGAACTTTATAAAGGTAAAGAAAATTCCACAAAATGAAACTAATGGAAGCGGAAAAGAAAAAAGTTCAAACGAAATCCACAGATGCATTTTCCGAAAACCATTTCAATGAAACTTAATCTAAGTTTCCGATATAGAATGCTTACTTTAGAAGCGCATTGTATTGAGTTCAATCAAGTTATCTCAAGGTAATGGAGTGCAAGATGCGATCTAAAAAGTGTTTTATTTTGTATTTAGTATTCTTTTAATACTATAAAAGTTCGGAATAATTTATAGTCTGCTTAGTTGAGAGGTCTTTTCAAACTTGTATTCTTGCTTCTTTTGTTCGTAAATCATCCGTAAGTATAACATTTCTTACAGAAGCTTCTTTATTTTATTACTAAATTTATTATTATAAAAATAAATTTATATGGCTTATGATCAAAGCCATAAAGATTCACGGGCAACAGCTAGTTATAATAAAAAAAAACTCTAAATTATTATATTTATTAATATTCGTAGGTAACAGTTAGGACAGTCTTGAATCATGTTACTTATACTTAATACATTTATAATTTATTACATTGTCAATATTTTCACGCAGATCCTTATTTTTTCTCACGTTAAATATAGCCTATGTTCATCAGGGATAATGTAGGACTCTAAGGGTAAAATATTTTATCCAGTAATTTTGGATCTTATTCAATTCCAACAAGCAATCAAATCTTTTCTCTTTATAATATTAGTATAGAAATATTTATGGTTTAAGTGCATACTTTATTTTTGCGAGACTAAGTTTTTTTTTATATTTTTTTATTATCGTAAATCAGTAATATTGGTTTTTTTTTGAGCTTATATAAGTAAATAGTAACTACCGACTAGTAGTTATTTGACAAAATATTCGTATTCAAAGCTGACTTAGCTTTGAATACGAATATTTGATTGCCATTTACTGAGGATTTCATATTATGTACATATTAAAACCAGTATTACAGAGTTACATAAAATAATATATAATGTAATGCAAATATTGCGTCTTTTCGGATTTCATATGGGTAGAAACTATTAAAAATATATGAGAGCTTCATATGTATAGTTCATGCAGACAAAGTCGAAGACAACAGCTAGCATTTTATTAAAATAACAAAGGAATATAATAAAATGTATCCCTACATTTATGAACATTCCCATATTTATCTAAAATATCCTTTCGTGTATTTTAGCCTCTAAAAAACCTCAATAAATCATTATTTGCGTAACATCAAGAATCAGTACCATTACAACAAAAAAATATCAGAATCCCTGATAAAATAAATTCTTCTATTATATCATAAATGTCGATACCGAAAACGTTTTAGTTACAGAGCTTTCATATTACTTTGAACCATTGAACGTATATAAAAAAAATATATAGAACTGAACTACAAAAGATCTTTAGGTATTTCTATATTGTTAGGGTATTAGAAATAACTTTTTATATAAAGATTCCATTACGATTAATAAATATAGTGTCATAATAGCTTCTTTACTATCACACCTGACATAGAAACAGAGTATTGTTGTTGGAACTGTGTCAAAAGGCAATTAGATCGTCCGTTTGTGGTCTCCGTTACATTTAGTGACAGCTGGCCTTTATTAACAGAGAAAATACAATCTAGCGCTTTAAGCTCTTCTTTTTATTTGTTTAAAACCTTTTAATCCTCGTTGACGATATGAACGTGTATTTATTAACAGAACATACAACAAAGCTCTTTAAGCTCTTTTTTATTTAAGTTCCATTTAATCCTCAGATATTTTATTTACGAAATAACTTTTATATTCTGACAGAAATTGTAGAGTATAATTATTCCCTGATTAAATGTTATCTGAGGATAGGAATATCCGTCTTTAGTCTTTAAGAGTTTCACGCATGACCTCAAAGCGCGGATTGTGCTTTTTGCTTGCAACCTAATTTTTTGAGATGGTAAAGACAAGATGTACTCATCGTAGCGAAAAAACTATTATAGATAATTCAAGAGGTAAGTGCGGTTTCCTTTTTAACTCCTTCTGTAGTCCTAGTATCCTCCATCTCTCTCTTTAATTAGATCTGTTGATTTCCATGTTTTATCCACCGTCAATTGGATCTGTTTGTACATTTGACACCTACTGTCACAAAAAAAAATCGGTACTGTAACTACTCAGACCAGTACTTTGTATTTACTAACACAACTACATCACCTCCGAGAAACCTATAGCTGAAACGCAAAACAAACTCAAAAATCAGTCATAAAAATAAACAAGAGTAAAGTAAATGTTTGCATAAAACATTGTAAAAACTTTACAAATGCATCTAACCCTTTCCTCAAACCAATTAGTTGTTTCCGGTCTCCCATTTACTTCCTCATTACCGACCTACTTTACTCGACACCAAGTACATTATTAGCAGTGGTGCTAAAGATAGTTCCTTATTTATACGACATTTTTAAAATAGTTATTTTTATCTCGGTATTTACATTTTTGACAACCCTAATTATATATTCGAACATAGTATGAATACTAATAATTCACACACACACATTTCAGACATGGAATAGGGCTGGCAACAAAACATCGAATCACGTCTTTAATCACGTTAAAAGTCGCCCCAGATAACATCTGCGCAGTTACATCTTTTTTATCTGCTATTCCAGCCTAAAAACGACTTTACGACCATAAAAATAAGAATTTTATTATGATGTTGTATTCATATCTGTAATGTTATTATAAGTTTCTGTGAAAATAGCCGCATTAGATTACGATATAAATGTATAATGTAACCTTCATGCTCAAATACTCCTTATTTGTTGTATATACATACCTTACATTACATTAAATAAATTGTATGCACAATATAACAGCTCTACGATGTGACCCAAAATTTTTTAATAACTAAAATAATGAAAATATACTTATATTACCTAATTAGGAATATGATTATTATCATTAAAACTTTGTGATTTCAAATAAGTAAGCGTGAGATGCATACAATTATAAATCCCAATACAGGTAACAATTACGTCACATCGCTACGAAGACTCTACGCCGCCATGTATAACTACTGGCTTAGTAAAGTAATATAGCATTTCTATAGCATTTCCAAAATAATTAAAATTAAGACTTCAGCTTTTATAAATATTTTAAGTTGTCAAGTTGTTATTGTTAACTAATGATAATATAACTGTTTTAACGGAATAATATAATTTTCCACTAGATCTTAACGTAGATAGAGCTACGACTGATGCTACAGTTGTTAGACGTCTACGAAATTTCGTAGCGAGTTACGTCTACAATATTAATAATATTAATAATAATAATATCACGACAAATTACACACATTGATCTAACCCCTAAGTAAGCAAATTATTTGCTTGTGTTCAGGGTGTTACACAACGACACAAATGCATAGAAATACACATTATAAATACTAAGAATAGACATAAATAAAATACAGACATCTATGCTCAACACATATATGCCTGTCTCTGCCTGGCATCGAACCCGAGACCCCTTGCACAGCTACACGTTAGTCATCTGCGCTAACCAATGGGCCAACGGGGCGGTTAATAGACTAACAACTATATAATACGATATAATTTGATAGTATAATAATGAAGTATCAAAGTAATTTAGCAGTGTATGACTGGCATTGCAGCCAATATTGGCCATAACTTTTATTTATCAAACTCAATAGAAAAACAAACAAAATAGCCAAGTAGGTTAGGTAACATACTTGGCGACCGTTTCTGGCAATGAACACTGAAAACTTTATTTAATGTACCTCTCAATATTCGTTATAGAAACTATAGCTTGGCTTTAAGTGGCATATTCATTAAATGTTTATAATAAGCCGATGTAGAGATAGTGAAAAAAAAAGATTACTGACAAAAACTAGTCATAACTTCTATGAAATATTATTAGTAATGGCAACTTTTTACTGAGGATGTAAAATATTTTCTTACTTCTATTTAGAAAATTCAATATCCAATATAGATATTTATTCCACTCTCATCTGAGGTTTTTAAAATACGTAGCCACAAAATTAGAGATAATATTTATTCGGTCTTCCTTTTAATATATGTATTTCTATAATTGGTAAAATAAAACAAACTTCATAAACATCGAGCATATATCACCGCAGTGCTTATATATAGGATTTATATACAGTGTTATTTGTAATTAGTTCACCACCTCTAGCAGGCAGCCTCTCTCCATAAATCCCAACAACATTTGTTCTACGACTTTTTAAAAATCTTGATAAGCAACACAAGAAACATTAAACAAAAAAATTTGGCTCCCTCTTACTTATTACTCTGTATTTTGTAAGAAGTGCTTAAAAGGTTAAAACGCCCGGGCCCCATACCTACGCTCAGAGTTAATGTCAGTTCAGAGGCAACAAATAAATTTTATATGGGAAAACTCAAACTAAAAACTATTAATTTTAAAAAGTCGTAGAACAAATGTTGTTGGAATTGATGTAGAGACGCTGCCTGCAAGAGGTGGTCAACTAATTAAAAATAACCCTGTTTATGATATACAACTGAGTTAAAAACTAGTATATATAATAAATAATAATATATATAATAATCTAATATGTCTGTGTCGAGACCTAGTCTATAGCATAGCCTTTTAAACCTATTAGAATATAAAGATAGAACATAAGAATTTCATTTAAAAATAATGTTTGTGATACTCCTAAACGATTGTAAATAATCAAATATAGAATAACCTAATTTACCCTTATTCATTTATTATAAGATTATATCGGTAAATTGAAGTCCTTTCATATAACGTAATACCTTTTTATTTAAATATATTATGTAAATTTTAAAAGAACAAAAACATTTTCATTTTCAATAGCATATTTCCGGATAAGGAAGCGGATGCTGGAAAATATATTAAACCGGAAGCAATTTATAAAATGAATTCAACGATGATATATTTAATACATAACTGAATACTTTAACATAATTTTAAAAACCATTATTAAGGTGTTGTTACGTTTATTCTTGCAATTTGTTATTTATTTTTTTCAAAAAATATATATAAGGATCTTTTTAAGGACATTTACTTGATACATAATATATTATATAATATATTATGCTTCATACTATTATACTTGTCCTGACTGATGTATTAACGGATAGGTCAAACATGTTTAGAATCAAGATACTAGATATTTTTTCTGTAAATTCCTGTCAAAAATAATTTCACTTCTAGGAAGATTTAATTTGAAGTTATAGTTTCAAAATAGGTTTTGTAAGAATTAAATTATGTAACACCTGAACTATAACAGAACGAAACCGTTACTTCTAAAGGAAAGGCCAATAAATAAACCTTATAGATCAAATTAACCAGGATTGTAATAAATAAATGCCTATATGACATAGACATTAGATCGTAAAAATTATTCATAAAACTGTAGTTAACGTTTTACAGACACTATCTAACCTAACAAGCTATATACAAATAGGCTATAGGCAATGTATTACTCACGTTCTCTTCAACGGTTTTCTTGATCTTGGCGCTGGCCTCGCTGACTTTCGCTCCAGCCTTGTTGACGGCAGAATACAGGAAGTTGCCAAGGGATTTAGCACCGGCCACGGCCTTGGTGGTCACTGCCAAGTAAAAATATTAAGCCAAGTTTTATGAAAAATCATTTTGACAACCAGTCAGTCTCGTAGTTTGGGAGATTGGTCAGATGTATTTTCCAGAAATATTTGACTGTGTTAATCTGAAGGTATGTGGTCACTTGGTTCATCTGCAATCTAAGAGGCTGCAAACGTGTTGCCTATCTTGACCTACAGGAAGGTTCATTGTCAAGGGTTTGCAGAAAAAACCTAAAACTAGGTTTATTTTAAATGAAATGTATATGAAAAAAGTTGGTTAATAATAATTGTATACTTGTTTAAGCCAAAGCAGTAATAAAAATCTGCTTCATATAGAAATGATGAACTAATACATCAAGCAAACAATAAAAGCCAGACAAGAAACACAGGTCAAGATTTTATAAGCCTATGAATAAAATATAAATTTACTGCCATTTATTGGCATCTGTCTTTGCTTTTAATGCCAAATCAAATAGCACAGCCCTCAAGTAAAGTTGGGGCACTTGGACTTTTGGCCAAGTTAAGTACATACAGACCATAAAGAAAATTGGATTTTGTTATGTTAGCTTTTATATAATTGGAGGGTAGGTTTTGATAAAAAACAAATATATATAACAGTTGCTGGTTTGATTAAAACCAGCAAACCAGTGTGGTTGAAGTTGTGTAACAGTGATAGTAAAGAGTTTAAATATTAAACACTTTCGTGGGTTTGTGAGCAGTGCCTTTATGTTTTAATGAATAGAAAGACTGTCATTGGTGAAACTTTGTAGTAAGAGAATTCTAATAATTATTCATAAAATATCCGATTTAACTTTAATACAAATCCAAAACAAATTTTATTACATTTGAAAAGACTAATTACTGATAAAAATAATTATTTATTTATTTTCATTAAAAAAAATAACGAATAATGGTTTATGTTGTTTATAGAAAGTTTTATCATTACAAAAACATCTTAAATTTCAAAAGAATATATATTTGTTTGGAGATTTATTTTTCATTCATCTTAGAATGGCGAAATAATCTGAGGAGTTGATCTTTAGATTTTAAGACTTGATAGCTTATAGTATTCAATAAAATTTGAATTTTGACGTAACCTAGAAGCAATCATACTTACGTATCATACAAAATAATCTAATATAATAACAATATAATATCATTCAGTACACAAACGTTCTTTAATATTTTTTTTCATGCAAAAAAAAGAATAAATAAAAAAAACTTACAATAAAAATTAAAAAAAAACTACTAACACTCTTCTATATCGGGCATTTCGAGGGCGTCTACTGTGAACAACTTTTTACTCTGTGGACCTGAAAATGTGCATAAAAAATATAAAAACTAGCCACTACAAAATAAAAATAGCTGTGCGATTATGTTTATAAATTTAACTACAAAAGATGATAATATTATAAAATTAATATGATTATTAAGTCAGGTGTCATCTGGCTCAAGTTTTATAAAAAAAAATGTTTTTTATGCAAAAGATGATCCCTGTCTTAAATTACCTGTATCTACAAATTCTATAATAAACAACAAAAACTATTATAATACTTAGGTCTTAGCCACAAAAACACGACATCAGAGGAAAAAGTTGTATCTAGTATGAAATTCTAATTAAACACATCTATAGCTTTATTATAATCTGAAAAAGGCTGATTCCACCTCAAAGTCTTATGCTAGAGCAGGAGTTTCTAACCAGGGAACCCGCCTGCCAAGAGGCCTAGAGAAATGTCAAGGGGTGGCAGGCGTTTGTAACTTTAATCTACACGTATAATAATAACATTATATATCATATTAATTTAATCTGTTAACCACTGCTTTATAACCCGACGTCATGAATCGCAGTTCAGACAAGTTTCGACAAGCTACAACATGAAACATGTACGCACCCCCGCCGCACCACCCGCTCCGCTTAACATTCATCACTTAGATAACCATTGTGTATCTACCGGAAGGCGATAAGCATCTGTGACATTCATTCCCACAAACTTGAGAAAAATTTGACGTCTTGTTGTACTTTTTTGACGAGCAGTCAGTTTGAGTGTTAAAATTGTGTCTCACTGTTTAAAGGTAAGTTTAGTATTTACAAACTTCAGTCACTATTTTAATTGAATTTACTAAATGGGCGCGTTTATATATCAGCCTTTGGGACTACACACACATCACTATCAAACCATGGCGAAATAATTTTATAACACGAACTTTAAGTGTTATAGATACAAAATGGCAGCGAAAAAAAGTATATTTTTAGAAGATTCGGTACATTAAGTATGGATTTTATAGAAAAGACGACAATTGCCTCAATGTCTGATATATATGAACATTTTAAGTAATGATAGCATGAGTTCCAATCGCCTTGAAAGGAACTTGAATCAACATCATCTTACTCTGGTTTTGAAGACGAATGAGCTTTTTCCTCAAAAGTAGAATCACTCAAGCGGATGAGATTGGATGAATTGGGAAGATAACACACAGGTGTATCGTAACATCTCAAATCCTCATTTGAATCAGTTTTAATGATAGCTAAGCAAAAAAACCATACTATCGGTGAAGAATTAAAAAGGATGAAGTCTATTCCTCTTTCGGATAACACAGTCAAGCGTAGAAACGATGACACTGCCGCAGACATAATTAACAAAGTAAAATCCATTACTTGCGATAAATCTACTGATATCGAGAATAGTTTATGTTCGTTACATCGGCTCAGATATCATTAGTAATACTTCTAGATATATTTAATTCAATATTTTTTGTTGAAAAAAATGATTTAGATTGGAATAAACTACCGGACTTTGCAGATGGCGCACCTACTATAATGGTTTATAGTTGTACGATAGAGCATAGCTAAAAAAGATCAAGAAATAAAATCTCCGAAATGGTTAGTAATCATGTTTTGTTCTTCGGCAAGCTTTGGCTTCCAAAACATTGCCACAGAAATTACGCTAGACTCTGGGACTCGGTTTATAAGGATTATAAACAACGTCAAGAGCAACGTTTTGAAAAGTCGATTATTTACTTTACTTTGCAAGAATCTAGATTCTGATCATAAAGTTCTTCTGTTCCATAAACAAATACGCCGGCTGTCAAGGGGATCATGTTGGTTCGCTTATACGAAATGAAATAAGAGGTAATTCTTACTAAACTTGAAACATCCAGACAGCAACGGCACTATAGTAAGGAATTATGATTATATTCAGGGGTTCCTACCAAAGATTCCACTTTTGAATCAGAAAGTGTCTACTGAATGTTATAATTATTTCTCGGTCGTTCGAAAATATTAAAAATAACTTACTAGATGCAAATTTAAAGACTGACACAAAAACTTATTAGTAAGCTATGCAAAACGAATTCCAATGGACATCAATTCTGTATTACCAATATGACAAATGCAAAGAAATCCATTTGTTGTCGATGTTACAATTATCAAAATAAGTTCAGAAACAATTTCTAGAAATGAAGGCTGATTCGTCCATAAAAAAATTACATTGGAGAAATTTTGGATCAAAAGACTGCCTGTCTTGGCAAGCTTGCCTCGCTTGGTTTGCGAACGCTAGACTCTTTTTCTTCAACTTACATGTGTAAGACAGATTTTTTTGCTCTATTTTTAATACAAACTAAACAACCAAATCGATGTTGATAACAATTGATATCTCTGGTAAAAACAGAACGCAGAATCCACCAACTGACACAGAACATTGCTGTCTTAAATGTCTTATTATTAACTATAATTAGAACGTACTCTTATTTTAATAATATTTTTGGATAATAAACGTTTTTTTAGTTTAATCTAAACTTTTAAAGTTTTTATAAATTTAAAACCTACTAAGTATATATATACAATGTGCGTTTTTTTTATTTATTGCAAAATTAAAGGGGGCATGAAAATATTATTCATAGTCAGGAAGGCGTCAAAAAAGAGTTGGAAAATCCTGGTTTAGAGTATAACCACAACAGGCATTGCTTAAATTTTTTTTGGTGAAAAATTAATATTCATGTAGGTAAAAAAATATAACATGTATGGACTTTAAAATTTGTAGTCCGTTAAATCTTTGTAGTGTCGAATAAACTGCCGTTAAAGAATTGAATCCCAGTTGAGGTTAAATAAAACGTAAAATAATGTTTTCTCTGTATAACTACAAATCAAGTCAAACTTATTCTATATTGGTGAAATCGGCTTAGAAAAGTAATCCCGTTCCTTCTTCTAATGTCGTGTAATTGTCATGATCAATTAAAATAAATAATTATAGATGAGAAATTAAATTTATTTAAAAAAAAAACATCCAAATTACGTACAACTCAAATAGCATGTTGTAACTTGTAGATTGAAATTGTTAACGAAGCACTAAATGCAATTATATATCCAGAATGACATGTTATGCAACAAGGAGTCAAAACAATATAAAGCATAATCAATTTAAAACAATATTAAAATTTGAACTCATTATTCCATGACACAATCATTGTGGACCAATGTGGACCAATGTGGACCCTACATGTACTCACCGTTCCCGACGCCGGCGGGCTGGTCGTCAGTGGGCGTGCCCCCCGCGGACGCAGGCCGACTGTCAGCGCCTCCCGTGGCACTGGCGATAACACTCAACTTAACAATGCTGTTACGAGTTGGAGTTCGATATTCAGAACGTGTTAAAACACAATTTGCTTTAGGTAATTGATTTCAAATGAAAAATCATATATTTTTATCGTATTCATTGTTTTGGTTCAAGCGTCAGGCTTGTTGAGATATGATTTTGATGTATATATTTTTAAAATAGACCTTCAATAATGCGATGATTTAATGTATATGTGAAGTTTTAGCAAAACATTAAAATTTTGTTAGCAATTGCTTTTTTAACTATTTAATTTAAGGCAAACGATCACAAAAAAAAACATTAATTTCAGTACATTACCCAATGATTTAAACAATGAGCTACATAATAGCATACTATAAAAGCCTCATTTGTCTCAATGTATAAAACGATGTCAGCGCGACCCAAAAGTTAACAACTCTGTTAGCGACGTTCTAACTTTGCTAAAGTTCATCCAAATTGCCTTTGTTTCGACGTTTATCTTCGACTTAGTAATTTTTACAATAATATATAGGGGCCGCAAATTGTATTACGGTTGTATTACTTATAATGTTAACATTATTTTAAAATTCCTTCGATGGTAACTGCATTTAATGAAAAAACGTGGTAAAAAACGACTCAACGTCAAAAAAAGTGTCGGGTGTCAAAAATGTAAAAGAAAACTAGTCTTTTTTTTAAGTTTACAATAGCAGAAGATGCTTTTTAAAAATCTGGCAACAATTAAAGCTACCAAATTCTCAAACAAATACGTCAACAATTATTTGATGAAAGACTTGTGTCGTATATGAGATTAGAACACAAAATTCCAAATATTATATAAGACGTAAAATATTACGTAACAACCTAGATATCCTAAGAAAATTTAATACCTATAACAAGTTGCATAACCACTTCCTCCCGTATTTAATCAATACTAGGTCAAACAGAACCTTTCAGACATGTTTGAACTAGACCCACCTAGTTAACCAATGATTTATGTAAGATTACATAAAATTATCGTAATTTTTGTTTTTTTTTTTTATATTTATAATAGCACAACATGAAAAGCATGATAATATGTATGTTGCAATAAGAAAATTTAAAAACAGAAGTCTAAAGCCAGTTTTATTAAGCATTCAGTAGATTGTCTCACTATAGAGGTTATTGATAAATTTTGAGTGGAAACAGAATGAGAAAAAATGGGAGATTGAGCAGAATTAATGAGTTCACTATTTGGTGTGAATAGTTTGATAACTAAAAGTAGTAATTATAATAATTGTGATTTCTGAACTGTTTTAGAAAAATGAAAAAAAACCTAAATGAATAAAAAATATTTTTATATAAATAAATCCTTTTTTCTGTCAAATGATCTTCACTTTTTATTATAAATCTAAACACCAATTGAAAAATAATATATTTTGTGCTCAAAAATAAATAAAATGCATACTGTGCAAGAAGCCGAACAGTAAAAAAATATAAAAAGCTGTTTAGTTCTCTCGTGCTGATCTTAAAATCAGATTTTGAAAAAAAATTGGTATGCAATTTCTTATCCCAAGCAAATAAAATGAGAAATAACCTCTTGGAAGTTACAAGTGGCTCATGTAACAAAAATGGACCAGAAATAACACACCATATAAAAAAGAGCAAACTCATTGCTTCTGTCAACCTCTCGTACCTATTATACCTAGAGTTATCATCATCATCCCGAGCCTCCACTTTGGCCTCGGAGATTTCGGGCTCAACTGCTACCGGTTCTGCTTCTGCTGGAGCAGCCTCATTTTTTCTCAGTCCTGGAATAGGAATCCCTGACCCCAGCCAACCAGTCATCTGAGACTTGACATTTGTGATGAGGTCCAATTTACTGCCAGCTTTTGTTGGACTGGGAAGCAAAAGGAAATTATTACATTTAAAATTTAAATTTGAGAACAAAATTAATTGGACAGACCCTTTTATCACAATGGGAATTGAATTAATGCTAATGTTAAATGTTCTTTCATCTGTATGTATACCCTAAAACAAAAGCTTCACTCTTGTAATGAGCTATAGCAGCTTGACATTGAGCCAGGAAGTTAACTCTTGACCTAATTTTGAAATTTACATAGCTTTAGTGGATCAATATGTATATTATGCAACACCTACAAAATGTGTCTTAACTTTTCATTAATGTTAGGTCAAGCATGAAAATTGATTGCTTTATGCTGCGCAATTTAACACAAAGCCTCTTTTAAACAATTACATTTCAATGACATGGAAAAATATACCCATGTAATAGATACTTGAGACTAATCTCAATAATTAAAATATAGTGACGGTCTATTCCTTTTTTCTATTATAGAAGTACGCAACAAAATGATAAACGATAAACGTAAACAAATGATACCTTTGTTTGTCGCCCTCTGCCGCAGTTTCCCCTGTCGCTTCTTTAGTAGGAGTTGGGACTTCTTCATCTTGAGGCTCACCCTTCGCTGCCCCCATCCACGAGCTGACCTGATTCTGAAGTCCTGAAAACATTTTTGTATGCCACTAACTAGCTACACGGTACACAGGCACTCGACGTCTTACTACGCTACAACAGTTTCGCACATGACACACGAGTCTGTGATGCGCCCGTAGAAAGCGTGATCAGCTGAAAAACTAAATGGAACACCGCAATCGACCAGCCGATTCGAGGAAGTTTACATTGCGCATGAAAACTTGCGCAGCTTGCGCTACTAGAATGAGATTTGCGTATGTATTGTATTGGAAAATTGTAGGTATTTTATTTTTATGACATAGAAAATAGTTATAGATTATTATAGAATAGGTAGATACAAATTGACTTGATAATATTACAGATATCGAAAAATATTAGTCGATAGCCATATTTGTATGCACCATATTTAATTTAATCTTTTAATCACAGTTACATATAGGTATGCAATTATGACGATATTTAAATTTATGGTTGTTTTTTACGAACTTGTACATTTAAATCTGTAGACCTAAATTATTACAAGGAAACTCCCAGATTCCGAGGCAGTTCGAAAAAAGTTAAAATGTCATGTATAGAACGAAATGACTGAATTCTGAGTTATAGACTATAGAAAGAACAAAAAATGCTAGAATGACATGATCGAATGAAAGTTAAAACTTGTGACGTTTATGAAAATATATTTGTATTGTTAACTTTTTGTTTCTTGTAGTAAATCTATAAAACGATTTCAGTGTTACCGATATCAAATGTAATTCTTAAAGGTCCTGGCGACTTAAAATTTTCAACATATTTTTATTTAATAGTGACTAGAAGCCATATTATAAATATGACGGAGACGCGTCGATTACAACTTCATTTAGGGAAGTGTATAGAAGATTTGGATAAATTATACAATGTACCTGAGTTGAAACAGAAAAAAGCTTCAATGTAAGTGTTTCCCAATACTTCATTAAGCAACAAATATTATAGCTCCTATAGCGACCATGGAATCAATTGTTTACAGGTTATGCAAAACAGCTCAAAAGCTCTTTGGGTCTGCAGAGGAAGCTCGAGAAAAAGGTGATGAGGAATACTCCTATGTACAGTACATGAAGTACTTGCGAGTCATCGCCTACCTAAGCAAGGATAAAGAATACTTAATGGATAAAACTTTTTTCAATTGTATGCTTGGACCTAAAAACCCTCACAAGGCATTGGATGCTGCTGAAAAACTTAAAAACAGTTTAATTATAAGGTAAGTTATGATGTCATTATTAAATAACTAAGCATATTTTTTATTTATAAAACTTATTAAAAACACACTTGTATTAAAAGCATAATACAAATCACAAAATTAATACCTTAATACACATAATATATATTTTAACAATTATCACCAGATATGAGAAAGAACATCAAACAAAACGGTTGAATGATATTCAAGAAAATGAGATAATCAAACAGAAGATAGATGAGAATCGAAAGAAAGCTATAGAAGCCATGGTGGTTACTGAGCCATCCCATCCTGGGCTACCTGGTTAGTAGTTATGAGTCTGAAGTTTGCAATAGGAATATTAGTTGAAGGGAAATATGATATATAAGTTTGAATTCTGTAAGAATCATTAAGAAAATGATAACTTTTATTATATAATCTACTCATTATTTTTCGTCCTTAATAAAATTTCATTTCAATAATACTACAATCTAGTGTAGAATGTACAAAGAGTTTTTAATTATCAAGAATCTATTTTCTGGTTGATCTCTATTAGAGATATGCCAAATATTTGGTATCCAATTTTTTAATTATTTGTATTCAGCCAAATTATTCTGTTTAAGTGCTGAATATATTGATTTATTTGTGTTTGTAGATGTTAGAACCTATTTATGACAGACATAATGAAATGGTAAACCATATAATTCAGCTGAATATTCGGTTAGATAAAGGTAAAAGTGAATGGTTTTTGGTTATTTGGTGAAATCACCATTCAGCGTATGAGCATATCTCTAATCTCTATGCTAAAGTTCAAAAATTGTTGTATGAGTTATTTGGTTTCTTGCTAGACATAAATATAATATTATTTAGAAGCTTATTCGATATGTCTACTTAGTTTGCACTAATGATTTGTCAGTAATATGAAGTTTTCAATTTGCAATAAATTCAACACCGTCACTTGTAAATTGGTTTCAAGGCAAAGCCTGGTAAGAATCAAAGTTACAGAGTGGAAGCCACAAAAGTGGCTAGTTCTAAACAATCTATAGTGTTACATATATCACAACTAGAGTTATAGAGTAGTAAAATAATGATACTTAAGATTTATCTTCATCATAATGGAGAATATACAAGAAGTAAACTGAGATTGTATTAAATCATTATTCATGTTAGTATGACAATCACTATATATTACATACAAGTACATTATTAAATGCTATCTGATTTGCTGTTCTTATAAGGTTTTGTTGCAGTTAATTTGTTTGTTGTATAAATATTTAAGGGAACTACAACTACTACAGGAAATTTTCTAAAAACTATAATAAATTAACGTTTTTATTTATCTCAAGAAATCCTGTGAATTTATAATATTATTTAAACATTTACATACAGAGTTATTTGTAATTAGTTGGCCACCTCTTGCAAGAAGCCTCTAGATCAATCCCAACAACATTTGTTCTACAACTGTTTACTAATCTTGATAAACAACACAAAAAATACCAAAAAAAAGAAATTTAGTCCCTCTATCACTCTGTATTTTGTAAAAAGTACTTAAAACCTGGGCACCATACCTACGCTAAGAATTAATGCCAGTTCAGAGACAATTAGATTTTGTATGGGAAAACAAAATTTTTTGTGTTTGGAAAATTAAATGAAAAACTTAAATTTTAAAAATCCTCGTTATTTTTAAAAGTTTTTGCTCAAATGTTATTCGATTGATGTAGAGAGTACAAATTGATGTACAAATAACCCTGTATGTAATATGTATATATTTACACATTCTCCAACTCCTCCAGGATCAGATGAAGTAACAATAAAATCTGACCAACTCTACACATTGTTGAAGAGTGGCAAACTAAAAGTGATGATCTTGGATGCAAGGCTCGGGCAGCACTACAATGAGTCTCACATCAACCATCCCGCTTGTATCAGTGTGCCCGAGGAATACATATCTCCAGGGTATGTTTATATTCTATAAAGTATAGTTTTTAAATAAGCTTAGCATATTTATAGATACATATTTTTAAAACATATATAGTTTATATGAATGACATCAAAAAATAAGACAGTTCAGAGTCCATTGACCAGTGAGAAAAGTTGTTTTAAATTGATTTAAATTCATATATTGGTTTGATATTTTTTTAAAAGCAATATTGTTAACGATCATTTATAGTTAAAATAAAAATTTATGAATATATTTTTATAACCACAATATTTTTTTAAATTAATGATGTGTAATTTAAAACATTAATAAAATAAATTATAATAATATTTCATATATATACTGTTCACTTTTAATCATAACTCTTTATGAAAACAATTTCATTTTGTAATTATTAGAGCTGAACACTTTATTATATCATATTTCACTGATGCAGCTGGCTTGGCTCTTGGCTTGGATGCCTACATTTCTAAACTAACTGATTATAAAAGCATATTATTTATTCTTATCAATAATTATTATTATCATTACAGACCACACTGATACCACTGGCCGACACATTTACTAATAGGTCATAGTTCCACCAATTGATCACACTGTAATAAAACCAAAAAATAATAATATAATATCGTATATTATTTAAATCCCCTTAGTCAGTCAGCCAACATGTTGGAGCAAAAGCTTCCGTTGTCGTCCCGCGGCGTGTGGTCAGAGCGCGCCTCCATGGACCTCATCGTTATGCTGGACTGGAACAGCGTCACTGTCATCCCGGGACACACGCTGCATTTGCTCAAGACAATACTGCTAAAGGTAAAAGAAATCTATACATCCATTGAGCGTTCATAATTATATATTCTACAATTTGGAGTTTAGCTTACTAAAGCTGAAATTATAAATTTAGAAGTAAGCTTCAATCCAAATCAAACAAACCTAAAACAGCTGTCTTTTTATAGTAATAACGAATGTCATATGAATTGACAGTGGGACGTGAAAGTGCAGTACCCGCGCGCCCCTGTGTCGCTGCTGGGCGGGTTCGAGGACTGGCTGCTCAAGTACCCCGCCTTCACGACCAACCCGCAGGCCAGCCCGCCGCGCGCCCGCCATCACGTCGACGACATGCTGGGTGGGTGAAGTCACCGCTGTAATCTTAATATGTATCTTTAATTGTTACCGCTTTCTCATCACATCTATCTAAATTACTAGCTATGTTAACTAAAATAAAAAGCTAAGCTAACTAGAAATTTCTTTCAGATGAAATTGAATATCCTGACTGGTCTGATTTAAGTCCTCCGGTGGCCGTCAACACATCAGCCAAACCTTCCGAGCCACTCATAGACCGTAGCAGCAAGGTATTTATAATAGTTACAAATATGTATGAGAATAATCAGTAAAGTGATTATGTTTTTCTTCAAATACCATTTGAAATTCAATATAATAAAATTATTTCTGTCATCAGGTGGCAGCGGTTCAGTTGTATGAGGAACGATCTCGGGGGGTGCAGAATATTCTGGAAGAACAAGAGCGGATAGCTGACACGTCACTCACCTTGGAGATGCAGAGGCTGGAGGCTGAACAGGTATTTATGAGTTATCAAATCTTGATGTCACATACTTATTTATTATTATGGCTGACTGTATAATTTGCTATAGAAATATTAATAGGTTTATAAGTCAGCCTCTCTTTTTCTTTTGTTTTTTTATAATTACACTAGTTATTGCTGAAGTTCCCATCGGTGGCAAAGCTCGCCCATGGTTTAATGTCGAATGTGGTCATGCTCAAAACGGAAAACATTCGGCATACCTCATTTGGGCTGATGCTCGAAGCCGCAAAACTGCGGATTACAAAGAAGAGAGCCTTTAACCAAGCTAAGCCAAGTCCTACAAAAAGGCATTGCGGAAGGCTCGTCTCGATCGAATCGCTAAGAATAGCGAAAAGCTCTCTTGCGATAGCGGTCGAGTCGAATTTCTGCCTCACTGCCTGCTCTGCTGAAGCCGGATGGATCCCTGGCCCACACAGCAACAGAGAAAGCGAATGTATTTGCTTCTCTGTTTGCTGATAATTCTCATCTAGATACTGGCTTCTCCAGCACATCTTCCTCCCTGCGGTATTTCGATACCTGAAATCCGCATCACTAACAAAGAGGTATGGACATTATGTCGTTTAGATGTGAATAAAGCCAGTGGTCCTGATGGTATACCAGCCATTCTGCTCGAGACATGCGCAGCTGAGTTGTCTCCTTGAACTGACACGTCTGAATCGCCTCTCTTTCAAGACTGGAATAGTGCCGAAATCTTGGAAGCTTGCCAACGTGCAACCCGTGACCAAAAAAGGCAGCCGTGCCGATCCTGTCAATTACAGATCGATTTCAATCACCTCCATACTCTGCAAGATTATGGAGCGTGTATTGAACTCGCGCCTTCTAGCATACCGAGAAGGTAACGACCTCCTCAGTGACCGACAGTACGGGTTTCGTAGTAATAGGTCTACTGGGGACCTCCTAGTGTATGCTACACACATTTTAGGCGGGGTCATCGAGAAGAAGAGTCTCTCTAGACGTCTCGAGGGCATTTGACAGGGTCTGGCATGCGAGTCTTATAAGCAAGCTTTCAGCGTACGGTATATCTTCTGGTCTGATCGGCTGAGTAACGGACTTTCTGAGCCAGAGATCTCTCCGAGTAGTTGTCGACGGGTGTTCCTCGGAACCCTTGACAATAAATGCCGGAGTGCCTCAGGGGTCCGTTCTTTCTGCAACTCTTTTTCTGATGTACATTAACGATCTGTTGAAGCCCGGTATCTATGGCTATGCAGACGAAAGCACAGCGGTAGATAGATACGTGCCTAGTACTTGGGCTAGTAGAGATCAAGTACAATCTGAAAGAGAAGCCATGGTGCAGCGTTTGATTGATAAATTTCAGGCAGTTTCCGCATGGAGCAATGCCAATCTTGTCAAATTCAACGTCACCAAAACACAGACCTCTCTGTTCACTGCCAAAAGGAGCCCTTTCACCTTGGCTTCTACTTTTCAGAATGTATCATTGGAATACAGTGACCGGCTTCAGTTGTTGGACTTAATGATTTCTTTGAATGTAAACTTTGGTCGGTTCATTGAGTCCAGAGCAAGTGCAGCAACAGCAAAGCTTGCCGTTCTTGCCAAGGTCCGGCAGTACTTTACACCGGGACAGCTTCTTGTTTTATACAAAGCACAGATCCGATCGTGTGTGGAGTACTGTGGTCACATATTTGCTGGTGCCGCAAAGTCTCGTCTTGCGGTTCTGGACTCAATTAAGAGGAGAGTGAAGAGACTTATGAGTGTGCGCAGGAAATACACGATCCAATTCCTCTGCCCCCTTCCATCATCGGACGTTCCGACGCACGGTAGGTATCCATCCTTTTGTTGTGGACATTCCACCTGTCCAAACGAAGCGCTTTGCTTCGTCTTTTTTACTTCGTACAGCAAAGGATTGGAACAGCTTGCCTGCGTCGGTATTTCCGACCGAATACAATGTGGATACATTCAAGAGAAGAGTAAATAGATTGCTAGGGTAGGGTAGGCTAGATTTTTAGGTAATTATTACATTACTACTATTTAAACTAAATAAAAGAATAATATTTGTTACAAAAGTATCGTGTTCGCAACAGTACAGATGCGCAGTTATCCCTTCCAAATTTCGCTCGGGGTTAAACGTAAATGTCACTAGTTATGAATGTATGTACCTATATAATTGTAAACTTATTCACTTAAATAACCTCTAAATATAATAACCGCTTTTCTACATACATGCCAGGATCCAGATTATTGAATATTCGAATTCCTAATGACAACTATAACTCTGGTTATTCAAGTTCCTAATTCATTAAAATAATAAAACTGGTCGACTTTATTATTATATATATGTAAGAGTTTTTTTTAACAGGATTGGGAGAAGGTCAGAGCACAAAGAGAAGGCGAGCAAGGGGACGAGATGCGCTCGATGTATAAGCTTCGAGAACAAGAGATCATCTCGCAGCTGATGCAGCTGGAGAGCAAGCAGTACGACATGGTAAGTATACTGAAGTTCAGTAACTGAACACAACATTGAACAATTTCATACAAACACAAACATTTGAAATTAAATCCGTATTTTTTTATTAAAATTATTAGTTATTTTAAGGAATACCAGATATGATTAATGTTATTAGTAGAAATACGAGATTATTCACATTTAGAGTTCGATTTAATGTAATCTTAATAAATAATGTAAATTTTAAGATTAGACTTCGTCATTTTAGTTAATACATTATTACAATTTTTTTTATTTATTAATGATAAACCCTCAGGAACAAGAGAACCTGTCTCTCCGGGAGCAGTTGGAGGAATACCAGCGGCGGGAACGGGAGGAGTCGGAAAGGACCGACACCGTTGAAGAGGCCGACATTACGGGGGATGCGGACGACATAGGTAGGGCTCTTAAATCACTCTTAATTGTAGTATTTCTTTCCAATGATACAATGATATGATTCATGCTGGTTTTTCTTGGAACTAACAAAAATTACAATAATATATATAAGTAAGGTAGAAAAATTCATTTATATTCGGTCTGTTGGTCTAGTATACACACAGATACACGGATACACAGATTGTTGCTGGGAGTCTAGGGGTTTATTATTTGTATTTTTTTAAACCTCCCACTATTATGCTTTAGTTTAGTTATTTCTAAGAAAAGTTATATAAACGAATATAAATCCCAGCCGCTGAGCGCTCTCGGCAGGCCTCTGCCCGCGACGTGGCCGCAAAGAGAGCCCGTATAGCGGCCGTGCGCGCACAGAGAGACAAACTGGACCGCAGGCGGGAGGCGCTCGAGCTAGAGAGGAAAAGGAAATTAGCTGAGGCTAGGGCGGCTAGGAAACCAGGAGATAAGGTATGAAAATTACTTATCATTAGGATTTAATCTGAGGATTGCCATTTGGGATCATATTGGGAAATATATCAAAACTAAAATATTACTTACCCTTATTTCCTAGGAGGAGGACGAAGCACGTCCTGACAGTCCCGTCGCTCTCCCCAGATCACAGTCGTCACCAAACATCGCTAAGGTATCACACTACTCTCATCTGGCTGTTTTATCACACTAAACTCTCATGTAGCGGTTGTATCACACTACACTCTCATGAAGAGGTTGTATTACACTATAACCTCATGTGCTTGTTGTATCACACTACACCCTCATGTGCTTGTTGTATAACACTACACCCTCATGTAGCGGTTGTATCACACTACACTCTCATGAAGAGGTTGTATTACACTACACCCTCATGTGCTTGTTGTATCACACTACACCCTCATGTAGCGGTTGTATCACACTACACTCTCATGAAGAGGTTGTATTACACTATAACCTCATGTGCTTGTTGTATCACACTACACCCTCATGTAGCGGTTATATCACACCACACTCTCATGAAGAGGTTGTATTACACTACACCCTCATGTGCTTGTTGTATCACACTACACCCTCATGTGCTTGTTGTATAACACTACACCCTCATGTGCTTGTTGTATCACACTACACCCTCATGTGCTTGTTGTATCACACTACACCCTCATGTGCTTGTTGTATCACACTACACCCTCATGTGCTTGTTGTATCACACTACACCCTCATGTGCTTGTTGTATCACACTACACCCTCATGTGCTTGTTGTATCACACTACACTCTCATGAAGAGGTTGTATTACACTACACCCTCATGTGCTTGTTGTATCACACTACACCCTCATGTAGCGGTTGTATCACACTACACTCTCATGAAGAGGTTGTATTACACTATAACCTCATGTGCTTGTTGTATCACACTACACCCTCATGTGCTTGTTGTATAACACTACACCCTCATGTAGCGGTTGTATCACACTACACTCTCATGAAGAGGTTGTATTACACTACACCCTCATGTGCTTGTTGTATCACACTACACCCTCATGTGCTTGTTGTATAACACTACACCCTCATGTGCTTGTTGTATCACACTACACCCTCATGTGCTTGTTGTATCACACTCGTCCCTCATGTGCTTGTTGTATCACACTACACCCTCATGTGCTTGTTGTATCACACTACACCCTCATGTGCTTGTTGTAGCACACTACAGTTTCATGTAATTGTTGTATCACAATACACTCACATGTAGCTGCTGTATACTACACTGGCACACTGCAATGGTATAAACCAGTATAAATTTACTCTAGTATAAAGTGACATCTTGGTGTATGCCGGTACTAGTGTTATATAGCCCTGCCCTCCCCGCAGGTGTCGTCGGACGAGGACGAGCCCGCCACGCCTATATTCGACCGCAGCACTAAACCCGCTAAGATGGCGCCCTCCAGTGACCTACACCACAGGGACTTTCAGCCCGTATGGGGAGACGTGGTGAGTTCGTGGTCATGGATTTTTTAATTAAATTTTAACAGAGATAGTTTGTTATAGATTATATATAACGTCCTACTAACGCGATGAGTGTAAACATTGGTTTTTGCTGACTAACCTTAAAACTGAATTTCTTCTATGACATCGAAGTTAGCCTGACCATTGTCGTCTGAGAGAGGGATATAGTAATAACATTAAACCTTAATATATAACAATTGTTTGTTTCTGAAATTCTGTAAGAAAAATATATAAAGAATAACAACAGGTTGCACCCTGGGAGTGCCGGCAGAAGTGAAAATTTGAATATTAACGTTGTGCATTTTTGGTATTTTGGAATGGTTAGGGAATAATTTTGCGCTAATTGCTTTAATTATTAGTATAAAAGTACTATAATTTATATGGTATTTTTCTAATATTTTCTTTTGTGTCTTTGTCACTTTTCATCCATCACAAAATGTGCACAAGGCCGGTAAAGAAGTCTTCACTTCAAAAATAAAAATTAAAAAGTTGGAATAAAACTTATAGAATTTCATAAAATCTAAATAGTTTTATTTCAAAGTTAAATAGAAATTAACTATTACATATTCCAATATTGACAATTACATTTAGACATCTATCTATCTACTATGTACTATGCGTCAGAAAAACGAGATTGAAACCCCCGTCTGGTCTATTGAGGATTGCGAAGAAATTATGTAAACTTTTCCTTATTAAGGTTCAATTACAAATAAGTAAATAGAAATTACTTTTAAAATGTATATCAACCCACTCTATAAATTCTTATAAAAATACAATATAACAGAATTATTCTTTTTATAGCTGTCGTTGCCATGATTAGGTCCTGCGGTTCATATAGTAATATATATTTTATACTATTTACGAAGTATTGATATTAATAAATAAAATCTGTCAAAAGTTAAAAATAAAAAAAAATCGAAACGTGATAACTAACCGTCATAAAAATAAACTCGCCTATATTATTTATTAGTGGCGTTCATTTGGACATATATTTCGGTCAAGAAACAATTAGAATAATAGTTAAACACTAATAACAAAAACGACAAATTAAAGACTTCTTTTCCATTTGCCGTTTTTACTCACTGAAACTAAGTCAGTTGTCTGACGAGTGTAGCATTTGACTCTTGAGAAGTTGATATAAAATATATTTGTTATGTAAAATATAAAGAAAGTATTATGAAAAATAAAGTATAATACCGAGTCTTGTTGTTCCAAATTTATCATCACGCAGTGCTTATAAAAAAATGTAGTGCCAAAACGAAAGAAAAATATTTTTATTGTAAGTATTTAGCTTACATTTATTTGTATATTTTGTAAAAGTAATCAATATCTAAATATGATTTGTTGCTATGTACCATAATATACAGGTCAATGTTGTTGGTATTGATGTAGAGAGACTGCCTGCAAGAGGTGGCCAATTAATTACAAATAACCCAATACATTGGAATTATGAATAATATTTTGTGAGTTTTGAACAAACATATCTATTACTAAGCAGATTAGTACAGTTGTGAAGCGCGTTTTGTCACATTTTTTGTAACGTGTGTTTTATACTTATTCAATAATATATATTTTTGGTCTCACTTTGGCGAAGTAATAAGTAATCAGCTGTTCCAATAATCTACAACATATTAAAGTATTTCGTAGACAAAACCGTTTTTTCTAACTTGTGAGAAATTACAATACAATAATTTGTATCTATAGTTATAAAATAAAATTGACCCATACATTCATAAAAGCAATACAGACACAACGTTGAAATAAGTGATAGCTGTAATTTAAGCTGAAGCAGTACAAGTGCCGCACGTGCGTGTGCGTTTTGCGTGCTGATATGGAATGAGAGAGGGGGTGAAGAAGGGGGTTGGGGGGACTGATCCGCCAAATTGCAATATATTTTGTGATTTTTTTATCTTATCCGATGCTAGCAACGTTGCCTACCATCAATTTAGTTTCCATACAAACGCCTATTTGAATTTCATATTACACATATTTTGTAGTATTTCGCAAGTTTATAAAAATTTTCTCAGCTTTATATATAGCCTAAGAGCCCCTGAACCAAAGACCTTCGTTATTTTATAAAAGTTGTAAGTTTGTCAGCGCACACTACCAACACAAGTAAGAACGATGGAGCATTATATATAATAATTACATAATAATTAGATGATGTTTTCTCATCGGCCAGACACTTTTCATAGTTCTGACCCCTTGCCGGACAATAATATAGGGTAGCTGTAAGGAGCGCGAGGTACTGTACACGTATAGGTGCGAGTGAGATGGCGAGTTAGGTCTATTGCCATCCATCATAGTTTCATCACTAAATCACAAGCTAATTGTAAACTTATTATATATTTATAATCCACTAGTAATATTGTGCGCTGACAAACTTTCAGTTTTTATAAAATAACGAAGGTCTGGGGTTCACGGACTCTTAGTATAGTATGTTTCTATTTCCGAGATTTTTCCTTAACCACACGTAATATGTTTATTATTCTTCTACCTACTTGCCAGCAAAAATTGTAGTATATAAAATAACTTTTCTATTGTAACTCTGTTCGCTCATAAATAATGGTTTCATTTTACGAAAGTAGGTACTTAAAAATAATCTTAGAATTTTATTCATCCCCTCCCTAAACCCCTAACTGAAATGAACTTTGACGTATTTATAAAGTCATTGCTCCTGCGACTTAGGAGATTTCATGATAAGTCTGTATATATATCGGTTTTATAATGAAATAAAAAGTGCGATATTTCAGAGTCGATTTTGTTTTATTTTGCAACGACTACTCAGTTTTCGTTAAAATTTAATTTGATAAGAAGCTTTCGGTCCTTTACACCAGCTTTTATTTTAACGAAAAACCTTGCAGAATGTTCGCGTGTCACAATAACGTTGGAATTTCATTTATTATCGTCACTTACGTATTCATTTATTACGTTTAATAAGAGCCAATTTACATTCAGAAGGACACTGTTTAAAATACAAGGATACCAGATAAGGATTAAACTAAAATGCAAGCGTAGCTTCAACATGATCCCTAATTATAAATTAAATTGAAACTGAAAAAGCATACTAAGACAATTTTTTATTGTATTAGTGATATTTTAGTTGAGTCATTATTTTTTTCAACCTTGTATATGTTTTGGAATCATGAAAGAAAAGACGTAGGTACCATTCTTTGTTACAATTTCGATGTTGTTTGAAATATATATAACATTAATTAGAACTTATACATTTTCTATGAAATATTAATCTATTACCGTCAGAAATAAGTTGTTCTTTTGTTATATGTTTTTTATTAATTGTAGACGGTGTCCTATGCTACAAAAATTCAAATTATAATAAATAAACATTAGAATTAAACAAATCAAAATATAGCACTAATTACAATTAAAAACTAACATTAGACTAAGAAAGGTGTTTTTTTTTTTATTTTCAAGAAATAAAAAGCTTTATATTTTTTATTATTATCATATATCGCTTTTTTAGTTAAATTCTAAACTTGTATCTTTTTCTTTCTACTTTTTTTTGGGACATTATGCTTTTAAATTTTCTTTCTTGTTAACGATTATTAAAGATCCACAATAACTTTAAAGTCTTGTTATCATATATATATCTGAACTCTGAGGTAGTTTTCGTAAATTTAACCCAACTCCGTCCAATCAACTGTTACCAATATAAAGTATTTACTTGGTTTCGTGCAACTTCACATTCAAACAATGCATTAAAACGTTTATTTTGTAAAATATATAAAAGAAAATTCGCAATATTTTAATAAGTAATCTGTTAATAATAATATGTTTCACCGCAGTAATGATTAATTTCAGATATATCACAGATAACGCTGCAGCTAGGTTGCGGTTATACGGTTTATACGCGTATTTGCATATAAATAAAGTTTATTAGTTTATTTCTGGTCTCGTCTGATCTATTCATCAATTTGAGACGTTAGAACTGTTTAAGAAAACAGTGAAGATGTGAAATTCACAATAGATAAATATATTATGGAGTAGAACTTTTTTTTTATTTTGATTTTTTATGTATTTTATTGTATTTAAAAATAATATTTTTAGTGGATATACTAAAAATATTAGGTATTATTATAAAAATAATCAATAAACAAGAAATACTTTACACATAGTCACCCTAACCACCCCCTGCCGTTTAGTGGCACCACCCAACTCTAACACCTCAGCACGTGCCTCAGTCGTACAACAGACATGGTCGGTTTAAGACGTCTCTGCGCATAAACGATTATAAGCATCGGCAACGACAGAATAATTAATTTACGTATATTTTTTTATATTTGTGATTTTTGTTAAATATAAATAAATGTTGGCATCAATAATATCAACTATTTTTATGATTTATCTTATAGTGTTGCTTGTTTTGGTTTTTCCCCTATCGAAGTATAAAAACCGTCCGTTTTAAAAAAATAGATACATAATAGTATTAAAGTGTATATTATGAATCAAACTATGTGCCACGAGAAATATTAAAAACATGTTGTAAATTAAATAAAATTTAATAAAAGTTATCAGACAGAGACAAATTTGAAAATATTAATCGGGGTTCCGTTTCTGGGGTACGGAACCCTTTAAAAACTACTGGAGATCATACAGATTAAATAGAATTATTTGATGTACATGTATCATTAAAAGTAGAACACCCCTAGTGACGTTTTCAAAGAAAATACCGCAGAAACAAAAAACAATTTTGTGATATATTAAATAAGTAATAAAAAAAAGCATCACCATTCTGCGTTACGAGCAAAGATGTATACCGCTGGACGCGGCAAACATGGTCTTAAAGGTGAAGGTCAGGCTCAAGTACTCGCAGAATCACATCGTATGGCTGTTCAAACGAGTAAGTTGTGGAAGTCTTTGTGCAAACAGTACCATTATGTGAACAAAACATTATTTTATTATATAGCATTAAAAAATAATTAAAATACCTATTTATATGTCTACACAGAAATTGTTGCTTTTATGGAAGGACTATTTTCGAAATTATCATTACCCTATCAACGTCACAGTTTTTATTTCATTTATAACTTGCATTGTATTTGTGAACCATCAGACTGTAGTTGTAATTATCCAACACATAACAGACTGACGTTCCAAGGTTTAAATAAGAAAATAATACTAAGTTATATAAATGTAAAGCTAGTAACAAGATCAACAATTAGACGGTAGAGTACATTCTGAATAGCATGAGGAATATTCAGTTAATTTTATGCATCTTTAAAACTACAATAGTTATACAACTAAATAAATGAAGATTGAAGATGGAACTAATTTTGTAGTAGATTTTTATATTTTTTTGTTTGAAGCAATCAAATTAATTTTAATTATTTTATCAATACATATTAATCAAATCATCAAAACTAACTACCCATGTTCTGTCTTCATTTATATCTTGATTCCAAAGAAGATTATTAGGCATATAATTAACAGTATATGACTTCACACTACATTAGAAATAGCCCTTACTACTGTAATATAATTTAGATTTTTTAATAAAATTTTAAGTAAGTTCTAATTAATTAGGATTATGGGCTTATTCAAATGTTAAGAATTAAGAAGCCTTATAAGAGGCAAATAATTTTGAAATCCTTCCTTGTCTAGGGTCGTGGTCTGACCGGTCTGAAGAATCTCGGCAACACATGCTACATGAACTCCATCATACAGTGTCTGAACAACACTGCGATACTCGTCACTTACTTCTGCAATGGACAGTATCTTGAACATGTAAACAGGTACGTTATCTATCGTTGCTAATGTGTCAAGTTTCGTCTCCAAATTTCTACCACATCAACTCTTATTTCAAATTTATTGAATGTGACGTTTGAAATGTCAAAAAACTTTTTTTTTTGTATTCGTTAGTCTGATTTTGATAGGAACATATTCAAATGTATATTTCTTTAAATTTATCCTTTTTTTCAAAACCCCGTTCCTTCAGATCTCACAGCACTCGAGGTGCTATAGCGGAGGAGCTCGCTGCCGTCGTGCGAGCCCTATGGTCCGGACGGTACCGATTTATAGCAACTAAGGATTTACGGGTGAGATGGGTTCAATTGTATTAAAGATTTAGACTTTCAAAATTTATATGGTATCACGTAAATTATATTTTTTCAATAATTGTTTCAAGATTGAAATTTCGGTTCTAACACTTATTTTTTTATCTGACTCTTCATCTCGGTGGTTGTATCTAAATCCACTTTCGCGTTTAAAGGGCGAAGTGGGAAAACACCAGCGCGCTTTCCGCGGCAGCGAACAGCAGGACTCTCACGAGTTTCTCACCATCCTCATGGACTGGCTGCACCTCGACCTGCAGTTTACCATCAAACCTCCTCACAAGGTAACCGACCAAGTCTATCTCTCCCTTTCACCGTTTCTATATTTTAAACCATGCATTTCAGATCTGATACATAGGCCATCACTATTAGTACATTAAAATATTTTTATATTAGATTTTACAATAAAATATGTATTGAATAACTAAAAAATGAACTAAACAAAATTATCGTTTCCCAAAAGACTTCGTATAATTAAAAGTGCTGCATGCACAGGAGAGTTTGGGCGCGTCGGAGCGCGCGTGGCACGAGTACACCAAGTCCAAGGAGAGTCTCGTGCTGCGTCTGTTCTACGGACAGATCCGCTCCACCGTTCGCTGCACCGTGTGTCGGGCCAGCTCGCCCACCTACGACTCCTTCTCCAACCTGTCGCTGGAGCTGCCGCCCGCCGCCGCACGCTGCACGCTTGCGGTCAGTGTACACACTCACATACAACGTGGACAACCACACGCACAAACTGACACACAACAGTCATATACGAACACATGTGCGCACACTAATACGCACACCAATACTCAGTCACGGAAATGTACGCGCACATTAACACGTATACATGGACTCAACATGCACATATACATCACACTGAATGTATACTGATCAGCAGTGAGCTTCGTCTAACATAAACCATAATGGCTAATAGTCAACCGCAATATATGTCGTTTTAGGATTGCCTGAAGCTGTACCTGAACGGAGAGACGATACCGGGTTGGAACTGTCCGAACTGTAAAGAGAAACGTGACGCCGTCAAAAAGCTAGATATATCTAGACTTCCGCCCGTCTTAGTCATACATTTCAAGAGATTCTACGTAGACCCCAAGGAATATATATGTAATGCGTACAGGAAGAAACAGACGTACATAGATTTTCCGCTTGAGGATTTAGACATGAGGCAGTTTTCGTTACATTGTCCAGGAAATCCGATATACAATTTGTACGCCGTGTCCAATCACTACGGGTCCATGGAGGGGGGACATTATACCGCCTATTGCAAAAGTAGCGTGTACGGCAAGTGAGTGGATAATATATTATAATCTTGGCTATTGTCTGGTTATATTTACTTAATATTATGTTTTCTACAATAATATTTACCACTACCCACCCTTTGTCCCCAGATGGTACAAGTTCGACGACCACCTCGTGACGGAGACTCCGTCGAGTGAGGTTCGTTCGTCGGCGGCCTACATCCTGTTCTACTCGGCCTGCAAGCCGTCGTGAGGCGGAGGTGAGGCTGCATAGAACATTGGCATTATTGGCTATTGGCGATATGCCATTGGCCTTATGATTATGTTACAAATGAACAAACGGAAAATTGTGATGTTCATAAAGAAGGGGGGAGGGGAGGGATGCGGTAGGCGTCCAGACCTAACTCATCGTACACAAGATAGCTATAATATATACTTTTACTTTACCCTGGTCGAGTCAGCGAACATGTATGATCTACAGTGAAATAACTAAAGCTTGACTCTTCCACCTATAAAAAATTGCATATTTAATTTTAAAACATATTGTTTTTCAGCAAAAAAGATCCGGACCATGTAAGATGAATGTCTAAAGTCGGCCGACCCCTGAAGTTTCCGCTAGCTGTTATCAAAATGGCAATTGTATAAATTGAAAACCAAAACTTGCCGAAATATAGATTTTTAAATGGCAGTATTTTTTTATTACCGTGCCGATATTGATTTTGTAAAATATTTTTAATATCAACATCGGAGAGCGTTTTCTAAGTCAATACTATTTTTGCTAACTCATTAAAACTTAGATTTATTTCAACGTGTCGTTTGATATCTTCAGATTCGAGTTTTTCGGTCAACTAAATTCTAATTTAGTGGAATTAGACATCGTAATTTAATATATGTTGTGATTTGATGTAACAAGTAGATAATAAGATTATTCCTACCGCCTTTACTTCGTGATGAATTCATGTTATATTTAGTTAACATATCCAGTTATTAATTCGAAAAACAAGAGGTTGATATCAGATCTAGAAGGGAATACTAATTCACTCGAAAATAATGAACCTCGCTTTCAGTACTGACTAAAAACATACATTATGTATAAAAATATTTAACAAAGAAAACTGGAACATTCATGTTAACTATAAAGGATAAGATTTTGTTAAAACACGTATTTATTTATAAAGGTTTTTTGCTTGCTATTTATGTTTCCGCAACTTTTGCTATAATATATTTTTAAGACAACTTTAGTTTATTATTAAAAATTGCAAAGTGTGTATTTGTCAATAATGCAATTTTAAATAATTGTGTTATACAAGAAAAATCTCAATTTTTCCACCTCAACTGTAACATTGAAGTGTTGACATATCAAATAAATTATTTAAAAATTACCGCAACAGCATTACCAGTGTAAAATATATATTAAATTGTCTTCCTAGACCTCAAGCCAATCAAATACTTAAAATTGCTAATAACCTTGTAGTAAATGTACAAATGCTTCACCATATTACATAATTTATTTCACTAGTTATAACTTAGGATACTGTGCGAGCGTTGAAATGAAAGACTGAATAGAATGTGCTAATTCAAATGTATTTTTTCAAATATTCAATGGTTGATGGAAATGTTTTTTTTTTATTAATTTCCAATGTTAACTTCCTATAACACCATCGAAATATAGTGCCTCTATTTGATGTCAGGCTTCTGCAGTGTTTAGTGCCATTACACTAATTCAATTTGTTTGGTAACAAAAGGTTTATTTTTGTTTATAAACGTTGTTGTATGAAATTATTGTACATACATACTTAAATTGATAATTATTGTGTAAATGTAAGACAAACTTTATTAAATTCTTTGTTATTATAAATGTGTTGTTTCATTTGTTATGGGTTTAATAGAATTTAATATAAAAATCTGCCTATAAGTCTGAGTCCTAAACCTTTGCTGTATACTTGTATTCATTTAATAATTATAAAGATTTATATGAACTATCAAACCTTATTTATAAAAAAAAATATGTCAGTAATTCTACTCCAAGAACATGTTTATTTTTTTTGTACTCTTGAATTCATCTGGATCTTAAATGATTTTTAATTATAGTAGGCTGTGGTAATTTCGTGATCCAGAGATATATGTTTATCTCTTGATTAGATGCTTCATTCCCAAGTCTGTTAATTAGTTGGTACTACATATAATTCATTAAACTTATAATACAATAAACTATAGTCTAATACATATGATTAACTAACTTAACAACAAATATTAAATTTAGAAAACAATCATTAAATTATAAAAACTAAAATATTATCCGGAAATAGGAAGATTGTTGTCAAATTTTGTAATCTATCAAAATATTAGAACAGGATTTAAAAGTGGTTTTGTTATTATCTAATGTCTTTAGAAAAGATGTGGTAAATAAGAGATTATTGTAGTCTAAGTTAGTTCACATCATAATTCAATAACATTTAAACAAAAAAAAAAGAGTTGCATATATTTTTTTTACTAGTGTTTTACTGCCCAGTACTTACTAACTAAAATTAAGTTCTAGTAACTAAAATAAAAAAAAAAAATCTTGTGTTATCAGTGGAGATAACAAACCTTGGAGTATGGTTAAAGCATCGTCTAATATTGACTTTACGTCTGAGATGCTACCACCTAGATGTTCCATTCATGAGCATGTTCATGTCTATTAACATATTCTCCTCATCACTTTCTTCATCTTCCTCAATGTTATTGATTTTACCTAAAACAAACACTTATAATTAAAACAATATTTGTAACATAATAGCTTACATATCAACAGTTCTTGGGCGGTTTGAGCTAAGCCTCATTTCCAGCTTAATGAAGTTCTATACATATTTGAAATCAGCAATTTTTTCTGATTCCAAATAGGTATATAGAAAATGTCTTAATTTAGCCTAGACATAGCCCTGGAACTGTTGATATATTTGTCAAAAAACATGAAAAATCCAAATGATTATTGAAAAAACTGTGACTGTTGTTATTTGAGTCAAGAACCATTCTTAGTTAGCCATTTTTTACGCTAAAGCAAAAAGCCAAAAAAATATAGAAATAGAAAATAAATTTATAGCATAAAATAATCTCACTATATTCTGGATTTGAAATGCCCAAATTAAGTTCTTCTTCATTACAAGTAGCTTCATCATTCAGATCTGACTGGAAGATGTCATCTTGTGGAAGCTTGCTGGAGTTAAAATTTTGCATCAAATTCACCGCCGAAGTGGATGCAGACTCCTCATCTGCTTCTTTGGTTCTCTCAGAAACTTTTTTATTTGGATTCACATTTAACTTAGCCTTCAAACTCTCTAAGTGTAGTCTTTCAATCTTAAATATAAGAGTGGAAAATTAGTATTAATAATAATTATAACCACTATTCAAACACAAAAAAGCAAAATTTCTAATTTTTTTACACGAACAAAATCAAGGAAAGTAATAAAAATAATTAAAATTCTTGGATGTTGAATCTTTAAAAAAAATATGAATGACTGGGATTTATAATTAAATTAGTAAAACTCTAATCAAACATTCGTCTAAATAATATTTATCAAAAGATTATAGTGTTTACATTAGATTAATTTTACTAACTAGAGAAATATTTTGTTATAACAATTTTTTATAATACTATATCGCTAACAGTACCTGTAAAGAATTACGTTGATTTTTTATTTTTGATAGTGCTTCAACTATCCATTTTTTTTCAGCGAGTAGCTGAAACTCTTCTGACATACGATGGCCCAATTTTTGATACACATTTTGGTGTGTCATTATTATACCCAAACTAAATAACTAATATGTAGAAGTACAATTATTACTTTCAAACATACTTCCGAATTTGTTTCATGTTTTGACACACAAAATAAATTTGTCATTAATACTAATTATTCAATTATCATAATAAAAATTAAATGATATTATTGTTTTGACCTATGATTTATAAATTCGAAAAAGGTGTACGACTACTAGTGACTGCCAGACACTAGACAGCAGACTGGGTAAAATTTGTTACTTGAATTTTGAAATTCGATAAGGCTCGATAAAAATATTCGATGTCTCGTAACATCGATATCGTTTAGAGAATCGATACTGATTGTCGAGTATAGAACTTGATATATTTTAAGTTAAGTTATAAGTATCAGAGACGGTTCCTTCAAAAGATCACTGTTGCAGTGAACTCCCACAAGATCAATAATGAAATATATAGCTAGGCACGTTTCTAAGTTAGTATAGGTGTTGTATATATTGTTCTACTTCCTGTCTTTCATTAATTTTAATATGAAGACATGGCAGCTCTACTTGTCTATGCTCAATAGCTAACGCATCTTATAGAGTGTATAACAAACAAATATTTCAATTTTACGATTTGATAAACTATCGTAGTTTTCGTAACATCAAATCTCGTTCTAGGGGTACTGGTCGGCTCATGTTAAGCAATGGAAAAGTTTTTTTCCGGTTAAAACTAAAACTATACTAGCACAATATCTCCTCCTCCCTCTCCTTAAAATAGATTTAATTTTACAAATAGATTTTATTAAAATAACATTTTTTAATTTTCCTGCAAACTCTCTTACTCTGCTTATCTATGCTTAATAGTTAACAAAACGCATTATCTGGGATTCCCCGAACAATATGACGTTTTTAGTCCTTCAGGACTCAGGAGTGAAAGAACAGAGTACCGCGACCTAATCGATGGACGATGAGGTGGATCATGGAAGTAAAAAAAATAAAATAGTTGTGTTACTGTAACCGATATCACATTGAATGGTCAACGATCGGAGGTGTGGATTCATCGGATACTGTGTCGTCATCATCGATTACGTTAACGATAATTGATTTTGATATTATCATACCTTATACCTTTTTAAATAACATATTCTTGATTTTATTTACACCGAAAGAAAGACCTTATAAATTTTTGGTTCACTTGAATTGTTGTCTTTTTTTTCAAAAGCAAAATGTCCTAAAAACTAAAAGTAACATCGATTTAATGTTCTATTGATGTAAAGTCATAGTATTTTCATATGTCAAACAGTCAATATTATATTGTTATTTATTAGCATTATGTAAATATTGTGCATTCCACCTCCATAGACAAACAAAAATATTCATTAGACGTAATCTAGATATTATAGAAATT
The DNA here is from genome assembly GCA_959347355.1 of Napeogenes inachia. NCBI lineage: Eukaryota > Metazoa > Arthropoda > Insecta > Lepidoptera > Nymphalidae > Napeogenes > Napeogenes inachia. The sequence goes on along the minus strand of OY365792.1, from coordinate 22,583,116 downwards.
AATCAGTTTACTTTTCGTTTATACGCATTTGGAGACTTCGGAAAGTGAGTAGCATGTAACGAGCAGAGTTTTTTTATGGTATAAAGTAATCATGTCGCTTGCAATGGAGCCATACAGACCCAGAGATGTAAACATTGACCAAAGATTGATCGAGCAAATAATATTAGACCTGGGTAAGTTATTTATAATATAATTATTGCACCATGCTTCACCAATTCAATGGCTATGTAGAATTAAATTAAATAAATGGCTAACATTTAGAATTATCCATTTCTTTGCCCAATATACTGTACTACAATTCTATTATATTAACTTAACACATATTTAAAACTGAATCAAATTTATTAATATTCACATAAACAGTGTCATATAAGATTTTTAATTATAATTAAATTATTGATTGATCTAATAATAACATTGATATGTTATATAGCGGAGACCTTTGACATAAAAGTTGTTTGGGAACACCAGGCAGCTGTACTGACTGGTGTATTTGCATTAGCTGGAGGCCTGGTTGGCGGATACACTGGGGGTCGGTTGGGAGCAGCCGTTGGAGCCGGAATTGGAGGTGCTGCAGGGCTAGGTGTCTCGGGTATGTTAAAATTGCTTAGTTTACTTAATGTTATTTACTAGGATATTATTATGTATGCTTTTATATTCACCTTCATTAGTACATTAAGAAATTGTGATGCCAAATTTTTACAAACATAAATAACAGACAAACTACACCCAAATGCTGTACAATATGTGGATAGCACACGAATTATCCTATGTGAGAATTCAACCTCAAAACCTTAGTTCAGCAGTCAGTGCAACTAACAACTAGACCATCCAAAAAATTACATGTTCTGTTTCAGCGGTTGTATCTCTAAGGGAAATTTGGGACTCGGTTAAAGATAAATTGAGGGAACTCACATACATTGTAGTCAATTTCCTCCGAAGATTTGATGCTGCTGACTATGAGAGGGCTTATTATATTATGATGGCGTGTGTCTCGAGCCGACGTCAGCTTGTCCAAACAATTTTAGAATTCATTGGTCACAAACTGAGCCGGGCAGTTTTTTCCAATGTACAGAACTCTTCAATTTTGTGAAACATAAATTTTTGTCCAATCATTATGTGATTTTGTGATGCCTTATATGGTGCCTTTTTAAATGTAAAAGTATAAAATCTATTATAGATTTAATGTGATTATATTTTTAATAGACAATTTTTTCATTCTTTTTTTCTGCTTAAACAATTTTTTTTGTTTGTTTTAGTTTAGCTTATTCAAGTTTTTCAGGTTTCGATGACGTAATAGACATATTATATCTTGACTATTGAATTTAGAGGCCTAATAAATGTAAATAAAAAACCTCATATGGTTTTGTTAAACTGGGTAAAATCAATTAGACAAATTATGGTATTTGCTTAATCATCAAGTTATTAGTTTTAAGATGGCTTATTAAATAAATTTTATGACTTGAAATTTTTTTGTGTTTTTATACATCCTATATAATGATATTGATTTTTTTTTTGTATGTCTATACTGTTAGCCCTGTTGGCTATTACAGCGTCACTGGGGGAGCGGGTGGGTCAGGAGACCCACCTAATGGTATTGAGATTAGTTCATAAAGTATTCGAATAAAACACACTTATTATTTTTATTGTTTATTCAACATTTTAGGAACTATTGCTTCTTGAGATCTAACAAGGTATCTATTTCAATCTAATTCACTTTATGTATAGATTTGTACTTGTTATTTAGTAAATAACTAAATTAATGATCTAACCAGAGACATTATTAGTAACATAATCATCATATTAGTTATAAGATAGAATAGTTACATACCCTAAAATCTATTGTAAAACTAATGGAAATGTATGTAAGTTGTACATATCTTGCTATTAAGAATAATATAAATTTATGTAGTTCATTTATAATATGCATTTTTAACTATAATATACTTTACCATCCATAATTAAGTAAATTACGACATAATAAGAATTTTTACATTCATAAACAATAAATACAAATCTTATTTAACAAAAACAATTTGTTAGAATTAAACAACACGATAATTTAACTTAAATTGAACAAATAAATAGAAGGCTGGATGTTGCAATGTGAGATTTAATACTTGCTATAATACTATTTATTTAATAAGTTAAATAATATTATATAATGGCAATATTGTCTACAATGTTGCGGTATATCTAAACATGTATACAAATATTTGGACTAGCAAGTTAATAAGTTAAACGGCCGGTTTTAAGCAGGACGATTATATAATTTGATTATTTAATTTTTTGATCATCCTACACAAAATCGTGTAATTTGATTACATTTTGATAAAAACAATGAACTAGTTAAGATATAACTATTAATACAGCGTGTGTTATTATTTTTAAACGTGTTAACTATAGTAGGCTTCATACTAGAGATAGAATTATTACTATTCTAGAAATAGGCTAGTAAGTACTATGACCATTTTTTAAATAAGTACGGAATGAGAAATAAACCGATATGAGCATGGATTCCAAGATTGGTAGAGCGACGGGATAGTTTCTTAGAGATCGCAGGTTCAAATCGGTATATTCCTTAATCTAAAGTTAGTTAAAAATTAAATAAGCTTAACAAGGCTGTAGATATTTTTAATAACTATTATTGTTTTTCAATAAGACTACATTATGCGGCGGATCCGTCTGTGTGGTTAAATTTATGTAATTCACTCATCAGCTTTAGTTGTTTCAACTCGTAAATGGATGCACAGCCTGAGTAGTCCAGTTATTGTGATAGTTATTTTAACATTATTCAAATTCCAACACACCATATATTAACCTCCCACACCATTAATAACAATTATTATTATAATAAAAACTACAATCAAATAATATTAGAAACTACAATACAGATGTCTTTGTAAGATGTTTAGGAATTAGAATTTAAAGTTAATTTTGTCATGATGTATACAATCAGTTTAGATGGAACTAAATATGTGATATTTCAGTACAGTTTGCACAAAATACAACCTTTTTACTGTGTTATTTCACCATTCATATTTTTTTTTCATAAGAGAACTAAGATAATTAATTACATCATTAACATTTCGTGCAAACTGAAACATAAACATCGATTTCACTGAGGGTCCTCCATGGCGCTCTTCAGTTCCATGGCGAGCTTGTATCCCAGCTCGGGGCGACGGTCGCGACCCTCTACCATGGCCAGCACCTATAGACACACCATTAGTATACACGGGAAATAATGTTGGTCCAAAAATTAGACCATTAGGCATGACTAGTAACATTTAGAGTAATGATTTTGGTGTAAACCATTTATTATTATATGACCTTGTATATTCATAGTTATATTTAATTTAGAATTCAGTTCTAAATTTCATGACATAGATAATCGAAGGCTATCGATTAGTTAACAATGTTTACATTTAGTACCTGTTGGGAGTCTATGATGACCCCGTTGTTGTTGACGATGGTATCCTTGGTACGTTCAATGTCAGATAGCTCCACCCCTCGCGAGGCGTCATCTATCAACACAGAGCGGTAGCCGATAGCGAGAGCGTCTGCTATTGTTGCGCCTGAAGAGTATATATATTGAGATTATGTTGTATAAATAAATTGTACTCAATCTACAGTGTATAACGGTATTAAAAACCTCGGATAACTTTAATATAAAAATATACATTTGTATAGAAAATAGATATATTATATTATTATATACGATAATTGTTAACACACAAGTGTTCACTCACTTTTAACGAAGAATAGCAAGGTTGTAACGATTTCTATGTACATGAAAGTTGTATACTTTTATGATAAAAATAAAATTCAAAGAGAAACTTAAATTGAAACCATAGTTTTAGTAAATACATACCTACATATTTTATAAATAGTTAAATATCCTACTCGATGTATATATGTATGTAAGTTTGTATACTTACCAACACACACATCGTAGGCCAGACCGCAAATATAAATGTCGGTCACATTGCGATCTCTGAGCTGTGTACTCAGACTAGTTTTTGTAAGTTTCTTATTATCCCAGAACACAGAGTAGGAATCTACCTCTGGGTTAGTGCCCTTATAGACCATCACAGAACCGTCTACCACCTGCAATAAATATACTCTAAGCCGTTAAATTTTTAAGAGATTCATTCATTCATACGTTTTGATTAATTGGTTCTATTACCTATGATTGATATTAAGAAAGACTGAAACAAAACGGGTTTGAAGCGATGTCTTACATAATTTATAACTTTCTTTTTCAAATGCAAAGAAACATAATTATCAGGAGTTGAAATCGTTTCGTGTGTTTACGATCTCATGACGGGCAATTTTATAACAGACATAAAATGACGAAATACATCGACAATTTATTAAACATATGTGGATTTTTTTATTGAACACTTTGGTTTTTTTTCAATCTTCTACTACACATCCTACCTACCATACGTATTTTTGTACAAAATTGATCCACAATTCCCAAAATCCCATTATCTTCCCACCTTCAGATCCTTATGCAGTTCGGCTCCCCAAGTGTCCTGTACACAGTGTCTCGGCCACAGACGCTGTTTCATGGCAGGAGGACCCGCGAATACCACTGTGTCGTAAGCCTGGGCCTTGTCCGTTGACACCTAGAGATTTATAAGTTCAACGATATTTAGTTCTATACCAGTTACTGTAATTGGTCATTTTACTGCAACTCATATACGAGCTAGCGCGGCCAATACAATACCACCCTCTCACAAAATATTAACGTTTCAATATATTGAAAGGTATAGCTTTCACTATAACATTTACATTGGTCCATAAACCTCGGTTAAAGCTTAAAATGATCCTTAGACTGTGTATAAATTTAATACTATACCAGTAACCTATTATGTAATATGTTTAAAATATAAATAAGTAAGGTTGGACTTGCGTTAACTCCTAAACTTTTCCTGAACACATTACCAATATGTCTTATCGACTACCTTTATCAATCCTAATAACAAAATTTTACCACACCGATGTACAATAGCTATAAAATTTTCAATGACTTAAACAGCGCCATCTGGTATGATCTTTTCAAGATTTAGGTACATATATTGGTCGTGACAATATTAGTGCAGGAAAACTCATTTCATAAACAACACATTTATGAGAAAACGTCTTTCAATGTAGCTATAAATAACTGCTTCCATAATAACATTGTACAAATGAAATATTGTATGAAATATTTTCTACTAACTTAATACTTAATATTCTTATACTACTATACTTAATATTCTTATAACCAAGGTTATTCTAACCGTGTTTTATCCAGGGTCGACTTACCGGACTGGAAGGATGCAGTTCCCGCATTTGAACATTGTCAATAAAGGACACGTGGTCCGGCGGATGCCAGTCCAGGGAATAGAACACGCAGTCGAAAGGAACACTTCCAAGAAGCCAGTTTATTGGTTCCACGACCTGAAGAGTAGAATAAATAATATTATATTGATAATATCAATACAAAGTTCAGAATCATTCAGAATCGTTCCAGTAGCTATGCGCTCGGAACAGAATCTTAGGAACCGTTGGAGGTAGATGACTAATAACTGACATACCGACAGACACCTATATCTCGTCTTTACGTGAACACGATTGCTGTACCTAAACCATTTGAAACTTTTAAGTTTTTAGTTTTTAGTTAACACTTAAGTTAATAATGTAAAATTATGAACCTAAATGTACGCGAGTTAGACACATTAAAAATAGTTTTCAATTAAGGTAGGTATATTTTGTAGATTTTTCTCGATTTTTAGGTCTGGAATAGGCGAAACATAAATTAAAAAAACGAAAATCCGATAATGTACATTACCTATGTGTTTTGTAATTTAAAAAGCACGTCCCTTTAATGAGGCAGATCCAAAAAATAAATGTAAAAAAAAATCGAAAATTCTATAATGTATATTTTGTGATATAAAAAGTACATCCCTTTAACAATGTAGGTCCCATGACACATTCAATATATTGTAAACCATACACGCGACCTCGTTACTTCACTGAACCGTATTATGCAAACGATGTACCGGAATTGATGATCCGAGTCTAATTATTGACTTATTGCTCACATAGAAACGACATCCTCATTCAAATAAATTACAACTTCGAGGACAGATAATTAAATTACTAGCACAGACCTTGATATATTATTGTGAATGTATAGCTTTAATCTTTGCTTCATTTACCTTCAGTTAGTACTTTAATTATTTGCAGTTAAGTTATTAAAAAAAAAAGTTTTGAAAGAGGTTCTTCCATGGAAATATGAAAAGAAAATATATATCTCTAAAATCTTTGAGTCACGTAACTGTTGGGGAACCAAAAAAAAACAGAATAAAAAAAAATATTTTTTTTTATTCTGTTTTTTCGAGCGGTTAATTAAACTAATTTTTATTTATAACATTACCATAGTTTTTCTATTTAGAACGGCTGCAAAAACGATTACAAAACAATAACCTTGGCACTAGACACTAGAGATGTTCCAATAACATGTTTATTTATAACATTACCATAGTTTTTCTATTTAGAAAGGCTGCAAAAACGATTACAAAACAATAACCTTGGCACTAGACACTAGAGATGTTCCAATAATTACGGTAATCTAAGATTACCGTAATCTAAGATTACCGTAAAGAAAATAATTTCAATAATTACGTAATTAATGAAAATAATCACAATAATTACGGTAATCTAAGATTACTGTATAGTAATCATCAATTACCGTAATTATTGAAATGCGTGAAGTTAATACTACCTGTGAAAATATATAGATACTTAGGCGGTTTTTGTCCACTAACAGTATAATGCCCAATTTGACACAACAATAGTGATAGAAATGTCAATTTATTATCGATAAAAATATAACCAAATGCCGGTCGAAATTAAAGTTTTTGTATTTTGAACACTAAAAGTTTTAAAACGAAATTATAAATGGTTGATAAGTGCCTACTATAATCATTATAATCGTATAGCCTACATGTTTAATATCATTATTAACCATATGTACCAAATAATAGTAGTATAATTAATTTACACTTAACTTAATGATAAGGATTTTGTCAATAGCGTAAAAATGTAACAAGATTTGTTCGCGGGACTATAATATATAATAATTGGGTATAATTTATAATGACAGCACGTCACTATTGATGATAAAGAGCAACAAAAAGATATTTTTTATTTAGTAAAACATCAAACCGTCCAACATAGCGTGCCGCTACTATAAAAAACATAGAATGATAATAAATAATTTAATAAATATTTAGACATTTAATAAACAAATAATTTAATAAATAATCAGAGATCCACACAACGCAATGTAGCCTAAAACAAAACAAAACAAAACTACTATGGATACTAGATCACTGATAAATATTATAAACATTTTTTTTAAATATATATAAAAAAAACACACAGGTTCTAGAACTATAGAAGTTTTTATTACAAATATTTTTATGGTATTATCAAACATAACATCACTAGCGCAATGTACAGGGTAATTACTGCTCTAATAAGCGGAGCAATAGGTATTTAATCTTGGTCAGTATAGCAAGTAACATATTCTATTTAGTATTCTTAATGGTTAAAAATTAAGAACGAGAACGAATAGAATACAATTTTGGGAAATTTCCACTCTATTTTGTTAATTTAGAATTTCAATTAGTACTCATTTGACTTTACGAAGCTATTAGAAACAATTTTATTCAAATAATAATTCTAGATTTCTATATACGATAACGAAAAATAAAAAAATGGTTGCTTCAGAGGTTTCGTCAATGTCTTCTTAATCAATCGTCAAGTTGGAAACGAAAAATTTTTTTACTCATCTGAGTAAGGATATTTATAGACTATGAGATATAACTGGTAAAATAGAAATATAATTAACGTTGATAATTTAAAATGAAATAAAACAAATATATTAATAAAATACAATATAACTTATGTCATAATAATTGCAGTTAGGAAACACCAGGTCTCGCTTTGAAGTTTGGAGCCCTCAGTACTTAAATTTTTGAAGTGTCTTTACAGCCTACATACATTATTTATATTTAATTCATAAGTATGGTATCAAAATAGACCTTCCTGACAGTTCCATTTGACGTACACAAGGAATCTCTGATATTAATTTAATGTGGAAAATGAATAAATACGTTACTGATAAGATAATGAGTTTATTATTTAAAAATATATCATAGGTATTATGATAACGGAGCGGACACATCAATTAATTGCTTAGACCAATAACCAATTCAAAACAATAGCTTAACCAATAATATATTCGACGTAAGCTTTCGATAAGTTTACATAACAAAATTAAAAAGAGAGTTAAATAAAAAAAAATACTAAAAACATTTTAACAAACTCAATAATACTGACTAACAATACAAATTTGTTGTATTCCTTCGACTGTTAAAATATTGACAAATTTGAAAAATGAATCTATAAGAATAATTAAAAAAAAAAACAAACAAATCATAAGAATTACTAAACGATCGCTAAAACCGCATTGCCCTAGTTTAAAACCCAATAGTACTTAATAAGAACTCCAAACTTGATGGAGCGGTATCAAATCGCTACCGCAGTCAGTACCACTACCAGTACCAGGTACTACCGCGCACCACCTTTTGATAGCCTAATTGCTACTTGCCACCTCTAGTGTGAATGGTGGCATCATTCCACCGCTCGCTGACAGACAATTATATTAGGGAAATTAATTTTTGAAGGTTAGATTTACATTTCTTTTGAATAGTTAATTAACTTTATTATAGTCTTTTATATTTAGAACTGATTTGTCCATGTTGTCTATGTATTTATTTTATATTTTAAAAATCATTGTTTTTTAATCATATAAATTGTTATTTAAATTTGGCAGCTAATAAATTTGCCGCCTTAACTAAGTTTTTGGTGCATCGAGCAATTATTTCACAAAAAATCAGTTTTATTCGGTATCCTCCTCTCAAGGTTGTTTTTAATTTATTTAACACTGCAGATTAAAATATTACATAATACATAGTAACAAAAAGTGTAAAATATTCTTGCTTACTTACTTATAATTTAAATATTGTTACATACCTAAATCAGTATCTTTACAAAAAAGGAATATGTAATACGAATCTATTTATGAATATTTAAATTATTATTGGAATTAATGGTTTGTATTTACATTAAAAATACACAGATGTGAAGGTAATTTATTTTTGGACTAAAACTAAAATCGGTGAGTTATCTATATATCCATTAAAGTTTGAAAAGTTGATTCGATAATAGAATCGTTTTGAAAAGCGAATAACGAACAACAAACTGTATTTTGATTGATTTTTTGTTATACATTAAAGTTCTTTTAAAGATTTCTATTTTTAAAAAAGATTAGAAAACATATCTAATCACATGTGTAATGTAATGCTTTTATATTTTTTTATTAAAAAGTTCATTTTTTTTTTAATAATATTATAAAGGCGTAAAGTTTGTAGTTTAAAAAGTTAACATTTAAAACGTAATCCTTAAAACTACAAAACCTATTTCCAAATCTTTTCACCAATTAACAATAAAAATTTAAGTACACAATAAAATAAAAGAACCATTTATGGAGACCAATTTTATTATGTATAAAAAAGGCCCAATGAATTCGTTTTAACAATGCTTTGTGTTCACAAGGACGAAGTACCTACATAGTAATAAATAATCAGAATAAAGCTGAGAAAATGTTAAACAAACATACAATACTTTAAATAACACAACTAAATATTAATAACTACATTGCCTAATATGTTCATAAAATACAGTATTTATAATACGGCTAGCCAGATGTGTTGAAATTGTCATAAAAATTTATAACCTACCTATATAAATATAACATTTTAAGTGTCCAACTTAATGAACCAATAAAAGTCAAGAATTTCGCACGTACAAGGATAATGTTTAAGATCTGTTTACAAAATAGGTGTTTTCCAAAGAGTTTTTATAGTCTGACCTCGAAAACCAGTTAAGGGACCCGCCATTGATCACGTGATATTATTGCAACTTCTCAACCCCTCCACGCTAGTGATACGTGGTGAGGTTTTTCTACCTACCTCCAATATATTACCTCTCGGACTACCTCGCCCTACCCAAATCGACCTGTATTTTTTTATTTAAACTTCTTTAATTCTAAATTACTACTATTATTTCTGGCTGACATAAAAATAACTCAACGGTATGGTGAATAAAATAAAAAATATATATTTGAATACATAATCTCCCCTCTCCCTCCTTTTTGTGATTTATTTAAAAACCTTGTACTGAGCATTTCATGATTAATGAAATGGTAAATTACTTGTATATTGCAGTGGCCATATTGGATATACCTTCATCAAAGGTCACGGTTAGTTTCATTTCATTACGTATGTCTATTGTCTTCGTAATGCATTTAAATTATCAATAAACTAATATTATTTTTAGGTACATATTTAAATTTCTATTTCATTCAATGGTTTAACCACATACGTATAAAACTATATATATATCTTTATTCTCATTTTTGTCTCCGCTGGACGTTACGTGTTTCCTATTTAATATTGCAGACAGACATATATGTAGGTATGTTATGTATGTATATATTATAAAATTCATATGCATGGGATTGAACCCTGGACCTGTATAGATGTCTGTATATATAACAGCCGAGGATTGAACCTTGGACCTGTCTATTAAAAATAAAGAAATATACTCTTGCAGTCGATATAAAAGTTTTTGTGCAATTAACCTGATTAAGTAAAAAGTACCGAAAGGTTATCTCTACAGATAGGTTTTTTATCGTAACATGAAACAAACCACAGATAATATATGATTGATCAAACTGATCCGTATCTATGAAAAGTTTTGATATTTGCTATTGATTTGCACACACATACAAAAGATATATCTATGTAATTTGTTTTTTTTTAATATACCGCAATTAAAATTAATCGTTTTCATTTATAATTGTAAAATAGTATAATTCAGGCCAAGATCATTTGATTCAACAAAATAAATAAAAAGAAACATAAATAATATAAGAATGTATGTTGTAATTTACGTAATTTTATAATTAAGTTATATGACTTATTTCTAAACATAAAAAAATATATAAATTTGCCAGATAAATATATATACGATGCGGCAAAAAATATGTTAATTCCGTGTTCGTGATTCGTGATTCGAGACATGAAGGTTTTAATAAAGAGTATTGTTACTTAAAAGTTTGTAAAATAGTACAAGTACGATCCTTTATTAGAGAATATGGTTGGAGATAAACCAGCTGCGCTCGCGGCTTCGTCCGCTTTAATCTATACATATAAATAAAATTGAAGTGTCTGTTTGTAATTGCAAATTAATAGTCTTTTATTAGTAAATACTGTAGTATGCATATGAAAGTGTATACAGTACTTATATAAAAAGACATGTTAAAAATTTTTGTTTGTTTATTTGTTCTGGCTAACTTGACACGGCTGGACCGATTTTAATAGGACTTTCATAGGCGGATAGTTGATGTTCTAAGTATATGAGTATGATTTAAGCTACTTTAGTATTTTTTTAAATTGATTTCCGCGAAAATAACATTGAAATTACAGAAATAGTGTACAATATCCGATTCAAATAGGTTGGGAGTATATAAAAATTCTACACAGAAAAGTCGCGGGTAAAAGCTAGTTATTAATAAGACAAGTAAGATTTAATTATACGTATCTAGATAAGTGAAAGCGTTTAAAATAAGATTATAGAATTGTACTGCTATGTTGGTCGAAAAATTGTGTAAATCGATAATTGAGATCAAGGACATTTTTTTTTACATCTAAGGAGTAAAATAATTTTTACTTTGATGACCCATAACCTAAATAAAATCATATTCACAATCAAAGTATGTATGTATGAGTTGTTTTAAAAACGGTTTTATTGAAATAAATGTCATTTTATACAACGAAATGACCATTACATTACGTCTTTCATATATATAAATTAACTTAAGAAAGGACAGATTGAGAATTGAGATACCTATCTATTTTAATGACCCTATATTTTTTGTGAACAACTTATATTTATAATGATATAACAAATATGTTTAAGAATATAATGGTTTAAAATGTATGTCGCATTAAAACATTATGGAAATTCTTTATTGGTAATTTATATGTTTACTTTAATAATTGTCAAGTAAATTTACCGTGACGTGCAAATAGATGTGTGCGTGTAATGTGACGGATAAAAGGAAAACATTGATACTTAATGGTTTAAGCCCGTCAATATTGTATTGAAGAAAAAAAAAACATTATTCATCTAAGAACTGTAATTATTTTTAAAAAATCATCAATGATTATTTTTTTATTCATTAGGCTCTTAGACTATTTGGATAATATTAACTCTTAGACTATTTTGTATATATCCTACCTCTGAACCGTCCTGCTGTGCATTACATTGGCTGATGTTAAGAGTTCCGGAGATGAAGTCGTTCTGAACGTCCACTACGAGAAAGGCACTCACCGGACGGACTATCTGTTAACAAATGGTTTATTGAATCTTATTCTTGGACTATAATACAACATAGGTATATCTAGGTTTTTACAATTAAAAAATATATATTTACCCGGCTGTGTTCAATTAAATTGAAATATCACGCCGCGAGTTCGTCATGCTTCGAGAACCCAGAATGGATTCGAAACTACTGGTCAAAAAATACCGATTAAATGACTTGGACCTAGCCGGGAAAATATATTTATTTAATAATCATCATGGAAAGTTTAATTATAATTACATTTTTTTTTAATTCTTCACGACCATATAAGTATAGAGATCGATATAAACGAAAATTTATAAAAAAAAACACAGTCCATGTTGTTACCATAACAGATGCACACGGTAAAACGTGGACAAAACTGCTTAAAGATATGCTTTTAAGTACCACATAATTAGTTTTATCTATATATATAATAAACCTATACAATATATAATTAGGTACCTCATCAATATGATTGTTCACTATTACTATTATTACTACTATTACCTACATGGTATTATCATAATAAAGTAAACATACAACTTTGATCCAGTGGTTCCAGCAGAAAGTGAACTCCTCCTTATCAATAAAGTCATCCCCATTCTTATCAAACACCTGGAAAATGTGTCTGGCTCGTTCTTCTGATAGCGGGTAGATGTGGCCCTTTTCGTTGCGGAACAGGGCCTTGCATATCAAACGGAACTCCTCCAAGTTCAGGCGGCCATCCCTGAGTAATTTATATTTGTTAAATAATTGGCTATACAATCTGGTTATTTTTATTAGTTTTGTTTTTGTTTTCAGATACTTTGGCATATTGAAGTTCAATTTTATTTGGAAATCAAAGCTTAAAATAATTATCCAATATTTGATAGAAGTGCTCCTTAAAAACTGTGCTTTAATACCTTTTTTGTTATACAACTCATTGCAACTAAAATCTATTCATATTGAATTAATTACAAGATTCCAAAAAATATAGGTATACAAGAACAGAAACATAACTTTTTTTAAATTCAAAATTTTCTATATAGATAAAATTATACCTATAAAAATAAAGTATATTTACTAATTACATAATAAATTTAAACATAAACCAAAGAATAAAAAAACTATAACCAAAAATTGGTAAACTTGATAAGTTTATAAAAAGAGATATTTTTGTTTATTTAATTTAGCATTAATTTTCTTTTTAATTTTGAAGAATGAATATTTTTTGACAAAAAAAATATTCTATGGCTCTAAAAGTTTTTTTTTATAAAACTTTTAATTATTATTAGTTTTGTAATGTTACTTAGTAATTAATAAACATTCTAGTAAAACTACCAATCTTTTTACCCGTGACACTTATTAAACGGCTGATTATTCTTACATTTGTGGTTTTAACAAGTTTTAGAATAATGTGCATTTTGTTTTCAATAAGATGCACAAATAAAAATGATTACAAAAAGTTGACAAACTTTTTAATTACAATTCAAAACAAGTTCATACAATTTAATATGCAACCATTGAAACAGCACTTTTTCAGTTAAACAGTTTGTTAGGAACAACTTGTGATTTCAATGTTTATATGCTAATATTTGTAAAAAACTTTTAAATCCAAATACGAAATTAGTTTGGGTGAAATATAATGAAAATATTTGATTTATTTTTTAATTAGTTTTATAGATAATGTAAGTATTAAAATTATTTAAAACTCATCTGACATACCCATCTTTGTCAAATGTTTCATAGCAGGCATCCATATCGATCAAGCAAGATTCTTCGACTGGGTAGTTGGTAGCAACCTCCGACATCGTTGAGTGAAGCCGACTGAGCTGCCAGCCTAAACCGCGCTCGCTTATAAGGCAATCCAACATCGTTGCGTGACCAATGTATCTTCACGTAACATACACAATATATCGCACTTAAGCTAAACTATTTGCACTAAAACCTATTCAAATTAGATCTCTCTACATAATCCATTTAAAACATATGTATTTCCGTTTACTTTTCATTTAAAGAATTGCGAAATACATGATTCACCTTTCATAACACACCGGTACAGTACAAAATAATAAGTAACGTCAATGGTCAATGTCAAATATTAATGTCACTGTGAAGTAAAGAACTACGTTCGAAATTCACGAAATTTCTTGATTATTGTAACTTAAATTAATTTAAAAATAAGTTTTTAAAATAATTTGCAATAAGTTAAACAATATTTTTTTTAATATATTTAAAAATAGCATTAAAATGATACTATTTTTTTTTGTTTGATTTGGTTTTCCTTTAAATATTTTATAATAGTATTTAGAAACATCTTATAACTCATTTGTTGTGATATTTTGATTTTGTTAAGTAGGTATGTACTATTGCATTAAATTAAAACTTAATCATTATTTTCAAATAATTGAAAAAAACTATTTTAATGGTTTAAACAGAACAAATTAGTAATTACAAATTTAAAATTATCCACCTAAAATTAGTTAGTAAGAAAACTTCTCTACCTATCTTCACTAATCACTTTTAGTGATTTGACGTATTAATTTTGATTTTTGACATTAACGATTTGACATTTATATAAGTAACCAAAAACCGCGGCGTTATTTTAGTACAATTAAAAGCATTTTATGTATTTTAAGTTTTATACCTTATTTCTTCAACAAAACTAAATAGATCTTGTGTTGGACAGCAGTCACAGTAGTAACAGTTAAATAGTAGTCTATTTAAATTGTTAGGCACAGACTATTTTTATTTTTTTTACATTTTGAAAAATGATTGAAAAATTGCATGGCTTGCAAGCTACAAATATATCATTAAATGACCGATTCACGTTGTTGGCTACCTCGGCGCCCATTGCCAGAGCCCCTAGACCCAGGCGACGGTCTTCAGGAATGTATTCTTTTAATCAAAATGCGGATCTACTTTTGATCGATCAAATAGCTCAGCGGTTGGGCCAACAGTCAAAAAGGGTACGCTTATTTTGTGTGCTATTGATTTAATTATATTCATAAACTTGTTTATGAATTTAATGTTTTGCTATATGTTAGTAGCATTGGTAATATTATCAAATATTGTTATGTATAAATTAAGGTTTTATGCATATTTTTTGTAAATAACTATATTCGCTCTGGTTTTTGATTTTTTAATATGTATAATATAACTAGTATAATTTTATCTTATTTTTAGAATGCAGTGCGACAGAGACTAGGTCTTTCTGGTCTACATAGGTTTGGTAGTGAAAGTAATCTGTCTAATTTGCAAAGATCCCGCAGTTTTGGTAATCTGAATCAGCACAGTGTTAAAAACAGAGTCTTCTGGCAACATTCCAACGGCACTAACCTGCGGTAAGTTTACTGTGAATGTTAAACAATAATCATATTCATGGTTACACATCACATAGATGAACCAATTACGAACTTGGTTTTTAACGGTTATGTTTTTCATATGCTTTTAAGGCTATATTAACAAACTAATTTAATACAGCATTCTCTTACTATGTTGTGTCTTTAGGGTTAGCAACACCTGTGACCTAGTAACTGATCCATTGAGCGAAATCAAGCTGAAATAATGCCTTTGTCTGTAAAAAAAAATGTTAAATTAAAAACAATCTACCCCCAAGTATCACAAACCTGGTTGACAAGTAATTATAATTAAATTATAAGTGATGTAAAATGAAATATCAAGAAGTATTTTTTTCATGAGAGAGTTCATCCAACTCCAACTCGTACTTAACCAATTTTTGTATGGCTATCACCAAATTTTTTGAACGGTGGAACAGCCTGATTGCAGCTTATTTAACAAAAACAATGTCTAAATGTCTAATCTAAAGTATATTTCGCTGCATGGTAATTGATCTACTGACCTTTGGTTTAGCAGTCAGGTTACTAACCATTAGACTCAAAGACCATCAGAGATTATAATTTTTATACCAAATACTATTTTAAAGATTTAATAATCATAAAAATGCAGGTAAAATGACTAATGCAGTTAAAAAGAAGTGTCCCTAATGTGTGTATTATTATTGATATATATTATTCTTTACCCTTACCCTATTATATGTCTTACCCATGAGCAGAAGTATATTATACTTTAAAATTTTAAGTGCACATACTCTGAGTATTGTTGGAGTTCCTAAAACTTATCTTATAATTTACAGCAGAGCATCATCCTTTAGCAGTCTTTCACATAGTCCGTGGCGTGGGTTCCGCAGGCGCGGTGGTCGTATGGGGCTCATGAGGGGCAGGTTCAGGTACATGCATCATAAGCATCTATCTAATTTATCATAATTATAGTGAATAGATATAGCTGAAGGTTTTATTTAAACACACTAACCTTTGGAAGTACCAGAACATTTTTTAAATCTCTATAATTTTTTTTATAACTGCCTACTTAATTATAGAGAATAAAATAGTCTATATAACAGATTCTTAATCTTCTTGCTTCTCGTACAACCTATTTTGTATTGTAAATAAGCTTATGTTGTATTTTATGTATGTATATAACTACTACTTGTAAATTTTGATAATAGCTATATATTTGTATTACAGGGGACGTGGTGGCCGACAACAATTGGTAGGTCGGTTGTACAACCAGCAGCGAGGACGAGGCCGGGGTCGGGGCGGAGTGCGGGGACAGCAGCGGGGGATGCCCCGGAGAGGAGGCGTCGTGAGGGGTGAGTTATAAAGTACCGGTGCATAAGAATTGCATTGTGCTTTGCAAGTTTATTTTTAAAAAACAGGAATATTTTAGTAGTAGTAGTGTTTTTAATATGACTATATTACACAACAACTACTAATACTATATAGTTTATGCTTAATATTTTTTTATTACTGTTATGCTGGTTTCTAGTATTCTTTAATATGAAGCTATTTCTTATATTTAATTTTCACTTATTCTCCAGGTCAACCCCAGCCTCCAAAGGTCGTCCCAACGAAAGAAGAGCTGGACCTGCAGCTGGACCAGTACATGGCAAGTACCAAGACTGCATTGGACCGGGAACTGGACGACTACATGAAGGCAGCTATGGAGGAGTGAAACTGTTAATGTATCAGTGAATTTTGGAAAGTGGTCTGATTTTTCACAAAAACTGGAATAAAAAATGTTTTGGAAATTAGTGAATGTTCAGACATTACGGGATCCACTTTGTTTACTTTATTTTCTTAGAATTAAACTTGTAAATACATAGCATTTAAGAAAACTGTTTGTGGTTTAGCAAATGTGTTATATTGTTTTTGTTAATTAAGTATTCATAATAACTCAACATATGTTCATTTTTGCTGTTTTGATTTTTTTTCATGATTTTTTTATATAATTTTTGTTTTGACAGCTTGTGCTTCACAGTCCAATTATTAACGTTATATGTATATAAAAAAATATTTTTTTGTTATCAAGCAAAGTTAAAGTAAGTTCTTTGAGTCAGTTAGTTACACCAGATGAGTGATATCATTTTCTTTGGATGTGTAAATAACTTATGTTGGTATTTTGCAATTAAAGTCAATATTTTGTACCTTCTCTTTTGTCACAATCATATTTTTTTAACCCCCGACCCAAGAAGAGAAGTGTTATAAGGTTGAGGTGTGTATCTGTGTCTGTCTGTGGCATCGTAACAACCGAACAAGTGGACAGATTTAAATGCAGTTTTTTTTTAATCGATAGCTCATAGCCTGGTCCGTCGAGATGGTTCTTAGCTATGTTTGGTCGAAACGAAAACAGTCGCTTCCAAGATATTGAGCTTTTATTGGTGCCAGTGAACAGTTCTTGTGCAATATTGATAATAAAAATCCTAACAAGTGAAAATTTGTATATTCGTAGGTTTTTTTTTTTCATTAATTTTTACTTTTGTCCACGGACACGTCGCCCGTGCACTTTTCGCATTTAGTTTGTATTTGGCAGATTAATCATTGAATTTTGAGATAACATACTCAAAAAGGAGTCTATTAGTACAGGTATCTTAAAAAACTATATTAGTAAGGTAAGTCCTTTGCACAGCATTTACATATATAAATATAATATATACATTTTTTTATTATTTTTTATTATACAACTAGCTGCCTCGGCGAACTTCGTACCGCCTTAGCGTTGCAATGATGCCCTACTTTATTTTGTATAGCTGACCTATCTATAGGTATGAGGTACCTATTCAATTTGAACTGAATCCTCCATATAAAAATGAATCCATAATTCCCTGGTCTCGCTATTCCTGAAAATGACTTAACTAATTTTTAATTAAATAAAAAACAAAATATATATTTTCATAATAGTGTTTATTTCTTAGGATTCAATAATTTCACTAATATTTTTACAAATCGCTATTGAACAACTTTGTATTTTTATTTAAACTCTAAGCTCAATACGATGCTCTTTCATCAATATAATCTATGGCTGTGAATGACATTGACATTTGTTACTCGCGTTTTTTAAAATATGCAAAATTAAATGTACATTTTTCAATATTTCTGAGAGATTTTCTTAATATTTTTTTCCATAAGAACCTTCTCCTAATAATAACAAATACAACAGAAAAAGAATTAGTGAAATCGGTCCAGCCATTCACGGGTGATGCCGTGACCAAGAAAAACGGGTTTCATTTTTATATATATATAGATGTTATAATATGAAGTATTTAAGTATTTGATATATAATTAAAAAAATATATTAAAAGTTAGTATGCATAAATTTCTTATATTTTCTCATAAGGCTTTCCTACTAAAACACTATTGTGGTGACCTACTGCTATTTTTTTTTCACTTGTCACGAGCAAGGTTTCCACGATAGCAAAGTTTCTGTCTTTTATAGCCATCTTGGTATTATATTCTATAATGTTGTATTGTGTCGCTCTCCTGATGAATGCTATGCTCATGGGCGCCGCCAGAATTATTTTCAGGGAGGTGCACCTCCATCTATACATACTATTTGCCTTTACATCTATACATAGATTTGTATAAAGTACTTTTTCTACGATCTGTCTGACAGTGACAGCAGTCTAGTAAGTAGTAGTAGTAGTAAGTAGGACTAACAATAACTTTGTATGGAATTGAACTAAATTTTGACGACAGATATACATCTATTTCACTCAGTCCATATATTCATTTTTTCTAACACTCTCTCATTGCAAAACGATGCAGAATTTTCAAATATGCTTAAAAAAACATTTAATATTTACTAAATACTAGTTTTGTACAATTCTAAATATGTTTTATTATATGTTTTGCAAACATAGTATGTAAATACGTTATTTATTTAATGATAACATTGTGTATTTTTGATTTTAAAGTATTGATTAATAGTAAATTGTGTCATAACGAACGTGTAAATGTGCATCATTTTCTATTTTGTTAGTCTGCGGTTTTGGTTTCACAAATTAGCAGATCTTTTTTGGTGTTTTTCATGTTTAATGTGATTTTCTACAATTTTAACTGTTTTTGGACAGTGTTTTCGTTTTGCAAAGCTGCACTAAATCCCACTCAAGGCAGAGGACCCAACGTCGAACCCGACAATTTGGGAACCTACCACACCCAGACTAACCATCGCCAAGCGCAACCGTGGCATCGCAATCGGCAACGATCAACCCAGGCAACGTCTCGTACCGTCTCCCCACCAAGCAATGTTCTGTCAATGCTTGGTAGAAAGACCCCTAAAAGACACAGACGGTCTCTTCCTCAGCAAGAAAGAGACCGCCGCGCACCCCTCCCTATACAGCCACGAGACCCCTCCACAGTCCACTGTGCTAATCAGAGAATTACCAGGAGCGATCCCGCGGCTAGCCCCGGCAAAGAGGGCCTGTGCCCTCTCACCCTTGACGCCCAGGCCAACTTTCCACCAACAAAGGCCGATGGAAAGAGGCCCGAGCCCTCGCCCAGCCAGCAGGCCACCCCGAAAGGTTACCCGCCCTGGCCAGCTATGGACCGGGCACAAAACCCATGACCGACCCCCACCGCGCCGGTTATTAGCCAACGGGAGAACCCGAAGGTTCTCAGTAACCGCAACCCTAGCAAGACATACAATTTTAGAAATGATGTAAACCTTGATGCTAAACGAGCTTTCCGACATGATTGGCTGACAACATATGCGAGGTTAGCTTACTCAACTCTAGCAAAAGGACCGCTGTGTAGGATATGTGTTTTATTTCGGCATCCAGCGCAGCGCGGTCTACAAGGACAGTTCATAGTTTATCCTTGCCTCAAATATCAAAAGTTTCATGAAGCAGCTCAGTCTCACGCGACAAGTAAATGGCATTGTGATGCACTGGCTTCGTCAAATACATTTGAAAATATCATGGATAGAAAAAGATTTAGCGTTCATGAATCTTTAAATACAGCATATCACAAGGAAGTTGAAGAAAATCGTTTAAAACTTCGATCTATCATTTCACCTATTTTGTTTTGCGGGCGACATGATCTTCCACTTCGTGGAAAAATCGACAAGGGTTCTGTTTTTACAGACCTGCTACATTTTCGAGTTGACTCGGGAGACGAGATTCTGAAGAATCAATTAGAATCGGGAGCAAAAAATTCTTTATACATATCGCATCAAATTCAAAACGAATTAATTTAAATTTGTTCCGATGTTCTTAAGAGCAAAATAATTGAGGAGGTGAAAAATGCTTCGGTTTTTTCGGTTTTCGCTGATGAGACTGCTGATATTAGTGGCACAGAACAATTATCAATTGGTGTTCGATATCTCCGTAATGGTAAAGATTCTAAAAAAACAATAATTTGTAAAGAATTTCTTGGATATGTACCGATACAAGTACTAAATGCACAAGCCATTTCACAAACTATTATCCACTTTCTGCAAGATTGCGATCTTGATTTAAATAAACTTGTCGGTCAAGGATACGACGGGTGTGCTGCAATGGCAGGTCATATAGGTGGCGTTCAGAAAATTATTAGTGATAAATATCCTTTAGCCTTATTTTTTTACTGTGCGTGGTGCCTTTTTTTTACATGGCGTATTGAATCTTGTCATTTATGACCTTAATACTGTCAATGAAGTTAAAAATATTGCTGGAACAACAAAGGATATTATAAATTTCTTTCGGGAGAGTACGTTGCGGCGGAGTAAAATTCCAAATATACCACTATTTTGTGAAACGCATTGGACAGCAAAATACAAAAGTATAAGAATATTTTCTGAAAACTTTCTGACTATTGTACAGGTTTGAGATGAACTTTCGCAAGACGCACCGAATTCGAAAACGAAAACTAAAGCGTATCAACTCTGCACGACTGCAACTACTCCAACGTACATTGTGACACTTTTAATAATTGCTGCTTATTCTGCCAAACTTGAGCCAGTGTGCAATCAATTTCAGGAAGTAAATATGGATATAAAAGCGATACATGATCACATTAATAAATTAACTCACATACTTCAACCTCATCGCGATAATTTAATATATCGCGATCGTGATAATTTGCGGTAATTTTTGAGAAAGCACAGAAAATTTTCGAGAAACTAAATGTTGAATTTAAGTGTCCTCGAGTAGTGGAACAAAAACAGTCTTACTGAAACTGTGGAAGAATTTTTCAGAAGATCTATATTTATTCCATTCTTAGATTGTATTATTTCTTCACTAAAAAATCGACTTTCTTCAACACATAAGAAAGCATTTTCGCTTATGCAGCTTCACCCACAAAATATGAGAAAATTAGAAAAATCTGATTTTTTATCGATAGCAGAAGATATACAGAACCTTTACAGAGGGCTTCTTCATAATTTTACTGCCGAGGCTGCCACATGGTATGAGGTAATGAAAACAAAGGAAGCAAATAATGTGATTCTAAAATCTAAATGAATCTGTTACTGAATACGTAGATGTGATTGCGCAAGGCTGTAGCGCTTACTGTCATCGAAATGGTCATATATACATACATACATACAAAAATACATATATACGTACGAACACAAATATACATATATACGTACACTCGAAAAACATTACTCTTCCGCTGGTTCAGTCAGGTACAAATTAAAAATAAAATCTATGTACTTTCTTTCTGGACAGGGGGGTGCAACTGCACCCCCTTTCACGCTGCTGCCGGCGCCCATGGCTATGCTACAACCGGGTGGGGAACGCTGTCGTGCAGTTGCATCTTACTTCTGGTGCTAACTATAAAAATGGACCCGAAAGTGAGTCCTTGTGCTTCGTGTATGGTTAAGATACGCGACCCTTCGCCTGATCCAAATACAGTTTACATTTAATATGGAACTATGTTCTACAACTTTTTAAAATGAATAGTTTTTACAATTTGAGTTTTCTCATACAAAATTTATTTGTTGCCTCTGAACTGGCATTAACTCTAAGCGTAGGAATGGCGCCCGAGCTTTGACCTTTTAAGGACTTTTTATAAAATACAGAGTAATAAGTAAAAGAGGGAGCAAAAATTTTTATGTTTCGTGTTTATTGTGTTCTTTATCAAGATTTTTAAAAAGTTGTAAAATGAATGTTGTTGGGATTGATGCAAACGAGAGCCTGCAACAGGTGGCCAATTAATTACAAATAACCCTGTATAGCAAATAATAATAATAATATTTTATTTATATATCAAATTTACATCCATGTGTTAGTAACAATTTAAAACTTACAATCTAATGTTAGTACGATAGAATATAATAAATTGGGTCTCACATGAAACCGCAGTGAATGTGCTAGTTTATATATTTTTTCGATAGATGTTACTAGAGTTTATATATTTTCAATAGATTTACAGCAACACAAAAATTTAACTTCATCTAATATAATATACGCTACGTCCTTGATTTAGTTCGTTCTAAATTATAGTGGTTAGCCAAAAAAGTTTCCTTCAGATCAAAGTGTGGATCTGTATACTAAGAATGAAAAAAAAATGTGGAGATTCTTCGTGAAGACGTTTTCTTAAAAACTGATTTCGTCCCTGTATTTTGTATCAGTTTTCTTTTTTCTACTTATCTTTCTATTTATCAAATAATTATCGTTTTAAAAATAATAAATCTTAAAGTGTTTTTATGGCTAGTACGAAATTCAATATTTTTTTTTTGTAGAAATTTACTGACACCATTGATTCGATCTTAATAGATATAAATGATTTGTTTAGTCTAGATATAAATGATTTGTGTATTGTGTCGCGAATTTACGAAACTTTATAGAAACAATTATAGACGCTATGACAAAGTCATGCGACATCATGTTTTACTTTTTACAGAACTAATAAATAGTATGTTTACTTACTTCACTATAATATAGGTAATTAAAGGAATTTCTATTATACCTGTGTATAAAATGCTGCACGTTCTCTAATCAAATTCAGTGAGTGCACTACACATAGTACGTGGTGTGTAAACTGATTTATTTTCCTAATCTGTACAAATCAAAATTACATTGATAAAAAAAAGTTGTGGCAAGACCTTCCCCTTTTGTGACTTTTTATAATAATTAATAAATCTTATGCTATAATCATATTCCCAAGTGTTTATATTTTTTATGAGACCAAACTATTCAACACGTCATTTCATGGATTCAGCGTGCGGGTTTTAGACCCAGCGCGTTGCAGGGAGAGCAGCGCAAAACAGTATCTGGGACTT
The DNA here is from genome assembly GCA_959347355.1 of Napeogenes inachia. Classification (NCBI taxonomy): domain Eukaryota; kingdom Metazoa; phylum Arthropoda; class Insecta; order Lepidoptera; family Nymphalidae; genus Napeogenes; species Napeogenes inachia. The sequence goes on along the minus strand of OY365792.1, from coordinate 22,559,046 downwards.
AACCTTTTTTAAAATGCGCAGTTTACGCTCACCTTACTCCTTTTTCTGCCTTACCAAATTTGATACGATGTGGTAATGAGCTGATGATAGTTCTAGAAAGGCCAAGATACAGAAATATCGCATTTATACCTTTCGCTTCCACTTCTATAACATAAGTATAAGTTACAACTCAGTACCGAAATAAAAAATCTTGTATTTGGTTGGTTATGCCCCATCAACGACATTAAGAAATTGTAGCCTTAGGCGGAAGACGTTTTAGTTAATTAATACGACCCTAGTCTTTACTTTTCTTTGCTTGTTAAGTAGCTGTTTCTTGATTCTGGACAGTACATAAGAAACTGGTAAGGAATCTCTTCTCGGCATTACATGTACTCGTATTCGAAGACGCATAAGGTTGATTTCTTTATTATGGATTGATGGATTTATCGCCACTAGTTAAGGTTGAAAACGATTGTCTGTCTTCTTTCATTTTTCATCCTGCTCATTTTCTCGCCCTTGCCGCTTTTTACGTTTTTCTGAATTACTTTGTATATTTCTTTATAGGTTATAGATTCCACAAATATTTTTTCATAAAATAGAAGCTAAATAATTGTGCGATTACAGTACGGCCCTAGAATTTATAGGTAGCATTTTAGAAATGAACACTTAGGTACTTTAACTATTTAAATAAAATAAAATTAATAATTGTAAATTCTTACATACCTGACTACATTTTTTTAATATTAAGTAATTAGCTAGGTACATCACTTTTTTCTGCATTAGGTACCATTTAGAGAATAGAGAGATAATAAAACCGAAATGATCAGTTTCTCCGGTCAGTCGGTGATCAGTATTTTCGTCAATCATCAACAGTTTCCAATAAAATAAGATTGATTTCCTCATGATGTGGATAGGAATAAATGATGCTAGGAGATAAAAGGGAAAGGGTTGTTGCTGGTTTGGGTTCTGACTCTCTCACTCACCGATAGAGACGCAATAATAACTAGTAGGTAGCTACTTCAAAACATTTTCTCGTCACTCATGAACATTTGCAAATAAAGATGCAAATGTGTTGCCAACCTCGAGAAGGAATAAATGAAGCAAGGAAATAAAAGGGAAGGGGTTGTTGCTGGTTTGGGTTCTGACTCTCTCACTCACCGATAGAGACGCAATAATAACTAGTAGGTAGCTACTTCAAAATATTTTCTCGTCACTCATGAACATTTGCAAATAAAGATGCAAATGTGTTGCCAACCTCGAGAAGGAATAAATGAAGCAAGGAAATAAAAGGGAAGGGGTTGTTGCTGGTTTGGGTTCTGACTCTCTCACTCACCGATAGAGACGCAATAATAACTAGTAGGTAGCTACTTCAAAATATTTTCTCGTCACTCATGAACATTTGCAAATAAAGATGCAAATGTGTTGCCAACCTCGAGAAGGAATAAATGAAGCAAGGAAATAAAAGGGAAGGGGTTGTTGCTGGTTTGGGTTCTGACTCTCTCACTCACCGATAGAGACGCAATAATAACTAGTAGGTAGCTACTTCAAAATATTTTCTCGTCACTCATGAACATTTGCAAATAAAGATGCAAATGTGTTGCCAACCTCGAGAAGGAATAAATGAAGCAAGGAAATAAAAGGGAAGGGGTTGTTGCTAGTTTGGGTTCTGGCTCTCTCACTCACCGACGGATACACAACAATAACTAGTAGTTACTTCAAAGTATTTTCGTCACTTATGAACATTTGCAAATAAAGGTGCAAATGTGTTGCCAACCTTAAGATGTGAATAGGAATAAATGAAGCAAGGAAATGAAAAGGAAGGGGTTGTTGCTGGTTGGGTTCTGGCTTATTTACCCAAAAACCAATAGGCTGATTAATGAAGTAAAAAATATATAAAAGGAACTTCTAGTACTTCTCCAGTGAAGTCATCAAATGATCAAGGCACTGAATTACTCCGGATCAGAGATAAGACTCATCGTCTTAATGTCAGATCTTCGACTTCCTTCCTAAATTATAGCCTTTCTCTAATGAAAACGTGCATTTTCTTAGAGTTAAATTTTCTCTCTTTTAAACAAAGGTTATTAGAAGACATTCATATTGTAAAGGCCCAGTATTCAAGTAGTCAAGATGTATTCTGCCCAACGTCTAAAAATTCATATATAATATGTGGCATTGACTCGTCACTTGCAGAACTCGTCACTTGCAGAACTCGTCACTTGCTGAACTCCATGTTGCAAATAAGCGCAAGTTATAAGAATGATTCCAGGAGAGGAAAAACTGTTAAAAATATACGCACTGTAAGGAATATGAAACTAGTTAAGTTCTGTCCAAATAAATAAAGACATTTTTAAAAACCGAATGGTTTAAAAATGTCATTTAAAAATAATCTTACAATAATTTTTAAAACTACTTAATCCGAGTATTATTATCGGCAAAATAAAAATAAATTTTAAATATAGTAATAATCAGGCAAAATAGTAATATATTCTAAAATCGACACGGACAGATTAAATTATTTATTTTTAATTTGATATAGCATGAATAAAAAACGCATTTATATTCGCAAGCGGAGAAGAAGCAGCAGCCTTCTATTAATTCCATTTTTTAATGTGACCAGAAGTTTTAAAATTATTGCAGAAGTGCAAATTAAGACAAGAATATAAGTGGGCTTCCAAGATGTGGTTCACAGACGTGAGAGGAGTCATGTATTTGACTGAGATCCGCATAGAAATGAAAGCTTAAATGGCCGGAAAATAAATTTCGACTTTCGAGAATCTTTACCTTGACAAAGTTTTATGAGACTTTATTTCAAAGTTTTAATCTTACTGGCTGGCTTACTAAATAATAATAATATCACAAGAAAAATTACACAAATTAATCTAACGGCTAACCCCTAATGCTGCAAATTATTTGCTTGTGTCAGACATCGATACAAACACATAGAAATACACATTATAAATACTTCGAATATATTTAATAAACGACCAAACCCAGAAATACAGACCAACAACGCTATGTGCCTCTATACGCTATGGGTCTGCGCTAACCACTCGACCAACGAGACGGTTAAATGAAAAATATATTTAATATCATTTAGTTAAACGTAAAGCCTGCTATAAAATTTGATCATTAATTTATGAGGAAAAAAATCCTATTCTGTCTATTAAAGCACTCAGTTTCTGTTTCAATTAATAAATATTAATAACTTTGTATGACAAAAATGTGAATTATTAATACCCGGAAGAAAATACATTTTCTCTAAATATTCTTCGCAAAGTCTTTTTTTTGGTACAATAACGCTTAGCCTTTCAGTCTACACATTGAAAGAATTATCGTGTCTATATTACACATGGTTTTAATATCATTTTTATAATATAAATAATACTAATGCTTTCGATGTTACCTTCCAATTCCTGTTGATAAAATCCATGTGTCGAAACCAGAACAGAACCTTAATAACAATTCAAGTTAATGTGTATAAACGTAAAATTAATTTTGGTTAGAATAAATAACCTAATATCCTGAACGATAAGTTAATTTAATAACGTTAATTGACTGATGATTTTACAAATTACTTCAATTAACTTCCAAAAGCACAGCAAATGATATATTCACTGTCACTGCGAGGGTGAATGTCCTCTGAAGACACTTTCAATTTTCTGAATCAGTCATTAGTCAGTAAAATTAAACAGAAATTGTTGCCAATAACCAATTGCTGATTCAACTCAACCTTTTTATACATACTTTTTATTCGGCTTCGTTTTTTTTATCGGTGATATGTTTTTTTAATCTGTTTCAAATGTGAGTTGTTTTAATTTGTTGTATGTTAGTGCTTTCTGTGTTAATCATCGACTCGATATACAGAAAATAAATTAGACAATGTTAATTTATTAATACAATAAAAGCTATGCACAAATACATCAAACAATTTGAAACATCTAGTTTAAAAAAATACTCGATAACTCAAACTATTTAAAATATACAAATTTAAATGTAAGTGCATATGTACATTAAAATATATATTAAATATTGTTTTAAATTAAATAATTTGTTTTATTACAAATGTAAAACACCCACCGATTTCTTAAAGTATAATTTATTTTCAAGTGTTTTACATTAAGAACTAAAGCTTTATTATTCTATGTTAATTATACCGATAGATTTAACGATTATATATGTATATATTGTCATTGTATATAAAAATCTACTTTTAATTATTGATATGTCTTGAATAAAATTATAGCTTATTACCAAATCAAATCTACATCAGTTTAGATTGTTATCACGCCTTATCTTAAAATTATATACGAGTGCGCATGCGCATCTTAGTACAGTATGACTACTGACCTAAATTAAAATTATCGGCATGTATTTGTTAAAATTATTTTAAAAATAAGAATCATGCTCTATATTTATACAAGAAATTATAATAGATTTAAAAATATATTAATATTTTGTGTAAAAACGAACGCATTGACGTCTAATATATGGTGACTATTTAAATTTTAGTAAAACTGTTTAAACGAATTGGTTTCACGTATATTATTTTAAAAAGCCAGTTGAATAAAAATTTCTATTGTATTCTATAGTATTTACTCTCTTGTATTTAAATATTATTTTAAACTATTAAATATAAACGTTAAACATATAAAACGAAAATTTAGGTTTTTTAAAGTTCATTCTCAAATAAGATATTATATAGGTATATACTATCGGTATTGACTTAGAGTTAAAAACCAATAAGGTTTTTATAGAAGAAAGATAAAGATTTCTGAGTGTAGAAAGAAATGTATTTTTAGAATAATTTTTAATTTATTATTATAATTAATTTCAATTGAATTATAGATTAATTACTAATTTAACAAGATAGATATAAATACAAAATGAAGTTAACTGATTATAGTGTATATGAGGTGTTTATTCACTGTTGGTGCGGAACTCGTATATTTCTTTTTGCCGTTACCGTGGGCAAAGAAATGTATTGTGTAGATGTGACAAATCTTTTAAAGGAAGGTAAAGTGTTGTATGTTTTTTTTATTTTAGGCAATGTTTTTTATATTATGTATTATTTAACACGAATATCGAAATGGTTTTATTATTTTAACTTTTAAATGATATGACATAATTATTATGAAGTAGTTAGTTAGTCGAACATTTAAAACATCTAATCTTTACTTGTGCAAATGTCTTGTCAAATATTTTTATATATTGGTAAAAAGGTCTTAATAACAAGATAGGTAAAAAATCGACTCGATCGCACCGTCTGTCTCATAATCTACCCAGGCAGACCTTTCTATATTCTTCGTCAGTAGCTCACCTAGCGACACGGCGACCGGTCGCCGCGCCATGCACCTGACAGTTGACAGTTGACAGTGACATCACAGCGCCATGACAGTGTACGCTCTCGTTCTGTTGCTCGCTCTGCCCGCATACAGCCAGGATGAATCGTTCGCCAGCTCGTTCTTATCAGGTCAGTTAATTAGGTCACCGTGTCAATGTGTAAACTGATTTGGTAAGAATTTTAAACCGCTAAGTAACGGTGATGGGTCTATGTCCACGTAAACAACCGGTCTAGCGTGTTTCGATTTGCAAAATCGGAGAAAGTATATATTAAAATTTTCTAATAACATTTATTTATGTTTTTTTTTTAATAAAAAATAATCCCTTAATTAAAAAAAGATTCCTCAGCGATAACGTTTAAGTTGAAGAAGTAAGTTTACTTCTTCAACTTAAACGTTAATCCAGTTGGATTCAAAATTATCTAAACATATCCATATCCGCAAAATATCAATAACAAATGAGACAGAACCTCTTTAACTAAAGACAAGACGATTGAGGTCGCCTCTCATCTCGTTTACTTCAAGAAACTTTTTAAATGTAGAAAGGTATTTCTTGTGAGTAGCCATTGAAGCTATCTTTTGTAAAATTTGTCACATTTACATGTATTTGTATGACATATGAGTAATTCTTTGAAGCATCGACTCGATTTCTAATTTTGTTCGTGTTATTTCAGTGTTTTCGTTCGTGTACAAGCCTCTTTAATATGCAAAAAATTCTCCAAAATACAATAAAAATGTATAGTGTAACAAACCATTAGTCTGTTATTAAGGATTATCCTTATATTTATTCTTTACCGCAAGCTACAATTATTTAAAAAAGAATTGATTAAATTTGAGTTGGTATTATTAGTGTAGCTTTTTATCTTAAAAACTAGCAAATTCTAAACGATTTAGCATCAGGAATTACTGTTCGTTTTGTAAACAGTATTTTACAGACACAAGATAATTAAAGAGCAAATAAATTTTACGAAAAACATGACGTTTATACTCGACGATAAAAATGGGTGTAATCATTATAAAAAAATAATTTTAGACTATGGAAATAACGTATTAAGTTTATGTATAATTTACTTCACAAAAACCTTATTTGTTTACAAAAATGTTATCTATAAACCAAATAAAAACTCTAAACTACTTTTTAGTGGTAATTCTACATTTAATAATAATAATTTTATTTATTTGTGATGTACAAAACTTTTATAGAAAAAAAAAACAGAAAAGCACTTAAACTCTAAATTACGATAATCAAAGTCAAATACCATCACGTTCATACTTGAATATGTAATTACTATAACAGTTTTTTAACAAAGATAAAATCGCAATGTTTGTTACTACTGAAATATGTACTTATATGTTATTTACACATTGCATACTTACAAATTATTGAATAAATCTAACAATATGCCTCATGATAATACCTACTGTGAAACTATTTTTAAAACATAATAACTAACAAGGCAAACGCTAAGCAAATACATTAAATTATTTTTATTGGGCTCCAAAAAATAGGTATATTTACTAATTTACATTTAATAAAAAATATTAAATCATTACAATACAAACTTCTAAACGACTAGACACTCTGTTAAATCTTAAATATCACATAAAAACAATGAATAAAAAGTCGCAGAAGTGGTACTTGCCATAAGTGGATTACCATGAGCGTATGGGAAGAAAAGTAACGGTTGGTTGGCTGGTTGGTTGGTTGGTTGGACCCCGTTAGTACAGGTGATAATTATCGTATTTTTAGATCATAAGCTGTACAAATTTGCCGTAACAATACAAACTCCGACTAATCTGTCAGAGTTTTGTTAATAAAAAGGCAAAATATCTGACATTATATTATTTCTAGCTATAAAATATATAGAATTGAATTAGTCCTACGTACTTCGACAAAATATGGCAAGACTATCAAATTAAATGGATCATAAATAACAAACTATAATTTACTTAATAAATATTAATCTCAGAAAGAAACAGAAACCGAAATCAATCGATTATCCAACTCCTATCATCTTATCAACTCTTGCGCATATCACGCCAACGAGAAAGGTCTGGAGAAAGGGGGGAGTGTGGGAGAGTGGGGGGGAGGAGAAAGTTAACAGACGCGTCAACGCCGGTTGATCCAAATTATGTTGTTGATATTTGCAGCTTGTATGACGCAATTTAGTAATATTATCTTGATTACTTCGCTTCGATGTCTTTTAAGCTTTAATAGTTTATTTTCATACTTATAATGAAATAATATACATTTTTTATGTAATCTGATGTAAGTAATTTTGTTATTTTGATAATTGTATTTTATTTTATTTAACGCTTGATAAAAATAAGAAAAATATAATTTATATCACAAAAGCATCGTTTCTGGTCTCTGAAGTACCATGGTATTTTAGTCCTCGTCGGAAGATGCCATGTTGAAAATGACATGAAATTTGAGTTCTTAAAATTGTGGAGAAATGATTTTTTAAATTATCTTATACATTTTTAAAATACAATATGTTTTTTCTTTCTCGATTTTTTTTTATTACGGAATGTTTGGCATTATTATTCAATTTTACATACTAATTTTCCAAAATTTTTTATTCAAGACTTTTTATAAATCTTAAAAAATATCACGCTACCATGCGTGGGCGCATGTTACGCTGTAATTTTGTCAACTCGCTGACAAAGATTAATTGTAAATTTTACGGATCGGTTACAAGGGTGCACAGCGAATACAAAATTTAATCCTGATAATAATTTTATAGTTTATTATAAACATGTAATATATTATAGAATACTAATATTGTTTCTTCTAAACACATAATTTATAAAATTACTTTAAATTCAAAATGGCTCTTGTTCAAAATCAGACCTCCCGCCAGCCTGAAATTGTTTTCTAAATAAATTAAAATAAATTTTATGATATGATACCTCTGTGTTTACAATGAATGTATTTATTAAATTTTTTCTTAAAATATATATTTTACTGTTATATCTAAACCACACTAAGTAAATAATTGAGGAATAAAAAAACTTAAAATATTTGTAATAAAAACCACGTTAGCATGTGACACTGACGTGCGCAGGCGCAGGTTGAAAATGAATGATAGTAGTAATTCGCGCAGGACATTCACCCGCAAGAAAGCAGTATTGATATTGAACTTGTATATAAGAGGACATTTATTATTATTTATTTCAAATGTTTTATATAAATATAATATTATTATGTTTTAGTATGATGAACAAAATCAATGGTCAGTTATGTTGAAATTAGTATAGTTTGAAACAATTCGTAAAATATAAAATTACAATTCATACTTAACTTAAATACGCGTTGTTTATTATTACAATTTTATTATACAATATTACTGAGACAAACTTTAAAAGATATATAATTCAGCGTAACTTAAGTATTTCTTATATTAATGAATATAATGTATCTACAGTTTAATAATATGATAACTTTACCTACGGCTCCTAAAATATGTATGAAATTGCAACACATGTTTATGTTTATAATGAAAGAATTAATTAGTTTGTTAGTATATGTAGTAACTCAGTTAGTAGTTGCTTAGTTAGTAGAAATAATTAGTTTATATAAACAGACATACAACAAATATAAATATGGTACGTATGAGATTTACGTTTCACTCGTTTAATTACAAGTGGACTGTGGTTGGGAAAGTAAGCGGCATATTGCACTGTTTCTAGACCGGGCCTAAACTGGCTTAGAATTTTCTAGAAAGTTCCGACTGCTTTTTTTATAATATACAATATTAATTGATATAGTGATTACAATGTAAGCTTGGCTATCACATAAGTCAGAAAATTCATTTATATTGAATAGTTTTCAACCAATTTAAAGGATTGTCCAAAAACATACATTTGTTTGATCATTTCTTTTCTCATATGATAAAAGTGTAAAAGATTGAAAAATTCCGTCTGGTAAATTAACATTCTACCATAATTTATGCTTTAACAAACTGATAATATTAAAATTAATATTTAAATGACTACAATCCTAATGTATATTGAATGTGTATTGTATTTTGGGTCCTTTTTGAACTTTTAAAGTTGTTTTGATTTATTTATAATACGATATATCTATACACCATATGACTTAGAAATAAGAAGAATATAGTCAGAATTGCGCAAGTTTAAACAGTAGCAGTATGTACAAGAAGCTTCTCCCTTAGTAACAAATCTTATTTAGGTATGTATTTAGTGAAATAGCAAACATGCTTCAGCTATCCTCGGCCAGGCGATGGTACTTTCGTTTTCGGAGACGATTTCTCCTCATTAGGTCATCGGGTAACGGTGTAAAGTATTGTGGTACAAGTTATAAGTGATATAGCTAATAAAACAATACAAAATATTTACCTGTTTATCTCTTATATAAATATTTATAGGCTTGATTTATTATATATTATTTCATAAGTTTTCAGTAGTTTGATTAACAATATCGTTTTTAAAAATAATTTTTGTGTACGCTTTACTACACAAAAAGTGAACATATAGGTAGGTACCTAAACTTGTGCATAGGTTGACAACATTTTAAGTTTATAATTAAGGTCACTGACCTTGGAACAGGTAGGTAGTTCAACTGATATTCCTATCAGAGGTTAGAACATGAAATATATTATATATCTACATTAAATATACATACATCCATGCCTGAACAGACAGGTTTGACTGTATGAAATCCGACTTTGTATCTGATGGTATTTGAACATTATTGTTTCGAATAGTTGAACTAAAAAGAAAGGAGAGGAATATTAATTTATTTATATTGTCTATTGTATAAATTCACAAGAAATAAATATTAAAGTTACAAATATAATTTATTAAAAAAACACAGGGAAATACAAAGGGCATACTTGTACTAAAAGGTGATTTCTTGCAGACCACCATATTGTAAGGAATAGAGGAATAGAAGGGAGTGGAATAGAGAACTCCCATTTTCTCACACTTTTTCATAATTTAGAAAATTAAGAATATGAATGATAAAAAAATATTTACATATAAGATTATATTAACTTACTAATCATTTGTTGTACATTTATAATTAAGTTTGGAATATTTCGAATAAAAAAACAACATTTCGGCTTCTGATATTTAGTTGAACGAAAGATATGTTTTTATATACTTACTATGTATCGCATGAACGTATATAACTGTAATCTGTGACCAGAAATGAAGAAAAACTGGTTTCCCGTTAGTATAACATTTAGATAATATTCGATAATGAAATGCGAAGATATTTTGCATATTTTATATCATCGTACATGTTATTGATGAACAAACATCTACTATAGATTATTTATTATTATATATCGACAATTTAATCAAATAGAATTCATCAAAGAAAAAAAACTTATTAATTCATTGAACACGCACCTCTTATGACTTGGACCACAGTCTGTTTTCCTTTCATTTGTTTCGGTGAACTAGGCCAGGGAGTCTAACGGTCACATACCGGGATAGGAATGCCGTTTCACGGGTTTATTTCGATTGCTATTGTTAGGTAATAAGGTCGAGAATCGCATGCAGGTCTGTGACCGTAGCCAGTTAGGTGAAGGCCGCATTATAAAATGAATTGGTACCTACTAACGGTGCTACAGACGGACCAGATAGTGGTAGAGGTATTTATATACGTTGCTGATTATATATCGATGTTCTAGATTGTTTATTTGCAGCAAAATAATATATAAATGTATACATTTTCTTTTTTATCAATATTTATAAATATGAATTTTTGATTAATATTTGTAAACCACCGTTCAGTTAGATACCTACTCTTATAATTCTTTGTTTGTTGGATTGGAATATAAAGTGAAATATTTTTTCCATTACATTTTTTTGCATGAATGAAAAGAATAGTTTCACGGTTTTAAAGGGTAGATCTATGGAGAACAACTGTTCGTTCTGTGCTTCATGAATACTCATTTAAAATGTATATTATTTTTTATTTATTTATAGTATTCAATTTATTGAGTCAGATCTTAATTGATATGTAAAACCAAAGTAAAGAATGGTACCAAAAGAAGCCCAGAGCCACGGTACAAACTCTATGACACTCTAGAGCAGGGGTGGCCAACTTAATCAGAACTAAGATCGACTTTTTACCGACGAATCGCTATTAGATCTACTTTATTAATTTTTAAAAATTACGTACTTCCTGATATTCTAAGGGACCTTTAGGGCAGGTAAATCTTAAATGTAACTTTAAAAATTTAAATAGTTTTTGCCTCGCCGGAATCGACTCGACTAGCGGCCGCGATCGACCGGTCGATTGCGATCGACTGGTTGGACACCCCTGCTCTAGAGTGTTTTAGAGAGAATAATTATTTTAGCCCATGTAAAGGTTAGCCTTTACATGGGCTAAAATAATTATTTTTAACATTCATAGTAATAGAAAATATATAATGTTATTTTTTTAATTTTGGTTAATGTATCTTATTCAAGTAATTTGGAGATGAAAACGATTTACCTAATAACATTGCAAACTTCAAAATGTTGTTTATATATTATAAAAACAAAATAGGTAATCTCTTTAAATAATTGGTTTTTGTGATTGATATAACAACACGCAATACCTTCTTTAAGCTGTAACAGCTATTATTTGATTACAAGAATTTAAAAACTATCTAGATAATGAAGAATGTGGAGTCTTACCCTACTGCGCCAGCATCGGGCAGAGTTATGTATTTGATCTATCTTTTATAATTCTAATATTTAAGTACCCTTGTATCTACTTACTATACGGTCTTACTAATTTGACTAAATTATATGTCGTAAGATATATAGAAATATGTATATTTTATAAATAATCAAATTGGAATGAAGTCCACGAACATATACCTACCAATCAGGAGAGGCGTGAGAGCCAAGAACAATTCTGCACTATGTTAAAAATATCCACAGAGTACGTAACCCTAGAGAGATCCCAAAACACAAATATCAAATAAATATTTCATAGTGAATTACATTTAGTGTGAAAGCGATCTGACATAGCCAGTATTTCTCAGAAGAAAATCTGAACTAAACCGGCCGCGAGGGAAATATAAGCAGTTATAATCAGCGGTGAAGCGTGACTTGGTTAAGACAAATACTGCGATTGTTGGATAAAGAGGAGATTATCAGCAACATTGACTTACAACCACAAATACAATATTATATAGTCAATATTACACAAAAAGCAAACTGATGCCTTACCAAACTGATGTTGGATCAGTCCAACACAAGTCCCTGATCCATGATGACTATTATATAGATCGTCAATTATTAAAGGCAATTTTGTCTGTGAGTTCGTCCATCCGTTCGTCCGCTGTTGAATAACCCCGAAAGTTTTTGAATTAGTCGGACCAAATTCCGACATAATTGACGTTATTATAGACGGATAAACAAACACTTATGTACATTACAAAAAAGTAATAAATCCTACCAATTTGATCTAGTATTTGACGAAATACACATAATAAAATAATTGCAACTGCCACATAGGTAGAAAAAATATAAGATTAATATTAAGAATATTTGTCTAATTAACTTCAATAGTATCCAACGATAAAAAAATATAATCGATCTAATATCTGATATTAAATTCCTTGATTTCTTTTTTTACCTACCTTGTATTGTGTCCTCAAAACTCAATTTACAGATAGGCTAACTTACGAAACAGGTTGTATATTATTTGGTTGTATTTTTTTTATACCTTTTTATTTTCTTTATGATGTATGAGATTAGCTTATTTATTTCTGGAATACACGGTTTAGCTAATTGTCTCATACTATCTTTCAGGTCTTCTCGACACTCTGGATACACAGGTGGACGCTAAGAACTGTCCCGGAGTATGCATGCACGCGCTGGCCTCGCTCATCTGTTCCAACGTGCTGGAAGAGGTGGAGTGCCCCAACCCTTCTATGAAATGCTGCGTCGATGAGCCTCTCGGTAAGACCAGGATATCGGTATAAAATGAATGCTAATCACATTAAGTATTTAGGCATGGATGGCAAAGATCCAAAAAGGTCTAACTGTTTAGTCAATTTGAATAACAGTAGAATGTTTAATATAGACGACAACGAAGTAACAATTTAATTTAAACCGACATATAAAACTTCCAATAGCATGGGTATGTATAATACTAAATTGATTACACCTCATCACAATAGTGTGCAAAATAAAACTGAATACCGACATTAAATGTATAATTTATTAAAAAAAACTATTAGGATCAATTTTCAAAAAAGGTGGAAAAACTTTAAAGAGATAGGTATGTTAATCATGCCTTGGTTGTCTTAAAATCAATTGTAGAAGAATCAAGACTGCATAAAACTTCTAGAATTAAAAGTTAAAAAATTCTCGTCATTTCTATTAGGCAACGACACAATTACCACAACGAGGAAGCCTTTTACCACTCGGTATACGACCACCGAGGCTGAGGAAGAAGAAGACGTCACCACGCGACCCGACAAATACAAAGACAGTGGTAATTATTAGGTATACTCTACTACATATTAGGATACACCTACATTACTTGCTAATATTGAAACAATAAAAAAAAATACATCATTAGTAGACATATTTATGGTGTGGGCAAGAATCGATATTACGAAAACATCATATCGTGAACTTTGGACATAAAAATATTTTACAGTTACCCCTCAGATTCCTTAAAATAACTTATGATCTCAAAATGATACAGGTAATATAGCGTGTCCTGGAGTGTGTGTGGAGTCCCGCTACAGTCAGTATTGCGAGGCCTACCTGACTTCAGGAGAGCTGTGCGTCTCTGGTCGCCTGTGCTGCGTGTCCAGGGACGTTTATGGAGATAAAAGGCCTCCAGATTTAGTAGTTCCAAGCGAGAAGAAACCGCCAACTAAGAGACCTACTACGGCGGTAAGTAGGACGATAATCGTTTGTACCGGGTACCGATATTACTAATAAATTGACGGTTCCCGGATCCGTTCTCGGACGGATAAGAATATTTGTACGTGAATATTTATCCGGGACAAGTTGACGACTAGTAGAAATACACGGCTAGGAAATCAACATCTCTTCGATTAAATTGTATGTCAGGTTTATGAAATCCCCAGAGGAGAGTGAATTTGTTTGGTGGGATAGGCACTCAATTTTCATTTTATAATTACATATTCTATAATTGAAAGGTAGACTAGTGCCCAGACAAACATATATATATGATGACACTATTAAGCTAACCAAATCGTAATCTTCCAGCTGACCACAACACCTCAACCAAAACAGAAGCCCGGTCGCAAGTGCCGCGGCGACTGCATCAGCGGTCTTTTCGCGCTTCTCTGCGACCACGTGGATGACGACGCCACGTGTCCCTCCGGCGGCACGTGCTGCCTCACTGAGTCCACCTCAGAGGTGGTCACACGCCGACCTACTACCCCACGACCCACCACACCCGTAAGCTTATATGCGTATTAACTAGCTGTTCCTGATTTAATAATAAGCTGTCAGCTATTATTATATACCTATGTTAATTGTGGTCAAACAATTTGCAAAAAAATATCTGAATTAAGTTGTTTATGTGGTAAAGTTTTCACGAATCAAATACAAATAAAGATAAACTTGTATTTTTAAATTTTCAATGAACCTGTTGATGGAATAAGTATGTCTATGGTAAATCTCTTCGTAAGCATTCAAAACAGTTATATTAATAACAAGTATTTAACTAATCATTGGAATTCTCTTCAAGACCTAACAATTTGTGTGTTCGTTCCTGTCCAGGCTCCCCTCCCTCGCTGTCCAGGATACTGTTTGCTGAATCTGATGTCAGCGTTCTGTGAGCGTCCCGCCGTCCGTCTCCAGAACACACAGTGCAAGCTCAGCGGGTCCATCTGTTGTGATAACAGCAGGTAGTTGATTACCATCATATCATATAACAATTGTCTATTAATTTTTATTTAATTAGAAGGAGATTTATTTATTTAATTAATAAACTTCGGATATGAAAAAAATTATAATCAATAAGACACCGTAATTTTTGAATTTTGGTATCACCCACCAGAGTCCCGCCACGCACCACCCCGCGTCCCACCACTACTACTACAACCACTACCACTACGCCTGCGCCCCACGACGCGCGCCCCGACTGTCCCGGCTCATGCATCGTATCGCTGCTCTCCTTTACTTGCTTCCGTATGTAAAAGCTATTCGAAGAGAATGTATGGAATTGAATTAAACATTTTATTTCAATCGGCACTCGAAAGAATCAATCAATTTGTTTAAATTTTTATCTGTCTCTGTTTTGGCAGAGAACATAAAATTTTTGGCGACACTTATGAATTTCGCTATCGAAATCTTGGCTTTAAATATAAATGTACCTATTTGCATTTTCAGGTAATGCAGAAATGACAGATGTATTCAAATGTAAGAAGGCTGGAACGCAATGTTGCGCTCCGAAGTCGAAGGTTCTGGAGGTGATAGGCGTCAACCGGAACGACTCGTTCCCGCTCGCCACCACAAACGCACTCACGCACGCCTACACTCCGCACACGTTCACGCCACACACACTACCACATACCAGTCCTATGCGTAAGTTCTATTTTAGGTATAAATTTCCATTAAAATTTTGTCTAAAAAATATACTGCTACATGATATAATTATTCTCAATATTAAAAACACTTATTTTTTGTGACATTCCGATACTATTAGAAAGTGTGTTTTTACTTTTTTAGCTCAGTATGAACCCAACTATGTAACCACTCTACGGACTCCCGAGAAGTACAACAAATACGTCTGCGGTGTCAAAGGTAAGATTAAAACATCACAAAAACTCGTGAATATATAAAACGAAGCATCTAGTACTTTAACAATGAAATATGATTACAACTATTATAGTAAATTCAAGGTACTAAAGAATAAACGATGATACATTTTTATTTAACTGTTTGATATAAATATGAAGAAGAAAAAGCACTAATATTGAACCTTGAGAGATACTTATAAAAATAACACTATTCAGTGTTTGCGCCAAGATGTCTCGTGATCAAATTCAACGATATGTAAAAAATATTTGTATTGTCGGAAAAATTACTCGAGGCATTATATATTATACAAGGTAATAAAATCTCACATGGGATGGAGCATTGTGATTTAAGCTAAGAGCATACAATGAAGTTATTTGAACCTTATGTTTGGAAAAAGTAGTCGTGACAGTACGTGTGTTCAGGTTCATCGAGTCGTTCTGGGCGCGTGATGGGTGGTGAGGACGGAGCCCGCGGCGAGTGGTGTTGGCAGACGGCGCTCATCAACTCACTCAACCAGTACCTGTGCGGAGCCGCACTCGTCGGCACGCAGTGGGTGCTCACAGCCGCACACTGCGTCACCAAGTACGTCACTTGTGTTCTTTAACTATTCTCTGGCTTATATGTATATGCCATATTTCTAGTCGCTAGTCACGATGCTACCATTATCAACATAATTCCCCTTTATTATCCCAGTTTAAGAGAGAGCTACACGACTTGTTTTGCTCTTTCTTCTACACATTCCTGTCATGTGTTAGCTTTACCGCGATTAACATCACTGTCATATCATCTTCTGTACAAACCTATGCATCTCTATAGTAATATCGTATTGAAAATATTACGGTCAAAATATATATATATATAAATAAGAGTAAATTAAATAATTTAGATATATAATTAATGCTTCAAATGTTCAGTATCGTCCGCTCCGGTGAAGCAATATACGTGCGTGTCGGCGATCACGACCTCACCCGCAAGTACGGTTCCCCGGGGGCGCAGACACTCCGCGTGGCCACCACCTACATTCACCACAACCACAACAGCCAGACTCTGGACAACGATATCGCTTTGCTTAAACTGCACGGCAAGGCTGAACTTAAAGAAGGTTGGTTGATATGAGATTTTTTTTTAGTTATCGACCGTATCAGAGGTCGTATATTCTTTTTTTATTACTACTTTTCGTTATGTGTATTACTCCTCCTGAATAAAGAAACATACATTCAGTGATGTTGCCCGTGGGAGGTGATTACTTACCATCAGATGACACGAACACTTTGCCTGCCATATTATATAAAAATATTAACAAAAACACGATTAATTGCATTATTATTAAATATTAAATAATTCAATGACCTGGTGACAAAAATTACACAACATAACACACCTACGCACCTACACTCAAACACGTACACTTACACACCCACAAATACATACACTTACACACATATTAAATACATACACTTATACACTTATACATGCAATATAATACCAATTTTAGATTTGTTTAGAGTTTATATATATATAATATGGAAAACCAATCCATTACTAATGTCAGCGCATTAGCGAATAGGTTTTGCATTATATTCTTTTATTTGGAGCAATACTGCACATTATTAAGTGGGCGTTGACGCTGCGCTACAGTTTATAACTTTTGCAGTTGTCAACTTGTATGTTGTTTATGTAATACATGTCTGTTATTTTGTTTCAAATAAAAATTATTATTATATTATTATTATTATTCTATTCTTCCAGGTGTGTGTCTGGTGTGTCTCCCGGCGCGGGGCGTGAGTCACGCGGCCGGCCAGCGCTGCACCGTCACCGGCTACGGGTACATGGGCGAGAGTGAGTACAATAAGATAATGTTAGATACTATCGGGACAAATACTCGATCTACAATTCGATTGAAAGTAATCTTATATTGTTTCCTACAATCTCAATTCCCATGTGGGTTTTATGGAATAATAACCCAAGCGAATTGAAATATCAATCTTCAGTACTAAAAATCAGAGGGTAGATCATTAATTTCGGCCCTAAAATTTAAAAAGGCCTAATTAGAAGTGTTTATACATGTATTCTTTATTCCACCAACAAAGTGGTTATTTTTATAAAATTCGATTTTTTTTAACTACATAAGGTTTTCTAACGTGCCTTAAAATTTAAGATTCAATGTATGAATTCACAGCGGGTCCGATACCATTGCGAGTGCGCGAGGCCGAGCTGCCCATCGTCAGCGATGCGGAGTGCATCCGCAAGGTCAATGCCGTTACGGAGAAGATCTTCATTCTCCCCGCCAGCTCCTTCTGCGCCGGGGGAGAGGAGGGCAACGATGCCTGTCAGGTGAGTTGCAATACCTGGTATTTTATCTATACTAATTACTATAAAATATTGATGTTTAGGGTCCGTCTTTATTTCTTAAAATATTTTTGTAATAATTATTAGTTTCACAATGCACTGACCCGATTTGTTTATTTTTGTTTAAGTTATTCTATCTTTTCGCCTGACGGTTTGTCATTCTTTAACTTTAAAATTTATTGAACATGCGATTATACAAATGGTAGACCATAAACAATATCGGTGAACTGTATACTGTACTCCATTGGAAATAGACACCAGCGAAAGCCAGTATTAACTACAGATTTATATCATTTTCATGCTGTGGTATGACTATATGATAGAATGTCGGCTACTTATGAAGCAAAATTAAATTAAATATATTTCAGGGTGACGGAGGCGGTCCTCTAGTATGTCAGGACGATGGTTTCTACGAGCTGGTGGGACTGGTATCTTGGGGCTTCGGCTGCGGTCGCCGAGACGTGCCCGGCGTCTACGTCAAGGTGTCCTCCTTCATCGGGTGGATAAATCAGATCATATCCGTCAATAATCTATAATCTGTGGTTAAACTTGTGTGAATTGCGTGCCTCTATAAACATATATATTTTCTGTGTAATATTAAACACAAGTAGCAAACGCACAAAATAATAAGACTTATTTTACTACTCAAGTTGAAACCGGTAATATAAAACTATTTATTTAAGTAGGTACCAAACAATATTATAAATAAATTAATTCTAATCGGCAACTTAAAATGTATAAGTCAACCTATTTATTTTGTATAAATATTTAGGGATTTTTCATAAATCAAGCCAATTTAGTTTTGTCTTTCTTAAAAAATATATAAGCAATAATATTTATATCGGGGGGAAATTTATATCGAATATTTATATCGATACTCTCAATAGATATTTAAATTAATTTATTAATTTTAGAAAATTGGCATTTCTGTTTTGCAAAATAAATTTTAATAATTGGAATACATTTACTTCCCTTCTATCTGATGCATTTAATTAAAAAAAGTAACATGTAAATAAATAATTTCTATTAGTGTAAGATAATATATTTATGATAGTTAAATAAGTTAATAATTTAAAAACATTTAATTAATTTTCCCACCATTCAATTCAAATTTGGAACAATCAGATGGGTTCGTTTGTTTGATATAAACCAATGTCATATTATTACTAGAAGTATATATTTCTTGTGTTATAATTCGATAAAATAAACCGAAAAGATGGCTATGGAGTTATTTATTCTAACATACATTTTAACATATTAATTACTTTTAATATATCAGAGCTCTCTTTTTGGAGAGGTGTAAATAGTTTTATTATATTATCTTCGTATTTCTAAGACGGAGTTAAATTATTAGAAAGCATTTATGACTATTCAATGTTATTTTAAGATAAATTTATTTTGTAAAATGTATTTAAGTTTTATAATAAACGAAATAAATAAAATGTCATTGTATTTTATTGCCGGAAACCTGCTTCAACTATTTTTGTAAATAAAATAATGATCTATAGTTTATAAAATTTATTACACAAACTGCATTATAATATATAATCAAAACAAAGTTATTTATACTTTTTTCTCCAAATATATTGGTAGCAGATTCCTTTCGTCACTTTTTTATGTTAATTTTGACTACCTTAAGTGTAGATAATTAATATTTATTATAAACTGAAATCACTTATAAATATTAAAATTTCGGTGGATACCATTTAGCGAGCGTTGCAGTACTACGTAACGCGGTTGGGAGGGGGTCTCGTAAAACTTTACGATGCGTTACAGGGCGGGTTAGGAATTCGAACAACGCGTTACATAACTTTTTTTTTCTATTGAAATAAAAAACTAGGGAATTAAAATCTCCTAAGTTTGCAAACACTTTCATTTACGTTTTACTTAGTTCAACATAGTTGTTACTTGGGTGTTACGTAATAACGTTTTGGAAGGGAGGTGAGTTTAAAAAAACCTTACGACGCGTTACATGAGGAGGAAGGAGGGTCTAAATCTTCAAAAATTGCGTTACGTAATACATGAACGTAATTACTTTACATGAATTATTATACTAAATCGGTTATCAATAAAACCATATGTTGGCAAATGAGTACTTATGATTACTGTGTACAAAAACAAATAATTAAAAAATATGTTTTTCTCTAAATAATAGAATCACATCCTAATTATACCCGAAATAGGATCAACTAATACTTTTAAGATATTAAAGAAGTTTATATAAACTTTGGCAGAACACAACAATTCAATTAATTAATTAAGTTAAAGTAAAGTAGATTTTTTGTCCTCAAGTTAAAATTTATACAATTGTGTTTTGTTTATCTAGTAGTGTGTGTTTTATTTCTGTGTAAAACAAAACGTTTTCTCAGAACGGATAATATGCCCCTCAATAAAATCAGTAATTCATTATTACTAAACCCAGAAGAATTACAAATTATTCTTCCACAACCAGACCGAAGCCAGCTGGTCGAATGATAACAGTCACAAAATAATTAATATTTATATGTAATGTCAGTTGTCCGCGTTTCTATCTACGAGAGGTTTCTTGTGGCTGGCGGGGGCTGGAAGCTTCGACGGTTTCTTGAATGTCATGGAGCGATTTGCGTTCTCCTTACCCTGCTCGTGTTGGCGCTACAAGGTAGTGGTAGTCAGTGATTAATTACAATTAGCATTTACGTCCATCAGAAAACATAATAAGTCAGATCATCAGACTCACCCGGCGCAGATAGATGTCGGTCTCGGACGTGCACTTGACGATGCAGGGCGCGGAAGCGGGAGGCGAAGGCTCCATGATGACGCAAGAGTCCTCGGAGCCGGAGGAGTCTCCGCTGCGAGTTTCGGCCTCCTCCGGCACGAGGTCTGCCTCCGCCGCCCGCAGGCGAGACAACACGCGGGACTCCGGTGAGGTGGCGGCCAGCGCACGAGGGTAGCTATATACACGACGCGCAGGAGTGGCGCCTGAGAAGGATATAAGTAACATTTTACTCTGGAATCTTTAGCTACTTTTACTAAGTTTATGTCATGTCACTGAACTGATCTACTTAACGATGTTTATTATGACGACTTAAGATTATTTTTTATCTATAATACTAAGTATTTTGAATTAACGTATCGCTACTTACCGCTGGGTCGATATACAGAGTACTCCTCGTGCAGACAACGTTCTTCCAGCTCTTCGAGAGCGTCCAGTTCGCGTGCCATGTTGGCCTGCAGGCGGAGCCCTTCTTCCCGCAGATCAGCGAGAGAGGCGCCTTGAGCGTGTCTGTGGTCGCGGGTGCCCGCCTCCAGGGCTCCAACCATCGCGTCCAGTTGTTTCAGAGCCGTCACCGTGGCCATAGATGTGCTCTACATTTATAGTCAAAAAGATAATTTAAGAACTATTCGTGAATTACATTAAAAAAACAATTATTTATACACACATTAAACTCGACGACAGCCGACTCCATGCTACCATTGCAGTTTTGAATTATCGAAGTGACCATTTTGTTAGACCTTTCCACAACTTGTTCTAGACATTTGTTGTTCTCTGCTATTGACTGAAACGAGAACATTCCATTAAATATATTAAAGTGCTTCACTAATTTGTTAATAACTCTACATATTTATTTCGTATGACGTTTCATTACCTGTAAACACTGCTCAGACTCTTTCAGAGTGTCCTGTAAATCTGTTCCCACTCTGTCAACTAGTTTAACGGCGTCTGAGGCCAGTCTGTCTGTATCATTTGTTATTGTAGTGCTCTCTGAAACATTGATTTGTATATTAAAATAAATTTGTATGATCTTTGTTATTTTTTAAAAAATATATTTGTATACATTAAGTTAGAGTATACACTTACCCTTTTCTAACTCTTCAACAAACACACCTATATCCTTCATACAAACTTGTAGTTCTTTATCAAACTCTTGTAATACTTCTTCTGCCTTCTCATTCTCTCGCTCGCTGGATTGCAACAGACTATTTAGCCACTCTACGCTCTGAGCCGTTCTCGTCTCGAATATATTCCTCTGATGCTCTATATCTTGAAGTTTGGTATCAAGTTTACTTTGCAGAATACTCCACTCAGAAACTATATGCCTTTGTATGCGTTCTTCCAGAAATTTTCTTTCTTCATCCGCCCAACTCTTTAGACGTGATTCCATCTCCTCCTTTTCCCTCTCAACGGAAGCCAACTGCTCCGATAGATATTTATCCGTCGTCTCCTTATCTTTCAGCATAAGCTGAAATGTTATACATATTTATTATATATATAATAATAAGTCTCCGAATATATTATTTATAAGTTTGTTTTGAAGTAATTTAGTATGACTATAAAGTGAAACGTGTTATGAAATGGAGAGCGTCTCCTTTTCGAACTCCCGAGAACCATGGTACGTACCGCGTGGCGCTCTCTCACTTCGTCAGCGAGTCGCTGGTGGTTGTGTCGCTGGTCAGTGCGCGCTGCGACGGCGGCGGCCAGTGCTCGCGGCCCCGCCTCCAGCGAACGAACCTGCAGCCGTGACGCGCACGAACGCAACCGCGACGAGTGCACGCACGCGCTTTGCCGCTGGAAGACACATTGGCATCCTTACTATAGTCGCCATACAAATGTTCGTAATCCACAATTGTAGAAATGAATTGTCGATTTAAAAAAGCTTTTAAAATATTTTTGTTTACTTCAATTATCATTTTTTTATTATCAATATTTAAACACACTGGTTCGACATTATTGCCGCTTAAAGAGAAAACGAAATTTCGCTTACAACAAAAAAGAAAACTTACGGTCACGGAGACCGTTTCGCTTACCAATTCTTCGAGCACTGCTCTCAAGCTGGTACCGAGGTCGTCGACTGCGGCTCTGTGTAAGCTTGTTTGCAGGCTTGTAGATATGCGATTTAGTACGATCGTTACTGCTTCTACTCTGGCTTCTATGTCTTGCTTGAATTGAGATAATTCTGATTCCGCCGCCGATTTAATGTCGGCGCTCAATTTGTCTTTTAATGCTATTATCTGTAATTTTTATTAAGATACAATAGTTAAAATAAGGATTTTTTAAAGATATCTACGGTTCCAGAGTTATTTTTCTTTTTTTGGGCTAGGTTTTTTTTGCCAAATATACATATTTGGAATCAGCGATTTTTCTTATTGTAAATATGCATGTCCTCAAGACCATAAATTTTAATATGTATGTTGTATGAATATGTATATTCTGATTATAAATATCTACATTCTTTAACTCCATTTCACTTAAAAATATCACATATGTACATATCACTTCACGTTATTTATAATATGTAGTACCTTATTCATAACGTTCGTAGTGTAGGTCACTAGTTCGTCTAGCTTCTGTTTGCTCTCGCAATGTGTCTGTGTGCTCACGTTCGTGAACGAGTCTGTAGGAATGCATTTAATTAAAATAAATAAAAAATTGTTATACTTTTATGAATTCAATGCAGAGTATATAAATATAAAAGGAACGTGCCCAATGCATTCACGATATCATCGACGGTCCGTGTGTGTGCGGCGACAAAGTTCCCGGCGTGATCGTTGACATTGCGGCGGTGTTGTGACGACACCTCGCGGTACCGCCGCGTTGTCTCGCTGTTCGCCGACTCCACCGACCTGAGAGCAACTGGCGACTTAATAAAAGAATCGATACCTCAAAAAACGATGGTGGAATAACTTAACCGAGGGCGGTCGTTTCGCCACTCCTATATTCCTACACAATGTCGTCTCCTACCTGCGTCGTTCCACGGCGTCGTGCAGTCCGGCGGCGTCTGCGGCGGCGCGGTCTGCTACGGCCAGCAGGCGCTGCGCCTGCGCGGTCAGCTTGCGCTCCGTGTCAGCGCGTGCACCCGCCAGCTCGCGCTGCTCCAGGTAGTTCCGCTCGGTGTTCCGGAGCGTCTGCACGAGCGAGAAGGATTAGATAGGAATTGCTCCGCGCCCTCGTGGTGTCCGGCGGGGACGTCACTCACGTGCTTAGTGTCGGCGAGCGCGCCTTGAGTGTTCCGCAGTTTGTCCTCGAGCTGCCTCTGTAGCTCGCGGAATACGCCTTTCACGCGCTCGCTCTCCTCCTCCATGGCGCGCTTCTTCAGCAGTAGTTCCTGAATCTCCTTACGTTGCTCCTCCTGCTTCAGGGTCATCTCCGTGAACGTCTCGTTGGCCAGATACACTCCTGCGAAAGTGAGTCGGGCAATGTGTGATTTGAATATTTTTATGTTATCAAAAGATGCATGTTGTTTTTTGTAATATGCTTGTATCAATAATTTTAGATTAAGAAGTAACAAAACTCAAATATTGACCGTAGGAGATTCAGGAATTAAAATAAGGAATTAAATTGTTCCTAGTGTGTTAGTAAATCTCTTATGCGTTAGTGTTATATTCGATTTTCATCCCTATTTAGGAATTTACCAGTGTTTTTCCCCACAACTTCTTCAAAGTTATATATATAAATATATCGGCGTAAAAACGAACATCAATCAATAGATAATCCATTTATTATTTTTTTAATGTATTGAGAATTAACGTTATTTACAATTTCCATAGAGAACAGCCAATGCACAAACCCACTAACTTTTAACCAAAGCAAACAACCCAATTAAATTTATATGAAGATTCTATCATGTAAAAAATATGTTACCATTCTTTTCTCTGGCTGCATACAGGTCTCTTTTCAGTCTATCTATTTCTTCGGCATAATCTTTCAATATAGCCTTTTTGGTCATTTTCTGGTTTACTTCTGGCTTGTTCTGAATGTTCTTGGCTCTGTTCGCGTACTCCAGCGTGCTCATGGTCTCTTCTAAATCTTTATGTCCAGGCGAAATAGTAGCGATGATAGAGGTCTTTGTACGACCTCCGAGAGACTCTTGGAGAATGCGAGTTAGTTTCGACTCTCTGTTTGGAGTATTAAATATGAATTATGGTAAATTAGTGAGTTCTATACAAATAAAAATATTTATAATTGGTTTTACACTGATATACAGAATTTAATTAGAGAAAGAAATAAACACCTGTAAGGTATATGTGGATGTCTCTCCACCAATGCAGTAATTACTCTGCCAAGGGTCAAAAGTGACTGGTTAATGTTCACACACTCTCTGGCGCGCTCCTTCTTGGCAGGGTTATCACTGCCGGCTTTGCTGATGTTCTCTGAGCCAGCCAGATCAACAAGGTTCAGTTTGCCGATCTTCACAAGTTCCTCTCCCTCTGGGCTGTTTTCTTTCATATGGACCACGATTGTAAAGACTGTATGAGAGCGACTGAAACATCAATGTAAATTTTAATTTGTTAAATTGCAACTACATGTATGAAATTTTGATAATAACAATTCAAAATGTTGTCAAGTCTAATACGAAAAATAGTTTATGCAACAAATTTAATTATTTTCTCATGTTTTCCAATTTGTATATGCCTAAAGGATATTGTAGCAACCATATGAGATTTATATAAAATAAATATAGAGAGAAAACATGAACAAATATTTTATAGTTCTTCTACATACAATAATACTTTCATACCACTTACAAAGACATCTTGATGTTATCAATGTTATGGTTGCTGCAATATTAAACAGCTTATTTTATATTAAAAAAAATATTTTATTTATGTTATTTTCATATAACTAGGTATTAAGAATATCAACAATAAATACCTGGATTGAGCATTCATAAGTGTTGAAGCTACTCTCTTTCTCTCTTGTCCTTGTGCCATAATTCTGTACACTTCATTTTTATTGCATACCTGAAAACAAACATTCAAATATATTCTTGCTATAAATTTGTAAGACTCACTTGAAGTCTCCCAGCCAATATCAAGAGAAAGTTCTAAAGTAGTAGTCTCTTACAGTAATCTCCTCAAGGCCATTGACAATATTGGCTCCTTTTCTGGTGACATCCTCATATATCCTTAGCTTGGAACCGTCCTCGGAGGACAACAGGTCTATAAGCTCTTCATTGTAAAGCTCGAGGTAGGACACTCGCACTGTGTACTCCGTGTTTGAGAGACGCAGCTCATCAAATAACTGACTGAGGGCACGGGGAATTATACCTGCTAATGGGTCCTGTAAAAATGTTTTATCTTTAGTATTGTTTGTTGAGTTTAGAATATATTCTATTGGTAACAATTATAGAAACTATTAGCAAATAATAAGCATTAAAAGAGAAACTATGTGAGCAAATACAATTTATTTTGATTTGGTTACTTACGTTCTGCCAGGTGGTCTCATCGTTGGCAGCCTCCCCCACCATGGTGTGCGTTTTTCCTGTGCCCGTCTGTCCATATGCAAATACTGTGCAGTTATACCCCGATAGTACCTCCTCGATGAGGGGACTTACTACATCTTGATATACCTCAACCTGCAGATGGGAATTTGAAATGTATTGTTACATCTTAAAATAAATTAAACTGAGTTTCTATTATTAAAACAAACAAACTCTGTAATGAATAAAAATGAAGACAACTGAGGCGTGAGCCATTGTTATTAAACTAGCTGTGCCTGCAACTTTGTATGTGTAGATTTCGATTTTGATAAAACATACCCTTTGTACTTACCAATGTATGTAAAAACTATAAACCTTCAAACTGGTAAGCAGCAATGTTACGACAATAAGAGATTATTAAATTCTTTATTTGTTAACCCATTTAAAAAAAAAAAAAACAAAAAATATAAAGTGAATCCCATAACAATATTTTCCGAAAACTGCATCAAAATCGATTAACCCGTTTCTAAGATTAGCGTGCACAAACATACAGACAAACTGAAAAACCATTGTTTTGGGTTCTCTTGCTCTTAAGGCCCCTTATGACGTTTTTTTTAATTACATGTACAGAAATGGATTAGTGACAATTTTATTATATGTATAGGCAAAAGCACTGAAATGAATGAGTTTTGATAATGTAACCTAATTGTTTTTCTGACATTACTCAACTGATCAATTTTTACTTCAAACCTTCCAAAATACCCTTTTAAAATTGAAATTCACAAAATCATTTCTAAAATAATCACATTTTTTGAAATTAAACTGAATATTTTGTGCATACATAGCCATGACAAACAATTTTACAAGTAAAGATGTATAATATATTACTATGTTCATCAAACAATATATTACTATATTCATCAAACAAAATATAACTACAGAATATATTACTATATTCATCAAACAAAATATAACTACAGAATATATTACTATATTCATCAAACAAAATATAACTATATACCTGCTTGGATTGTGGCGGGAAAGCCCTGTCGAAGGTGAATCTCTTTGTGTGTGCACTTTGCTGGGATTGCCTCACCACTACCTCCCGATTGTTAACCACTTCCACCACCCCCAGTGACTTAATATCCCGTTCACGTTGGTTTAGAGGTCTGTTGTGAGAAAATTATGGGTAAAATATATGAGTATGATTTTGGTTGTTGAATAAATTATTTAGTTTAAGCCACATTTATTCATTATACTTAGTATCTAATAATTAATAAACTTTGTTGAAAAACCTTCAGGATTTTAATAAATATTTAAAAAGAATAAAAGCCAAGATAATATAAGACAAAAGTAAAACATATCTTTGTAAATTACTTAATTTAAGTAGAAATATATCATTATACATTGAATAATTATTTAAAAACTCAAAACAATGTGTTCAACTCTTATATCTATGTATCTTACGTACTCTTATATCTTATATTTAAATAAAATTAATTCTAAGAATTACTGTGTGCATTAGTGCAACAATCTTTTAAATCCTGAATTCTTATAACCCTGATGTGATCAAAAATTCGAATTATTATTTCTGCATTTACTGAGTCATAATCGAAAATGTTAAAATAACATTTTGTCTAAAATATTCCAAACAATTGTTTAAGCATATACATGTAACAATCAAGGTTTATTTAAGTGTACATTTAGTTATAGGAATCAGTGACAATTCAAACTGTAAACAGTTATGTATTCCCAGTCTTGTTTATAAATAGATAATTCTAGCTGTAACTACTATTAGGTAGGTAGCTAGATAGGTTGATGAGTTGAAATATATTTTACCTTAGCCTCACAAACACTTGGATATTTTGATTTTTTTCTTTTCTGCCTCCCTTTTCGGACATTTTGATAAAACAAACATACAATCTGTCAAATACTAAAAACCACAAATATCGTATTATATTTCACAAAAACATACAAATATCACAAACATTCACCACTATCAAAAGATATTCGTTTGATGCTTGAGTCGTTATAAATTGATGGTTCATGGTTCAAACAAATTTGAATTCGGCTTTGGCAGTTACAAAGTATTGCCATAATGAAAATGGAGTTCAATATCATTTGTAAATAATTGGATAGTGGTACAGCAATAAACACCAGTATTGTTATTTTAATCATAATCATCTACATGTGTTTGTAAAAAATATTAGCTTTAACAATTTATTACGGCTATGTTTTTGAAAATCATAGTTGACTGATACATAAATAAAAGTCCTTAGCAAAAATTTTATATAGTACGTCACAGACTAATATGCAAAATTCAAGAAAAAAAAAACGAGATATCAAATAGAGAAGAGAATTCAAAAAACTTTTCTAGTAGTTTTACTAGTTAGGTAGTGGTTACACACAGGACATAATGTTATCTTTAAAATGATAAATATCTACTACCATATGAAGTTGAAAAATAGGTATTTCTGTGTATTTACGAATTACTAGATAACACAGCTTTCGTTTGCATTTATATCACTGCCTATATCCATTATAGAAGGAGCCTAAATATTAATAATAAGTTTCGTATTTCTTGGAACAGTGACCTTCTACAAATACCTCTCATGATAATAGTCAAAGTAATATACTTTGAACTTAAAATACTGAACTAAACTTCTTTTAGGTTTTAATAAATACTACATGGAATCGAAAAAAAATTGGCAACCCTTACCTAACCTTCGTAGTACATATTGGTAGTTATGCCGCATAATGCGCTCTAGTGCCTGTAATTGGAAAACTACCATAATGCATATGACATATCAATTACCAACATTGAACTAAATAGTGATACACATAATCCTCCAACAAATCCAATACGTCGTAGTGAAGTAATCTGTGGTGAAATTGATTTGAAGTGACTGCCAAAAATTTAATAAGTCCGACATATCTCTAAATATAAATATATCTTAATATTACTTTTATTTTTACAACTACATCTCAACATTTTTCTTTAACGTTTGACATGAATAATGTTTTTTATATTATAATTTGTTTAAATCGAATGTTAGATATTAGCAGTTTTTTTCATTTTTATTATTTGACATTACAACTAGATGGCATTACTAGTAGGGTTCGTACTTCGTATTAAGTTTTACAATCTTGATTACAAAAAAAAATATTTATTTTTGTCTCTTTCGTGATGTAATAGAAAATTAATAATAACCTTTGATACTTGAATCTCCCTTAAGTTTTGCAATTAAATTTTGCACGTTTTTATCTCCTGTTCTGGTTTCGATAAAACATTTTCGTACTTAAAAATGATATTGATGATACCTTCGATATTTGTCTACTTTTATGTAAAGTATTGAATTCAGCTATATTAAACAAAAAGATTTGAAAAGTATGCCATTTTTAAAATAGTACATTTTTTATTCAAACGGTACTAAAAAACTAATCATTATAACATTGATTTAGATATTAATTTGTAAACAAAGACACCGTGCAGCAAAACAATCACTATGTACCAGCATGCGTTCTTAAAATTCCAATATTTTTTTACTCTTCCAACAAGAACAGAATCAAACAGGATAAATGAGAACGTTATTATACAAACAGTTTTTGCGACTGCCAACACTCATTACACCATTTCCTCCCGCGCTTTCTTGAAGAAAATTAAAGAGTTGCCGCATTAATTCTATCCGTATGTCGTAGTGTTTTTGCGCTGAGTATCCAGCGTTATGGCGGGAGCGCGTTTTTTTTACAGTGGACGAGAGTGCAAGCTTCCCAGACTACAGCTCTCACAAAAACACTCTGAGCCGCGAACTCGGGAATCTATACAAAAACCCAACACTCGACAATAACTGGCGACGTCGATGAAATACTAAGAGTTCCACTTTATTTTTTACAGCTTAACACAATTTGCATCGACCCGTCGGCCATTTTGAAGTTTTTCCGCGTGAAATTATCATCGCGTTCCGAAAACTGCTGGCGGACAAAAAGTTATGGAAATTCCTGTTCTCAGAATGGACATTTATTAGTAATGGAATTCATTAACAACTCCTTCGACACTTATGTGATGGTTATGGGGATTATAATTATTCTCTGTTATTGTAAACGTAAAAACACAATCGGACACACTACGCTAATGAGGTCCCATTCACTTTGGCATAATAAGTGGCTGTATATTACTTTGTAATTTGTATCCCCCATGTTCCACACCCAATAAAATGCTTACTTTACATTATGATAATGTGCCTATTTCATTATCCAATTAACAGCGCACTATAATATGGTGAATAAAAGTATCTATAAAAGGTAGGAGTACTAGCTTAATAACAGATTTTTCACACTGCGGTATTAGTATAATAGTTGACCAAGCACTCGGTAGATTGGGTAACGAAAGGGCTGTCTAAAATCAGTCGTTCTATCTAGAATGGAGATAGGTACTAAATAAACTTAAACCATACAATCTTAAATCGTAATTAAAAACACAAGCAATAACCTAATGATTGCATACTGTTGTAAATTTATTATTAAACAAAGAATTCTCTATAAATATACAAAACATATCTTTGAATTGAAGCGCGTACTACCTAAAATAATATTTTCTGTTATTTTAAAATTCATGTTAAGGAAACTAATTAAGTTAGTCTGTTACAATTTTTTATGTGTATATTTTTTTATTGTTTTAATAAGTCATGCAATTATTATTTACTTATGTCGATCAAAACCTATGCGTCATAAGTACCTAGCTAGAGAGAAATCTTTTTTATATCAAAATCGGTATTTTAATAATTCACAGGTTTTGGATGTTTGTGATAAATGCTATTATATCTCATACTAGCTGTGCCTGTGACTTCGGACGTGTAGATTTCGATTTTGATAAAACGTGCCCTTTGAACTTACTAACGTATGTAAAAAATATAAATCTTCAAAGTTTCATCAATTTCCATCAAGTAATTTTTGCTTGTAGGAGTATTTCTAGTTTATTTCTGTATATTTTTTTTATGTTAATCACTGGTAAGCAGCAATGGTACGAAAATTACATGTATAAAATAAGATTTGCATGGTAGCTATTACGTGATTGACATAAATTGCCATAACTTTTTTATTTCTTAACCGATTTTTATAAAATAAACAATAAATGTTATGTGAAAAATACCACAACATATTCCCGTATAAATCTGTATTCAAATGGGTTTAGCCGTTTCTGAGACCAGCGTGCACAAACATACAGACATACAGATACAAACAGACAAAATGAAAACCATTGTTTTGGGTTCTCTTGCTCTTACAAAAGCCTTTCATCATGATTTTTTTTTAATATTTTCCAAGAACAGTTTTCGATCAGTGACAATTATTATATGTATAGATAATTATAACTAGTATGCTGATTAAAAAGTTTTCGTTTCTAATAAGCACATTTTATTATCCTAACCATCTTATTTTTTATCTCAAGTGAATAATTGAATAATTCAAGAATACAACATTTAGGAAAATATTATTAATAATAACTGGGTACGTTGCACGCGAAACTCGTAAAGTAGAGAAAGCTATTGAGAAAAAAATGCAGCACATTAATTGATTTAAAATTACAGATGCATAAAATCGAATGATGATAACATTTTATGAATATGCATGCGTTTATGTGTATTTAGACATTTAAACCCATAAATCCGACCGAGGGTACAATCATAAAAATGTGAATAACACATATTGGTCATGAAACTATGAGCTATCATACACAATTGGAGTTAGTGTACACAATTTGGAGTTAACCTTCAGGAGTTATGGAGGTTTTATCTCATTTCTCACGGACCGATTTTGTTCAAACTTTGTACACATATAAAGGACCGATAGTAAATTATTAATTTGTTGAGATTATCTCATTGTCCTGATGAGGATCTTCCGGATTTATAATTTTCTTAAGGAGTTTTTTTGCATCAGAGTGAGACAGACAAAATAAGTTTGCGGTCAGCGCCATGCCTAAGTTACAAAACCAACTCTCCGATTCCTAGCACTCACATGGTATAACAGATAGTTAAAACTCTTTTCGCTCTAGTCGACTCTTTCATTATTGTTGGTATGCTGCAAAACTCGATATCTATAGCTGATAAGGTAGAAATTTTTATTACAATTATTAAATTTTTCTCATTATAGGTATATCTAATTATTATTTAAAGCATTTAAATTGTTACTAATTGAATTTCGTCACTTTAAATATCAAACAAACATTCGCTGACTAACATAGTAATATACTCGCTCTTGTGATTATATTACAATAATATGTGTATAAAATATAACATTTCCGAAAACCAAATCATTGCAAAAAATACATTTGTGTTTAAAAAAAAGCTTTTTAAATCATCTATGTATTAGATTAATATGTATTATATTTTCAAGTAGATTTTTTTTAGATCTTCTTAATATATATTTGAAAAACCTTTGAGATATAAATCGAATTTGATACGAAATAAAAAAATAAGATATTTTATGTTGATATAAAATACATATTTTAAAAAATACGAAAAATATACATTTTCGTAAAAGAATTCGTTACCGAAAACCAATTTGTGCAATCTCTGTGGCCTTTTTTAAAGTCATTGTAGTGATTGAATATTTTCAAAAATGAATTTTGAAATAAAATTTCCTCTATTTTTAAAAATGAATATAAATATTAATTTCGAATTAATAGCTTCTTCATGATTTATGGACATTAACCGGTACATACATTTGGACCGCAAACGTGCCTAATGTGCGTTATTCTCACTCAAAAAATCTGTTAAAAAATAAAAATACTAATTCTTAACGGATAATGAATTAATCTTACCTGGTTATTGTACTGCTCAATTTTCTTTTACAATTTTTGAATATTCCAATAGGATCTGACCACCTAAAAAAAGTCAATATTGAGTTCGAAAATGAAACTAGAGATATGGCACAAAGCGCTCTACTCTTTTTTCCAGAAACATTTTATTATATTTTGCCCATTATTCATTCTCATATTACGAATTAAATTTAAAATTTTTAGCTCGATTCATTTTTAAAGATTGTTTATTAGTTTTTTAAAAGTATATTTTTCTTATTGCAATTAGTAGACCACCAAACTCGTAAGAATCAGAAAGTTTTCTTTTAGTAGGTAAATAACAACAATCGTAAAAATCAGGAATAAATTAATTATTTTGCGCTTAAGTTTACGGATTACTAGAATTAGTTATAATTTTAATTTGTGTTTTCTATTATTCTTAATCATACTGTATACATTTATATCTATTATTATATAACTTAAAACTAACATTCTCTGTTTAGAAACAGAGATCTAATATTCACATTTTTTTCTTTAATGATGTTACCAAATTTCAACCCTCTTACTTCAAGGCTTCAGGAGCCTGGAGATCTGTAACACAGGTTTTGAACCTAGTACAAACTCTAGCTCTCGAGGAGGTATTTCTAGATTGTAATTTTATTTATTCTACTAGTGCTGTACCTTTTCGAGAGAATTAAAATTTTGTTTTTTTTTTTAGTAATTTAAAATTTTCGTTTGATCCATTTGTAATGAATCATTGGGGTTACATTTTCACTATTGCAAAACCCCTTTCAAAGTAAAGAGAAAAAACAAGAATCAGGAAGTTAGACTTGTGTAGATTATACTTCGGAAATAGGGAAACAAAAATAAACGATTTCTTCGGATTATATTCGGATTCCTAATTACATAATTTCCTATTGAGATCAAAGTTTACTTATGACACTGTTAGAACATAATTGATCTAATAATAGAGTCCTAATAATAAATAATAAATAGTACCAGTATCTATTGTGCTTAAAATAAATCTATTCTTAGCATAGTCCTTGCATTTTTATATTTGACATTTTATATTGAAAAACAGGAATAAAAATTTATTTTAAAAATAAACTTTCTATACAATGCTTTTGACCTTGATATTTACGTAAAATATATATATCAATACAGATTACCCGAAACAAAAGTATGCAACCAATATTTCAATAAAAAGTTCGAAATTCAAATACGCATTTAAGACAGTGTTACCAACAGCAGAAGTAAAATAGAGATGTGATAGGTGAAAGGGTTGACTACACACACGCCCTGATCGTCACCGGTTTTTAGGATTGAAAATGAAATGGTGAGGCGAGGCCGAGCGTGAGAACTGAGAACTTACATTCGAGTAATTTACTATTATATTGAGGCTGCTAAAATCGCGATGTTCGGTATTTTTTGTTAATAATTTAATATGTATTATGCACGGTTATTTTTAATTAGTTGACCACCTCTTGCAGACAGCCTCTCTACATCAATCCCAACAACATTTGTTCTACAACTTTTAACAAATAAACTTTTAACAAATTAACTTGCTCCGTCTTTTACTTATTACTCTGTATTTTGTAAGAACTACTTAAAAGGTCCACGCTCGGGCACCATACCGACGCTCAGAGTTTATTAAAGTTCAGAGATAACAAATAAATTTTGTATGGGAAAATTAAAATTTTAAAAACTATTTATTTTAATGTTGTTGGGATTGTTGTAAAGCGGCTGCCTGCAAAAGTTGGTCAACTAATGAGAAATAACCCTGTATATATTTTCATTGATGTGTTTTATTTATTTATGTATATGTTGGAATAGCAACTTTTGATTTGTGAAATATTTTACAGCTTTTCAAAATAAAAATAATTTTAAGTAAGTTTATTTGTATTATTCTTAATTTATGTTGTAAAAAACGGTTTAATTATAATAAATCGCTATTATTGAATGTTATGGCCTCAGTTTTTCTGTCAATACTATCAGTGGTCGGTAAAGGCGCTGCAGGTTTTTCTCGCGGTGAAAGGTTGCTCCGACTTAGTATGAAGAATGTCGATATGATGATCTAACTGCTCTCGCACTGTGGGAACTGACGCCTTTTTGCGAAAACTGAGGAAAACTTCCAAGAAAAAAAAGTATATTTCAAAACATTTTTTATGCTATTTTTTTTATTTAGAAGGGTATGATTTTCATAAGAAAACTTTCACAAACGAAAGTTAAAACATGTTTATTTTT
Organism: Napeogenes inachia; assembly: GCA_959347355.1. NCBI lineage: Eukaryota > Metazoa > Arthropoda > Insecta > Lepidoptera > Nymphalidae > Napeogenes > Napeogenes inachia. The sequence continues at coordinate 22,523,404 of OY365792.1, read as the reverse complement.
CTATAGAGCTTAGAACATTATAGAAATGCTATTATTAAAAAAATACAAACGAAAACTGACAAAATAAATATTTTCCTAAAGTTCTTTGAAGAAAATGAGCACATATACTTACATGTTATTTTTTAAAAGAACTTAATGTTGAATTTTGGAAATTATGCGTTCTTATATGTTCTTATATGCCTACTCTTACATATGTCATTATAAAAATAGACTACCGTTTTAATATTATTACAAATTGTATTGTCGTTTATATTACATATAATTAACGTTTAAAATTGTCTCTAAGCTTGTTTTATTTAAGCTTATTTTTAAACAACATAGATTAAAAACTCGTCAAGATGGAGAATACTGGTACTCAACATCCTATACTCTAGAGTCTAGAGTTTGTAACCGCGTGTATATTCTAGAGTTTGTTGTCAGGTGACCGCGACTTTGTCCGCCCGAACTAAGTTTGGAAAGGGTGGGGGGTTAGTTTTAGTGTTGAAGTATAAAAAACTATTATTTGGGTTCATAATGTACATAACATGTATTGTTTATTATTATTGTTTGTGTTAATATATTAAAATATATTATATTTATAATAAAATAATAAAATAAAAGCAAAAGTATCTATTTATGTATAACAGTATTTCCACTGATTTGCTAAACTTTTCAAAACACAAGACACTAAATGTTAATGTACTTAGAGGAAGTAACACAAGGCATAAAAATAATTTCATTACTCTAAGTACATAAACTCTTTTAAAAATAATAGAATTTTCTTAAATTTATTATTCTTTAATGTTAGTATAAAAAGTATATACCTAATAATAACATGATAAACAAACAACAACAAAAAAAATTCAAACAAAACTTAAATAAGTTCGTGCCGACATAAATTAAAAATGATAATCAGTAAGCTAATTCGCGTTTGCCTCAAGTTCGAGGAAGCTGTAAGAAACCAATAAAATGGCTGCCGACAACGGTACCGCGCAAAAAACTCAAAGAATATAGGTTACACGCATTTTTGGTCTACCTGCTTTCGTTTTAATATCATATTTTTTATTTTAATTTTAATAGCATTTTTTTGTTAATTTGTGAACGTTCCCAATGAATTCCTATTTGATTAAAATATTAAGATATTTAAAAGGATATTGGGATTAAACAACACAAATCATAAGTTTTATTACAATCTTCGTAATAACTCAGCGTAACCGACGACCCTCAACTCCGTACCCTTTCAATCCCTTCACATAGTCTCACTACCCATACATTAGCAGAAATTTGGCCCTTTATGTTCTTTTTTATGTAAGGACTAAAATCGTGGGGCCCACGTGGAGGGGCTCGTGGGGTGCTGGGCGGGGCGATGCAGCTGCAGTAGGGCTCCACGCCGCCCGATGCGCTCAGTCGAGGCGCGCGCTCTCAGGCGTACACGTCACGACTTCATAGACCGAGCGCGGGAATTTTAATTTAACCGATCGCATAAAACCTATTTTCTATTTTTTTTAGTCTGTGTAATGTTTGAAAAATAGTGAAGTTTGTTTTGGCGGGTTAATGTGTGCGAGTGAGAAGGGCGATATGGAGAGTCCGGGTGAGGAAACGGGACGGAATGCTTCCCATACAACACAGCCTAATGGGTCCAATAAGATCATCGGACGCAACGTGAATGGGACCAGTAAGTCACCATTCAATTAAGCAAGTTTAAAAATAATTAAAACCTAAATATAGAGACACACTCCAGCGTGATAATTGTCACCTGAGTTATGTGCACTATGTAGAGTTTTTGTTAATATAAATACCATCAATAAAAGGTGAAGTATTTAATAAATGTTATAAATTCTATTACTGTATTGCTTTACATAGAGATATGACTCTTCAGAACTTTTACTAATACTTTAATTTTTACCTAAAAAAAATAGAATTAAAAAACATTGTTATTTATTTTACTTAAATAGTTTTAAGCGCTTTAATTTTTTTATAGCGCTTAAATTAAACGCTAAGATTCATTTTTTAAACACTGCTCTTGATAATTCACAAACTTATTCGAAATTAAAATACAAATGTTCTAGAACAGATTCCTATTTTAAAGTTTTAAGACCCAGGAGTATCTTCATTTGTTTAAATTTGGAACCTTGTGATAAACATTCCACGGTGCGTAAAATTTCTTGCGTACCGGCGCCTAACAAGGAGTTGTTAGGTGGTTTATGGAGAATAAATTGAGGAATTAATACCAACCTTTTTGCTGCAAATTACTCAATATATATTATTATACTTTCGAAGATAAAAAAATGTTTACGTCAAGTCGATTTATTTTTAAATTTCTTTTATTGTATATATTTTAAAACGTTTAAAATTCATGTCTTAAACAAAAATGTAGTCATTTTTATATAGAGTGGAATTTAGAACTGGGCCCTTATTCACTATGACCAAATAGACGCGTTTCGTACCGCGTTACGATAAATTCGTGAAATCTTCATGGGATCGTATTCCTATGCCAGTGTCACATTTAAAAACTAAAGCGTTACGTACCGCGTTACGACAAATTCGTGAAATCTTCATGGGATCGTATTCTGTATGATAGTTTTATATTTAAAAACATGTTGTCGTGCGTTAGGTGCTTGTTTTAAATTGTCAAAATAACGTTGTGACGTCACGCGTTATTGGTAAGAAATCTCGTGTATCATACAGAATAAGGGCCCTGGAAGTATGGTTATGGTTTTTAATGAATATGTCTGATAATGCAATAAATTGTTTTTCTAAACTATGATTATTTTATTTAGGCTTCTTGGTAGTTTATTATTTGTTAGTTAGTAAAAATATTTAAATAATTAATTCATGGTTTTTAATCAATTACCATAGTTTATACAAGTTATACAATGTTTCTGTACCTGTGTATAAACAACTTGGTATGGTAATTAAAAAAATAACAATAAAAGTCAAATTTAATGATAAAATAATAATAAAAGTTTTACTAAAATAATTAAAAAAACTGCTTAAAAAAACCTTCATAGTAATGATAAAAAAAACTTAATTTACATACAAAGTATTCAACGGCATTGCATATCTTTGTTTTTAGTACTGTAATAATAAATAACAAAAAAGTCACGCTAGATTCAGAGAATAGCATGCGATGGGATTCGAAGCCGCTGTAATTGTGTTTTTCTCTGCCATTGGGGCCGCGCTTTGTCTTAGGAAGACTTTTTGCCACTCTGCTTCTTAATGCCACTGTACTGGGATTGGTTGGTCTTGATACGTTTATTATTATTATAAATATTTCTTTTAATGTATCTTAGTGTTTTTTGTTTCATTTTTATTTTCTTTCATAATATTAACAAGCAAAATATTCAGTGTATAATGAAATGAAAAAGAAAATCTTGTTACAGTTTTCCTCCCCAGGTACCATTTTTAAATAACATATATATTTATTTAAAATTTGATTAAGCTTAACATGGTTAAACATTATATAGAAAATTGTATACACAATTTAATTCATCCAATCAAATCATAAGAATGACATAACAATAACACGTAAATAATATATATCTTTCTTTTTAAAACCAAAATGTTAAAACAAAAGTATGTTAATGCAAGTATCGTGACTGTTCGATCCGCGCTTAAATAAAAAGTGCAGTCTGTATGGAGGTCGGAAAAACCGTGGAAATATAGGAAAAACAAGGTTCACAGGCGGCGCTGCAAAAACTATCTCGATTATATATAGTTATATATAGTTATATACGACGCTGCAGAAATAATATTTCATGAATATAGTTTTTATACATCGTCATTTGGGATTCTTTCTTTCCATGACTTTAAATAAAACTTTATATATATTATATGTTCCATTCCTTAATTAATTATAAATACAAATATATACAATGTATAAGAACAGTAATTTTCATTATTGTTTTTGTATTATCAACGCCATATCTATATCTGGAGGCGGTTAATTTTTTGTCAAGTATAACCAACATAACAAAAAGAGTTATGTAAATGTTGGCATTACATGACAAGAAAGCTGGTATAAAGTATAACTATGAAAAACTGCGAAAGGAAACAAAATGGCTGGCGGTTAAAAATGAAGCTCGAAAATTCTTGAATGGTTCTGTATGTTTGGTTATTTAGATTTTTTTATTATAAAGTTGTTATTTATTATATATTATTTTATGGATAAAATACTTTCATAATCCGTTGTAAATATCTAAAATATAATTTCGAATTAATTTGGCTCTTTTTATGTTTACTATCTTAAAGAAAAATGTTCAATTCAAACTATAAATATAAAATATTTTGGTTAAATTATAAAAATATACGCACAAGTTAAATAATGGATTTAAATTAATTCAGTTTTTATAGTTATTTATATATGTACGGCCAGTTTTTATCAAGTCGTTTATATTAACTTTTAAAATATGTGAGACAATTATTGTTATGTTACAATCGATTTTATTACCCCCGACTCAAAAAGAGGGGTGTTATAAGTTTGACCTGTCGATCAGTGTATCTGTGTGTCTGTCTGTGGCAATGTAGCGGAAAAACGCGTGGACGGATTTGAAAGGGGTTTTTTAAATCGAAAGCTATGTTCGTCGGGATAGTTTTTATTTATGTTATTTTTTTAATTAATAATTAATTTTAATTCTAAAGGTAAAATATTTTTATAAATAGTCCAGTAGTTTCGTAGCCTATTCAATTCGAGCAAACAAACAATCAAATCTTTCCTCTTAATAATATTAGTGATGATGATGATGATGATAAAATATAGCCTATGTTCATCAGGGATAATGTAGGATTCTAATGGTAAAATATTTGTTTAAATCGGTCCAGAAGTTTCGGAGCCAATTAAATTCAAACAAATCTTTAGATTTAGATTTATAGAAATCCTTCAACAACTTAAAATTTTTGTGTCTGTAGGTTCATTTAGTACAATTAAAAAACCAAAAAGCAAAAACAAATATTAATTTAAAAATTTAAAAAACCCTGGTGATAAACAGACCTCTAAAAAGAATAAAAATAATATTATTATGTACTTATTGAAGTCGTTGCGTCGGGGGACCGTTTAAAATAACGGAAGAAATTAAAACGCAAGTAAATTACCAAGGCTGATAAAGAAATGACAATATCGAATCGTAGTCAAGTCCTCAACGACAATGATTAACTTAGTAAAATAGATACCATGATCAACGTACGTACAACGGTCCTCCGACGCAACGACTTCGTATCGGGGATTTTTTAAATTTTTATGGTATATTTTGTTATTCATCGTATTTGTAATTTATGTTATTTTCTTATGTATATTCCTTTTCATCAGCTAAATAAGTTTTATACACCTCAAAAGCCATTTTCCCTTTAAAGGAATACAATTTGTCTTTGCTATTTGTAGGTAAAAAATAATTTTAACGCCTTAAAATATTCTTTTATCTTTCGACAAAATCTATTGAAAAATATAAACATAACTAATAGATTTTATAAAAATGTATTTATACCAACTTTCTTTTTTTACTATTATTATATATAAATTAAATTGTACATAATACAAACCTTAATGGTTTTATTTTGCTACTTGAAATTATTATTTTGTAAATAGTATTAGTTTGTAATAAATAATTATAATATTGAATATTAAAAAAAAAATATTATAAATTACTATTTTTTTTATTAATATATTTTTTTGAGTAACTTACGTTTCCTGGACGTACGTTATCTGGACTCAAAATAATAAAGTATTTATACTTATTATAATTATTAAAAACAAATATATTAACATTGTTATAATTACGTACGGATCTCTATAAAGAGTCGGTGCTTGCGGTGAGATGATACGACTTGCTCTAGAGATAAGAGTACTTGAAAATTAAAATAACATTACATTATTATATATTTTTTAAATATCTATCTATCTATTTAGTATTTATACTAATTGTTTTTTTTGTAGTATCCTGTACTAACGTTGCTGTTACACCCTCTTGTTGAAGTATTGTACTTTCTCCCTCTGACACAAAAATAAGACTACATCAGTTAGAAAAAAAGTCTTTTCTCAGAGTTCAAACCACTTCTTTACGTCAAAATCGGTTACATAAGAAAGACGGATTACAGTCTTTCTGATTAAACCGAATTATTATCAGGAATTCTAATTGCAGTTATAAGAAATCATACAAATCTTAAGATAAAACGTTGACTACCATTATGATTATTTTGTAACTTTAATGTTATTTTTACTATCATTCAAAGGAAAGGTGCTAACTTAAAAGAAATATATAATAAAATATAACTCTCATTTTAGTAAACAAACGTTAATAATGAACATTCATATTAGGTATTTGTGTGGAAAATAATATGAGCTAGTTTGTCCTTAACAAAACGGATACTAAAAATCTGCATATTATGTAGAATTCAATTTTTCTACACCGCATGATACGAAAATGTAGCAACCATTTTGTTTCTTCTTTCACTTAAAGTACATGGACATTACTGGATTGAATTTTAAAATAGTCGCGTAAACGTCACATATTAAAAATGGCGGTTGAAAAGTCAAAGTTGCAAATAAATGTTTAATGTCAATTCTTAATTGACGATAATTGCTTCATTATGAGTTTAAATGTAAAATCATATTTTTATGCAATGCAAAAATCCATTAAAAATAAATATAATTGACAGTCGGTGTATGGCGTATGCGAAATGTCTTAATCGATGGAACTTCACGGCTACAGGCTGATAAAGGTCACTATTTTTAATTATTGATATTATCTTATGGTACAGTTAATCTGTTTTATTCTTACCGAAAAGCGGAACACAAACGGTTTTTTTGTCTTTCTTATCTTATGGTTTAACGCAACGATGAATCAGTAAATGCTCCTTAAAAGATTCGTGCCATTGTACTTTACTTAACTCGCTAACAATACCGTGGATATGCAAATAATATTGTTTTTTAGCCGCTATAAGTTTTTATAATCGTTTCACTGATGCATCTGTCATTTCAGATATTAAAACTCTTTGGTGAGTTTAAATAGAAAGGATGTAATGACTGGCCTTTTTTTTATAATGAAATGTCAAATTAGGTATAAGTTTTTTATATTGTTGGTAATTCTTAGCTTAATTTTCATGAACAGCTAAAATATTACCCTTCGCTATACCTTATATGACAAAAATTGTCTCAACATATAGATATATATCAGTGTTTTTACAGTTGTTAATTCCACACATAATGGTTGGAGTCAAATGACCGGGGCAATAAGAAATCGCGGGAATTTTAGCGATGTCCGCGCAGTCTTTTAAGCGTATTTTTTGTTCAGACGGGTTCGGACGACGGCAGTTTTCGAAGTTTTTGTAAAACCCCGATGAAAACCGTAATGGCATTTTATCGTGCATAAGAGCGGACGAAATCATTAATTATTTATAATAGGCGGCTAGCGCCGAATCGAACCGTCGTGTTTATTTCTGTCTGACGTTGCATCGCCAATTTTTCTACGGCGACATTTTCGCGCGCTGTCATTCGGTTTTTTCCCAGACAAATGATTGTTTAAACAAAGCGATAGGTCAAGTAGGCCCCTTCAATTAGACATATATAATAAATGTTCAAATTGTTTTTATCTGTTTTATAAATAGTAAACAAATAAAAGCAATACATAATTTTCATGTTACTATTATAATAATTAAATCACTTTAGTTAATATAGTTATATTTTATACAAGCGTACTTCATTGATATATACGTGTAACCCAATGAAATACGTAATCTGAATACCAAATGTGTACAACCAGTACAAATCAGTATGTAAATATACTACGCCATCTAAAAAAAGGCAATACTACCAACACAAGCAATAATTAGTAATGTAAGTGCCAACTTATAAAATATATCCCACTCTTTCCAATTATGGAATTATAAAAAACCGAACATTCGAAAGCAATGTTTTGTCAACGTGAAACCATATCTGTCATATTTATATACTGGTAAAGAGTAACTCAAGTGTTAAGTTTAATAATATTGAGCTTCTTGTTGTGTCGTTCAAGCAAAAAATTAATTGTAGGCAATCGTAGCTCACAGCGGCTTACGTTAAAGTAGGACAAACACACAGACATAAGTATAAAAGTCCAAGTTTTTGCAGCTCCATGTATTTGCAGAACTTGCAGAGCCCGTTCCGAACCATCGAAATTTTTTACTGATCAGCTTTTGCCATTAATATTATTTCATCTGGCAATAAAATGTTTGAAGTGATATGTAATGAGGTTTTACTGTCCCCTTGAAGAAGCAAAAAATTATACGTGCAATGTGTTTCAGAATTATGCGAATAAGAACAAAAAGTATAAATTATTACATTACCAAATGCGCGATAAAAACTATTAACCCTTTAAGTCCACCCTGATTTTAAGGAACGGACAAGTCCGATCTAATCTCAATTTGGCAGCTGCAAGGCAGATGTTACGGTTTGACGGACAAATGAATGAAGAAAGACCATTTACAATCCAATCTACACTTTATTGCTTCGATTTAAAATGTATTTTACATTGCTTTCACATGTACTATAGTAGCACCTTCTTTATAATGCGATCTTCTTTACAAAATTATGCCTTTTCGAAGTTGGTATAAGGAATTGATTTGTTTGAGTCGATATAGAGGTCAAAAACCTTTGCATAGAGTAAATATTGATAGTATTTGACAGATTGTTTCTGACAGGTGAGGAGTTGCGATACCAAATGAGTTTGACATGTGTTTTGTGATTATTTATTTAGGATAATAATTGTGTTATTTATTGCTGATAATACATTAACAATAAAAGGATGAATAGGTTGTTTTTAACGATATATACATAGGCGGTGTACTTTCGGTATATAATTGTTTTGAATATATACCATTTTATTGATAAAACCGATCAAAAATATGTATGGACTATAAAAAATCGCTTGATAACAATAATAAGCACCTGAAAATACCAAAGAAAGGGTAACTTTCAATTTCTTATAATTAATTAACGCTCCGAACACATGTTTTGATTATATTTGACACGCTTTCTCTAACTCCGTGGGCATTAAATATCGAATTCTTAACCCTTTCCCACCTGTTGCTTAAAAAAAATAACGTCAGTTGTTTCTTTTCCCGCCTGTTTTTGACAGTGACGATCAGAGATTTGTTTTATTTGTTTTTAATTGTCGTCTCGGAGCAGCGGTGAGGATGCGGGCGTTTTTTTAGCAGTTTTAACTGATTTTAATGACCAACGAATCGGAAATACCATGTGCTTACGAAGTTTAATCGTCATTTAAATTTTATTATGGTCTATCATTTCTTTGATTATTTTTTACGCTTCCGTTAGTCAACAAACAAAAGCACATAATTGACTATATTTTGTCGAATATAATGTAAATAATTATTACTATTAGTACTTAAAATGACGTTAGAATTCTTACCATTACATACACACACACATACATACACATTTTGGAATCATATAATAATTTGCATTTATAAGGAAACAAATAATATAAAGTAAATGTTATAATGGCTAAATATAAAAAAGTGATTGATTGAAAAAAAGCGAATCCGGAAAGGTTCTCAGACTTAGTTTTTATGCCATCACCTGTAGAGGGAGAGGAGAGGGATCTGCAGTCGAGAAAAAAAGTACTCTTAATGATAAACATACGTGGGAATGTTTTAAGTGCTTTTAAATGAAGACAGTATTATATTTAATGTTTCTATAAGACATATAAAGCTACAAAATATATTCACTGACAGACCTACATTTAGACTTCCTGTGTAGACATAATAGCTGCAAAATAATCGAAACGTCGCGTCGGGTTAATAAAAAAATACGTAAAACATTCGTGTCTAGAACGTTAAAACAGCAATTGTAGATGTGAAACCATATTATAATTCATATTTTGAATATATTTTGGTCTTATTATTAAGCACATAGATAACATAAATATCACCTTTTTTTTAATAAAACTTGTGACATGCATATATAACCCATCAAAAACATAAAGCCATTAAAATAATTAAAACAAAAAGCTTTACCTTTGTTTAAATCAGATAATCATTTTTTTTACAATCCATCCAAAACTATTTATTATTCATTCAATACTTTTTTTGAAGACAAATGTCCACTCGCGCCCTCATTTTATATTTTTTATCAAACCTCTTTACCGTCTTTTTGTCTATGGTCATATATTCTATATGGTCATGTTTGATGTTCTCACGGAAGAGGTTGAATAGATATGTTTAAGAAAAAATGCGGAAGGGTTGGTAGTACTGGAATTATAAGTTTGTTTTCGTAAGGTGCCTGGGAATGATTGACCCCTCGTTTTATTTTTTAACATCCGGGAAGATGGTTTAATTAGAGGATGTGGGTAAAGTATCAAACTGGACCATGCGTTTACTTAGGGTTCAATTCTCTTACTTTTTATGCTTATTATTTCGTGTACTGGTTTTGATGTAGAATATACTTTCTAACATGTATATTTATAAAGAAATTTAAGTGTCTGTCTGTGATGTTAAAATAATGTTCACTTACGTAGTCATTTACATGATACCAAGACATAAATAACTTTTAATATAATTTTTGTCCGTTTGTTTGTCCGAAATATTTTTTCGAATAGCTATACCGATTTTAGGATTTTTTTTCCTGAAACAAAGAAGATTTTGTTATATCATCACACTACGAACGCTTTGGAAAATAATACAGCAGCTTTCTAGAAAAAAAATCTGATACTGTGTTTCTATATATGATTCAGTATTATGAACATGTTAAAGATGTTCACAGTAGTTAATACGAACAGAATTTGGAACAACTAGTCAAAAATAATAAAATGTGTGCCATATATATATTACATACCAACATATATATATATATATATATATATATATATATATATATATATATATATATATATAATAAAAAAAAAGATATTGTTGTTAATATTAAGTACATACTTATTATATTTACAGATATTATTGATTTTCAAATAATACCACATTTACTTGTCAATTGTAAAGTAAAACTGTTAGTGTAATACAAACAGGGGGTGAGCTAACCCTTCCGCGACAGATGGCTAGGGCTGGCACCGGCTCGTTTTACTTCCGCTTTTTTAGTTTCACTAATGTACATTTTAATCAATTATAAATAGGTTAGTTACAATATTTTTTCTAATCCTTATATATTATATTGGTTTTCCATGTTCATATAAATTACTAAATTTGCGTATTTTTTTTTTTGCATTAGAACCATAAAATGGTTCTAATGCAATTCTATTATTCTGTTAATTAATATTCTAATATTCTAATATTCTGTTAATATAACATTTTTATATAAAATTACTAAATTTATTTAAAAAAAAATACAATGAAAAAATTGTGACAACCCTACCTCACTAGTAAGCTAGGGGTGGTCACGTATCCACTATTTTTTTCGTCGGTGAGGTGCTAACTGCTGAGCCTTGGGCCACGTAGTATCAATTAGGAGATAGGTTATAATGGCCACATGTGAGGCGCCCGGGGCTAAGTGCATATCTTTAACTGACTTTAAAATAATTGTATAGTGAGATTTTTTAGTTCAAATTAATTAAAAAAATTTTTTAGTAGTGCATTTATTAAATTCGATTTTTTGTTATTATTAGTAGTGCATCTATTAAAATAGTTTTTCTTGTTAGTACTAGTAGTGCATCTATTAAAATCGTTTTTTTGTTTGTACTGGTAGTGCATCGGTGGTTCTAAATGCCATCGGATACATATGATTAATATAATAAGACATATCACACCGCTGAGGTTAGGTTTTCTATCCAATGATATAAAGGATGTAGAGAGTCTACCACCTTGCTGTGTAATGGCAGGTTACATATCGTAGAATTTCTTATGAGGTATACAGTCCTTTTTCTTTTATCGACCAAACCAGGTTAAGTAGTAGTCGCTGCTGGAGATCAAACCCAGGAATTGTATATTCCAAGGCACGTATTGGTAACGCTAAACCGAACATTCTTGATTATTAACAAGAGATGTGTTAGTTATGTTGTAAATAATCACGACAACTGAACGATTTAACTGAACTCTACATTTCTGTTTCATTTCGATATATGTAATATGTCTCAAATTCTAGTCTTTGTGGGAAATAAGAAAAAATAATAATAAAAATAAAAAAGAAAAATCACCGATATAGCAACCAATGCCTTCCCTTTCTAGCTCCTCATCTCCCTCTCGTACCCCAATTATTGTATAATTATGTTACAAAAAAAAAACAAATCAAATATTTTTAATAATATGTAAGAAAACCAAAATTTTTGTAAATAGAATACCACTTTTTACTATATAACCAATAATTAAATGGTTGTACCTATTTATATAGAAAATAATTTGTCACATACTCTAATACAAAAGCAGATACACCCAGTATCTAGAGCAAATCCTAGGGTCAGTTTGAAACAATCTTTCTTTGAATCTGCGTCTACCAATAATAACAATAATATCTACAGAAAACAGTAAACCTAATAAGTAAATGTCCTAGCTTCTTCAATATTAACCTTATATTATCGGTAATTGTAAATTCTATACAAAGTAAAGTTAATTTTCCTAATACTTAATCTGGGTCTGACTACTAATATCAAACCGAGGGGTCGGGAACAAAAACAGGGTTTTTTATGCCAACCGAGATGAACTCATGACTTTGCGTTAGGGTTGTCAGTATAAATAAAAATATTTTATAGATAATTTACAGAGCTTAATTATTGTTATTTAAATACTAATTACTAATTTTTATATTTTTTTATGTTACTACTTCTCAGATTATTTGTTAGTTTTCTAGTAAACATTTTTTTACATGTATTGGAAACAGTACAATACTAGAATACTGGAATTATAACTTAAAATTAATGCAAAATTATACGAGAGTAAAAATAATAATTAAAAACCGAGCAAGTGACAACCCTACCACGGGATCGTAGGGACAAGTACCGCAAGTAGAGTTATAGAGCGCTGAGTTTTTATTGAAGTTAGCGGTCAATATGATGATTAAGTTTTACTATACCTTTGAATTTGGGAATACATTATAAATATGTAAACCTATAACATTTTTATTAATAAGATTAAAATTAAACTATATATGTATTCATATTTGAAAAACAATATAGCCCTGTTAAGATTATTTAATTTTTTAATAAATATATAATAAAAAATAAATATTCGAATTATTATTTTTTCAAAGGTTATGGATTCAAATCCTCTCCTGTATCGATATATTTTCCATTCTACATTAAAAAAAAACTATTCCTGGTTTCAGATAACACTTAAGATAAAAAACAAAACGATAATAAAAAACTGTAATTACAATCCACAAAAACTTTCACATGTCGGTCAATGTTCTAATTTCTTTATTATATTTGATTAACCCTTCAAAAGTAATTTAAAAACAGATGCAGCTCTGATTAATTACTAGAAAAACTAAGCACCTGCCCGATCACTTTCCCTTCATCAAAAAACTTTTTTCGTCTAATCATGCTTGTAATCTCGGTCATTGTCTCTGAGTGGGATTAAATTTTTTTAATCTTTAATTTTCTTTTTTTTATTTCTAGTACTATATATATTTTCAGTTATTTTTTTTTGTTGATAATGTTTCTAGAACATTTTTTTACAACACAATATTTATCAGTTTTAAAAACGTTGTAAAAAAATATCACTTATTTAAATTTTTTATTGCAAAAAATATAAAACAAAAAAGTTGTCTCGAAAACCGTTATTTTGTCACCACAGAATACAAACATAAAAGCTAACATTTCTAACCTTATGACCTTAATACCTCATATCATATTCTCAGACACGATCTTCTAAGGGCTTAAAATAAAAAATACAATACATTCATTAATATTCAAAGACATTGTATCAATCACACACAAGTGCGAAAAAACATAATCGGATGCAAGCAGTCATTACCACTGTCATGGGAACACAGCTTTAGTTATTCAAATAAATATTAAATTAAGGGGAGTCTTCATCCTAATTACTATCGTATTTCATTTGTATGAATTAGTCCTAGTTCGCACGATTAGCGGGTAATTATTGCGGTAACTAGATAGATAATTATATGTTATCTGGTACAGGGATACTGGTTTTATATAATAAGTAGCGTTATTATTAAAATGTATTCAATTATTGTTTTGGGCGTCGAGTTCTTAAGGTGTGTTTTTTTTATTTTTTTTTTGGCCAATAAAAATATTTTGCAGACTTAAAAGCTATATTCACATGTTTAAAGATTATTAATAAAACACTTCAACATTTTCATTTAATTGAGCCAAAGGCCTCATTCAAAACTGTACTCTTTTTTTATGCTCACGAAGGTTCATTGTACCATTTTGTTTCACATCTATTCATAATTAATATGCAAATAAATATGCATGGATCTCCGTTCAGTAATTAAAATACAACCTTCATACATAAAACAGTCTAGACAACTTGAGCGCAGTTTTTTTAAAATTATGCACAACGAAAATGTAAAACATATTGAAGAAAATATTTTACAAACACCTGACAGTTTTTGTAATATATACTATATTTTTAACCTATATTAACACATGTATATGAATATTTATGATGTTCAGTTTTATACTACAAAATACTTATACGGTAATACCAACATTATTATGCTTTTTCTAACCATATCTTGCACAACTGTCTCACACCTTGACATTAAATGTATGTGTAACTAAAAAAATATAAAAATGTAATTTTGCATAATAATAACAAGAGAAATTCTCAAGACAAAATAAAAAAAATAAGCCGTGTGACTCAAAATTCTAGTTACGTGACCAATTTAAAAAAAATTAAGAAAAAAACAATAGTCTACAGTCACCCCTCTCGCTGTCTCTTTTTTAATTTGCATACTCTGTAGTGGCGATTTTTTATGCACAATGAGATTATGCAAATAAGTTTTTTGGACACCGACTTTTTTACGTCTGAGAAAGCGTAAGAAAGAGTTTTGAATCATTTTTTTATCACGAATATTAATATATTTTTTGGTTAACACTTTTTGTTTAGTTTTTTATTAATTGACTTAATACTTTTTAGGTAGAATTCGGATTTTATTTTACATGATATATTTATAAAAGTAATGTGTATAATAATCATTACTTTTATAAATATATCATGTAAAATAAAATCCGAATTTATTATTATTCAACTATAATTATTAAACCTTAAAATTAAATCCGAGAGCTCACTTAAAGTTTTTACTTTTTTATACAAAGATTAAGTAAAAGTGTGTAAAAAATAACAAAAATAAAAACATAAAGAATAACAACAAAGAAACTCGTAGATAATTTACAAAACAAAATACCATAAAGCTATTTACCAAAACATATATTAATAAATAAAACATTTTTTTTGTTAAACTTTTTCTACCTGCCAGGGGTGGAGCTGGATCACACCCCATATTTTTTTCTACCACAAAAACCAATAGTGCACTCCTAGCACAAGGGTGGCAACATTTTTTCAACATGGCACCTCGGTTCGATATTTTTCCACCTAACACCGCATTGGTTAAATTCAACCCGTTTCGAGAACAAAAGACCTTTTATATAAAGTTTTATTCATCTATTTTTTCGTTCCGTAACGGTTGAAACGATTCTTTCGGTAATGGCAGGGGTTGTTATTAAAAGGGGCTGTTTTTTGTTCGGGGTCTCCTCACGCGATTTAGGCGGGACGAAATTGCTTAGAGCACGCACCGCGTCGGCTGTAACATGGGATTATCGATCGATTACAAATAATATGCTCTTGAGGCAAGGATTTGGCTATTTTGTGTTATGCTCATCTTTTTTCGCGTCTTAATTCAAGTACCTGGCCTTTCCCGTGTCTTGACTTTAACGTGAAATTTCTCGTTTCATTGTATCATGTATTTGATTTCAAGGATAACTTAAATAATTAAATATAGATTAAATAATATAATAGTAAGTCAGTACCATATTTTATTTAATAGTCTTTAATTTGTAAAAGGATAAAAATGAAAATGTTTTCTTTTCTACACAATGAAATGATATCAACCAAAAACCAATGATGTCATCAAAATAAAAGCCGTGAAGGAACCGGTAACTAATGCGATAAATCTGAAAGTTATGATTTTTAATTTAGTCAGGTTAAAGTTTAAGAAGTAAAAGATATACTCTTCAGTGTTGTCTCGGACTCTTTGACAGGTTATTTTGTAAGGTGATATTAATGATATCATTCATCCACCGATAGCTCTATTAAAACCCTTGAACTTCTAAAAAAACGAAACTGTGTAAGCATTTATTTAATTTATATTTTTTACTAGCTTTTGCCCGCGACTTTGTCTATTTTAAACATTTTTTCACATACAGATTTGGCCTCATAACTATTGGACTATATGTATTATAGTTAACATTACATCAACGAACGTATACACAGTATATAAACTCCTTTATTAATATATGTAATGAATATTGGTGGTAATTGTTTACCGATAAATCTTGATACTAAATAAGGTTTTTGTGTCTTCAACAAATCTTTAATTAGCTTTTTAAATATAATAAAGTTATTTGTACTATATATATAAACTACATAAAAAAGTTGTAAGCATTTTGTTTGATATGTTTATTAATATGTAGGTACATATGCTTGCAATTGTATTAAGATCGATTCCTATCTATTTTAAATATCACTATTCATTTGTTTTAAACATAAATATAAAACAAACTGGAGCATTTGAAATTAAAATTCTCAATCAAACATTGATATATATGTAACATATATTATTAAAAAAACCTCCCCCTGTCTTTGTAAAGGTCACTAACCTGGTAACGAGAGCATCAAATAATGAATGGTAGCTTAAAAATAATTTTAATTTGTTGTTTTAAAGAAAGCGTGTTTTTTTCAGTGGTAGTGACATCAGCACCGGCAAATGAGGCCGAACTTCAGCTGTACCGCGTGATGCAGCGCGCCAGTCTACTGGCTTACTATGACACGCTGCTGGAAATGGGTCAGTGTTTTGTCAAGCTTTTACTCTGTACTTGTAGCTATGTGGTTTATATGTATGAAGCTTTTATTCTGAACGACTTGTCCTCTAAGTCCTTTTACGACGGGTTCTTTAAAATAAATGATCTAGTGTTTAGACGAAATTTAAATACCATTTTTTACATCTGATCTTTAATTAAAATCAATCGGTCTAATCATGCCAAATTAGCATTGTAATATATTATAGAAATGAATAATTTTTCGTCACAAAAAAATTATTAGTAGTACATATATTTTTTAATCAATCATAATATTCAAATGTCATTTAAATGTCGTGAAGTACATTTTTAAATTTACGAAAACTAACTAACTAAACTAACTCTAACTTTTCACTGAAAATGCAATAGAAAATATATAATAAAAAATATTTAAAAATATTTATTTCACGTTTAAAAAATATAGTGTAAAAATCATTATCTTATTAATACATTGTCCATGCAATTAATATTTCATATCTTGTTATTATACTTACTCAAAACTATTTAATTATTTTTTTATTTATATACATTAACAAAATTATTCAATAATAAAAGACCGCAATAAAAACATGCTAAAAAAGATTAAAGACTATATTAAAGTCATCTCACGTTTGGAACATTAGAAAAAATATTTTCTCATCGTCAAAGAGTACGAAATCAAAAAACCAATTTCCATAAGCGAAAAAAGCAACACAGACGTCCCATGCAAATTTATTTTTTTCTTCATTTTTACTTTTAAATTCTGGCAATTACCTTCTCTAAGGAAGGGTTCGGCCGCTTCTTGGCAACTTTTGTTTTTTTTAGCGGCCCCTTCGCAAAATGGTCACGTAAGACATTTGCATATTCGCCTAAATTAAAAGTGTGAGCTGGCCTTTTTTTTAAGTATCACACGTTTTTGCGACGAACAATGATAGCGGAATGAACTCGCCATACTAGACGCTTATTAATGTTTTGTTAATATGCATAACGGCTTCCTTATAAGATTTTTTTTTGAAAATTTAACCAAAGTATTATTTAGTCCTTATAAAGGATAGAAATAAATCATTAATTATCTTTTCAGGAGGCGATGACGTCCAACAACTCTGTGATGCAGGCGAGGAGGAATTCTTAGAAATAATGGCGCTTGTAGGCATGGCGTCCAAACCATTACACGTCAGACGTTTACAAAAAGCCCTTCAAGAATGGGTGAACAATCCAGCACTTTTCCAAATACCCATCGTTCCAAACCTGTGTCCCACCGAGAATCCTTTCATACAATGCAACCAAAGACTTTTAAATATCCCACCGGCTATTCCCAATCTTTCACGGACAGTGGCCTCACCAGATAATAATAGACCCATGTACAGTCCATCTCCTGGTGCACCTGAAAATAGCTGTGGTTCTAATGCTTCCGCGCCCAACGTCAGTCCCGTCCATAGCCAAGCTGCCTTCACAAAAATAGTCCTTCCATCATCTCCCGCGCCCACAGCTCCCGTTACTACCACAACTAGATCGTTTTCTCCACAAAGCACCTGCCCTCCCGCATCTTCAGGATCTAGCCCCAGTTCAGTCACATCTCCCGTCCAATTAACTCCAGTTCTTCTAGATGTTCACGTTCAAAAATTAGCAGCCGCTGCCGAAAAGCTAAGCAAACATTTGCCACAATTCGAGCCAAAGCCCCAGAACACAAAAAAGAAAATGTGTAAAGAGCTAGAGTTGGTGATGATGATGCCGGAAACGGATCCTCGACGTATGGAGGAGATAAGAAAATACGCGGCGATATATGGGAGGTTCGATTGCAAGCGAAAGCCGGAGAAACCATTGACTCTCCACGAGGTAATTAAATCTGAACATAAGTCTAAAAAGTAGTAATGTATTTGTAATTAAATTCATATCGTTGACAATAAGTATCGTTTAGTATCAGTATTGTACTATTTCAATTACCTTTAACCATTTTTGATTGAATTACCGATCATTGAGTTGTATCTGTGTCGTTATGTACAGCGAGTGTTGTCGTACAGGTGATGGTGAACGAGGCGGCGGCGCAGCTGTCCCGCTGTGCGCCGGCGCTGCTGACGCGTCGCGACGAGCTGTTCCCGCTGGCGAGGCAGCTCGTGCGACGCGCCGGCCTGCACTACTCCAAACACGGGTAAGAGGGAAGGGTTAAGTAGTGAGGCAGATCAAATACATTGCATTTGTCAGTCTGTACATTTTTTTTATTCTGTATAAGTTTAATTTTACTCCGGTACCTATGTAAAAGATTTATTACGTATAAGTTTAATTTTATTCTGGTACCTATATTAAAGCGCAAGAAATAATTACAGTGGTAATTTATGTAATTTACGGTATATTTACAATTTACATTTAATGAAAACAGTTATTTTTCACTTATATTTTGGTTATGCGGTGGTGACATCATTTTAAATTTATATAAATTTAAATAAGCTTAACATGGCTATACATGTTTATAGATATTTTCAAACGTTAATTTCTGCTGTGACATTTTTTCAATGTTTATCTATACTGCAAAATTAGAAACATTGGTTACGATTTACGACAGAAGCCTGATAGATGTCACCACCGTCCCGATAAAAACGATCACATATAGAATGCTTATTTACCGAGACGGACAGCGATACGGTAGCTTAATTGGTAGAACCACGGGACTGTTTCCAAGAACCCCTGCCACTATCGGTTTATTTTTAATTCTTTATTTATATAAATCTTCTTTACTATTAAAAATCATAATTAAAAATAAACAATAGTCCAATTAAAAATGTTAAATTGTACAATAACTTTAGTATTAAAATATG
This sequence comes from Napeogenes inachia, assembly GCA_959347355.1. Lineage (NCBI taxonomy): Eukaryota > Metazoa > Arthropoda > Insecta > Lepidoptera > Nymphalidae > Napeogenes > Napeogenes inachia. Next base: position 22,503,660 of record OY365792.1, on the reverse strand, counting down.
TTTCTTGCCTTTCCAGTCTGCCTCCTGCGACCGCGACGGAGGAACGTGATCGAGATGACGACGAGACGCCCAGTAAACGACCTCGACAGGTCGTTTCTCAGATAGACCTTACTCAATAATTAGTGGCTTTAGTATTACCATTACAGAATGATGTAGGAGACTAACAACTACTAACTAATATTAAATTTAAATTCTTGATAAGAACATTAATTGACTACTGCATTCACTCAAAATGATCTCACTTAAAGAGAAATTACATTAACCAATTAATTAGAATAGAAGTAACAGTAATATAAGTAGACAATAGGTTGGGAACTAAAATATATCCTTGAAGCACTCCTTTAGATAAATGAACTTCACGTAGTTCATAGCTTAGTAAATTAAAAATATATGTCCAGTTACTAAACACAATATTTATTATAATTTCAATAAGCTTTAATTTATTTTTCTTCCTTTGCTCTTTAGCTTTGGTAAAGGTAAGCATGTTTGATTCTATCGAATGCTTATTGTAATCCAATTCGTTTGCGGTAAGTAAATAACATTATATTATTCGCATGTCTAACGTTCCTATACTGTACCCCTAGTACGAATTTTAACGTTACGAAAACTATCACAGTTTTCCGAATAGTAAAATCTAAATATATATTTATTATACACTCTAGGAAACAAGATTTATTGAAATATTTAAGATAATTGGTTTAAAAATATATTTATCTTTAGTTATTTAGGATAAATTATCTTAAATAATACGATTTTTAACAGATTTATAATTATTTTAATATATTTTTATGCATAGAGTGTTTAATAATAATGTATTTCGATATTACTATTTGGTAAACTGTCATAGTTTTCGTAACGTCAAAACTCGTACTAGGGGTACTAAACTGCATGTTTTACATAACTTTTGTATAAAAAAAAATAATATTGAACTATTTCTTATGAACAATTTTATACGATTTATATTACTGGATACTGGGAAACAACACTTGTATTATATTTTGTACGAAATTGTATTTGAAAATTGAAATGTAATTTGACAGGAAAGAGAAGATAACGGTGTAAGAGCTAGTCCGGATGCTGCTCGAGGATCTAATCAAAGGTGTCACTCCTGTTTTTAACTATGAGTAGAAAAATAGTTCCAACAATAATAAGACTTCAATATTTTAATTTCTCGAAATTCTCACTAGATTCACAAACTTGTCGTCTTAGAATCTTGTGTTCATGAAATACCTCTAATAATTATTACATCATCATACAGTTATTTCTTATTGGAAAACCTTAAATTATATCAGAACTATATAATAAAAATGAGATTTAAAATGTAATCATAGAATACAACTTTAAAAATCAGCTATTGAATTTAATTGAATGGGGCAAAGTTCGATAGACCCTTAATAAGGATGGTATGACTCCAGCTGGTGGGGCAAGACGGAGAGTGATGACGCAGACTCACGCTGCTCCTACTCCAGCGCCAGCACGCCGCCGCCCGTGAGTAGCAGTAGTAGTAGTAATATCAGACGTAGAAATAATAGTAGTAGCTTTAGTGGTAGCGGTTTCAAGATCATCAGTACTTGATTTTAAGATCCTTTTAATAATTTTTCCAATTAGATTATTCTGGAATCAGATTTAGCAATGTATTTGGTTACACCAATAACTATTCCCTTACAAATTAAAATATCTAAAAATTAAAAAAAAAGTTAAATTCAAGGACGCATGATACAGGACGCTATGGCATAGAATGTTAAGTATCCAGCGAGTGTCATTATTACTAAATGGTATTTCCATCCAGGAGAGTGAAGAGTCTCGTCCGCAGGTGGTGGCGGCTCGCGGGGACAGCATCATAGCAGTCGCCAACCCCGCGCTCGCACACCCTCACCCTCACCCTCATCCGCACCCACATCACCCTGCCAGGAACCACTCTAACTGATGACCGACACAATCACAGTTCGATTTCTGCAATAAAACAAACAATCATGTGACTGTGAAACTTTTTCATTAACATCTAAACACATACTCTTCTGGATAGCAAACGATCCAGGGAAGGGTATGGACAGTCTAGTATTTGACATGATAAGGAACGCCTGGGTTCCCTCTACATCCTAACAGTCATCCTCATCCCACAACACTTTAGTAGGATGTCACGGGATCGCATTACATTGTAAACACAAACACCCACACATATATATTAATGACAATACATAGAATTATTTCCTTGATATAATAAACCAGCTATAACTTCAAGTATTTACTACCAACTAAGAAAATATACGGATTATTATTGTTATGTAATTTATAACGTGCTCTTAACATTTAAGATTTTCGGTATAAGTATACAATGAAATATAATTATCTTAACATATCTACCGTGTTTTTAAAAAAAACCCGATAAAATATGTTAAAATAATTATATTTAAATATTTAACTTTATATTTACTTGTGAAACTTTCGTTATTTTTAATTATAATTTAAAAAAAGAAAAGTTATCTGAATTTTCTTTAACATTTGCAAAAAGATAAGATGCGACTGTACTGTAAATAAGTTTAATCTATACATTCCACCAAATAATCAATATTTAATGTATATAGTAGGTTATTGGACGCCATATTTGCCTTTTAGTCATTACTTAAGTTGCCGAAAAGAAACAAAGTTATTCGTTATTGTGATAACATTGATTTGGTTATATTCAGTATATTTTTGCTGTTCACCAAAATATTTAGGAACTTAAAATAAATTGTTCTTGTAATACCTACTTGTTTTTTATGTTTATTCAAAACCACAAGACAATCTTTATCCTGTTGATTTATAATTCCGAATTCGTATTAATTTTCTCTCAAGCTTGCTATTTTTAGGGCCAAATTGTGGTTCTCGTTTTGACATCAAATACTTTATTAAGATTACTGTTAATGATGTTGGTTTCAAAAATAAAGTTTATTCTCATTAACCCTAATTTTCAGCCAGACTTAAACAAAACAAATAATTATTCTGTAATTGTAACTTCAAACGTTTAATTCCTTTAAAATTACGTCACAAAAAGACCAACAAAAAATACATATTTGAAGATATTGTATTCTATTATTATATTATAGACCTTTCGATCATAAAACTATAAAATAAGTTTCTTTTCAGATTTGCTTTATATTTTTTAAAACCATGGATTTAAAATGTCATCCTATAATAAATAGACCTTAATAACTATAAGTCTAAGTGTAAATAAAATATGTAAAAAGTGTGAGTTATTTAATTGTAAATGGAATAATAAATTGTATATTTGTAAAACTGTTTTATTACCAGTTAGTAGCAATTTTTTATGCTACTTCTTTCGTTGTACCCTTAAAGGATTTGAATAAACAAAATCGACGTAAAAACTCGTCTGTAGTTGTGTACATACACGGAAGCGATGTTTTATGGGTGACCATGCGCTTGATAAGAGATGACTAACTTCTAAATACATTATTACAACCATCATTATATAATTTACATATTACCTATTTTTTTCATTTTGATTAAGAAACATTTACAGTGTTCATTATTTCTCTACATGTTAAGATTTGCTGAAGTTATTAAGATATTCCGGAACTGTTAAGATATTCCGGAAGTGTTAAGATATTCCAGGCGTTATAAGTATTGTATCGAGAAAAACTTGGTACTTATTCATCATCCGGATACTCTTATTTGTTGTGGTCGAAGTGGTACTCGTGTGGTTCTCCATTAATTTCAGTTCTCACTTCTAATCTATTCATACCATATTTCAGACATCTATAAGGTCTTTTTTTCTTAGTCAAACTTCATGTTTATATTTTTCAGCATCTCAGCATTCTACATTTGTACATCACTTATATGCATCTTTAAGAATAATAAACATTGATATAGTTTGAGTTATCATGACGACTTAAGATATTGAGAATTAAAATCTAGTTAATTCAATATTTCTTAGAATTGATATGATTAAATAAAAATAAATTTAGTAAATTGGATACTTCTTAGAATTAATATACATAATATATTGTTTTCATTTATAATTCCGCGAATTTTTTAACCAAATTAGTCAATTTACGATTCCGTTAAACGATCAAGTTGGTATTGGGACTTTTATCTTCCCGTGGAATATGACGTATACTATGTTTACTATAATGTAATGTACTGGTGTTCTGTAATTGATATGAGGATCAGGGTCATATCGAGTTAGTCCGTCGCGCAATTCGTTAGTTCATCGCATTTCTGATTATTATAATATTTTAAACAAATGGCAGGTTATAAGGATTTTTTGTTATGTGCCTTCTTATGCCTTCAAACAGTGCTGTGTCAAATTGGTAAGTCAGTTTTAATTTTATCTGTTCTGAAACATTAAACATAAATGTTAAGATATTGGTCCAATATCTAATATATTTAATATTTCAATTAGCAATTTTTTGCGGTGTAATTTTAAATAAAATAGTTATCTTGTTATGAATATTCTTGATATTAAAATAACTATGAAACCATTATCGAGACTAAGAGATTATTTACTAACTGTAGATAGGTATACCAGGACAAAACAAACTAGCCCTCTCTATGAAATTGAGAATATTATGTGTTTTTTTGGATATTTACATATTAGTGTTAATTAAATGATATATTTACAGGACTTTTTATGACACTTTTAAATAAATTAACAGAACAATGATAAATCTTATAATAAAGGCTGAGTAATTAATGAAGTATGTATTTTGATAAACATGCTATTTTGATATATCATCAAAAAATAGTGTTTTTTTGATATATTTCAAATGTAGGTATGGAAAAAAGATGACAAACCATTTTTTTTCATTTATTTCTATCTTGTTTTGACTATAACGTAGTTCAATCATAAAAATATATAGTAAATTTATATGTTTAATATAAATTAAATACTTAATACTTTAAATTATACAGAATTCATGACAGAGGATTCATGTGAGACCGTAGAAGGCGGCGTCGGCAGATGCGTCACCATAAAGTCCTGCATTCCTTACATAACACTGTTAAAAGAGCAGCCCATTAGCCCTAGTGTTATATCAATACTAACCGCGGCACACTGTGGATTTGATAAAAATAATCCTATGGTAACTATTATTATAACAACAAATTAAGAACACACTATAGACAAATCTTAGTACATAACAAATTTCACAATGTAAAAAAAGATATGCTATAAAATAATTATATGATGAATGTAGACATAATCGACACGGGCAAGCTTCGAATAGGCGACCTTAGTATCCCTATACCCTAAGGATTGTTTTAGGATTCTTTCAAAAATCCTAACTGATATTTCTAATTTGACTGTTTAAAATAACATCATAAATATGCCACAATCGAAATTAATGTCTCAAATTATATAAACACATGTTAAGGTTATTTACATGTGTACGTACATAAGTTTGTAGTTATAACATGGATCTTCATTTACTAACATCAAAACACACATTTGTAGGTCTGCTGTCCGCAACCATCCGATGGCAGGTCAATACCAACTTCCACCACAAACGTAGTCAGCACTCCATCCCGGGTTAATACAGATAACACCTCAAACCAAAGACTAGATTCGAACTTCTCGTTTTTGATGCCTCCAGTCTGCGGGGTTTCAAACGGTTCCTCTGGCAGAATCGTTGGAGGATTTGATGCTAAACTTGGTGAGTACAATTGCTACTACTAAATGTTATTTATATTATCTGTCATAAAGCTAACCCCATACCATGATGTGTTAGTTTTTGAGGTTGGTTTCAAGCCATTCATCTATTGTATATATAACATATTATGTTGTTTTATTGGCTAATTGCAGAACATATACAAAAAAATTTCGTCATAAAAATAATTTTAGACATAAATCTTTCTAAACTCCTATCGCTCTCAGTTCTTTGTTTGTTGTGGTTTAAAAAATAATATATTTTTTTTAATTCTAAACTTTTAGATGCCTTTAGATTTGTTGATAGATTTTGTATTTTTATTGATATTGGACGAATTTAACACACACATCTTTTTACACTATTGTCCAGGTGACTTGCCGTTCATGGCACTGCTGGGCTACAAGGTCCGGACGGGACACTCTTGGCGCTGCGGGGGCTCATTGGTGTCGGAGCGCCACGTATTGACCGCCGCCCACTGCATACACTACCACGAAAAAGAATTGTAAGACAATAGTTCTCTCGAAAATATATACTGCTTAAGAACTTAATTCAGTTGTCTCTTACATTACACTGCCTCGTTGGTCGAGTGGTTAGCACACAGTTCTAACGTATAGCGACGTAATGGGACTCGGGTTCGATTTCGAGCCATGTCTGTATTTTTGGGTTGTAGTCGTTTATTAAAAATATTCGCAGTATTTATAACTTGTATTTTTATGTATTTCTATCGTCGTGTAACACCCTTAACGCAAGCAAATAATTTGCGTACTAGATCAATGTGTGTAATTTGTCCTGTGATATTATTATTTAGTTTGGTCAATAACCACGCCAATTAGCAATCCTCAGACAAGTTAACGATATAAAAATCTTTAGGTATATTTTGATAGTATGATTTTATAAGTATAAAATATTCAAAACATACTTTGTTTATTCTATGTTTGTAAATTAAAAGTTTATCAAAAATAGAACGTTGATTTTACTAATCTTTTATTGAGTCATGTTGTCATGTTATGATATTTAATCAAATTGTTTATTCAAAATGGCGTAAGACGATGTCACGTCCGCTACGTGTTCTTTTTATAAAAGACTATTATTTATCGTTTCTTTCGGATTTATAATTCATATTCTATAAAGTATTGTCAATGTATTTATTTTTATTCGTATTGTTTAGTTTATTATTTAATATCTATTATATCAAATTATGTGTGTATTATGTTTATGTATTAATGAGTAATGATTGGTAGGTATCTATGATTACAGTGTTTATAACTTTTTACCACCTATCTATATGCACTAGTTTTTTTTAATTTCCGAATAATATGGTTGTTTGGAAGAAATCGCATTTAGGCGATAAGACCGCCCTTTGTATTTCCACTGTGTTTTTGTTTTTAAGTTTAATTTAAAACTGTAATATGTATTTTATGTGGTATACAATAAAGTATATAAATAAATTTATTTCCGAATGGCCACTTGAAATCAGATCCAGGATTGATTATGTAGATAAATGAGACCCTGAATAGTACCTACCGAAAAAAGTCAACCGCGGGTCTTTCATAGTTCACAAGATATTATTTGCTGAATATTTTTTTGCATACAAATCGAAATGAACTTATGAATTTGATTTTGAAATAATAACTTTTTGAAAGTTTCGTCAAAATGTAAAAAAAACAGTGTTTTAAGTTATAAACTACAAACAAACGCAATTGAACTCTTAAATCGAAATTATTTTGTATGAAAAAATAAGTGAACAAACAACAAATTAAATTAATATAACAAACTTTATGATTATTATAACACGATAATTTCCAAATAAAAATAACTGATAACAAATTTGCAGTCACATTTAACAATTTAACTTACATCTATTTATTGAACTGTACCATTTATTTATCCAACTGTACCATTTATTCCCCCGACTGTAACCAGGTACATGGTCCGTTTAGGGGAACTGAACCTTGAGCAAGAGGACGAAGCCTCGCCAGTCGACGTACTCATCAAACATGCAATTAAACACGAGGAATACGATGTCGAGACGTATTCTAATGACATTGGCTTATTAATATTGGAACAGGAAGTGGAATTCACGAGTGAGTACTTTTACTAATACTTGAAGGATTGCATTAAAAATAAAATGTCAAATTAGTTCTTATTGAACATGATTATACATTATGTACGTAGTTTTAAAAATGTGTTCTGAAATATACATCATAATTTATTCATAAGTCGACGTCATATAAACTGATTTCATCCGAAATATGGTGGTCAGAGCATTGACATCATTAATCATCTCCGTCGCCTTTATCTATCAGCAACAATTGCTTACTTTATTTGGACGCCATTTTTTCGAATAATCTAGATAACTATTACAATATAAAATTATGAGACTAATTCATTCACAACCAGAACAATAGTTTAAATTGTTCGTAGTATTTTGTGTCTCACTAGTACAATAGTACTGAATTATGGTTTCGGATGTAAGGGATATCAGATATGCATATATACAGGGTTATTTGTAAATAATTGGCCACCTCTTACAGTCAACCTCTCTACATGAATCCGAACATTTGTTCTACGACTTTTTACAAATCTTAATAAATAACATAAAAAAAACGAAACAAAAAAAGTTTGTTTCCTCTTTTACTTATTACTCTGTATTTCGTAAGACGTTCTTACAAGGTCAACGCCCGATTTATTATTATATCCTACTACTATTATAAAGGCGAAAGTTTGTAAGTATGGATGTATGGATGTTTGTTACTCTTTCACGTAAAAACTACTGAATGGATTTGAATGAAACTTTACCACAATATAGCTTATACATCAGAATAACACATAGGCTATAGCTTATACATCAGAATAACACATAGGCTACAATTTTTGAGGTTTTTAATGTGAGGTCGTAAAAAAAACACTGACTGAATCCTACAAGATAGATCAAAACAATTTACTACAGTATTGTACAACTTAAAAAGGTCTACAAAAAAGTCCGTGATGGTATATGTTTATCTCTTAGGAATAACCCACAATAACCATTTTTTATCCTTTACTTTGTACGAGAAATAATGGCTTATTTACGAAGCGATTTTAAGCAATACAGTATTAATCCTTATCCAATTAAGTATCTTAAATACATTGTGCATTTAATAAAGATCACGTGTTTCCAAAGCGAAGAATCTGCATGTTTATGCTGAAGGAAAAAGATTGTTAAATGTAGTTTATAGGAGCATACTGCAGTAGCTACCTATAGGCCTGTGATTAGGGCTCTGCAGTGCTTAGTTACCGTATTTCTTACTTATTACTAGACTAGACGGGACGAACCTGAAGTCCACGCGAACGAAGTCGCGGGCAAAAGCTAGTATGGCCATATTTTAATCAATTGTTATTTTCAGATTTCATACGGCCCATCTGCCTTCCAACACGACCAGACCTACTCTCGAACTCCTTCGTTGATTACAACCCACTTGTAGCCGGATGGGGAAGAACAGTATTTAGTAAGAATAAAAACACACTGACTATTTACTATTTTTATGATTAACAAAATGCAAACCTATACATTGGACTATGAACATAGTTTTAATCTCAGTTAGTTAGTCAGATATCACAACGACAGATATCCGAAAGTATTTCAGTACCTATCCTGATATGTTATCCTAACTCTTAGGTCTGTGGCATACTGGAAACGTTATTGAACTTAAATTTTAAATAGTGCCTATATATCTCATTTATACATACATCTCATATAAATCTTACATCTCCAGAAGGTCCCGTCGCAAGTCACCTCCAAGTGACGCAAGTACCAGTTGTGGACAACTTAATCTGTGCGAAGTCATTCTCCGACTACCCCGCACTGATCGACGAGCGCGTGCTGTGCGCGGGGAGAGAAGCGGGGGGGAGGGACGCCTGCGAGGGGGACAGTGGGGGACCTCTCATACAACCTTATGTAGGTGTTAAACTATTTACAGGCTGTTTGTCTTATTAAAATTTTTTCATTATATATTTATTGTTTACTAGGTAGCTCATGAGGTTTTTTCACATCGATCTCATAATGAATACGTTTAAATTAAGTGTCTGTTTGTTGCAACACAAGTACTTCATTATGTAATTTATTAATATTTATTAAAGTGTCCTGTTTTTTTTGTGAAAATTGAACAAATTTTTAAAAGAGATTTAATATATTTATAACGTAATTTCTTATAATTTGATGTTTTTTTTCTAGTATGATCAGGAGACGAAGAAATCATATTACTACCAAATAGGGGTTATTGCTTACGGGCGTGGTTGCGCTCAAGCTGGCTTCCCCGGAGTCTATATGAGAGTCACATATTATTTACCTTGGATAAAAACATATATGTCCAAAAATATGGACTAAATTACACCTAATAATAGCTTTTATTAACTTATTTATTTGAATAATATAACCATGATCTCTGAAATGTTTGTTTTTTATTTATATTCTTTATAATTTTGTCCTATAGCTTGTAATCATTATCTGAATTAAAATTCTAATTAAGTGTAGCCACTGACTCGTGTTGTGATATCACGAGGAAAACATAATTACATGCATAATATCATCAATGTCAGCACATTCTTACATGCAAACTTTGGCGAATATTCATAAAAAATTGCGATGGTAACAAGTAGGTGGTAGGAGCTTCGAAACATTTGTAATATTTTAGGGTATATTAATTACCATTTCAAATATTCTTTATTTGTAATAAAAGTAATAAACAATATTGGTTATTTTTATTATAATACTAGGGGTCGCCCGCGACTTCGTCCGCGTGGTTTTTAGTGTTGCCGCCGAGTTCCATACAAAATTGATATTTAAAACCCTTAAGGGTGGAATTTAAAAATCTTTTCTTAGTACACCATTACATAGAATAACAAATGTATCCTCCAATTTTACTATCTGTACGACCTGGGGTTTAGACTGTATGCTATAACTAAGTCAGTCAGAACCTATTAGATTATATTAAATTTGCAGCATTTTTCATTGCTGCTTAACTTCTATTAGTTACAGCGAGATTATATATACTCTATAGCCTTCCTCAATAAACGGACTATTCAACACAAAAATAATTTTTCAATTCGGGCCAGTAGTCCCAGAGATTAGTGCGTTCAAACAAACAAACTCTTCAGCTTTATAATATTAGTATAGATTAATCATAAAACCGAATGTTTTTATAGTAATACTTATATTTGAATTGTACCAGTGATAACCGCACAACCTTGATCCGCCAATATATATTATTTTGTAAAGTGAAGTACCTAAGTCATTAAACTAAGAAACTTGATACGTTGCAGCGCCATCTATTGCCGAGTTGCAGATAACATAAACTAGTGTCAATGGTCAAATACCTTTTACCTGCATGTACCTAAAATTTTCATAATGATTTAATACGCAGTATAAAAGCGGAAAAATCCTGAATACCAATTTAAGTGAAAGTTTTATCATTTTTGTTTTGTCTTGAGATCAAAGCCATATAAGTAAGTATAAGACTGAAGAACCGAAGAAGAAGAAGAACAAGAGCATAGGTTAGATCTCCTAACTATACTTACCCAGTATGATTTCCAAGATACTGACAAAAACACACCTTTAGCGATGATAATGTTTTATTAGATCACTGGCACGAAAATTATATGAAACAAATTGTGACATTAATAACCGGCTTCCGGCTTAATCAATCAATATTGTGAAATTTCCTGATTACCTACCACATTGATTGATTGATTGACATACAAATCCATAACACTGTTATAATTTTTATATTATTTCTACTTATTAATTCTTCTGGAAAAGCTTAACAAACATTTAATTATTTACAGAATTATGAAAAAATACAATACAACAAAAATAATCTGAAAGCAACTAAGTCAATAGTCATAGTCAAATGTTTTAATAAATATTATTATTGGACGGATTTATATAACATTCAGACGACAATAAGAGATCTACATTTATAAGAATTTATTATAAATATAAGAGAGATAATTAATGTAGCTTATAAAGAGAGAAGCCTAAAAATAAAGTAAACTATAGCATATTATTTAGAGGAAGTACATCTTAATTCTAACTTACTGTAGTAGTCTGAACATGTCAAATTCCAAACTTTGTCTAAAAAAATTATACTGAATCATAAATTTTTATACACTTTATGATAAATTATTAAAATATAAATACTTAAAGATAAAAGCTGACAGGGCTTAGAAGGCATTATCTTGTTTCTGATCATCCTTTATTTACAACAAATCTATATAAAAGCTCTTTTTACGATAAAAAAATATAAAACAGTTGAGTATATTAAATTAACTAAAATGTTTTAAAACACATCAATTGGAAAAAATCCTAAAAACTGTAATTCACTTACTAACGCAAAATTGTAACTCAGTATTTTTACGCAAAAACTGTAACTTTTTATTTTTACGTTAAAACTGTAAGTGTTCATTCAGCGAGTCCTAATACTTGCTTCTGTAACCAGGGCACGAAGTGGGTAACTCTCGTGTAGATGCCTGGAAAGCCTGCTTCCGCGCACTTGCGTCCGAACGAAACCACGCCGGTCTGATAGAAGTATGTGGTGAACTTCACTGGATTGTACTGAAAGTCAAGAAATATTTAATAACACGATCGATAAAGTGGCATCCTACATTGTAATAGATTCTGAGACTATTACCAGGAACGGCAAAGTTTTTATAATTAATTTTTGAGTATACGATGTTAAACCCAAACCTTTCTCGATTTGAGTCTATAAACAGTCAAATAGCAACAGTTTGTTGTGAATATGTTTTAGTATATGAACATAAACAACAATCTTGCGTAATTTTATGTCAAAGCTATAAAATCATTATATTCAAGTAGCGTCAGTGGCGCTTGTCTAAGCAATATGAGTTTGAATCCTTTCTAACCAACTGTTTTAAAGATGGCTCAATTTTAAAGCCCAATATTTATGTTAAAAAAATTAAAATAACGAAAAAATGGACCACTATAGATGTGTTATAATATAACTTCTAAAGTTAGTAAGTCTGAGCAAGGTGCAAAGCTTATTGTCTTAATTGACTAAACTGTCTACAATACCAAGGAATTTATAAAAATTAAATACAGATAAAATAAAACAAACATATTTTAGACTTCCTCGCATGCCAGTATCAATATTAAATAATGAATATACTAACGTCTGGTTGCATCAAGGGTCCGCCGCTGTCTCCCTGGCAGGCGTCCTTGCCGCCCTTCTTGAAGCCGGCGCACATGACGCGCTGGTCGATGACTTGCGCCGTATAGCGGGCGTACGCCTTGGTGCAGTACGAGTTGTCCAGTACTGGCAGCTGCAGGACTTGCAGGTGTGTAGCTGATGGACCGCCTGGAACAGATCAGATTATTTTGATTATATAAAATACATAAAAAGATCTCGAAGAAGAAGAAAGAAGAAAATGGTATAATCCATTCTATTTCTTCTTGTTTTCCCCAATTATAGGTAAAGTCATATTTCAATTAGACAAAATTTTGTTTCAATTAAAACATCTTACATAAAAATAAAGCAAAAAAAAAATTGTATTAAAAATAATTATATAGTAAAATTCGTAACAATTAATTGTTAATAGCAAACAAACTAATCTAAAAGTTAATTAGTCACACAGTACATTTAAATCTAAGTAGACAAAGCATAAAAAAAATTAAAATAACTTACGGAATTCAGTGTCTCCCCAGCCAGCTATGAGTGGGTTGTAGTCCACAAAGGTGTTGGCGCGCAGATCCGACCGCGTTGGTATGCAGATGGGTCTTATTAGGTCTAAGTATAATATTTTTAAAATTAGTTCATTAAAGAGTTTGATGGCCTAATCGTTACTATATGTTGATCCAAAAGTCATGGGATTTCAACGTTGTAAGGGATTTTTGAGTTCATAAGGGATTGTTCGGAATTCAGATGTACTTTTTGTTCCTTATATTTGTAAAATGTCGATTAAAAAATTGTGTTCAAATGCTGGTAATACAGTATTTTTAAAGCAAAATATTTTTATTTTTCAAGACGTTGTTGCTTGTCAAAATCATTGTAACGAACAAGTATCGAAAAATATTCACTCACTAATAAACGAAATTGACAGTTGTAAATATTTAAATAAATAAGAACTCAAATGTCGGTAATCGGACTTTTTATTAATACATATTACATATATTAATTAAAAAAAATAGGTATACATTGCTCTTACGAGCCTTCGGACTATGGTTGCACGATTCAAATGGTAGGTCCGTTGAGAAAAACCGGCATGGATGTAATTATAAATATTATAATATACATACATAATACTTGTTTAGTACGGAGAGCAATTGCAACTGAGTTAGAAAAAAAAATTGTCTTCATTCATTTTACAAAGCAACAATAAAAAAAACAACGCTCAAAGAAACTCTATAAACTATTAGCATTTTTCTTTAAAATGAAAGGAACTAATATAAAGTTCTTAGAAATAGCTAGCGGTTTCTTTTCTCAAGACACATAAGAATGTGGTTAAACCAACCATGTTTGTTTGTACACTTAACTGTGAATGATCAATGAGTAAACCTATTCTTAAACGATAGTCCGTGTATTAAGATCTTGTCAATAATTTACTATAATATAATGATAATTATAATTCTCAATACTTACCAGTGAAATCCACGTCTCTTTCCAATATTAAAATCCCGATGTCATTCTCGAAGGAAGTTGCGTTGTACTTCTCGTGTTTTATTTTTTCTTTGATGAGAATGTCCATGGGAGTAGCGCCTTCATCATCCCGCGCGAGATCCAGCTCTCCGAGACGAACCACGTATCTTTATAAAGTAATATGATTAATTACAGATTAAAAAAATAGTTCTTAATGAAAAATATAAAACAAAACCGATGTATTGTATGAATTATGAATGAAAATCATTGCCAATTCGTCACGTTTAAAAAAGATATCATCTTTTTGAAATGCTTTATGGATTTATAAATAACAAGGTTAACTTTTTTTTCCGGATGATTATGTGTTATTATGTTTAAAATGTTTATACGATTATTGTTTCCAGCAATACAAAGTTATATCCGTTTTGTACTCGTCATTATTAGCCATATATCACACTTAATACGTTAGATAATTTTACTGTGTTTACCTCAATAACATAAATTATCAGATAGTAGTTGTGTCAGAAATATACTGTTTATATATTCAATATGGTTGTTTTTATTTTCATAATAGTTTAGATTTTCTTAACATATTCGTGATTAATATGAAAACATCTGTAAAAAAGATTCAAAATATCGTTAAAGAAAATTATATTCTCCCTTATTAATCGTATTATATGTTTTTCTAAGAGAGTGTATAATATCTAATTTTGTATTCGTATATGCGTCATAATTATATTAAAATCGAATAAAAGTTGATTAATGGCTAAAATCTTAATATGTTTTCGCGATAAAAACGAATTACAATAAAATTAACAAATATATATTCATAATAAAAAAAATCTTTTTACATACTTATGATGCCCAGTTATTTATTAATTAAATGCCTATTTTTATGAATAATTAGAGTACAAACAATATAATTACTTAAATTGTTGCCTTTACCTTAGCGTATTTTCTCAGATCTTAGTATAGTTATGAAGTATGTTGCCGTCAAAGTAAATACGCAATCATTATTGTATGTACAACAAACGGTAAACAATTCCAGAAGTAAAAGGACCTCTAGTAGCTGCAGTATTGTATTCTATCTTCTTATAAATAAGACAGGAGCCCTTCTTTCATAAGGTTATTTAACCTTGCCGTCAAAAGCGTACCTACTTAAAATTTCACAGACAGCACTATAAATACAACACTTTACGTACATACACGAGACTTTATCAAAACCTCTTGACATTATAACAAATAAAAACTTTCATGGACCTGTCACCAAACATTGGGCTCAAAAAAAATATTAATAATATTATCTCTACTCTGGTGGTGAATATTGCAGTCAACAAAATGGCGACCTTGAAAATTAAACGGTGGACATTTTCCAAATACATTTTTTTTTAAATGGCATGTTATTTTATTGGCATGTCGGCTGGCTACTTACAAATCATCCTCGCGGCTGTGAATGCAATGAGCGGCTGTGAGGACATGGTGCTGGGAGATCAGCGAGCCTCCACATAGCCAGCGTGTGCTAGCCCCCCGACGACCGCGGTAGCCTAGGAGAGCCATCCAGGGGAAGTCACCTGAACAAAATCATCCCATTACACTTCTACCAAGATGATGTAGTAGTTGGGGCGACCAACGTATTAATTTATATTTAGACTATCATTATGTATCTAAATAAACTTAAATGGCGTACGGGTTATATTAAAATAAGTGACGTATTACAAGTTCAAGTGTTAGTAAAACAAGTGAAATTTTCTTGTAAGTAATAAATGAATATATATTCTCACCAAGTTGTGCATTAACTCCTCCCACGACTCTGCTGAAAGAAGCATTAGAGAGTCCGCAGACCGGTGGTTCAGGGAACGCAGTTATGTAGTCTGAAGTGGGTAGTGACTTGCCTCCAGGTGCTTCCGTCGGCGGTACGGTTGGAGGGGCAGGGAGGGGACAGCAGACCTGGGAAAAAAGGCCGATGTTAACGGTAAGAGACATTTTCTACCGGCCAATCTTAGAAAAAAAATAAAAAATAAAAAAAAACAAAAAAAAATATTTTTTTTTGACATAGCGTTTCAACGAGTTTACATTTTTTTTAAATTTTGATGCTTTTGATCCCACATGACAGCATCTGGAAATTCCTTTGTCGATTTTATGCTCTTGTTTTTTTAATTATCTTTATTGTTTTAAAATAAGATACTATAAGCTAACAGTTTTCGTATTATAATAATGAAAATGAGGCTAGAATTACTAATTCTTAAATTATGGCTTAAACTCACTCAAGCAATCTAAAGGTCACGGCCAGCCGTCAACAAAAACGCGTTTTTAAACATTTTTAGGAAACGACTCTAAAGGAGCCTCTTAGATTATATTTTTTATGCTTGGCGAATTCTAACACGCTTTGGCGTTATCGAATAGAAAAAAAAATTTTATAACTAAATTCAATGCTTATTATAATAATATTGTAGCGAAATTAATCGAATCAAAACAAATTATAATCTATTCCGCTGTTAATAGTTTAATAAAATTTTATAATACATACTTATTTTTAATAAAGTTAAATTTGTAATTATTATTACAGAAATTATTCAAATACAAATATACCTACCCTACCCTATCATTGAAGGCAATGATAGGTACAGCTACCGTAGTAGTAAAGATTTTGTGTACCTTAGGATTGTTTCCTTCAAAGCCACAGTGAGCAGCTCTTAGTTGCCGGACAGCAGCGGGATTTGATTTTGCTTGCTGTAACAGTATCACGTAAGGTGCGCAGGTGATGATGGACACACAGCTGCCGATGCCGCCCTCCACTGTGGTGCAGGTCTCCTCTGAAATGATAAGAATAGTGAATCTTACCTAGAATAGTGAACCTTAGTGAACTAAGATTTATTTATTAGTTTTTTTTACATATGATGAATGTTAATAAAGTTCAATTTTATTATAATCAAGTTATGCAGTAAGGACTGCGTCACACTGAATACTGTTATTAATAATTAGTTACCAATAATAGTATAACTAAATTAAACAATGTTGTTTTTTATTAAAGGTTGGAATTATATAGTTTATCAATATTTAGAGCCTATTTCATAAAACAAACATGCATACAACAGAACATCATCCATATATAATAAACATAGTAATACTTTTGTTAGAGCCTAAACCCAAATATAAAACATGGATTTGTATTAAAATAATTAACGTTCTACTTTAACCGTTCACTGTTCGTTGTTAAATTGTCAATGTTCTTTAAACTGTTCTTATATTACTTGTTAGTTAGAAATATAATAACTAGTGGTCGTCTGTGGCTCCGTCTGCGAAGACCGCAGACCGCAAAGGCTCAAACATTTATTCGTCAATTTATTTATTAATTGGTGTCCCTTTGATTCAAAATTGATAATATACAGGCTATTGCCAGATACTAAACTTTGGAGAATGATTTTTTGAAAATTAGATAGCAATTAGATAGATTACGTTCAAAATACAAACCGACAAACTTACAATATTTACCTGTTTATAAATAGTGGTAAAGTAATTTCAAGGAATGTCTTTATACTATAATTTGAAATCGTATAAATTATAGATATACATACATAATATTTATTACCCGGAAATGACCTAGTTTTGCTTTATATGGCAACACTAACTCAAACAAAGGTTATTTCTGATCTTTTTAAATAATTAAAAACTAGTATTGTTGGCTAGTTAAAGCTTTGTATTTTTTAAATGACGTCAACCGTAACTGTTAAAACCTTTGTACATTCAAATTGAAGCCGATAACATTTTTGAATCATGATGACTTTATAATGACATCTGACATTAAATGACGTTTGTTATTTATTTTCAAAAATTGGCGTTATATCTTGTGCATTGTGTAATAAAAAAACAGGATTTAATTGTCTCTGATACAGAATTGAATACTTGATCTTGTCTTTTTAAAGTATAATGTCAACAAATCAAGTTTTCGGTTATAAAACAAATATCAGTTTATGATTGGTTGTATTCTGCTTAAATTCGCAATATGTATAAGGTATGTATGCATGTAGGTATATGGATATATAAAAAAACCACAAACAATGGCGAAGTGACAAAATTCTCACAGATTCTGAGTTTTACTTCGAGTCATATCACAATATAAATAATTATGTATTCCTGTAATAATATCATGCAGCTATTAAAAGGTTTTCATTGAACATATCATTTTATATAGTTTTTGCTATACTGTATATTGTTGTTTATTTATTGTGATTAAGTTATAAGTGAATGTATTTGAAGATATTCAATAAAAATACATCTTGAACTTTATTGGAGAAGTTAACGTTCTCGTTCCATTTAACCCTATAAGGTCAGATCTGTTGAAATCATTCATAAATTGAATGAAAATATTATGCAATTAGATGAAGATACTCAAATAAATAGTTTTCTATATAAGGTCATTACAACATAACAGTGTTATCCGACTTCGGACTGACGACGGCCTTGAGGTATACCGTATGAGGCAAATAATTCATTTGATGGTCAGAGAGGATCTATTGTAAGATGTTTCTGATTATTGATTATTAGTTCTTCAAATAATAATGTTTCAATTAATTACCGTTTCTGAGTAATAGGGAATATTCATGTTTTTTTTTTAATACGCTTTTATTAGCTTGGGTTGTATGTATGTATGTATGAATGTAACGGAATCTTTGAACTTAATTTTCACCAGGTTCCAGCGATCCGATTAAATTGAAACTTTGCACACGTATCAAGGACTGATGACAATGCAATAATTTGATAAAAGTTTCCACTTATCCTTAAAAAATAAAATAAAAAAAAATAATAAAATAAACAATAGTTGCAAAATAAACAATAGTTATTTTTTACTTAAAGACGACAGAAGAAGCTTGACGAGAGGAGTGCAAACATTGTCTGAAACTTGCGACCCAGGAGTAGGTTTAAGGGGCCCTTATACCTACATAATATTATACCTACATATATTATATAATTTTGGAGCAATATTACACATCATGAAGTGGGCGTTGGCGCTGCGCCGCAGTTTTTAACTTTTGCAGTTGTCAACATGCATCTTGTTAATGTGATACTTGTATTTTGTTTCAAATTAAATAAATAAATAAATAAATAAATTATGCACAAAAACGCTCGCCTTCAACCTCTACACTCCTCTCCCTACCTAATCAAATTTGGAATGAACCTACTAATGCCGTTTTTGAAATACGTTCTAGAAAAGAACCGGTCCTTGTTCTAGAAAGGCCAAGGTCTTTAAGTAGGTTATAGACAGATTTTGCTGATATACCTCTCGCTCCCACTTCTACCGCGTATAAACTAACTATAAATTTATTCCTGGACAGTTCGTTGATAAGTTCATAATACCTACTTATTAAACTTGAATGTGTGATCCCTGGGGATGTTGGTTTTTCAGGGAACAGTAAGCTCCACAAGTATCACGCGCCTTAGATGTTTAGAATACAGGAATAAGTCCGGTCTGGATGACGAAACACAAACATTCCCAGGGATTTTGTAATGTTTTTCATACTTGTCCATCATGAGAGTCCAATCAGGAGCCGTACCTAAAATTGAATGAAGGCCTTTTTTTACGAATTCTACAGATCGTTTGATGGTTGTTATACCCTTCTTCGCTCTTGCTATTGAACGCTTCCCGAATAATTTCTAATACTTTATCGTGGCGCTGCGAGTATTGACCTTTATCTAAAAGTACCCTACACCCTACTAATAAGTGTTTAGCGGTTCCTACTGCGTCCCCACAGATGTTGCAAGACTTTTCGGTGGCTTGCTTTCCCCATCTTACTAAATTACTTTGATCTGGGAGAGTCATTTGGAATGCATTAAGATAGAATTTTAATAATGCTGGGGACCAATCATAAATTAAGGTGCACCACTTCAAAGCTAGTGGAATACAAAAATCACCTATGGTTCCATCCTATATACCCATTCGTTTTGAATTTCTAGGCTCATGGCTTGGACTCGGTAGTTATCGTTTTCGTCTTTCCGAATAAAGGATCTTGTTATGTCTACGTCTTGAACTTTTCTACTTGATCGTAGCCCTACTTGATTCGTTTGAGCACCTATCATAATTTTTTTTATGGAAATGAGATCATTTAAAATGCTATCGACTGTTACATCCAACGATGCAGTTACGGCCTTGGTAATCGATTTTTTTTACCTAAAAATTTAAACGGAGCTGCTTCCGTAACCGTACTTATGCAGTGACCGCCTATTATAAGACCCGGATCGTAAGAGTTATGTAATCATATACGTCTTTATATCGTAGAAAAAAATATAAATAGAATTAAAAATACTATATATATTTCATAAAGTGAAAATTAAAACATTTAGTAAATTTGAGTCGTTCATACGCCGTCATTTTGCGCGCGTTTTACGTGACGTCAAATGACACGACCAGGGAATGTTTACTCTAAGCGTTTTAGTTACTTCGTACATATTTTAATTGATGTACAAATACATAGGAGAAGACAGAAACCATCTTACAAGTATTATATAGTTTCAGAGTGCAAATAATATTAGAAAAACACCCGACAAAGTGTTTTTTGTATTCCAAGAGATGCGAAAATACAAAAACAATGGTGTATGTAAATAAGTAAGTAAGTAAGTAAATAAGTTCTAGAACTGCCCATATGTCTATAATGTCTGTGATATTAATCAACCAGGACTCAGTACTTTTCCTATTAAATGTAATGATCACAAGGCAGAGCTTTGCTTTTCGCATATTGAAGAAATTACTGAGTGACTAAGCTGTGCAAGTCAATATTAAATCAAAGTACAGAAGTAAAGGTGTCAATGTAAATATACCAACTGAAAATATAATGTAGCTATGTCACCATTTCATAATTCAACACACAATATTGGAACTTTACCAGTAAAACTATCCGTTTTAAAAAGTAAATTATTTACTGAAAAAACAGCTGATACTTTTATATAGCATCTTATATCTTCTATATCTGCTGATTATTAACCAAGTTATTTATTCGAGTCAAGTGAAGAAGAAAATGATTTTAGAATTACCTAAACAATCGTATCATTTAATAAAACTTTTAAGCACGAAAATATAGGTTTAAATTATTTATTTTTCTCAGACACACTAATGCCACAGTATGAACTTCGACGTTGATAATTGGAATGGTGTGTCAGATGACGTCACATTTCCTTTCGATCAATGGTGGCGCGTTTTGGAAGTTTGAATTTCGCTCCCTAAATTTACACTTTTCACAAATTATTTTATGGCGATAAATAGTTAGTAAATAAAAAAACCTTTTATTATAATAAGATGATAATAAGTATTCGAGAAAAAAATATTTGAGACCATTTAAAATTTTATGCATATTCCATAAAATGTAATTGACCAAGTAATAGCATGCAATGTGGAGTAATATACCCACTACGAATACAATGACTAACTATTATATTTACAATTTTATTAAAATTATAAAGATACGTTATATTTTTTTATTAAAATTAAAGAATTATTTTAAATAATTCAAAAAAATCAGTCTCAGTCTATTAAATGCGTTAAAATTTTATGTAAAAACAAACAAATCTTAAAATTTCCATATTATAATTGTATGTACTTACTGTGTAAAATTTAAATATCGTACTATTTCTTCTATACCTATTAAGTTTTTTTAACTCAACAAACTAACTTCCATGAGATTTTGTTTAACTTTAGATATATCTCAAACATAAAATTAAATTTAGAATGAAAAATTCATCGATGATTCGAATACTTACCAGTATTCGAATTCTAAAAGCAAATTCGAATCCTGTCGGAAATCGTCCCATCGTTCTATCAATTGAGCTACCTTATCACTTACCCGCCTTAAAAAATGTAGTACAATATAACTATCCCTATCAGAACGGAGGTGAGTGGTGACATTTATTAGCCCTCATAGAAATTTTGAAACTTATTATTTGTTGTCTATTCAAATACACATAAATTTCCGCAAGTCAATAATGATTCCGCAATAAATGACAGCGCGACAATAGCGTTGTATAAAAAAATATATTTACTGCTAGAAAAGTCCGTAATTATGACTGTATTTTTGAAAGAAAACGTTAATAATGTGATTTTGAATATGACAGCTCTCCTGTCACATGTTTGTCTTTAAATTCATTAAAAGTTATATAATTATATTATACAAAGAATTGAATTGAAATTAATACCTTTGAGGTATCAACGCAATAAATTGATTAAACAACAGTGCAACCTTTGTTAGTAGACCATCTAACCACCAAATTAAACGATATAAAATAACTTAAAAATAATTAGTGACAACTTACAACAGTATGGAATTAGTAGATTTCCTATTTACCTTTAATATTTGTAATACCAATGTTAAAATCATTAACCTTACGAACTTATTTAAATAATTTTAGTTATATTATCCGGCTACCAAAACATGAGTAAATGTTATGACAATTATTATGAAAATCAAAAGAATTACTGAATATTCCTAGGTTAAAGTTGTTTCTGGATTCAAAAGCGGGAACAGGAGAGTCTGGATCGAACACTGGTCCTGAATGCATTCCAGTGATCAACATTCCATTGTTTTCATTATTAGGTGGTTCTATTCCAAAAACTGGTCCATTTTGTTGGCCAGAAACTAAATTACCAGAACCTCCAATACCAACATTCGGTAAATCTTGACCAAAAACGGGTCCATTTTGATGACCAGAAACCAAATTACCGGAACCCCCAATACCCACATTAGGTAAATCTTGACCAAAAATCGGCCCATTTTGTTGGCCAGAAACTAAATTGCCAGCACCTCCACTACTAACAGCTGGTAAATCTTGACCAAAAACCGGTCCATTTTGTTGGCCAGAAACCAATTTACCGGCACTTCCGATGCTAACATTCGGTAAATCTTGACCGAAAACTGGTCCATTTTGTTGACCAGAAACTAAATTACCAGAACCTCCAATACCAACATTCGGTAAATCTTGACCAAATACTGGTCCATTTTGTTGGCCAGAAACCAATTTCCCGGAACCTCCATTACTAACATTCGGTAAATCTTGACCAAAAACCGGTCCATTTTGTTGGCCAGAAACTAAATTACCAGAACCTCCAATACCAACATTCGGTAAATCTTGACCAAATACTGGTCCATTTGGTTGACCAGAAACCAATTTCCCGGAACCTCCATTACTAACATTCGGTAAATCTTGATCAAAAATCGGTCCATTTTGTTGGCCAGAAACCAATTTATCAGAACCTCCAATACCAACATTCGGTAAATCTTGACCGAAAACCGGTCTATTTTGTTGGCCAGAAACCAATTTATCGGAACCTCCAATACCAATATTTGGTAAGTCTTGACCAAAAATCGGCCCATTTTGTTGGTTAGAAACTAAATTACCGGAACCTCCGATACCAACATTCGGTAAATCTTGACCAAAAGCCGGTCCATTTTGTTGACCAGAAACTAATGTAACAGGGCCACTATTATTATAACTTGGTGCTTCTGTGCTGATGGTAGTAGGGCTATAATGTTGTCCAGAACCTAGAATGCTTCCATCATTATCACTATTTGGCAAATCATGTCCAAAAGTTGACCCAGTTTGTTGACCGGCAACTAATGATCCAGCGCCTTCATTTACAAAATTAGGTGCTTCTGTGCTAAAATCGTTACCAATGTGTTCTCCAGCTACTAAAGTGCTTTCACCATTTTGTATATTTGAACCGAAAATTGGCCCAACCTGCTGTCCAGATACTAATGCATTAGTGCCATTATTTTCAAAATTAGGTGCTTCGGTGCTGAAAGTGGGAACATGGTTTTGTCCAGATACTAAAGTGCTACCATTGTCAGTGTTTGGCAAATCTTGACTAGAAATTGGCCTAGTCTGTTGGCCAGAAACTAACGTGTCAGGGACACGGTTATTAAAGTTTGGTAAGCCTGTGCCAAAGACGGGGTCATTTTGTTGCCCAGGAATTAAGTTACCGAAACCTCCATTGAGTACACCATCACCAAAAGCTGGGCCAGTGTGTTGCCCAGATTGTAAGGACTCTGTACCACCTTTTCCAATATTAGACACCTCCGAACCAAACACTGGTCCATTATGCTGTCCTGAAGTTAGCTCTCCTTCGTTTGTGAAGCCTGGATTATTATTATCAAATCCTGTATTCGAGGGTACGTTATTAGCTGAATTTCCGAGATATCCAGAATTGTCTGGTTGGTTAGGGAATTGTGTCTGATCTTGGCCAGGAAACCTGACGTTATTTGAATAAGTGTTCTGGTTGGGATTCGTTATAGGTCTGTTTTGAAATGGAAAAATATATGCGGGATTGCTGAATAGATTTTCTCGTTCGAGTTGAATAATTTTGCTAATGGTACTAGTAATTCTGCTTGGGTTAGGGAAAAGGTTTTGGGAGAATCCAAACGTTGATGGGTAGCGCCGTTCCTCACGGGTCGGGAAGAACCCTATAGAAGATAATTTATATTATTCATTAGCTTAATAATTGCTACTTCAAACAATGAGTGTGTATGTGTGCTTATTGATAAATACTGTGCCATCGTGATGTACCGAAACCAATGACACAAATTAAATGAACACAAAACCGTTCGATATTTACTCAAAAATCGAACAAGTTGTAGTCCTAATCACCAGATTATATTCTAAGATACATTAAAAAATATTATTTTTAAGGGCACTAAATTATTATTATTATTATTATTATTTAAATTACTATATAATTACTAAATATTTTGTATATCTACATAATTATATAAATATGATCTAAATAATATCTTTATTTGGAATTATAACAATTAATACATTTCGGATAGAATGATAAGTATAAAGTCACAATAAAATAACTTATTATTACTGATATTCTAAATGTCTGTTTCCAATAATTTTACATCATTGATTGCTGTATTTTTATGATCTCATGTTATATTTGTAAACACTATGCTTAAGTTGTGCTAAAAGTATACATTGGCTACTTAAATATAGAAAATAAATATATTTAAGCTCAAGTCACACTGCAAACTATACTGACATAGCTTAGCTTACGGTTTAAAAACGTAGGTTACGTAGGTTTATAATATGTAGTGACCATATAATTCATCTAGTAATACCTTAGCTCTGTAGATGTAAAGATATCGAAGTTATTAGTGTAAAGCTAAAATTAGTTTAATTTACGATGTGGCTTGCGATTTATAATATCTAACTATATATATAGATATAGTTTTAGAGGTAAAGACATTCAGAAACCTGTTGGTCATGTTTTAGTTGGTGATACGTATTTGTATTTATTAATTTATTTGTTTTTAATTGAACTATAAGATATTAATGACGGAACAAATCAAAAAACACTCTCAAGGAGATAATGACAAATGTTATTTTCAATTCCTGGTATTTTTTAATTTGTTTTCAATTACAATTGATAAACGGGTTTAAATCACTGATTCAACGACAAAGACGTTAAAACTTTTGATACTTAAACTCTATACAACTTTATTCTATTATATATGCACATTTTATAAATACACATATATATATATGTATATATTTATATGTATCTTTATTCACGTTTCTTATCTTTATTTATTTACGCAATACTTCCTTAATGACTACAACGAAATTAAATTAAGCGCTTCAAAAGAAATTAGCTCGAGTGTTTTCTTTTTATAAATTATTTTGTTTTTTTTTTAAGAAAATAAAACCATTTAATTTCGTTTACTTCGAGGCCTTTATATACCTAAATTATAAAATAAATAGTTTGTATATGCATAACCTTCGTGATTTATAAAAAAAACATGTAAATAAATCGTAATAATATTTAATGATAATGAATATTAATGAACATACAGAATTGATTTGAAAACCAATCAATGTATACAAAAATAATGTTTTAAACTACCTTCATAAGTTGAGACTTAAAATCAAATTGTATCTATTTCAAAATATATAATTAAAATCAACAAAATACTAATATTAAATATAAATATATTTATTAACACCTATTAAGACCTCTTAAAGATTTTTATTATTACATAAATAAAACTAACGAGACTATCTTAAACTTACAAAATATTGTAAAAAAAAATAATCAAAAGGTTAATCTGGAAAAAACCATCTTGCATAAAAAAATAGATATTAGTATGAAGCGTAGAAAAAAAACTTCCTAAATTATTTCAAGAACCCAAACAAACTACAGCGTAATAAAAAAAATAAAAAAACTCACGGAATTGACACAACACTATTTGGAAACACAAACAGATACACAAAATGTTTAACGAACCACCCGCCATTTTGTCACAAACTATTTCGAATAAACTTTTTGGTACAAACCACGCTCGCACTGCGCTCGGCCAAGCTGTGGCGTGATCTTGACCAACTTTTAAATATAAGTAGCGACATCTACGTCATACATTGACTATTTAGCGGTCACAGCAATGACCGGAACTTACTTCCAAGGGAGTCAAATGGAAATCCCGAACTAATTAACAATATCTTGTAATTCCAGCATCCCCCATTACTAATGCTTTGCTCTAAGTCCGGTTGCAAATTTAATCATTTTTAATACACTAAAGCGTATAATAAATAGTAGTAATAACTTATTGTTCATTGTTTACAATTAACACAATAAGTACCTACATGTCAGCCTTTTACAAATGTTTTAAATTGTGGTCAAGATTGGTTTAGATATTGATGTAAATAGGTATAATTAAGTTAATCCTAAGGATAAAACACTTTACAAGTTGAGTGGTACTATATGTATGTATGTGTTTGTATATGTATATGTGTATGTATAAATGTGTGTACGTGTATATGTATGAATGTGTTTGTGTGTAATTTTGATGAATGTGTTTCCTATGTAAATAAGTCAGCATCCAATTATAAGACGAGCTAGGGTCTTAATGCCAGCGCTTTTGATACATTTTTATATCAACATATACTAGGTCGGAAATATGTAGTTACAGATAGTTAATTTTGAGACATGCCTTTTTTTCTACGTATTTAATAAAAAAGTAATGTCACAAAAAATCTGTACATTCATTATAATGTAAAAAAAACATTACTGTTATCAGTACCTATATGATTCATAAAATAAAAACTACTGGACGGAGATTTATGAAATTTAGTTATAGACTTTAATCTAGTCAGTTCGATAAAAAATCTTTCCAGAAGCTCATAGTTAGTTTTCGTTGGAAAAGGAGGGTATGGGGTTTTATATGAAGTAAAAACCGAAATAACAATACTCATTTTTATATATTTTGGTTTATGTAAAAATAGATTATTAGTATTAGCTACATTGCATCGCGTAGAATACTTTGAGAAATTAATTAAAAAATGCAAAAACAAGATAAATAAATCTAACGCATAGGAAGCATGTTTCTAAACAATTGTGTCCATACACATCATTATTTCGATACACCAATTAACACTGATTATAAACATCAAATTATTGTTGTGATTTAATGAAATTAGGGCAATATAAAAAACTTGCCCTAAATCCTATGCTAGAAACCATGCTATAATTAGGTATATGATTTAAACTAATGAAAATAAACGAAGATTCAATCTCAAATGATTCATTACTACACAACATACAATACTACTTCTCAACCGGTTTTGTTACTAACTACGTGATGCATTTAATATTTAAACTATTAACACAGATCGTGTTTGGAGAAATATCAAGTTTGGATGTAATATTTAATATTATTTTTATAATATTATATTCGTTTTTAAAATGATTTGATTTTGGTGTATAGTTTGGAACAGGTCTTAAGTATGTAACGAGTTGAGATGAGGAACGGAAGTGCAAACTCGACAAAGACTAAAGTTATTATTATAGCAATAATAACTTATTAAAATATGTATTATATTTACGCTTTGCTTTTAACTACTAAGATATTAATAATAAGTATTCATATAATGTATTCACAGAAGAGATCATTACAAGTTTTACATTTCATTGAACACCTTCATTGCACATCATTAAGCAAACAAACAAAGGAAAACCAGCAAATAACCTTACTAATTAATAAACAATATGTATATAACTCCAATTGTAAAGTACTTGACCATATATGTCCCACTGTTGGGCACAAAATGAGAGGGAATAATGAAAAGGGAGCTACAGAAGAATGGATCGTACTCCGTCCTGATTCTCTACTGTGGCCTGTGGGATACATATCGTAAAATTTCTTAATCGAACCTGGGATGATCA
Organism: Napeogenes inachia; assembly: GCA_959347355.1. Classification (NCBI taxonomy): domain Eukaryota; kingdom Metazoa; phylum Arthropoda; class Insecta; order Lepidoptera; family Nymphalidae; genus Napeogenes; species Napeogenes inachia. Next base: position 22,475,182 of record OY365792.1, on the reverse strand, counting down.
GCTCAAATGCTTGGTCAGTTCTACAATAATAATGGTAACATTTCTACAGAAAATATTAAAATGTTTAATCATACATTAATAGCCTAAAGTCGACGCAAAAGATAACGTTTTTTTATTAAAGATGTGGCCTATTCTTATTACATCAAATTCAGACGGTATCACAATACATAAACATAAAAAATATTAATTTAATTAAAGTTTAAATATATTTTTTTATTTTTAAATAAAATATATTTAACTAATATATTGAAAATTATTAAAAAATAAACTGAAAATATCTGTTCATTTAATATTATACATACGATATTGAGCAAAAACTTCGGATGTTCATATTCTCTTTATTCAATAAGGATATCTATTTTTTACTTTTTAATAGTGTTAGGAGAATGTACAACCTCAAGTAACCAACCGCAATAATTAACAGTTCTGCTACAATACTCGTACCTACGCTAACAACAGAAGACTCATTTTATCGAGGTTATTCCCCAGCGTTTATTCTGTGTTTAATTAACAGAATGGATTTTTTTTCAGATTTATGACGATATAATGAGTGTCGGAATATTCTTGATTATTATTGGTTTATTCAGCGTGAAAATAATAATATAGTGTTATTCAAAAATACCAAACGAAATTATAACCAAGAACTTTATCGAGCAATTAATAAATATTTTTTGGTATATCTACAAGTTATAAAATATGTTTTATGCTTTTTGTCTCATTATTGCATAATGCAGCTAATTTTTTAGTAATAGTACACTCACCTCTCAATCTAAGCTTTTGCAGCCTCTTGCTTCCTTTCACTACGATCTTGTACTTCCTCTTCACGTTGTGCACTTGATTTGGCGCGTAATTTCTGTTATATACGTAACTAGTCTTATTAAAACCATTTCTGGAGATATAATGACCTTCAAAACTTGGGTATTGATAGCTAACGTCATGATTTGAGTGACCCTGTCCATACACAGGGTAGTGACCGTCCACAGGGTAGTGAGCGTCCACAGGATAGTGAGCGTCCACAGGAAAGTTATGGGCAGGATAATGATTATAGCATTTCTTATAGCCATGGCCGTAACTTGGAACGCCATATTGATAATCATGACAGTTGTTATCATGCAATAATGTTTGTAACAAAGCGTCGTAAGCTTCGTAATATTCTGGAGAGTGGGTTGGATGGGGGGGTTTATAAACGAAGGGGGTGTGGAGACACTTATTGGAATTCTGGGCCAAGATAAGCAGCACAGGAAATGATTGGATGATGCTGCAAATTGTGTTGCCGTCGATAGTCATTTTTAAATATATTAAACACAATTTTTAGCAATTATTTCTCCTCCTACAGTACCTAATGTTTGGTAATAAAATTACGCTACTGACGGACAGACTGAGTTATCCTATGGAACTGATATAACTGAATAAATATACATTTTGAAACTTTGGTAAGGAAACTGGGTCATCATAATAATCTATCGCGATATCCATCTAAATTCATTGGTATATCGCAATAAAGGAAATACACTAAACACAATAAACGATGCATGACGTATAAATTAATAATTACTTATTACAAATATATGATTCTAAGTTCCAGTTCAATTAATTCTATTGATCATTGACTAACCTCAATGCGATTCGTTTTACGTAACCTTCTTAATTTCTTGATAATATACTGAGTTTAATCAGAATACCTACTTCATGAATATGTAATTTTGTTATGTTGAAGTTATATGTATTATGAATAATATAATATATATTTTTTATTTCCGTTTGGAACCATGCTTTTTTGATTTTAGCCATATTTTAATTTAAAATGTCCATGTTACAAAAAAAAATTGTTATATTTTTTTGTAACATGGACATTTTAAAATTTAAATTGTAATATTTAAAATGCAAGTTAATAATTTAGCTAAAAAAATGTTTTTTGTAAAATTTGTCGCATATTTTTTGTCCCTATTATAACAATATATGGTCTAATGTGTTTTTTTTCAATGTGTTAATTGAATTCTGTACCAGGAAAAATACATTAGATACGTCATTGATTTAATATTATTGACCTCGTACCGCGTACGAGTGGCGAGAGTACAAAAAATCATGTAGGTACTATTCTAAGATTTTTTAATTTCTAATTACTATTTAATATTTCTTTCGACCTAATATAGAAAACGTATAAATAAATACACTTAACTAACAATAAATGGTGTACCTATAATAATAAAGTTTAGTTTTTATACGGACTATCGTGATATAATATTTTATTTTATTCATGAAATATTATGACTAATATGGAATTATATTTATGAAATATGTATTACTTTCCTACATGATCTGAAATATAGGTACACAATTTACAGATTCAGCTCAGTTTGCAGTGTCCATTTTTGTTTATTTCTAGATTTAGTAAGATGTTTTTGGTGCTTCTTAAAAGATGTCTACGTTTAGGAAAGAGAGGACAACATGATATTACATAAAAAAATATTTGAGTATTTTTAGTGGAATATACATATACATATTTTTATTTTCTTCTAAATAAGGCAATTTTTGGTGTGATTTGATGGGTATCTGTGATGTGAAGATAGAAAACGCATTTTACAACCAATTTTGATGAAACTTTGGATTTGTGTGCTATATTTGCCAGCCTCAAAACGACTAGTTTTAATTACACAAAAACTTAAAAAAATAAATACCATCATCTACACGTATTTTTTTTTTATTTTTTTTTTTTTATTTTTTTTTTTTTTTATTGTCTGTCTATGCTGTTAGCCCTGTTGGCTATTACAGCGTCACCGGGGGAGCGGGTGGGTCTGGAGACCCACCCTTAACAAGGGGGGGCCAGATGGGCCCCCATGGGGAACGACGTCCCGAGGGCGTCTCAGATTGAGACACGGACCTCGGCTCGGGGCGTCGTTAGTCAGGAGGGAAGCTAAGGAAATTTGGACACTAGCGTCCTCCGACGGCAGAACGCCGGAGCAACGGAGCACTTACTCAGTTGGGACCTCGTCTATACCGGTACAGACGGTGTGTGTCTGTATGTTGTGTGGTGTCAATTATGCCTACGCGTACACGTTATTACCTACTGTGAACGCGTCGTCGGGGTCAACGAGTACCGACTTGGGTCTTCTTTTTCTGACTAAAGTAGTCTTACGTGGTCTATACTCTGCGGCGTCAGCCACCAGTGGGTTCGGGTGTCGCTCAGCACGTTCAAAGTACTTTTGGGAAAGCCCCTTGAAGTACTGAGCGATGGTCGGAAGGTCTAAATCTCTATGGAGATCGATATTGCGTACGAACCACGGCGCCCCGGTTGCAATCCGTGTAAACCTGTTCTGAATCACCTGAAGGGGTTTCAGATTAGCGTGCGCAAAAGCGGGACTCGCATAGGACATGACGGAACGTATGCAAGCTTTGTAAAGTGTCACCTTATTGCGAAGGGACATTTTACTCCGCTTGCCTAACAGCGGATATAAACGACCTAATATGTAGGCCGCTCTGCTACGAACGGTCCTAATATGCGCAGTGAAAACTAACTTTCTATCTAACGTTACTCCTAGGTATTTTGCCTCGTCTTTCCAAGGTATCGGTTTATCAAAGAGTTTGATTCGCGGGAGGATCCTTGGGGGGCCCCTTTCGAAGAGCACCGAAACGCTCTTCTCAGGGTTTACCTCGATCCGCCATTTCCGCAGCCAACTCTCAAGGGAGTCGACTGCGGATTGGAGACGTTGGTATATCTCCCAGTGATCCTTAGAGGACGTGTAAAGCGCGGTATCGTCCGCGTACATGGCAAGGTGCACTTTAGATCGCGGTCTAGGAATATCGCTAGCGTAGATGGAGTAGAGGATGGGCGAGAGAACTGAACCCTGGGGAACACCCGCCCTGATGGGGCGGGGAGTTGACAGAACGCCTTCCACTCTGTAGCGAAAGGAGCGATTCGACAGGTAGTCCCGTATGATGAGTACGAGTCTGTCCGACACCTTGAACTGGTATAACTTGTACACCAGTCCATTGTGCCAGACCCTGTCGAACGCCTTAGCTACATCGAGGAAGAGCGCTCCTGTCCTATGCTTCTTGGCCCTCACAGTGGCCCCTATCAGTATGTGCTCCGTGAGGCGTTGCACCTGATGGGAACATGAATGGTTGGCTCTAAAGCCGAACTGCTCATTTGGGATGATTTTGAGTCTCTCGACTTCCGATCTGAGTCTACAGAGGATGATTCTCTCATATACTTTCCCTAAGGAACTAAGAAGACTAATGGGACGGTAACTACTAGGCAGATGCCGGGGTTTGCCCGGCTTATGGAACCCTATCACTATGGCCTCTTTCCACTGGGCCGGAAACGAGCAACCGGCCAGTAGAGCGTTAAAAATGGTAACCAATAGGTAAATTAAAGGAGGCGGAAGAAGCTTTATCACTTTGTTAGTGATCCTATCGGGACCTGGCGATTTCTTGACGTGAAGCGCCCTAACTATGGACGTCACCTCGTCTAGGTTCGTTTCCTTGATTGGCGGACCGGCCGGTGGCTGAGAACACATTATATTGACCGATTTGTCGACTATTTCGACATGATCGCGATCAACGGATTGAGCAGACAGACGGCACTGGCTCTCTAGACTGTCGGCTAAGCACTCAGCTTTGTCAGGGTCGTCAAACGCGATGGCGGAGTTAGGTCCAACCAAGGGAGGCATATCTGAGACAGTGTCCGCCTTTAACGCTCTCTGCAACCGCCAGAATGCCTGGTGTGTTGGAGAGAGCGTCGCAAGCGTCCTATCCCAGCCGCTATCTCTGAAGTCGTCGAGAGCTTGTCTCGACTCCCTCTGAAGACGGCGCAGCCTCCGTCGGTTGTCATCTGTCGGGTATCGGTCATGGGCTCTAATCGCGGCGTTTTTACGGGTGATGAGAAGTCTAATGTCCGGAGGGAGTGCTCGGTAACCCTCGAAGTTCACTCGGACCTCCCTCGAGGACTTTCCTATGCTGTCTACCAAATGTTCTGTGAAGTTAGTCGCGGCTGAGACAGCGTCCTCGACCGATGTAAGCTGGTCAGGAATTTTGTCGAGGTGCGCTGGTACGGGGGAATGGAGTTGCTCTCGAAGCTTCGTCCAGTTAATAATTGTTTTGGTCGCGGGTTCCCTAAGGGGAGGAAGTCCTAGCTGAAATAGGACCGGTCGATGGTCAGAGTCTAGCTCGGATAGCGTCTCGATAGAACGTAACTGGAGTGTCACGCCCTTCAAGAGTACTATGTCGAGCACGTCGGGTCTGTCATGTCGGAAGTCTGTGTCGCAGTATCGCGTGGGACTCAAAGGCGCGGTGATCTCGAAGTCGAGACCAGCCCTGTAACTTAGCCTATCAAGGAGATTTCCTCTACTGTTTGCGACAGCGGAGTTCCAGCGGGGATGTTTGCAATTTAGGTCGCCAGCCAGAATGGTTGCGTTACCTAATTGGAGTAAGGACTTAAGGTCCCTTTCAACTAAGGCTTTATTGGGAGAAAGATAGACGGATGCTAGTACGATCGACTGATGGCCGGTCATACCCACCTGACATAATGACGCTTCTACGTTGACTAGTTGGGGCGGATCGAGCGGAGTGCAATGAAGAGACCTTCTGTAATAGATGATGGTTCCCCCCTTCGCGGTTGCCCTATCGTTCCTAACGAGACGGTAATTTGCGATGCGCGGATCACGATTACACGGCTTCAGAAAGGTCTCTTGTACTAACAGGACGTCTATCTGGTGCGTGACCACGAAGTCGCGCACTAGATCTATCTGCTTAAGTAGCCCGTTCGCGTTGAATGTAGCGACAGTCAGAGAGCGAGGTTTTACCCTTCCACGCGATGTCATCATGTTGACATCGTGTGTTCGTATATCGATTTGATTAGGACGGCGTGCTTGAGGAGCACTTCCATCCTCGCGGGAGGGTTCCGCGCGGAATCCCTCATTTCATTCGAAAAGACTAGGAGCTCTTCGATGTCTATTACACCGAAGAGGCTCGTGACGCAGGCGAGCGAACTCGCAACTCCGTCGGTGGAGTTACGAACCGGCGGCGGCGGCAACGACTGGGGGACGGGCTGTGGGATAATCCTCGGAGGCTTCACCCAAGCGTTCGCGATCGCGTTCGCGGGTGCCTGAGGGGCCTGGGATGCCTGAGGGGCCGCGGGCCTCCTAGGGGCTAGAGGAGCCCATGGAGGCTGTGCGAACCGAGGAGGATGCCTTGCCGGCTGTGTCCTGCGCGGCGCTTTGGGGCACCCGCGATAATTCGCAGGATGGCCCTTCTGTCCGCACAGGACGCAGCTGGGAGGATCCTCAGGGACCGGTCCCTTCCGCGAGCAGTCGGCTGTCGCGTGGTCGTCCAGGCACTTGACGCACCTTGGACGCGCGTGACAAAAACGTTGGGAATGCCCATAGAGCTGGCAGCGATGACACTGACCAGGAAAACCGCGACCGCGTGGAGGTTCGACCCTAAGGCCGGAGAGTTGGCAGACTGCCTTAACGTTAAAAATTTGCTTTCCTTCCGGGGAAAGCTCGAGATGGACGAGAACGAGATCGAACGGGACCCTAGTGGTCGCTCGGTACATGCGGTGCACCGAGATGACGGGGAACGATTGGGACTTAAGGTCCTCGAAAATCCGCTCAGTAGTGAGCTCCACGGGGAGCCCTCGGATGACCACCGTTAAGCGGCGTTCATTCTCTAGCGCGTAGGTGTGGTATCCGTAACCACGTTCGCGGAGGAGACGAGTCAGACCACGGTGGTCCGACGAAGACGCGGTTTGAACGCGGATACCGTCGGCGGTATTTCGGGCGGACGTGAAATGGAGCTTGTGCTCCGTCATAAGTGCGGACAGAGTGTCCCACTTAGACTTGTCCCTTATGTAAAGCGGCGGCGGCGCGGGGGACTTCCGTGGCGCTGAAGGCGCAGGCGCTGAAGGTGCCTCCGCGGGCGCTGAAGGCGCGGACGACGGCGACGCGGACGCGGGCGCTTCGGGCGCGATCGGCGCGCGTTCGCGAGTCGGGCCCGGGCCCGAAGAACGGTCGGGCGACGCGGGTTCGCTACTAGCGGGTTTTGAGGCCCGTTTTCGCGGGACGTTCGAGGAGAGCGCTTTCGTCGCCTTCCTCTTGGCCGATTTGGTCTGCACGGTCGTGAAACCGTCGTCCTCGTCAGCGTCCGAGGAAGGGGACGAACTCCCCGACTCGGAATCCGAGGCCGTCTGCTCCGTAGGAGTGCCGGCCTCGACCTCCATGTCGGAGGTGCTCTCGGTCGCGATCGCGGCGCGCGAGGTCGAGGGCGGAGACTCGATGCCTAACAAGACAGAGTAGCGCAGGCATAATTCAGGCGCAATTCCGTGGACCCAGCCAAAGAACTGCGACTTGGACAGATCTTCGGGTTCCGCCGCGGATTTGGGGTCCATGGTGGAGCCCGGAGATATGAGCCGTCCTCCCTGCGTGAGCAGGGAGGCGAGTGCCTAACGTGAACCCTATCGAATCTCTGTCAGTAGGTGACAGAGGTGTGCCTAATACCCTAACGACTGTGTACTTACACGACGCAGGCTATTACGACGAAGTCTTTGAATTGCGTTTCGTACCCTAACTAGGGCGACGTTGGACTTGTTGGACCCCTAAGCAGGCTCGCCGGCCCGCAGGTGTGCTTGCGGCGATGACTCACACACAAACACAATCACACCGCTGGCTTGCACACAATGGAGGTCGTTATCTTGACTGGCGCAGGTGTACGAACGGTCGGTGCAGGTGGTCGGTGCAGGTGGCTGGGCGGTCAGCGTGACGGCCCAGGTAGGTGGCGCGAATAGGCGGAGCAGGTAAGAGGGACATGTGTCCCGGTCGACTGCTCAACGGTGAATGCCCATCTACACGTAGGTATATATATTATGTACTCAAATTATAGCCAGACGAAAAACAATCATATTCTTTTAAATATAAGTATATTATATATATAGTAATAAATAAGATGCAGCATATTTTAATTAGTCACTGAAAATGTTTATTGTAGCTATACGTTAGTAGCTCGAAGTTTATTTCAATGTGATATTGTTGTATTGAATGTCTATTTCAAGGTTGATTATCATACAGTTCCTTCTTTTTGTTGTAACTTCCTGAGATCAGATTAAATCTAGATCTAGATGTATAAAAGGAAAAACGACTGATTAAATACAAAAGCTCTTATACGTAATACTGACATTTTGCCAGACCTAAAATTAGTAACATAACATACTTGAGTTTACATTTACACTTTTGGTAAAAAAATATTATATTAAGATCAACTGTCTGCCTTAACAAAGATCATCCAATTACAATAAAATAGTATTCATACGATACATATTAATATCTATCATAATATAATTAAGCTAAATAGAGAGTTTGCTAGAACTCTAATCTGTAGAACTAACGAATTTAGTTTTTGAAAAAACCATTTGGGGCATTTATTGAGGTTATAGTTTATAAATAATTAAACTACCGTCTTAACAACAAGTTGTACCTTTTGATAACACATAGCAAACACGCTGATTATACTTTTGTTTCAATTTGATGAGAAGCTTTGAATTATTATACCAACTGAATGTATTCTCTCCCTTTGTAGTCAACATGGATGAAGTCGCTGGAAACAGCCAGTTATAGCCATGCAGCAGGTATTTTTTAAATTTATTTTATTTATTTGTCTTCCAAGTAGTAATACATAGATTTAGTATTTACAGTTTATCTGAGGTACAAAACGTAAATCTAGTTTTTAAAGTTCATTTGTTATTTCACTCGCATTCTATAAATGGAATAGGTATTATGAGAGACCATGTACATTTTATTACATACAATTTATTATAGAAATACTTCTACAGATGTCTAATTAACTCACTGAGAAGAAAGGATAAAATAAGAAGACTGGTAGACTCATAATATTTTTATATTTTGTCATATAGTTATCGGTCAACTTACCTATGTTGAAAATGTAATGTATATTATTTGTCGTGTGGTCAAAGCATTATTATTGACAGAGTGACCACTGTCAGCTGAGTCAGACCTCAAGGTGACCAGATTAGATCCTACTAAAACTGAATCACATATGTACTGCATAGAATTCTAAGTATGTACTTTATGTGTGTTAATTATTAATATTCAAGTATCCGCCTCCTATGCCTTAACTTATAGGAACTCCTATTATGTTATAAATTAATTTTAATTTTCTTTTATTTCTAAAAAATCATATATATGTAACATACATAACTCTATAAATTGAATAATACAAAGATATTTGTGTAGACAATATAGTTTTTTTTTATAATCAAAAATAACAACTAATGCGGGAGTAAATAAATAACCATTTTGTCGCAAGAGTTTTTACAAACATAAATAACGGACACAAAGAACACCCAGACTCGAAAAAACAACCTGTTGATCACACAAACAACTGTCTCGAGTGGGAATCGAACACGACATTTTGCTCAGCAGCAGGTCCAGTAGCCGCTAAACTATCAGACCAAAGGCAGTACGTTAAAAAAAATATTATATTAACATTATTTAGTGATGTTAATAAGTTTGTGAAAGTAAGTTTTCACGCACAGTCAAACCAGAAATAAGTGGAAATTGAGATTCGAAAGTATATACAGAAAGAACATCTGGCGAAGCCACTATGAACAATATTTGTATCGTAATATTGTGTATTGTGGTGTAATATCGTAAATATTGTGTTTGTAAATTAAGAAGTCAAGGTTTTGACCCGTGATGACGACAAATATAATAAGAGAATATTATCATATCTGCTAGAAAGTGCAGTTATGTACCTACAACAATGAGATGAATGAATTATGAATCTATAGTTTGGGAAAATAAAACAGTCTAGATTTTGAGTCCTACACACTTACACTTATTGTAATTGCAAAAGCAAGCTTTCATTTACCTTTACTTATTAAATAATATATTCAACTTTATTCTTATTTAAAAAATTCAAAGCTATTTTTATTTTAAATAGTTTATTAAGGTTAATACTACATTGCGTAAAAGTCCGGTCTACTACGGAGTAAGGTCATATAAAACTTGCATCCAATAAATCTCATTCATAAAGAGGCTGACATTGATTAAATCTCCGCAACTTACGCATTCAAAACACACGGAATTACTTGATTTTGTAGTTTAGTCATTATATGTACCTCGTATATATTGAGATATTTCAAATCGAGTTAAATACGTATATGAATCATTTGCGGATATAGTAGTTGCTTTTACAATTTAATAATTATATAGGCCTATTATTTCTATAATTATATTCGAACCAAAAAGAAGTTATAATTACAAAAGATTTTATTTTTTTATTTTATTATAATTTAACTATTTTAAATCTCTTATAGTTTTCTATTTTATCCAGATCTGACAGTTGCAAACAAACATACTCTTGTTATATTAATATTATATATTGTTATATTAAATTAATATAGTTTGTAGGTTTGGGCTGTATTTTAAAAATGTACAATTATCGAAGAAAAGTACTCTACTTATTTTATTTTAGTTAGAACAGTGTTGGGACGACGAACAGTAAGTTAAATTTTTGGCTTACTTATTTACTGACCTTACTGATAGAAACAATTGATAAAATAAAAGGAGTATTATTGAATATAGAATTAACAACAAACTAAAATGACACGTTGAATTATCAGATTTAGATAAAAAAATCGATAAAAAACGTCAGTGGAACGATTTTGGGCGGCCATTACACATGTACCGCGGGAAGTAATACAATATATACGGAAATAAGCTTAAATATATATATTTAATGTTTTAGTTATTTTTCATATATCTGCCTGAAAATGATGGGTATGTGTTATTACTTAGTTTGTAATTTATTTATGAATTTGAACATAAGGGAGCTTATAACAATCAAAATTGTGTGTTTTTTATTATGTCCTAAAAATAAATAAAATAAGAGTTTGAATATATTTTTGAAAAATAAAAATAAGTTTTTTTTTAAGTTTTTTGTATTAAGTTTTTTGTATGGTAATAATTTAAACATTGGAACAAATTTTTCACTATTGAGTGTCTTTCATGGTTCATACGTTTTTAGCTAAGATCTGCACTTTTTAATGTTTTTACTTCTCCAAATACCAATGTGACCAAGTTATTATTTATCAAATATTATTGTCTGTGCTATATTTTTATCAGAGAAAAATTACAATAATTATTAATTTCTGCATTATCTTTTACTCGCGTCAATTTCAAAGTCAAAATTCTCTAATTACCTACATAATGAGCAAATATATTTTTTAAGATTTGACCTTTAAAAATATGAAAATTTAAACAACAAGGAAATTTTTAGGACATATGTTTTTAAATTGAACTTTTTCCTAAAAAATTATTATGTAAATTTTTTTTGTACTATTTGTTTTTATATATGGCAGAATATTGTTCCCGATTTAAAAATATTTACTTGTAATTGTTATAAAACTATCACTGAAGTCGGATAATGCCCACGATGCATTTTGGCGATTGCTTGGAAAGCTTCTTTAGAGATTTGAGCATAAATATGGTCATTATGTTTGTTAAAATGTTGATCAATTGTAAAAGTTTTCTCATCCGTGAACAAAATTTTTGTACGACCCCCCTTTGCGTACTGCTTCAGAAGCTGTTTCGATGTTACCACCCTATTCATCTTTAATTTATCAGTTAAGAAATGACCAGTGCGTTCTCATAGGCTGCAAGTCCTAAATCATCTCCTAAAATACGCGACATGGTTCTAGGTGCTATTTTCATTTCCCGAGATAAAATCTTTTGCTTTCGGAAAGGATTTCTTCGAATTCTTTCCTTTACTGCTTTGACCACCTTTTTCGTACAAACACTTCGTAGACGGCCACATCTTTCTCTGTCACAAACAGAGGAAGTCTCATTGTACCTATTAGGTAATAGCCCGGTATACAAACTTTTGACTAATACCAAGTGTATGGAGAGTTTATAAATTGCATTTAGCTCCATACCTACCTTTGTCTAATGCAATCACAGCGATACTGTACTCTTTATCACCCCACTCCACTTTAATATCGCAAAATATTGTACAATGTATTGGCGCCAAAATTAGAAAACGCAATGAACAATAGTATAAAAATGACAGATTCCAAATTCAAATGTAATATTTTTTAATTTGTAATTGTAACAGTATTTATGGCCAGACTAAGTATATATATATATATATACAAAGTCAGTGTCAAAATATCTTTATTCCATTTAAATGTTTTGCATTTATTAGGACACATCAAAAGTTAATAAAAAAAAATACAATTTTCACTTGTAAAAAAAAGGTACTAAGTAACCACCACTTTCAAAATATTTAAAAACATTGTAGTATCCTTTCGCACATAAATCTTCGGTAGTTATTTTATTAAACGGTAATACTTAAATTTGCTAGATTAATATTATAGATTATTTATAGATTTACCTACTTTTTAACTCGAGTACCAGGTAACACGAACTTGTGTTTGTTCCTCTTATATATAGTGTGTACATCACGGATAAAATTGTCAGTATTTTTATGTACATAATTAAGATTTATAAAATACCTTGATCAGCGACCGTAAGTACCTCTTTTATAAAATGCAAATGGTATTTTTATCGGCAGCACTACCCCACTGTAGGCTACCAAGACGAGACATTTAATTATGAAATTAAATATAATAAACTAACTTAGCAGTAAGGATCTAATTTTTTAAACAGCGTGTGCGACCATTTACGTTTGCTAGACAATTTAGCTATATAAGGTTAATTCCTAAAAAAAACTCATCCATCGCAACAGGTTGTAAACAATAATTCAATGCACTATTTGAGAAAGAGCCTTGTTTACATCGCCATACAATATCTGGTGCCGTTTTACTGTAAATATTAAAGAAGTATCATCACAAAACTATAATTTTTCATTATGTTCAAGAAATGTTCCTAAGATTTAACCTTGACGTACCCCTATATCAATCGGCGTCTCAGTCGATCTCTTTTCATTCACCTCTAGCCGCTGAATTCTATTAGACAAGTCAGAAGTTAAGAGTTTGAGATCAATGTTCTTGATGCCATAGTGGTAAAATTATCCGACTAATATTTTACGCTGAACACAATCGAATGCCTTAGATAGATCACATGATACTCCAAGGGCATCCTGTGACACATTCTACCCTAGAAATATATGTTTTATAAGAAAGACGCCGGCGTCGATAGTGGAGCGACCTTTTGTAAAACTGAACTGTTTAATGTAAAGTAATTCATTTAAATAGTCTATCAGTTATGATTTTTTCACAAATTTTACTAAATGAAGCAACACTGATATTGGTCTGTAATTAGAAGGATTTGAATCATTGCCTGATTTAAGAGTAGTATTACGTTGCTGTGTTTCATTGGATCGGAATGTTTCATATGGTCGGAATGATACAAGTTTTTTTTATTTTGTTGCTTAAATAAACAATTCTGGTTTTCTACAAACTTTTTAAAATAATTTTGACTATTTCTTTACATATTTACCCAATTCTGTCATAAGTGTTAGTGTGTTCTTTCCTACTTTAATTCATAGAATCATTTTCTACTTTACGTATACCTACAGTCGCCCCATCACTAAAATAAGTTTGTTTAGAAACTGCAATTCTTAAAAAAATACATCAAATTCTGTCCTAAAATGGTTGAAGAATCTATTATATAGAATATTTGGGTATATGTGTTCTTGGATAAGTTGACAACTGACAGTTGTAATATCTTTCAAAGCGATTTTGGTTTTTGGTATTACAGATTTTTTATTTTTATACTTCTCTGTACCTACCAAAAAACTCTATTTGTATCAACTGATCAGAGTCCAAGGTTAGCTTAATTATTACATACTTATCTTTAATTGCCTGTTATCCTAAGATGAAAGGTAGTAAATTTACGAAACATACTTATTGATTTAAAGAAAAACGAAAATATCTTGTATTTCAGTTTGACTACATTATTTAGGTAGATACATTTTGTCAGACCTTAAATTAATAAGAAAGAATTAACGATCATAACAAGAACTTAACTAGGAGATAAGTGATAAGAACTAACATGAAATTGTAATAATTCAACAACCTTTTTCATGATCTCTCTCTCTCATCTCATGATTATTTTAAATGGGTGTTTTTTCTGCGGGGGGTAGCCACACATATATATTGACAAAAGATAATGTACCAGAAGTTACATTTATAAAATGATAATCTTTGAAAATTGGAACAACATGTTATTATTGAAACACATATATAGTAACATAATTATGATAATATATTATCAAAACTTTGGTGATTATTATTGATTTAAATACAACATGCGTCATATTAATTTCATTAAAGATTAGATTTTAATTTCTAATTTAAATAGTATGACTTCATATACATTCTTTCGAGGTTAATACCAGAAGTATTTATGTGGATTAATTATATAAAAAACTCAAGCAAATGTATTAATAGAAAGCTGGTGAAATAGTAACCAAACAACTACTAGTTTTCAACACTTTACCTAAGTAGTATCATACAATTAAAAACCCAGTCAATAGCAAAATCAAAATATTACAACTTACTTCTCCTATTTGTTCCAGTCCTCACGAAGGGTTTCTTCCTCTTGCGCAAGTATATCCTCACGATCCCTCGATTCGACTTGTTCCTGCAGGGAGCGCTACTGATCGTAATCTTCCTCGAGAGCTACGTCTACCTGCTGATCAGAAGGAATGCTGGAACAGGGTTACTCTCATCGATTAATGAAGGCAAGATCATAAAATAAAGTTTAACCACAAAACAAACAAACCATTTGTACAAACCCGCTTTTTTGTGCTTTATATTCTACATTATCCAATAAAGAATTAAATAAATAAATATTTAGCAAAATATTAAGTAATTATTTTTTATTAAGTTAAAAAAGATAAAAGTCACGTTCATCTTTTATCTTTTTTATCTTTTGTCATAGATTGGGTGAGGGTAGGCGTGGGAGGAGCCGAGTTCCTGTTGGGTGCGCTGGTGGCGTGGTGCGGGAGGGGTACCAGACATTTTACGCTGGCTGCTTGGCTGGGAGCCACTGCAGTCTCAGGGTTGATAATCCTGGCATTCCCTTACCCTGACGCCAATCGACCTCCGGTGGGTAAGGAAAATAATTTCTTATTTATATAGAATTGTATAAAAATATAATTACTGAGATAAATCAGCTAAATCAATGATATATTACAATCTGATAGTTTAATCGTTGTGTTAGGGTTTTATAATACTGATATGTTTTGTGTTTAATCATTTATTATTTAATAATTACAAAATATTATCATTACGCTAAGTACCTCTCTGAAATCTAATTAATCTGTGGAATTTGAGCGGTAACAGTGATAAGACTGTTTTGTCAAACACGCACACTTTAGACAAATTTGTAGCACAGTAAAAAGTGATCAATCTAAATCTTTTAAAAACCATTTGTTCAGGGAAATAACCTACTCCTAAAACTTGTGCTACTCCGCAATACTGACCATAGAACTATACCTAAATATAAGAAGCATAACTTGGAAAAAATGTTATGACATACTTCAAATGACGATAATTTGCGCAAGATGCTTAATTAAATATTACCGTTAAGTTTTAATATGATTCATCAAATTTTTATCAAATCATGTTCGTTTCTAACACTTACGGATAACTGGAAGAAAGTTCTTTCGTGTGACATTTATGTCGTTACATTCTTCAAATGAAATAAATAAATAAAAAAAATATTAACATTTATGAAGACAAAAAATACTTTTCTAAAAAAACAAGAAAAATATTTATTTATTTATTTATATGTTTTCCATTTTGAATACCAGATCACCAGTGTAAGTCAAAGTGTTAAGAGGGTTTATTTTCATATCGTAGGTACTTACAGCCTATATAGTTCAAATATTAAATTTTTAGAACTTTGCGGAGGCGGAGCTATATCAGCGTACACTGACGTTAAAATCGAGCCAGTTGACCATTACCTGGAAGTGAGAACAGCATTTCTAGTGCTGACAGCAGTGCTGTGTGCTCTCACGAAGATCAGCGTGTGGGCACATGGTGTTACATATCTGGATGACCATGAACCGGAGAGTGGAACTTACTTTTATGGTAATACTTTCCTTGGTTCAGCAATGGCTGTGGAGATTCGTCCATAGTTTATGTTACCAAATGGTACAAAGAAATCTGAACTGAAAAAACATTGTTATTTTTTTACCATTATTTAACCGGTTCCAGTAGTCAAATGTTGTAATTTTAGTATTCTACATCAAAATAACACCACTTATCCTCGATAGGAATTCTTATCTCCATCCGCCTGTCCGTGGGACTGAGCAGTAAGAACTGGCTTCGCAATGTCTCAACGCGGGATGACTGGTGGGAGGCTCATGTTTCACTCTCTATGCTCACTCTCATGTTTGCGATACTCTTCACCCTCTTTCCCTATAAGATGGAAGGGTACAAGGATTTTGAGGAAGTGGAGTACAATTGTAAGTATAAAAATTTTGATCACATCTTACAGCAACTTTTTGGGTGCAGTTTTTAATCATTTCCTCAATCGAATTTTTATTTAATGGCATTAATTAAGTACATATTTTGATTTTATAAGCTTTAAAAATGTTATTATTTTATGACATAGGTGTGTTAGCACCCATCGGTCGTATGATCCGGAACAAGGCGCTGATGCTGCAGGTCCTTGCTCTTATTCTACTCAATACAGCACTATTCGGTTACGTGAACTTCGATGCCGCTTCTATAGAGGTAAATTTCTACTTATACATATCGGAAATAATCAATCAGATGTTATTATAAGGTAAGTAGGTACATAATAAAAGTGAATATAATAAATCTAGTATTTTACGTATTTCGAACTAAATCGTATGTGAATGAAGATACTCTCAATCCACGAATACTCTTTTTACTTATTATTGTACAATTGTGTTATTGTGACTTTAAGTTTTGACTTTATCAAATGTATATATTTATAGGGCAAGTTCTACGTAGAGACGATACGACCAGACCTCCGCACCAGAAGAACTGCTAACGACATCTTCCGATCTCTAGTTATCATCTTCTTTGTTTCAGTAAGTATTTTTTTTTTATTTTGTGTAAGCTGACTATTGTTTTCTTTCGCAAACTATTATTTGTGTTTTCTTTTGAGAGTACCAAAAGTTTCAATAGGTTTTTCGTTTTGTTTTGTGTATGTTATCTTTTGTATTCTTTCGTTATTTGTGTACTTTTTTTGTAGCACCCAAAATTAGAAGACAAAGCCTAAAATCATGATGTAACACATTTCTACATTGTATCTATCTACCTATATTGTACCTATCTATCTATTTCTATATTGTACCTATCTATCTACCTCGTATTATATGATAATTGCTTTAGCCCAATTATCGAAAAATCATGGGGGCGGATCGGAAGTTAGAAGTGAAAACATATTTATGATCTCCATCAAAAATAAGCACCAAAACGATGTGTTGTTCTTAGTGAATCTTTTTTTGAATTGAAATTGAATGTTTGGTAAATCTACCGTCTTCTTTTTAAAATTACTTCTGTCATTGGTTTCCTCTATCATAGACGATTTGGATCAACCTGAACCTATGAACCTTAACCTTGAAACTGTGAACCTTTTCACAGTTGTATATGACTGTATAGATGCAACTCATATTAAGTTTTGTTTTTTATTTCACTAGTATTTGGTTATAATTTATAGTACACCTCTCTAAAAATACCTTTCTATATTCTGATTTAATAATAACCACGACTTACAATGTGACATTTTCGCACATCCGTAGGAGTTCTTAATATAATAAACATATAGGTAAATTTGAGGTCATAAGTCGATTCGTTATTACTTATAATATAAAACTGAAGTGATTGTGTTGTTCTTTAAATCAAATTACAATACAAGAATACAAATTTTACCCAAATCACAATAATTACCAGAATACAAGTTTTATTGATTACTAGTAGGTAGTTGTTTTTGTTATTTATCTCCTTTGCTATTCTTGATAAGTTTACTCACTTTAGTACATAAAATTATTTATTTATTTCGAAAAATACACTGGCTTATACCTATATGTAATTCTACTAATACACTATAAGTTATGAACTATTTATTAAAAAAAAAAACAATTTACACTTAGAAGTGATTATTAAAAGACATCATAATTATCGTTTATTGTTATTTATTATTATTCTTAACCAAGTTACTATAATAAATAAGTCGTAACATGTCAACAAGTTATATTCTCTTACATAAGAATATATATGTTACGCAATGCAGTAAATAAGATATTGCAGTAGAAATCTTACAACGATTACGTGGATAGTTAAAACAAAGTCAAATTATCTATAATAATTTATAAAATAATAATATGTTGTATTATATACCATAGAGGATAATTAGAAAAAGAGTTTTAAATAAAAGTGGTTTTAATAAAAATAAAGTATAGGTACATTATGTATCGATAAAATTGTGCTGGGCTTAAAGACGAATGTTTGAAGACATATTGAGGGTTCCAGGGCTAATTGTTTAATGGAAACATTTTTTTTTTTTGTAATAGAGTTATACATATTTGTAATCAACGTCTATTTCTGATATAAATTTATATATATTTACATAGATAATTCAAAACATATATTGATTTGAATTGTCTGTTGTGTGTACTTGAAAAATTTTAAAAATCGTTTTATTTTTAGCATCCTTAATTATTTCTTACTCGGCTCCTCCTCGGAACCTGTGGATATAATGGACTCCATTTTAGACAATTCATAGTCTTACATTAGTCTTGTGAACTTAGGAAATGAGAATATCAAAAAACTTATAACCTAAATTTATTTCAAGAGTAAAAATGTATTGTTTGTATTTGTATATTTAGGTTCCGTATTAATATAAACTAAGACATATAAAACGGCAAAAAAAAACCACTTTTAACATCGTAAAATGCAAGCTGACAGTATACAAGATAAAAACCTTAATAGTTTTACATTTAACAACAATAATTATAGGGAATACGAATAAATAAACCAATTATTCCTTTAATACAGGATGATGACAGAAAGTGCACACTATTAATTTAAGATAAACTTAACATGAGACTCGTCTCACAATTATCAACTTAGTATTGTACAATACCTACTTTTTTGAACCAAAATGTACTCTGAGCGACGGAGATACAGACCCTTCGCTCTTCTAAAATAATTACATAAAAAAAGACATTTAAAAGCGTTGAGTTCCGCAGATATTTCGCATGCGTTTTTCTGGTCGTCGGACTGACGGTGTGAAGGCAGGCACTGCGGCGCGCGTGGGCGGTGTGGTATGTGTGCTGATCGGGGCATTCTTCGCGGTGCTGGCTGGTCTTCAATGCGACAAAGGGAGAGTAGTCGGCCTCGGAGGAGGCTACGAGCAGCCCTCATGTAGCTTAGACTGCGGGTGAGTCAGGCTGTGGTCAAGACTTTAAAAGAGTTTCTTGCCGGCTCCATAGTTTTGAAACTGCGCAAATGATTTGACGTTTTATGAGAGAGATGTAGGCCAATTTTATATAAAATCTTACAATTTAAGTAAGGTAGTAAGAATATCTATTTGCCAGATGATTCAATTAAAAATACCGATTATTACAGATGTAAATCAGAGACATACGGATTCAGTCCGGTGTGCCTTCTGAACACCACTACCACATATTTCTCTCCGTGCCACGCAGGGTGCAAGGAATATGAAGATCTTAATGGATATTTGTGAGTAAAACAAAGAAATGGTGGCTATAACTTTATTATCAATTTATAGGATTGCTCCGATACATTGCATCTTCAAGACCATTAATGATGATAATAAAATAATGAGAGGATATGTGACATTGTTGCAGGGTATTCTCTGATTGCGGGTGTGCCCCGGGGCGGGCGGTGCGAGGTGCCTGTGCGCTGCCGTCCTGTTGGCTGATATACAACATATATCTGGTGTTCTTCACGCTAGTGTTGGCGACTAGTGGTGAGTGGACGTATTTGTCTTACCTCCGTAAGACTTTGGCTTGTTGAGAAATTCGGTATGTCTTATCAGACATCAGAAGGTTATACACATAATATGTAAAGAAAAATGTAAAGAAGAGGAATTAAGATCATGTAGGGACTTGTTACTATACGCTACAAACGTTTCAAATGTCAATATGCTGTTCTTTACCCTTATGCCCTCAGACTCTCAACAGAGTGTGATTGTTTAAGTGTGCATTAATTAGAAAATCATCACTATACCAAAATTTAAAAGGATTTAATGATTCACAACTCCTTTAAACTCAATACGAAGTCTAAATCAATGTATTAACTTCCCTCCATTGTCATCGTCAGCGGCGTCGTTCCTCATGCAAGGCATGGCTGTACTCCGCGCAGTGCCACGTCGAGATAAACCCATCGCCATTGGAGTCTCCTTCGCACTCGTGGGGCTGTTCTCGCACAGTGTGGGACACTTGCTTTATATGGGAATTGGATGTAAGTTATGAACTACAAATTAAATTATTGGGACACTAATCGTAACTATTTTATAAGCATATTTTTATATATTCTTTATTTTGACATGGACAAATATTTTTACATAAGTATATTTAGTTTACAATATTTGTCTTTATCGTAAATATATAATAATAATGCTTTTACGGACCAAAATTCTACTCGTATATACCTACATCCGGAGACCTTTGTTAGTGAAGAAAGATTATCATCCCACTTAGGTAAACATTGTAGCTCGGACAAGAATATAATTAGGTACTAACTGTAACCAATCAGTCGGCAACTTGGAGAAAAATCTTTCCCCTTTTTCTAGGGATCATTGACCAGCCATGTCCTAGGTACAGTCCTGTAACGGATCAGCGTCCTAACTAACCAATCTGAACCACTTTTTTAGACCTGAACTGTGGCTACCAAGTGGGCTCCTCGTGTCTGTTGCAAGACTTCACTGTGTGGACGTTGGGCGCGACCAGTGCGGTGCTGGCGTTTCTGTCAGGTGCTGTTAGTCTGCTGGCCAGCCGGGCTTCACGCGCCAGCTGATAGTATACCAACCACGAAACTAAGAAGGCATTGGATATATAAAAAAAAAATGCATCTAAATCAGTTTATTTGTTGATGTTTGAATAGGTTTGGGATGGTTGATAATGGAATGCATGGTTTTAATTTTTTTATTATTCATTGAAGCTATTAAATAGTGCCACGTCTTTTAATTCAATGTTTATATTTGTTTGTGTTTAATTTATCTAACTTTATAAAACTTTCTAAAATTAAAAAAATAATATTCTCCTACTACGTAGTACGTATAATTGTTTTAATTAATACTAAAACT
This sequence comes from Napeogenes inachia, assembly GCA_959347355.1. Classification (NCBI taxonomy): domain Eukaryota; kingdom Metazoa; phylum Arthropoda; class Insecta; order Lepidoptera; family Nymphalidae; genus Napeogenes; species Napeogenes inachia. The sequence goes on along the minus strand of OY365792.1, from coordinate 22,453,898 downwards.
ATGAATTCTTTATATATTTTTATATATTAACTTCAAAATAGTGTTATATAGCAATTTCGAAACATGACAAATTTTCAACCTAATTTATTTAATTGATAAGTTTAAGTTCAAGTTACTAATATATGTATATTTTTTTATATTAATAAAAGACCAATTTATATTTATATTTTTTATTACATATTTCCCAATGGCACACGTTTATAAATAACTACTGAACGCCAATAAATAACTTCTTATCAATACAGATAAGTAAATAATTTACATATCACAAAATTAAAATTATCACTTAATAGATATCCCATTTTTTATTAAAATTATATATTACTTTATACAATAGAAATAATAAAAAATATTATGCCGAAATATTTAACTAAAATAAAAGGTATAAAAAATATATTTAAAATTGTGCTATAGCTTATAAGCCTGTTATAAAAGTTAAAAAAAAAATACAATATTCTTCACTGTAATATGAAAAGGTATAAAATTGTTTTACAAAATGATATATATTACGTAGATTTAATAAGAGGTCTATAAAAGTTTTTTCTAATCACATATTACGTCTACATTCAACTCTATTCCAAGTACATAAGGTTCATTTTCAACTAGTGGTCCAAGATTCTCAGGTTTCCTGATACGATCTTGTTCTCGAGCAGCGCCCCGGACGGGATGTCTATGCGGTCGCCATGGTTCGCGATTATTATTACGGTACCCTGAAAAGATGTATTTCGTGTATATTAGAGAGAGAGAGAGAGAGAGAGAGACAGAGACAGGTGAAGAGAAAGAAAAAGGGAAGGACAGAGAAAAAGGGAGGGTAAGAGAAAGAAAGGGATACTTACTACGACAGAAAGAGGAAGAAAGAGAGAGAAAGAGACAGTGATAAAGAGTGAAATACATGTTGAAACATTATTATTACTTAGACTAAAGGGAAAATGTATGGACCCGACAAATTTTATGACAACAGTTGTACATTTTTGAGTAGGCCGTTTTATTAAAATAAAATTTACTGAAACAATAATAATACCTTAATTTATAATAAATATGATAGAATTATTATTAATTTATCAACAATTAATCTTTTCTTTTGGTTCTCAATTATATTTTGTGCTCAAATAACAATCAAACTAACCTTTAAAGATACGCCCCTTCCGAATGTGACGTCACCAGACACAGTGAGATGGTCGAGCTCAATCAAATCTGGTATTGTCGCGAATCTGTTCAAAAACTCCTTGACCTTGGCAAAGTGATTATCACCGAGCTTCACTAGGGGTGTCGACGGAAACATCCTCTGAGGGGACATCACTAATGTGCCGTGGGATAGACTGTACAGGTTGGACATGACTAGCAAGAGATCTGATGTTTTCTTGACGGGGAGGAATCTACTCCTAGGGACATTGACCCCGATGCCACCCTCGAAGCACTTCATGGCCGCACCCACAGCCGTCTCCAGCTGTATGACGTTCACTCCGTCCGCCAAACTCTTGTTATTCACTATAATCTCCATGTTCAGAGACCCTTGCTCCACCACTCGTTTCACAGCACCCAATTTCGCCCAGAGATTGTTAGTGTTGAAGAATTTGAACTGACTAACTGATTTGAAGTCGTCCACGTGTTCTTTAGGGACCTGTGCGATTTCCAGAAGACGGAGCTTATCTTCGTACTGGATGAGGGTACCACCTTTCACGTCAGCCCTGGTTTTGTCTGTAACCTCCATGACGAACTCTGATAGTTCTTTCTGATCAGGGTTTAAAAGAAGATTTAGGATGTTTAAGTCTACATTGGCTCCTAAATTATCGATGTTACTGATGAAGCAGTAGGTTCTTCCTTCTTTAATGAATTTGTCGAGAAGGCCGGAGTTGTGGAAGGATTCGTAGAAGTCTCCGTGTCCGGGCGGGTACCAACTAAAACAAATTACAAAGTGTTCATGGAGAATTAGTAGGTACTTATTTAGTACGTCAGGATTTATATCCTGAAAAGAAACATACACTTATGTGTATGTTTCTTTTTTCAGAACCAGAAATAATAAATAGGTTAAAGAAAAAGGATATAAATTAAAAGGGTAAATAATAAAGTTGTTGGGATTGATGTAGAGAGGCTGCCTGCAAGAGGTGGCCAACTAATTACAAATAACCCTGTATATAGAATGACAATGCAATTCAAGATATATTTCTTCACATCTTATTGCTATCCTATCATTATGTTAATATACACGTGTTAAAAAATCTAATTAGTTAGACTTCGAACTGTATCGATAATAATTTTGATATAAAGATTAATTGCTATATTATAACAAAAGATCATTTAATGAGGTTTCTAAGCATGTGCATGTGTAGTAATTATTTAATTTATTTTGTTGTAATCTGAACAATCATGTTATCCCAGGTTTCTTATATTTCTTAATAGATAAATTTAATATAGTAATCAATAGATATAATGTAATCATTATCAATTTCTATACGCAGTGTACTCTAACAAACGTATCGATCATTGTTGGTCTTTTAATGATTGTATAAATTCTAAATTAATTGACTACTTTGAGACCATCTTAAGAAAATATAATGGTTATGTAAATTTTATTATGACTTTTAATTATTATTATTATTATTATAAATTATAGTTTTAATTATAATAAATTTTATTATTACTGTACCAGACCGCATAATAATTAATAACAACTTTGTTTCCGATAGATAACGTTTTGCCATTGTCGTTGTACATTTTTATATATTTGTTCTAATAAATAAGTAAAATTTATATCAATTGTCAACAAAACAGTCATATTTACATGGATATGTCCCAAATTTACTGATTCTGGACCTGATAAAAACTATGCTATATAAAATATATATACTCACGCCTCAATATCTGAATGCACGTCGGAGTCCTTGGCTATTGGCAGGAGGGACTCCCGGTTGATCCTAGGGTGGCAGGACTGGTTGAAGGTGTGGATGTCCAGCTTCAGACCCCGGTACTTGCGGATTACTTTCTGAGTGTCTTCATCAGTGTTAAAGGAGTTCATGAGGACCAAAGGTACGTTGCATTTGTAGGTCTTGTTGAGGTGCTGTGAAAGACCGGTTATAAATCTTAAGAAAATAAGGGGTTTTGAGTTTTAGATAATACCCTAATCTAATATGTCCTAATCACTATACTAGATTTTGGATGTTTTGAAGATGAATCGAAGAGTTAAAAAGCGTAAACTAAAAATCGTATTTAATTTTCCAACTGACCTCAATTTGCTGTACTGTCAGATCAAGGAAAGTCAAGTCATTCCTGACTTGGATCACAGATTTCGGGCCCTTGCAACCCATAGAAGTACCCAGACCACCATTGAGCTTGACTACCACGAGCTTGTCCAGCATGTGGTGGACGGTATCTGTGGTGGGAGTCTGGAGCGTGGAGTAATCTATGACTGCATGTTCTGGCAGCCTCTGAATTTTCTCCCATGTTACAGATGGGCCCTCTAGAGATAAATTAAAAATAAATCTTAAGACTATTATGTACAAAATCGTTTGGTTATACATATAGGATAATAAATAATCTTATTGACTTTATAGCCGCTTTGTTAGATTAACAAGAAGTACTGTATTTTTTTAACGTAATTTCATTCAATATGCCAAAACAACAAATGGTACCACCATCAAATATTACTCACGTTCAGCTAGAAACCGGCTGAACAGGTTCTTGAATCCCCTGAATTCCTTTTCTACCAGGGGCTGTCTGAAGTCCGCGACCGACGACAAGAGTCTTTCCAACTCAACTTCCAGTCGTGCGAGAGCATCGCGTTTGGTGGCCTCCTTGAAATCGCGGGACCCTGAAGGTGTGCGTTGGTGACTGCGTATCTGGTGAGAGTAATTTTAGGATATTTTATAAGAAGTAGCAGCAGTAGTCGATAACTTCGATACAAGAGATTGCCGATAACGATCTAGTGATTTTCGTCTTCTAATTGCTTTACCGATTACCCTAGAAATCATTCATTATTTAATATAAAGACAACCGATAAAACTAATTATCATGTATATTTATTTAAAGTATATAGGTAATTATAGTTTAATATAGCTTAAATTAACTCTATTTATTTATTTGACCATATGATAGTACCTAATGTATCAATTCTCTAAAATACCCATCGTCTGAGCAGTGGATTCAAGCTGTTGATTGTATTGACGATATTTTCATACTATTATTTTTTCATTTAAGTAGGCAAATGGAAACATGTTTCTATAAACAATCCATAAAGAAAGATAAGTTTTAAGTGGTATAGAAGTCTATACCACTTACAACTTATCTTTCTTTATGGATTGCATAAAAGAAAAAGATTATTGTTTTTCCGTAAATTAATTGGTATCGCACCAAAACTTATTTTTTTGACCTAATTTAAAATCTACTGGTAGATTTTCTTGTAAAAGCTACTTTGTATGTTCAGCGTTCTAAAATTAAATGTGTTTTAGAAATATAATACCTAAGACTAAAGTAAATATCATCATGACATGACACTATACATAATATGATAAATAACTTTACGGTGAACATAAGACATGAATGCCGGACACATTCTTTCAATAAGACGGACCCTGTTAGACCCTGGCTCACGTAGTCGTGTACAATGTACAATATTACTTCATACTTCACTATAGTTAGTGAACTATGAAGTAATACTGTAGATAAAAGGATTTTCGGGAATCAGAGTAATACATTATTTATAAACGTTTAGAAAAATAACCAAAATAGAAAAAACACTGATTATATTTTAACTAGTATTCAGTATTCTATGTAAGAAAAAATAGAGGAGTAGAGGAGAGTAGAGCCTACTCTACTTTACTCTAATAAAGTCAAAAGTAAAGTAGGTATGTAAGTATTAAGTATTTTGTGTAAGTAAAAGAAACTAACTTCGTGATCACAATTTTTTAAGTACATTATTAATTAATGGTTTATTTAAGTTCGAGCACTCCTGATCTTGACCTACATATTTAAACACACATGTCCGTGATGTGTAGGAGGACATCACGTACATATATGTCACGTACGTATGTATGTGTACATACGAAATGGTTGTCAGTGCGGTCTAGCAATTATTAAAATGAAGATACACAGTCGTTCCTTATTACTTCTGATTATTTATCTTTTCATTCGGAAGTCTAGTCAAGATTTAACTAAATGTGCGATTTTTGGTAAATCGTTTTTATTAACTTATTTTTTTTCCTATAATCATATACCTCAACTACATTTCAATTAAAAGAAAATGAAATAAAAAATATACTCTAATTGCTATTCTATAGTGAAATAAATACTAGTAACATTAATAACTCATTACCCCAAAATCTGGTATTTCTTGAATGTGACAACACCGTTATCGGCGCTGCGTAGCTACCGAGATGATAGGATACGAGTATTTCTTATACGTATTATTTAAATAAGGTTACATAATAACATAAAACATGTACTAGACTTGTGATCAAATACTTTAGAAATATTAAAATAATACAGTGAAAAATAACAGATATTACTCAATATTAAAATTAAGTAAAATTTACTCCATTTACATAATATGGGATAACGACGGCAAAGGGAAGTAGGGAATTGTAGCAATAGATAGAGATGAGTCTAAGGTGTCTGCAAGACTATCTTTCCAAAGAGTCTAGAAGTCGAAAAGTTATCTATTAGCCGTATCTCTTCTGATAGCCTTATAGCCTTTTAGGGTTAACTGCAGACATCTATCCAGAGGTCTTTAGGTGACCTTATATCTTCCACTTAGAAGACTATATCCAGCTTATCTGGTCTAAGCCAGTGTCATAGTTTTGATATGAGTACCAGAACTTAATGAGACCACATAAAGCGTATTAAAATAAATATTTCCCTGATTGGTAAATGTGTGTTGACGGTGTTTACTCAATCTGTTATAATATTTGTTTTATGCAATCGTTTACCGAACTGTGCAATGAGGTTATCTTTGGTTTTACATTTGACTACAGACACACACATACAGATGATATACGCTGTCTTGACTACAGTTTCCAGTGAATCGATTTTAATCAAATCGCTTAATAATATATTAATACATTAAATACTGATGAAATAAATAACATTTATTGATATTTTATTATTTATACTCCATTTCTATAATTATCTAGACTATAATTTGAGTAGACTATAATTACCTGTTGCCGGCTTCTAATATCCTCACAATACTTCTAGAGTTTCCAAACACATTTAAAATAAAATTTTTCGGTTCCACTATCAATACTACAATCGAGAGTGGGAATCAATCATGATTGGGAAGATGGAATAAATTATTTTTCCAGAAGGTGGATAGTAAAGTTAAATACCATGTTACAAATTATTTTTGTTTATTACTGACAAAATTACTATTGTTATACACGTGATATTCGGTTGGTGTTTATGTCATAACATAAACTCTACGCATTCTTACAGATTTCATAGCCCTTACCCCCTTAAAGTTTTTATACAAAAAAGAAATTAATGTTGATTGTGTTTTGTCTATTTTTGAGTAACCTTCGTTATTATAAAAATATGTCTTGTGTACTAGGTATATCTTGATTATATTTAATCATACTTGCATATAAATATAAAAGCCAATTTTAGGGTAGGTCTGATAAAAACGTAGGCGCGACGTAAAGGGCAAAGCGAGCATGCTTACTTTCGCCCTCGGTGTCATGTTTGCTATGTCTTCTGTTGATTGCTTTGAAATGATGCTAATTTATTATTTCCTCTTAATAATGGGACTGGATCTAATACAGTGATTGTAAAATATGGGCTCATGATAAATCCACTTCATACTTCGGAATTTTATGATTTGGTCAAGAGAGTTAACTCTTGATTCTTTGTGTCAACGGTGGAAAATCTATTTATTTGGCGATTTCTAATTATGACTGATTAAATAAAAAAAATTAAGGGTGATAGGAATTAAATTTCCTTTGTTTAATTTTAAGTTTAATAACTTTTAACTTTGTAAAAAAAATATTAATTTACAAGTTTGTTTCAAAATTGAGATTTTTTCGTTTTATTTAATTTTCTTCAATTGTTAAATTTATGAAAATAGGACTGCAATTATATTACTAATGACGACTATAAGAATGTTGATTTTACATAGAGTTTACGTACCTAACTACAATAGTTATAATATTCATATTAGGTAATACTAAAATTATATTACTGATTATGTTATTGTGCAGTAAGGATTCATTATTATTATTTATTACTAACCTTCTGATGTTTTTATAAATATATTTCTTCTTATCTGTAAATTAGATAATAAAATAGACACATGCTCGCTTTGCTCTTATGCTCATGCCCGCTTTAGGCCAGCCTTCGGGCAAAGCGAGCATTTGATAAGGTTCCATATTTTGGATCGCAATTTGAAATTCTTATTTCATACCCATATATAAATATATATATGGGTATGAAACTAGAATAAATTTAGCATCTAATATCATTAAAAATATTTTTCATTTATGTATTAATGTACGTTTTTCTGTCATTGAAAGTTATGGGGCCCGTTTTGGACCCCCTTCCCCTAGGTACCTACTACAAGATGATGGTCTTGCTGCGTAAAAATATTTTATTTTCTGGTTTAAAAAGGGGTACATTCAATCAGTTAATAAAATAAAAACTTTCATAGTGAAACTATCGAAGTAGTTTTTTTTATATTCCTCATTAGGCTTATTTTATTGTGTATACCTAATGGTTTGGCAATTTGGTTGTATCCGCCAACTGATAAGAGTTGCGCTGTTAAGCCATAATTATCATTATTGACTAAAAATACTAGACCAACTTTCTAATATAAACAGAAGCAATTTTGAACCGCTCATCTTACTCGTACGTCTACGTATTTTTTAAAAACCATTTTCTTATTAGGTATAGGTACCTACTATCTGTTTATTTATTATGTATGAGGCATTTTTATTCTAAATGCAATGTCAATTAAATGTAGATATTATTTAATAAATAATTCAACTTCTTTTGATTTGAAATTATTCATTCAATTTGAATTTATTCATCTTAATTATGTTCCAAGGTTTTGCATATTCTTTATTTTCAATCAATGTACTCCAGCTTGACCAATTGTACTCAATTGCATACGATGAACTAAAACTGCAAAATAGTTTTTAACAAGATGATATAAGATTTAACTTCGTGTGACATACCAAGAATTTATAAACAAGGTTGTTATCAAGTGCGCAGTTATCTTAAAAAACGTGGGTCAAAGTTCTAACCCTAGATTAGAAAATAGAAATAAACAAAAATTTCACGTTAACAATACATTTAAATTTAATAAAAAATATTTACATTAATTGTCTCGTAATTATATAATATTGTGGTGAGATACTGTACTGATGATGATTTGCAATTCTTAGGTGGTTTTGTTTTCAATGATGTATAATTAAATACAACGATACATGTTGAAGTAGTATCTATTTAAATGGTATAAAATGAATAGACATAATAACAATGCAATGTTAAAAGAAGTTAATTATTTTGCATGTTGTATAATTTTGAGGCATAAAAATAACAATAGGTACTGCTATCAGTCTCCAGTCACTAAATGATATTTTTAACTATTAAAATATATTTCGCAAACTTACATTTTGAAGAATAATATTATAACTAAGCATTTCATCGCAATAAGTTATTTTTTACAAAAATCTCTATTCCCTTTATTTAAGTAGATCGATACCAAAAAAATAGTACACATATTACAATTTTTACATTTGCTTTCAATTAACGTATATTAATTATAATAAATGTACCTTCGATAAGATATCCATGGCTAAAAACACAATTAAAAAAAACAACCTTCACTATGGCACTTATTTTGATTTTCGGCGGGAACGTTTGTCAATGTCACGACATGGACGCGTCGACGGATGCAGTAAAACTGATGAAATATTACGATAATGTGCACACAATTATATACAGTGTAAAATATATATGTCGTATTGTTTGTTTGTAAAGTATTATTTAATATTCTAACCACAGTGAAGATTATGTTACTTTTTATACCTATCAGGTTCTTAATTTTTTTTTTTGCGTGTTTCATAGCGTGTTATTAATTAATATAAAAATATTAACAATAAGGTCGTCCTAATTTTACATGTATTTTAATCAACAGATTTAATATTAATTATTATTAATTATTTTCTAATATTGTTTAAAAGTATGCATAAATAATATAAAATCGAAATGTTATTATTTTATTTTTGTTCCATTTTTCATCATTACTTCAAATTTATTATTATATTCTTTTTCATTAGTAGCTTTTCAAAAATACCCAAATCAAAAGAAAATGAACGTATATAGCAAGTGGATGAGCAGTGGAGTCGGTTACAATAATACTAATTGATATGTACATCCTACTACTATTATAAAGGCGAAAGTTTGTAAGTATGGATGTATGGATGTTTGTTACTCTTTCACGTAAAAACTACTGAATGGATTTGAATGAAACTTTACCACAATATAGCTTATACATCAGAATAACATATAGGCTATAGCTTATACATCAGAATAACACATAGGCTAAAATTTTTGAGGTTTTTAATGTGAGGTCGTAAAAAAAACACTGACTGAATCCTACAAGATAGATCAAAACAATTTACTACAGTATTGTACAACTTAAAAAGGTCTACAAAAAAGTCCGTGATGGTATATGTTTATCTCTTAGGAATAACCCAGCGGACTGAAGTCCACGCGAACGAAGTCGCGGGCAAAAGCTAGTACTCTATAATATTCTAAATGCAGATCGCAGTGTACACGAGATACGGTTGAGAGCATACATCTTGTCATCGCTAACACATTTATTTTATATCTGTATTTTAATACTTTTTGTAATTTTAACGTTATTTTAAAGTGTTACTCAGTCTTGAATACTGACGACAATATCTGTTGAATATTTAAGTAGTCATAAAAAAAATAATGTTCTTTTGGGAAATTTGTTTTTATACTGGTAACTTTAAACCACAACCTTATAAACGAAACCACCACACATACAAATCTCATAGTAGAATGAATAATTGCTTTAATATGAAACACGCAACATACATTTGTTTCGGTGTTGTGAAGTTACCTCCTTGTAATTAAGCAAAATCGTAATTGTGAATTAAAGAATTGCCAAATTTTCAGCATGAATCACCTAACCCATTTTCAAAGATGTATAATAATACAGCTGGAGTAGTAGTATACAAAATATCCCTATTAATGATGAAAAATATTTACGAATGAATGAATGTGAAAAAAAAAATCAAACATTAAGTGTGTGTAACTACATGTTAGCAATGGTTGAATGGGGTATATGTTTTACTAAAGACTAACAGTTTCATTTTTGCTCAAAGTTATAGACAAAGCTCCAAAGTTATCTAGCTCCATAGACAAAGGTTCCATACTGTTGAATCATGTGTTAAACCTTGTATTTTAAATTTTTTATCTGGTCAATTATAATAAGGACCATCTAAGTTCTAACTATAAATAAGTTGTGCTAGATTATTGTGCACATTTTCTTTAATTTTTAAACACAAATCTATATAATTACCAATAAAATGATAGTATACAACAACAAAAACTGTATCAAATTCTGTATCTGTTATCTTACAAGCATACCCACTAAAATGAGCAAGTATTCTTAGTTAACATAGGTTATCAGAACATTCCATATCTATACAGATTAGCTGATTGACGAAGTACATATTTGTAGTATATCAAATGTAATTGTAAGATTATTATTGTATTTTATTACTAGTAGCTAGTGTGTTTAGCAATTTGTATTTTCATTATTAGATTTTTATTATGATAAAATGATATATATGTATATGGTCCTGTGATGTATGCTGATGTGTAAGTTTTTTTTTTTATTTACTAATTTTAAAACATATTTAACACTTACAATATAATCCCTAAAAGTATAATTAATAAATTGAAGAATTTGATATTGACATGTTCCAAAATTTCTTGCCTCAGAAGCTAAAGATCTTGTAAAGTTGTCAAATAAATTGGATTAATTATCATAGTTAGAACTTATATTTAAATTAAAGGTTTTTTTAAACCATGTTAAAGAGAAGTAAGATACTATATCAACATTAAGTTTGGTGTATTATCAAAATCAAACAAAAAAATGTTGCAACAAACATATCTTTAAAATATCCAATTGATTACAACATTAATATAAAATTAAAAAATCATCAAATTCTGTCAATAATTGTAAATGAAAAAATATCATGAATTGAGTGACAGTATAATTGACTAACATAATATATATTTTAATATAATCTGTAATATAGAAAATAAAATAAGGATGAATTTGAAAATTATCTTTACTTCGCCATCACAAAAATGTTATTAACATTTTATCCATGCACATAAAACTATGTATGAATTATAAACTAAAAGTAAATGATATGTAATATTCTCCATGCACTATTGTCCAAGTTAAATAAGTATATAATTGAATGCTTTGAGTACTACTATAATATTAACTATTTCTTAACTCAACAAGTAATGCAAATGAAACCCGTTATGAAGTCATTTACAACAAAAAACTAAGATTCTACTTATTAATCTTACCGCAGGTTTCAGTCTGTTGCCATCATCCTGTAATTTTAAATTTGATACCCAAATTATTAATGTCACTAATGGTACTGGTTACTTAGTAGAATAATCAGAGTTTAATTGATTAAACATAACCAAACAAAATTAAATTATAAACATAAAAAATTATTCCTGAAAACGTGGAAAATGACTGCCGTATATTTACGTCTTTATCTAAACTTAACCTTTTCTGACCTCTAATAAGACAAGGTCGATATAATACTTGGTTATTAAAGTTAATTTAAATAATAAATTAAATGATGATAACTTATGTAGGTAGCTCAAGTTAATCTTATGCAAGTACCTTAGCCGCTGCTTCCCTGGAATCGGACATGGTGGATGCACTTATTTTATTTAATTTTTTAAAGATAAAATTTGTTTTCAAACAGCTTTATATAATAAGTTTTGACAGGACTTAGTCCCGTATTTTTTATGTCAAATCTGCCGCCGTCCCCGTTAGGTTGTCAAAATATTGCGTTTTGTTTCTCTTTTACTCTTTAGGCTTATAATAAACAAATAAAATCAAATCACAATTATTAACTGCTTAAGTTACTTTGATCAAAATTTCTGTTTTGCTAATAAAACCATAAATACATTATACTTAAATAAATGACTTACGTAAATACTTACTGAATAAAATTAAATATAAAATTTAAAATCCCCCGATACAAACACACCTCTAAAAAGAACAAAAGTAATATTATTATGCACTTATCGGGGGACCGTTGTACGTACGTTGACGATGGTGTCTATTTTACGAAGTTAATCATTGAGGATTTAGACTATACGATTCAATATCGTAATTTCTTTATTTACCTTGTTATCTTACTTGCATTTTAATTTCTTCCTGTTTTAAACGGTCCCCCGACGCAACGAATTCAATAAGTATATAAAAATATTATTTTTGTTCTTTTTAGAGGTCTTTTTGTATCGGGGTTTTTTTTTATTTTTTTATTATTTTTTTTTCTGTTTTCTAAAGTTATGTTAATGGTTTCTGAATTGTACTAAATGAACCTATAGATAAAATTTTCAATTGCTTAAGTATTTATATTAATCTAATATTAAAAATAAGAAATATTTGTTTGTTAAATAGGCTGCGAAACTATAAGACCGATTTAAAAAAATCTTTTAGCATTAGAATCCTACATTATCCCTGATGAACATTTGCTATATTTTGTAAACATCATCACTAATATTAAAAAGGGGAAAGATTTAAATGTTTGTTTGAACTGAATAGGCTCCGAAACTACTGGACCGATTTTAATAAAATATTTTACCTTTAGAATCCTACATTATCCCTCTGATGTACAAAAGTTATATTTAATACGATATTATATATATATATATATATATCTTCTTCTAGTCAAATTCAGATAAAATTTCATATCTTCGCTACTATATGCGAATATGCTGTGACTTCGGTACAGTGAATAAAAAAACGTCTATGTCTTGTGATAAGGAGAGAGGAACGTCGACAAGTTGTCTTTGACATGGTCGAATTTAATCCTTTCTGACTAACTTGTTGCCATAAGTTATCTGTACCTACTTAAAAATGTAAATTTGACCGTCACAATTATTTTTATCCTATAAAACACAAGCAAATCTTGTTGTCTGTCTGTTTGTCTGATAATCTTCGAAAATTAGAAAGATTTCATGGTACTTTATTTTTATGATGAAGAAATTATTATCTTTAGTAATCTAGATTCAACATTAAAACGTCTCATGTAGTTCTTATACCTGTATATTTAGTGCGGACGAAAGATATAGATAGGAATGTCATAAATACTTGTACCTACAAATTACTGCTTTATTAAGTGATAGGTAAACAGATGGAAAACCGGGCCTGAATAGGTAAAAGAACTACAAATGGGGTCGAAACTAGTCAAGCATATTCCGATTTACCAAATAGATATAATAATCATAGAAACGAAAGTTTAAATATTACATTTATGTATATAATTGCAAATGAACTCAAATCTATCGGTTCGGTTTTTGATAAATATCGAACATCGATGTTGGGTCTTCGATTACAACATCGATGTTTTTCTAATATCGATCATCCCTATATGATGATGCTCGCAAGACGCACTATCGAGCGCCCATGCTTTCATCCTTTATAGCTGATGTCATTATTAGAATCGACTGCACACAGATTTCTATAAAACAATAATCAAGATTGTAACATTGGTACCACTTATTCGATTCTCAGTATAACTCGTAAAATTGAATTTGCAATAAATTTATATTGACTCACTCTATTGTCAACAAATATTTCGGTATCATGCTTACCTGACTGCCTATCTTGTCTTTTAGTCGCGAATGGTAAAAAATATAATGAATCAGATCAATAAACTACCATCCGAGTATAAGTCACAAAATAGAACGTCTTATTCTGAAACACGACCAGCTGATAAACACTTTCAACGGTGAATATGATTATCTGAAATAATAGTAGGTACGGTAGATCGAGGCGAATCGGATCATCTCTTTTTGAGAATTTAAAAATCGTACTAAAGTGTAAAGATATGTAATTTTTATTGATTTATAAATACTAATTAGTAGCAATAAGCTTTAAATAATTTCATTTTTCCTTCATTCCTTCAAAATTTTTAACTAAAAACCGAAATATTCAATCTCTTTTTCTGATCCGATTAAACCATTGATTCGAGTCGCCTCAGTCTACCCTTTATTACGTGTTTATTATTCGATGAAAATAATTACTTATCATTGAAAATGCAAATAATGTATAATGCAGCTTTGGATTATGATATTATTAAGAAGCATTCTTTAAGTATTAGTTCATATTAAGTGATAGTACCTATAAGTATTTATCTATTTTACTTACCTACCATTAAGTATATTATATTTAATAGGTAAATATTTACAAATTAAACGTTTTCTGAAATCGGGGTCTACAGAAACATAAAAAATTTTTCAGAAGAAATAAGTATACCTATAAATCTTTATTCATATTAATTCTTATCAAAATACATCGTGTTTAAGTCGTCGTATTTTTGCGTTATATTCGAAAAACCGAAAGAGAAAAAGATAAACGGATAAAATGAATTAAGTATTCAAATTTGTTTTGATATTCATTTAAAATAATATGTTATTATAGTTTCTAAATAGTATACAATATTAACTATTGAATTACAGTCAAAAATGATATATGAAAGATTATACAAGTCACAGCGCTGTGATGCTTCAGTTTTCACAAGAGCGTAAATTATTCTAACAAAAATCATTCAAAATACATAGAATACGTCAATTATTTATATTATTATTTATTTATTATTTTATTATTTATTATGTGTATTATGTATGTCTTAGAAGTGGTTAGGTCCACTAAAGTATAATGTGTAAACTATAAAGGACAGAGTACCACAAAGTGGCGAGCGCCAACTTCTT
Source organism: Napeogenes inachia (assembly GCA_959347355.1). NCBI lineage: Eukaryota > Metazoa > Arthropoda > Insecta > Lepidoptera > Nymphalidae > Napeogenes > Napeogenes inachia. Next base: position 22,438,898 of record OY365792.1, on the reverse strand, counting down.
AACTCGGACTAGCACCTCTACGCCGATTAATCAATTAGTAAAGATGAGTATATTAGCTATGAAAGTACTGAATATCCAAATATCTAATCTATATAAAAATAATAAAAGGTATAATTATTTGACCATCATTTAAATATTAGAATACATCTTATTAGAATAACAGTGAATAAAAACACATAAAAGTTACTTAAGCCAGACTGATGGATGGATCTAGTAGATCTCTTAGAGTTTAGAGTTTAGACGAACCGTACCGGATATGTCGAGTTTAGGCTTGTATTATTTGTGTTGTGTTTTAATAAGATCTAGATGGAATTACCATGTCTGCTGTGTACTTAAATGAATTTATTTGTTATGTTATATGTATTATTGCTATTATTATTACTACTATTTTAAAGATTAATATAGTACTAGTATTGTAAAGATTATTGATTTGTAAATATTATTAAATTCTACCCTTCTGATATTATTTATTATGTTATAGAAAGTAAGTAGTTTAGATAAACTACTACCTACCTTTGACAACTCTTTCCATATCTACATTTTCCAGATTTGGCTGTACTTTACTATTAGAACGATAGATACCTTCAGCTACTTCCATGACATTTAACTTTTACTGTTTAACTTTTCCTTAAATTGTCCTCAAACTCATGATTATGATTTTAAATGTCTATTAACCCTGACGTATTCTTTTGATTTGATATGTTTGGTCTTCTTCTTAATTTATCGTTCCATCATATTTACTTAGTTAGGTAGCGTTAGAGCAGTAATTAAGTATTTTCAAAACCTTCGATTGAAAATCCTACATAAAAACCTTGGAAAACAGGTAGAAGAAAAAGAAGTGAAAAGAGCTAGACAATATCGCAAAATGTACATATTTTATTTATTTTTCTTGACTAGACCACCACCTTTTGCCTACTTTAATACCATTTATCTGGTTAACTTTTATACTTCTTGTCGATGTCCCAAACCCATGATGTATCGACTCAAAAAAAATCGACTCCTTATTGTTTTTTTTTGTTGTAATTCAACTTAATTATTGCTAAATCGATATCTGTGTAACTTAGTATTTTTGATAAAGAAAACTAGAGAAAAGCGCTATTTTATTATTTTCGCTGTGTTCAAAGTTGTGCAGAGGTTCGGGTAGAACGAAGCACTTCATTACCTGGCTACGGTCGTCTTCAGCTTTACTATTTCCGTTAAAGTCTTGTTAATCACAATGATCCCTATGTTCAGATCCTGGTTTCAGCACCCATTTCTTTGGAAAATTTTAAATAATTTGAATAAATTTGCTACACATATTTCACCTTGTATTGCGAAGGTGTAATTTTTCTAAGTCGTTAAGAATAGCACTTAGTTTGAAATTCTGTATAACTGTATTTAGCTATGTCAAGTTTGTTTTTTAATTTATAAATATGGACTGAAAAAGTCACCGTACAGGCAGGACTCGAACCTCCTTTTTCGATACCGTTCTTTCGCTATGCAAAGTAAAACAATACCTACATGGCGGTTATCAACACGGTCGCTAGAAATTAAGAGAGGCCAGTAGTTGAATTAAATACGCACATCACAGATACCACAGATAGTAAATAAAAACAAACCAAATAATAAGTATACATATAACTATATTTATGCCAATAAATATAAAGAGAATGTATTTATAATATACTTAATTAAATGTATTCTTAAAAATATGTATTAAACATTAAAGTGACATAATTTACTAAATTAATGAACTAAACATTTTTTATATACATGGCCAATAAAATCTTGCGTAAAAGAAAGCTTTGAACCTCCATTGAATAATAAATTCATTTAAAAAAAGTTAGAAACAATGCTTACTTAATCTGGGCTACTTTTTTAAATAAATAAAATCTATACTTATGTACGTTAAACAAAAACAACGAAGTATTCATCCAAAACATAAGTTCTAATCACTCTTACACAACCTAAATCTATTTCTAGATTTCGAAATCTGCTAAATATTCCAAAATAAAACATATATATGTTTTGTGTGGTGATCAGATGCTGCTCTCGTTTAAACGATTCTTTTCGTACACTCTCGTGAATATAAGAGAAGCTATGCTGATGACAGCTGACAGAAGCACGAGGAATGAACTGCAGAATTCCAGCACGTACGGGAATTTGGATGTATGAAGGTGACATTCCCCACCTTCATACCATCGACAGGTCGCCACTGACATACAAATATTAATGAATACAGATTCTTTACAGATATTTGAATTGAATTGAATTGGTTTAATTCTTGTTAAGAGAATTAATTAATTTTAGATGTTAACAATAATCAATTATTTTATCTCTGGTGACAATTGAGTTAGCATCATGCTCGGAGCAACACTACCGGACACTAGTTTAATGCTTTTTTCTTATATCCTTAGAAAGAATTAAGAGAATTTCTCGAAGATCGAGAATAGATAATTACCTCGTATTGCCAAAAACATCAAATGTCCACACACAAAGGTCACCACTGCAACCATTGCTAACAAGAAACCCATCGCCACGGACTTGTCGCGGGGATCCACCACCTTGAGGATCAACACTCCTTGGGCTTGAAGTGCTAGTACTGAGAAATAATGTTGGTTTTTGACTGATGCTTTCATTTTTAAAAATTACAAAAACTACACAGTTTTTATATCTATAGCCATTAGGTATAATTAAAACTGTTTTATGACCAGTAAAATTTGAAATCAAGGAAAATATTAAACTTAAGTTAAGTAATGTGATTCTTAGAGATAGAAACCAAACCTAGGATCTTTTCCCATCCGTGTCGGTCATCAGTTCGCCCACTTCTCACTCAAGTTGTGGACATCGAGGGGCGACGGTTGCTACTTACCAAAACTGTACCCTCACAAAAAAAAAACACTATCCATATAAAATGTAAAAAAAAGTCTTACTTGTAAAAGTTGTTGCTATGATCAATAACATATCATGTAAAATGTATTGCTGCCTGCAGTCGGTGGCGCAAGTGCCGGGCAGGGCTCCCCGGGCTCCCGCCACCCCCGCGCAACTGCACTCCGTGTACACCCTGCGTGTGAGATTATAGTTTCAGTTTTTTTTTAATTATATCATTGAGGAACATAATAGAACTTAATACACAACTTTCAATAATATTGTGAGCATGCTAGTATATTTTTTAATTTTCATCTAAATTTAGCAAACACTCACTGGATACCATTAATCTTTTCACTACCACTGCATCCAGCGTGACAAGGAGAGAGGAACGTGGTCATGTTTCCCGTCACGCAGACAGGGTTGAACTCCATCCACCTTGGTTTACATCTGATAATACAATAAATTAACTATATACACATACGAATATCAATTATAAAAGCAAGGAAAAGTATTTGCTTATCTATCTGTGTTTACGTTTAGACTATTCTTCGAAAAGGATGTTCTTAATAAAAAATCTTTCACCAAACTAAGCAACGCTTGTTCTATGGGTATTAGACACATATCTACATATTTTTTTTCATAAATACACATATAAAAAACAGAAAAAAACACCGGGACGCTAGAAAATTTTAAGTTTTTACAAAAATATTATACCAAAAGTGACCATAGCCACAGTTACCAAAGAGCCTATGAGTCGTCAAAAGATTGCTATTAGCCTTCACTATCCTATCGTGGCTATTTTAGATTAAAATCATGTCAGATAAATTTAATCAAATCTATTTATTCAAACACCATAACGTACCCACAAGACAGGCTACATTCTGGATTATTGTAATGGTTGTCTCCCAAGCCAACCACAGAGCCCTGGTCACACTTGGGGACAACCGTCAATAATACGAAGAAAATAAATGCGAAGGTTGTCATAACCACTGCCTGTTTGAGGGCCTTCTTTTTGCAGTACTCCAAAAGTACGGGAGCAGAGAACTTTACACCAGCGAGCTGGAATCCACAAAATATTGAAAATAAGATATAAGTAAGAAAAATAAATTTGTCTTTCAAATACATATTAACAGTTATAACAGCTTACCACAATAGGCATCACGATGAACACGTGTCTTAAAACCACGTCAAAACTCGCTGATGCAGCAGGCATGAGAAACTTGACCTGGAAAAAAGATTGCAAATGTAGTTTTGACGAGACGAGACGAGACAAGACGACATGTTGATAAGAAAGTCAAAAACGCCTGCACACCCAGAGTTTGGTCATTTATTAATACATTAGAACCGTCACTTCTATGGCAAAAATTGACGTCGATTTTACTGACTTAATTCTTTACTATCCCAAATTACAATGATTCTTCGGATACATTTATGATTAAATTCAATATATGCTTTTTTTCAATTTTTAGTTTTAATTTTCAGTTTAGTTTCTAATTGTGTATTTGAATTATAATCAAAAGTACAAGGATTGGTAACAAATATTTTTAAAGAAGGTATTGAACCCACGATTACGGAAAGTTAGATACAGTAAGGTAAGCAAAAGTAACAGAGCACTTGTTTTGATTTGATTTTACCATTTGTTGGTGGATAGTAATTTGGCAAAGTGGACTAAATAATTGACCACCAAAAAAGCAGATGTATTATAAATATGGGCTATATTTTTATAAGTATAGGCGCTATCAACTCTTAAAATTTGGAAATCTTTGTTGGAAGACCCGTTATTATAAATTGGTAGCTTTCCAGTAATAAAAACCCAAAGTGTCTTAGAAGAAGTTATTTATCTATTATTATGTGTACCTGTATTAATTTGTATACGTAGTTTTGTAATATTTATATTATATATATGTATCTAAAATTCTAAAAAAACGAATATATATATATTTCGGTTTTTTTAGAATTTCGTTGTGCTTTTTTCTTATTTTTATTATTATTTTTTTGGTTTTTTGCACGCTCACCAGCATTCTCTCCTATTAGAAAATGTCTTAGTGGCATTAAGCCCGCCTTTTGTGGGTACATTATTTTGTTTTTGTGCAATAATTAATTTAATAAATAAATAAAAGGTGCACTTCAGATTAGCGACGCACGGTCATCGCACTATTATAAAAGTTAGACAAAAACGCACTAGAATAAAGTCAGAAATTCAATTTGCTGAGCACGCTTCGTACCCTGACTATGTCATCCTGGTTGTACCCTATGCCCCACAGCGCGGCTGCCAGCAGCGACGAGGCCAGCGCCATCGCCAGAACCAGCGAGCGGGACACCACGCGAGACAAGCTCATTACGAAACCTGGGAATAATCTTAATTTAGCAATCACCGTAAACAAAAAAGTAAAAGAAAGAAACTCAAGAGAGACTCGGATCCTCTTTGGAGTATTGAAAAGTTTAAAATTAAAATTTAACTAGTTAAAACTTTAGAAATGAGACTTAATAGCGTTTAAATTTAAATCCCGCCTAATGTGGGTAATGTGGGTGATATGAGTATTTATAAAACTTTATGACATTCTAATTAAGCGGTAAAAAGCTATTAAAGAATGAGCAATTAGTAAGCCATCGAAATTCCACACAATAAAACACAATAAAACAAACTTAGATGTAGTAACACCTGTAAACTGTAGTTCTGCAGCTAAGTTCTCAACCGTTTTGGATATTACAGTTACTGTTTGTCAGTTTTTTTTTTTTTTTTTTTTTTTTTTTTCTCTGTTCTGTGTCAATGTTAGTGAAATTCAAATCAGGTTTTAGGATTTCTATTTGAATTACAATTAGGACTTACCGCGACCATCAAGTGGCAGTTCCAATTTCAGAACACCATTAACTTCCGGCGCATGTTTCGGCACGACACAGAAGAATTGTAACAAGTTGAATGAGTAAGCGACTACCAGTACTGAGGCCTGAATTAGCAGACCATTCTGACTGATAGATACCATCCTGCTTCCTATTATCAAAACAACCACTCGTCCTAGAAGAAGGATGCCTAACAAAAAAAAATACCATTAGTTGAAACGATATTGTTTGTTTAATAATAAAGTTTAACTTTGACTCAAAAATGGCAGTAAAAGTTTCCGTTGAATTTAAAAGTTATTAACATCATTTTAGTTAAAAATTTGTTATCTCGCTATAATGGTTGGCCAAGTCCAACTCAGTAACAGCTTGTCTTCATACCGTAATGTACGCTGCTCCTCTCCGGCGCGTACTCGTCACAGTAAGCGAGGCCATGAGTCCAGCTTGTAACACGCGTGAGCTGGAAGGACAAGGACACCGCAATGATGATCGTGAGTCGCACTATAGAGCGGGCGCTCATGCCCTGATAGCTGATATCGTTGTTGGAGTTCGCTGCGTCACAGAATTCTAGCCGAAAATGGTAAAGTTTAGAATATTATCAATGTTGTGAAATCTATGATATGAGAATTATTAAATCAATCGTTAACCCTATTTTCCAAGCAAGTATTCTATTAAAATTACCTGACTCCTCTCTTATCGTCGCTGATGGTAAAAAATACCATGAAATAGTACTCAAAATTACTATTAGGGTGTAAATGGCCATAATACAACGTCTTTTCCTAAAACCCAACCAACTTACAAATGGTGCTATAATCGCTTCCAACCCTGACAGGACTGCAATAAGAATTTCTGGAAGAACAATGTAAAATTATTTTATTTTTATTAGCTGTAAATAAATAACTGCACTTGAACTATTAGGCTCATCAGACACTGCTTATGATCTGCGTACGCTAAATGTCGTAGTAGTTTTTTTTTTCATTTTCTTAATTTGTTAAAGGGAGCTTTTATCCACAAGGACATGTCAGCTCCATCGTACTTTATAGCCAAAAAGCAAACATAGAATTAACATACGGCAAAATCTTGAAGCAATTAATATGGTAAATCACAAGAACATTAAAACAGTAGCTTTTTTATTTTTTTATTATCTCTGCAAGAAGTAGGGTAATATCGAAATTATTGATCGAGTCCCTGTTCCTCACTAGTTTTAAAAGGACGATAGCAAAACGTTTTGTACATTTCAGGTTTTTAAATAACATTACATAAAGGACTCTCACTCTCTCCTTACTACATTCGATATTCGGAAGTGGTTCACCATAGATTTAGGAAGCGGGTGTTATGAGATTTATGTAGGATTCGAAACAAGAAAAAGTCAGCATTCAGCACGGGTAAGGACTCTAACAATTTAAAGTTATGCCATTTGGTTTATGAAACTCTCCTGCAATTTTTAAAAGACTTTTTCGAATGATAATGGCATAAAAATTGACTTATCTCCATGAGTTTAATAAAGTTAAAGTTAAACCCTAGGAAAGCGTGTTTCTGAGTGTAAAAGCTGTACTTAAGAGCAAGCGAAACTTCTCTAAAATATATAGACATATGCTTTGAATCTATTATTCATAATTTAAAAATCATACCTGGAACATACGAAGGCAATTCACCGCCTCTAACATCCTCAAACATCAGTTTGTAAGCACAGATCTCTCCAATGGTCGAGTTTGCAACGTTACCCAGGAGTATGTTTCTTAATTTCAAAACGTCAAAACTTTTCGGGTTTATCAAAGATTTTACCCGGTCCTGGACTAAAAATACCAATATTCGTTAATACCATTAAAAAAATACATAAATATAAGATCAACTGTTCCCGCGAAATAGGATGCCCTATATCTTCCAGAAAAATCAGATAAGGCACTAAATGCATGTGTATAGTAACCTTCCCCATTAATCCCAAATCTTGACGGAAATCCTACCAACATTAACCATTCCAAAAAAGGTTGATTTCAACTTGCGGACGATCTTAAAAATGTTTTCAAAATCTCCCTTGCAATATCCCGATAGTGCAGCAACCAAGGTGAAAGGTGGGTGATAAACAATAACTCATGTATAAAATACAGAAATGATGCTGTACTGTATGATAGATGGAAAATAATCCATTGTATTACACTTACCCTTAACTAGAGGTGTTCCCTCCATGTCTCTGTTCTTATATTACTTTTTACACGACAATTTTCAAACTCAAACCAAAATAATCTCGTCTTATACTAACATAATATTCTACTTCTTGTTAATTAAATCTGTAATTAAAACAATGTACTCTACTTAAAACCAAATACACCAAGCATTTATTGAAATTTAATTTGTTTTATTTAATGTATACCTGAGATATCTTTTAAAAGGTTTTTGTTTTTCGGATTGATATAGACGTATCAATCCGTCTTCTGAATCTTTAATGAATCACAAATTTAAAACAGATACAGTTTCTAATAGTCATTTCGATTCTCAATCTTATCTTATCTGTCTTAGTCACACCTATAGCGATATTTTTTATATATTGTTTCAGCGCTGGGCTACCATCCCATCGGTTTCTCAGACGTCGCAGATTTGAATCTTGAGGTGTTGATAAATTTTCCATTCTACATTTATTAAATAAACATATAATAATATAACATAACAATAACATAGGTAAACATTTACAGACAAACAAACGTAATTAATTATTTTACTGTGTTTTATTATCAATGTATTGTATGATTAAATCCCTTACAGATAATTTATTATCAAGTTACAAGCTACGATTCTGTTTATCATCGATTACAATTACAACCTATAGTCACTTTTGTGTAGACTAGTCTCGCTCCATTTATTTACAGTTAGATGAACACAGTAATCTGTAACCAATAAGTTTTGTTCCTTGCTGTTGGTAGCTTATCAATTACCAACTTACTGATGCAAGCGAAGACATTTTATCGGAAGCATCCACCCTCACCCTCCGACTTAAATAATAAGCCATCCAGTATAATCAAATCATTTTATTTAAAATATATTTAAAATTTAAATAAATCCAAGTGGGGTTCAAGATTCCTCCTACCGTCTAGGTTCATGCGAATTCGGTATTCTATAGTCGGTCAATACTTTGGCAAGGATATTAAATATTAGTAATTGATAGATAATATCTAAACAAAACTACTTTTAAAGGTTTTTATGATATTTGAAATTTGAAATGTTTACACAATACCACCGATTTACTAGGTTTGTACCTACAAATCGTTGGTTATACATGACCTCAGGTTATGCCATTTAATATCAGAGTCAAGATAGGATATAAACATTATAAAAAAAATGTGTAAAATTTTGCTACTCATGGCATCGCAGCAAGTCGCACCGGTTTTTACAGCTATACCGACTGCAACAAAATAAAAGGAAGGAAAATAAAAAAAAACTAATGAACACATTTATTTTTAGTGTTGTATTCATCACTTTCCTTTCGGTATAGGCATTGCACTTTGCCATTGACATTGACAAATTAGGCTAATATTGATCGGCGCGGCGCTCCAACTATACGACACTCTTAACCATGGGGCACTGCGCTCGAGCGATGATATATTGTTTTGCTTGTATCAATCATGTAAACAATAAGATGAAACAATTTTATCTTCGCGTTAGTTATTCTAGTCATTGTATTTGTATAATCCTTAGTTTATTTCTTGTGTTTTCAGCGAGTAAAGAGCGAGGGCGTGTACTTTTTACATTAGTGGAGCAGTAGTTTCGATTAGGGAATTTAACTCTATATTGTATGAAAGTTATTAAAAATCCGAGAATCAAAATTGCCAGTTCACTTCCTTGACAATCAGAATGGTTGACACCCGAGTTGTGAAAGAAAAAAATTAAACTGCTAAATTAAAAAAGAGCAACTCAATATAAGATTTCTATAGAAAAGTAATACATGTTTTTTCTGGGTAGAAGGATCGCCAAATGAAATCCATTTACAATGAACATTTTATGGAACTTCCAATAAAAATCTTCCACGATCCGCCTCAAATGGCTACACCACCCCACCCTTGACTGTAAAACTCATTTGGAATGACATGGAAATAATGAATTGTAGTAAAAAGAACCAAACCAGGATTTGATAATGGTTTCAGATATCATGACGGAATTGTAAAGATTACCTGTGGAAGATACATTTACATGTTAACTAAATAAAAATCTATATTCGTAAAATCATAGTTTATACTTTAATATTGAAATAACTCACATGACCAAACAAATATGTAAACGTCATTAATTTTCTTATATTTAAATATATTTTGTAACTAAATATTAAAACTTAATTAAGTTATTACTAAAATATAAACGAAATTCTTTGAAATATGTGGATGTGGAGAAACCTGTTGCCTTTTAGCCTTCTGTCAAATAAAAGAGAATTTTATACAGAGAGCAAAGAGGCCCACCGTGGATTTGCCACCATTATTTCCTTCAAATCTATTCTTGACAATTACGAAGTCAATAAAAAAATCATAAAGTGTTGACCTTTCTTACCTCCGTTAATTAATCTATAAAAATAGGAGCATAGACAACTATTATAATTGTTTTTTTATAGAATTTAATATCTACAATCAGTTCTTTTATCCTTATCATTAAAAAAGTGGATCAGTACCTAGTTTAAAGTTATCGATTTTTCAGGTAAAAATATTGACCTACAAGTCTTACACAGTTACAGCTATTTTATGATAAAGATAATAATGATAGATAAGCAATTTATAAAAGACCGTTTTAGGCTTTAGTAATCCGCTTATCTCAAAAAAATAATTCTTGTTTTTGATATTTACTGATATAGGTTATATACTATATAAAATGAGATTTTGATCCTGAATGAGTTCGGAAACGTGGAAGCAGATGAATCTAAACCTGCCGTGTTTTGTTCTGATTTTATAAGCAAGATATTGTTAAAAAAAAACAATTCAAGCTAAGGAACATAGTTACGGCATTTATTGACGTCATTGATAGACGTGAAACGCCACGCCACCACGATGAAATTCTCGACTTTATACGTATATACTACTAACGTTAAATGATGTGTAAAACATTAATAAGGATAAGCATTACTATAAATTTAATTAATCTATCTTTGGAGCTTTGCTACCTCTCCTTAAAGTCAATCTCAACCTCTCTTTCATATAAAATTATAATAATAACCTATATACAAAACGTTTTTCTTTAGCAAAATATAGCAAATGCGCATATTGCATTTTTTTCAATATAGGTAGAAAAATAATATATTCGAATATTTGTTTTGACATGTCCCGTCTTCGATTAGTAATGTTCAAAAGTTCGGAAAGTCCACATTTCTAAAATCCACGTAAAAATGGAACCGCGGGCAAAAGTTAGACTGTAGACTAAAATTAATACTTTTTTATATACTTAGTTTTAATATTATATCTTCATTCTTCTATATTTATAATATAGATCATGTCGTTAACTATCTGTGCCTAGTGAGTCGTACCTTTTTAGTTCCACTATTTACAGCCTAATAAAACCTGGCGACCAAGAGATTAAAGCAAGCTAGACATTAAACATCTTCATCTCGATGTGGTCTTAAAATTTTATTTTAGAAGCTGGAACTATTTATTGGGCTATCAAGATATGTGTAAGTATTATCTTATGATAGCGCCACACAAAGCTTCCATAACCGCCGCAAATATGTACATACAAATACTATAAAATTTAGTACCGGTATCTGAGAATGTGTTCAAAGTTTGAACAAACATTTGCACTTAAGAGCATAAAAAATATTTATATTCCCAATGCCCAAATTGACTCTTATATACAATTAACCTCTCTGGCCGTGAATCATTATACTCACTATTTCCAGAGGGAACTTAGGCACTTCTTGCTCCAGAGATCACTTCCACATCATCTAAACTGATCTGGCTTAGAGGTCCAACGTTAAAGTGTAAGTATAGTCTAGAGTGTTTTTTAGAATTTCACTAAGTAAGATTCATGTTCATTTAGTAGTCATTCCTTAAAAATTAAATGAAGCTTTCTGACTCCTTGAGAAGCACTCCGAATCAGTAGCGTAGCGAGCCTTAGTTCCTTAAGACAGTCTGCATCATAATTCTATTGCACTGGAAGTGATGGGGTGGATTGGGTGCGCATTGCGCAATCTATAACTAAAACTTGGCATATTTTTTCTGTGAAGCTTCTTTAGAATTCGTTCGTTTGGATTGTTGTAATGCTCTTGAATCGTGAAAAGTTTTCTTCTTTTTTGTAACACGGATATCTATTTTACAAATAAAAAATTACAAGGATTGTTTTATTAATGTATGGCTTCAATGACTTTAATTGGTTTAATTTGTCTTATCTAATCCGTAAAGTTATAGTTCGTATTACTCCTAAACGAAATACTAAAACTCATATAAACTCTTAATTCATGGATAAGAATTACCTACAGCGAGAGTTAAAGTCAAGGTCAGTAACAACTGCAAGATGTTTATTTTTAATTCGAATCCACATAGTCAGACCAACTGTACGATTTCGTAAGATTCTATGGAAAAGCACGAGCATGAAACGCCATGGCGTTGTATAGCCATGGCTACCCTTTTAACCTAGATATATGATTTAACATTTTCACGTGAAACAAATTAAAAACCAAATAAACGGGAGACCAGAACAAAGATCGGAACATCTAACTACGTCACTGTTAGACCAACTAGTTCTATGATGCTTCCATATTTACAAGGTCCGTAACAAATTGTAACTTCAAACAATTAAAATATTATATACCTGCCTAATGTTTTATTTTTAATAATGTGTCAGACAGCGACGTTTTATTAGTGATAAGGAACGCTATAGAAATCATAAATTTGATTATTATTTTATAGATTATAGTTATTTGATAATTTTTTTTTAGAATAGATTCTTGATTCATTGTTATGATAAGTAATATCCGTTTATACCTGATAATTCCTAATAAGCCATTTATCATCACAATAAAATTAAACATCATTTCTAAGTATACATTATAGTCAGTCGAACGTCGATAAGATCAAAGTGAAACACTAATGTTCAAAGTTGTTATGTATCCTGAGAATTTATCTCAAGATATTTGTATAGTAGGTACAGAAGAAGAACTAAAAAAAAAAGAAGAAAGTTACCTATACAAATTCTGCATTCTAATACAACACTCTCATGCAAACAATATAACTCAAGAGCGTCTAAGTTGTAGTAGGTCAATACAACTTAGACGCATTAGATCAATACAAAAAATTAAATATATACGGAAAATCATACCATACATGTAAAAAAGAATTAAAATTATGGTTACAAACACTCAATAAAATGTATCTAAATCGAATCACATATCTATCACAAATGTAATACACCCACCCAACTTCATAAACAAAATGTGAACACTAGCTGTACAATCGTACTATACATTCTTTGTAGGGTATAAAGTGATTAACAAGTACCGAACTCTAGACCTACGACAAGGTCTTGTCGTAGGTCTAGGGTGCCATAAACACACAGTAACACGCGCACGCACGCACATACGTACGTACAGATACATATTATTAATACAGATATACAGAACATATAAAATAAGTTAAATAAAATATATTTTTCGATTTGTTTGTTTTTAAAATGGCTTAGATTAACATAATTGTTATGGAAGAGCTGAACCCTCTAATTCAAGCATTAAATATGCCTAAAAGAATGTCAAGGCGACAATTAAAAATTTATTTTTTTATAAAAGAAATAAAGATTATTATTATTACTACACCTTTTGAGCCAGATTACAGCTAGAACGGCGGGACAGACGGCTGGTTTGACAGAAGTTGCCGAGTGCAGCTTTGGAGAGAACTTAGATATTCCAAACGGATAACTTACAATCTGTTTGGCGATTTAGACGAATATACGTGATCTTTTCTCTGGCAACTTGGCGTTTGCAGAATCCGGAAAGAAAATGTTTATGAGGATTTGAAATACCTAAACAAATTATATAATATACTTTTTTTACGTATTTCCAATTTGCTTGTAATTATATAACCCAAAACAATGTTGTAGATTTCTTAATTAAAAATAAACTGACACCGCATTAATCTCCATTTAATTTTCTTACGTAGCTTTGTTCTACTATATTAATTATTTTTTTTACAATAACATTTATTTTATACAGGGTTATTTTTAATTAGTAGAGAGTCCACCTCGTGTAGGCAGCCTCTCTAGAACAATCCAAACAACATTTATTTTACGACTTTTTTAAAATTAATAGTTTTTAAAATTTTAGTTTTCTCATATAAAATTTATTTGTTTGCCTCTGAACTGACATTAACTCTGAGCACAGGTATGGCGCCCGGGCGTTGACCTTTTAAGCACTTCTTACAAAATACAGAGTAAAAAGTAAAACAGGAAGCAAACATTTTTTGTTTCGTGTTTATTGTGTTGTTTATCAAGATTTTAAAAAAGTCGTAGAGCAAATGTTGTTGGGATTAATGCAGAGAGGCTGCCTGCAAGAGGTGGACAACTAATTACAAATAACCCTGTATATGGCAATAAACACACCAAATTTATTAAATTTCTCTCAATACTTTTTGCTCTAACAAGCCAAATTATTTAGCATATTTTTTTGTTTCTTTTGTTTATACAATTCGATAATTCCTTTATTGTGAAAAATTATAGATATATAGGTATACACCCTAAGGCAAACTACGGTTGTCTTCCGAAATACATATTTACCAATATATATATACATATTTGCCAATGGTAAAATTGTTATACATTGACGCCAGTCTGGGGATATGTCATATGTTCCGTAATATGTTGCCAAGCGTATTACCGTCATAAATGCTCGTCATTGGCTCGGCCGTGTCGCAGGCTTGCTGTTCTAACAATTCGTAGAGCAATAATACCTACACACTGGAACACAGGCTACGATAATTTAAAGCAAATATTAGGTGCCTTTTAAAAAAATATAGCAATGTATTGCAAGTGAGTTTAATAAAAAAATATATTTTGCTCCTTTAAGACATTGATGTTCGATCTGTAAAATTGTTTTTTTTTCTAAACGTGTAACATCCTTCGATAGTTTCTTTTTTGTTACTAGTCGCCCATAATATTTTTGAACATTAAAATAAACTATAATTAATAAATATTGAAAATGTTTTTTTTTGACGGATCTGACTCTAGTATAACTCGATTTATATTTTACATTATACACTTGAACTTTGAAACTATGTAAATTATAAATTAACTAAATTATGACTATTAACTGGCTTAGAGACCTACATCTCGTCTTCCCGTGAACAAGATAGCTGCAAAGCATTTGAAACGTTAGCTTCAAATTAAAGTTAAAAGGTTTAAATCAAAAATTAGACACTAGTTTCATGCGATTTTTTTTACAGCTTGGGCTATTATGCAGACATAAGAAACGTCAGAAATAAGGGTTGGTGCAAAACAATAAGGATTTTTAATAATAACTTTGTTTTTACCTACAACTTTATATGTCGTTCATTGCGTTATATTACATGTGTGTTGTTTTTGAATATTTAGGTGAAATACATATCTGATCATTAGCTTCCTTAGTTTATATATTTTTTAATAAAATTGTAAGTAATTAATGTCCTTTGGGAATAAATCAATTTATATGAAGCAATTTCATAAGTTTTTAAATATATACATATTTAGATTTCTTAAATTCTTCTTTACATTTAGAATAGAAATACCAAACTTAACTTACCTGTTCCTGTATAATTAATATTATGAAGTCATTATAATGTAGAAAAAAAAAATAATAAAAAGAATAATATTCACATTGTTAAAACAAATAAAAAACGCACAAACTATGATCTGCTTTATTAACAATTTTAAATAATTAAATTACTTCCCGGCCAAAGCGGCCAAGTCCGAGATGCAGCGATCGAGGGTTTGCTTCTCCTGGTCGGGGGTGATAGCACGGGTCACGTTGGCAACAATCCAGTCTACCATGTTCTTCTGGGCAACTCGACGTTCCACATTAGTTTTTTCTAGTTGGTAGTCTAAGCGGTGTTTGACCTAGAGTATAAAGAATTATAATTTTAAATCTGTATTAACAGTCTTGCATGTTGATAATAGTATACAGGTAAATTGACTACAAGCCAGACCTCATTGTAAGCTTTCATCATGCGCTCCCTATATGCAGCCTCGAGTTGCAATAGCACATTTTCCTTCTTGGCCTGAATGAGTAGTTCCTGTCCATTGGCTCGCCACTGAGCATCTTTCTCAGCCTCAATAGATTTATTTAGATATTCAAGAGTATCTACTCGTCCTTGGTTCCAATTTTTTTCTACTTCCTGGAAATTTGTTAAATTGTATATTACCAAAACTAATGATTAATACTAGTAAAATAAAAATTATATTAACATAGAATTTTTATGAATATTGTCATATTTGATATCCTATTATAATATGCTCATATTGCACTTTTATATAAGTAACAAACACAGAAAATTGTGTGCAGTTGAGGTATTAAAGGTAACGATGGTAAGATAGAAAATAGATAGAAGTTAGTAGGATTTTATTTTATTGTGAGGGAATGGATTTGTGCAACCCAAATCCATAAATACAAAAAGACATACATCAACTTCCTTGTCCAGAAAAGCTCCCAACTTGGGTCCGAGCTTGGTGGTAGCGTAGTATACCATGATGAAGATGGAGAGACCAGTATAGTACTCATGCTCCATGACATAAATCTCTTTACTGAAAAGATATGTGGCAAGACCCACTCCGAATGTGTATGGGCCAGTTACACCAGTTTTGGAATGGAAGAATTGGAACCTAGAATATACAAAATGAAGTTTTAAATATGAGCAGTCCTAGTAATAGTAAAAAAATATCTATAGATATGAGTTTTGAAATTTCAAACAGATTGTTATGTTTATTCAATGAAAGTTAATAAATGGATTGTTATTTTGAATAGAGTCTAGTAACTTATTGAAGTTTTAGAAAATGTGGACTCTAATAAGTGATATACTTTTAATAGTAAAATCCTTTACTAAGAGAAAAATAAATTTCACCGATCTCACAGGTTTAGATCATGTTGTGTAAAAATAATTTACCATTCCTCAGGAATGAAACCAAGTCTGACTTTGCCGGGCTCCCCCCTCACGGGGCGGGGGAAGTTTTTCTCATCTCTTACTCCGACTTCGCTGGAGGAGGCCGACGTGCGAACGAGTGCTGGGGACTGTCGCGCCGCAGCTAAAATAATTTTTAAAAATATAGTACTATGTATTGGTTTTATATTGTATATTACATTCAAATGGAGCAAAGAAATAAATAGTTTTTACTAAATGAACTACACTGGTGCAACAAAATTTCGAATATTATGAGAGTTTCTGCAAGGCAAGACAAGTTAAAAGAAAACGAAACATAAAGAAAAATCTTTAGGTTAATTTGTTTAACATATTTGGATACAAAAGAAAATTTACTTTTTGCGTTAAATAATTTGAAGTACTATTAATATTTCACATCCTATAACATTATTAAGAATTTTAAAATTAAAATTCGAACATTCAGCACTTGTCAATCGTGATTACATAAACCACCCTAACATCAAGGTTAATGTTTTAAAACTATCTGGAATATAACGTTGGAACCAATTTAGATAATTTCACATACCTGAACGTAAAGCTACGCGTGATAGCATATTTTACAGGGCGATATTTATTAAATCTAAATTCCTTACGACAGTCCTCGAAAATCAAGTAGATACTAGATAATAGATTCTTAATTCACGTTAGGGTTGTCGCCACTTGCCTGTCAGCCGAGTTTTTTATCGATGTAATCGAAATTATAGATATCGATATTTTCCATATAAGGTTGCCCTGATGTGGACAAAATAATGGAAAATTGATGATTGCATCGGATTTTAAAGAGAAATATATATTTTTAAAAGCTACTTATATCAAATTATCATAATTTTAAAGTTTGAGGAATGTTTTTTTTTTTAAGTTGGTAATGTTATTAAGTATTGATCGAAGAAAATTCTACCTCACCGTCTTCAGTCAATTTACTGTCTAGCAGATAATTTGCTTTTGTGTTTTACCTATAAACTATAGCCTACTGTCTATTTAAACGGCTTAATAACAATAAAATAAGTGAAAATGGCAAATATAAATAATATATTATGGATGAGAATGGTTAGTTGATTTATATAAAACGCTACATATCTTATTATTTAAGAAACATTAAAAATTACCTACAAATAGTATTTGTTTTGTTGTTGTTGTTTTTTAGCTTAGTGTGACCGTAGTTTATATTATTTAGACGTTTATGTTGCTGCCATTACTGGCATAATAATAAACGAATAGTTAATTAAGTTTTATATATGGTTATTTTTTCTTTTGTTTCTATTACATAGAAAACCATTTAATTTAGTTTTGCAACTTATTTATTTGCACTTACAGATTTGTAAACGATCTATGATATAATATATTTTTAAACGCAAGAATTATTGTCAACTGTCAATTTTGCTGAAAACATTGATAAGTTGATAACGTTGGATAATGGATATTGGAATTATTGGAATGTGACAGTACTTATTAGAAATTTAAGAATTTGAGTATATTTTCCATAAAATGGGGATATTTACATCTTGCTGTAGGCCTTCAGCTGCAGACGTGTTAACTCCAGACGCAGTAAGTTCGTGGAAATTCAATCAAAGGGTTTTCATAACTATCATTGTTTTATTAATTTTATTCTTTTGTTCCTTGCTTGTTTTTATGTAATGCCAATATATATAATATAATAATAACCTATCCTATGCATATCGGATAATCTGCTAACTTTGATATGGTTCTGCCACCATATTTTCCCAATAAATCGAAAAAACATTATTTTATTAAGTTTTTCTTTAATATGCTAAAATATTTACTTAAATTAATTGCTTTATGTATGTAAATATGGCTACACTCATTTACATAAAGCTAACATCACAATACCCAAATACATTAAAATCCATAGAATAAACGTGTTGTTAAAAAATACTACAAAATATTCTATTTGGTACTTGTTTATTGACAAAACTACTTACCAAGGTCAGTGTGGAATACTTTTATATGTATATACATACAGAAAATAGATTTTTGCCTTGTAACTATTACTATATATATATATATATATATATATATATGTATAGAAATAGTTACAAGGCAAGACATATATTATATATAAATATATATACAGCCCTTAGGCTAGTGATTCATACTGACAATATTTTAAATTACCTAACCAGGAGACAAGACGGAGACAACAAGTAGAGGCTGCAGAGCGTCGTCGTAATGAGCAGGCAGCCCGTGGAGTCAAAGACCCGGAGCGCGTGCGTCGCGCGCAGCAACGCTCTGAAGAGATGGAACGACGGGAACAAGAGCTTCGAAACGCCGGGGGGGCCAACTTGAAGGTAGAGTTATGCTTCTAGCTTTTATATTAACAATCCCGATTCATTAGTACTAAATTACAGAAAGTATTATAATTTAGAGGATTAATTATTCTAATAAGATTAAAACAATTTTTTTAAAGCAATTAAACAGTACAATAAAATAATTAAATAAAATTTCCATCCATCCAAATTTCTATTTCCTGTGATTTTAAGATAATAGTAAAACTTTGATTTCTGGGTAGTAAAATCGAAAATCCATTAGTATCACCGTCACTTCGTCTCAAAATAATAGTCTGTTCCACCACTGTTTCTTTATTTAAAGCAAAATATGCATATTCATTTGTAATTATGTCACTTTCAATACTGTTACAAGCAAGGGCCTTAGTTTAAATCAGGGCTTCTTAAACTGCGGTCGAGAGAGATTTTATTGTAAAATATTTATATATACCAATTTATAACATCTCTAGAGTGTACGGAATACAGTGAACTTGCAGCATCTAGAATGAATTCTGGAACGGAACTAGAACTGAATTTCCCACAATCGCTGATATGGCGTTAAATGTACTTCTGCCATACAACACCACATATTTATGTAAAGTTATTTTCTCAGCTAGCTTTTCTCAGTTTTTCTCAGGAGATACATATTAAATCCCAATATCGTTTAGCGCTAAAAAATGTTGAAGAGGTCTTACGTCCTGCAGTTTCAAACATTTCACCAAAATTTGATTTGTTATGAAATAAAAACAGGAACATCCATCTCATAATTTTTTTACTTATATTTTAATTTAATACTTACCATTCAACTACTTGAATATATTCGAGCGAATTAAAACGATCAGAATCCACTTTAATTTTTGAAACTATAATAAATATAACTTATGCTCGTGCTCTACCAACTGAGCTACCGTATCCCAGGTACGGTTTCCCAGTAGTCGCGGGTTCGAATCCCTGACCGTATCGGTTTATTTTTTCATTCTATATTTATATAAATTTAAATAAGCTTAACATGGCTATACATGTTTAAAGATATTATACTAATTGTAGTTTTCTTTGCTATTTATATATTGTGTTACTCATAATTTCAGTGGACGGCCGACTGAGACAAGGAGCAAAGTGGAGGCAGTAATGCATCCGCTGATAAATACAAGTACAAAAATTGACCCAAAATCCCTTTCTCTTGTTTTAAAAATCCAATCCCATTGAAGTACATAAAGGATTGAGGATTGAGTTGTTAACATGTTTTATTGTATGGGATAAGATTTAGAGTCAAATATGTATAAAATTGTTTATATAAATATAATTGTTGCTTAGGGTTATTTTATTTAATTGTTATTTTATTTAATTCTATTTTAATATTGGTTATCACATTTTAAGTCTGTTGGTCCATGAGACTTTAAAATTGGAGGAATAAATTAAATCCACAGTAGTTATTGGTATTCATATATTTTCTTTTATAATCAGGAGGCTTATGACTAAAAGAAAAATGTTTACATTTTGAAATTCTAAACATTATAAATACTAAATATGTTTTTAAATACTTCTTTAGTGTTTTAATGTGTTCTAGAAATATATAATCTGTAATTATTTATATACCAATATAAGTGCATAATTTAGGATTTTTATTGCCTATTTCTCAAATGTATGACAAAAACTGTAAAAATATTATCTTCTGTGCAGCTAACTAGATATATATATTTTAATTATTGGTTTTCTAGTACCTAGAGCAGTGAAGCACCTCACCTATTCACAGCAAGGAACACGGAGTACATAAATCCGTTGTAAATTGTAATGTTCTCTAAATTAAACTTAGAAAACACTACCAATAGACTAAAAATCTTACTGAAAATAAGAAAATAATTTTGTTCTCATACCTTAATTAATGACAATTTTTGTGTCATTTATGTAATTTAAAGTATGTGTTTTTATTTATACCATTCATTACACACACCAATTCATTTTCATTGTTCATATTACAATAAAATGGTAAATTTTTGGCCTAACTCCATTACTTGTTCAAATGTGAATTTTGTATACACATATAGTGAATGTTAAATGTTTTGGATGTATCTTGGCCTCCATATGCTGAGGCCCTCTACCTGGAGGCGATCTTATGCTTTGTTATTTTACATGTCAGTTATTCAAGTTTCTTAGTTATATAGATATTAAATTTTTTAATTATATGGTTATATATTTTCTTAATTTCATAACATTAATATTAAATTCTGCATCTTATGTTTTGGGTAACATTTTGGCCTCCATATGTTGAGGCCCTCTGCCTGCAGGCGCTATTGAGATTAGTTATTTTTTAATATGTATCAGTTATTCTAGTTTCTGTGAAAATAGAGGCTATATATTTTTCTTTATTTCATATAACTAATTTAGTTTTAAAAGCTTGGGAAAAATTATGCCACTTTGAAGCCTGCAGGCTCTCTTGCACTGAATTATTTGAGATTGTTAGTTGTTTTAATTTAATAATTATTTAAATATAGTTTGTGGTCTTCATATATGTGTAGATATTAAGAAAATATAACTTGGTGTCTATATTAATATTTGAACCAGTATTCTATGTTAATGATTGTGTATTAGAATAAGAACTGAGTTTCACCTCACCT
This sequence comes from Napeogenes inachia, assembly GCA_959347355.1. Lineage (NCBI taxonomy): Eukaryota > Metazoa > Arthropoda > Insecta > Lepidoptera > Nymphalidae > Napeogenes > Napeogenes inachia. The sequence goes on along the minus strand of OY365792.1, from coordinate 22,417,193 downwards.
TCAACCTTTCCTCACTTCATAGTTTACTAAGGTTCCACATTAGTTACTTCAATTTATAAAACCAACATAGAAAAATGACCAATTAAAAAGACTATTTCTATCACTGTTGTGTATTAAATGTTTATATTAAGTGATATTTTTCTTATACGTGTATAATATATTAATCACAGATGTATTGAATAAATGTTATAATCATTTTGTAGTTTTATTTTATTATCATTTATTTGTCCATTTTTTAGCTTCGTTTTATAAAATCGATCTGTAAACAAGTCTCTCGGAAGTTACAATCCTTCTTATTGTAAACGTTATAATATTTATGAATTATACAAATGAGTCAGACGTTACACCGTTGCTTTAAGAATAGAAATAACTAAAAATTAATTTAAAATTTAAATATTAAATTAAAAGTTAAATAAAACTAAAAAACACACCAAATTATCTTAAGGTAATTATTAATCCTCAATATCCTAATCAGGATAATTAAATAATCTCATCGAATTATTAATTCACTATTGGTCCTCGATATGGGTACAAAGTTTGAACATAATCGGCCTGTGGGAAATAAGACAAAATCGCATTCAAAAAAGGCGGCAAACAAACACGTGAAAAATAAAAGCGGCAGCAATGCGTACTTGACGTCGCAATCGATGTCAACAGCCGCGGGAAGTACAGATCCCAGGTACTTGACCTGGTCCGTGCGCTCGACCAAATCCTCGCCTAAGCGGACGGATGTGGGATCTATACAGTTTAGTGTCAAGTACTCGGTCTTCCCCACATTAAACTAAGGCCACCGTTCTCTAGCGTCTCCTTCCACACCTTCATGCGTCGCATCAATCTGCCCCTGCGATATCATCAGCATACATGAGCAACCCCGGGGGCTGCTCATTAGAGACTCATCTCTAATGCTGTCCGATATTAGGTCTAATATCACGCTGAACAGAAACGGACTGAGGACAGATCCTTGGTGTACCCCGACGTGACATTGGTGGGTTTCGTGTTGCCAACAGCGCGGCGGTTCGAATCACGGAATCGGAGTCCTGATACATGTCCCTAATGATGTCAAAATAAGGATTCGGGATCCCCTTGCCGTTAGGGCCGTGCCGCTCCTGTGTGCGAAGTGTGCGGGGCACACAGGCGCCGAGACAATAGGGGTGGCGTCGGCGCCCCTGTTGTAAAATAATATTGGTAGCGGCGCTGTCAAAATTATTTTTGTTATACTTAGGTACACTACAACATATTTCTTTGTAGTGGAGTATTGATAAGTTTTTTTGAGGGTAGTCTATGAAAAAGTGCCCAGTGCTTTAAATTTGTTTTTATTCTTAATTTGTGCATTAAAAGGTTAATAAAAAGGTGTAAATAAAAATCAGAAGTGTATGAGTCCTTTTTTATTCATAAAACTGCACTACACATACCTGCCTGTGACTTAATCTCTGGCAAGATAGCAAAATATACAAATTGATAATAAAACGTTAAATAATTTCACTGTTTGTGGACATGGCAACCATCCAGTCAATTGCTGAAGCACAATAATCTTTAAGTTCACAACTGATGGATCGAATGGCTGCTTTTGAAAAGTAGTTGGAAGGTAAAGCGGTGCACAGTGGTGACTCAGTATCACGTCTCGGTGCTGAGTTTTACAATTTTAAGCAGCAGGTTTGTGATATTTTGTCTCTATTACAACTTCAAGTAGAAGAAATTGTAAAAGCTCTTGATGTATCGGAGAAAGGGGACGTAATAAATATTTTTTACAATCTGGTGTCCCAGAAAAACCAGATGAGGATATTTCCGCAAATATATTATCTATAATTTATGATAAATTAGGTATCACCAAAATCTCATCTTCTTCCATAAATATATTTAGATGCTTGTGTAAAGTTTCTGAGAACAAGGGTCGACCAATCTTGATTAAACTCAGCGACTTGAACGAAGAAAACCATATGGAGTAAAAAATCTTCTTTAAAAGGTTCCTCTTATGTATTAAATGAATATCTGACTAAGTATAGAGAGATATTGTTCCTCTCTGCCCGCAAACATCTGGCATGAAGAATGTGTGGACAAATAATGGCCAGATTGTTCTGAAGTTGCCATCAGGCAATGTGGAGATGGTATACAGCCAAAAAGATTAAGAAGCCCTACTTGTTGAAGTTCGAATTGTTGTTCAGGACAAGTCACCTCCAAATGTAACCATCCTTGCATCTAAATTTGAGCCAAGTCGTGTAAAACGACTGATTAGTAAGAAAAAATAACATTCCATTACTTATATCACTGTTTTTGGCTTTTCTGATTTACATTGCTTGCTTTGCCTTTTTTAATTTACATTGCCTTAAGATAATATTTGCTGTTAGTTTAATTAGTTGTTAGTAAATATTGCTTCTAATAATATTGTAATGTTAAGCTTCATAATTATTCTAAATTTTTATTGTCATATTGCTTTTAATAATATTGTAGTGTTAAGCTTCATTGCTCTTCTAATTGTTTTTTTGTCATATTGCTTTTAATAATATTGTAGTGTTAAGCTTCATTACTCTTCTAATTGTTTTATAGTAATATTGCTTTTAAGAATATTGCAGTGTTAAGCTTCATTGCTCTTTTAAAAAACACTATTATTTAATTTATTTAAAGCTTAAACATGGCTTTTTTTAATTTACATTTTTTTTTCAAGTTTGAATTAGAAAACTTCATTAGTGCTTTTTTAACTATACTTTTAAGTTTTCCTGTGCATTTAAAAAAAAAATTGTTTTAATTTATTATTTTATTGTTATTTGCATTTTACATGTAATGAGTCACTAAGCTCTCCTAAAGGTTACTGAGGATGTAAGGGAAGTGATGGAGTGTGGAAAATTAACGGCCTTAGTTCTTATTGACTTTTCTAACGTCTTTAATACTGTTGTTTATGACATACTTATAGCTTTCTTAGCTCATCCTAATATTTCTTCCAAGGAGCTAGATTGGTTCTCATGTTACATTCGGGATCGCCAATAGGCCGTTAGCATCGATAATACACTATCAGAACCTGAAAACTGGTGTCCCACAAGGTGTTATTCTGTCGCCTATTCTTTTCTCTTTCTATTCTATTCATTAATTTAATATTTTTTTACCTCTTTTCCTCTTACCAAACGTTTTTTTTTGTGCAATAAAGATTTTAATAAATAAATAAGTAAGTAGGTATAATAGGCACAACAAATGCCTCGTAAACAACAAAACATAATATTGCGTTTATAGAACTAGTGTCCCAAGATCATATTCACGTTTGTGATATGATCATACTTTATTTGCATGCAAAAGTATAAATTATATTGACCAAAAATAAAGAATAAAGTTTAACTTTAGTTAGTTAATCTTTACTATAAAGTATGGTTGGCAACCCTAGTCACGGAGATTCCCCGAGCCTGACTTTAAGGGACGAGAGAGCCAAAAGAATAGGGAATAAACATGTTTTTTTTTGTCTGAAATTAGTCATTTACATTTGCTATTGAACATTAGATAATTTGGTTTAAAATTAACCTAACCTAGTTTACAAAAGTGCAGTACAACTGTCTATTAAAACACATTTTTTTTTGGTTTTACGATTTTTTTATGGTTGACGGTTTATTTCAGGTTAAGGTAGATACAGCAAAATTGTATTGACTATAATATAACGAAACAGTAAGGAGAAAATTTAATCTAAGTTTGAAGAAAGGAGTTGTGCCTCATATATTTTTGTGCAAAAACATCAGCTGAGGGAATGAGAATGTCATGTCATAGTCAAAAGGCAAAGATTGACACCGATTAATTAAGCCCTTTCAGAGTTACCTATCAAAAGTAGTAATGTTTTAAAAAATGGTGAACCTTCACAAAGAAGTGATCCTAAGTAAGTTTTAGTACTGCCCATACAAATGTCTGTGATATTAATCAACCAGAACTAGTACTTCTCCTATTATATGTGATGATCATAAGGCAGAGCCTTGCTTTTCGCATATTAAAGATACACCGAGAGATACCGAGGACGAGGACTAAGCTGTGCAATTAATATTAAACCAAAATATAGAAGTAAAGCTGCCAATGTAAATATATCTGCTAAAAAACAGAAGGTAGCATTATCACCATTTCCTCATTTAACACACAACATTGGAACTTTACCAGTAAAACTATATGTTTTAAAAAAGAAATTGTTTACTGAAAACACAGCTGATAGAACTTCTTATATGTTCATAGATATAGCATCTTATATTTTCTATATCTCCTATCTGAGTCAAGTGAAATGAAAAATGATTCAGAGGAAGAAACATTTTAAAAATGTAATGTATAGTAGCATGCTAACTGCTATTGAAAAAGAGTTTGTAGTTATTTTGTTACAGTTGACTGAGTTTTGAGAAAATGTTTTAAGGATTTACTAAACAATCGTATCACTTAATAAAACTTTTAAGCACGAAAATATAGGTTTAAATTATTTATTTTTCTCAGAAAAACTGATACCACAGTATGAACTTCGACGCCGATAATTTGAATGGCGTGTCAAATGACGTCACATTTCCTTGGTGGCGCAACCAATGGTGGCGCGTTTTGGAAGTTTGAATTTCGCTCCCTTAATTTACACTTTTCACAAATTTTTTTATGACCTTAAATAATTAGTAAATAAATTAGTAAATAATTAGTAAATAAATAAAACACCACCGTCCCGATAAAGACGATCACATATAGAATGCTTAATTCACCGAGACGGACAGCGATACGGTAGCTCAGTTGGTAGAGCGACGGGACGGTTTCCCAGTAGTCGCGGGTTCGAATCCCTGCCCGTATCGGTTTTTTACATTCTATATTTATATAAATTTAAATAAGCTTAACATGGCTATACATGTTTAAAATTATTTTCAAAAATTGATTTCGGTAGTGGCATCTTTTCAGTGTTTATCTATACTGCAAAGTTAGAAACATTGGTTAGGATTTTCGAAAGAAACCTAATAGATGTCACCACCGTCCCGATAAAGACGATCACATATAGAATGCTTAATTCACCGAGACGGACAGCGATACGGTAGCTCAGTTGGTAGAGCGACGGGACGGTTTCCCAGTAGTCGCGGGTTCGAATCCCTGCCCGTATCGGTTTTTTACATTCTATATTTTAAACCATTTGAGATTTAATACATTCTATATTTTAAACCATTCTATATTTGAGACCATTTTAAATTTTATGCATATTCCCTATTGGTTGACTGTTCAATCAGGTGCATTATTTTTTATAATAAGGATAAGTTCTAGCAATAAAAACAATAAAATAGTTCGTTTGTTACCGATTGTTTTAACATGTTTTCACAATGAAATTAAAAAAAAACTGTTTACCAGAATTTAAGAAGGAAAAGAAAACAAGAAGAAGAACATGATAAAGATGCAACTAAAAGAAGTAAATATTTTAAAGCTCTACTATTCACTTCCAAAGAATAATTAAAGACAAACACCAATCATTTTATCGATGAAGGTATTGTAGAATCTGATTCAAAAAACGTTTCATGTAGTGGTAAGTGCTTTATTTAATTTTCATACAAATAAATATAACTTTAGTCTCTTTGTGATGTCAAGATAAAAAAAACAGTCTTTTTCTTTATCGTCGAAATGACTCACCGATTTTGATGTGGCGGATAGGTGCCGTGACTGTTTTTATTTTATATAATTAAAAGCTGCTGAAAATCATGGGTTCGATTCCCACAAGATGCTTTAAAAAACTTTGTGTTTGTGTGTATGTAATTTGAAATTGTAGAGAAATATTCATCTATTGAATTTATATTTATTGTACGTAATTATTCATAGATAGAGAAATCAGTTTATTTAAATAAGTAGATTAGATATGTACGAGCAATATTATATGTTTGTTTGTCTGTCTTTAATTTGAGATGATGTCGCCGAAGTACGTCCGTGGCTGTACTTGATACTGCTGATACACCATTGTCACCGCCAAGACAATTATCATCACTAATACCAACTTTTTCCAAAGATAACCCTGGACTCTGGTCAAAAGTTTTAAATGCTACTTCGATCCAGTATCAAACAGAAAATCCGATTAAACAAATCAAACAACATAACTTGCCGCGTGACTCTTCGCGGCGAAATTTTTCTATGATATATATTATTATGAAAGGCATTTAGGATACGGTGAAAAGTATCACAGAGAGTGGCTGCTGTATTCAGTGTCTTTTGGACACTGCCTTTTATTGCTTCTGTTGCAACTTGCAAGCTATTTGAATCAAAACATAAAAAAAATAATTGCGCGGAAGTTAGTGATTGGCAACATCTAGCTTTGTATTGCAGCTGACATGAGAAAAGTTCTGCTCTTTTCAATAATCATAATAAATGGACAGATTTATGTCACGCTCTTAAAAATAGCAACACTATTAATTGTATACAACAAAAATCCATGAAATAAAATAAAAAAAATATACAACAAAAACTTATAGAAGTTGAAAAGAGACTTATAGAGGTTTCTAAGTATACAAACAACAGATTATACAATCGTAACAATGCTATTTTTTTTAAGTGTATTGAAACTTTAGGAAAATCGATCTCTCAATGACTAACCATATACGAAGCGTAACAAATGATTCAGATTTCAAAAATATTCAGACTTATCTTAGAGATAAGATACAGAATGAAATCATTTACATACTCGGTAACCAAATTCAACAATTTATTTTAAATGTATGTAAAATTAATAAATATTTATAAAAATCAATAATACTTGATTGTACTCCTGACGTTTCACACGTAGAGCAAATAAGTATTATAATAAGATTTGTTAATTTTAACACTGAAACTAGAAAGTTGGAAATATGGGAGCATTTCCTAGCTTTCTGTCCAATTATCGATACAACTGGCGCTGGATTAACGTCATTCATAATAAAAAACAAGACGAAATTAATTTGGATATAAACAACTTAAGGGGACAGGGCTATGATAATGGATCAAATATGCGCGGTAAAAATAAAGGTCTTCAAAAAAGATTGCTGGATCTAAATCCCCGCGCTTTCTATGTACCATGTGCACTAGTCGTAGTTCAAATTTGATAGTAAACGACACTGCCAATCTCAATCATCATACGACTCGATTGTTAAGTATTGTGCAAGAATTATATAAATACTAGCCTTCCGCCCGCAACTTCACCCGCATGGAATTCGGTTACATCGCTCGACATAGGACGCCCTTTCATTTTCCCGTGCACGCTTTTCTCCTCATTGCACCTATCAATTCATCTCTTTTTATTTATTCGATACATGGATTTGTCTTAAACAATTGAACAATCTTAGATGGTTTTATGTTTGACAAAAAGAAACTTCCATACAAACTTTCATCCCCTATTTCAACCCCTTCTACCATTTTTTTCGCAATAAAAAGTATGGTATATCCTTTCTCAGTTCAGTTCAGTTCAAGTTCAGCTCCATCTTCATACCAAATTTCTATTTCCCAAAAGGTTTAGGCGTGAAAGCGTAACAGAAAGACAGACAGACAGAGTTACTTTCGCAATTATAATATTACTAGGGATTTTTCGTCTTCTACCAAAAGATGGGACATTTTAAAAAATATGTCATAAATCTGACCTTAAAACCATTGTCTGAAATAGTTCTTAAAATTAGCCGATCCGAAAATAGCCTTTAAAATTAAGTATTGATTTTTTTATATTGGCCCAAGCTTTATCCTCCGTAGACGAATGATTTAATTTATTGAATAATCAGAATGACGTGTTTAATTTTTTATTTAAACTAAGTGATGACTTAGAACAAAGTCAATTAAAATTTTAATAATCGCTAAATAATAGTCAAAATACGCTGCCTGGTTCCTGTCCCAATAGTCCTAGACCGGTTCGCTCTCAGAACCACCGGCGCACTTATCACTGATAGCTGAGGCGAACCTCTGGGACGTGACTTCATCCAGTAGCCACCACTTAATTCGGTACTGGCAGCGCTCGACAGGCTGGTCCTTGGGCTTCACACAGAGGTCCATGACAAGGATCCTATGTTGTGCTGTGAGACTCTCGCCTGGTATGACCTTGCAGTTGACCTAATTGCTGATGTTATACCTCCTAGGGAGTAGGAAATCGATTTGGGTGGCGTACCTCCCGCTCCTATAGGTGATGAGGTGTTTACATTTCTTTTGGAAATACGTGTTCTTGATGGTCAAGGTCGGCAGCCGCACACGTTCTGAGGATATTCTTCCGATCTTCACCAAGTCTCCTGCAGGAACGCCATAGCTGTTTTGCGGCAGCGCCTTATCCATAGCAACATTATTCCTTTGACCTTCCATATTTTAAATTTTTATAACTCGATAGCTACAAAAGACAGAATTATACTATTACTTTAATAGGTCAAAAATGATTAAGTTATGTTAAATTATTAATAACTAAATATGTAGTTATATACTTTATTAATATTCGTAATTATAATGAAAAACCAGTATTATAAAAAAAAAGGTTTTTACCTTAAGTGAGCGTCATCCCCCCGACTTCCCCAACCAGGTACAGATGTACACATCTTGAAACTGAGAAAAATAAATTGAAAATAAGTCATTAAATTAAATTCAAAAATAATTAATATAGAGAAATTACGATATCGAATCGTATAGTCTAAGTCATCCATGGTTAACTTCCTAAAATAAAGCTTCGTAAAGCTAAGAAAAACTTCGTAAAACTAAGAACCATCTCAACGAACATAGCTTTCGATTTAAAAAAACCACATTCAAATCCGGCCACACGTTTGGCCGCCACGTTGCCACAGACAGACACACAGATACACAGATCAACAGGTCAAACTTATAACACCCCTAGTTTAGTCGGGGATTAAAAATCAAATGCATTGTCAACCTTGAGGAATAGGGAGGAAGTGAGGAGATTTACGTAATAATGAGGGAATATAAAATTATGATATTTACGCCATAGGACAATGACGAAACTGATAAATTAATCGTTCAATTCTCGTACGATAATTTGTATAGTGATAGTACCTTTTTATGACATGTCTGATTACTTACTAATGATAACATTGAATATAAGTTGGCAATTGGCATTGACTTTAAGTTTTTGAAATATCATATTTCTGGTAACAGCGTTCTTTATGTAACATTTACATATAGGTACCTAACAAAATTTAAATCATTCCAGTGACTGCTCCTGTATGTACCGTCATATATACAATTTATAAAAGAGATCTTAATAAGAGCATTTAAGCCAAAATAATTTACTGCACGATATTGAATGTTGTTTTCACAGTTGTTTTGTTAGAGGTTTAAGTACTACCTAACATCTGAAACGATATTTAATTTTTATACACCGTCTAGAAACCAATATCAAGAAAGACATATATGTACCTACTACTTACATATGTGTATTTATATCAACAATTTCTTTTAAGAAATAAAAAAGGGACAGCAATTGTACAATAAAACTTGTTAGACAATGATTCTTTTTATTCCCAGAATGTTCCTGCGATTACAATTTTGTTTAGTATATTATATTTTATAAAAAGTAAACAAAATCCTACACCATACTAAATACAAAATACTCAATAATCATATATTTTGCGATATCGCTTTAAAACATAATATTATTCTCATAATATTTTCTTCATATCTGAAGGAAAGATTTTGAGTTTTTAGAATCTTCTTCCAATTTAAGAAATCTGTGAAGGAGTACTTTTTAACTAATGGCAACTAAGTCGACTTAAGTGTAATAATTAAAAAAATACTATTATATACTTATTTATGTATTACTATTATTATGTATCAATCTCCTTGTATTTATAATATATGGTTTAGTTTATTATATCTCATTCATTGTAGAGATTATTTAGAATAAATCTACGTAGATCTATTAGTATGTAGCTATTTGTATGTATGTTTATTATTGTTTTACGCCACCTACCTATATCACTGTGTCTTTTAGTTCTATTCTAACCCTAAGGTTGCCCGGAAGAAATCGCCGTTAGGTGATAAGGACGCCTGTGTACAACATATGTAATTGTCTATCTATTTTTTTCTGTGGTGTACAATAAAGAATATAATAAAAATATTAATATTAGAGAGGCTCGATGAGTTTCTATCGCCACCTCTACTCTAGTATGTGACAATTAGGTATATTTCAGAACTGGTAGTAGCTTTGATAATGAAAAAAGTGTTCTATAAACTTGTTATAGTAAAGGTTTTGATTTAGACAAAATAGTTATATAAAATAAGTGAAAAAAAAAACGCTGTTACATTTGAACGCTTGCATATGGGACTTACATTACGTGATTAACTGCTACTAAAAAAACAAATTAAAAACCCGATACAAAAAATCCTCTAAAAAAATAATATTATATTTCTTAATTAATGTACTTATTGAAGTCGTTACGTCGGAGGACCGTGTACGTACGTTGACGATGGACTTCAATAAATACATAATAATATTATTTTTATTCTTTTCACAGGTCTTTTTGTATCGGGGTTTATTTAATTTTTTAAATATTTTTTTTCAGCTTTTTAAAGTTATGTTACTGGTTTCTTTGTTGTACTAAATGAACCTACAGACACACAAATTTTCAGTTGTTTAAATATTCCTATCCATCTATCCTAATATTATAAAGAGGAAAGATTTGTTTGAATTGAATAGGCTCCGAAGCTACTAAACCGATTTAAAAAAATCTTTTAGGATTAGAATCCTACAATATCCCTCATGAACATAGGCTATATTTTATAATCATCAGCATCAGTAATATTATAAAGAGGAAAATTTGATTGTTTCGCCAATAAAATATCTAACACCAATATCTTGGAGACGACTGTTTCTATTTCGACCAATTATAGCTAAGAACCGTCTCGACGAACATAGCTTTCGATAAAAAAAAACTGCATTCAAATCCGTCCACGCGTTTGGCCGCCATAGTCAGACACACAGATACACAGATACACAGATCGACAGGTCAAACTTATAACACCCCGCCTTTCAGTCGGGGATTAAACAATAAGAACATTATCATAATTATCACAATTATTTTATTGTTTCTGATAAAAAAATTCTTTCTTCGTCTCGTGATTGTAGGTAGGTACAAAAGATTTATGTATGTATTTGTCAGCTCAACTACTTATCTGGTCAAATGTCTGGTAATGTTTATCTAGGCTAGTCTGTAAAAACAATAAAGATATTGGAAAGGTCAAACCATAACAAAGTCATGTATTTAGTAATTAGGTAGTTACCTACTTGCTAATTCCTGTCCGCTTTCAGGTTCAGGTTCAGGTTCAGGTTCAGGTCATCAAAACCTAGATTAAATCATTAGGTATTACATATCTTTAAAACGCATTTCTAATATTTCGATTTATTAAAAAAAAATACTAATTTCTGAACTAGCATTAACTCTGAGCGTAGGTATGGCGCCCGGGCGTTGCCCTTTTAGGTACTACTTACAAAATACAGATTAATACGTAAGAAAGATAGTAAACATTTGTTTGTTTTGTCTTATTTACATATTTGTAAATAAGTAAACCAGTAAGTAATACTCACACCAGGTTCATAGAATCTGTACACAAATTGTACACACCATAAACCCTATGTACTATTTTATTTTAATTTTATTTTTATCTTGAAGCTATATAACTTTTGAATGCTGTGTACAGTTGCAAATGCCGGGAGATTTAAAATTATGTTAATTAAGGATTATGTTTAATACTTATATTTGATCTCTACTCTGTAATTGAGCCTTTTGATAAATAAATACCTTAGTAAATAAATAAAAGAAAAAAATCAAAATGCAAATTTATATAACCGTCCCGGGACGGTTTCCCAGTAGTCACGGGTTCGAATCCCTGCCAGTATCGGTTTATTTTTCATTCTATATTTATATAAATTTAAATAAGCTTAACATGGCTATGTTAAGTTAACATGTTTAAAAATATTTTCAAAAATCAAAATGCAAGTAAATTACCAAGGCCAATAACAATAACATATCGTATAGCCTACGACTTCGCTCAATATATCCGAAAATAGACACCATCGTCTACGTTCGTACAACGGTCCCCCGATGCAACGACTTTATTAAGTACCTACATAATTATATTAATAATATTATTATTACCCTTTTTAGAGGTATTTTTGTGTCGGGGGTTTAACATTTTTAATTTAATTGTTTTTTCGAGTAACTTATTTCATAAAATCCGTTGAAGAAGACCGGTCGTCAAGACGATTTATTGAAGAAGAAAATATACTTTCAGTGCAGTGAGTAGTATTTCAAATAGTTCTAGAAGTTAACCAGAACTTGACAGCAGTAGTAGTACGTTAGAACTTGACAGCAGATATTGAAAGTGGCACAAAAATAAAGTTATTTTTAGTTTAGCAACAAGAAAAAAAAATATGTAAATGATAAGAGAACATAATACTTTAATGTATCTTAATCAGACCTAGATACCTACTGTAGTCGATTATTTTCTTAAGGAGTATTAGCCTCTGTTGTCTTTGTCCCGATAGTTCAATAGTCAGAATTTATAATCTGTTTTTGTTTTTAAAACAAATTCCAACAAATAGTCCTTATTATGAATAATTGTTATTGTCTAAATATGTGAAAAGAGTAGATATCCATGGATTTTTTAGTCGGTACCTACTTCTCCAGTGTCGAACTCCTTGGAACGCTGTAACTATGCGCTGTTTCATAAGTACAACGCATACCTATTTTAAAAGAAAAAATGACCTTTATTTTCAGTTTACTTGTACATACTTTGTTCCTGTCTATCGATTATCGACAATAACTTTGTTAAATTATGCTCTTGATAATGTGGTTCTTGCAATCTTATAGGTAAATCAAAAGAATAAATGTGGTAAACTTTGTGCCATCTTGTAAAGTCAAACAATTAAAGGGCTGTAGGTAATTTTCTCGCTTTCTTATAAATCAATGAAATGAAAAATCAAATATCATATATTATGCACTTGTGTTTTTACAAGTATAACAGTGTGGGAATTTTTGCAAACATTTATGAAATGTTTATTTACCATCGATGCCTTTGCAGGAAAACCCAGTTATGATGGTAAGTCATCAAAAATATTTCAAATTATATTATCTCAAATCCTATCAAATCTGTTACTGATTTACTTTCACAGGAGTCACAAGGAATGACGAGATACCTATAATTCGTCATTCTTTATCTATGATAAAGTACGTTCTGTGTAACAATCATAGAATTTGTACAATATCTATATAGTAACAATCTTTCACTTAAGACTAATAATTATTAATGTTCCATAACCTATAGACAAAACTGTTATCTTTGAAATAAAACAGTGTACGATACTTGACTCTAAATACCTATATAAAAGATAAAATTAAATTAAAACCATTACATTACAACCATTGAAAAATGTTAAAAGAATATTTGTTTTAGTTGTCAAAATATCATAAAATGCATGGAAAAAAAAGAAGAAATTCTGTATGAAGGACAAATGGAAATTATGATCTATAAATATAATAAAATAGTAATGCAGACCTGTTCTTCTTCTTGAACGGTGGTTTCCTAGACTACGGCCGAGGTGGCTGAACCTAGGTAACTTACGTACGGTACGGCAGGCAGAGCTGATTTATCAAGCCTGAGAATAAGAGAGGTGTCCTCTTCGCCCTCTTCGTACTGTGTCGGTCGAGGCATCTCGGTTGAATGCGCAAGCGATCCCATTTTTAGTTCCGAAACTTGAGAAACTTAATAAACACAATAATAGCAGGATAGGTAAAGTGGCAGCAGATCACGAGGAAACGAGGGGTTCTAGAAATGCCTTTAAAACTAAAGAGTAATTTACCTCATTCATAATGCTTTAGAGTTAGAAACCTAAAACCTTCAAATGCACCATACAAAAGTTCCATCACTAATAGTAGTTTTGTAATTAGTTATTGTAAATTTCTTTTGGTACTCGTATTAAATTGGTACGCAAATTTGGTCTCACATATCAATTATGGCTGTGACTTATGAGTCATTACTATTTTAGGAACAAAACAAGCCACCTTTATCTTAATAGATAGTGTTTCGTAATATCTTTATCACAATGGCGATAAAGAGACCATCGTTGTTTTCCGTCATTATCCTATCATCCATTAAAACTCCATACATTTTTAGCAAACTTAAGCTTTTCGCGTGCTTCAATGACTTTATTACAAAACTAGCTTATGCCCGCGGCTTCGCACGCCTTAAATTCGTAGTAATACAATTCAAACTTCCCTTTTTTTGTATTGGGTTCTATATGACTTATTTTAAGTGATACAATCAAAATTACGTCATCGGCAGACGTCGCTCACTGTAAAAAGTATATTTAAAGTTTTTAATAAGTATATAATATTAGGTACTGCAATTATTTTTAAATCTCTCTTGTTTTTACTTGAACCTTCATTTAAATACTTTTTAAACAAAGTAGAACTTACAAGTTTTTATTGAACATAATTAAAATATGACCATGTAAACTTGAGGAATTCTGAGCTACACAATCGACGTTATTTTCACCATCAACATCTAGGTCTAGTTTTATTAAAAAAAAATCTATTTTAAATGATAAACATTCAGTTAGCTATATGCATTAACAAATTTTTCAATACTGAACATTCACAAAAGCCATTTTTAGACGGTTTGCACGGTTCTATACCAGAGTGCGCCGGTAGACCGTACCGCCGCAATCGCGAAGACCCTATATTTTAAATCTGTAATATCTTCGAAAATATTTATTTAAATTACATGCTGTAACGGGCTTTGTTGTTCCATATTAAATGTAAAATGTATTTGAGTTACTTAATTAGATAGGGATTAAAGCTGTATTTTTTAAAATCGCTTCGTAAATAATCTATTTTTTTTCGTAAAAAGTAAAGGATAAAAATTTGTTATTGTGGATTATCCCTAAGAGATAAACATATACCGTCGCTGATTTTCTTGTAAATTTTTTTAAGGTATACAAAACTTAGTATATTATTTTGATCTACCTCGTAGAGTTCAGCCAGCGTTTGCATTGTAAGCGCAAAACAATGTGTTTTTTTACGACTTCGCATTAGAAATCTTGAAATTATCAGTGGTTCTCTGACATATTAAGCATGTTGTTATACATATAAACTTTCCTCTTGCATCACTCTATCTATTAAAAAACTGCATCAAAATCCGTTGCGTAGTTTTAAAGATCTAAGCATACATACATACAGACATAGGGACAGACACGAAAAGCGACTTTGCTTTATAGTATGTAACTTGCTGTGCCTGCGACTTCGTACGCGTAGTTTTCGATTTTGATAAAAAGTACTCTTTTTACTTACTATTTTATGTAAAAACTATATACTTACCTTTAAACTGGTAAGAAGCAATGGTACGACAATAAGAGATTATTAAGTTCTTTATTTGTTAACCGATTGTTAAAAAAAAAACAAAAAGTGAATCCCATGACTATATATTGCCGAAAACTGCATCCAAATCTATTAATCTGTTTCTGAGATTAGCGTGCACAAACATACAGACATTCAGACAAACAGACAAAATGAAAAAAACATTGTTTTGGGTTCTCTTGCTTATATAAAGCTCCCCCTGTATGAATTTTTGAAAATATTCTATTAGTTATTACTTAGAAAGTTATTAGTTAGAAAATTAATTCTATTAGTTATTACTTCAGATCCTGGTATATTTTTTTAAATATTTTCAATGTACAAAGACTACTCCTCTACAGATTTATTACATGTATAGAATAAGATACTCGTGGTATCTATTACATTGACATAAATTGTCATAACTTTTTTACTTCTAACCGATTTAGATGAAATAAACACTAAATGTTAAGTGAATACTGTGATAATATATTC
Source organism: Napeogenes inachia (assembly GCA_959347355.1). NCBI lineage: Eukaryota > Metazoa > Arthropoda > Insecta > Lepidoptera > Nymphalidae > Napeogenes > Napeogenes inachia. The sequence continues at coordinate 22,401,399 of OY365792.1, read as the reverse complement.
CTGAAAACCGCATTCAAATTGGTTAATTCGTTTCTGAGATTAGCGTGCACAAACATACAGACATACAGACATACAAACATAAAGAAAAACAGACAAACTGAAAAACCATTGTTTTGGGTTCTCTTGCTCTTATAAAGCCCCCGATGATGTTTTGTTTTTTTTAATTCCATGTACATTCATGGATCAGTGACAATTTTATTGTTTTGTTATTGTATTGTTATTGTGATAAGACGATCTAATACAGGATGTATAAATATTAAAAACTAATAAAACTGTAAAAATTAAAAAAATATATAAAATTTTGCTTACAAATGAGTATTCACGGCATTGCTTGCAGTCGTATGAACAACCTATGAAACCGGTCAAAATTGATTTGAGAAGTGTCCTTGAGCTGTATCAATTGGTCATTGATAAAAGAAGAAAGATGAGAACGTGCCCTCATGGACATGCCTTGTTTTTTATCTTATGATAAGAATGATAAGATATGTTTTGTATAGGAATAAGTAGAGAGCACAAGGGAAGGTTTGCAGATGTAAGAGCAACAGCGAAGCGCCAGTTTATTCTGCAATACGTCCATGCGTACCCAGAGTCTATGCGGGGTTTGGGGGTTAACAGAACAGATTCTTTAATATATTTTGGTAATTTTGGAGTTGTAATTTCAATTATATAAGCATGGTTTAATAATGAAAGAGCAAAAAGAGCAATTAATGAAGATTGTAGACTGTAAAATGTTTGCGATAACTTTTACTAGAAAAGTTATTATTATATTTAAATTATTATTTTTTTTAATTCAAAAGTAGGGTAATTTCTTCAGAGAAAATAACTTCGATACATCCAAATTTAGCAATTTATTCTTAATAATTTTGTACACTTTGACAGCTCGTCAAGGAATATGTCAAACAAATAATTATTTAAAGTGATTAAACGAATAGCCTGACCGCCATGACATTATACTTATATCTAATCTTATTCATATTAGGTATCTCGCATATCTAATATTCGGCCATCCTAACTACCAAATTTATCCCCAAATTTATCATAACAAAAAAAATAAATAATAATAATTAATTATTATTAAATATTTTTTTTTATTTTAATATTTATATTAATTTTAATTATTATTAAAAAAAAAAATTATTTTTTTTGAACTTATCGAATTTCAATAAGTTGTTATTCAACTATATTAGTACACAAAATCATTATTTGCATTATCCAATTCACTTATTCGTATCTATCTTTGGCATTTCAGCCCTCATTTTACCATGCTTAAACGTAATGAAATCGTGTAAACCTTCCCAAAGAAATAAATAAAATGGATTATATTTGGTTATATTTGGGTTAATCACGGTTTGGCTCCACGGAATACGTGGCTAAGCACCATAACTGCTGGTTAATAAAATCTAGTTTGGAATCTGTTATAATGGGAATAGCGCGAGTAATTACTGTATCTTTAAAAAATAAAGAGGTTCTCATCTTTAAAACTGGTCATATTTAATATTAATAAATCTGAAAAACCCCTTCTTGTATACAATAATGTAGATTATTTATATCTCTGTAAGTATTCTGGATGTATATTTCACTATCCTTTAAATCTGTACAATAGCATTTTAATATACGTATTAACACTATGTATTTTTTTTATCGGATAAAACCATTACTTTATTTCTTTAATTACTAAGATAACTCTTATCAAAATGAGGTAATGCTTGACTTATCAGTTTTCGTAGAGACAATATCAGGTAGTTCGGTAAAGTTTTGACCAATGAGTATAAGTACATTTAAATTTTGGACTTCCGCGACATAAGCATTAATATTTGCTTCCACTAAATCAAAGCACAGAGAGAAATAAGTTTTTCCTTATATTGGAGTGACTACGTCAGTCACGCCTCGTATGGAAGGTAAATCTTCTTTTGTCAACTCCAAACCAAATTTGTCTACAGTTTCTTTCGTAATAAGAGAACAATCGCTTCCTAAATCAAAAACACTGAACCGAATAATAATTATTGACTACAGCTTGTTTATAATATTTATTGATATTAGTCTTATTACTATCAATCAACATAACGCGCTTTTATTTTTTTTTTGTATTGTTTTTAAAATAGCAAGCATTACTACTGTGACCAAAACGATTATATTCTTCACATTTTATAATAGACTTAGGGCACTGTTGGACTGTATGACCCTTATCCTTACAATTGAAACAGGTCACAACAAGTGTAGTATAGTTATTTAGGAAGTTAGTCGAACGATATTCGGCCGCACGAAGCCCAGATTAATTGCAACGATTACAAATAATAACTGAACGGGTTTCATTAACATTATAATTTCTAAAAATATCTTTATGTTCTTTACAAACATCTTTTAAAAATTCAAACAGGTCTTCTGGTAAAAATGAAAACGTATTGGCCCAACCCCACCTAAAGAGGAAAAAGTCAAAAAAAAATAATGAAGACCCGTTGGTCTTCATTATTTTTTTAATTTTTTTAAAACTAAACGACATATTTTAATAAGTCAAACCAAATTTTTTTTTTTAAAGATAATAATGGAGTTTAATTTCTAAATCAGTTTTGAAAACCAATCACTTATTCATTTACATACATGTATTGAATCATAATCTAAATATGTATTTCTTGAATATTTAATAGGAACTCTATCTATATGGTATGATTATAATAATATTTAAATGAAATAATATATAATGTTTTTAAAAACAAATTACGTTGTAACTTCTGATTTATTGCCTGGTATTAGTATAGATATATTTTATTATTATAAGATTGATTGTTTAAATGAACTTATTTAAATGAAATTATTTAAATGAACGTGCACCAATTTTTATTTTACTGATCATTTGCATTCAAAAAGCTTGATGGGCACGCAGCCTTCTAAAGTTTTATCAAAATCGGATGAATGATTTACATCAAATAGATCATGAAACATTTCATACATAGTTTTAATATACATGACAGAGAATTACTAATTAAGTAACTAAACACACTAAACACTAATTAAGTGTATATCTATATTATGGGTAGATAGTTGTTTAGGTATATATAGACTATTATGTCTAACATAATATACATGTCCAGCGAACCCGATGAAACAGCATAACAAAATCATATTTACAAATTTATTGACACAAGTGTCAATAGTACAGATAAAATAAGATAAGATAAGATTGAGAAAGAAAAGGAGTTTTAGAATAAATATCTTATAAAATTAATGCTTCAATAAAATTACAGAAGTATTTACTTACCACTCCGTGAAGTAACAGCTGATTAAAACATATTTTTAAATGAATATAAAACAAATAAAAAAATATTACAAGTTACAAAATATTAAAATTAAATGAATAACGTGTGTATTAATTTCAAATAGATTTAAATAGTTGAATAATAAATTCAGTAGTGGATGCACTGTTTATTATTATTGATTTAATATAACAAATATAATCTTATGTTTGTATAAAACGTGATTTACTTTTAATTTACAAATTTGTGTTTTAAATATAAGAAGCTTAGAAACATGGAGAGAAAACCGTCAGTTAGAGGTAAGAGAATTTTTGAAAATATCTTTAAACATGTATAGCCATGTTAAGCTCAGTTGGTAGAGCGACGGGACGGTTTCCCAGTAGTCGCGGGTTCGAATCCCTGCCCGTATCGGTTTTTTACATTCTATATTTATATAAATTTAGAGGTAAGTGGTTAATACAGTTAATAAAATATTGATTTAACTTGATATAAAATTCTCCTTTCTATTCTCTCTATTCCACTTCTGATTTTTTTCCTTCGCTAATCTTACAATTATCTTTTTTACTATTTGATGTATTATTAATTTATAAATTAAATTTATATATTAATAAGTAACGATGTTATTTTCAGTTAAAAACTGGATAATAAACCTGATGAACCCAAAAACTTTTGACGTCCAGAAATTTAGAGGTCTACTGATGGGCAATGTTATGTCTTCGACCATAGGAGAAGTCTGTGCTCACAGACTCTTGTTCCAGGATGTCAAAGGAGGTGAACTGCCTGCGTATGTACCTGGTAAGTCGTACATAACCTTGTATTCAAAGCAAAGTTGAGTAATGTTTGTCTTTATATTAAATATGTTATCAAAGTATCAATGCAATGCAATTGCAATCCCACATCCCGCGTTCCCATATTCCAGTGGTTTCCTGCATGTTAATAAGGACTGCTGAATTGCAGCATTCTTGAGGTAAATCCTGCGCTGGAATTTTTTAGACTAACAGAACACGTAGGTTCGGCAACATAATTCGGCCGTCATTAACGAGTGACGCCCCCTTCAGGGCCTCTATCACTACGATTCTCCGCGCGCTTTCAGTGGTCATTCAGAATTACTACAGACGTAGCGAGCGTTATGAAAAAAGTGGAAAGACTGTTGACCATATGTATGTACGGTTACAAAAATGTAAAGAATAAGCGGTTATACACGCTGGCTTTATTTTAGAAAGTCCTAACAGTTGGAAACATTTTAAAGAAATGTTTGATATGTTAGAGCGTTTTAACGTTCTTAAAAGCTGTACCATCAAAACTTTCATCGATGTTGAATCAAACATTAAGTTTTCTTAATTAACTGACATTAAACTCAACATTAAAGAATTACTTCTCAGTTTGCAACGATAGAAACTGGGAGTCGAAAGAAGGACAGAACAGAACAGAAGAGATTTGAAAAATTAAATAACCATCGAGACTTACAGAGTGAACACTGATTTAGTGGTTGCTTTTCGAGAAAGGATTAAAGAACGCCGACCTGAGTTGTCTGGAATCGTCCTATATCTCCGCAATCCAACAAAAGTTCGAAAGTGCCGTAAAAAACCCCCAAGCCACATTTTCAGTGCCCAAAAGAAATTATATTCGCCACAATATTAATCAGATATGTGAAAGAATGTTGAGTTTCAAAGACAATGGATGATGAACCTGTTATATCTCAAAGTTTAGAAGACGATTTTTTTCTCGAATATTTATTATCATCTTATTATAATAAAAAGATTTTCTTTTTATTTAGGTACTTATTATCTAAGGCCAAAAATCAGTTGTAAAAAGAGTTAATTTACTCTTTTTACAACTTATTTTTCAAATTCAAACTTTCAAAACGCGCCACCATTGGTCTTGAATTCATTGCGTCGGGGGACCGTTTAATAAAGGAAAAAAAATAAAATCAAGGCAAATAAAGAAATTACGATATCGAATCGTATGGCCTAAGTCCTCAATGATTAACTTCGTAATATGTACACCATTAACGTACGTACAACGGTCCCCCGACGCAACGACTTCAATAAGTACATAATAATATTATTTTTATTCTTTTTAGAGGTAATTTTATTATTTGTTGGTTTATATCGATATACCTAAATAAATTATTAGGTCAATTACAATAATTATATCGCCAAGACTGTACCGCAGATATTTACAACCGACGAGCTGCGACGCAACGTGCATAAATTTTAATCCTCGTGTCTTATTTATTACATTAGGTTCTGCATTTCTTATTCGCTTATTCGCTATTATTCCTTTAAAACGCTATCTATCTAATATCTTTACTATTTACCTATCTAGTAGTTACTATCGCGAAATTAAATTGTGATAATTTTACTACTGCGGCAACGGCCTATGACTAACCATAAAAATTTCCATCGGATTTAAATCGAACGCGGTGCTCAATAGGCACTTTAATTGTAGTTAAACCATATATGTTAAATAATTTACCGCCCAGTTGGTCAAGTGGTTAGCGCAGACGCCTAACGTGTAGCGACGAATTGGGGCTCGGGTTCGATCGCCGACAGGGACAGACATGTATGTGATGAACATATATGTCTGTATTTCTGGGTTTGGTCGTTTAGAATATATATATTCTCAGTATATATAATGTTTATTTCTATGTATTTGTATCGTTGTCTAACACCCTTAACATAAGCAAATAATTTGCTTACTTAAGGGTTTAGATCAATGTGTGTAACTTTTCCTGTATCATTATTATTATACTAATTAATAAGAAAAAATACACTTCCAGATCTTCTTATAATAGTCATGTCAGTGTTGGAAGCGATCGTGACACCGTTTATGAGCTGGTTTGGATTCAATAAAAGACGTTTTGTTTTGGTGACTTACACCCTGCTAGTATTTTTGACTACCTTTTCGTTGTATATTTTACCATCAGCGACAACAAGACAAGAGTCGGGTAATAATAGTTACAATTCTTGAAATACATACATGAGCAATAATCAATCAATCATCAATCACAAATCAATTCTTATTGTAATAAAAGTTTTGTTTTTCCAGAATTTTGTGACGCGGCGAATCCGAACAACGACATCAACTATACTGGCATGAGTGGCCGCTCGATATTCCGACTCACGGTCATCATTATGGTGACGCTGGCCTTTCAGCTGTCCAGGATCACAACCTGGAGTCACGGCATCGCCTACTGCGATGAGTACGCACCAGAGAGAATCAGCGTGCATTACGGTAAGAGACAGGCAGCCTTACTACAGGATTTTGATACTTTATTAGTTTGGAAAAAAATATTAATGTCGTTATAGTATTCATTTGACTAATGGTAACCTTGTTTGTTAGGTGCCCTTCTTTTAGGGCGAGTGATAGTGCTGGTGATAGGAAATAGGCTGGTAAAAGATCTGGTCGATACAAGTCTACCTATTCAAATCTCTCTACTTGTAATCAGTTACTTACTCAACTTGATACAATTTCTCTGTGCTGTGCCTAAAAATGCGCCGGAAGTTAAAGGAGTTAAGAAATTGCCTTTACCCCTTGATGGTCGCGGTAAGTTGCTACGCTATAAAAGTTTATTTTGATCGACTCATTCATAACAATAATATTATTGTCAATTCAAAGAATCTATCTATACTCGCATGAAATTCTAAAGATAGCCACACTTATGACCTGAACCTTATTTGATGGTTGGTTAAAATGTATCGACAAAAAGTTTTCTTTTTATACAATGTGTACTTGGCAACGCTAAGTCTAAATATAATTTATCCCTAGGGTTCACCATGAGCGTATCGCGCGTGATATCCCGCTCGCTGGTACTGGCCGTGGTGATGGCGGCCTCGCTACTGACAGCAGCGCTGTGGGGCATTGGGTACAACCAGGAAGACATTATTAGGGTATGGACGCTATTAAACAAATTTTCATATTGGCTCCATTGTTCCTGTAAATTCTATAAAAGTGCTGGACTGACCAATCGTCGCTCGAGCTGAGAACTTTTCTAGGATTGCTTGTAATTTCGCGGCAGATCGGAATAGATGGTTATTTATCGTTCAAACATCTTTGTGTGACGTGGCATCTATACCGAAACCTATTCTTATTATAAAGCTCTAGAAAGTAAAAAATCTGTACATCATAAAGAAATTAACTTTTTGTTTTGTTTCCAGGTTAAGTTTCTCCAGCCTGCCAGCTCATCAATGAGTATAGATTTATTTTTGCGGCACATGTTCATCGTGATGCCTATCGCGGTAAGCTGCCGTTATTAAGATTTCCTATAATATTTCTTTTTTATAAACATTTTTCTTTCTATTTTAGCTCGCCGGTGTTAAGTTTTCTTCTCCCGTACTGAAGGAGTACTGCGAAAAGAAAGCTCTCAAACAAACAGTCGTTATGACGATCCTTGCGTTCTTTTTCTTCGTATTATTTACGATTCTCCCACAATGCAACCAGGGCGCCGTGGCCGGATTAAAAGAATACTATTACAGTTACCCAGAATGTAGTTTGTCTTGTGGGTATGTTATAATGTTAGCCAAACTTATTTTTTCCAAATTAGTCAATAACATCTTTGTAATAACAATAAAGTCCAGCAGAAATCTGTTCAAATCTTTCAAATATTAGGCAGAGACAGGTGAGAGTGATGCCTAGTATCTTATATATAAATAATCAATTTCAGATGTAAGCCAAAGTGGATAGAGTTCAACCCTGTCTGCGTGACGAATAACATGACGACGTTCCTATCCCCTTGTCACGCTGGATGCAGCGGTACTGAAAACATTAACGGTATCCAGTGAGTGTTTTCAAATTATTTAATTAAAATTTAAATACTACAATAAAAAAAACACTTGTGAGGAACTACAATATATCGAAAGTTGTAAATTCGTTGCTAACCTATAATAAGAACAACAATCAGCGGTTTATTTCTTCTTAGCAGTTCTAGTTCAACATACAGAAAGCATATAATACACTCTACATGTAACACACTCTAGCCCTAAGACTTCTAGTTTAGAATGTATTAGTTGTAAGTTTTAGTTTAGTTGTAAGTGCTAGAAACAGTTGCTGGGTTTTAGGCGTTAAGACTCCGGCACTATCTGGGAGTTTTTCCTAGGTGTCCGTGGGGATTTCCCCCACTATATAAAAAAACCCTTAATATGCAAAAGTTCGATTCAACCGTTCGGCCAGTATATGTTTTATAGCTGTCTGAATTCAGCTAACAGATGTGACGTGCAAGGTGCCGATAGTCACTCATCAAGAGGTGGATCGCCTACTCGTTTTACGTTTATTAATAGCTCTCATGTGCTCTCATCTCGCAGGGTGTACACGGGGTGCAGGTGCGCAGGAACGGCAGGGACCGGTGGAGCACTGCCCGGCGCTTGCGCCACCGACTGCAAACAGGCATACGTCCTGCACGATATGTTATTTATCGTGGCAACTACTCTTACACGTGAGGATAATATTGCTATAATCTATATACTTAGTCAGGCCATAAACAGTTGCAATAAAAAAGTATTACATTTGAATTTGGAATCTGTCATTTTTATACGATTGTCTATTGGGTTTTTTCTTTTTGGCGCCAATACATTGTACAATATTTTGCGATATTTAAATGGAGTGGGGTGATAAAAAGAACAGAATCGCTGTGATTGCATTACACAAAGTAGGTATAGAGCCAAATGCAATTTTTAAAAAATTTCATACACTTGGTATTAGTCAAATAATTGTGTACCGGGCTAGTAAAAGGTACAATGAGACTTCCTCTGTTTATGACAGTGAAAGATCTGGCCGTCCACGTAGTGTTCGTACGAAAAAGGTGTACAAAGCAGTAAGGGAAAGAATTCAAAGAAATCCTGTCCGAAAGCAAAAGATTTTATCTCGGGAAATGAAAATAGCAACTAGAACCATGTCGCGTAAGAGAAGACTTAGGACTTGCAGCCTATAAGAGACGCACTGGTCATTTCTAACTGATAAATTAAAGATGAATAGCGTGGTAAGTTAGTTAAGCCCCTTAATAATACCATGTCCTATAACCAAGCTATGGACCTTCCAGCAAGACTCGGGGCCAGGTCATAACGCTCGGTTCACGCAGTCTCGGTTGGAAGCAAATGTCTCGGACTTCATCAGAGCTGAAGACTGGTTGTCGTCTAGTCCCGATCCTTATCAGCTGGATTATGATTTATGGTCAGTTTTAGAGAGTACAGCTTGTTCTAAAATCCATGACAAATCGGAGTTCAAGTAAAACAATTCATACGATTGGCAGTGAAGAATTTCCCCATGGAAAGAGCATTGATAACTGGAAAGAGCATTGATAACTGGAAAGAGCAGTGATAACTGGAAAGAGCATTGATAACTGGAAAGAGCATTGATAACTGGAAAGAGCATTGATAACTGGAAAGAGCATTGATAACTGGCCTCGACGTTTAAAGGACTGTATTGCAGCCAATGGACACCACTTCGAATAAGCTTTTATGCTTTTAATTGTTTTATATTTGTGTATAAACTAACACACTGTAGAAGTAATAAATGTTATTTGCAATTAAAGACATATTTTTTTTCTTTGTTACAATATTTATGGCAAGGCTATATATATGCTAACTATTGCTATATAGGTATACTATATAGCAATAGTTCTTTTATTTATGACCTAGTGTGTTGACACTAGGTTCACTGTTAAGTGAATTTTTATTGAAAATTTCTTGTATCTGTTTAGGCTAGTAATAACATCCTGTAAACATTTTTGTCCCAAAGTTAACGAGTAAAATTTAAGATTTTTTTTTTATTTCTCAGTACTAGCACTTCAAGCCCAAGGAGTGTTGATCCTCAAGATTGTGGATCCCCGCGATAAGTCCGTGGCAATGGGCATCCTGTTGGGTATGGCCACTTTCATGACCTTTGTGTGCGGGCATATGATGTTTGTGGCTATACGAGGTAATTATGATTCATCCATTATTACAAGGTGTCCAAGATTCTTGGTCCGAACTTATTTATCCATAAACATTATTTTTTTTTGTTCTTTATACATGGGATACACTTAATATACTAAGTGAAGAAAATATCAGAGGTTAAACAGCCAATCCTGATAAATAATAATTTATCCAAGGCTTAAAGTTATTCATAATTTATATAAAAGATATGGTACTGCCATTAATCATGTCATGAGTAAAAATTTGCTATAAGAAATTGTTAAGATTATCTAATGTTTGTTGGTCAGGAACGACGTGTCGGTGGTACGAGGGCGGGAAATGTCATCTCCAGAATGCTCTGTTCCCGTATTTGATCAGTTTCTGCAGTTGTTTCCTCGTGCTGCTGTCAGCTCTCATCAGCATCGCTTCAATCATATTCAGAAGAAAGTACGACGAAAATAATTTCTGTGATACCCGATTGTGATTACCTCATGAAATTAAAATAATTAATATAATGTATATGGTTGATTTAAGGATGGACTATTATGACACTGGTTTAAAACTTGAGGAAGACCAGTGTTTTTTTTTTTTGTATATAAATTGTTCTTTTTGTTAAACAAAGAGATCGAATTTCTAAATGAAGTTCTTGTAAATAGTTGTATAGAAGCTCGAGATTAAGTATGTTTTCCTACTTAATTATTGATTATAAGCTGAAAGATTCAGTGAATTTTGCAGTTAAGATTTTTTTTTAAGTTTTAAGTAAGACCATAGTGTTTTCTAAGGTTTTCACGAGTAGGTGAGGACTACACATTGAAATAAAACTATTTTTACGAATGTAACTTGCGTACCTATATTGAAATTAACCCGACGCGACGTTTCGAATGCTTTGCAGCAATCGAGTTCACGATTTAACTCGGGTATATTGAAATAAAATTTAAATTTACATTTTAAATCTAACCCGACGTTTCGAATGCTTTGCAGCAATCGTGTTTACGATTTAACTCGGGTATATTGAAATAAAATTTAAATTTTAAATCTAACCCGACGTTTCGAATGCTTTGCAGCAATCGTGTTTACGATTTAACTCGGGTATATTGAAATAAAATTTACATTTTAAATCTAACCCGACGTTTCGAATGCTTTGCAGCAATCGTGTTCACGACTTAACTCTCGAATATACGCGAGTTACATCCGTAAAAATAAGTACTTTTATTTCAATGCTAAGACCATGTTTAGAAATAAAATAAAATGAGAATTGGTTTTTTGTTTGTAGATTAAATGGTGTTCTAGAACATATGCCTATTAAAGTGTATTTAATTAGTTTTATGTTAGTTTTAAAATAATGGATATTGCTTTTAATTTAATTAACACAATAAAAACCCATGAAATGGAAATCTAATTCGCTTGGTTTTAAGTCATTACCTGTTTTCCCATTGTTGTCTTCTTACCTTAAAAACTAAACAAATTTATTACACGCCAACTTCGTCTACTCCCCCCCGTCTAAAATTGGTCATCTACCATCAAGTAATATTTACCTATACAAATTATATGCCATTTATTTATTTTTTCCGTACATCTTACTATGACAAGAATAATGTTGCATCTACAATAGTCTTGTGTAGTTCGCGAACGAACTAGTTCGAAAGAGCGCTCCCACAGATGAACTACGCGAACTAGATCCCACATTTCCCGCTCCTTAGTTCCTTAGTTCGTGACAGATCACAGAATAAAATAAGTGACATCAACCGTCAACCGAACTGTTGTCGTCTCGCTCACAGTTGCAAGGAATGCTATCTCTCACTCGCTCATTGAATTGCTTTCCGTAGCTACAGCGAATAACAGAGAATTTGTATAATATCGAATATCTATAGCGAACTTTCATAATTCTTATTATTAAAATTTTAAAACCTTTTTTACACTTCTTTAATATGTTTTATATAAGTTAGTTGATAATTTTCAAAACTTGATTAAATTATAAATAAAAGTGTATTTTAATTCCTACCTAAATTTATTTGTGTTCATTAGAAATATATATTTTATGAACACTTATTCATAGGTTTATGCTATTTTTAGTGCCCAAAAATTTTAACTAAATGTACACTGCTTAATAATCTTGTCAGAGCAGGAGCGATATCGTAATGAGCGAACGAACTGCCTTTTGAAATCTCTCAATTAAACAGCTCCGAACAGCTCCGAATTAAACAGCTCCGAACGAAACGCGAACTAACGAACTAAAAGAGCGAACTAGTTCCTTAAGGATCGGCGAACTAAACAGTTCGATCTCAGTCGCGAACTATAACGCCCAAGACTAATCTACAAAGTGTCATATGTCAAGTCATTTTAAGTTTACACATACCTATTTTGCGTATATCTACCTAATTATACTTTATCTTGCATAATACATTTTAATGGTTGAAGTATTAGAAACTAAAAAACCCCACATTGTATCAATCCAACCAATAAGAAAAAAAACTACTCTTTAACCTGAAAATACAATTTTTCATGAGGAAAACACGCAAAAACCATTTGTTACACTGGTAACATACTGATGGTACTTTAGTTATTTTTTTTAATTTCGTTACGCAGTCCTTTCACGGGAGTGAAGCCACGAGAAAAAGCTTCTAAAAAGGTAAAATAATACTAAGGGTCATGTTCCATTAATATATTACAATAGTTAGAGACGACAGTATGGGTACTCAGTTACGGACGACGCCCGCTATTAAAGCTCTTTAACTCATTTAGGTCTAGATATATCTGCAACCTTACACAAAGAACTAGAAAACATCTGTCAAAAATATTTAAATATTAGTAGAAAATTTATGGTAGAAAAATGTATTTACATATTGATTTGTTTCCTTATGAAATTCTTATGAAAATGTTTTATTTAGCATGGCAACTCCGAACTTAGTTGCATGTTACCAGGCATTGTAGATTTTTTTTTTAATAATTATAGAATAAAAAATGTATACCATCCTCAAACACTGTCAGATCGATAAATTGTTTATTCTATATTTATTTTAAAATGTAATAAGATTAGCTTGGCTAGACATATACAATTTCAAACATTTTCATCTATATCTTTGATACCTGGTTGGATGTCCGTGATATGGTCAATAAAACAAGCAGTCAAAAGAATCAGCCACCGCTACTAAATATTACAAACTAATGTGAATAAAATTATGTATCAAAACTGGCTTGTAAATTATATTTAGCAAAAATAATACGATATAAAAAATATATATCTCCTTATCTAAGTTCACAGAGTATTAAAATAACTCCACACATTGACAGCACAAGATTCCTAAAATCGACTATATTTTTTCATATTTTTAAAAAATATTACAAAAATTGGTATGAAACTGCGATCCAGCTGTCAATACTTATTAAGGTCATATTTCAATAATACATAAACGTCGACTTATTCTAAGTTACGAGCCCATTTCATTATCCAATTTACAGCACACTAGTTGACCCCTAAAATAGCGAGAATGTTGTCCACAAATAAAATGGAAGCACTAGCTCACTCAAATTTCACAATGCTATATTTTTGCCCTAGTTGACCTAGCGTTCGACAAATAGGATAACAAAATGGCTGCTTTATTGTTACAAAATTGGAGTAACAAATATAATTAGTATTTGGTTTCGAGACATTACACTAAAAACCGTTTTAGTTTATACACTTTTTTTTGTTAAAAATTAGCTTTTAGCAATAGCTGTAATTATTTGGTAAAATCGAAACACTTTTAAAGTTAATTTCCTAAAAATAATAAAATTAGAACACATTTAAATATTTTTCTTGTTGGCGACTCTCGTAAGTTAAATTTGTTACAAAGTTATTTGTCACGTCGTATTTAATAATAGTACTGTGCGAGTTATTGCCACAACAAATTAATATTTTGTGCGTTATAGCATATAGTTATAAATTGTGCTACCAAAATATTGTATACAAAATGAAAGTCTGATAAAACAAAAAAAATGGCACAGAAAAGTTTTCTTATTCAAATATAGAATTATAATTTTTTTTTGTTCATCGTTTGGGTACAAAAAAATAACTGAAAAATAAATAAATAATCTTAATCTAAAGGTGGACTTAAATAATACATAATCCCATCGAAAAAATACAAATTGGTGCATAATAAAAATACAGCTGGTATATGCAAAAAAAAACCTAATTTGACAGATAAAGCACCATTTCAAAATTCGAACAACAGATAACAAAAACTCCGTATCTGTCAAATAAATTTGATATTTGAATTAAGAATCATAGCCATTACAAGATAGTGCATTTTTTCTTTCTGCTCCTCTGTTCAGACTTGATGTGGATTCTTTCGGCCTCCTGGAATCTTCGGACTAGTCTCACCAGCTCGTGGAAAGCTTGGTCTACATTCATTCTCGCCTTAGCACTGCACTCTATGTATGGTACCTTCAATTGTCTCGAGAGTGCTTGTGCCTCATCTAATGTTACCTGTTATGTAGATGAATGTTAATTAATTACACAGTAATCTCTTTTAAACTATACTTAACAAAATTTAAACATTAAAAATGCCTTAGAGTTCTTAGACATTTTTTTTATTGATTGTTAAAGAATTTTTTTATTGATTGCTTTGTCAAATTGAAAAAAATATTTTTAACAATAACGCTCATTTATTTATATTAATATATTCGATTTCATTTTATACCACTCTCTGGTGCTCCAAGTCCGCCTTATTCCCCACCATAAGCATAGGAAACTCATCACGGTCCTTAACCCTTAGTATCTGCTTGTGGAACTTGAACAGCTCATCAAAGCTGGCGTGGTCAGCCACAGAGAACACCAAAAGGAAACCCTCGCCCGAACGCATGTATTGCTCCCGCATGGCCGAGAACTCTTCTTGGCCTGCTGTGTCTAGGACTGGAAGAATCAGAAATAGCTTATTCAACTAAATTGAAAATGGGTTAGGTTCACTTTAATTGTTTCTAAAGCCAAAAATTATTTAGGTATGCTGAGGTGTGTTTGTTAAAATTGTTATGTGTAAAATTAATAACATAACAGTTAACAAATGGCGATTATTTATTGACATACCTATATAGTTATGATACCACTTATTATTTCTTATTCTTCATTAGGTTCTTGTGTTTATTAACAGTGATCCTGATTGCAAATGAACAAGGATTCTATACTCCTTTCCAAAATCCATGAGGACAAAGTTGGAAGAAACTACTGGGCTTATAACACAGATAGTCCTATAGTATTAATAGTTACAACTCACTGTCTAGTTTAGCGGGGATGTCGTCAATAACACACTGCTTGGTGTAGCTGTCTTCAATGGTTGGATCATAGTCTGTCACAAAGTAACTCTGAAACATAAATTATAATAATTTTGGATATATTATACTAGTAACACCTCTCAATCTTAAATATTAATTATGAAGAAATAAAAACATCTTTTTTTATATTTTTTTATGTTTTTAATGAATAAATGTCTATTTAAAGCATTGTTGAATAATGTAATAAAATACTTAGAAATACTTTGTATAACTTAACCTGTTGACAAATTTCTAAATATAAATATTTCTAAGAATTTTATTTTCACAATAATTAATATACATGCCTCATTAAACATTACCCACTTTCAAAAACAACATGAAATTCCATCTGTCAACTATTTTACATAAATATTAAGAATAAGAAACATTGCTATTAATAACCAAAACAACTACCATTTGCTCTGAATAAAATAGATTTTTTCTCTTATGCTTGTATTGAAGGCTTTAGTAAGTATATATGTTTTTTTTTTGTGTATTTCAATAATTATGATTACATTAGTTACTTACATTCTATTTGACAGTAGGATCCACATACAAGTAAGTAACTAATAATAAGCAAGTAAGTAGTATCAATAAATATTTTGTATTCAAATTATGAACATTTTGTATATTGTATAGTAACAACCAGATGATATATTTTATTATGAATAAAAGCAATAAAAGATAATTCAGTTAAATCCAGAATCTATTATCATTTACATCTATAGAGTAAATATTCCATTCATAATTTGTCATTGCAAATACCCATTATAGGTAAATTATATTATAGGTATAGTATATTATATCAACACAAAATATAAGGAAATTGTGTTAAACTTTATTGCATTTAGCTGAGCATATTATCCAATAATACAAATTATTATCCTCCGGAACAAAAACCAATATTGTTTACTACATATGACTGTAATGTTAATTTGAATGAAACATTAACATAATTTTACCTTCTAATGTTAATTGTAAATCATACACAGAAATCTATAAAAAAAAACTGTTATTTAATTTATTAGACATATAATATTACTGAACTACTATTTTTATATAATTAAAATGGAAGGCTTTAATTCCTGGAATACTTGGAGTAGACATATGGTTCCTGACATACTTTAGTGGGCGGTGTTTAGAACTAGACCTTGGTCAATACAACATCACTATTTATAAATATGATTCTATACTTAGTGAACATATGATAAGTTTGATAAGAGGTTTTCCTTTTATTTTGTTATTGATAAAACTTTGTAAAAACTATAAATAGATTAGCATACGTTTCGTAGGCGTCTCAATATCCAAATAGGGACAAAATACCTGTATAAATTGTATCGTGATAGCACTTTTTCCGACTCCACCGCCACCGACAACAACGAGTTTATAAGTTTGTGCTTGATTGGGTCTATCACCGGGTCGCGACATTTTGTTTTTATTGCTGTTTATATTTTAATCCAATTCACTTAATTTATAAAATAGACTAAATTCTAACTTCTATGACGGTCACGGATGATTCAATTCTTACGTTCCGTTTCACGCAGTAGTTGCGCGATTGAGAATTTTGATAGCCATAAAATAACATTTTTGAACATTCATTTACGTATTAGACAGGCCGACGTTGCGTGAAACGGACTGTTGATCAGCTGAATTAGTTATTGCCAGTTGTAAATTATTTGTAATAAGAAATATAGATTTATATCCCAAGAGCCCGCGACAACCAGGCATTCACCATTTAATAAAATCTGAAAGTTTTTCTGTGCGGTATGCATAGAAAAACCCAACAGAGAGAGATCGTGGTTACTTAAGAAGGTAGTAGATAGCTAAAGTGTGTACCATATGATCTCACTTTCGTTACAGTTACTATAAAGTTACTATAAAGCTTATTTTTTCATATTTTCTTCAAAATAAATTTAAAAAAACATGTCACTCATTGCAGGACATTAAGTCCAGTTTCAACCCGGTGCCGGTTACCCCCGAACTTAAAAAAAATCATTATACTTTCGTTATAGTATAAAAGCTAAATGTTATATTATCTCAATAGCCGGGCAATTTCAATAGTTATTTCACCTTGCCGGACACATTGAAAGTGCTGTAGGTGCCAGCGCGAGACAATAATACTTATTCGAGTGGATACAAGTGATATGTATGAGTTCCGTCTACTGTGTTCTTTTATAGCGCACCATATATTGTATTATTATAAAATAATATAAAACAATAAATATTAATATTTTATAAAAAATATATGTATATAAAATGTAACGAATTAATAAGTAATATTTGTTAGTTTTTGTTTGAGTAATTGTTTATTACTATAGCATGAAACAGTAGTTTATTCCTAAGAAATCTTAGAATAAATAGTTTTAATTATTTTAACAATCATATAAAATATATATTATGATACACACCTTTGCTACCTATTGCCTTCTCAAGTAACCACGATCCAAACTCCATAGTGGCTGATCGTCGATCGTTCTTACTTCTATTAGGGGCATGCGCAGAAACACTTTCAGCTTTTATTAAATGGGGAATGCCTGGAGGTCACGGGCTCTCGCTCTATTATAATTACATAATTCGTTAAAAAATATATAAAAAAATATTATTTTAACTTACACATGTTAGAAGTTAAAAAAAATTAAACATTATAGAACGCTAAACTTGATTGTAGTTATCAAAAGTCAAAACCGAAACGTCAAATTTAAATTAAAGACAAGTTGTTAGGGGGATATAATTTTGGGATTTTTATTATTATAACTTGTTTTTTTTACATACTTTTAATTCAAATCTAAAACCAAATAGTAAAATGTTTTCCACTAGTAGTCAAAAAAAGTTCTGGACATTCAACGATGAAAGTGAGCTGGCTCGTCATAGAGAAAAACATAATTTAGAGTTCATTTCAAGACATGGGCATCACATAGATGAATATCAGAGATACAATTTCTTTCTGTCGCCAGATGAAGAGAGATTATTATTAAAGCAATACGAGCTGCATTTAAAGGAGTTTTGTAAAAGATTTATGCCACCTATGCCGAAAGGAGTAGTTGGCACAGCTTTTCATTATTTTAAAAGATTTTATCTGTATAACTCTACGATGGACTATCATCCAAAAGAAATATTAGCCACATGTGTGTATCTAGCATGCAAAGTCGAGGAATTCAATGTATCTATTGGCCAGTTTGTAGCTAACATTAAAGGTGACAGGGAAAAGGCCTCAGATATCATATTAAATAATGAATTATTGTTAATGCAGCAATTAAATTACCATTTAACTATCCACAATCCATTTCGTCCAGTAGAAGGCTTTCTTATTGACATAAAAACAAGGTGCAGCACTCTAGCAAATCCTGAACGACTAAGAGGGGGCATTGATGAATTTTTAGAAAAAGTTTTCTTGACTGATGCATGTCTACTCTATGCACCATCTCAGATTGCTCTTGCTGCAGTCCTCCATGCAGCTAGTAAGGAACAAGAAAATCTTGATAGTTATGTCACAGATATGTTGTTCAGGGATGCAGGTTCTGACAAATTAGCAATACTTATTGAAGCTGTGCGTAAAATACGGTCAATGGTTAAAATGGTGGAAAGTCCAGCTCGTGAACGAGTAAAAGTTATTGATAAAAAGCTGGACAGATGCCGCAATCAGGAGAATAATCCAGATAGTGAAATATATAAACGGCGGATGAGAGAACTGTTGGATGAAGATGATATCCCGCATACGGGATCCAGCAGAATGTCTTTAGACACAAGCGGCATATCACAAGTACTGTCTCCATCAGCTTCATAGTTAACAATATGTTTTTAATTTGACTAATTGTATTGGACATGAATTAAATAAATATGACTATTTTATTTGTTGTATTTTATTTAAATTAACTTACTTTATAGTTATTAGTTCCATTTTTTTTAGTTAAGAGTTTTAAACTTTTAATAAATTATTTTTAGTAAATTAGTATTTAAATTGTGCTTGATGTACGTTGGTACCTTTTTTTTTTTTTACTTTATTACTATTCTTGGTAAATAGAATTTAAGTTGGTAAGGTTGATTAACTTGTAAGTTCATGAAAAAAATGGTAATAAATAAATAAAATAATATATGTAGCAATGGCTTATTGTTACTTATGCTCGAATATAATCGAAATTTTATTTAATTTTAAATGAACCACAAATGTGTTCGAAACTAGTCGATCTAAATTCCCATGAATTTACGTGAACAGAGCCGGCTAAATAACAGTGTTATTTATAATTAGTTGACCACCATTTGCAGGCAGCCTCTCTACATCAATCCCAACAACATTTGTTCTACGACTTTTTAAAATTAAGTTTTTAAAATTTAAGAATCATATTCACTCCTGAAATTACTAAGAAACTAAGTTTCATTCTATTAAGAATTATAATCTTAACTATTATTATAAATGCATCCGTCACTTTGGTTGCTTAACACGCTCTCCTTAAACGTTCAACCAGTCATAATAAGCACATTCTGTCAGGGGTACACAAAAGAACATAACATATCTTTTGGGGTTGAAGAAAAAATAACATAAAACGACCGTCCGACATAACAAAACTGCTATTGTTGCTACTCGCAGACGAAGCTGGCTGGCAGAATCAAATAAACTCAGACCCATCGTACTGACTCATGTTTAAAGTTATGTTAAAAAGTTTAGATCACTAATTACATTGTAACAGTTAACACAATACCATTGCGATCTCCTCTAAATAAATTATTTGAACTTCAATGAAGAGTAAGGTTGCAAAAAATATAAGGTGAAAACCTTTTATTTAAACCACTAGGTTAGACAAATATGGCGAAAGAATATATTTTTTTATATATATTTAATAATAATATAGATAAATAATATATTAAAAACCTCATTAC
Organism: Napeogenes inachia; assembly: GCA_959347355.1. NCBI lineage: Eukaryota > Metazoa > Arthropoda > Insecta > Lepidoptera > Nymphalidae > Napeogenes > Napeogenes inachia. Next base: position 22,381,097 of record OY365792.1, on the reverse strand, counting down.
TTAAACCATTAATACCTAATTAGAAATTGGCAGTTATTCTTATCACATTTCATTAATAATCAATAGTAGGTAATAGCCTAACCTATATGTCTTAAAAAATATACGGATTAAAAAGAATAGCCATCCTATCTTTGGCAAATCTCTCTAATAGATGCAGTTTATAGGAAACAGTGAAGGTGAGGGTTATGATGCTGGCGATATTTATTAATTATTTATTTATTGAAAAAAATGTTAGTAGGTACACAGCATTTTTAAACTAAATATCGTCAAAATAGAATTAGCCATTCACTGGGAGACGCAAGATTTACCTACAAATAGTATCAAAATTAGGATCATAAAATTATTAAGTTTACATATTATTGAGAATTAAAATTAATATAAAATGTTAAATATCTTCTACAGGTATTTATGAATACATAAGATATTTTTATTCAGTATTATTAGTTGAAATAAGTTATTAAACGCGTTCATAAAGTGTTCTAAGTCATTATCATATCAATTTCTAAGGTACTATTTAGATATTTCTAAAGGAAATACCTTCAGAGGAAATTCATAATTTTCTGGATACTTTAAAAATAAGCCAGTGATAATCGCACTAAATAGTAAGCACAGTAGATACTGGAGCTACAATAACGACTTTCAGACAGTCAGATATACGACATATTTTTATAAAGTAGCTCTCGCTTTCGCTACGTAATAAACTAGTAGGGTGGCAACATCCACTCAAGTAGCTCTACCTAGGTTATCATAAAATCAAATATTATTGTCACTAATTTTCCTATAATAGCTAACATACTCACTTACTATGCCATTATACTATTAATGAATAATAAATCTAAATAGTTACATTTACAAATACCGTGTACGATAGAGTTCGGTACCTTCATATTAAAAACGTCTACCATGGTCGTGTAAGAACTTGAAGAAAAAGAAATGCCAAATGCACGTATACGACGATTCGATATTTAAGGTTTTATTTAGGTATATTAAATAAATTATTAGATAAAGATTGCGTAATTTTAAAAATATTTATTTAATTGTAAAATATATTTTACGTAATATACATTAATAACAATTGTGATAAATGCGATAAACAAAATATTTAGATATAAACAAAGTGCATAGCATCAAATACAGCCATGGTTTTTGATTTCTTATTTTAACGAGCGTAAACTGGCGTTCAAGGCTTTTGGCACAGAAGTAATCTCTCGGCTTCATTCTGAAAATGGAATGTAAAGAGTAATTGAATCTCATTTGTTATAAATATTAGGACACTCACTATTTAAAGAAATTAATAATAAATGTATCACCTGGATCATTTTGTAGATGTTAGTAATGGCTTCTTCGCTGCGGCACATCATGGGCCCCACAGACCTCTTCCCGCCCCAACTCGAAGTGAAAGTCAGCTGTGCGTGTGTCATAGCCAAGATGGCAGCTAGCAAGAAAACGCAGACGAAAAGCTTATACATATTAAGATACTTTGGAACACTGTGTTGAAACTTTGGAAGCTCAGATGTTTCTGATGCTCCATTAGACATGGGTTCACTTTTTATACCCTGGAGAAAATGAAAGAAGCCTTTCCACATTTAATTTGCTTTCAATTTGGTTGAGAAAATTAATTGTTATCTGTAAGGTCTCTTTGACGGAAACACTGAGAAGAACTTAATTAAAAATTCCATGTTTATTTTAACATTTAATTTAATACGAATCATTATGTTCTACATCTGGCCTGCCTGATTACGAACTGTTATAACAGATTACGAAATAAGTCATGTATAAAATGTGAAAACTCATTCTTAAATATCATTCACTCATCGTTAGATAGATCTCTATAGCAAGTAGGTACAGAAAATCTGATGCGTAGTCTTTAGGAAAGTGTACAGAGTTCGAGCTATAGTCAATATGGGTCGTCGGGATTCCCTTAAAACTTTCTTCCCTAATACCTACTTACACTTCCATGAATAGAATACTTTCATCTTAGAAAATATATTGTAAATCCGGAAATATTTGAAAAAGTTTAAATGGGCCTTACGTAATAGAAAAACTAGAAATATTCATAAAGTAATAATTCTTATACTGAGAATCACTAAAATTTATTTAAAAATATTATAAATTGCTCAAATCCATCACAGACTGAGCTATGGGGTTAAAAATTCAAACCATGTATTAAACAAGTACTCATATCTAAAAGTAAATACATATAACGAATTTCCACTTTTAAAGTAGTTATTGTCTATAAAATAAGAGTATTACAACAATAATGCACATTACACCTTTAATTAGTATTATTTATTTGTAGGTTTAAAACTGGAATCCTTATTAATTCATGAATTAAGCCCTAAATGTGAAAGAGTCATAAACGAGTAGGTACTGACCACGCTTTGCCTGAATTCTAATTCGTTTTCACATTAGCCTGGTGTGGCAACAGAAGCTGCATATACAAACCCTGAATTTTTTAAACGAAGTGACATGAAATTGCTAGTAATTTATTGTTTATTTAATTTAATTTTTTTATAATACTTTATTGCACACAAACATACTTTTATAAAGACTACACATTAATGGAAACATTAAAACAAAATATTTTTACAAAGGCATCAACAAAAGTGATCTCTTACAGGCAACCTACAATTAAATGGAAAATTTTATGAAATAGGCATAATTATACAAAAATCATTACCTAAAACATAATCATAAATAGTAATATTGCATATAAATAATTAGCACAATGTAAGTTACACATATATACAAATTCTATACGTACTTTAATTATATATTATTTTAAAATTATCGATATATAAATAATAGCGTCTAACAGAATGAGTTTAGTGCTGGGCCTAAAAGTAATTCAAATTCAAAATATCTTTATTCAAGTAGGAATATACACGCATTTTTGAATCGTCCATGATTACATTAAATTGGTCAGTAAAGTCAATCCGTTTGTAAGCTACCATCAGCTCGGAATACCACTCTGCTGAGAAAAGCTGGCCAGAAACTCAACAGTTGTTCTTTTAAAATGAAATTTAACAATGTTTGACTTATAAATTATAATAGATCTGGACTCTAGATTCAGTTTCTTAGAACCAGAAATTTTGCACTAAGCTTCTTCTTAAATTGCAAATAGAACCGACATATAAATATATTTCTTTAGTTCAAGATATTACTTCTTTTATAAGCGGAACTATAGGAATAATATAGATAAACTGTTTAGATAAAAACTTGTAACAAACATGTTGAGTTGTTAGATGTATCTACGTATATAATATTTTATACTTTTTTAATTTAACTGTATCAAAGAGGTGTCTGATTCAAGATCTGGTATTTTGATTTGCAGTGTGCTGATTTTAAGATGTTTTTATAACGTTATTTTAGTAACCAAATGTACGGTAGAAGTGATTATGATAATTTTTATATGTAGTACAAAATTCAATAATTATAGTTCAAGAAACACAATTAAGACATTTTTGCGAGAATCCATGTCCTTATTACATAAAAAAATAAAAAACCGTATTTCTTTAGGAAAACTAAGAACAAACAGGACAATTAATTAAACTTTCTAAAGCTTCACTTCATTTTTGCACTCAAGTTAGATAAACACCATTTACATTTCATCAAAACTTTACTCTATTGCGGTTCTTATAACTCTTACTTAAAGACTAGAGTCCTGAGAATAATTTGTGTATTCAGAAGCTCTAGAAGGCTGTATCCACTGATATATAAGAACTACGACCAGTTTTAACATCATTCTGAAAGCAGCAATGGCAGGCCTTAGGCGTTTCTTCAAGAAAGCTGCTCTCTGCCTTATTTTTGCTTTCGCCAATCTTCTCGCCCTCTCAGAAGGTCAGCTTACATTTTCCTCAGGGTGGGGAAAGAGGACTCGAGATGACGAAATATCCATTGATCTTGATGAACAACTCCAATAAATACCAATGACCGGACCATGTAAGTACTAACTTCCAATTTACAAGAAATCAAGTAATAACTGGTTCTAACCAATTATATATGTTTTAAAAAATAATCTTAAATTTAAACAAGAGCTTTTGTACCATCCTAATCTGTTGGATTGCATTACGAAGATAAAGTAGTTTTCGGAAACCAAACCCAGACAATTATTTTTATATAATTAGGACGACAGTACATGAAGTCATAGACCCTAATTTTCATATCCAAATAAAAGTAATAATCTGTACCGAAGTATAACAACTGATAAACTGGACGGTCAGTTACAAATCTGTATAAAATTACTTTCACATACATACGTCTACATCGTAGCAACTGCGTAGCAGTTGCTGTAGCGTTCAAATGAGTTTTTTCAAATATTAATATCTATCTCAAATAAATCTATTATTTTACAGATGAAAACATTTAACGGAGATGTCTGTTTTTTAGTTTGAGAACACCTCATGAACCCACCAGGAATATCTATGTGAAGACATATCTGACCCTAAAATATGTAAGGTACAAATAACAAAACATCATGTATTATTAAATAGAAACAACTGAATGAGTAATGGATAAAACTAATGGCTGCCAAAAATGGACATCGCTTAATCTTTATGTTTACTTAAACCTATGTGTAATTATATTATATTGAAATGTACAACCAATATACCTACGTAATAATCAATTATAATTATTTTTTTGTCTTTAATCATTAAATTATTATCTTTAATTGTTTCATTTAATTTTACTACATACGATAATAACAGTTAATTATTAACAATTACATATTAAAATAACTAGGAAAACGCCGAATATTCGGTAAGTATTAGGAATTCAGCATATTCGGCATCTTTTTCGTATTCGCTCGAATTATTCGGTTTTGGTTCGAGTATTTCTATTTTCTTGGCATCACGATACGGTGAAGAACTAAAAATGTAACAGTATTGATGGCTAGACTAAGTATTAGAAAACTTTTAGAGTCGCCACAAGTTGTGAGGCTAAACTCATTAGGCCTACCACTCTGGTAACATCATCATGCGCCAGCTCCATCTTCCTGATGCTGAAGACTCTTTGATATAGCGTTTCGACGGTTCTGTCACTCTGATGTGGACAATTCCTTACTCAAGATAAGCCTATACTAATGAAACCATTTCATCCATCCGTTGTGCTCAAATATTATAAATTGCTTACTTAGGGGTTAGACCAAAATGTGTGTAATTTGTCCTGATATTATTATTATTAACAGGAAGACCCGATTGATTACTTTGAAAAAAAAATATTCTCCCCTAAGTCTAAATAAATCTCTGGGTCAACAGTTATATCAGTCAACCAATAAAGTATTAAATGTGCAACTATTTGTCGTTGGTTGAGTTGTTGGCGCAGACACCTAACAGACAGGCATGTATGTGATGAGCATAGAAGTCTGTATTTCTGAGTTTGGCCATTTATTAAATATATTCAAAGTATTTATAATATGTATTTCTATGTATTTGTGTCGTTGTCTAACACCCTTACCTAACCCAAGCAAATAATATGCTTACTTAAAGGTTACATCAATTTGTATAATTTGTCCAGTGATATTATTATTATTATTTATTTTATCATGTTTTTCTTTTCGAGCTGGACAAAGTGTGCATTCCTGGGTCCGGTACGCGAGACTATAGGTAATATATAATTGTATTCCAAGCACATATTGGTGATATGAGTCTTATATTGGTTGATAAAATTAATTTAATCCAATAAAATAAATAAAAAACAACAATTATACATTAGTATTTTTTATATTTTAGGTAATTTCTAACAAATAAATATTAAAAACTTCCACTGTGATATTTAAGATGGTAAAGTGAATTGTTGCCTGTAATACAAGTTTTAAATAATACTTAATAATTAAGCATTAAGCACTTTTTTAATTAAACTCCCTTTTTTGGACTAAATTTAAAAAATATTTTAAAACTCAGTGAATAAAACAATCCAAAAAGATGGGTATAATTTTATTAAAATCCCTTTCTGAGACAATTCTTATTACAACTATCCATTAAATATAGGTGAGAATTAAAATAGTATGTCTGTGTTATTAATTAGTAGAAACTTATACAATGGCAACACTTAACCGTTAACACTCCCTGATGAATCCGAATTTACAAAAGAATTTTACCTAATTAATGATCGAAATGACAATTGACTCAACTTTTTACAAATCGAGCCAATTACCATGTTGCCATAAAGATCGTGACCTCTATTAGATGTGATCACAGCCCAATATTATGTTTAAAGATCTTAATGTTAAACTAAATGTCCACTAGATCGGGCAAATTACAGATCGGATATTACAGAATTAAGATATAATTTTAAATAAATATTAGATGCATTTCAATTAATAAATACTCAATTTCAAATTAGCAATCGCATTTCCAAACACTTGATAATTTCCATACTGCTTTGGTTAACTGTCATCCTTGTTTGTACTAACCACAGATAATATAATCAAATATAATATGTGATACCAATCTCGCAGCCGTCACCGAAAAAAAGGGACGGAAAGATAAAAATGAGCAAAAAAACCAGAGTGGCCTTAATACCGTTTCTTACATTTAAATATTAATTTTAACCGAACACAGCGATAGTGATATATTACATTGAAATAATATAAATAAATATCACAGCATGATTGTTTTATTTACTTTTAAACTTTTTATTACTTCACAATTAGTTAATAATTTAAATAAATAAACATTTACTGTGTATATCGTTTCATACATTCATCCTCGATTGCAATTGTTAAACAGATATTAAATATAATTTCATTATATTGTATTAATAATCTTTGCACACAGATACACAAAGTATCGTTAAGAGTCAATAAAAATAAATATGTTTATTTTTTAAGGGATGCAGCGAGAAGGCGCGAAGACTGACTCAAAAATTGTTTAAGTTATTAAAATTGAAAGAAACTTAGGTAGGAAGAGACAAATAATTGAAAATCAACTAATTATTAGTAAAATTGGGGATAGTAAGAAAAACAGATTTGAAATTATAGGAAAATGGGATTTTAAACGGCTGGCAATAAAAGATTCTATAATTCGAAACCCAAATAAAACTAAACAAAGATGACCACCACTCGGGGTCGACGATTCGTCCGCAAGGTCCTCAGATGACGATCAGCCACGCCGAGAACTTCGTTAAAAAATCGTGACAAATAATTGAAAGTAAGGCACACAGAAACTATGTACACTAATAAAGCAGTAAGCGGTCATCAGAGTTGAATCTCATTTGGGTCTTGAAGAAATAGTTTTTATAAAATAAAGAAAGAAAGGATCTGACGGTTCCGTTATACAAAATCTTGTTCCATTGCACTGTATCCTCAAACTTGCGTCTAATAGCCAGATGTTAAACCAACCAATCACACACCAAGATATTATAAAAAGAAACCATGAAAAAACTTCATAACCATCACGTGGTGACCGTATGGTCTATGAAACCCAATCACAAAATAAATAACCCCATGGGAATAATTACCAGAAGAAGAAAACCAATATATTTTTATTAATTTAAACAACTCTCAATAATTTGGCAATCCGAGTAAAGCCAAATTCGCTACTTAAATTATATTTATATAAATCAGCCAGCGCACTTACTACTAAAATATTTACAATTTATTCATCCGTCACAAAACTTTTACCAGACAGATTCTTCGACTATCTAAACATCTCTTTCCTTTCGCAATTTCCGCTGAGCCCCTTCAATCCAAAAAAGGAAAAAAACTTAACAAAACCCAAATACCCAACCGAAAAATACAAACTTCTTGAAAAATATAACGTACAAAAAATTAGAAAGACCCACAAAACCAAAAGAACCCATAAGTGAATTAAACATAATGTAACAGCAACCGATAGCGTCTACTCACGTGGCAAAATAAAATGATAAAAGCCCCAAAACGAACGAAAGAAAAACAATTAACGTTACGGGAAAGGAAACTACTAATCCAAAAGACCATTCAGTAGATACACCAGTAACTACTTGAAGAGATATCTGGATAATATCGGATTCTGTTGCTTTTCTCCCCGCGTGTACAACAACCCTGGTCTCTTGTTAAGCCGAGCGAACTCGACGGACTCTTACAAGAGGGTGGTCTCCAACCAGAGGGGCGGCAGCCCTACCACCGTCGGGTTCAGTCGCCTTTTACGACACCCTCGCCTCCCGACATGGGATTGGGGAATGTATTCTACTCCGCCCCAATACGGAGATTGAATTATAATTTGTGAGCTAATCTTTAGAATTGTATACATTTAAATTCATTCAATACATTTACTTGTTCACTTGGTTGATAAATAACCAACTTTCCTTACATTCCTTAAAACAATCATGCTGCACGTTGTATATGTACAGTGTGACAAATAATGTAAGACATGGAGTTAAATATAACTGTAAATCTTACCAATAGTTGACTGTACAGTGAGCGACACAGGTGTAGAGTAGGTTGTTATATACATTCATCACCTACTTTTACAAATTGTATCTTTTTCAACATAATCTAGACAGTATTTAAGTTCTTATTTCTTGAGAAAAACAAAATGATATTATCTTTTCATATTTATATCTTTTTTATTTATCGTTGAAAAAGATACCGCTTGTTACTAATACTAATATAAATATTGTTAATGGGTAGGTAATAAATTCATTATACTTTGTGATTACCTTAATTACTGATACTCTCAGTATGATAACTGTAAGATCAACTAATTCTAGCTCTAAAATTTGGAACATGAACTCTATTCTCTAAGAGATAAAGTCCAATTATGGCCGTGACTTAACTATCATACAGTCCTAACTATTTTGTAAACATTGAAATACATTTACACCAAACAGATCCTTATTGTAAAAGACATTAGGATCAATATATCATGGGTGTGATTCGTACAACCTTACATTTTACCACATGTAATAGTGCTGATACTACAGCTAACGGATACGAAAAAATGCGAATGGTTGCGGAGATACATATTCCTTAAGTATTTTATTATAAACATGCTGATGTATTTAAAATAAATTTATTTTAATATAATCAAGTATAATATTAGCAGCCATGATCAAGACTCGCCGCAACTATTCGCATCGATTCCTTACGAATCTTAAACTATCGTGCTATATCTAGGTGTCGTTTTAACACGTCTAAAGCATACAACACGACCGGGAGTCGCTCAAGTAAAATTATCCAAAATTTTTATTAAAATGATCGTCTGTACAATGAATGTCATGATGAATATCGCCGCGACCCCCTTTGAATAGTTGTTCTGGTAATTTCTATAAGTTTGCGAATATTTTAACAGGGAATAATAGTTAACTGACTGTAATTTTATTTGATTATTTTTAATATCTCCTTTTTAAGGTCTTCTTTTCTTGGAGCAAAGAAATTCATGAGAAAAAATTAGGTTCATAGTACATCATAAAAAAGATAGTCGTAAAATGAAAGAAAAGTTGGAGAGAATAGAAAACTGAATTATAGATATCTGAATAGACCAAAAGTTAAATAAGTGCTTTAGTAAGTATCGTCAGGCCGTTTAGATGGCCCCTCGAAAAAGAGGTAAGCTAAAGTTAATGCCAGTTCGCGGGTGGACGTCAGAGGCGTCCCTTATGACTAGTCATCCATCAGAAAAGTCAAATCCTAATAGTCTTTTGTCGAAAAAGTTAGGGTGGCCCTAAAATTCATCCGTCACTATCATCAAATCCTTATAGTCTTTCGTCAGATAGGTCAAAGGCGACCCAAAATGTCAACTGTCAAAGCGGTAGAGATGGTTCTAGTAGCCATCAATTGCCACTGTCAAAAGAGGTCCTAAAGAATACTACGGATGACTATACGGTTTAAAGACCACTGAGGCCGTCATTATTGACCCGCCGGCTATCGTAGGTTAAATAACCGAGGACGGCCAGCGGGAGTACCAGTCAGACACGAGCGGTCGCGGCAGGTGGATGTCAGAGGCGGCGTGAGCGAGGACGAGAGGGCGCGGGCGGGCGGCGGCGCAGGCACCAAGCATAGATGACCGCAAACAGCACATAGGGTGCCAACACGGCCACAGCTATTCGCGCAGCCTCCGGCCCGCCCGCGGTCCACCCGGAGAATCACTTTTCTTCTTCCTCTTCACGGAAGAGGTATGTGGACCTGCAGTGGAGGTGAGCGATGCAAACTTCGATCTCGCTTCGAAATAACGTCAAGAGAAATTCTACTGAGGTCTGAGCTCCCTACCCACGGAAGTCAAGGTGCAGACTCACCAGTAGGCCAGGTTGAAGAGGGCGAAGACGAGAGGGAAGGTGATGCGCGAGATGACATCGATGCGCTTGGAGCGCGTCGGGAACTTGGACATCCACAGGCGGCAACAGTTCTTCCGCGGCGGGTTCATGTGTATCTCGCACTGCCGCATCTTGTCCCCGGCACCGCGCATCAGCGGCTTCTGCCAGTTGCAGACACGTCAGGGACGACGGACTTACGTCTTGGATTATGATAATTTTGGTATTGTGTTCGGTCTGTCGGTGTATGATAGGGTTGGACAACTCTGGGTGTTACATTGGTATATCGTCCCAAGTGTTTGGTTTTCATGTGTTATTGTTGGTGTGAATTTAGTTACAGATTATTTATACTGATCGAGAATTAGAAATACCTATCGCTAATCTAACTAAATAATTTTATTGATACATATCACTGACAATCTAAGCTTTTGTCTATATAGAAGTAATTACGAGTCTGGAATATAGTTTATACGTAATATATAGTACTAATTAAAGAATTTATAGAGACAAAACTTTTAAAAATAAATAAATAACAACATTACGAATAATTTATTATCTACTTTTCTCGAACTACATACTTGAATTATTTATTTGAATCAAATAAACGAACCATTGCATTCCGAACATGCCTACAAATACTAAACTAACTCCAAAAAAATTATACCACAAAAACAAACCCAAAATAAGCATGTCCAAACCAAGTGTCACCATAAATGCGAGCTCACCATTGCGAAGGTGGTGTTACTGTCGGTGTCCAAAAGGTCCGAGGCCGCATCCATGCTGGCTGCCGCTTCCATCTCGCGTCTCGTTTTCTTCATATTCTCTCTGTGCATGTCGGAGCGAGACGCATAGTTCACGAGTGCAAACTCCAGCAATGCCCCGAACACGAATGTCAAACACACCCCCGTCCATACGTCAATAGCTTTGGTGTATGAGACGGGGGGTAAGGATGCGTTAATACCGGATGACTGAGTTGCCATCGTGAGCAGGGTAGTAACTCCTGGAGAGAGAGATTTGAGTTTTTTTTAAATATTGTAAAAATGCGAAGTTTAACACACCGAATACTTCCCTATTGGTGGCTTACATATAGTATAAAATCTTTTAGGTAAATAAATACTCGTAAATTTTCCCTACGTTTTTCATGACCTATTCGTCCCGAAAAGTTTTATTAGGTAGTTATATATAGTGACGGACTATACACCAGACGGTGAAAAGGACTTTTTTATTGTTTGAAAATATCTATCCGTAAATAAATGAAAATACCGTCCCGATAAAGACGATCATATAGAATGCTTAATACACCGAGACGGAGAGCGATGCGGTAGATCAGTTGGTAGAGCGACGTGACGGTTTCCCAGGAGTCGCGGATTCGAGTCCCTGTCCGTGTCGGTTTATTTTTCATTCTATATTTATATAGACTTTTTTATTATTAACTTTTTAACTTCCAATTATGTCACTTTATTTTTTTTTATTTAAAATATATGATCACAATAGGCATTCAATCAAAATATAATTAATTTTAATAGACAAAGGTCAGTAAATAAAATATGAGAGATAAAAATATATATTATATGATGAAGATATCTTAACTTCTTAACTATCTAACTTAACCCACCCAGTGAAACGCGAGCCGGCACAGCGCCCTGGTCCAGCCAGAAGGAAACCCAGGAGACTATCACTAACATGCAGCAAGGGATGTAGATCTGGATGAGGTAGTAACTGAATTCTCTCTTGAACAGTAGGTCCACCTTGAGACAACTATATTCACCTAGAAGCAATAAAATAATTTTAAGGCGATGGAGAAAAACAAAATAACTGTTATTAAATATTTTTCGTAATAGAGCCGTATTAGTATTGACAGCAGCTCAAAGCTGAACTTGATCAAATATCAGCGTAAAGTTACATAACCCCTATTTCTCTACCACGCTCCTGCTCCTTGATCCTCCTTGTGTTGGACAAAGGACCTATATTTCCCCAAATAGATGAAACTGTCTCATTTACCGTCCCACTAATATACCTTATAAAATAATATTCTTAACGTTCCAAGGTTCCTAAGGTTTCAAAGATTTTAGCTTATTGTCAAATCATTTAAAATTGTTATTAATTTCTACCTCATAATCGCTGGAGTATTCAGTAGGTAATAAAGCCACAACTGTTCCAATTTCACACACAGAACAATGCACCTGTCACGGCACTCATTCATCCTCTGTCACGTTTAATGTCAGAGAACGTGTAATTATTTCAGTCTTAGCGTATTTTACGATGCTATTTCTGGATGTGGATCGTTCAACCGTATCCAGTAGTATATCTCGAATGTTTACCTAGATAAGTGGGTCGTAATACATTATGAAATTTAGAAGGTTACCTCAATGTTGTTTTTACATAACAAAAGTGTAGATACATTGAATTTTTAAAGCTAAAGTTATAAAAATACAATTTCATGTTATCTGACGTGGTACGACAGTACTTTGAAAGAATGGTTTCTTTAATACTTAAGAAAGTTTATTATTAAAACTTACCAGTATTAGTCTTGCTGTTGCAGTAGTCAGTGAGGAACTTCTCGAGTGTGAAGCGTGGTAGGTGTAAGTTCTTCACCACCTGTACTGGATCACCCTCCTTCCACAGGAACACCAGGTCATCAGTCGTCCAACCGTCTGAAGAATGAATATGTAGGCTCAATTTTTTCTATGTACCATTTGTATTCAATATAATATACAAAATATTTATCATAAAATATATATTTTTTCATGTACATAATATAGCTTTAATACAACAAAATTTTGTATTTATTTTTAATACAATATGCGTGTTTTAAGCACGTTAACACACTTTTCATCCAAGGCGGCCCCACTGTTTACACGAGGCGGTTAAAATTGATATTTTTAAAAACATTGAACATTTATTTAAAGATCTAATGAAAAAATATTAATTTACCAACCGTTTACACTTTACACATTAACAGAAAGCTGTAACTCTATAACAATTATCTTAATTATTTTGTTATACCACCAGAGACATAAGTATATCACTAATTATATTTGTAATAATATAATAATAGACTAGTAAATAAAAAAATGAAAAAATGTAAACTGCTTAATTTCATTTGGTTCTAGGTTGAATTCTGAAAGAGGGTTTACATCAGTAATAGAAAATTTAGAAATAAGTAAACTTATTATTCTAAAAATATACTTACAGCTGGCCATTCGTAAGGAACACGTCTGCTTATCCAGAGGATACAACTTCAAATTCATAGGACAGGACAAGGTCAGCGAGATTCGGATACTGTAGAGCACGTTGCCGTTCGGAAAGATTCTGATGTAGACATTGGGCATGATGATGTTATGGAAGTGACCCTCCTTTTCGTTGGAGAAGAACAGATCCGGCATCCATACCCTGTTAGCTTCAGTCAGAGTCAGGTACTTGAGACGATCTAATGGTAATGTATTCATATAAATTTTGAGGTAATTCATCATTTTTTTGTCTAATAAAGCATTGTTCTAAATTCTAATAAGGCTGATTTATTTAAAAGGAGAAACTATATATTTTTTTTATCTACTTTATTTTTCAAAAGCAGCAAATCTTCTTTATTTTCTAAAAGCAGTCAATTGTGTTACAGTTCGGAAAAGGTCAGTGTCTACTTACCACCTAAATTGTTAAATTTCAGTCTCTCATCTAACCATTGCTCTCTAAATGTCAACTGGACAGAGTATTCCTAAAAATGTTTACATGATTAGTATATTGGACGTACAAATAAATAATCTTTTGGGATACAATCAAATTAAATACAAAACTTCATTATGAATTACTTGATAAATCCCAAAAGAATACTAATACAATCTATATTTCGTTTTCAAGATTTGAACCCTACTGGCATTATACTTGTCAATTCTAAAAGCTTTATGGGACTGAGGTCAAAATTTTGTCGCTGATATGAAACTAAAATAAACTTAATTGTAATATACCAACGACAAAATCAAATTCGTTTATAATTGTGATGTTGAAGTGGTTTAAAAGACAACACAAGTCTACTACTTGCTCGATTTACTAGAAAATTTGAATACTTGGTGCCAGTGATCGCAAGTGCATTTAATCACCAATATTTTACAAAATGAAATGTCAATTACCCGATTATATATTAAAGGGGTTGGTGTCGAAGGTTCTGTATAAATTAATCCATCAAATAAACCAAGAGATCCCTCGACATCAAAAGAGCAAGTCAAATGAATTATCGTTACACAGAAAGCTACTACTTTATATAAACTTATTCATGCTCATAGTTAGCTTTTGGATTTATTAAATTTAAATATTTTCCTCTATTTTGTTTTGTTTTAAATTTATTCATAGACAACTGAAGAAACTTCAACGATGTTAAAGCAGACAATACTGTGATTATTTTGCTTTTAGTTATCATAAAACAATTTTTAATATTACTCTTCATCATGTTACTATAAAGCTGATAATTGCGAATAGAATATCTTCACAGGAAGACAGTGATTGATGACGACGAAATCATCACAATACATCACTTACTATATTGGACTTGAGCCAGAACTTGCGTAAAATTGACTGTCTTTTCGTAATAGGAACATAACAAATAAGACATTGAAGTTTTTTATAACCCTAGATATAATTTGTTATAAAATGATAGGGAAATATTTTAGTAATTTGTAGTATATCTTCTAAGAATAGTATATTTTCTTATACACAATTATATAATCAATAAAGATTATAAAAGAAGTACGGAAGTGTAATTAGATTTTAGCATACATTATATTTCGGAACAGTTGTGTAATTGTGTTTTTTTGAAATAGTAAAAGTATCTAATTTATTGTGTTTAAGGACATTGATTTTGTTAACTTAGTACAGTACATATAAAATATTACAAGATGCCTTGGCTCATTATAAACAAGATGTTCTATTAAACACGGTTGATATAAATCCGGAAATGTTAACCCAAAAGCTAACTCATAAATATATCGATATAAAAAAAATATCATCTAGGTAAATAGTCATTTTTCAGAAATATTTAAGTGTGTGGTTTCTTAAAAACCTTTTGATTTAGTTGCAATTACGCCCGCTAATGATTATACTTTATAATAAAATTTATAAAAAGTTTTATATCGATATAAAGCCTCGAACGATTCATGCCGTGCATTTTGATAAAAAGCACATTAGAAATCGACTCACCATCGAGCATTCGTCAAAGGAATGCTTTGAATACCTTCATGCAGACTCAAAGACCAGTTAACTAGAACTACAATACGATATTACTAGCATCAGGGCGAGGGTCACATATTGCGGTCAGGTGGTCAGCCACCGATCAGAAGCTCGAAGCCAAGTGCGGACGCGACGATAGATCCCGATACAATAATAACTTTACACAACACAAATTCACATGAACAAGACAATATTAATTATGTCACAGTCAACGTACGACCAAAATAGTTTTTATGTTCAATAATCATTAAAATAATATTGCATGGCATTAATAAAAAATAAGCATGATAAAGAAACAAAAAATGAGATGATGATTGAAGGTGCGGCCCGCGTTGACCCTAGCGTGATCGTAACACATTATACGATTTGATAGTAATTTTACAATAAATTACTCATTATTTAGATGTGCCATATACCTAAGCAGTTGAATTTTGTGCTATCTACTATGCCAATATCCATCAGGTGTTGAATATCCCGGAGCGTGCCCTCTATGTACATAAATAAAAAATAAAACCCAATAAAAACAAAAATGAAAATTTTGAAAATGCTTTTTATAATGTAATATTGGGTGACGCGGCACCGCACCGCTCTTTTGTTACATTTTAAACACTTAGGGGTTAAGACTGTGCAAACCATAGAAAAAAAATATAAAAAGTTAAAACACAAAATGTTAATAAACAATAAACCAATAACACAGACATACCCAAATACGAATACGATAGCTTGAGAATATTCATTAATAGTGCATTATCAATATTATCATAAACAAAGCCTCTTCGATACCAGACATTGATTCTACTTCAAACCACGCATTAACGTAACCACGTCAAAATTCAGTTCTGTTTTGTCCACATCGTAAAAAAACTTTGCTTACCAATAAAATGCGTTATTAACATCGTTCGGTTAATTGGTTAGGTGGAACCACTCACCATTTTGTAATCATCTATTTTGCTGATGGATCGAAGAAACAGGTTGACGCGAACTAACGTTGGCCCTTCGCCTTTGAGAAAAAAACACCCATTTAAAACAAGTAACCGCATTAATGTCAACATCGACCCAGTTGAAAAAAAAAATCACGCAAATTAATGGAAAAATGTTAAATGTTAAAAATATCAGCTAATGAGATGGAACTGAAATTATATTAATTTCATCCATTTCATTACAGAAAGCCGATGAAACATCAGCTCAAGAAACCAAAAAAAAAACACCCTAGAAAATCAATTAGAGTCAAGGCTTTGAAGATCTAATTAAAATAAATCGCTGGAAAGTATTGACTGAGATGAAAACCGACCTTCCAATTATTTATCTCATAAATCAGAAACCGCAAAATTTAAGCCGTTATTAGAAAATAAAACCCGCGTAACTAAAAACGATTTTGGTCGTCAACACCAAAGGAAGGAAGATTGAAAAAAATAAATAAAAATGATCTTTACATACAGGTAAGTCTCTCCATACACGGAGCGAATTCCCCATTCATTTGACTTGTTTGTTAAACGAATATCGTTAAAAACAATATTTCATACATTCTTATTCTAAATGCATGGTCCAGTCGAGTCGGTGGGGACTTACCATTGTGACGTCATCGATCTTTGATATACTTCGGACAAATATATTGACGCTCACTACGGCTGGCCCATCTAAGTACCAAGCAAAATATACTGTTGATATAACATTACAAAAAAACTAAAACCCTAATGGAGCATACAGTGACACGCGGTGCCAACTCTGAAATCCACACCACTAATAATACTCACCTTTCCTGAAATATGTACATCCTATAGATCGTATCTAAATCGATGATACTAAAACAAACAAATAATAGTTGCGACTGTGAAAATAATAATAACAGAACTGGGAGCAAGAAAAATAATGTAGCTTGTTTATAGGAATTTGTGTTAGTGTTTAGGCTCAGGACTTAAGGGAAGCCATTTTAAATTTCAAATTAAACTATCAAAAAGTTTTATTCTAATATTTTTTTGGATATAATTTAAATTGATATCAACATTTAAATATTAAAGACACAGTGAATGTCGCCAAGTCTGTAACGTGTTTCTATTTGAATGCAAGTTGCAAGGCCGTGAATAAAAATAAATACAAATAAAACAACTTTTAATAAAAATAATAAAATAATATAAAGAAAAAAATATTAATTGATGTTGTAGCTTCAAATCATTTAATTCCTATAACCATGTGATTTATAAAACTGAAAAAATATCGTTTTACATTTTTTATCTTTTGTCCTTGTAGAAAAAAATTTGAGTAAGCTCTGGCGGTTATTATTGCGAAATATTTTAACAAACTTTGATGCCTACAACTCTTAAACATAATATAATGTTACACAGGGCATGACATAAAATATATATCTGATCACAAACTACAAATTATTTCAATCGCGTGTTCAGAATTCTATTGATTTTTTAACTGTAATCTAAACATTTTATCATAAAGTAGTCGAATTATAAATATGACATACTTTAAGTTTTATGTAATTTATTTTTATTATAATATGTCAAAACGGTAACAAAAAAACTACCGTAACACGCCCGCACCCTTGCGGAATTAAATTATAAAAGTTGCAAACTTTTGTAATCCACCAGGCCGTAATATGAATTAAAAAAAATATTGTACGACTTTCTAGACATAACCATTGAAGTCCGGTTATTTATTTTAACATCACGCTAGACTATGTCTCGGAAGTCGTTAAATAACACTTAAACCACGGTCAGGCATTGGGATATTCAAAAAATAAAAGACACAGGAATCCTACGGGTAGTCCCTTACCACAGAGTTACTAATATTAGCAATTAATTTTAATACGAAGGCAGACGTCAAACATTTAAACCCACAATAAAAATACTTATTATGTCCTACATTTTCTATAACAGCATTGACTATTCTGGTATGTTTTTACACGCGAACGTTTCTTGTTTTGTATGGCATGAAATATCAGAAATTATCATGTCCGTATCATAAGTTGTATCATGGTTATCAAGTTCATAATCACCAGTATTGATAACAATTCCATGGTAAGGGTAGAAGCGGTCCAATGTACGATTTGTACGACATCTCACCCAACTGACGGGAAGTCACGCACAATCAATTACACAAACTTTATCAGTTAGACAAGTCATTTTAAGACCAATAAAATTAAAAAAGAAAGAATTGTTCATGGCTATAGTGAGATTGTGTACAAAAAGACATAAAGCTATGCATCAGTTAAAGACTATTCTTTAACTTGGTTTACTAACCATCTTAATGTCGCTTATCGTAGTAATACTTCGGACGAACAGGTTAATATTAACTATTGCCGGTCCATCTGTCGAGAAAGGTCCAAGTACCTTAACACTGAACTGGGAAATACTACAGTTGATACTGTAGACGTATTTACACGTAAATATACATTATATATACAAACAGCTACTGAAGAAACCAGAAACTTCATCGACCTTTTCGAACACAGTAATATAATAATAATAATTTATTGGAGTAAGAAAAAAATCGTCAATGAGGATAATCATAAAAAAAATCTTCAAGTCGGTTTTACCATTGTATCCTATATCAGTGTTGGGGGTCTTAATAAGAAATCTTAATAAATAATTCATTTTTTTAATCCCATGAAAATTAAAAAAAAACTTACTATCGATTTGTATAAAATAAAAAAGAACTGAGATAAAAATTTACAATCAAACGATTGGAAATTATTAAACACATTAAATCCATAAACAACGTGGCATATATTCGAAAATACAGAGTTAGTATTGTAATGGAATTGCATATTTTTTTTGTAATATTTTCTTCTGTATTCGCCATGTTTAAAATTCTGATAAAACAAATAACAATAAACAATATTATTATTTATAATAACATTTTTCAAGCTTAAATGGTTATAGTGTAAACCTGTTTGTTCTCCTTGAATTATAAATCTGTGGGCAGACACTTTAGTAAATTGTTCTCCAGCAGCAAGTACCTACAATAATTATTAAGTCACCTCTAATAATAGCTTCATCTCAGGATGATGTACTTAATATTCATATTCTACGAAGAATAGGAAAACAATTTCTGTTATATGAATTATGTCGGTTATATTTAACCTAATAATACACAATACTAGCCGGAGAAAAAAAAAATGTCTGATATTTACTGATACTTATAGATTGGTATCCCACAAGGAGATGTTATGGTTCTTTAACTTTTCCACGAACATGGAAATGACAAATTAAAAAAAATACATTAGTTTATAAATTCTATTTTACGTCAAATATAAAATATGATTTTTTCGTCTCAGGTGCGAAACAGCGATGTGCTATCTTAACATAATTTATGGCATACTGTGTGTGGCATATTTATAGATAATGTACAGTGATATAAAGAATGTTCTAGCACGAAGGGCCACATACCAGTGCCATTGATGCCGGAGGGTCGGATGCGGGCATCGTAGCGTCCTGGACCAAGGATCTGGTCCAGAATCTGTTTCTCCTTCTCTCTGAAGTTTATTTTCCCATTCATGCATCTGTGTAACAAATTCCACGTTAAAACTATATATACACAGTCCGCATTTTTGCAATAAATTTCGACGAAATTCCTATGTAATGCCATCTATTTCAACGTGTAATACTAAATAATAATGATGACGGTCCAACTAATGCGTTTTTTTTACTTTATCGAGCAACGACAAAAATACATTTGTAAATGTAACTCTAGTATGTAGTCTCGTTGCGGAAGACATTGTTACATTTATTTTTATACAATGCGTTTGAGATTTTAACATTTTCTTTTCTATCATTTTCTTTATTATCATTATAATTTTCTTTTTTATCATTTTCTTTAACTGTTAATATTATTTTTTTAGTGATACATATAATGTGATAAAACACTGAATAATGTGATAAAAAACTGTGATACATATAGTGAATGTCTGAAAATAAAAGTCTAATGAATGCTAGCAGATATTTGAACCCTCACCTCCAACACACTGTGGATATTCTGCCCACTGAGTCTTCGTGTCACTTTATTATTACAACTATATTACTTTGAGTAATTTGTCTTATGTAATTTATGTCAAAAACTTTCTACTCTCTATATTTATCTAACTATGATGTATATCATCTAGGTATTAGGTATTTATAAAAAAGCCGATATAAAAAGGTATAACGTTATCACAATTTTATGTTCTCATATGAAAACTAATTACGGTAATAAAGACAATAAAACTAGCTAGTATCGAACTAATTAGGGTTGCCATTTTTTTTTTTAAAGAAAAAAAAGTATAAAATGGTTTGGATATGAAAAACAAAGTATTTAATTTTAGTAAGTAGCCTTAAAAGCTCTTTTTGTGTGTTTTTAGCCGACAAAAAAATTTTTTTTTACTATTCTTAAAGGTTTCAAAGTTTATTTGACAATCAACATTTAAATTTAAATATATAAACAGTTCGTTTTATATTAAATTTATTACAATTACAAAAATTTCAAATTTAACCTAATTTTTCAAAGACATGTTAGAATGTTTGGAAAGCCAATTAATTATTTTAGCTAAAATAAAACCATTTTGTCATATAATTTAAGCTCCTAACAATAAAAAGTGAATAATTACTGATAACTTTGTTAAATATTTCGGGTGATGACAGATTCACATTAACGTCTGACTGACTAAATAAAATGTTAGATACATTTCGTTCAGTAAATATAAATCGTTTCCATCATCGGTTCTAACTTATATGTTAAATAGTCAAGGACCTACCCATAAATTCCATAATGAGTGCTTTGTTCTATGCATCGAAGTAAAGTATTTTCACATACTTTATTTCTATGTGAAAGTATAACTACCAAAAATAAAGTATAATACTTTATTATAAAGTATGGTTGGCAACCCTATTACTAATGTACTCTTGTATATTATTATTATGAGATTCGGGCAAACTATCGAGCTTTTAAAAACATATGGCATCTGTTTCTGGCGGTATTATTAATTCCAACTGTTTTCTTTTTGCAACGTTAACAGATTAAAAATTCCAAATACATTTATTTTTTAACGTCAAATTCATTGAAATTAAATAGTTTTACACATTTGCTTTGAAACTGATGTTGAAGAATAATAAACACGGCATTTATAAAATACCACTATACACTGGGCTTACTTTATCAGCAAGGTTATATCAAATATAGACCAGCCTAAAATACAAATTCAGTGTACATATATACATAGATATCTTATATAAACATTATTATACTAATACTACTGCTACTTAAACGTGTAATAGAGAAGAGAGAGTCATCCATAAAACAAAAGCATAAAAAAAACACATTTTCTAACTTCTGTAATAAAAATAACAGCAACCGCGGTAACATTCTTCGCAGACCATTAATAATGTTTTTTAGAATAAATAGTTTGACTTTGTCTACGATCTGACAAAAATTTATATCACATACTTGTAAATTTGAGTTATTTTTCAAACATTTACGAAATACGACTGGTTTTGTTGAGGTTTATTAATTATGATGTTAGTTTATTTAAAAGATTTAACAACATCTTGGCCGATGATTATATTGGCTGCATAAATTAGATTCCAACTATTTTACGTGAGACTTTAATATATTTTAATACGATTGGTACATGTTCTTCTATTAATATCTAACAACTAGAATATATTTTCGAGTTTTTATTCGAGAATATATTTTCGAGTTTTTATTCGAGTATTTTTTATTATAGAGGTTCTCGAATTGCTCCTTTCTGATCAAATTAAGTTCGATTGTTTATGAGACTATACGGAACGGACAAACGCAAACATGTTTATCTTATAAACTTTGATGAAATAATGATGAGAGTTAAAGAATGGTACTTACGCTGCGAGGTTTATAAGGTAGATAGTTAGTAGAACAAGGAGGGCGCATGATGGCCGAGAGATGTCCATCCTCCCTCTGGAACAAGATAACACAAAAACTCAATTACACTACACAATAGCATATAGCTAATAATATTACTAGCAGTTAAGAGTCAAGTCAGTGTGTGTGTGTGTGTGTGCGTGCGTGCGTGCGTGCGTGCGTGTGTGTGTGTGCGCGCGCACGTAAATCTGTGTAGAGCACTCTGCCCGCCCTGATTTAACTAACTGTTGTTTACTTGAAATTACGTTCTAATCAGAAGTTCAAACATAAAATATTTCTAATATCAATATGTTTTACATTAAATTTCCCTTCTCATTTTCCTCTTCCTGTTTGACTTTCTATAACTCCCTCCTAGCTTGTTTATAACTAAAATAAACGATATTAGAAGTATTGATTTACTTGCTTTTATAAATATAAGCAGAAGCTTAAAAGCTCAATATATAAGTCTTCTAGGCGTGGATCTATATTTGAATTGCAAAAACCTTTTAACGTTGGAGTTAAACTCAGAATTATCCAATGTGGGACTTCCTTACGATATTATTTTATTAACAGGCTAGAATCCCTGTAGTTTCTTGCCGTCTATTCTCCCTGGGCCTACTCTTTGGAACCGTGCAAGTAGAGTTTGAACTTTTATAAGTACAATATACAACTAGAATTTGAAGTTTTATAAATATGCATGTCTGAAATAAAAACTTTAACTTTACCCGGCTGACCAAGATTTTAATATGTACAAAATCCATCACCTTAACGGTAAACATTGGTACTACTGTATAAACTAAAAATTAAACTCTTTTAAAAATAAAAAAATAACATGTTTCATAAAAGTTCTTCAGAACCTCTACACTACTAAGAACCTGACTTATAAACTAAATATATACATGATCCCAATTGTAGATAGATCAAATATTATTAATTATAATCTAGACAATTGCTGTACAGATTACCCAAATAAGTATGTATGTAAAGTATGATTTAAATACTGATTTCCCGGAGTAATCTTTAAGGAACAAAATAACAAAGTTTTTATTAGTAATCCTTAAATTATATAACAATTATCAGTAATACAAACGTAATAAATGTTATAGAGTTTCCTACTTATGTTTATAAAGTATATAATCATAATAATTCTTAGCCAAATCGTACAACAAATAAATGAGGAGAATTTGACGCCTTGTTACCGGAAGATTAATTTGAAATTAAATCCGTTCTGAACGAGAAATACATGTGTAATTTTCATTTCATGTTCAATATTAAATTTCAAGGGTCGGTTTAAAAGGAAATAATAAGTAAATTTTCATGGAAATAATAAGTAAATGTAATTATGGGAATCATTAAGGTAGGGAATAGAAAGAAAGAGAGAGCAAGAAAAAGAGAGAGAAAACAGACAATACGTAGTTGTTATTATGTGTTTTAATATGTGTTAAATTTGGTAATAATTAATACAATAGTTATATATTACAAAGCTAAGGAAGACAAAGAAGCTTTTAGATATACCTACTTACTCGTGATTAATTATTATATTTAAACAACATTCACAAAAGGACGATATTGTTACTATTTTGTAGATTACGTATTTAAATATATTTAACAAGTAATAGAATTACTTCACTAATTAAGAAATAATTAGGAGGTTATTCTCTACGAGCAAGGTTATTATTATGCCTTTGTATCCAGTGACAAGGCATTCAAAGTTTTGTAGAATTTTATTAACTTTACTTAAGTAGAATTTAATATTATTGTTACTTAAATTCTAAAAGAAATATAAAATAACAAATAAACCGATAGGGGCAGGGCAGGTCAACCTGCGATCTCTATATTTGTTTTAATTTATATGTTGTTATTTTCATTTATATATAAACGTTAATTTCGGTTGTGGCATCTGTTCAATGGTATTCTATATTGCAAAATTAGCAACATTTAATAAATGTCAGTATTCTATATATAATCGTCTTTATCGGAAGATAAAGACGATTATATATAGAATGGTTAATTCATCGAAGCGGGTAGCGTTACGAGATAGCAGTTTCAAATTATATTACTATTTTTTATTATAATTTTTTTTAAATATAAATAAGCTTAACATATACATGTTTAAAGATATTTTTACCATGTTATTTTAATTTCATTTTAAGAGATTTCGTTATTCTGTTTTTCACAGAACATAAATAATAACGGCCATTTAATTGTATATATAAATATATATAAATCCTATCTTTCAGAATAAGATATGCAACGTAAACTTAAACTATTACCATAAAATAACACATTAACTTAATGTACATTTTCCATCTGATATGAGTTGTTTACTTAATATTAAGACACGCCTAAGTTCTGAAACGATTCAGCGCCATGTTTAAACGGTAGGGCAATAAACGAATTCAAATCATCGAGTAAAGGGATGTACTGCGGTATCGATATTTTTTTTTTTTTTTTGTTTGTCTATGCTGTTAGCCCTGTTGGCTATTACAGCGTCACCGGGGGAGACTGCGGTATCGATAACCGATAATTGTTCCATGGAGCGTACATCACTAATGATATCAATAATTTTGTTAGCCTTTAAAGCTTTTATATTGAGTTATTTCTTGTTATGTATCCTTTAGAACATCGGCATGCTTTTGCTAATAGGAATTGAATTGAGTTTTTAAGTTCAGTTCCGATGAATGAGTTATTCTGAATTGAGTTGGATTTAGCGGGTAACTTTTATTTTATTTTTTTGGACTGTTTTTATCTTTATAAAGGTCTTGTTAAATATATCAATCGGGATTCAAACAAATTGTCGATTCTATTATTTCATTAGCATAAAAAATTCTTTGTAAAGTTAAAAAAAAAAAAAATACTTTTTTATTCAAAATTATATACACAATAACACATATTCAGAATCTATGGTTTGTTGATTTAAAGAACAAAGAATATTGATATCTAAATAAATTATAAATTAGGTTTTTTTGGAAAAGCGCCAAAACTTCAGTTAAACTTGACACGTATTTTAGAACAGTAAAACAATTGTAAAAATAACCAGTAATTAGTATTGAGTTACTAAAAAGAACTGTTTAAAAAGAAATAAGTGTATTTTTTATTTATTCTTTTATATCTAAAATTCAGTTAAAGTATTATAAACTTATTCAGGTACATAATATAAAAACATGTTTTAAATTAATTAATAATAGTAAATGTTAACCAAAAATAATAAAAACCAAAAAATACATACCTTATTGAAAACTTTACACGAGAAAAATGTTTAATCTAAACTTTATATATAAACAAAACGCATCTCACCAACGCACTTAAAAATGTCAGACAAATTAATTCAAATTGAACGTTCCCGACATTCATACACGATAACACGTCTATACATCGAGACGGCTTGACGGCAACTGTTTCTAGGGCGTAATCTGTTCATCAGATCTGCATTTTAGAACCTAGATATTCTGCATCTGCGCAGTGGCTGAGGCTGTAACCTTTGACCGCCGGGACTATAAAATGTAAGTGTCATCTGACAACTTGACAGGTCAATTTCGTATATTTTTAGATTAAATACAGATTATAAAACATAATAGTGTATATTATTATAAAGCATGGTATACATTTTTATATTAAAACATATAAACAATGAGTACTTTTATGATTTCTTTCATAATTAGCTGAAATTGGAATTCTTAGTTGGCTATCTTATGTTAAAACCTACAATTTAAGTACCTTTTACTTATATTGATTATTAGATTTGTTTTCCTCCTATTTTAGTTATACATAAAAGAAACGGATCCAGGATTTGCTCTAGATTGTGAAAAGACAAAAAGAATCTATACTAAAAAAAAACTTACTTAATACCTTCAAAAAGAATAAAGTTATTCTTATAACGATAAAAGAATATATTGAAATACCTATATGGATTCCCGTTGGTTCCGCGCTTCAGAATACTTACCTACATTTCACTTTAAGGCTAGGCGAAAGACTACATTGTTTTTTTTTGTAACGTAGAAAGTCTAAGAAAATAACTAATAATAAGCTTCGTTATATTCATGTTATATATATTTTTTAACTGTTCTATTATTAGATAACAATAATAACTGTGTCTTGAATATTAAAATAAATTTAAAAATACACTCATGTTTAAAGAAACATATACATAAATTTTTGGGAAAAAATAAAATATATATATTATTGAGAACGTCGTAATGGCTTTGTAATTGATAATTACTTTGACCCGCTTTCCCTCGTTGTTACGATTTAAGTTACATTTCATCCTTTGTTAATAAAACAAAACAAAAAAAAAGTTTAGTTATTTAATACTAGGTATGTTAATAATTTGTATAAAAATATCAAAAGTTTTTAAAAAACCTGAACGCTGATTATTTGGTAGGTGTACCTATTAAAAGACTGTATTGTCATAAACTTTGAATTGTTGCCTATCTAAGTTGTCAAACTGTTAAATAATGAAATAATTCGTCTAAAGTACAATCAAACAACTGTTGAAAACTATTTCCATAAGTAGATTGTGTTTTACCAAAGTTCAAATTAGATTGCTTCAAAGTTCATCTACTCGTACCCAGGTAGACAGAGCAAAATTGAGTCGTAAATTACGTGCTGAATCGATCGATGCAAGGGTGTAGCTGACGCATGTTCGATGCATTTATGTCCTTTATATTTTGTAGCTAGGCTATACACATTATAAATATTTTGATAACTTTTATATATGTTTTGGTGATACAGCATTTAATGATTTTTTATTTCTTACAAAATATAATTATACAGAAGGAGTTTAATTTGAGGCAATTTTTGTACCAATGCAATCGTGCCATGCATATCTGAAAAAGTTTAATCTGATAACCGCCACGCACGTGCCTTAAACCAACGAGTGAACACTATTTAAGTATTAAGTACAAAAGGTTCCCCTGTCTATAAAAGTAAAATTAAAATAACTTACTTTTTCAAAATTCATTATGTAAATAAAATTAGTAAGTTTTCGAAAGGCCATGCCTTTTAAGCCGTCAAAAATTAAATATTTTAAAAATATGAGTTAAAACAATTATTTCAAGTACTGTAAGTCATCGACGACATTTTGATTCAATATTGCAAATATGGCGGATGTATAGGTACTCGATAATCTGTCAAAATTAACAATGGCGCCCGAACGGGGACTCCGAAACATATAATAAATTATTAGAGATATCTTCATCTTAAAAACAAAAAATAACTTATTTTAATATAAATAAAACACTTGAGTAGTATTTTATAGTTATATTGTACTGTTTTGCAAGACTAAAGGTTTATCGACCTCTACCTGTTCAGACAGTTTCAGTTTGACATGTAGGTGGCACTACCCGTGCCGAATTATTAACGGTTAAAAAATGAAAATTGTTTATATAACTTTCGCCAATAGAAGCAAATCTTAAATACTAATTGTAGTTGAAATGCATTGGATAACGTGTATCTTTTGCAATATAAAAAACACTAAAAATTCCCCAAAGTTACCCAAGAAATGATGTGTCGAATTACCTGAGTTACGGGAGCCTTATCACATAAATGAGATAGTCATTAAATAACCATTGAAAATACTTCATCAGGTGAGGTGTGATCATAAGAAACTCACCTTCAGCAATCTCCCATCTCCAGAAAAGTCCGGAGCTTTGCAGGTTTCAAAAAGATCCTGATATAAAAGATATTTCAGCTAAATGTTACAAAATAAATTGTTTAGAAAACGTTTGCCTACCGCAAACTCAACTACCGTCGAGCGCAGACTGGCGGGGACATCGGAGAGCGCGGACGGTCGATCGATCTGCGCAGCGCAGCTTCTGGACCGAATTGTCCGGGCGAGATGAACTTACTTTGTACTCTGTACATTACTGTCTTACTAAGATCTTAATATAAATATATCAATCATCTATTTAACTGTTACTGAATCAATAAAGTATACGATATATATGTAAGTATAATATTATGGTGTTAATTTACTACACTCAGACAATCATATTGTGAGAGGTAATGTAAGCCAATCTTTTTGTAATTTCCTCGTCACACCCTCACTCCACCCCCCTTCCTATTACACCAAAGGGATTAAAGCCCCCCGTCATTTGACTATTTTCTGACCCCACACACCTGTCTTATGAATATAATGAGATTCTTATCTTGCTCCTCTTTAGCTGTTATTATCTCGTATTTGCTGTTTAACTAACCTACTTCTATAAAGTGGAAAATTACATTTAAGTAAACTATCTGTATTATGTTTAGCAACAAAATTTATAACAGTACTAGATTTTAGTACGATGAGTAATTTACTCAAACGAATAAGCTTAAAACGTAGGTAGTTTTAATAAGACTTATATACACTTTTAAACCTATAAATACTTTTAAAAATAGATATACACAAAAGAGTATTTAAAACAACACAGCTACAGATAAAATATCCAAAAAGTAACAAAAATTACAGCCACACAACAAAGATAAACACATACACATGCATAAATCTGACATCATAGCAACTATTAATAGAATCTAAAAATAAAAACGTGAAGACTATTTTAAACTGGAATCCAATCATAGGTCTAGTAAGAGGTCAGACCGAGCTGTCTAAGTCCTAGCCAAAGTAATCAATAACTTTATTTTTGATTATACTCTATTGAAGAGTTCATCAACTCTTACTAAATAGGGCGTGGTTGATTTTAGACTGGCAAGTTTTTACCTAGGTTATCTAGATCAAGCATTTCTATATTATGTGAGACTATACCTTACCTATATTATTTAAGTTTACCATAGGCCTTATTTATTGTTTAGATATTTAGCACTTGGCTTTAGCACTTGCAAATAGAAGAATATTTGTAATTAATTGGCCACCTCTTGTAGGCAGCTTCTATACATCAATCCCAACAACATTTGTTCTACGACTTTTTATAAATCTTGTGTTTATCAAGATTAACCACAAGAAAAATGAAACAAAAAACTTTTCGCTCCTTCTTTTACTTATTACTCTGTATTTTGTAAGAAGTACTAAAAAGGTCAAGGCCCGGGCGCATTACCTACGCTCAGATTTAATGCCAGTTCAGAGGCAACAAATATTTTTTCTATGGGAAATCTTATATTTTAAAAACTTTAAATTTTACAAAGTCATAGAACAAATGTTGTTGGGATTGATGTAGATAGGCTGCCTACAAGAGGTGACCAATTAATTATATAAAAAACCCTGTATAACAGCTTTTCAAACACAGGGCAAACGAGTGTTCCCCATTTTTCTTTTGGATTTTGCTACTTTTAGATACTTACCTATCATACAATTTAACAAAGAATGAGTTGATCTGTCAGTCGTTAAAAATTAAGTAAAACGTTTACAATATAACTATCATTAACTACAAATTAAAGCTTGGTAGACATCTAGCTTAAAGACAGGTAATTGTTAAAATCACAGAAACACAAAAAATAACAATTATTACATCTAATATAAAATTATTGGCATCTAGTATAAATATAAATATTTAGGAAAGAATATTTAAACTATATACATACAAATAGAAAATAATCAAATTAGCAATTGTATTAATTTATTTATTTATTTATTTAATTTTGTATCGCACAATATACAATATAAATAACAAAAAGCGGTCTTAACTCTTAATGCGTACAGGAGAGAATGTTGGTAGGCGTACAAAGCATAAAAGGTAAAAGAAAAAAAATAATATTATAAGACAATTTATATATATATATATATATATATATATATATATATATATGTTTGTGTAATGCATAAAAATAATAAGATAATAATATATAAAACATATAATACATACGAAATTTACGACATAATATTAAATACATATGAGATATATAAAAAATAATGTAGTCTACAGATAAATACTTTATTATTTGACTTACAGTTCCTTTACTTGGCGTTTGAAAGACTCATGACTTGGGGCTTTTCTTATATGTTCCGCAAAATCCATAGTCTGACACCGGTCACACTAAATGAGTTGGACAAGAAACCAGTATGATAAAGGGGCGTATATAGCAATAGGTTGCTGGAAGAACGACGCAATCTGTAATGTACATCCGCTAAAAATAAGACAACAATAAATTAATTTAATAATATATAAATTAAATTAATTATATATCTGCACATAAAACCTTTTGCTAAAACTTTTTTAATGCGACATCGGAAGTTTGTTACCGGATGTGACAAGTTTGACAGCAAGGTTGGGCGGGACAGTATCTAAACTAAGACTTCAGCACACATAATAAATAGGTACTAACTAATACTAAATATATAAATGCTTTTAAACTTCAGTATGGGATAGATATAGTTATACCGACTACAGTGAAACATAATATATATAATCTATACATATCATAAAATTGTCACCGATCGAAAACTGTACATGGAAAATATAAAAAAAAAAATAGCTGGTGTAAACTTTTATACATAGAAATTGAGCGTCACTCTGAGTAACATTTAGTTTTTAACTTTCATTACACACTCTTCACTCTATCAAAAAAGGAGTTTTTGTTGATGTTTGAAGTGCGCCATCTTCATACATATAATAACTGTAACTGATCGCTGTCTGTCATGTAAAATATTTTCGAAAATTCACAGTGCGGAACCTTCATGTAAGCAAGAGAACCCAAAACAATGTTTTTTCAGTTTGTCTGTTCGTTTGTGCACGCTAATCTCAAAAACGGATTAATCGATTTGGATACAGTTTTCGGGAATATATTCATGGAATTGACTTTACATTCTGTTTTTTTTCAGTCGGTTAACAAATAAAGAAGTTAATAATCTCTTATTATCGTACCATTGCTGCTTACCAGTGATTAAAAATAAAAAAAATATATACATAAATAAACTAGAAATACTCACTACTACTTGATTGATAAAACTTTGAAGATTTATAGTTTTTATAAAAAGAGGGGTGTTATAAGTTTGACCTGTCGATCTGTATATCTGTGTGTCTCTCTATGGCAATATAGCAGCCAGGCGCGTGAACGGGTTTTTTTCATTGTTAGATAAATGTAGAATATATTATTATATATAAAGCTCAAAAAATAAAAGGACGCTTAAAAAGGATCTAGGTTGTAAAGGAACTCCACCCATTTTGTGTACTTAAGTTTGCAGTAATACAACGTGCCAAGAATAATGTTTTAACTTTTGCATAAAAATAAAATAAATCTTCAACTTTAACAAGACACAGTATCTACATTCTTATAAATAGAAAGCCATTTATTAGACTATATTACTTTAAAACGAACATTTTTGGTACCAAAATATGAGTACAAAGAAATTAATCAAATAATATACAAAGTCGACAGCATCTTTTTTCTGTCACTAATTATCTCTAACTCATAAAAAGGTAAGAAATTAAATTTGTACTTTTTGATATTTTTTTAGATCATTTTCGATTTCTATTATTACCTACTCTTACTATGATTTAAATTACAAAAGGACTTGGTTCAACAACTAAGAACTAGAAGAGGAATGAATAATAATCTTCAATGAATGTGAAAGTTTGTATGTTTGTCCGTCAATCACGTAAAACTGGATTTGGATGAAATTTGCGCACGGATAGTTTATAACCCCTATAAACACAAAGGATATTTTTTATCCCAATAATTCTGCTTAATTCTATTTCATCCCGATAATTTTTCAATATTCCTAGATGCTGTTGGCATTGAATTAGAAGAAAGGTTTCGATAAAATGTATAAAAGATTTGCACTCGTGTATTGAACAACCCGTTGACTTAGGTAGTTACTTGGTTTATCTAAAACGCAAAATTAAGCTCGACCGATCATTGCAATTTCGGTAAATCAATTTTTTTTTTCTGATAAAATTTTTAGACGGCTGTCCAACATAACAAAGATCTTTCATTTAACTTAAAGCCGAAAGAAAGGCCTCTCAAAAATTTTGTTATATCATCATATAAATAAAAAAATGTTTAAGTTATATTGCAATTGTAACAACAAATCAATAACAAAAAATAGGCTAATAAACACACAGATGTAATTGCGATTTGCGAAAAATGATATTAATATAATATTTATTATTTATTTCTACTCTTAATTTGGTGTTAGCTAACTACCTCCAGTAACTAAAACCCTTAAGAACCCTTGACGTAGCGCAGTCTTTTCACTCAATCGATCGTTGAAATCTAACTGCCGCAGTAGGATGGCAGCACTTTGTTAAAGTTCTAAATGTAGTTGTTCCATACTTAAAGGTAAAATATTCCCTAGTCGTATTCCGGCAATCCTGTGAAGAGTCTATCAGCCCTTGTAAGAAAGACATACTAAAATACCGACCGGAACCATGAGAATTAGTATCCTTACCATCAAAACTCAGCAGAAGATGTAAAAACTGTTGAGGCAATATTTTATATACCAGCTTTATAATACTTTATATATTTATAAATATCACATTTCGTATTATTGAATATACTACAAAGATATATTATATAAAATTTTTGTGCATTATAGGTAAACATTTTATTATTTTATTTAAAAGTTATTACTTTTAGAATGTCTTGAACATATTTTTTAAAAAACCAACTCAGTACTTTTTATGATCACTCAAACTTATTATAAGCGTCTATTTCTCGAGTAGACATTTGAATAAGTATAAGACTGCATTATTATTTTTAATCCTGTATTACCTACTTACTATATATCAAAAATTGTTACTAGCTTTCGGTAACTGTAAATAACTTATATATATTGTTTACATTCTTTAACATATAAAATAGGATAAACTATCATTTTATCATATGTATTTTATATAGTACCTAAGTCGGTATATCTGTATAGATTCACCTCAGATTAAAAAATACATTTTCCTCCGAGATATGATGGTAACAAAAACTACTTAACCATTTTATTAGATGGACCACTTAAACAATATAATATAAAAATTAAATTAAAAATTTAAAAAACCCCCGATACAAAAAGACCTCTAAAAAGAGTAAAAATAATATTCTTATGTACTTATTGAACTCGTTGCGTCGGGAGACCGTTGTACGTACGTTGATAGTGTATTTATTTATTTATTTATTTTGTGTGTATATATATTACGAAGTTAATCATTGAGGACTTAGACCATACGATTGGATTTTGTAATTTCTTTATTTGCCTTGTTAACTTACTTGCATTTTAATTTCTTCCTTTATTAAACGGTCCCCCGACGCAACGAGTTCAATAAGTACATGAAAATATTATTTTTACTCTTTTTAGAGGTCTTTTTGTATCGGGGGTTTTTTAAATTTTTAATTTAATTTTTTTTTCTGCTTTTTAAACTTATGTTACGAATTTCTGAATTGTACTAAATGAACCTAAAAAAAAATTTAAATTGTTTAAGTAGGAAAGATTTGTTTGTTTCTTTGAATGGAATAGGCTCCGAAACTACGGAACCGATTTTAAAAAAAAACTTTTAGCATTAGAATCCTATATTATGATGTAGGTACATAGGCTATATTTATTAAGAGAAATATATGTCACAGATCACGATAATTTAACAATAATTAGTAATTCAATTGATATCATTGTAATAGTGGGGTGTGAACGCCGTGACGTAACGAGTCAAGTGATCGGAATCGTTTGGAGGGGCACCGGAGACATTTTAAATATCCGAGAGCATCAAGACGAGAGGATTTATTGATTAGTGTGAGCCTTACAGTCCGGACCCCCCAAACGGGACCGGTGGTTCACGAAACTCTGATAATTGTATACCTTCTAAGTAATTTGTGATTACCTACATTTAATACAAGTAATTGTCATATTGTGTCTGTGTGGTTTAATTGCTTGAGACCTACGCTTCGGATCCTGTACAAGAAGACGTTATCAAGACCGAACGAGCCACGAATATACCTCGATATCTCCGACATCAAAAGTGGGATAAAGGATTCACTCGGGCATCAAAACCACCAACTACCCGCGAGATAAGTTTATTGAAGCTTTTTTGAAGAAGAAATCGTTGCTAATGAAGAAAGAAGGAAATGAGAAATTATGGCGGTGACAACGCGGCGCGTATGGCGGTGATGGCGTGGCGCGAATGGCGGTAATGGCGCGGCGCGGATGGCGCTGATGGTGCTGATGGTGGTGACTGCTTTCGTGGCGATGACTGCTATGGCAGCGGTGCTGGTATGGCACGTGGTGAGCAACGCGTTGAGGTTTGCTCAATTTATCCACCATCGGATACGTCACAGCATAAAGGTGAATTCGTTTCGATTTACTTCCAATTTTTGCGGTAAATACTCGCTAGTTAAAGGAAATTAAGCTATCAAATATAGTGGTAAGCATTTTATTATTGTTATTGAGATAACTAGTATTGAGATTAGCGATCAACCCTCACAACCTTGTTTTCTTTAATTTTTACTGATAATTATTTCACTTTAACTTAACGTCATTTTGTTACTTATTATGATTATGGCACGAAATTATTTTATCCCGGATTTTTGTAAACGTGAGTGTTTGTTTTAAACTCGGAAAACAATGTTTTAAACTTTTGTTTTAAATAACTTTGTTTTAAATTCGGTAAATAATGGTAACGCAATAGATTCAACCGGTTAAAACCAGTCAAAACTTAAAAAAAAATAATTGTAATTCAATTTTTGGAATATTTTATTTCCTGTCTACCTACATGTGTAGTAATCACGGGCGAACTTACAATTATTAATTAATCGTATATTGTAAATGCGTATTATTGCCGATCAAGGCCCGTAAATGCTGTAAAATAAAGCGGTTAGTTAATTTAGCAAAAGTAACAACTTATTATTTACGTCTTGTAAATGTTTTCCGCAACAGAGACTGGCAATATTCGATCGGGGCAAGATGCCATAGATAAAGTTCAACTGCTGCGACAAATTGTACAATGACCAGGGTTGCAAAAGTTTCACCTTTAGAGTTTAGATAGGTAAAGTTAAAAAAACCTTTGTTTTTGATATATAGCGATACCAAAAGGTTAATTATCACTTGAATAGAGCTTGTAGTACAAGCAATTGAGTTAAAGTGATAGTAGTTCAATTGGGAGTCCGTGGGACTCGGAATTGAAAGCAATGCCATGAAACAAACAGGAGGTTTGTTGGTAGGGCTTATTGAAAAGCCATATGTGGCCATTATGTTTTATTATGTTTTTAGAATACATTTTTGGTTTAAAATGTAATGAAAAGTGGCGCTTTATTTAGTTTAGTGGTCATTTATTTTGATACACAATTCTGATTATGATGTTCAACTTTATTATAGTGGTTGTTTAAATTTAAGGTAGGTTGTCTATCTTGACTTGACGCCAATGCAGGTTGTCTATCTTGACTTGACACCAGTGCAGGTTGTCTATCTTAACGCCAATGATGGTTGTCTATCTTGACGCCAAAGATGGTTGTCTATCTTGACGCCAAAGATGGTTGTCTATCTTGACGCCAAAGATGGTTGTCTATCTTGACGCCAATGATGGTTGTCTATCTTGACGCCAATGATGGTTGTCTATCTTGACGCCAATGATGGTTGTCTATCTTGACGCCAATGATAGTTGTCTATCTTGACGCCAATGCGGGTTGTCTATCTTGACTTGACGCCAATGCGGGTTGTCTATCTTGACTTGACGCCAAGGCAGGTTGTCTATCTTGACGCCAATGCGGGTTGTCTATCTTGACGCCAATATGGGTTGTCTATCTTGACTTGACACCCTAGGATGTCTATATTGACTCCGAAGTTTTGAATGTTGATCTTGAATTGACTCTAGTTTGGGATGTCTATCTTGACTCCAATACGGGATGTCTATCTTGACTTCAATTATTTGAATCCAATGTAATGACTGATTGAGTTATGTTCTATGTAACGGCTTTAGTTATCATAACTATCGATTTTAGAATGATTCATGATTTTTTTATGTGGTCAGAAAAGGCCGAGCGAAGCAACATGTACAGTTGTATATTGTTTGGATTTCAGATACATATGCACACGAGGGCGTGTGACTTGTCGGTATGGCCGTGTCGCAGATCACGATAATTTAACAATAATTAGTAATTCAATTGATATCATTGTAATAGTGGGGTGTGAACGCCGTGACGTAACGAGTCAAGTGATCGGAATCGTTTGGAGGGGCACCGGAGACATTTTAAATATCCGAGAGCATCAAGACGAGAGGATTTATTGATTAGTGTGAGCCTTACAGTCCGGACCCCCCAAACGGGACCGGTGGTTCACGAAACTCTGATAATTGTATACCTTCTAAGTAATTTGTGATTACCTACATTTAATACAAGTAATTGTCATATTGTGTCTGTGTGGTTTAATTGCTTGAGACCTACGCTTCGGATCCTGTACAAGAAGACGTTATCAAGACCGAACGAGCCACGAATATACCTCGATATCTCCGACATATATATTATATTTAATATAATAAAATAAGGATCCACGTGAAAGTTTTGACAATGTAATAAATTATAAATGTATTAAGTAACATGATTCAAGACTTTTTCGTATGGGTAGGTAGATAGGTAGGTTTCATATATACGAATATTAATAAATATAAACATTTAGAGTTAAAATGATTTATAATCACTTATGACACTATGATGGAGGGATTTATATTATCTCTAGCTGTTGCCCGTGATTCT
Source organism: Napeogenes inachia (assembly GCA_959347355.1). Taxonomy (NCBI): domain Eukaryota; kingdom Metazoa; phylum Arthropoda; class Insecta; order Lepidoptera; family Nymphalidae; genus Napeogenes; species Napeogenes inachia. The sequence continues at coordinate 22,344,194 of OY365792.1, read as the reverse complement.
TTATGACTACGATCATAAGCCATATAAATATATTTTTACAGTCTCCGTGGACGCAGTCACGGGCAACAGCTATCCCTAATAAAGTACTTTACGTAACTAAGTAAGTGTAAAAACCTTTTGGTCTTCATCCTTTTGGCGACACCGCTAGGAACAGCTAATTATCGCATAAGAACCTCTTCCCCGCACGAATAAAACGTCAATATCTTGAAGACGACTATTTTTATTTCAATCAAACCTGAATAAGAACCATCTTGACGACCATAGCTTTCGATTAAACAAAACCGCATTCAAATCCGTCCACGCGTTTGGCCGCAAACAGCTAATTATTGCATAAAAACCTCTCCCCCGCACGAGTAAAACGTCAATATCTTGAAGACGACTATTTCTATTTCAATCAAACATGGATAGGAAACATTTCAATGAGCATAGCTTGCGATTAAACAAAACCGCATTCAAATCCGTTTACGCGTTTGGCCGCAAACAGCTAATTATCGCATAAGAACCTCTCCCCCGCACGAATAAAACGTCAATATCTTAAAGACGACTATAACTATTTAAATAAAACATGTATAAAAACTATCTCGACGAGTATAGCTTTCAAATAAAAAAAACCGCATTCAAATCCGTCTACGGGTTTGGCCGGAAATTTGCCACAGACAGATAGATACACAGATACACAGATCGACAGGTCAAACTTATAACACCCCTCTTTTTAGTCGGGGGTTAAAAATTAAAATACACAATACAAATATACAATAAGCCATGAAAAAACATACCTAGACGACAGCTGTATTTTGTCATTACTAATTATATAGGTATGTATATGTAAAACACCGAGTCTGTCAAATTATGCATTAAGTGCTAATTGTACAAAATTAGAATGACCCTGTCAGATAATAGTTCTTTAACTAAAAGTAAAAAACTTAACATGCCAAACTCAGAGAAAAATAAATTATTCGTATTAAGTCATAAAAGGTGGGTGACCGTTTTATATGTATTTCTGCTACCTTTAGCAGTAGGTATCTGTGAAAGATAATGCCACTAATTATTAGGCCAACACTGCATGCGAATTTGATACAATGCCAGTTCAAGTCAATCAGCCTGTTGCCATGAGACGTTCCAGTCCCTTGGTATTCGACTAACGGGTTCCTGTTTATGTGTATCTGGTTTGATCTTGCTCTCGTTATTATATTTTTACACTCGTTTATTTTTGTTTCAGTATGTAGTGGTAAATTTTTGGATAAACCACAAATCCTTGCTAAGTATTCCTTAGTTACATTCCAATAGTTATTGGCAAGGCCATTGAAAATAAAAAGGACCCTAATATTAATAGAAAAGATGATTGGAATCTATTTAACACCTGGATCCACAAATGAAAAATATAAAATAACATGTCTAAGACCGCATTATCAGACCTCAAGATACTGATAGTGTGTTTTGTGTGCATCCAGAATTCTATGAGAAGAATCTTAGAAACTAATTTACTAAGTAACCGACTTACTGACAGACACCTTTACATCGTCTTACTGTGAATAATATTGCTGCAATGCGATTCGAAATGTTGCGATTAAATTTAAATTTTAAAATGTAAATCCAATTGCACGTCCGCTAAATCCGTTACTTTTTGTTTGAATATGTTTATTCATAATACCTACCGACAACAAATATTTCAAATATATATTTTTTCAGAAAAATAACAATAGCTGGAAATTGTGTATTATATTCATTGTTATTTGAAAACTTATAAAGTCTGGAGAATGAAAATCGTATCTAGAATACTAAATTCAGCGCCTTCACAAAAGATAGACGCAGAATACCATATTGCTTGAGAGCAATATGGTATTCTGCGTCAACACGCGCCAGGCTCGATGTAGAACGAATATGATATCTATTCATCACTTGTAATGTAAAAGTTATATTGCATTCTTATTGCTTTTTAATAAAAGAGTAATGTTTTTTATTATTATTTTTTTATCTAACTTAATCTACCTTTAATTTTTAATTTATAATAAAATTCGAACGAGGTCTTTATATTACAAATATTATGTGGAAAAGTAGCTGCTACGTGTGATGTACATTGTACATGACACGTAACTCATAAAAACCGTTTCAAAATTGAGGTCTATTTTTCTTTTTCGTTATTCATGCTCCGTGTAAGAACTTCTGAAAGAATTTCAATTAAATTTCGATTTTTAGCGAGCTTATTAGCTGTGGTAATATATGCTTTCCGAATTAAAAAATCCGAGATAGGGTACATTATTGTAATAAAAACAAAAATGTATTAATTTATATAAATTTTAAGTGATGATATATCATATAGATGTCTACTTCAAAGTTCAGTAGTAGAAGGAGCATACACAGTCGCCGGGAACTGCTAGTACTTAATAAAATAAACCTCATAACAAATTCTAAAGGCGGTGGATGTAATATTTTATTATCAAACTTAGGTACGTTTGATAGTAAAATGTTACTTTTACCGTCTTTAGAATTTATCTAACTCATCCCCAAAAAGAGTAGGACAATATTTATAAGATAATAAAATAAAAATTTATAGGTATACATGATCACATACAATACCACTCGAAACTTGAACATGGATGTTGCAGGATACTCTTCCGGAGAGAAAATTGCCTCTTTTATTTTTTTTCTCAAGTGGTAATATGAGGGTCAGGAAGAAAAAAAATATATGTAGTATATATATATTCAAACATCACAGGATTTTTACGATCAGGACTGTCAATTTTAAAATAACTTAAATAATTTTTATTCGTCTTTTTTCCGTTGGAAAAAAGTTATGCACCTCTCCTTTAAGGAAGCTTATACTGGCTAGGGTTGACAACCATACTTTATAATAAAGTATTCCACTTTATTTTTGTTAATTATACTTTTTCATACAAATAAAGTATCTGAAAATACTTTATTTCCAAGCTTTACTGCGATGCATAGAACAAAACACTCATTATGGGATTTATGGATAACTAAGTACTTAACTATTTAACATATAAGTTGGAACGGATGAATGATTCCATTAATAATTACTGAACAAAATGTATGTAACAGTCTATTCAGTCAGTCAGATGTTAATGTGAATCTGTCATCACCCGAAATCTGACCACAAGCGGATCACAAGCCTGTTGCCTCTGAAGGGAGCCGAGACCCCCTTCTGGCCGGACCCAGAAAAGAAAAAGTTCAGGTCCAGAGACGAGTCCGCTAAAGAGTCCCAGACCAGGAGTTCTCGTCCCTCACCCGAGGCCTGAATTATGGACACGGTAAAGCCGCCCAAGAGGAATCCATTTAGATGCGGGTCTCCGAATCAGACAATAACCAATAATCGGTTGTTCTCATCAGCCTGAATGGAAGTCACCGGTTGTTTGAAAAGAACTAGTGAAATGTTACTGCCTAGTCCGACATTTATTATCAGATGTTTATGATACTTATAGAGGAATGATTATGTAAGGTTTGCAACTCGTCATTGTGATGGACCCCATGAGATCATGATTCGCTAATATGGAAGTTAAAAGTCATACTTACCTTCTTCGAAGCATTAAACTAATTTGGAATTATAAGCACAACTTTTTAAAATATAGGTAGGTAATCTTTGGAAAAGACAACCGAATATTGAACCAGTCCGGTTAAAAAAAAACTGTATAACTATTTATCACGTTCTACATTTCAAAGTTTTTTATTAAAATTATATTGTAAAAAAAAAAGATATTGATTAATAATTACTTCCGTAGTTAGGTACCACCGAAATTTTACGGTAATTGATAACGTAGTATCGATTTATGAATCTAAATATATTTATAGTATTAAATATATTTATTGTATATAAAATTAAATTTCAAATCAAGTACATAATAAGTTTTTAAGTAAATACATAAAGAAATGACGATTAAATTGTTGAAAAAATATTCGGTTATAGTTAATAAATGTCTTAAGAATGAACAACAATGGTTCCATATACCTACTTCAAACAGATAAATTGAGACATACCTATTTTGATAAAAAAAAACAAAGTTTTAATCAAGCATCATAACAATTTCGTGGTAAAGTTTGAATGACGTACCTAAAAGTAAAAGTTTTTCTCAACATTATTCATTTTAAGCCCATGGCCGTCTATAAGTGGGAGTTTTATAATTTCTACCTAAAAATAACAAAGTTATGATAATATAATAATATATGCGCGACCACGCGGCGTTGCTCTTCGTTTTTTTTTTTAAATTCAAGTTCAGTTTTCATTTTGAAGACCAGCTTATTAAATTCTTGTAAATTGAATTAAATTAAAAAATACATGTAGATAAAGCTAATAAATAGGTGTCGTTCAAAATCTTAGTTTTAGAAAACACACCTATTGAAAATATTGTAATTTCAGTTAAATAATTCAACAACTAATCAAGGCAACTTTAGGGAAAATATAATAATATTATTCATTTCAGTGTAAAAACCCGACATTGCCCAATTCGTAAACAAACCATTTCTGGAATCGTTGCAACAGATGTTACAATATTTGTTACGAAATCTCCGACTTAATGACTGGCACCACATTTTGAATAATAATAAATATGTAGTATTATTTACCCAACTATTCGCTTATCGTTACAGAGAAAGAATGATTCTTGAGGACAAAAAAAAATAAATAAGGAACATATCTTTAAGTATTATTTGGTTTTTATTCATATTTCACAGAGGTTTTTAATAATGTCCACATACTCGGTGATTGAAGCTTCTGTTATGGGCTGCGGCGCAATTTGAATAATTCTACACGCATATTGTATTCCGAAATAAAAGTAAACAATACGAGGTCTCATAAAGCTAAAACACTTTATGGAGTATGGACTCCGATATGGTTTTATATTTTATATATATACTAGCTTTTCCCGCGGCTTCGCACGCCTTGAATTCGTAGTAAAACAATTCCCCTTTCTCTTTTTTTTGTATTGGCTTCGATATGAATTTGATTTAAGTGATACCTACAATCAAAATTACGAAATCGGCAGACATCGCTCACTGTCAGAAATCTATTTAAAGTTTTTAATAAGGATACAATATAGGATACTGTAATTTTTTTATACCTCTCTTGTTTTTACTTAAATGTCCATCTAAATACTTTTTAAACAGAGTACCTAATAACCATTGTAACCATATATTACACTTCAATATATAGTATCACACATTAATAGATTTTCATTGAACATAATCAAAATATGACCATGTAAAATTGAGGAATTCTGAGCTACACAATCGACGTTATTTTGACCATCAACTTGCAGGTTTGGTTTTATTAACATAAAAAAATCTATTTCAAATGCTAAATAATATGGATTAGACATTCAGTTAGCTATACCTAGATGCATTAACAAAATTTTCAATGCTTTTTTTGAGTCGGTTTGCACAGTTCCATACCATAGTGCGCCGGCTGACCGTACCACCGCAGCCGCAATGACCCTATATTTTAAATCTGTAATATCTTCGAAAATATTTATTTAAATGGCTTGTTTAGTATTAAATGTAAAATGTATTTAAGTTACTTAATTACATAAGGATTAAAGCTGTATTGCTTAAAATCGCTTCGTAAATAATCTATACTTTCTCGTAAAAAGTAAAGGATAAAAATGGCTATTGTGAAACCCACAAGGGATCCGTGATGGTACATGTTCATCTCTTAGGGATGGTGATCCCTAAGAGATAAACATACCATACCATACCATAAACATACCATAAACGTACCATCGCGGACTTTCTTTCAGAACTTCTTAAGGTATACAATACTTAGTACATTATTTTGATCTACCTATCTCGTAAAGTTCAGCCAGAATTTGCGATGTAAGCACAAAACAATGTGTTTTTTACGACTTCGCATTAGAAATCTTGAAATTATCAGTGGTTTTCTAATATATTAAATGTTATTATCCTACATATAAACCTTCCTCTTGCATCACTCTTTCTACTAAAAAAAACTGCATCAAAATCCGATGTAGAGTTTTAAAGATCTAAGCATACATACGGATAGGTATATAGGGACAGGCGTGGAAAGAGACTTTGCTTTTTACTATGTAATGATTGTTTATATATTTTTTATACATTGTTTATAATTTAAAGAACTTATATACTTGATTTACTTTAAACTATGTTGTTATATTCCTTATTTGACGCATATCACTTAAACAACGAAATCGTCATGATCGATTTTATAAGTAAATTTTTATTTGTATTTTTAAACAAATTTCGCTCTAGCGAATCTTGTGATCAGCCATTTTTGAACGACTTTATGATTTATCCAGTGAGGAAATTGGAAAACTTTGGCTAAAAATGAGGATTATTTCTAGAACAACACACCACAGGCTTGTAGTTCAACAGTAGACTACAGTCTACACAGTCATAGGCTAGATATCAACACTATGAAATTAGTAATTCGTCTAAAATTCTATTCAATTATTATATTTTATTTTGTTCTCTCACAATACTATCATAATAATAATTAATTTATATTTCAATTACCATTCTATTTGGTTTAGATTTAAAAGGATGAATTAAGAATCACATGATATATTACTAAACTAGGTACCTACCTCCGATTCTGTGATCTGTTGTTCTTGCAAATGAGATAATATTTCTCAAGGCAGATTATCTCAGCATGGGACAATGCTCGCGATAGATCCGCATAACGATCCCCACTGTATTTGGTGGAAAGTAAAAGCACGAGGCAAAACGTGTGCGTTTCATTGCACGCCATGAAAGTGAGCGCACGCCACGCGCAACACAATAGCCGCCAAAATACGATCCTTTGTCACTTTTTGTAAATCAGTTTAATCATTTTTTTTAATAAGCACACTTAAAAACTCTTTAAATTTTAATTTAATGCAAACGGCAATCTTTTTTTAATATTTTCTCTGGATTTCGAATTCCCGCCAAAACCTGTTTGACAATTTTGTGTTCCCGTATTTTTTTTTATAATATTCGAAAATAGTGCGTTGAACTTGAGTGCAGCGGCCGCAGTTTCATAAGTGATTATACGATGCTCGCAGTGAAAGTGGAGTGACGTAAACATTACATTAGAACCGACATAATGCGTACCATTAGGTTAGGGAAGTGCTACACTGTAAGCATAGTTATCGGTAAGTAGAATATCATATTCCTTTTTCATTTTATTTAAAATGATCAACGAAGCGTAGTTTTACTAAGTTTTTATATCTATCATTACGCAACCAAATTTTTAAGAAAATTTAAATCATTACGTAAAACGTTAAAAAACTTCCATTACTTTCTTTCTTCAAAAATCCATTCATCTGAGGACATTGCATCACAGTAACACAATGTTTGATAAACCAATACTTAAAAATAGGCTATAACTCATCAAAAAAAAAATATATAATATTTTTTTAATTAAAAGTATAGTTTACATAATAAGTATTATAAATTATTTTAAGTATTATGAATTAAAAAAAAACTAGTTAAAAATTCGCTACCAAAAACCTTTGTACTCTTATTTTACGAATAAAACTAGTACCACTTTCACTCGTTTAATTTACTTTTCAAAGATTATTTTTAGGACTTGTCTATTTTTGTGACTTATTATTATAATATAAAATACACAAAAAATACATACGTTTCATCAGCAATTCAAATTTATAGTATAATTTAAATAAGAAAACCGTAATTTCTCAATACATCGTTAATTATCTGCAAAAAAGTCAATAATATAATAAATATCACTTATTAAAAATCTATAAAATAACACCGAGAAAGTAAAACACATAAAAACCACGATAACAAAAAGATTCTGATCAATTAAAATCTCTTTTTTAAATTCTTTGAATATTTTAATTTAGCACAAAATGGGTCACGCGAAGGCGGTTAAAATAACATTTAAAATGATATTAGCACCAATTTGCATTATATTGCAGATTTTATTTTAACAGACTGGTCTTCTTACAAAATAATAACATAAATTGTGGCTGTCTGTCGATTACATATATTAGTGTGAGACAGTTTGAAACCTGAGAAGACAAGACAGCCTAAATTTGATTTAGAGTTTAACGATGGATGAATAAATAAAAAGTAAAAAACGACATTTTATGGCTCCATATTATATACTTAATTTTAGCGGTATTACTTTATTAAAAATTCATGGTGAGTGCGATAGCAACCCCGTGGCGTCCCACTGAGACGATGACAATAATCCCTGGTTTTCTAGGGAGAAGATTTAAAAAAGGCTAAGTCCTCCATGCGCCGAGTACGTCAATATAACCATATCAATATGTCAATATCTCTTACTTGGCCAACGGGGAATCTATAAAAGATACTAACAGACAGTAAAAAAATATATATTGCATAACTACGACATGTCACTCTGGGGGTTTCCTTGATGAGAAAGAATTATTCACAACTATGATTGGAAAGTAAATAAGTAGTGTCAAGGCTACTTATCGATAATTATTCCATCGTCGTAGTGTGTCATAAGTGACATAACGGCATGAATGTATTTTCGCATCACTAGAACTGTCTTTCGAAACTTATACAAGTTTAAACATATATAAACTAAGTGCTTTCGAAGTTGTTTCCGATAATTCTTTTACCACATCCAATGCTTTCAGATAAAAGTATTCATAAAAAATATATATATTAAACCCCGTCCTACTCCCGAAATTTTAGTTTTTAGTTACCTTTGTATTCACTCCACCCGCAAATCCGTCCACATTAATTTTCATAACCCGTTTAATCACCTCGTATTATAACCACATCAGCGTATATATATTATAAAATATATTTTACAGATACATATAAAACGTTAAATAGATAAAATTTGTGCACACATTTTTTTCCGGCTGGATGGCCGTACTTATAAGTTGGAAAGTCTTGTGTGTCTGTTTGTCCTTTCTTCACATCAACATGGAGCATCCTGTTGACCTGATTTTGTACGATGACATAGTGCAGCCTTTCTCTCTCTCAAGCGAGCAAAACCGCAAGCAATAGCCAGTAGGTATAATGTAAAATAGCGGTACTATACTATAATAGTTTACAGAGTACGAACACTTGTAGTTTATTTGAAACCAATTACTCTATTTCTATCATTGGTAATTGGCATGTCATTGACCCCATTGTTGATGCATTTGCCATCTGACCTTACCAACGGGACTTAAGACTTAAGCAGGCATGAGGTTTAACCTAACTTAGTGCCAATTTTACATACATTCATGAAATTATCTATTTAAGTACACAATACCCATTTGCAAAATACTTATTGAAGGCCGCAGTTTTGTTACTAGTCAAAAATTATTTTATAATCAATCTAAGCCTATAATATCTAGAAATAGATACTCAGTCTATTATTGTGATATTCTTATTATAAAATAAACAGATCAATAAGGAAGATTATAATTATTATTGTGACAAATACTAAAATAATTTCCTCAGAATATAGTGATGTCAGTTGTGTCGTCTTGCCGTTACACGAGAACCGTTGGATCACTCAAGCGTGGTTTATGTCGCTACAATGTTTCCACTACACGTTGTTACACTTCGTAATGCATGGCTCGTATGCGAAAATATGTATTTTCATGTACATATGTTAGTATTTAAACATGTTGGTGAAATTGTAACATTAAGAATATAAACGACAATAGGTATGACTTTTTAACATGGTTAAATGTGATAATATATAAACTATAAAGGATGTTATAAGATAAACAAATTCCGAAAACATCATCACAAACTCAAAATTACTCCAATAAAGTAAAATAAACAAATATAAATATACATGACCCTAAAAAATGTTTATTCACAAACAAAATAATAATGATGCAAGTAAAATGCATTCTAAAAATTAGGAACAATGATTCACAACATTATGTTGTAAGGCACACGCGCTAGTGTTGTAACTTGTAACATCGTAATACTTAAGTCCGGTTTGCTGACCGAATTCACGTAAGCCGGGTGTTCATTGATGTGCTAATGTAAAGCCGGTACTACACCACAATATTCATTGTTTGAAATATTTTTTTCAGGGATAATAGGCTGTGTTCGTATAATTCATATTTTTTATTTGCTTTTAAATTTTCGGGAACATTTCCTGCTTGAATGCCAAATATGTCATTGTCAACCATTTTTTTTTATAATCGTATGATCTTTTGTAATACTTGTTTGTATATTCAATAATTAAGCACTTATTACTTACTTATTTGTATATTAATTAATTAAGCACCTACTTAATTTCTTCCAATTTGCTTTTTAAAAGACTTTACTGTTTTTATTAGAGAGACGTTTTAAATGTTGATTTAGTTTTCATTGATTTTTTTAAACTCTCTTAGAACTAAAAATTTATAACAATTTTAAAAAATATGTTTTTTTTTTGTTGGGTTTGTAAAAAAAAATGTTTTGTTGACAAGTAACTGGAGTAAAAAGGCAAAAAGGCAGTTGACGAATACAAAAATATTTCTTGACAACAAAATCTTTCCCCATAGAAGTAACTGTTAATACTTAAATATAAACAAAGTTGAAGTCACATCTTTATTTTTTTTTATTGATACCTTGTACATAGATGTAATATATTGCACTCCAAAGCTTCACTGCATGTTTCAAAGGTCGGTCTATGGGAGACATCTAGCAATTCCATGAATACTCTTTTGATTATTATTTGTTTTAAGAACAAATTGTAATTTAAAAAACGTAGTGCTTAGTAACTAACCTGCTTAATACCTAAGTATGTTACAAATTCTATATTGCTATCAAATTTACAAGGGCTTAGATTTTAGAAGATTCTAAATCAATTGTAAAATAATGGTGATTATAATAATACCTTATTTTTAATTTATTTCTTTAAAAGGTATTAATATTGAAGGCCTATCTTTTAAAAGCTACATGCTGGTGAAGCAATGACATTAACGCCAAAAGTATTTATAAACAAAATTCAGTTGTATTATAGAATCCATAGAATTATAATTATATTCAATAGATACGATCGTAGAAAGGAAAGTGAACTTTAGGTAACAATACATTTGACATGACGTAAGCAACATTAATCCATATATAAATGACATCACAACTTTCACCGACAGCCAGTGAGTCAAATTCAAAACTATATTTCATTGCATTGTGTTGTAAGAACGACTATTCACGAGAATTGTAGGAGACTGAATTCTTTATTAATTTTTAATATTATGAATTTACAAACTTCACTTATCTAGTTGGTTTCCACAATCAATTCTGTTAAAGTCGTAGTTTTATACCATAAAATCTTAGAAAATCATTACAACTATATTTGAAATATAGATTGAATTATTTAATTAATAAAATATTCGCTATATAATCTAGAATTGCTAGATTTAATCTGATTTATCTCAATATTTCCACTATTCACGCACATGCAAGATCTGTAACTATACGCGAACTGTGAACACAATAACATCACAATATTAAAACCTTTTTTCCAATCTCCTGACTCCAGTCTTATATGTGTCGACTGTCAAGTGAATTGTAAACATACAGAAACGCAACTTTTATAATGTTGCAGGTGTCTTAATTATTTATAAAAATAATTATTGCTATCTCAGTCAATAATGAGAGCATCACTAGCTGCAGATTTCTATGAAAGTTTATGATAATTCCACCAGATACCAAAGACCGTGTGCTCGTTTACCGTTTTATTGTTGCTTTAAAGTAAATAATGAATGAAGTTAGTGTTTGTTATGTTTTATGTATAAAATAAATGTAAGTGAATCGTTGCGTAATATGTTTAAGTACTCTCAAACATTTTTAATATATTTTAAAATGGCCTAAGAACCGTCAAAATATTATTCAAAGTAAGTATTTTGTAAAAGTAAAACAATGTCCCTTAGATCAAATAGCCTTAGAACCGTCGAAATATTATTTAAAGTATTTAATAAGTAATAGAAAAACAATCAATTTTATGAGCGCCGCAAGAAGTCAAATTTTATTAACCTATCGAAGTGTTATTATACCTATAAAAATATTCTATATTTTGAATCTTTTAAAATATTTTGAATCTTTTAAAAAAATGAATTAAAAATATTATCCATTTATAATGCAAATGTTAATGTCCTTTTCATTTTCATGCAAATTGAAGATTTGTTTTCTGACCTTTTAATTTTGAAGTTTTGTCTGTGTATCTGTGCACATATCACGCGAAAACTATTTGATAGAGTTTGATGAAGTTTAAAATAGTATCATTTAATATATATTATATATCTAGGAAGGATATGATAAATATTATATAGGATACGTTTTACTCCGCAATATTGCCTACTTTCGGGGGAAATTAGATAGCAATGCAATAAAACTATTAACTGTCTTGGTAATATTTGGTGGGGTGGTAGATTATTATTTGAGTCGACAAATAGGAGTTTTAGGCTATGACAGATGACCTCATTATTTAATTAAGAGGAAAGGTGTAGGGGGAGATCCGACGATACTACTGACAATAGCTATATATAATATTATAATGACTTGGTTATACATAACTTAAAATATTTTCACTTGTATTTTAACTTATAGAGGTATATTATAATAAATTAAATAATTTTGTCAAATGAATTACATGAATAAGTTGTATACAAAAAAAAAGGTTAATTTGTAACCTCATTACAGATGCGGGTACTCAGTTATCTGTTATCAGTCTGTATTTATTCTAGATAGTTTCATTTGCAACTAGTATTTAAAAATGCAGTGTTTTTTGGATCAGTTGACCCAAAATTTATTTGCAAGCAAAGCATTTTTATGAAAACATGTTATAAAAGTTTGAATAATTTTGAATATAATTTTCATGTATTTTTTCGTTAAAGAGTATAGCAATAATATTAATAAATTGTTACGTACAGTTTTTTGAGTTAAGATTTTAAAACAATACATTTTGACGAGAGTATCCTTATTTAAAATAAGGCGACTTGTTTTAGCTACTTTCTAAGTAGACACTATTTTTTAACAACTCTCCAAAATCTCCTTGCAATATAAATAATCAGTAAGTAGATTTTGTCAATACTTTTGGACGCTTTTAATACCACTAATTTTCAGATATAAATAATGTTCCTAAATGTGTATGGCTTTTCTTTTGTGACAATTATTATCAATTATTCGCAATCCAATTAATAAAATCAAAAAATGAAAAGAGAAATAATGTGAACTTTGAAGGAATTTGGAAATTACGTGAAACTCAACGTAGCTCAAAGATTTTATTTCTAATGAACTACTTTGAACCAGCAAATAGTATTAATTCAAACTCATTTATTATCTCAGGCTAAGTAAGAAAGTAGTTAATAATAATAAATTGTAAACAGTATTTACTATAAGAAAAGTGGTTTGTATTATTACGATTTTTATCATCAAGTTTCCTAACATATACAATGAGAATTATTTCCCGAGAATAATTCCAAAACAAGGCCCATCTAAAGACTTTAACTGTTAAAGTTTTACTACTTTCTAAACATTCATAACGACGATATGACATTCCTCCATTCCATAAGCTAACCATTTAATTGGTCATTTATTTGGACGTAATGGATATCTTAATACTTAAAACATTAAAAATAAGGGCTTCCAACAAAAAATACTCTTATGTAATACGATTCGTGTTTTTGAATCCAAATCCAATCCAACCGGTTTCCCCAAACACGTTCCTTAACCCCTGGACAAAGGAGGTTACGCAATTAAGACTTTTTGGAACTCATTTTCGGTCTTAATGGTCCATATTTCACTAAAGTTCCGTTATGTATTAAAAGCCAACAAATGTCATTATATCGCTCCAGTTTTACTAACTGTAGCCTGCTACTCCATCGTGAACTACAAGCGACATTTAAAACAATTATTTTTAACTACTGATTGTGCTCGGAAAAAAGACAATTAACTGCATTTACATTCTTAAATAAATAATCTTCCTTAAGTAAATAATCTATCTACAAAAAATATTTTGACAAATTAATTCTCTAATATTATCGTGTACAAACAACAACCAAACTCTTCAACTTTTAATGTATTAGTGTATAGTATAGTATAAATATACTTACGAACGTGTTATTTCAATTATATAAATAAACCAAAATAAACGGGACATCTTACACGTTAGCGGCCTTAAATTTTATTGTAGTAAAGTTTAAAGATAACTGAATGTATAAACTGGACCTAAGTAGGTATAGGTACCTACATAGTGAAAGAGTCAGTTAAAAATAAATGTTCTTACGTATACTAAGCCCATATAAAAAAACTGAGCTAAATATAATACTCAAACTACCAACTTTCTTAACAATTACGCAATATTTGAGAGGCACTCAAGATTGTTACAAAACTTTGAAAAATAAAACAAAACAGAGTTTCACCGCCTTTTCGGTGAGATGACAGATACAACTACATATTCATCCACAATTCCTTTTTGATAATCTGTAACCAATTAGGCATTTAGAAAGGTACGTAATGAAAGTAGTTTCTTTAAGGCATTAACAATTGAATCGCTTTTTACTAATTATAGTTATTTCGTAATAATTGTTTTTTACTTAGTAGTCATATTCAAAGACAAAAGAATCTCTGCTATTTTATAACTTTTCAATATTATATTTTTATCCATGATAATTACTACATATATTCATAAATAATTTAAAACTGTATGATCAATGTTATGTACTTAGCCTCTTTTCTTTCACATAAATTATAAATTATTTAGAAAGGTTAGGTAATCTTAACTAACACACCGATTGTAGAGTGGAAAATGAGGGCGCTAATGTGTTATTTTTTTCTTTGCTGCGAATTCAAGAATTGAAATAAATAAATATTTAGCTTTACAATAAAAAATTGCATCTTATATACATCTTTAATATATATATTTTTGAAAATGTCTATAAACATGTATAGCAAATTATTATATAAAATATGTTAAGCTTATTTAAATTTATATAAACATATAAGACGACAAATGAGCGACGGGACGGTTTCCCAGAAGTGCCGGGTTCGAATCCCTGCCCGTATCGGTTTATTTTTATATGTATATTTATATAAATTTAATAAAATATTTTTTTTTTCAGCGATTCTGATATTAGCACAAGACACAAAATGCCAACACCAAGTGCATCACCCGGGTAGGTATGCATCAATATCTTTACCCTCGAATACAATATCCTCAGTTACATATTGATATGTTTAAATCAATGAAAATTTTTCCAGTATCTTTCATACAATCGGGGCAATCGTTTCACCAAAACGGACATCCGCCGTGGCAGCAGTTCACGGCCCCTCGGATAAGATCACCTGATCCTCAAACTTATTATAATAGACCCCATAATGAATATTCTTACAACCAAAATCCTTTGCAAAGACAAGACCATTTCCAAGGATATCCCAATATCCATGAAAGAAGTTCATCTGATCTCATCCACTCCGAGACAAGAGATATCCCGAATGATGGAAGACTTTTGTCAGAATCTGCTTTCACTAGAATATCTGAAACTCTTGGAGCTATTAACACTGTGGGACACTACCTGGTCGATATGGTGAATGAACATGAGAGAAATGAATCTGATCCTAATTTCAAACAGCTTCCAAATGCTTTCTACACCCTCAGCAAAAATTTTCTAGGCCGAAACGTTACAGATAAAATAGCACCTATAGTAAAAAAAGCATTGCCAAGAGTATTACCCGATGCCCCAATTACTAGAATAGCAACAGCGGATGTAAGTCAAAGCGATGCAAAATTTTGTACAACTCCAAACGGAGAACAAGGTGTTTGTGAGGATTTGAGTAATTGTCCACAGTTGCTTCTAAATCTTATCGGTCTTCGAGAGTCTCTGTGCTTTAAGGACCTCTTTGTCCCGGGGGTCTGTTGTCCGCGAGACGCTGTAGTACCTTCGATATCCGCTGTAGAAAAACCAGTTATAAGTACAACAAACAAACCTACTTATTTAGTGCCAGTGACAACTAATCGACCAGTACAAAAACCAACGACTACGAAAAGGCCTTCGGGTATTTTAGTGCTAACTACCAAAAGACCAAAGACAACAAGTGCAAGACCTACGACGGCGAGACCAACAAGTGCGAAACCATCGAGCGCGAGACCAACAAGTGCGAGACCAACAAAAGCCACCACTACAATTACAACAACTCGAGTACCATCAACAACTAGTTTCTACACAGTAGCACCACCGTTCCTTGGCAATTATTCCAACATTGTTGATGTCAATGGTACATATTTTTTTCCTATTATAATTAATTATATATTTAAAACAAAAACAATAAATAAACGTCTTTTTTCACAGATTGTGGACAGAGAGAGGATGAAGGAGGTCGCATAGTGGGCGGTACTGAGTCCAAGCCAGGTGCTTGGCCTTGGATGGCTGCTATCTATCTGCACGGAAACAAGAGAAAAGAATTCTGGTGCGGAGGAACCTTGGTGGGAAGGAAACATGTGCTTACTGCGGCACATTGTACAAGAGATTCTAAGCAGATACCGTAAGTTCTAAATTAAATAAGATATATTATTCGTATAGATTTTCAATCAGTAGGAGTAAATACGTTCTCTATAATTCCTTACTAATGCTTTCTACACTATGCAATATCAAACCTACTACTGTAATTAAGAGATCATAATAATTTTCTCCGAATAACAATTCGTGAATGTCCTGTGCAGGTTCCCCGCTCGTCAGTTCTCAGTGCGTCTGGGCGACGTAGACCTAGCCCGCACGGATGAACCGTCGCGGCCGCTGACGGTGCGTGTGGTCTCCGTGCGTGCGCACGAACAGTTCTCCAGGGTCGGCTACTACAATGACATCGCTATCCTCGTGCTGGCCGGTAAGAGATTTATTTTTATTTTAATTGCAATTGACGGTTTCTTTTATGCTAAATGTTTGGCAGCGCCCGTGAAAGTTCCTTGAGCAAACGAGGATGATGTCCTAGTAGACCAGTGCCAATAATTCCTTAGAACGAAAAAAAAATAGTAACAAGATGAAACCTTTTGAAAAACCAAGAAAATATTTGAAACATGAAAGGAAAAATAAATTAACAGTAACCTGAGTTCGGGAAGGGGGTGGGGATGAGCTTTTAAGGGTAGAAAACGGTTTATTGCAATTTCCGGCAAAACTACGAATCCTATGAAAAAAAAGTTAAATGGCAAAGTTGTAAGTAATAATAAGACCTACAACATTATTATTAGCATTTTTTTACATAACCTCAAAATATTGGCAAAAAATGCAAAAAAAAAACAAGTTTTTTGTTTTTTATTTTTATTTTTTACAAAAAAAATTGTGCTTTATGAAATTTGGTGAAAAAATTTTTTTTCCTTATTTGAATTTAATTACAAAAACTACCCTAATTTTCAGTCAAAAAGTCTCACGTCAAATTACTGTTTTTTTTTTAAACTGAGCTTTTTATTCATTGAAATCTCTACTTTTAATATATATATACTACTATTGCAAACTTTCGCAAAAAATTAGACACAAGCAGTATGATAATGCACTTAACTGCTATTAAATCCGGAACGTTTTGTGAAAGAACTGATTTTTTTTACCCTTAAAAGCTCACCCCCACCCCTTTTCCGAACTCACATGGCCTAATTTATTTTTCCTTTAATTTTTTAAATATTTTCTTGCTTTTCCAAAACGTTACATCCTGTTACTATTTTTTTTGTACTTTTGACCGTTTTGGAAGCTATTGAACTATAGGTGATTATCAAGAAGTATGCAAGAAGGAATAGGAATAGAGGTGGGGATCAGGTGCCGATTTATTTCAATCATATACGGCATACAATACATTTATGTATTACATAATACATATATGAGCTAGAAGCAATAACATATTACATTATATTCTTTCTAGTTACAAAAACAAGAAACAAGTTAAAAGGCCATGTCTATCATATATAATGTTAATGTTGTCTGTTTCTTTTCAGAAAATATTCCAAAATCGAAATATGTGATACCAATATGTCTACCACAAGGCGAATTATCCCGTCGGCAATTTGACGGCGCTGTGGCTACGGTAGTGGGGTGGGGGACCACAAGGTACGGCGGAAGTGAGAGCTCTCGGCAACTGGAGGCCAAACTGCCAGTGTGGAGGAACGAAGATTGTGACCGGGCATACTTCCAACCTATTACTGACACGTTTTTGTGCGCCGGATACCCTAGAGGCGGCGTCGACGCTTGTCAGGTATTACAAAATATTCCGATATGTTTATTATTTTTTTTCAATATGTCAATTAACTATTATAACATTTTGACTTTTTTCAATTCAGGGAGATTCTGGTGGCCCATTGATGTTGCAAGCCAATGGCAGATGGACGCAGATCGGCGTGGTGTCGTTCGGTAACAAGTGCGGAGAACCCGGCTACCCAGGCGTCTATACACGTGTCACGCATTACCTGAGCTGGCTGCAGACCAAGCTTACTTAAACTAATGGAAACAACACTTTAATTTGATTAATCTTTTATTTATTTGTTTTAATATTATGTTTTTTATATTATTTATACTTGGTGATATGGTTATAATCCGTGTATCTTTATAAACAGGAATATATAGTCATCTTAGCATGTTTTTTTATTTGACTTTTTTAATAAATTATAACTGACTAATGTTATTATTAAATTATTTTTAGTGAATGTATTTTACTTTCGCCATAATCATGAAGTTTATATTAAATGATGTCTCAATTAATTACGATTATAGATGATAGAATAGTATTATAGTTTTAATAAAATTTAATATTACTTTATTTTATGTTTATTTGATAAATTAAGTGAAAAATGTGTAAATAAAAATAACGTAATTACGCTTTAGAATTTATTTTAAATAATTGCTGTTTATCCAATTTACCCAAATTTCATTACTTAAGTGATGCAGAGGCATCACCATGAGCTATTAGGAGGAGGAGGCTGTATTCTAAAATCTTTAGTATCGTTGATTTTTGCTAATTCAGCTACTACTATCTAAAAAGGAGTTTCCTGTATCTTTAAAATATTGATTATTAACTTATTAATTACCTTATATTTTGATAATGAACTATATTAAATACTTAATTAATTAATTTTTATATTTATACTTATTGGCCTTATTTATTTATTGGCCACTTGTTGCAGTCAGTTTCTCTACATCAATTCCACTGCTTGCTCTACGACTTTACAAATCTTGATAAACAACACATAAAAAAACCAACCCATAAAAAACAAAAAAACAAAAAAAACAAAAAATGTCTGCTCCCTCTGTTACTTATTACGCTGCATTTTGTAAGAAATATCTACGAGGTAAACGCCTAGGCGCCATACCTACGCTCAATATAAATGCCAGTTCAGAGGCAACAAATAAATTTTTGTATGGGAAAACTCACATTTTAAAAACTCGTAGAACAATTGTTGTTGGGATTGATGTAGGGAGGCTAGACAGCCTCACCCACCTCTCCCACCTCTTGCAGACGCAAGAGGTGGCCAATTAACTAAAAATAACCCTGTATATTTATAGTTTAAAACTTTTTTTATTGTTAAATTATTTACACGCCACGGCTTGATTAGTAGGTAACTATTGCGTTAATATGCCATGATGCAAATAATAAAATTCCCAATTACTTAGATTCTAGATGACAACTATCCAACTTCACTCATCTAAGTTTTCTTAATAAACCCTTTAATTAACCAAACTTACACTGACTATCTTAAGTTCTAACTCAAACTTTACAAACTTACTGTTTTAAGTTGTCACTCTCGTATAGGTACTTACTTACTTTGTTCAATTCAAGTCCACGTAGAAACCGATTTGAACTCTTGTCCACAAGAAATTACATTAAAAAAGATTTTATTTTACAAAGAACAGGCGTTTTTAAAATTGAAATGTACCGATAATGAACGTAATAATCATTTTTATAATATTTTGTAGCTATAATAAATAGAATTAACAACAGATTTAAGTATATGTACTCAATTTCTACGGATATGTATTTTTTTCCGAATATTGTTAAATTATAACGTATACGAAAGGGGCTATTTGCTAAAAATAATAAATCATTTCATCAATAAAATTTAATAAAACATGAAAAAAACAAACAAAAAAAATAAATCAAACATAAAAAAAATTAAATCAAACATGAAAAAAATTAAGTCATTCAAAAATTAAGGTAGATGACCTTAAAGAGCAGTGTTTTTCAGTATCAAAAGTTAATAATTATATCGAAAGACAATTCAAAAGGAATCTGCAGTCGTTAAAGTACTTATATATTAATTGACTCTAACGACAACATTACCTTTTACATTATTTATACAACTACAAATTGACATCGATTCTATCTTCTATCTCTCTAGAGTCTAGATGCAAATAATAAGCATCTAAAATGTATATAAATGCATGTGTTTAGGTTATATTTTAATAATGTACAAACCCACTTTTATAAATAAACACAAAGAAGTCATAAGATAAATTTCTTAACGAACCCGTAACGTCACAGTTTAATGTCATTGTCACAAAATTACAAAATAAATGAAATGACGTGAAATGTGATTCATGGTATCTCATGAAAACATTAAATAATATGTAACAAAAAAAGCCTAAAAATAATAAAACTTTTCGATTTTGGTACATTCTCTGTACCCATATTGTGTTAAAATTAATTATGAAGTACTCAACATCACCGTCTCCCAACTATCCAAGGAGCACTTCACCCTTACCAGCTCCAGCCAACTATCAGCCGACAACAGCCAGTGCTGCAGTGAAACGATATAAATATCTGCGAAGGCTATTCAAGTTTAACCAAATGGACTTTGAGTTCGCGGCCTGGCAAATGGTATACCTTTTTATCGCACCACAGAAGGTTTTTAGAAACTTTAATTATAGAAAACGTAAGTTTACGATCAATAAAACTTCGTCATATCACCTATGGTTTAAGTTGTCTTTTGATTTACTAAAGCTCATAAAGAATACAAATTACAATCAATTTTATTTAACTATACATGTCTCCTGTATACCAAGTCCAAATTCCAAGTTTCACAACAAAACCATATCTTATCATAACCAGAATGTATGTATTGAAATGATTTTCCTAAGCAAATATTTTACATAACAATATAATACCCCAGAAGTAAATATAATTACCAATTATTTTAAAAATATTTCAATTACACAATTTATGATACCTTTTCAAGTAACTTGTAGATGTAATGCTTCCACCAATTTGCCTATTATAAAAATAATGACAATTCTTTTTAGATACAAAATCACAATTTGCTCGAGATGATCCTGCATTCTTGGTTTTATTAAGTCTCTGGCTAGTGAGTGAGTATTCTTATATTTCATCTAGTCATATATATATAATATATGTATATGTGTGTATATAAATATATATCTTTCATAGCATGCTTTAAATATTTTTTTATTAATTTAATACAATACACAACAGTTGACTTGTGCATTTTTTAAAATTTATTTATATGTCAAACCATTTAACACTGTATGGTTATAAAAAAAACAGTATATGTATTGATACACACTTTTTAATTTGTATTATTATAAGGTCTATTTTAAGGTGTCTATTTTATCTCTTTCCAGTTTCGTCAATATGTTTCTCATTTGCAATAGGGCTCAGTTGGAAGAGGATTGCAGGATTTGTTTTTTTTGTTGTGTTCATAGACTTCATTGGTCTTGGCATCTTGGTGTCCACAT
Organism: Napeogenes inachia; assembly: GCA_959347355.1. Classification (NCBI taxonomy): domain Eukaryota; kingdom Metazoa; phylum Arthropoda; class Insecta; order Lepidoptera; family Nymphalidae; genus Napeogenes; species Napeogenes inachia. The sequence continues at coordinate 22,322,568 of OY365792.1, read as the reverse complement.
TATTTTGGTATGTATATATGTATATATTTTGTTATATACTTTAAAGTTATTTGTTGAAATATGAATTATCCCTACCTAATTATACCCACTTGGGATTGCTGTAGAACCTGTTATCAGAAACTGTAACTTATATGCTCTTAATTTATATAAAACTAAAAAAAAAAATATTAAAATAAGTTTTAGTATATATTAGTCCAAAGTATGTAAAATAAAAAATAGTACTCTGACATCTTAATACATATTTTGTTTTGAAGTATTAAGTTATTGTTCTTTGTTTCTTGTTTCTTTTTATTTCTTAACAACAAAGAGCACAAAAAGTTTTAGGACAATATTAAGGTAACCAATACACAAAGTCAACAGATCAATGTTACCATTATCTAAATACCTTATTATGTTGCTAGTACTGCTGTTGTTGTTATGTTGCTACACATACAAATTTAAATAATTAGAACTTAAGTCACAAAATAATATTCTTTTACAAAATTAAACACAACTTCAATGCACTATTTGACCATAGTAATTGACACCAATCAGATGGGAGTACTAGTTCACTAATAAGCTTTTCACAATGCAATATTAGTAAACTAGTTGATCTAGCGCAAAGTAAAAACTATAATAACATGGTTGCCAAGAACATGGCCTAATTATTTAAGTCAATTGATTCTATTATTGCTTCATTTTGGAATTTTGTTAAATTACACTAGCAGCCTCTTAATTTATTGTTACATATTTTTTCAACACTGTATTTGACATAAAATAGTTATTTATTTAAATATAATTACAATTCATCATTTCCCAGGTTTTTAAGCAACAAGTATCTCTCAGTGGGGGGGAGCGGTGACCTGGAGTGGGGTTATGCATTCGACGTACACATCAATGCGTTCTTTCCCCCACTATCTTTGCTGCACTGCTTCCAGATACTTCTGTTTAATCGTAATGCTCTTTTATTCTTAGTTAATTTCTCAAAGGTGGTTAAGCAAGGTCCTAAGAAAATTGGACATGCAAGTGGTTTAAGTAAAGACTATCATTATTCAATGTAAATTTTATTTCTAATATAAAATACGTAATAATAAATTTATAGCGTATTTTTACTCTTAGTCTCTGTCAATAACAAGATATTTAGTTGAAATATATAAGTTGATTCTAGTCGATATCATATTTGTAATGACCTCATTATTGTCATTATATAATAAAAAATATTATTTTACATATTATCTTAAAACTGTTCTCAATAAATTATCATATATTTAATGTATTTTTTTATATGTTATATTTTTTGTTTAGAAATACTGAAGCATGATGGTTTTGTGTCATGTTTCTTGTCGAACACGTTTTGGCTCGTCTCAGCATTCTACTACTTCTATATTACGTTTCTTGGATACAGCAGTGAGTAATTTTAATAGCTTTAGTAATAATTATTTAATAAAGCTGTTGTCCGCCCTTCGTCTCCGTGGATTACATTCCTAACATTAGTTGAAAATTAATAATTGAACCAACAAATGTGCAAGCATAACATTTTGGCTATTTTTGTAAAAAGCAGTTTTATAGTCATTGACTTCTTGATAATAACGTATATACAAATACATACTATTTTATTTTGTTTCAGATGTACCCATGTTGAAGAACGCTAGAGCATTTCTATTCCCGTTACCGCTGCTGCTTCTGATTTATATCAGTACTCTATTCGCTGATTACAACTTAAGCGTCAAACTTATTAGATTCTACGAAGCGAGGCATGCTTAAAGACTTATTTTCACATAATTTTGTATTTTTGAACAATACTGTTACAACTAAAACTTTATAAATCCAATATTTCAATTATGATATAAGCCATATTGATAATGCTGAAATAGTTAAGTATCTTTTTAAGTTAATTGTTGTATTGTAAATTATATTAATTTTTAATTAAAATTCTTACAAAAGTTCGAAGGTTCTTTATATTTAATAACAAAATACAATTTTAAAAACCTTTAATATCAAATCAAATTAAATAATGAGCTAATCATCGTCTAATACAATGACTTCATCTGTTGTGATGGGCTTCGGCCTAGCTTCGCTTTCACCAAATGAAAGAGATTTCTTTGCTTCCGGTTTCTTTGCTTGCATTGGAGGTTTTGACACGGAATTCTTAGTTATTGTCAACGAGGCCGGCAGTCGATTTAGCGACGCATATATTTCTTGAGCTGTCTTTGGAACTGATGGTAAATTCTTTTGGCGTTCCGCTAGTTTCTCTTGCAGCGTTTTACTAGGACTCACTTGTTGATGCATCGACGCTTTGGACTGAGTGGACGGAGAACTGGTCATCTGGGTTTGAAGCACAGTGCTATGCCCACTAGTATGAGAACCATGAGCCCCAAAAGAGGATAGATTCGCGCTCATCGACGCAGGTAGCGTAGATAATACTGTGCCCATACTGGGAGTCAAAGGATTAGTTGTTGATTTCTGAAGGTTAGTTATTACTGAAGAAGGTGACGCTTTGGTGAAAGATGAAGCTTTACTTACTGATGTCATTGATGAAGACTTAGAAGACCCTAAGGGTGCTGCTCGAACGAGAGAACTCATGTTATTTGAAAATGACTTTGATTTAAGGGAATTTGACATAGTCGATCCAACGGGCCGGCCTCGTTTTGGTTTTTTTTGTTGCGGCATATTATAGTTAGGGAAACCAGTTCCTAATAGTTGGCGGTACAATTCCGCTTGATAAGAATTCTGCAAAGATGTTTGAAGAGATGACTGCATTGTATTTTGTAGAGTTGTTAATCCGGCTAATGCGTTTATGTTATTTAGGTAAGACAGTGATAAGGCTGCAGCCGTTTGTTGGGAGATATCATTAAGCATTGGGACATAACTTTGGAACGCTGCTGCCATGTCTTGGGCGGATAGCTTGGGTAAACTGGCTGTCGAACTTGCATTTACGGTACTACTGGGCTTCGCATCAACTTTTGATTGACTTGGTACAATTGGAGCCACTTTAGTAACAACACTATTCGAAGGGGACTGGTATTTGGAACTTTGTTTTTTCTGTATATTTTGACTCTTTTCTATACTGGCCATGGGTTGCTGCTTACTTGATTGATTTAGTGACTGACAATATTTCATGCTTAGATCTACTAGATTCATATTCTCAGTAATAGGAGTAGTGCTGATTAGTTTATATGCATCTATGAGTAAAGCAGTTATGTGCTTAGAATTAGGTGTTCTTTGCACTTTAGTGTAAACTTTATACATATCCATCATAAACCTTTTAAAAGCATGTCTTTCTACCTCGTTAGTTTTTAGATCACTTTGTTGGCTAAACCTTAGAAGCTGTCCTTTCAGAGACTGTATACACAGTGAAAACGCCTGTTGTGCCAAATCTTCTCTGTCAGAATCTCGCAAATATTTTTTTTTCGATTCGGGTTCTACTTGTAAATGCAAACTTAGATCCAATAATGTTTTATGATCATCTATTTCTTTTAATATTTCCAGAGTAAGTAATACACAACGGTTCATATGGAAAGCGAACCCACCCGATCTTACGATATCTTGGGCTGGAAACTGCCAAATATTGTTAAAAAACTTATTTGTTTTTCTTTCGCTAAACAAACCCATCATTTTCTGACCCGATCTTGAAATAAATGACGACAGCATCAAATCTCTACATCTTTCAACATCTCTTCCTTTTTTATAATAAAAATGATAATGAGCCAACCTATAAATTGCTTTGTAGTGTGGAGGATATCGACTTGCACAATTTTCAAGAGCATCGAGACAAGCTGCTACTATTTTCATTATTTCTTCGTCGGTTAAATTTTTACTATCTTGGGAAGATTTGCTAGAAGTATCACTACTAGAATCGCTACTGCTATTTGAAGATGAATTGCTTGAATTTGAATCTGAAGATGACGACGAAGAAGAAGAAGTTGAACTGTCCTCTTTTTTAGAATCAACATTTAATTTGGTTTCATCCTGTAATAATAACTCCTTATTTACATCTTTTTCATTTATTACATTGCTTTTTAATTCCGTTTGTTTATGTAAAATTTCATCTAATATTGTATCTCCTTTAGGTTCTTTAACAGATGTTGATGGTTCCGGCTCTCGGCTCGGCTCTTTTGGTCCAGGGCGTTCTGTGTCGTACGATGCTGATCTTCTTATTTTAGCTGCAGCTTCTTTTTTCAGCCGTTTTACTTCTTGGGTATCCTCTTCACCTACATCACTCATGGATCGTTTAAGAATATTTGCAGCATGTGGCTCCTCACATTTTGTATCAATTTCAATCTCTTTATTTACTAACACAGGAGGAGCGGTATTAACAATAGTTTCTTTAGTTTTTTTTGAAAACGGTCCTTGTAGCCATCCATCTATGCAATTTACAAATACTTTGCCCACTAATGCCGGTATTGGTTTATTTTCGTGCTGTTCTATGTATTTAAGAATGGAAGCATGCATTCGGTAATGTAACTCTAAAACTTTCATACATTGTTGTGATGGTGATTTGTAAATAATTTTATTTGGATATGTGGCGCCGGAGTCGTGTAAACTTTTGATACTTTGCATGTAAAAATTGAGATACACAGATGGTGGTTTATTCCGTTTTTCTGCAACTTTGCCTAACATATAAAATAAAAACCATGGCTCTTCATCTGAATCATTGTCAGGAGCATATAAAACTTTTGTATAGCATTTATTACTTTCAGCTAGAAGATCTTCTTTTTGGGTTTCTAGTGATCCAAATTCTTCCATGCTTAAAGATTCACTATCCTGTTTCAAGAGTCTCGAACAAAATGAATGAACATTATAAACAAAATTCCCAAATTCTACCCACACACTGTACATTCTGGGGTTTAATTGCAGAGCGCGCTTGAAACATCGAATTGCTGACTTAGTAGGGGTAAAATATTCTTTTTCATTATTTAACTTTTCGCACTTATTCGAAACTATATTTATAAAATAAACTTTGGAGAGGGATATTTGAGCCCAAGAGTTACAACGATCGCTATTTAAAATGACGTCTAACATATTATATCTTATGGCCTTGTCGTGATCTTCTTTTTTGAAAGAATAATCACCTAAAAACAAATATATGTCCTTCATTTTGAACGGGAAAAATGGGGTAATTGAAGTAATTTTTTCCTCAGTGCTTTCTAAATTCTTATTTAAATCGGGAAGATATTTAGCCGGATCGCATTCTTGTGGTAAAAGAGATAAAATACGATTAAATAGTATTTCTGTTTCAAATGTTACATCTGCATTTTTGCCTTCCAAGGCAGGCATTTCAGTGGGTCTGAAGATTTCATAAATCTGTTGGGCCCTTTCCCAGTTTAGTACATTAGGCGGAACTTTGTGGTCTTTAAGATGCTTCGCTTTATTGCTTATTTTGTTAGGATGAGCATAAAGACAGAGTACAACCTGCTCCATATATTGACAAATATTCTCCAAACATTTAGAAAGTAAAGGAGATCGGAGACGCGGAACAACTGTATCAAGAATAAAAAAGAGAAATTCACCATCAGAATTACAACACCAACTTTTTTCGCCCAGATATTCATGTACTAAAAATAAAACCATCAATGGGTATGGTACTTCATCAGAAGATACCGCATCTACATCCGCGACAACTCTTCCTCTATCAAGGTCCTCTTCTCTCTGTAGTATATAATGCATTATGAAGCATGGTGCATATGTGTTAAATGGCATCTCAGAAGAATTTGTCTCAACTTGATGACCTATTATTCTTATAAGATCATCGAGTCCCTGACTGAGCTCTTTTGGAGTAACGGATTCTAAACATGATAAGCCTTCTGTGTTTAGAATGTGTTCCATACAGTTCAATATTTTAATGATAACGAGAGACCACAGTTCATAACTATCGGAACCAGAAGTGAAATGAAAATAATGTCTCAGGGATTCGTGTAGACAGATAAACGACCATTTAAAACAGCTGTTCACTTTTTCAGATGCGTAATAGCTTTCTAGGAGAATAGTTATTTGGACAGCAAAGTTCAAAGCTAATTCTTTTTCTCGATTCTTGGCGATTTTTTTACATTCATCAAAAGACTCTGTAATTATGGAAATAACATCTTCATAACACCCCTGGTTATACAAGTCCATAACTGATAAAAGTTTTATATTTCTTTCCAACATCTGAATATATAACCATATTTCTTTTTTATTAATATCCGGTTTAAATGTAAAGTTTACAACATTTAAACTAAAAGTGTCGCAATAATCACCCATAGCTTCAAATTCTGTAAGAAGATCGTAAGAGATTTCCAAAGCAAAATTTTCGGTATCATTTAAAAAAACCAGCACATGTAATTTAACCCAGAGCAAACGCAAAATCATTTCTAAGCAACTCGGACTGCAAAAAATATGTGGTTTGGATGTTATTATCATTTCAATGGATGTAACTACATTTAAATCGTGGTTGTTTTTCTTAACATTTTTTTCACTAAGCTTAATGTTCACGTTCAATTCTTCAGCTAGTATGTTGATTAAGCTGTAATGTATTAAATTCTGTGTGTTTTCATCCATACAACTGGGAACGTCGATATGCTTGTTGTAGCACTCATTTGCCTCAATAAATACGTTTGCAAGCTTCTCGGTCCACCTGATGCGCCATTTTTCTGATAATATTTCTAAATAGTTATATAACATGTCAATAATATCTTTGCTGTTTTCTGTATATGCAGTAATAAATGCTTTTACGTCTTTTTGTTCAGCTTCACTGCCAAAGTAATCAACGTCATTAGCTGTTTTGGTCTCTTTTACTTCACAAACTTTATTAACTGCAACATCTACTGAGAGTTTATCAATATCTGATACATCTGGAGAACTTTCATTAGTTTCATTTTCTTTCTTTTGTATGATTTCAGGTACTAATTCAAATGGCACCAACTTTCGAAGTTTATCATATATATTGCAAGGTTTTCTAGGACCAGACCGAGTGAACCATTCCCAAGTGTTTAGACTGCTTAAAGCACTTCCTCTGCGCCTGACTGAACTTTTTCTCTGTGATTTATCCTCCATATTATTATCTGCAGCAGATTCAGAAGCTATCATCTCAATATCACTTTCTACTTTTTCATTGACAGATGCTGTTTTATCTTTATCACATAAATCATCATTCTCCTTTACTGTATCTATTTCCTTTTTACTCTCAGTATTGGCTTCTTTTAACTTAGTATCAACGATTTGCAATGGATTTTCTACCTCACATACTTCCATGCTTTCTTGGACATTTTCTGTTTCATTGACAATATCTATAAAACATGCATGACTAAAACAGTGCTTTGTCATATATTTATGCATATGAACCAAGGAATCCCCTACACATTCCCAAGTTTGTAGTAGTATTGGTTTCTTTAATTTAAGACGGGGTACAACATATACAAATTTTTCAGCTTTTTGTTGTTCAACAAATGACTCATAAATATCTTCTGCTTCCTTTACCAACTTGTTAGCTGTTATTTCATCAACAGGATTATCATCATTCTCATTCCATTTATATAAAGGGTTCAAATCTTCCATATACTGTCTCATATGTTTGTAAACTGTGTATATATGCCGCCTATACACTATTCCTCGTAAATAGCCAGGATCAAGTTGAAGTGCCTCATGAATGTAAGAAATACATTGCTCTTTATAATTTAGTCCTAATAAAAGTTTTATTATGTTGTCAATGCATGGCCAGTGTCGTGGATTTCTTTGCATACCGCGCTGAAATGCTAAAAGTCCTTGTTCATACTGTTTTGCTTTCACACACAATAAACCCAGCCGATACCATAGTGTTACATCAGTATCATCTAATTCCGAAGCATCCATATAAGCTTCAATTGCTTGTTCAACATTACCAGCCTCTTGCAACATAAAGGCAAGATTCTTATAACACAAATACTTTAAATTATTAAGTGGTCCAGAGGGAACCTCACCTGGGCCTGGTAACTTCACATTATATAACAACTCTGTATCCAACAAATCTTTTAGCAGTTGTGTTGCCTCAGTAAGTTTCCCTTTTCGTTGTAGATCCAAAGCCTTTGCATATTGCTGGGAAGCAATCTGCAGTAAAGCTTCAGCAGAAATCTTTAGCTCTGAATCATTTTCTTCCACCGATTCATCATTCAATGCAGATATCTTAATCATTTTTTATGTATTTCCTACAACAAAAAGAGATTTATTAATATCATAAAGTAAAAATCCTAGGTGTTAATTCAATTAATTTATATTTTAAAGTTGAGCTACATCATCATGCAAAGAAACTATTAATGTAAATATATATATGAATACACAGATATAAAAAATAAAGAACAATTAACATTTGGCCCTGTATTTGTCCAAAATAAAGGAAAATGAAAACATAAAGATAACAAATACAGCTCTTATACTAGAAGCCACAACTATTGTTAGAAAATTGAAAATAAATTTAAAGATACAAAAAGAATGGAAGAAAGTTTAGTATCAGAATACATCTTAACATATAACCACTTAGACAATTGCACCAATCGACTCTCCCTCCCCAACCCTTGTATTCGTGTTTGTAATTATAAGAATATCAACAAAATGCTTTATTTATTTATTATATTTCTATCAAATTAAATTTACATTCTAATTTGTTCAGAATTATACATTTAGATTGATATAATTATATAAATTCTTTTAAACTATTACTTAAATATCTAACTTTAAAAGAAATTATATAAATAAACATGCCTTTGTACATTCCACTTTACTTTTCCGGAAGATAGTATTCAGATAATAAGGTTTTATAATGCCGATAAACTAATTTCAATATGTACGTGTGATTACAAAAAAATATTACATTTATATATTTACAATTCACTTCACAGATTAATTCGCATTCAGTAGTATTCTCTATTCACAATTTTTTTAAGTTAGTAGAATACAAATACAATTTATAAACAACTTTGGCTTTTGACTCGGTGCGAAACAAAGATTCAGACATGAGAAGCATAGACATTTATGTTCTTAATAAATGTTACCAAATGCAACGTATATAGAATAGTGTATAAGATTCTTTATATTTAACCCATTTACGCTCACCGTCCCCAAACGGGGACACCTAAATTCTATACAATTTTTTTTTTTATAATTTGTAAAGCTGACTTTTTATGTATTTGTGTGTTTATGTTTTGTTGTATTTTTACATTAGTACCATGTCACTTCGGCAAAGTACTGTAATTTTTCATTTTATTACGTGTGCTTGGAGATAAATGGACAAGTTGCAATTTCCCAAAAGTTTAGGTACTTTTCATTTTATTTAAAGCTTTGGAAGCTGGGATGAGGGAAAAAAATCTCAACATCGATGTGGGTTTGGAAGCGCTTGCTCCAGAACCCATAAAGAAGATGACATCATAAATTACGAGGTAGCGAAAGATATTCCATTAATATAGCTGTTGAAGTTTTCATTGCTTAAGAAGAAGAATAATTGAACTGCAACTAGACCGAACTATTGGTGTCTACATTAGATCAGCCAAAAGGAATAAAAAACAATATTTCACATATTGGCTAGCGTGAATGCAATTTTACCTACAATAAATCTCCTGTCAGCTATAATACAATGAAAGAATGACGTGAAAGAAAGGTCGCCGATTAAAGAGGAAAAATGCCGTAGAAATCTTGGAGATGATTTTCTAAAATTATGTCTAGAAATTATTATTTTGTACAAGTATACATGGATCCATGGTAAAATATTTTGAGCATCAACGTCTCACACCTTGACGAGAAAAAGAGTTGGAAAATGTTATTGGAAGTAAGTAATACATGGTGCAGACATATAACATTATGAGAAAATGGATCAACTTCTATTCTGAGGTACCATTGCTCATCACTACTTGAGAAGTGAATTTAAAGAACGGAGGCGTCGACTTGCTTGCCAAAGTTTAAGTCCACTGTATTGCCAAGGTGTCCATTCTGTTGCTTTGGTCACTTTCCAAAAACTTACCAAGCCAACGACGATACACAATTTACCACAGAAGGACTCGTTAGCACTGTAAAAAAAAATTAAAAACCCTTAGGGTCCAAAAGTATTAATAAAATATTAATGGCGATAACAATTGAGTACTCAAATGTACACTGGAGTGAGAGGGGCTTAATATCGGTGCGGGGGACATAACGCGATTGTAGAGTCAATGTAAGCCCATCCTTCATCGCTCTCAGACCCCTCATATACCTTAATTTAGATTTCTGCGCAGTCAAGTTCATCAGGGATGATTTGTGCCGCTAGTAATACTTCTTCTATAGTTGAGTGAGTGTCCTGTCGCGGAATATATTCTCTCCGACATTACAGAAGTTGCAGGCACAGTTAGATATTTGAAAGCTATTTCGTCTAAAGGTTTTAAATGTTTATTTAATTTCACAACATACAAAAAATATTCAATTCAACGGTAATTCACCAATTGATTTAATCGAGTATTTTAAGAGGTGCATCACCAGTGATTCTCCGGTACTCACTGCTCCAGTAAGGGAACGTACCCAAACTACGTGGCCTATTTATGGGGGGGGGGGGATTCCTTAAAATATTACGCTGTGTCACAGAAGCGAGGGGGGGGTTTAGATTATTGTCACGTAGTCGAATTCTAGAGAAGGCAATTTAAGCTACTAACATTTAATAAAGTCTGCTTTTCAGGGTTCTTTGAAGTCGTGTGATACATTTTTGTGCAATAAATGCCGTCCCAATAGTAACAAAAATTAAACATTATTTTTATTTGCCTCATTTTCTGCGTTTGGGATGATAAAAATTTACCTTTGCTATACTACGTAACATTTGGGAGGGGGGGGGGTCTTATCACATACTACGGATGGTCACCGGGGGGGTGAGGGTGTCGAAAAATTGAAAAATATAGGTCACGTAGTTTGGGTACGTTCCCTAACTGGTGCAAACCTCTAGTCCATGCACGCTGTTTCAAGCCGATATTTATTACACAAATAGGCTTTTTTGTATTCCTTCAGACCACGAGCTATGAGTGTGCAATCTTCAATACAACTCATTTATTTCATGTTACGTGATTATTGACAGAGAAAAACCGTGAAACCGTATACAGCAAATGCAAATATCTGGCTTCTCGTAACATTTTTTGACAGATCCAGAGTATTTTACTTTTGACAATTGACAGTTGACACTTGACGATAAGTGCAAATAAATTGTGATAAATTGATTAATAGAAATAAGGTTATGTTGTGACTTGTGAATTCGAATTACAATCTACATGTTACACTTGCTGAACAAGTAATTTTATTTCACAATGATTCCTAAGAATACACTGTTAAAGCGTGTATATCCATTAATAACACAAATTGCCGAAGCACACAAAAAGCCGAGATGGTTGCCAGTCGCAAAGAGCAAAATATATCGTATACCAAAACGACCTCAGATATCTGAAGAAGAACGCCTAGAATTACTACGTATTAATAACAACTACAAGACGCAAATGCGCGCTATTCGCAGATTTTACCACGATGAGATGATGAAGGAAAAGTCATCATTAGAAAGCGCTAGTTCGGAATTGTCTCAACGAGTAGAAGCTGAAGAGTGGGAAAAATGTGTGCATCTCAATGACAAGTGGAATACAGAAGTAGCAGCGGAGAGGGAACAGAGGCGTAAAATAGAATTAGCAGCTATGGAGGATTACGCACTTAAGCGCATGGAAGCCAAGGACAGAGAGTTGAAAGAAAAAATTGCTAAAGCGTCTGCCGAGATTAAATTGCAGAAGGTACAGGAACTTATAACGATATATAATTAAATGCAATCCTATTATTTTGATATAATTTGCACTGATCGGGTTGTTCTTACTCATTTTTATTTCTGCATAGACATTAGCTTATTTTAGGACATGTTACTTATTATTGTTGCTTTTGAGTGTTATATAAACCCAAACACATATAAATATATCTATCACAAATACACTAAAATGCTTGTTACTACACAAACTTATTTTATATATCATATTTTTAATTAAATGTTGATGTCAAAAATGTATTAACCAGCTAATTTATTTTGCTGCTTTATAATTATATATTTTGTGAAGTATTTTTTCTGTTTTAAAGAAAGTAATTGTTACACATTTGTTTTGTAATATTTCAGGAGCTGAGTGCAACATTCATTACAGCAGATAACCTTGAAGCAGCTATTGATGATGCATTATCAAACATTATAGATTACAACTATGCAATTGATCTTAAAGGAAATAAGTTAGAAGGCAGAGAAACTCCTGATGTAACTCCAGATAAAAAGGAAATGGCTGTTAACTAATCTGAAATTCTAGACATCATGATTGTAATGATAGGTATTAATATATGTTTAGTTCACTCAAGTTGTTTTAATAAATTTTAGGTCACTGGTATGAAAAGAGATAATTTATATAAATTAGCTTTAATATCTAAACTGACATATTATTAAACATTGATTGCCAGTGTGGGGTAATGTTCAGTTTGTGGTGCAGAGCTCCAAGGGAGATAAGGTTGGCTGATCGGGAGGCTTCATCCACTCCCATTGATACAACCTCTTGGTGGAATGATGCCTTTGTGCCAGCGCTCACCTGGACCAATTGTGGTTATTAGAAATTAAAATGATATATTCCTAAAATATTGACACATTATCTTAATTATTATTTTATTAATATCTTTTTACCTCAAATATTGTGTCTCCTAGAGCAAGTGTAACTCGACCCGATCGATGTATCCTCATTTTTCCAATCCTACCTTCTTCTAGATCACTTAAGTGACATCTGGTCTCAGACTGCTAAATAAAAAACAAATTGAATACATTAAAAAAATGTTTTACTGATTGTCTTTAAATTAAAAAAATAGAATGTCTACCAAATTCCATATAAAAATTTTATATCAATTTAACTACAGGGCATTGAACAATTATGTGTACATACCTCATCAGGTGTCTCAGAGGTTCCTGGTTCATGCTTGCGATCGTCATTTACTCCACCCCGCCCTGGTAGGGAGTCCGCTAGCTACAGTAGGAGTAATTTGTTTTTGTACTTATATATTTATTAATACTTCGTTTTTATATTATGTAAATTATTTGTTTTTATTAAAGAACAAATGAGAAGGTTATTTGCGAATAATTTCCATAAAGTTACTCAAACTAACTAGCTGTATGGGTCTAGCCAATCAAATAGCTTGGTTACTATAAAATAACACAAAGTTTAGATTAGCTTGCAAACATTTGAATGCATAAGACTTGTCTTATTTCTGATATCTGATAAAGGGAACATTACTGCAATGCATTTTATTACCATTTTAATGGTCCAGTTACTGCACCCAAATTTGGTCTTACAAGTCTTGAAAAGAAACCTCTACTGTCAGCTGTTTAGCATCATCAAATCAACAATCTTATCACAATAAAGAGCATAAACAAATGCACCAGCACCTGAATCAGCTTGAGGAATGCATTTTAACCACTAAAAATATTTTGTCGCCAGATCCTCGCACTATAAAATATATTTTTTCTATTATTATATCTCACCTGTAACAATATAAGTGTAGGTTTGTCACTTTTCAACAGATTCAGAACACTGGAATCTTCAAAAGCTTCTTTAACATCAGCCAATGGTTTCTGTTCTATTGACACTGGAATTAAAAATATTCATATAAAAACAAAAGCTATGATTTATTATCAACAAGTTTAGTGTATTTTTGCTATTTTTGAAGCAAGTAACTAACTATAATGATTAACAGATCTTGGAAATACTTCTTAAAAACTATTTTAAAACATTGTGAGCCCTCTAATATCAAAGCATTGAAACATTAAGACAATAATCATATGTTTCATAGCCAAGCTGTTTCTATAGCACCATAGGTAACAGAGCAAAACAATTTACTCTGAGGATACTTGGTGCTCTGATATAAAGGGGCTTACATTCATCTGAGGGCTCCTGTTTCACAATCACCTCTTTTTTGATCTTCACTGATTCCTTTGAGTGTTTTATGCCTAAAATAAAGTTGCATATGCTGAATTTTATTGTTTTTATTATATCCAGCAAAAAAGACCAATAAACAATTATAATTCAGAAACCTGTTGACTTTTCAATCTCAATTACAACTGAAATTTTTGTATGTATAAAGATATCAATAAATTAACAGCCTTTACAAATAACAATAATCTGTGACTAGCAACATTATATTATAAGCAGTTTGTAAAGAAGTAGTTGATTAACTTTTAAACAAGATTTCATTAAACCAGAACATACCTCCATCATCCATAGGCAGCTTGACAGGTGCTTCAACATCCAGTACCTGCTTGAAATCCTCTCCTTCACCTTCAAATGCCTCACACTCACCAAATGCTTCCTTAATTTTCTGCTCTTCTAACTCTTTATCTATCTGTATTATTCAAAGCAATCCTTCAAAATATTTCATTTCAACTTTATATTATTATGTACATAAATATATGTTTTACCTTAACAACATCTTTAACTCTCAAAGTAGGTCTTTGAAGAGTGTGACAAGATTCTGCCTCTCTTCCATATGACACTCTGCTTGAATACTGCTTCTCGGCACTACCAAGCCCTGAGAATTAATATCTCAAAAAGTATTACACAAAATGTATACAAATAAAGAATGTAAAATAAACCGACTCGGGCAGGGATTAGAACCTGCCACATCTCTCTACCAATTGAGCTAACATATCACTGTTCATCTCAGTGAATTAAGCATTCTATATATATTGGGGGTTCAAATCCCTGCATATATTAGTTTATTTTTCATTCTATATTTATATAAATACATGTTTATCAATATTTTCAAATATTTACACAAGTTTAATAAAAACACAAATATTTGTGACACTTTTAATCAATATAATTGTGGAATTACTATTAAAATGTGTCCAAAGCTTTATAAATCGAGAGCATTTATCATAGTTGTTTTTAAATAACTTTTCTTATACCAAAATATGCATTCCTACCTTCTGAAAATACTCCACTGGACTTAATAATATTTGGTCCATTTTTGAAGTTCTTATTCTTTTCATTCTTACGATCCCTTCTGTTTCTATCATCTTTTTTAGCGTCACGATTACTTGCTGATGATGTGCTAAAAATATAATTGACAATCTATCAGTGTACTAGATAAGAATAATATATATTAATTTTAATATAAAATTATATTGTACATGCAAATTTGAGAATTACGATAATTTCACATTACCCTTTATTTTTATTCCTTGTGACATTTAAATTTGGAGTAAAGATTTTCTTATTTGGCTTTAGTCCACCTAATGAAAGATCTCTTGGCGCTTTAAAAGAAGCCAGTCTTTGAAGAGGGTCTGCGTTTACACCATTTGCGTTAGATTTGTCATCAGAATTAGACATATTGTTTACTTTCTTATATCGAATAAGCTTGTTTAATATTTTTTTAAAACATGATACACAGCGTGTTTATTTCGCAGTTTGTGATTTCATTTGCTTTTGACAGCTGACAATTGAATTGAAACAAGTTTGAAAATCTGTCAGTGATATACCTATAAATATTTTGTGAATTCAATGTGGGAATAAAAAACATTTTAATAAGATATATTTGTTCACACCATGAATCCACCATGCTTTGATCTCTTGAATAGAAACCTCGATGTTATTAACAAAAATATATATCTATTTTTAAACCACTTCTAAAGATTTCTTTTTATAAATATTTTACAGAAACTGACATTGTTGGATTCATTTAAAACTGTGCATTGTTAAAAAAAATATTATTTTTCTTGAACTGACATTTAACGTCAACGACGAATCGCCGTTAATTTGAGTTTGATATTGAATAGAAAACTCAAAAATAGTAACGACTTGTTGCTAATCTTATAGACTTTAACATTAAAAGTTTATTTTATTGAGATGGCTGATTCGCTTTTTGATATTTTTGGCGAACACCTTACAAGACAAGCGGTAAAAAATGTATCCAGACAACCTTTTTCTAACATTGGTAAGTTTTTAATCAATTTCTAATCTTTGTTCTGAAAAATACCTCAGTAAAATTTCTTCTCATCTTTCTTCAAGAAAATATGGGTAAGACAGTTTTGTCTGGTCCCATTAAACCTAACGCTGGTCCCATTAAGCCTAATGAGCCTATGAAAAAAGGTGAAACAAAGAAGTCCTTTCTCGCAAATGCCGGCAAGGCGTTGCAAAGTACTCCTATGCGGAAAGTGTTTACTCCCAGCTCAATTAATGTAGGCTCGCTCATTTACAATGACAATACGGAAAACAAATCTAAAGTCTTTAATTTTGAAGAGTTAGAGTTTACGAAACCTACATACAAATATGGTATGACAATTAATTTTATTCTATTTCTTTTGCTATATTATTAGAATATAAATTTTAAATTTATAAATTAGATAAAATTAAATTTCTAAATTAATATTACTCTATAGACACTGAATTTTAAGGCTTATATGTTAATTCATTATTATTTTACAGACAATTATCATAAAGATCTGCTAGACTTTTTGCCCACCCCAAATACTCAAACAAAACAAGTATCACCACCAAACACACCGCCTCCATCTATTAGAAAATACAGCATGGAGTTTGACTGTTCTTATCAAGACGAATTCTTCACAGGTCTGTTGTTTGTTTTTAAATTTTTAGTTCAACCCAATTATAATAATAGCCATAACTAAACAAATATTAGGTTATTGAATAAACAAATTACTTTTTACATTCTATATGCTATGCCCCATTGGAAACTACTTTAAATATTTTATATATGTATTAATTTCATTGGATAAAAATCTACAATTGAATTTTATGAACTTTTTTTTTTGTTCATACATATTTGTATTTCAGAAATACAGAAATAAACTTAACATAATCTGAAATAAAACTACACTCATTTCAGATGACTTCTCCAATGAAAGTATTCCAGATGACGATCTTGGACTTCCAGAGATATATTAATTACTACAACATCTTCAAAAAGATTTTTTAATATGGGAATAATTTATTTCTGTCTTTAATCTTAACTCTCTTACAAAAGTATTATAATAATATTATTCCACACTATAAAATTTTAATTATAAAGTTTTAGAAGTACAAGTAGGATATCTTGTCATAGTTACAGACAATGATATAACACCATTATATCTTCTATTTATGGAAAAGAATTTGTTACATATAAAATAAAAATATAGAATAAAATATGTTGGTTTAAATACCTTTAAATTCTATAAACAATGCGCATTGTCTTATTTGGTTATTTTTTTTTTTGGTATTTGTCAGATTCTTTCTATTTGTCAGAGTCTGAATCCTTTAATAATTGTCATTCCATTATTTCAGAAAAACACCTTGTCTTATTCTGACAAAAAAAAAAAATAATTGGCATACTAACAAATTTATTTGAAAAATATGCCAGTGGATTTGTTTATAGTTCCCCCACCGCATTTGGAATTTTTGTATATCTTTATACTTTATTAATTATTTCTAGGATTATAAACTGAAATGTAGAATTTTGAAGTCTTTCAAGTCTAATGTAATTTAACAGTATTAATTTTTGATTAGTTAATAAAAAAATGTAAGAAAAGTGCTGTTTTGTTTATATACTATGAAATAATTGCTACAAAAAATAATCAAATTGAGTATGTATATTTAATTATAGTTATACCCTTATTTTACATTTTCAATACAATAATTATTTTAATAAATAATATATTAAGTTAGATATTTTTTTCCCAATAATTGAACCTTCTTCTCAAACGCTGGGAAGTTAATAACAGTGTCTTCTTTGTAGAATGGGTTCAGTAGGAGTTTAATGTAAGACTCATACACATCTGTGAAGAAATTCTTGATGCCATCTTCATTACGAGCATCATGCACCATCACAAATCTCATCTACAAATATTTTATAGTCATTTAATGTTAAATTGTTTACAAACAAGGTTTTGTTTGGTACCAATATTATAAAAGTACCATACCTGACTAGCAGTAACAAAAGCTGAGACAAACCACTGGTTGAATTTATCGACAGACTTGAGGTAAGTGTTGGTGACTTTCCACATATGTTCATCCACCAGGTCTAGGGCTGCGTGAGCGATGAACTGGTTTAGGTGCCTGTTGTCTTCTTTCTTAAAATATTTGAGATATGATAAAATTAATTTGTTAGTTACAATATAACTAAGATTATTTAAATGGTATATAGTCTATGTTTAACATTCGAAAATAAATACCTTCACTTCTTTCGTGACCGGTATAAAATCCATTTCGAAGATAGGATTATCAGAGTGTCCAACAATAACAAAGTAATATGTACCAGCCATTTTATTTTATAAACGATTTATAAATATTTTGTTCTACAAACTAGATAACATTTTAAAAACTACTTTTAAAATATCTGCCTATAATTGAGATTAATATTATAATATTAAGTTATTTATTTATTTCTACTTTTGAAGTTTTGTTGATAATTAGGTAATGGTTTAAAAAAAAATAATTATTATTTATTGTGGTATAAATAATGTGATATATATAATGACATTTGACGACTGACGTTTAAAATAATTTGAAATCTGTTTTAGTTCATTCCGTTAAATGGAATACCAATGAAAATTTATAAAAACATAATATTAATTATTAATCAATCGACTAAAATCTAAACTGTTAAATATTTTTATGGTTAATGGAAGTAAGAACTTCCTCTAAGGAGATTCATCTTATAACCTCACTATCACATCTTATAAACTATCCTGTAACCTCAACATAATATCTTTAACTCAAAATTGCTTGGTTTGGGAAATTAAACCAAGCAATTTTGACTTAATCGTGAAAGTTGTTAAGAAGTACTATGATCTTGAGTATATACTTATAAATTTGTAAATTAACCCTCATTTATTTGCTCCTTTGCTTTTTTATAGTTATAAAAAAAATATCTAAATAAGCGCGAATAAAATATTTTTTTGTAGTTTTTGAATTTAAAATACTAAATATCTTCTCTTCATTATTCGAATTCTCTAATAATTATAATTTACGTGATGAGTTTGTATTTTTGTAACAAAATAAAAGAGTATTTTAACATTATGTAATACAAATTATTTTCTGATTATTTTTAGATACGTTTTTGCATCACATTGACAACTTGCGTTTGTGGAAAAGTGGAAATTGGGTAAAATACGAACACAAGACTTCTAATTTATTTCTGAGATTACACTATGATCAGCTCTTGATAACTTTAGACCAAAAAGTTGTAGAAATTCTCAATGTTAATGGTAAATTAAAAGGAATTTATAAGGATGATGTTCTTATAATTATTATTAGCATTAGTGGACAGGAAGTACGTTTCCAATTTATTACAAGACTAAAATATTGTCATAGCTATTTTTTATTTTGCATAATATAACAAACAGGTGAGAAAAATTAAATTTCAAATTAAGGAAAACGCTGTTCAATGTCTGCAAAAACTAAGTACAAGATTTCCTGTATTAAGTTTTAGTTCGATGATATCTAAAAAGAAGTTCGTAGGCAAATATCGTAACATAGAAGATATTTTAAAGAAAGCATTGGACGTAACAGGTTTGTTCGATTTTCGAATAGTATACAAAATTTTAGTAGTAGTATCAGTGCTGCCAACCTGGAACGCTGCGCCGATCGTACCAAGGGCATAGAATTATAATATCTCTATGACCAAGAGGCGTAAAATTATCGCACTTGTCAAAAGCTTATCGTACATTTTCAAATAACGTATAAAAGTATTAGTTATTAATAAAACAGACATTGTCACGAATTTATATTATGCTCGACCACCCGTCACGTCCTTATTTTATGATTTCACATAGGTACACCGCATAGAAAATGTCGCGAAAATTTGGGTTATAAAATTTTTCATAAAATAAGTGAGTTTAATTAAAGTTGATCGCTCAATTATTACATTTATTAAAACAAAATGAGGTAATAATAAGGTCTGTCATGATTGACAGGGTCTCTCTAGTAGTCTGTGCCATTGTTTCTGTTACTCAAATTCATAGAATTAATATATATAGAATAGGTGAGCCATAGGTATTCGTATGAGCGTCAGTGAAAGACAGTTAAAAAAAGATGCAAGATGTCATACTGTTTCCCTTTGCCTTATTACGCATGCGCAAAAAAATATTCATGAGGCGTTTAAAAATTTTCGAAACATTTGTGTAAAACAGTTTTGACACTACTCAATAAAAATGACAGTTGCTACGAATTACACTCGAGACGACGACGAAGAAGCACGAGATCTCATAAAAAATTGAGATAGATCGGGTTTTTCGATCTACCTATCTCTATTAAGTTCGATGGTGACAATTTAGGCTGGCTTCCCTACTCTATGTATAGTATCTCTATGCTCAAATTACGATCTGCAATCATTTAAAAAAAATTATGTATTATCGAAAATTATCGTACCATTCATACATAGTACGTTAGGCCCAGATTATCGTACATGTACGATAATATCGTAAGGTTGCCTACTCTGACTAGTATAATAAATTTTGTTTTATTTTTACAGATAACATTATTTCGCCGATTATGCCGAGGGAATATAAGAATTTTGTTAATTTATGTCTTTTAGATCCATTATTTCCACAATTAGTGTTTGAAACTGAGAAAATAGTCGAAGAACATACCTTAAAAAAGGAAACATAATTTATTAAAGAAATTCGAATTTGTAATTCATTGTATTTATTTTATAGCTCCGAAGTAAGCCAATAAAGTTGTAGCTATCTAGGAACGCATTTTTATTGAATTTTATTCAATCTTCAGGTGTACCAACCTTAAAATGTTAATATGTCAAATTTCAAAATAAAAATACCGTTTACCAAAATAAAGGCTACTGAATACTAGAGGCGTGAGCCGAGATCAGAACTAGTTACCAGAATCATAATAAATATAGTGAATTAAATTACATAATACCGAAAAATGATGTCAAATAGGTATACAGTGGGTCAAGGTTCAGCTATACGGAAATCAAGGTACATTTGTTCATTGGTACAAGATACATTAAGTTCACCTAAAGTTTGTTGGAAATGTATTTGTAAAAAATATACCTTCCTAATTCATAGATTAGAAGGCAAGCCTTCACTCCTCCCCAAACCTCGGCGGCCGGGGTCTTCAGATCGTTTATCAATTGAATCTCGTCGCCCGTCTAATGCTGGTCACCGCTCCAGTAGCGCAGAGCCCGCGAGAGGAACCTTCGGCGCTCGTTTGAGTAGAGAGGCATCAGCTACTAAGTTACCCATTAATGGGGTACAGTCAGTTCTGTTTATTTGAAATATTTCTTCTATTTTAAATTTCTTCTCAATCAATAAATAATTAAGTACATAAATAACAATTATTATATCCTTCTAGAGATCACGGTCCCAGACAGGTGATTCTAGGTATGGTCAGGCTACCAGCCAGACTCCTCAGCGATCTAACCACTACTCCAGAGCTACTACTACTCCTGTGGTATTAAATTTTTATATATTTTTGTATATAGAAATTACGTTGCGGATCGGGGTCTTGATCTTTTCTTGACAGTATAATTATTTGGTGAAGCGTGACAATTAATTATACTTTTATGCAAACTTTTTTTACTACAACCATTTGTTGTTAGAGAGGTATGCTTTGCTCAAAAACTGCTTGTTGTTTGTTACTGCTTAATATTGTTTTAAATATTTTGAAAATTTCCAGAGAACTCCATCTGGCGATCGTTTGACTCGTGGTTGGGAATCCTCTCTTGATAGAGCCTTAGCTTTTGTTACCATCAAAGATCAAAGGTTGTTAACATTAATTACAAGTTCCGTTTGTTCTTGAAAATAATAATATTTGTAAATATTATTTTTATTACAGACCAATATCAAATGTAGCCTGGCAGCGTACAGAATATGCTCGAGTGTCTGAGGCTCTCGCTGCAAGAGGCGAGACCTCTGGAATGACATTCATTAGACCACTTACAATTACGCGATTTGTGGACACTGTTGGAGCCATATTAACCTCTATCATCAAAGATGCTAAGCTTAATAACGATAACTATGTCACTAAAGTGAGTTGTTTTTGATAGAAGCTGCATAATATTTTTTTTTTGCAGTATCTGGTAGTTAATATATTGATTAGTAAATGTTCTACTTGTCATAATGTCTTACAATATGTAGTGATAAATTAATTACATACTCTACTATAAATAATGAAAAGTTTGTAATGCTCTCCATATGTAGTTGCCACACCTGTGCAAACGGCTGCTGTACCCGGGCGTGGTGTCCAAGTCATGGCTGCGTACCGTTAACACGCTGCACGCCTTCCCGCACGCACTGGGGCTTGTTGCCTACCTACTGGACCTTGTCACACACATAGTTAGTGCCTGTGTTGTTCATATATCATTTGTTATTATCATATATATTTGTTATTATCATTATATAGTTAACTATCTGACATCATAATGATATGTTAACATATCATTATAATGTCAGATAGTTAACTACTTAATATAGTATGTGTCTTTATAATGTCTCTAGTTAACTTTTTCACATATTATTTGGCCTTGTCATTTTTCATAGTTAACTTGTTCACATATGTATGTGCCTCAATATTTTTGTCCATCCAATAACCCTAATTTATTATCAATGCCCAGGAAACTCCAGTGTTGGATGAGTGGCTTTACCTGGACAAGGACAATCTGGGATGTCTGCGTCGAGACTATCTTTATAAATGCTGGTTTAGGTATATTTTGACAAAATAGTGATCTAGTACTAACATTAATCTTTACTTCAATTATTTTTATAATAATGTATTGGTTAAAAAAAACAACATTTGTGCAGATTCCAAGATCCTGGCCACCAATTTGAAGATTTAAATGAAGATTACTTGCAGAATTTAAAATTGTTGCTTGGCAATGATGAAGAGAAGATAGCTGAGCTGCAGCAGATCATACAGAGTGAGGGAAAGATTGAGGAGTGATACTGTTATATATATTTTTATAAAATGTAGTAACTTCATTAAGAGCTAAAACAGGATGTTCTTAAATTCATCATAATTTTTAAGTAATGGAACTAAATATCTAAATAGGACTTTTTAAATTACTACTCTTGCTTCTTAAACTACTTCCTTCCTATGTCGGCTCAATCTGTTATCCTAGAAAGAAATATCCCCACGGAGTTTTGGAATCTTGAGTATAAAGTTAGGAGAATTTTAAACAAAAAACAATAATTGGTATACCCATAAAACTTAATTTTGATAAATCATACAAAATCGTTTTTCTATCTATTGAGCGACAGTAGTCTCTATTAGGAAGATCATTCTCGTATTGAATGGAGCAATAAATAAAAGAAAAAAAATACCACCAGGATCATTGAATATTCATTCATTACGTACATTTCAGTTTGGCTAGTAAGCTCGAAATACGAAGCACTCAAGAAAAAAACAGTATAAAAATGGGAACAATGAATTCAGAGTACTCCTCATCTCTGGACGACGAAGAGTCGCGGGCGGCTCGCGCGGAGGAGGCGGCTCGTGCGAGGCGGCGCGGGGCGCTGGGCGAGGGGCTGCGGGCGCTTCGGGCCAAGAGGGCAGAGGCTCGGAGCGGGGTGCGAGCCGCCCGGGCCGCCGCGGGGGACGCACGCGCCGAGGCCGCCCGCCTGGACGCGCAACTTGAGCGTGCCGCGTCAGTACACCATGTGATATTCATCTGCAGTTTCACATTCCATTCCCCGTGCCTTCTGCAAAATACATTTACCATTTCATCCCTGGAATGGATGGTGTCATTGCAAGTTGCAACGCAGGCATAATGAAATCTCTAGTAGGCTGGAGGTTTCATCTATTAGTTCTATAAGGTTTAATCCTAGTCGTTTTAGTCTAAAACCGCAACTTAAAATTATAATTATAATTCAAAAACATATAATTTTACTACGCCAGAGTAATTAAGTAGAATAGAAGCCTTATAACCCTTGTATAAGTGTGTGTTATGCGTCAGGTCGGAGCTGCAGCGCGTGTGCAGTGAGGTGCAGTCTCAGGCCATGTGTGTGTCGGAGCGGGCTCGCGTGCTGGACGAGCTGGACTACGCACTGCGCGTGCACGACTCCAAGCGGGCCCTCGCCGATGAAATACGGAAGGTACGATTATTATTTTTATATATATACAATCGAGGCTGTCTGTTGCATGCTTCGGACGACTGACCATTCTTTAATCATTATGCCTTACTTACTAATAACCATTTTATATTGTCCCTAAAATGTTAGTATAATATTATAAATCCTATGTTTATATTTCTCTAATGTATTTAATTAAAATACAAAACATGGCTAATACTACTGAATAAGATTGATTTACATGGTTATTAAATTTATTATTATTTCTATGTAATAGAGATTTAAATGTACGTAATGTATGAGCAGATGGTCGCGAGCAAGGAGACCGAATTAGCGTTGTGGCAAAAGAAGACTCTGGAGAGCTGTGGGGAGTACCGCCAGCGACTCATACACCTGTCGGGGCTGCCGGCCCTGGCCGCACTCGCCGTCGACGAAAAGTACATACATACAAAATAATTGTCAGGTCTAAAGCGCAATCAGTATAGAGTCCGATCGGATCGCCTCGTATTCAAGCAATGCTTTACACCTTTATTTTCATTGAAGGCATTTCGTGTATTTGAATGTCAAGTTATCTGGATTATAATAAAATTGAAAAACATAGTTGCATATGCTCATGAAAGTCCCAAGTATAGGCGCCAGTAACAGTAGAGTGGTTCCCCCCACAGTGAGCTGATGGGTGCGGGGTGCGCCACGTCGCTGGTGTCGTCGCTGGCGGTGCTGCGGGCCGAGAGCACGCGCCTCGCCGCCCGCCGCGGGGAACTGCAGCGCGGCCGAGCACTCGCCGGCAGGAAGAGACACCAGCAGCTGGTGCGTGAACCCGGGGATTTAATGTTATATGGGTTATAATAGCAGTTAAATGGAAAAATATAGTCTAACACAATCCACCTCCATCTAAAATAATCCAGGTTCATCGCTCTCATCACATCGCCAAGGGAACCGTGGTACTCGAGTTTTTCGTTAGATCATTCGAATTAGGAAATCGGTAATTTAAATATATATCACAGGAAGAAACGCGAACGAAAATCTCCGAGATTACGGAGATGATCGAGCGCGAGCAGCGGGCACTGTCGGAGGAGCGCGTGCGAGAGGCGGCGGAGGCGCGCGCGTGGGCGAGCGACCAGGCGGCGCGGGACGAGCGCGCGCGGGCGCTGGCCGAGCGACGGGAGGACGGACTACGCATAGACCGAGAGCTCAGCGCCTGGGAGACACGGGACCGAGCGTGAGTTCACATGCACTTAACGAATAGCATGCATACACTGACGACTATGGTGACGAAGGGAATGCCTGACACATACCAACTTGTTAAAAATTCTGCTATATATATATGTATATTGGTGTTCTTTGTTTGAAGATGAGATATTATACAATTACTATAGTTTTGAATGTTTAAAATTATAATCCTTTAAACTCTAGTAAATGTGTGGAATCACGTAATAGTGCACAACTATGTAATATGAATCATGTCCAACTATGGTAATAGCGGCGTGGTTAGTTATTAAATCTAATTTTCCCTTGGGACGACTCTTCACTTGGATTGTAACTTTTTCTTACATTGTTATTTATAACGGACTCAAATAATCTATCCTGTGGAGTTTAAACATCTCATCTTCTGCCAAATAAAAACTACATAAAAAAAAATACACTCGAAAATTCACTACAGGCAGACATATTTAATTCTTATACAAAACTCATTATTTTCTTTCATATATAGATGGACCTCCAAATTAGCGGAATTGAAAGAATATATCGAGAATCAAAAAGTCGCCATGCAGAGGGCGTTAGTGAACGCTCGAGACAAGAGAGCGGGCCTCGTGATGGACTCTCTCAAATTATGGAATGAGAAGCTGGGTTGTTAGATTTGATATATACGTAGTTAGTTTTATATAATATAATTGTATCGTAATATACTTTTTCAAATATATGTTTTTTATCTTCTGTAAATAAAACTCCTTTAAAGTATTGATGTATTAAGCATTGACAGTACAACAATGTTACCATATTTGATTTTGATAACAATAATAATATCAGGACAAATTACACACATTGATCTAACCTCTAAGTAAGCAAATTATTTGATTGTGTTAAGGGTGTTAGACAACGATACAAATACATAGAAATGGAAATACACATATAAATACTGAGAATATATTTAATAAACGACCAAACCCAGAAACCCAGACATCCATGCTCATCACATAAATGCTTGTCTCTACCGGGAATCGAAACCGAGCCCCATTGCGCCGTGACACGTTAGGCGTGTGCGCTAACCACTCGACCAATGGCGCAGTTTATTTGATATATTTATTTACCATAAACTGTTTGATATACAAAAAATCGAAATATTTTTTATTATATTATTCAACTTCCGCTAAATATCTACCGCTTGCTTTTAAAGATGTAAAAATAATTAAATAAAAAATAATACAAAATACTATATCTTAGTTACTAGAACATAGAAATGTATTTTAGAAATTTGTGATTAGAACTCTTTTGCGTTCACGACTAAAACAAAAAAAACTGTTATAGGAATTTCTTACTAAAATTGCTTAGGCACAGAAAACACGTTTTGTGTTTAAATTGAAAATGCATACAATTCTGTTACTTAATTATTTTTATGATAATATTAAAGAATAAAACAAGTACTAGGATTGATAATTTATTACAATCATCTAACAATACTTTCTGCAAGGTCCATCGCTGTATTATTTTCTACAGTCTCGCAATATTCCTTGAAGTCTGATCGCGCCCACGCGTTGGAAGACTTCACTTTGGTATGTTCAATGAGTTTGGGCGGAGGGATCGCCGGTTTGAACGCCAGCTTGGAACCGTCGTATTGATCGAATATTTGGATCGGTGTTCTGTAAGAGTGAGATAATATAAATTACTGTTTTGTCTCTCTATTCCCAGTATAATATCATCTAATCACAGTTATACAACAATTTATTAAAAATTAAATTTAAATGATATTTTTTATAAAAATACATAACTTTACAATAGAGACCATAAAACTTTTATTTATTATATCCATACATGGCAATTGTCACTCACAACTTATGCAATTCGCTGGGCCAGTGTCCTTTGGCCAGCAGAGCCCCGGCAGCTTGTCGTACTGAGGGGTGAAAGTGACCCCGCAGCGCGCACGCCTCGTAGCCGACGGCCGCGTGAGCGTTACAATGCTCCGGCGATGGGGAAAATGGGTCGAAACGACCCGACCCCACAGACTCCTCCGTGTCGAACAGGGACGAGACGTGCTTATCTTGCTGAATTTACACGTTATTCCATATAGTCGATACGCAATAAGTTTTATGAGGTCTGGTTGAATAAACAAAGTGTGAGAAGATCGAACCTGGGCGAGGGACCAAACGACGGCAAGCGCCGCGAGTGCCACGTTCTGTGCGCTCTGCGCGGCCAGCGTGGTCAAGCGCTTGGCCAGCGCGCGCAGTACGCCGCACGAAACGCGGCGCGCGCGCTCACTCACTGCGTGCACGCACTGCAACACGGCCGGCGCGTCGGACGCGGAGCCGCCTGGAGGAACTCGCGTTATAGTTATTTTAGATGTTTATATTATAAATAATGTGATATGGGGCATATCGCTCACCCGCGTGCACGTCCAGCATGTCCTCGTAAAGCTGTCGGTGGAAGGTCCCGGGGTCCACATTGAGGGCGTCGCCCGCGGAGGCCAACACGGCGAGCACGGCGCGCACGACAGCCAGGCGTGTGCGGCGCCCGGCCGCCGGAGAGCCCCCGGCCTCCACGCCTCCCGTACGCGCGAGACGGGAGAGTATGCTCACCAGGTCCGAGTAGTACTCCAAATTGATCACATGAGTGAATCTAAGGATATTGATTATAAAGTTTTACAGAGCACTAAAACTTTCGTCAATAGTCCTGGGTATAGATTTTTTAAACATATATTATTATTGTTCTGTAATATAATGACACATTTCATGCAACAATTAAAGTAAAGAACAACTTCACACTATAACAAAAAACAAAATAAATATAATGTTACCGATACACATGTTTACTATTGTACATCATACATGTATTGTAACAGTGTGGGAAATTTTAAATTGATAGTGAACTGTCTCAGAAATCTATAAATAATATAAAAATATAAAAACTGGAAATAAAAATGTTAAATTTAAATTGATTCAATTTCATCTAAACAATTTTATAATAGTCTTTATATATGCTTTATTGCATTGCTTTGCATTAATCTTTCAACACATGGGCAATATATGTGTATGTATATGTAACTAATATGACAACCACTATTACTAATTACTTACTTGGCGATTCCCTCTAAGGCTGCAGTAAGTAACCCTGGACTAGGCGACGTCTTCAGTATCCTGAAATAGATGTGGAAAACAGACTTGGTGACTTCGGTCAGCAACTTGTTTCTGGCCGTTTCGTTTTCTTTCGCTTCCGTTTCCAGGAGTTCACGTTCCACTTCTTTTAGTTTTTTCGATCTCTATAAAATGTTGAACATCAAGAGAAATTCATAATTCAAATAATAACAATAACATATATTATTTTATAATATATATTTTTTTAATGTATTAAACCTTATTCTATAGAATTAAGACATTATAAATAAAACAAACCTAATAATTAATTTGATAATAATGACGTATGCAAACAAGCTAAGATCACACATTTACATGAATTACACAGGAATAATGAAACTTGCTATCACCTTCTTCTCCTTCTTAGACAGGTTGATGATCCTCTTCTTGTTTTTCTCTTGCTGCTTTTTGGCCTTTTGCACCTCCTCACCGCGGCTGATGTCCGCGGGACGCAACGCCAGCAGACAGCGCAGGGCTCCTGGGGACAAGCGGGCCCCGCGACGACGACATAGCTGGTTTATGAGGCGGACTATCTACACAGATATGGGTCTTTTACAGTTCATAAGTTTTAATATTTCATTGTTATTCAAATTAAATTAATAAGTGGATAATATATTACAGCACTCACTAAAGACTTACTAAACAAGAAAACATTTATCATCATAAATTATACTAATTGATACTCAAAACCAGATGATAATACAATATAATTTTGCTGATCTTGAATAAAGTCATATAGGCAAATTAATAACCACAGAGTAACAAAACATTTTTTATAATATTTACAGCCAGTGTGATCTCTCCTTTATTATCCTCCCTGAAGACGGTAACACAGCTCTCATTGACAATGTCCCGTGATTGTTCATTACAGTCCAGGAACGGTATGAGACTCTGAGCAATGTTGGTAGCATAGTTAAAGTTTGGCCGAGCCACCAGTAATGACGCCATGCACTTTATTGATATTAGAGCCAAGCTGATTAGAGGTTCTTCGATTTTGCTGAAATATGTCATCATTAGTTATTATTTTATATTTAAGATAGTTGCAATATGACTGAAAGAAAATTATTTTAAACTATAAATCACACACCGTCTGTCCCCTTTCTTCTGTCTAAGAACATTGGCTGCCTTTTCCAGTCTTTGCAAGTACCTCTTGTAAAATTCTAAAAGTTCTTTCTCATATTTGTATAGAGATAGTGTGTCTTTCTTCACTGAAAATAATTTTGTCAGTAATATATATCACTGTTCCTATCACATAGTCTAATTAATAATAATAGTTACAAATAATTTGTATTATCAATTAATATTATAATATAAAAAACTACTGCAAATACTTGTTCATGAACTCCTTACATTTAACATCGCTATAGTCCTGATGCCGTAGCTTATAATCTGGTAAAATGTCTCGGAACACCTCAGCTGCAGAAAGCGAAGCTAACTTCCTCACTGATAGCAGGTTGGGAGTACCATCCTTCAGGTGTTCATCCATCAGGTATAGGATCGGGTACAGGTTTTTTAGCTAGAATATGAAATAAGAAATTTATCTAGGATATTATAATAGTTTTAATCTTGACTTGTGTTTAATTTAATTAGAAAACATAATATAATTAATTTCATAGTTCTTTCATATAAAGTTAAAAGAGATATTTTATTTTCAAATCAATATACAATACAATATAACATATCCTTAAATGTGGTAAAAAGGTTTTTATATAAATACCTTTTTTTCCGGACTCTCCAACAATGATGAGCAAAGTGCTCCAATTCTTAATTTCTCATGTCTCAATCTATCCCTCCTTGCTGCTAGTAATTCAACTGTAGTCACTTCTTCATTATCCTCAGTATCCTCTGAAGGTTCAAGAGACTCCAGGCCAGAGTCTGATTCAGACTCTGACTGAACTAATTTGTCTGCATCCTCCTCAGTATCCATTTGTATATCTTCAATTTGCTCTGTTTCTGACTCTAAAATGAGAAATAAACAATATTAAAATAAAGCAAATTTCTAACATATGTGGTGTGATGTACTTTTAGGTAATGAGATATGTATTGTAAAAGATTTAAATAAAAATTCTATCTCAAAATTATCCTTTCTTATAGTTCTCCATAAAGGTGTTTTTTTAAAACAAATTTCCCAATTTTTTTTTTCCCTTATATTATTTAGTTTTTTTTTATAGGAATACTCCTCAGTTTTTAGTCCACTCACATAGTACATGACTTAGTTCCAAAATTTAAACAAAAATAAATATGTGATCCACAACTCACAAAGCACCTAGGATTATTTCTTTAAATAAATTAAATAATACACATTACACTAACCATCACATTCTTCGGCCCTTTCCATGATTCCATCCTTGGTCTTTATGGGCAGCAAGGCTCTCATCTTTTTAGCCGGCCGCTCTGATAACTCCTTCTCATACTTCTCTTCCACTTCACTGTCAGTATCACTTGCAGAGCCACTATCACTGTTGTCTAGAGTTGTTTCAGATTTTGCCTTTTTCACTTTAGGCATGCGCTCTTTATCTTTTTTGCGTTTTGATCCTCGTCTGAAAAAGTTTGTTGATCTTAAATTGCAATCATAATTGTACACTTCTTTAGTTGTAATTTTTTTTTAGAGTAAAGTTGAAGATACGCATTTTCTATGATCGTGTAATATGCTTTACGTTTTAATTTATGAAGATGTTTATGTTTTAAAATTCAAGAATCTGCCGGCCAGCATAAATATGTTATTAATATTAAATCAAACTAACTTGTTCTCTTCTTTTTCCGGTATATTAGCAAGCAAATTGGGCTGCTTCGCCAATCTCTTGACAATGTACTGCTTCTCGTCTTCGTCCAACATATCAGCCCACTCATTGCTAGATGATTCGCTATCACTACTATATTCCGGCGTTACTTGTACCGGCTGTTTCTGTTTTTGCACCTTTGTTTTATGCCTCTGTAGCTTTAATTTACCTTGTTTTTTCATTTTATTTGTGGTTTGGTTGTTACGTTTTACCTTGCTTATCTTACTTTTACCTTTTTTCTGTAGAATGCAATTTTTAGGTTAGAATAGTTTGAAATATTTAATGCAAATTCTAATTTGTAGATCTAAGATACTTACCGCCATGTTTATGTTTTATAATAATTAAAAATTATAAACTAAAAAGAAGAAGCTCAGTTTTATTTTAATAATACAACGTGCGTTTGCATGCGTTTATCTACCATCGGTATGTTTTGACTTTTGAGTTTGACGTTTGGCAAGTCGTTAAAACTGTGAATTGTCAAAATGACAGTGATGTTCCTTTACCCTTTATTTGTATGTTGACTTAGTTTTAAGTATTCATAAGTATTCCTAATTATTTTTCGAAAGATAATATAATATCTTGTGATTTTAATAAACAAAATATGCTTTAAAGTTAGTCTAACTAAATAACAAAAACAAATTCGTGAGAGTTATTTAGAATTCCTAACTATTATGATGCGTAAATAGAATAAAACTAGTTTTGTTGTGACTGGATGCCGTATTTGAACGCTTTGAAACTTTCTAAACGTCAAGTCTTCGAAACTTTCTTCCACTTTATAGATTCTTGTTTTTCTAGTTTTCTTGACGTTAAAAAAACTGTTAACCATAACTCTTTCAAATGTCAAGGGCTTTTTAGTTACAGAACTTTTTTAAATAATAATTTGTGATGTGAAACTTTATATTTTACTCTTAAAAGTATATATGATGGTGCCTCAGCAGCAACGACGAAGGCGCAGGAGAGCAGCTTTACCTCGAACAGCAGAGCGTCGTGTAGTGGTAGTTAGAGGTGCTGGTGGTTTTGGGTTTACAATAGCAGGGCAAAGACCTTGCGTTGTATCGGCAGTTGCAGCCGGTGGACCCGCAGAGAGAGCTGGTTTACGTGCAGGGGATGCTTTACTGGGTGTTGATGGAGCGAGTGTAGCTAGAGCTCCTCATGCATCGGTAGCACGTCTTGTAGCATCAGCTCCCGGACCAATAGCGTTGAGTGTGGCACCGAGGGAATCTCCGCCCACTGATACAGAGGACACTGAACCAGAGGACCGAGCTAGGACTCGCCGCAGATACCCCCCGCCGCGACGTAGGCAGCCGGCCCTTCTGCACCATCCAGGTATTTGTTTTTACTATTACATTTTTTTATTTCACAATTATAGTTAGTTATAATATTTTCTGTGTGAAAAATGAGCTTCCTTGTATTAAAAACTACTCTATTTTTGTATAAACCATAAGTTATTCACAAATTACATCTAAATCAATCTAGTAGGTAATTTATGACATTTGGATTTGATTTGTATCAACAGATACTCAAACAAGAAATTTGGAAATATTCCTTTTGGCCTTTGGAACAGACCCTTCTGTATTATATACACATAACAAAATACCTAAAACATTTTATGTGTGAATTTGGCATTGTTACTAGACCATACTATATACTTAGTGATAAAGTTTTCAACAATTTATATTTTAAATAATTATATTCTTTTAATAATAAATAATAATGTATCCATATTTTTTCTGAAATATATTCTACACATTTCTATATTGTTGTATTACTTCTGATTGGCCTGAACCTCTATAATAATAATAATAATAATAATAATACAGTAAAGAAAGCCAATGTTTTTTAATTTAATGGTAAAAACCTTGTAAATATAATGTGATGATTAAAATATAACTTGTCAAAATGTGTTAATAATAAAACTACACACACACACACAAGTAATATTGTAATTTTTTTTTAATCTAATGTGAGAATTATATAAAATAAAATATTTTGTACAGCTCAAAATATTATTTTTGATAAACACACTTCTTTAAGATAAAAAATGTAGAATGCATAAATATATATTAGCTATCCTTTATATATTCTTAACTGTTTTCAGGTTGTCAAGCTGCACCGAGTACATCTGGTGTGAATGAAATATTACAAAATTTAAGCCGAGCACAACTAACACCCAATCATATCGCTAGGCTCGAGTGCCGAGCGATTGTGGGTTATCTTGGCACCATAGAGACCCCTCAGGCATCACCTAACGCTGCTCCTGGTAATGTTCGAAATGCTGTCCGAAAATTACGACAGGAGAGACGAACAGCAGCACCGGTGTTGCTCTCTGTACTTCCTAATGCTTTACTTCTCCGGCGACCGAATTGCCAAATACTTGCCCAGTATCAACGAGAAAGGATAGTCTATGCGGGCTGTGGATCGGATGCAGATAGACGATTTTTCGGGCTTGTTACAGCAGCTGAGGTTACAGATATAGAGGCTGAAGCATCTCACAGCTGCCATGTCTTTGCTGTTGACCCAAGAATGTCAGAGCATGAAGCTCATATAACTAGAGCTCGAGAGTTTCAAATCGTATGCACCAGAGATCCTGTTGCAGAACGCTGTTTGGAGTTTCCACCCTCAGCGGAATACGTGGTTGGTGTTATAAGAGGAATGTACTCGTTGCCACCTGATAATTGTTCCAGTCCATCAATTCAGCAGATATCCAAATTGACAGTGAAAAGTGACAGTCCAGCATTAGGAAACTTTTCAAGGTGTAATCGACCAGTGTTTCGAGTGCCTCGTGATCGAAGACCATGTAGACAGGAAGAACCACGTATTGAACCACCAGATTTTGTCGCAAACTCGCCCCAACCGAGTAATCACAGCGAGGTGACCACTACTACGTCCAGCAATAGCGATTCTGGAATTGGTTTTCATAATGATTGCCGAAATATCTCAGACAGAATCCTCGTAGTTGATTTCGCCGGGCAACAAGCTGTGCCAAATAGATTCCGCCAAGACATGCCTAGAAGACCGCTAGGTTTAGTAGGATGCAGCAGTTTTGAAACTGATGGTTCATTTCTGTCTAACACTACTCCCGTGGTTGATGGATTCGGTGGTCAAGGAAGACCATTAAATTTAGATGATATTATACTTAACGCGAATGATCTACCTCTTCACGTAAGCCCTAGAAACGACGAAGACACATACAATTATAATAATATCTATGGTAACGTCCCAAGCAGTTCCAGAAATTTAAACGGTGCAGTGTATGATCAAGTTTACACAGAAAATGAAGGCCATTACGACTTTATCCCGACGCAGTTAGACATGGACGAGATAGACAGAGTGGCAGAAACTTTTAATTCCGTAGAAATATACGAGGAGAGGCCTCGTGTTGATTATCAATCTAATGAATCAGTGGAGAATATCACAGTCATATCCGGTACAAGCAAAGCGAGTATGGATTCTGTGTCGATGTATTCTTCTCGAAGTCACGAGGAGGCCAGACCTCCAAGACGGAAGCACTTGCAAGCATCGCTGGACGACATGTTAGTGTGCGGTCTAAGGGACACCCCGCCTGATAAGGATGACGGCAAATTCTTGCACCCTGCAAGTGTAAAATGCAAGGTAATTTTTTATTTAATAAAGGAGTACCATTTGATATAAAGGAAATACATGCATTTTAGCACCTTGAGTACAATAGCTACTTCACGGCGATTCTCTGTGAGGTGTACAAGTCGACATACGAGTCAAAGTCAAATTAAAGTTATATTTTATTTCAAAAATGTGTATACCTCAATTTTCAAATCCTAACAATCTTTGAAATCAATCCACAGGTGCGAAAATCCAAGCCGCTCAATATAATCTCAAAGACAAAGCACATGCTCAGCGGTAACAAGACAGACAGAGAGAAGAGGGAGAGAGATAGGCGGAGGGCCATCAGCGCGAGCGCAGGTGACGTGTCGGGGGCGCGGGAGGGAGATGGAGAGGGGCTTAGTGCCACCGCCAGCGAGCCGGACCTCAGGGACGCACAGGTTAGTTGATTTATAGTTTAAAAAACATGAGATGAGATTAGGTTATGCTCTTATGCTATTTATTTTTTTAATTAGGTATTTTTCATTAAATATATAAACAATATATTTAAAAAATTCATAAGTAAATGTACAACGTGTAACGTATTTTAAATAAGGTATGTACTAAAATATGGAAAGTATTAATAATAAGACCGCAGATTTTCTATTTGAATGTCAAGTACCTATATTGAACTATACTGAGCAGTGTTAAAAAACAACACTTCCAAACAACTTTTTATGTTTTGTTGTTATTATATTTGTAACTGAATTGAATAACTTAAATGTTATAGAACAAATTGGAACCCGGGCCGATAGTAAAAAAGATTTTTTTTTTATTTAATTGATCATTGCTGGGGAAGATTTTAGGTTATCGCAATTCGATAATTTAAGCAGTAATTTCAATTATCCAATCTAGGTCAAGAAAAGCCTGTACTACACACATCAGATTTATGGACACTTTTACTCGATCAAATAGTAGATTGGATATATATAATAATATGGGCGCATTAAACGATAATATTGCAATAATAGAGGGTACTGCTTTTGTATGGATGTCGCGATATGTGTGTCATATTGAGATCGTGGATCTAATTGGCTTTAAATTGGTCAATGACGCTGAATATAGTGTAGGACAGACACTACATCTGCGATTGTTTAAGTCGCTATAAACATGTTTGGATATGTTTATAACCATTATATATTAACCATTTAAATAAATATACATTTAATTTTTTTTTAACAGACAGAACTCGGACTTGAGACATCGTCTTTATTATACAGTATCTAACCTTCTGCATTGATATAGACAATTTAATTTAAAATTTTATATCTATCGTGGCCGGTAGCGACACTAGCTCAATTGATGAACAGGATGGTATCCCAGATGTTGCGGGTTCGATCACTGTCTGTGTTGAATAAGTCTTATTATTCTATATTTATTTACATTTTCTTATATATTTAATTATTTTTAAGTAGCAAAAGTTACTTTATAGAATCGTCAGGGATGTCTGTCCCTCTGTCCGTACATCTATACCCACCACAACTCCTAAAGTCGTTATTTTCCTTAAGAGTTAAGATTCCTAATTTAGTAAAAAAAATGTACACATGAAAGGTGCTATTTAATTTTTTCTAACTTTATCCCCGGTCGGAGTTACAGATTTAAATGCCAATGCATGCATATGCATACAATATCTTCGTCATATATTTTCGTCATTCGATTTTATGCATTTTGAATCAATTCATGTGCTGAATTTATTTTCTCAACAGCATTCGCTACTTCAAGAGTTTTGCGTGCAACGGACTAAGTTATTTACTTATTTTACTTTATTAGTCTTAGATAATTAAAAAAAGTTCCACAACCCATGCATGATTGATTGCACGATTGAGTAACCAAACAGTAAACTATTCTAAACTAGATAATAAAAAATGGTTATCACTGGACGTAGCTGACAGTTTCACGTGATGTGCATGTTTGTCTGTATGTAATTTAGCAAGACTATGACAAACACGTGCATCTCACTAAACGACTGCGTGATATTGTTGAAAAAAGCTTTTAGAAATTTTGACGTCACAAGACGATCATTTTTTTCAGCTTCAGTCTTGAATCAATTTATATAATATGATTTTATTAACCTTGTTTCTTTGAGTGTGGTTAATCTTACTCTGATTGAGTGACCAGCAGGGCTATTCGCTAACTTTGACTTTTCTAATGACCATCAACTGTGACGTCATGGCAGTTTGATACTATAGTTACATTATAGGAAATTAGTTGTTTGACAACCATTATGTCCGCACTTACTAATAGTGATTTTCATTTTAAATGTCAAAAAAGATACGCAATAGCCCTGCTGGTGACATTATCAACTAACTTTTGGTTTTGATTACTGTATATTTTACTTGTCATTGCATGTATTTGCATTTTTATTGCAACCTATATGACTATTCCCAACTAACAAAAATTGCTCTTGTAGTTTATTTATTTATTTTAGCTTATAATGACAAAAAAAAAACCCCTAGACAGCCATGATACACTTATAAGAAACATATGGAAATCGTTAATAAGGGCGATCACCCTTATACGTGCTTTATTTTATTAATTCACAAGGAAGTTGAACTCATTGAGGCAAGTCAAAGACTCCTTAATATCCTTAGGCCCTTGTAGCCGTCTGATTATGATTCTGCAATAAGTCTTTTTGTTAGTGATTTACAAAAGAAAGAGAAACGTCAACCATTTTACTGAAAAGTGAACGGTAAGTTATTATTTTACGTACTTTATTTAGCTGATTTTATGTACTTGTTTATAGTGAAAAGTGTATGGGAATTTAAATGCATGGTAAAATTTGGTACGTTGTGTGTTTCAGAATCCACGCGCCCTTGAATTGAAGCTGTTTTTACGCTACAAACGTTAATAATTTTTTAGTCATGTTATATACAGTGCTATTATAAGAGTAAAACGGTTAACACATCATCTACAAGAACTCTATAAGAGAGAAGAATTTATAATGGCAACATTTTTTGCTTACGCTATCGCCATTTTACAAATCATTAGGGTTCCTTTATCATGAACTAAATCCTGTCCCTAGCCTCGTATTATTCCCATAAATATTAAAAAAATATTTTTGACTTCATACTGATATTCTTATTCCCTGCAACCATCGATGTTCGAATATACGAAAAATGTTTCTTATTCACTGATTAATGATTAATTAAGATGTAAGTGTTTAATAGATTGATAAATTACTAGATTTATTAAAGAGTCTGATTATATACTATTTATTTAAATACTATTGTGTTCAAAACATTTAAAAAAAGGGAATTTACTTGTAAACACTAAATCAACGTCATTGATGATGGTTGGTCATGTTCCTACTAATACATAAGTAAAACTATATTTTAATTATCATGTAAAAACATTGTAAGTTACTCTACTGTTATATCATAAAACTAGCTATTTCCCGCGACTTTGATTGTTCGATTATGTTAATTGCTAAGATAACTATTTTGATGCGATGTGGACTAATTTGGGTAGCACCCAAATTTAGCAAACAAACACATCATATCTTCCACAAGTTGTTCAAACGGTTCCTTCCTTCTTTCTTCTTCCTTTGAATTCCAGATGTAAGAGTCACTCTCCTCTGGGCTTCTTAAAAAAATATGACTTTAATAAAAATACGTGATTTACAAATTAGTTATTTTATTTTACAAAGTATGGATTAATGGTGTAAAATACAACACAGAATCATATTCTACATTTATTAATTTACATTTAATTGCAGTCATGTATATTTTTTGATTTGCTAGAGATATAATCTTCACATCTATAAATATAAATTAATGAAGACTTCAATGGATAGTCAAAGGCGTCAACTAAATTTTCCATGAGGGATCCTTTTAGTTGTATCTTTTCGTATCACTACTGTATATAGCCTTTATTTCTATAACTTGTTCGTCTGTTGTTAAAAACCATTTATCGTGTTTTTGGAAAGATAAAATAAAAGATTCAAAATGTAGTACCAACATAGATCCATTTGCTGTTGCACAGTTTTACAAACGGGTATTTAATTTTTCTTGAGCACTTCATAGTTTTGTAAAGTTTTTTTTAATTGTGTAGTTAATCCATTATGCCAATAATGTCCAGTCCCAATTTCAGTTATGCATATTTCTACTTTATATGTTTTGAGCAATGTACGCGCATCCAATGGCATTTTGTTTGGCATTAGGTGGTTTAATATTTTTAAAACGTTATTTAAAGCGATATGCGAAATACTAAACTTCACTGCCCATTCTCTGATATCACCTAGTAAATAAATTTTCTTCATCTTTTTATTTAAGAATATGTCTGTATCACTATCAGTATCGCTACAATTATATTGTTCCTCACTGGTTTCCTTTTCATTCTCATTTTCTATATAATAATCCTCTGCGGAACCACTGGCTGAATCGTTGGCATCGGGTTGGTCATTTTGTAACATCATAGGAGTAAAGGTGGTGGGTGTGATGCTCACAACCATGTTTTCGAAGACTTTTTTTTACTTTTCTTCTGTAACCACCGCTCCTTTTAAAGTTCTTCCAATATTTAGAATCCATTTTTTGAATGCAAATTCCGCTACGTAAGAAATCCACAGTATCTGCTGTACTTTCAAAATGGCGAATCTAGCTATATAAACATTTTAACGTAACCATATAAAGAATAATATCATTATAAGCACTGTATAAGGACTAATGGATTGCTTTCATCGTTGTAAAGGTCATATAAACTGTTAGAATTCATTTGTTGGATAGACGTCTTATTAAATGTTACTATAAGTTAAAAAGCATTACAATTATCTCGTGAATTACTTTTCTAAGAGTAATTGACCATATTAAACGCCTGTATATAACTTTGAATTTTATACGGCTGAAAAGCAATGTAACTAACCTCTATAAGAAGAACACATTTCTAACCCTTATTGTAGCCGTATTAATTGGATTCATTAGCGTTTTCCCAGCCAAATTATAAGATTAAAGGTAATATTAGCAAAATCTTCTATTAATGTGCCATAATAAGGTACATTGACATAATGAATGCTCTTTTATAACAAGTATAAGAGTTTAGATCTTATAAACTTAATCTTATAAGGTTTGTTTGTTTGTTGGGTTAAATGAAACTAATCGAGGTACATTATTAACTATATTGATCTTATCTGTAAAAAGCTATGTAAAAAAAAAAACAATTGCCGGAAGTGAATCACACATTCCGGTCTTAATTGCGCCTCTGGAATTAATTGGAGGAATGAAGTTGAGTACTTCTATTTAAAACATCTGTCAACGAATAAAACTGATAATACACTCGTAATAAACCAAATATGAAATGAAAATCCGTTACAGACAATCAGACAGTTTGGTAAATATTTGATATGATATATTTACACGTCAAAATTTTGTTGCTACACTTCGCTGATATCGAATTCTATATATAGCTGAAGGCTCTGTATGTGGGACGTCTATTTTAATTTAGTTTATTTGCGTATCTTATAGATAACACATGGACCCATTTTGGGTACCTAAGGTAACGTGACAAGACATGAGAGCTTGATAAGCGGTCTCATTTATTATCTGAGGCTGAAGTAAAACTGCAACGCCCATTGTCAATTCTACCTAACGGTCGTAAGATATAATACAATGTAGCTGTATATACACACATATACACATTTGTAATTCTATTTCACAATCGTAACTGCCATTTGTCTAGACCCTCTGTACATATACAATATTTCATTATAGATAAATAAATTAAAAAATGTAGGCCTGTAGTCAAATGCTTAAAGTTAGTCGGTGATATGAATCAGCAACTAATATTAAGAAACGATATGAACCGACGTCAGCGTTATTATAGCGTTATGTTATGTCAAAGCCATACATTTATCATTATATTCGACAAGAGTAAATACGTCTTGTCTAGGTTCTCAGAGGGAATAGACTAGTGCCATAAACCTAAGCTGAATAGAATGCTGCTGTCCGAGCTATTGCAGTCGAGCAGCAATGAGCACTGACAGTCAACGCATCCGTACTCAACTGTATTCAGAATAAAAAAATTAAAAAAAAAAAAAAGAAAGCTGAATAGAATAATAAATGTATGAATTTAACATAAGACAACGTTATACTATCGATTTTGTCCAGAAATTTGTTGAGATTCAACAACCAAGTACCAACGCTTGCCATTTGGCTTCAAGTTAAGATAGACTAATAAACGGTGTCTTAATAATGATAGGATAGAAGCAATCTGTTTGATAGAGAAGGATAGAATATTTCTTTCAAACTATGATATTACAAAATATAATATTCTAAAATAATTTGTAAGATCTTCAACCAAAAAGAAATGTAATTTGTGTTAAGTCGAAGATGTCAACGAAATAAATATATACCGGTCACGTTTGTTTGTTTGTTTGTAAATTAGATGTCGTGATCGTGATCAGTCCTAACAAAGTCGAGGCGTAGTATCATTGTAGTAGCCATACAAGTTTGTTACCCTACCCTCAAAAACTTAAAACGTTTGATAGTGATTTTAAAGAAATTATTCTTTTAAGGAAACTATGTTGTTTCTTACCCTGTCTAGTCTAAGCCATCGTCAACGTACTTACAACGGTCCCCCGACGCAACTTCAATTAGTACAAAATAATTTTTTTATTCTTTCTTTTTGTAGTAGGAGGTATTTAAATTTTAATTTATTATTTTTTTCAGAAGAAAAACAGTATCATCGTTTTTTAATTGCTCAAAGATCTCAAATGATCAAATCAGTCTTTTTTATTAGTTTTCAAAAATGCACATTGAACTTATGTACCGTCAGACTTCGTTGAGCGGTTCCAAGGTTAGCTTTTTAGCGAAGAAAAAGAAACTACATATTTTGTAAAATTACAATATTTCATAAAATATAATTTCGAGTCAGTCAGTATTCATTTTAATTTAAATAGTGAATTTTGCGTTAACTGCCTCCGAGAGAACAAGGAGAGTAGAAGGAGAAGACCCCTTCGAACTTTGGGATTTCAGCCCTTTTAGTCATCGTACAAAATGTAGTCTTAATATATTCTTTGAGAGTTTAATATTAGCTCCGAGTCCAATAAAACTACAGTCAATTAGCTACAGCTTTACCGTTTTCTCATATTCGTCATAGTTTGAATTCTAACAAACAATTTATATTCGTAGTTTTTTTTTAACATAATTAAGATATTAGTATTTTTGTTACATAAAATATAAGTTTAAATGAGCATATTATTAGTAATATCCATATTACCGGTCTTTACCAGTATTTATAAGTATTTTTACTGCGACGTTGTCATTCGTGATACACAACGTTACCTCGGTTCTCAGATAAAAATAGATCTATTATCGCTAGATGATGAATTTCACAAATATTGTTACTTAATATTTTATATACATTTATTGTATTGTCACGACGCCATATGACGATGAAGTTAACAATTTTATTTTATTTAAAATCGCGGTCGAAAAATGTACTAAAAAATGTGGTCGTGGGTAGTTGTGAAAATTATTTTTTAACAGAATTTATGTTCATATAAATTTGATAGACAATGTACTTGTATACAATTTATTAGAGCAAACATAACAATAGTGTTTATGAAGTGTAGGCTGCGTGTGTCTGTTTGTCTATCTATTATCAGCCTAGTCTCGGAAACAAATACTACATGTTTATGTGTTTTACTATAAACTTTCAAAACACTTCTAATGTTATCA
The DNA here is from genome assembly GCA_959347355.1 of Napeogenes inachia. NCBI lineage: Eukaryota > Metazoa > Arthropoda > Insecta > Lepidoptera > Nymphalidae > Napeogenes > Napeogenes inachia. Next base: position 22,280,138 of record OY365792.1, on the reverse strand, counting down.
TTGTATATAAATATTACTATATTATATATAAGAGATTTGATCTTATATCTGAAAAATTTATGTTCAACCATATGACTGAACTGGGTTTAAAAATCTTCTTTCCTTGATCAAGTGTTGTGTTGATCTATTAAGACTTAAATTTGAAGCGAATTATCTAAAAGGACTTTCTTTAATAAAAAGCATTGTTTTCAAAACAATTTTAACCATATCCCAAGATCGATTAATATTCCTTCTATATTATTTGTTGACGTTGTGATAAATTATATCAAAAATAATAAAAACAGACCAGTGTCGTAAAAATTTAAATCTTGAAAACAGAACCTATAAATCATTGATTCCTGATATGATATCAGCTAATAAAATACATGGTCATAAAATTGGGTGACGACCAGTGTTGAAACTTTGAGTGATGGTGTTGATTCAATTTGTTTTCATTTCTATCAAGGACATTATTAAATAACCAACCAATGACAGGTGGTGCGAATGCCAACTTTATTGTCACCATGTTCCCTCAATACTATATCAAATAAAATAATTTATTTAATACAAACCATACATGCCTTCAACTATATAACTAGTTTTAACTGGAATTTATAGTGCTTTAAAATGTAAGTATAAATAATCTTATAGGTTTATTCTACTAAGTCCACGACTTAAGATATCGAGAAAAGTAATTTATATTTGATTATGGGTTTTTGTGTTTCGTAAAATTTTGGCTTATTGATAGATAACTAACGTATTTTTGTTTATTTTAAACATATTTATAGATCGTTTAAAAGTTTTCTAGGTGACGAACAACATGAGCTAGTGAAGTCGACTTATTGAATGTCCAATGTATGTATTGAGGCTGCGACCTAAATACAGGACAGAAATAGACTCGCATAACACTATCTACCCCTTTATGTAACATAAGTTCGAAAGATCTAGATTTTGGTCTTTTGGTCTTTTGAGTCCTTAACGAGAAAGAATTCGAAAGTGTTTAAAGGTTGTACCCGCATTTTCTATGCATATATTAAGGAAGACCGTTTGTAAGAAATCTGTGTTTTTTTTGAGAATTAGTTTTTTAATTTTGATAAGATAATCGATAAATAAGATCGATAAAATAAATAAATATTTTAAAACAATATTTAAAAATACAACTCCCGCTCGGATGATCCCTGTTTTAGACCCACGGGACAACCGTCTTTGAATCATTTGAAGGTATGAATGTTAACCGCTCGTTAGTCAGCAGTCAAGGCCATCCCGGAAAAACGAAAAAAGCGGATAAGGCAGGCTCTTCAAACCGATAAGTAACAAGGTGGTCCATTCATAATAAATTGCTTGTAAACTAAAAGCTATCATTTTAACGCATTTAATATTATTTTAGATATAAGTGACAAGTTGTTCTATTTGGCATCGTGCTATTTTGATAAATTTGTCGATTCTGTCACTCTCAGATAACCCTGTAAAATTAAGATGGCCTCGAAACTTGGTCATCTTCATTGATAAACTATTAACTTCCTATTTGTCAATTTGCTGCTGTAATTTTAAAGAACTATAAAAGAGGCTTATCACGAAATTAATAAAGATAAGTTCACAACCTAGCAAAGAGTACAGATTTGCTATTGAGTTTGATTGGTCCAAGATTCGATCCCAATCAAAATATATACTGTTTATACTTCTATTACCAACAATTTTGTTCAGAAAATGGATACATTGATAATTATGCCAGATATAGAAACAATAATAATTTGGACCATCTTTTTCTAAATTATCATAAAACAATTTGATCTTTGACATTATACTGTATTAGTACAATTGGTCTTTCAATTTTAGTTACGACGTTTCTCAATCAAGATGCAATTTTCATGACTGTGTCGGTACTTCAGCGGTGCGATTATTATTTATACACTTTAGACTCTATCCCGCTGGAATAAGTCCACATATCTTACATTTTCTCTTCTCTTCAATTGCTCATGTAATCAGTCTGTCACGGAACACCGTAGTTGAGACACGTCTTTGACAAATCGTTTTAAGATTACCAATTACATTTCGGAATATACTATTATATTCGAAAACATTTTTTTTTATTTTAATCGTATATTGTGTAATAATATTTGGACTATTTTTCTTTTAATGTGCTTGATTGGACGAGTACCATTTTTAAATAGTTAACGGCTAATTGGATGTATGCGGGCTCTTTCCTGCTGTAGGAGTGCAAAAGACAGAAATATAATTGATGATTAAAAATGGTGTGATATATTGTGATGTGATGTGATCACAATGGCTAATAAGATGATGGGATACGTGATTTGCGGATACAACTCCGTGGACAATTTGATGGTAAGTCCGAACTTATTTTATTGGCAATCCATTTTCCTCTTAATTAAAGTAGGCAATTCTGTGGTTTCCAGATTATTAATAATACTTGTTATTGTTCCAATATTTACTGAATGTGTGAGATATCCTTTTAAAATATTGTTTTTTTGTACGAGATTAACAGTTCTATTAAAGTAAATTAGTTCGTTTGTTAAAGTAACGAATCCATTAGGTAGTAATTGGAGTGAAGTTTTTGACATACCGCTGGACAAAGACGATAATTGTTGTTTTAAAAAATAACAAAACACACGTCTGTTAAGACTTTTTTTACACTGTAAAATCTATATAAAAATACACGCTGTAATAAAAATCATACATTATTTCTCAATTCGGTTCCATTCTCTGACAGCTGTCAAATAAATTCCAAACCATAGCCGGTCAAACCATAGATAGTACTAGAAGGAAGAGAAAGATCTAACAAGATGAAAGATGCGTGCGAACTGATCCATTCGAAACATGGGAACCTATTTATTGCATCTTTTAATTTCCGACTTTCTTGTCTGTAATTGCTCGTCTTTATCTTATTCTGATACTACTTAATTATAACATTGTAATCGAGAATGCGGATTTACGATTTTATATATAATATTTTTTTAGACGAATATAGTCAGTGAGAAGTTGTTATATTTATAGTTATTTCAGTAGTTTTTTCAGGTCACTCATTGAGGGGCAAAAACTCTCTCACTACTATAATAATAATAATACAGGACAATTCGATTATCCGAAATCTGTTTTTCGAACACCCATGTTCCCCAATTATTTCGGATAATCCACAAAATATTTCCCAAAGTTGAGTCATTTATTGTTTATATCAGCCGCATGCGTTTATGACATATATTTTTTTTAATCTTTCAATGTAGCTCTAATGTCGTACCTGTATTTTACATTTGATAATACTGATAACTTTTCTCTGCGCAAATATTGCTACAATTTTTACGTTATTGTTTTTGGTCAATTACCCAAAATACAGGATATTGTTAATGTATGAGGTAAATAAAACGTTTTTGTGTATATTTTTTCCTTGTACACTTAAATTTTAAATATTTTATTTACGCGAAATACTCGAGAAAATTTGTTCATTAAAATAATTGTTTTGTTTTATCATATAATTTAATTCAAAAATGCTTCCTTCAAAATTACAATATTTATGGAATAATTCAATAACAAACACTACATAATATAATATACAATATATTATAATTACATATAGTAATAATGTATGTATGTATATATCCCTATCCCGATGCCTATGATAAGCTGATCTAACCTAGTATTGCTTTAGAAAAGACTGAACACCGTTATCACTGAGCGTTTTTAATGTTTTTTTTTTATATTTTTATAATTAAACTCGTAAACTATGATGACTTTTAATTAAATATTTTTTGTCTGTATTCTTGTAAATTAATCGGAATTTGCCCGACTAAATTCGATCTCATTCTGCGTTGCTATTCATGAGCTCAAAGTATGGCAGACTCGCGGACTGGTGAACTACACCAGCTCGCTGTGCGTTCACCGACTGTGGTGTAGTGCTGGTCAGGGGTGGGGGAGTGGGGGGGGGCAGGATCTGGAGGTAGTGTTGTCTCCAGAGGTCTCATGCATGTAACATATCGTGTACATACTGAACTTACTGTATCACTACTGTATATTGATTTTTATTGATTATTGATTTTTACACTATAATAGATTATAATCTTCATCTTATCAAACTTTGCTTCTCCTTAGATAAACCTTTGTACGTTGTTTTATAATATTGTATCTTATTAAATCTGGTTTATTGTTTTGATAAACATCTAGTAATGTAGAGATTTAGATGATATGGTTATAGATTAGATCGGGTGTGAGATCAAAGATACAATGAGTTATAGCTATTTAGGTAGCGTTAACTGAAAATATGTATGTATATATTTGGTTGTTACTATTTGTTTGTTTATTTAATTCAATGTGGAAATCTTATCTATCCATTTCGACGCGGTTTCCTTTTAGACGCGGGTAAAGTTTCTTTCTATTTTTGTTTATTTATTTCTTTCTTTCTTTTCGTCATGGTTTATTTAAAACATTCTATTTAATTGCCATTCATACCAATAGAAGAATAAACACGCGACTTAAGAAGATTTAACTGATATGTCATATTTATGTATATTATTATAGTCTGTTGTATCTATTAAACTTTAACTAATATGTTATGAAGTTAATAGACATTTATCTGCTTACGATTATTTAGAACTATGTCTTAGACCAAAATTATAGTTTTATTATTTTAAATATAATCGAATTTCCGACCTCTGGGATACCGTCCCGTAGTTCTACCAATTGAGCTACCGTGTCGCCATCCGCCTCTATGAATCTATCGTCGTCTTATGTAACAATCTTTATAGGACACAAGAGGAGACCGAGACGGTCCGAGAGTTTTTTAAAAACATTTTAATTAAACTTTAAAAAAAACCTTAGTATGTCTTTTATTTCTAGTATATTCTTAGTTTCTGCCCAGGAATATGAAATATCATTTTATTACACAATTATGATGATTTGTTTAAAATATAGATGAAATAATGATACGATCTATTTCTGACAAATGATCCAAGAATATTGTTTATATCGTAACCTTTCATACACTTTAATCTGTAGGTATTCCAATAATTGTTGGAGTTTTAAGAAATCGGCACTCGCTATGTAAATAGGGAATTCTACGTAACCTTTGTAATAGAAAAGTATGTTTTATCGATACATTAATGTTTGTATTAGATACACTGAAGGCGTTTGTATCAACAAAGTTTTCTTTGTTTCAATACTTCCTCGTCTTTGATCGTGTGTTAGCTCTAAGGGCAGTAAGTAATTATGCATAAAGTCTAAAGTGCTTTGGAATTTATGAGTAATTTCAATATACGTGTTTTCGTTTAAATTAAGCTTAGAGATATAAACTATGAGCGTCGGTTAATCCTCGTTAACAAAAGAGGAAGTCTGCGTTCGCCAACGGAATATTAATAGGATAAGAAGTTTCCTACATTGATTCTCGACTATTAATACCAGAATTTACTTTATAATTAATAATCTTTTACTCGTTACAAAATTAAACTAAGTGACATTGAATGAAGGTAGAAGTGAGATTGAATTAAGGGAATGCGAAATAGTACATAAAATACATAACGTATTTTCGTTCATTCATTCACATGATTCATTCAAACTTATCCGATGGTTCTTTAAATAGTTAAAATGAATGGATTCTATTAATAGTACCGATGTTAATCTTTGTTTTGTTTTGTAATGTGTAGGCACGTGTTGCGTAAAGAGGTGATAATATCTTGCAATGTCGTTAGGGTGTGTTAGAAATTCATAAATTACACACCATTGGCGTCAGTTTGAAAAAAAGATACAATGATGTATGTCTTTTGTGAACACATTTCTAAATTGTTATACAATCAGAAATAAATATGAAATTCGATTGGTTTAAATGTAAAAGTTCTGATCTCTCCACCGATAATCTTACCCGAGAGTATTTTAGTAGTTAATCCAAGAATCAATATTTTTCTCTATTGGCGGTCTAATCACTATTCCTACGATTTTCATCGAAAATATTACTTAAATAATAATAATAATAATAATCATAATATCAGGACAAATTACACACATTGATCTAACCCCTAAGTAAGCAAATTATTTGCTTGTGTTAAGGGTGTTAGACAACGATACAAATACATAGAAATACATATATAAATACTGAAAATATATTTAATAAACGACCAAACCCAGAAACACAGACATCTATGCTCATCACATAAATGCCTGTCTCCGCCGGGAATCGACCCCGAGCCCCATTGCGCCGTGACACGTTAGGCGTCTGCGCTAACCACTCGACCAACGGGGCGGTTAAAAATCTTTCATAAGTTGAAATTGAAATAAGACTGACATATTGATTAAACATCAGATGTTTTCAATATTAATTGAATATATTTGGTATTAGCTGTAAAGATAATCTGCAATTAAAACATCAACAATTAAACCATCAATTAAATAATCAGGGATTAAATTATCTGAGCATAAATAGTAAGTTGAGACATGCTGTTATTCTAGAGAATAAGAAAGTTTAGTGAAATAGACCCTTAGTGAAAGTATTAGAAAATATTAGGTTTACTTATTAAGGTTTATCGGTATTAACATGGCGGGACGACTTTGAGAATAGAATTGAAATAGGTATTAAATTATTGTATAGCCTACACTAGCTCGTATATTTGAGAAAGAAATATGAATACCCCCAGTTAAGGAACAGAATTTTGTACAGAATAAGTCTTTTTTTGGCGTGTAACATTAGTTTGGTAAATATAAAAAACAATAGTGCCATCCCGTAGTTGAAGTAGCCTCTGCCTTTCCTAGACCAAATTCGGATGAATTCCCTCCTTCATGCTTCGATTAGATAGGACGTCCATCTCCCACCACCATCTACCTACCATCAACTTTTTATGAGCGATTCTGTTTCGATGCAGTTAAGGTTAGGTTCAAGAACACAATCGCTTGTTTTCGTACCATCATCTATTACAAGCTGGGTTCAAAATTAATCGCTAAGAATGAACGAAATTGGCGCTGGTCCGCTGTTGTTTCAAGTTATCGTTGACAGCTCGCAGCAAATCATCGTTTAAATCGCACTTTAAAAGCGGTTCTTATGATTGTGAATAAGTTTTAACAGTTGAAGGTCATAGTAATGTAAGAAATATTTATAACGGCGTGAGTGATGTTTCAAAGTATTATAAATAAGGGTTAATATCAAGCATCTACAATGTATAATTCGTTACAATTTTGTTTAGGCTACGATAATAGGAACTTTTATGGAATCGCTAGTTTTGATAGTTAAGCGATTCAGTTTAGGTCGAAAAGACTCGTTCAAAGTTCGTAGTTGAATGAACGAATTAACTTCAGCGGCTCATTTTGTGACTTGTCAAAGTCACGACCTCAACTGATCGTCTTATCAGTCTCATGGTATGAAATATAAAAACCGGCCAAGTGCGAGTCGGACTCGCGCACGAAGGGTTCCGTACTATTATTATCGACCAAAAAAAAGTAAATTTTGTTGTATGGGAGCCCCCCTTAATATTTATATTATTTACGTTTTTAGTATCAGATTTTATTGCGGCAGCAGAAATACATCATCTGTGAAGATTTCAACTATCTAGCTATAAACGTTCATGACATATAGACAAACAAAAAAAAATCACGTTTGTTGTATGGGAGCCCCCTTAAATAATTATATTATTCTAGTTTTTAGTATTTGTTGTTATAGCGGCAACAGAAATACATCATCTGTGAAAATTTCAACTCTCTAGCTATAACGGTTCATGAGATACAGCCTCGTGACAGACAGACGGACGGACGGACGGACGGACGGACGGACGGACGGACATCGGAGTCTTAGTAATAGGGTTCCGTTTTTTACCCTTTGGGTACGGAACCCTAAAAACGATTGAATGTAGGTCGTAAACGCAATAAGAGTTGATGGTATACCTGCAGGACTCGATATTCCTCAGCTCCGTTGACAGGCTTTGATTACTTTCTTTAATTCGCTCTATAAATTGTTTAAAAGAGAGAAAAAGAACAAAAGGGAAGCTATCATTTAATTGACAGATTTTTTTTATAATACTGTAGTTTTAAAATGTTTAAAAATGATTCTTTGTCGATACACGGTAGATACATTTTGTCAAAGACAATTAATAAAATATTTTTCCTGTTAAATGCTGATCAAAAGTCTACACATGTTTTATTGGCAGCGTAATATGAATTAGAAGTGTCATATTATAATGACTTGTAACTTATGATATTTTCTTGGACTTGACTCGAAAAATATAATCAATTATTACAAGTACTAATTTCAGGATCATCTTCGAGACTTTTTAAAGGGAATATATATATTACTTTAAATGATTTATATATAGAGCTATAGAGCTTAATATTTTTCTATCATAATTAAATGATCACAATCAAATTTTTTGTTATTCCTTATACAATTAGTTAGAGTTTCAGTTTATTTGTGAATTCAGCTGACAGCGAAACGATTAGCTGTGGAATGTTTATTTGTTTGGTCTGATTTAGTATTAGTTCATGTGTAAGTAGGGCAATGTATTGTGCTATCTTAACGGTTTGTTTTTAAATGACTACGACGTTTTAGAAATGCTTATGGATTTTTATACTACAAAAATTGACCTGACTTTATTTTTTTTAAATATCATGAAAGCTTGCACTTTTTCTTAATCGTATGTAAATTTAAAATATGTGATGCCAGCAGATTTTAAACCTACCTTACCTCTTTGTTTACAATAAAGCATATCACCGGCTCACCCTCTCGAAGCTGAAGATGTTGACATACACTGTCAGCTGACATTTGAGAATACAGATTTTTAATCTAAAGTAAACATAGATCAGGTGTAGAAGATAACATTTTGACATCTCTTTCACACTAACCATTATCAGTATACTATCATCTCTCTTATGTAACGTTGCTGGGGCTTTGCCCTCTGAACATTACAGTTGCGTTTAACGGTGATCCAAAACTGCTTTACTGTGTTTTTATGGTAGAACGTCTGTTTCTTGAAAAACAGCTGTCAGGAGATTCTAATCTAGGTTTCACAGCCGAAAGTCATAAATTGATTACACGGAATTGATTGTGACCTGGGTCAACGATTACATTATACGTTGATACGAAATAAATCGCGCGTTAAAATTTATTAAATCAATAACGCTATATCGTATTGAATGCTAGTGTTTTTTCTTTTATTAACTATTTAATATTAAGAGTAGCGAAGCTATTACTGTAGTCTTTCAAGCATGAAATTGTTTATTAGTTGCGCTAATTAGAAAATAATATGAAAGAAGCTGTGGAGTCTTGCTTCCGTCTTTTTACATTTAAAACATCGACCAACCATTAAATTGTTTGTTTTTTTTAGTGTATTTAAATTGGTAACAAAAACATTATAATTAACAAATAGACAGACATAGGGGACATCAATTTAGGTCATCTTGTCTGCCCCTCGATAACATCAGATTCAATTAAGGCATTGTTATATTTGAACTTGGTTGACCGTCTCCACGTGCAGCCAAGGTTATGAAATTAATTGTATAGTCCATTAGTGATGGGGCTTGCGTACGGGAAGCTCTGTAGGATGTCCGCCAACCGGATTATGTAATATCCGGATTTACCGACCTTCGAGGTTTAAATGCCCCAACAGAAGAATTTTATATATCTTACTCATCAATATTTCTAGTTGTATGATATTTTCTTTCGAGTGGTGTTGCCTTAAAAATGTTTTCAGCCCCTTTAAATAAATGATGGTCTAATCCAGATCGGTTATTGAGATGTCAACGAACTCGAGTAATTGAATTGGATCAGCGTAACTAGAGCACCAGGAAAGACATATTTATTGATGCGCATATGTCTTGGACGTTCATATCTTTGTTTTGACGCTTGAACAGATCGAGGCCAAAAACAATCTTCATCTTTTGAAGGTTTCATAAAAATTAAACGGTTTTTAATTTAAATAAGCTTAACTTGGCTATACATGTTTAAAGATATTTTCAAACATTAATTTCGGTAGTGGCATCTTTTCAATGATTATCTATACTGCAAAGTTAGAAACATTGGTTAGGATTTTCGAAAGAAACCTTATAGATGTCACCACCGTCCCGATAAAAGACGATCACATATAGAATGTTTAATTAACCGAGGCGGACAGCGATACGGTAGCTCAGTTAATAGAGCGACGGGACGGTTTCCCAGTAGTTGCGGGTTCGAATCCCTCCCGTATCGGTTTATTTTTCATTCTATATTTATATAAATTTAAACGGTTTTATTTGGTCTCATTAGGCCAACGGTTGGTTTTTATGCATTTATTTGTTGAAGCTTATGGGTCTGCATTGGAAATAAAATTACATTCTTTTGTCATTATATTGTTTGAAGAAATTATGAAAGATATGTTAAAGAATAATCTTACGGTACCAAAATTGAAAATATTTGCTAAGGAGGGCTTCTCGCTAATGCGCTGCTAAAATTTATACAAAGGGGAGTAACCTGTAGTGTCTGTGTAAACAAATTTATTTCCTCAATCGGATATGACTCACTTAATGTTTGGATTCTGGAATGAAGGACTTGTTGAAGCAATTTTAAACATCCATTTGTTTTATATGGATAGTCGGTTATTATATTTTATTTATTCTCCCTCTCTCTCTCTCTCTCTCTCTCTCTCTCTCTATATATATATATATATATATATATATATATATATATATATATATATATATATATATATTTATTCATTTATTTATATACATATCTCTTCGAAATACATTATTTTCTCAAAATTATATTTTAGATGCTTGATTACTGTAAAAGGACCTTTATATATCTGACAATTATTATGTATTATTTTTATCGTCTGATGTAAGAATCAGATCAGAATACCATAAATGCGTCTTTTTATCTTTTCCATATTAGGTCAGCCTGTCCTACTCGACATTAATAGACTATCAAACCGAGTCAGTCTAGAGTCTAGACGGACACTATGGTAATAATTAAACTTCTCAAGTACTGACGTATGAAATATCTAAATACGTAGGAATTCATGTGTCAGCAGGCGCCATGAGCTTCATCAGTATTGACTCATTGTAATTTTTTTCCATTGCACATCAGTTATCTTATTTGCATATTTTGACTTCCATTGTGTGGTTATTCTATAAGTTTTGAAGAAATACACCTACTAGATAATCATTTACTTATATAACTTAGTAGTAATTGTCATAGTGCACTGTGTTTCTTTTTGGTTTTCAATTCGTGGAATGTTGACACAGGAATCGTTTGTGGTTCGTCGTCACAATTGAGTCATTGTTGTTACCTTGACGATAATTTATGTCTTGCCGTCGATGGGTGTGTTTTAAGTGCGTTTTGATGACGTACGTCAATAGCTTAACCTAAATTATATAACGTATTTTATATTGTGGCTTCGACATCCTCTTCTCCATAATATTATGTTAATGGAAGGAAATGATCTAAAACTAAATTGTCGGGATTTATCTATATTAATATCAACATAAACCTCTAAGAACTTCATACTTCAAAAAACTACCCAACACATGCAAAGATACTCCCACGCTCAATTGCCTCGTAATTGAAGAAGTCTGAGACCTCACCAATTTAGGTCCATTGATGTTAATGTATCCGGGGTCTGTAGTTTTAGATTACCAGATACACCTTATATTCTTCTGTCATTTAAGTACATATTGTCCTCCATATAATGATGATTGTATTCGATACGGTAATGAAGCTGGATATATTTGATTCCTTAGATATTCCCTTACATTCCTATGAGTAGAATGTTAGAACGGTAGTCTGAATACCAAGTAAGGTTATTAATACCTATATTGGGTATCATAAATCTTAAAGGGTAGAAACCACTTGAACAGCGGGTGTCTGGTAGCGACCGGTTAGAGTACGATTTGTTCTCGATTGTAATTCACCCAGAAAATAGCATTGATTTGTTTAACTTTATTAGATGATCCTGTTGATTTGTTAAATAGTTTAGAATCATCTGAACTACTGTATTGTTAATGTTTGAGTTTATCACACAAATCAAAATCATATTTATTATGTACATTTATATATTTCATTTATAATAATTAATAATCAAATATTTTTTTACGTTAACGGGTTTTTTAATAATTTTTCTCCTGTAATTATCTCTCTTTCGCTCGATGTTTTACTGCTTTTCTCTCTATAGAAAAATGAGTTTTTCTTTATATTAACGCATGAGTTATAAGCGAAAACAGTTAGTACAGGCTGGTTTAAATTATGGACATTAACTGGAACTATTAAGCTTATTAAGTGTTCTAATTAGTGTTCAAAAGCAGGAAGTTGTTTGCGTCCGTATGTGTTAAAGAGATGTTACGTTTTCAAATGCATCTCTCAAACTTTTTAATTAAAACTTATTTTTTAAAAAGCTTCATATAATAACTGATTATGTTTCTGTTAATTAAATATGTGTTATTTCTGTGTGTGGTATATTTATTGTCAATTTATTATATATTACAAAAGGCTTGTTGACATTCTTTACCAGTTGACCTTTATGTATGGTGAGAAAACAATTTTGAAAATAAACCTAATGCTAATTAAAATACATGAGATATAATTCATTATTTATTGCAAATACTATAAATATTAATAACATTTCATAAATGTATAAATAAAACTCATAAATTGAAATGACATCAGGATGACTCGTAAATAGTGTTATTTATCAAGCTTTATGAAAGAGCTGGTCGTAGGTGATTTACTAATATTTTTACCTGAATTTACGTTTCATATTATTAAAGCTTGGACTGTATTCTGATTTGTGGTAGAAATGGCCTTTATGCGATAGAAGGATCTTTCTAAGATGAAGGGAGAATTTGGACAGATGATCAAAGCATTCCGTCGTTTGTAAAATAGAGATATTAAGGATTCCCCTTAATATAAGGATGTACATATGGATCATTAAAGATAGAACTTATTATATTGTAGAACTACGCCTTCTCGTAATAGTGAGCCATTTAAATTGAGTGCAAAATAGAGAGAAAATATGATCGTGCGGTACTTGTGCAGACCGAAGATATGACGGATACAGTTATTGTGACTCAGCTTATTGAGAAGATCGTTACTCAGGTCTGGGTAGAAAACATCAGCACAATCTACCAGATATAGAGAAAGATGTTCCAAAATATTACTTTGTTTTGTCTGGGTAAAATACTAATTAAAAATAACCTTACAGTTATCGAGATAATAAAAACACACCAAATCTTTATAACCATGGTCTCAATTGATGTGTAAGTGGCGATTAATTATTCAAATTGCATTTGATAGATCTTACATTTTAGCATACAACTGAAAATCTTAAGCCTAGAAGTGGAACGAACAGTTGGAAGTTAGGATCTATTGTATTAATAAACAAAGAAAACATAATGGGAGAAAGTCTTCGGCCTTGTGGCACACCAGTTAGGGTTTTGGTCCATTTGATATTGAACCTCCTTGCAAAGTTACCACGAAGATTCGAATGCATTCAAAAAATAATTTATTATTATTCAAAACAAAAATATGGTTTATTCTCAACTATATTATGGTACACATCGTACGTACATGTACTGAAAATCCTTGGCGAATTAAATTGAACACAAATAACTTTTCCTTTCAAGTTTCAGGAATTTCTTTAGTGATGCATGAATGACAGATCTAAAAAGAGAACACATACAAAGTATAATATCACTGAACATAACGTTCATTCTGATCTTAACTTTAATGCACTGGTTTGAAGTTATAATTTATGTTGCATTGTACAGTTAGTTGTAATGTCGTTAAAATACAGAGGTTTACGTGTTATGGCGTAATGAATGAGATGGCGTGCTTCTGGTTCTGGCTTTTTATTGAGATTGGTAATTACCATTCTAAATACAAATTTAAAACCGATGTTTAAACCTCATTTGAAGTATGAAATGTAGATAAGGTCAATACCTTTGTATTTACTAAAACTACAATTCAATTAAAAAACGCTAATAAACTTATGTTCATGTGGAAAGGTTTGATCATCTATTTAAAAAAAATTATATTTCTCAAGATGTTAAATGTGTCATATATATAATATATATATATTATAATAAGTGAATGCTTTCAAGCTTAGAACACATTTAAATTTTAAAATGTATAAAAGAATAAAACGTCCATACTAGGAACGCCCCCAAGGGTTGGGCCCTAAAGCGCCACACATCAGTTCATATAGTGCAGTGGTAGTGCGCGGTGGTATGTTATGCGGAACCAACAGTGCTATGGATCGCGCGTACATGTCGCTGCGCGCGCGCAAGCCGGGTAAATCCAGCGTGGGGGGCTTAACCGATCTTGTGTTTAAGGTTAGTGCATAATTATTAGCGATAATCGTTTATGTATATTAACTAATCAATTTTAAATGTATTATATAAAGGATTAAATGGATCTGTATAATGCAATGGTAGTTACACTGAGTTGGGTATTGTTTAAAACTGTCTTTCCTGTTAGAACGTTCACAACTGAACAAATTTTTGCTTTATTGACAAGAATTGTTTTGCAATTATGAAGTATAATAATAACGTTATAAATTTATTCAATTTGACACCTTATTTTAATACTCATAGTATCCTTATTTGGTTGTATATATTTTAATGTGACTAATGCTATGTCATCAATTCACCGCAACGTTTCTGAGTTATTCTAAACTAAACCAGACATTGCCTCATTTGTTCCTAATCTATAGTTATTGAATATGTAATTGAAATTATGCTAAAGTGAAACTAAAGTCTATACAAACCTACCTACCTACCTACTTTTATACATATAAAAGTAGGTAAGTCTTAGTTTAATATTTTATATACTTGTCTGTGTATAATGTTATATAATTATTGCATAATTTAATAAGGTTAATAAGGTATGTATGAATTATTTTTTGTTCTGATACCTGTCATTATAAGAAATATGTAGGGGGATGTTTTAGGTTATCTGTTTTAGTGTTAACTAAATTTATATTGTTCTTATAATTTGAGGAGTTTTAGTTGTTTCAAATTTTAAATTGATAGTGGGGTTTAATAAGAGTTTTTGAAATTACAATAAAAAATTGTTAGCTTTAAAAAAATATAATTTAATTATTGGACTTTACGTATACCCTGTTTAAAAAAATAACGTATTTTTATTGAATCAGTTTCCACACATCCGTACTGTCCCGACTCCAAAATAGGTTTAGGTTCAAAAATGTGCATATATATCTAGATATATATACATAGTAGACTATTATATGTAATATTAGCGGGTTATTTTTTGTGCTCTGAGCAGTGTCTCAGCAACATTAAGGTAAAGTCTTGTCACGTGCAATTGTTTAACACCTACTTTATTGTATGTATGTTGGTCTCTATCATGATAATGAAAAAAATATGTAAAGTTATTTGTTTAAAATGTCTGTCTGTTAAAGATAGAATGGGTTTTGCGTCAGTCTACATCCTATTGATAATTGATGTTAACGTAAAAAATCAATTTGTAATCCTGATGGCAGTCAAATATTTTTTAACATATGTATTATTTTTCCTCAATAGTTTTATTTAGTGCTATATAATTTGTTATTAAAATTCCCGTGGCTTATATATTATCGTTCATTATCAAGACGAACTATCAATCATAGTTATTATCAACTTAGAATATTTTCAGCGTTAATATATTAACCACATGTACCTTATATAAGGCTGATAAAATCTAGATAACTAATAATATCTTGGTATATCACAATAAATAAATGTCCGTTACTCAGTCAGGTGGGCGACCACCTGCCCCCAAACAGTCACGGCAGGTGCCCACCCCTCGCCAGGATTGAGTTCACTATACTACACCTTTAGCCTGAAACGGTTGTTTAGTTAGTACCAAGTACAACCAGCACCCTATAAAACTAAATCTAGTTTCGGTTCACAACGTATGCCTGGTTAGTTCCAAGTATATCAAGCGCCATGTAGAACTAAACCTAGTTTAGGTTCACAACGTATGCTTGGTTAGTTCCAAGTACATCAAGCGCCATGTAGAACTAAACTTAGTTTAGATTCACAACGTGTGCTTGGTTATTAACAAGTACATCCAGCACCCTATAAAACTAAACCTAGTTTAGGTTCATAGCGTATGCTTTGTTAGTACCTTGTAGATTAAACGTAGGTTAGTTTTATAATGAATGCTTGATTAGTTAGTACCAAGTACATTAAGCTCCTTGTGGGTTAAACTAAATTTAGATTCCTCAGGACCTGAAATTTCAAACCTATATACCTAAATTTGATTCACTTCGAAGTCAAAACACAAATCAGTTAGAAGAATTAAAGTTACACGAATTATTAACTAAAATATTGTATTTCAATTATGTTCATTGTTTCATTTGTACTAATTATGAAAATGTTTCTTTACGGAAAAACCGCAGATTTTGATTGTATATTTAATTGTTTTTAGTCTCAGAATTCTGAATATAACAATGAAGGACTATTGAAATAAGTCTTGTAACCGCAACCAAAATAGCAATATATTTATGAATATTGTTAGGACATTTTTCGTATTAAATTACACGCTTCAAGTCTGAGAATACTTTAACACATTTAATTTTACAAGGAAGAGAAGGAATCTTCTAGATTGGTTGATGCATATTTCATTACTATGCATCGCTGAGCCTCACGATCGAGGAATACAATGCAATTGTTAAATCATTCAACCTAATAAACCTACATGACTTGTATTTGAAAATAGTTCTTCAAATCTAATTATCTAGAGTTCTATGAAGATCAATTATATTATATAAATTATATAAAGAGACCTTTCAAAACAAATACAAACAGAGAGTAGGTACAGAGAATCTTTGTCCGGAATTACTTCCTTTGAAAACAATAAATCATGGGTTAAGATTTGAAAAGCTTTAAAACAACAAAAGCACATTGTTTCGTGATACAAGATGGCGATACGAGTCTAATGCGTGGTGAATTGATAATAGACAACCATAGATAGACGGGAAGCGTTCGGAAATAATAAAAATGTTGTATGAAAGAATTTCCGTTGTATTTTTAAAAGATATCTAGTTTATATATTCAAATTGGATAACAAGAAACTATTTGTAGAAGTGGTATGAATACAAAAATATATGAATAAAATAATACAATACATAAAGATATTTCTAAGGATTTTGATGATTAGATTTACGATGTTTTAGTTATTCTGTTATACAGTATTGATAATATTATTGAAGAATTTCTGAAAGGAAAAGGGTTATTAAAATAAAACGCATATGAATTATTAATTATTATTGAGTATCTATTCAATATCAACATATGACGTAGAACTTAGTTTACGAAGATATAATAATGGCCGTCACACCTGTGTAAAACTAATTAATTATATAGTTTTTATTGTACACGGTGTAGGAAAACAATTAAAAGTTAATAAAGAATCGTGTTATATACACTGCCAACTGAAAAAAAATACATGTGACACAATTTTTAATGTCCTTATAATTAAAATATCAGACGCATAATTCAATTAAAGCCAGTACTAGATATGTCTCGTCTAGATAAGAGAAATGTCCCATATGGGAGATGAAATGATAAACTCGAAATGGACACCGGATGAAGAAAGCTTTCACACGGAGATCATGTTATTTAAGTCTGATCATTTTATTATGCACTGATAGTAATAAATTTGAAGATAAAAAATGCTTTGCAAAGAATATACTATCAATAAAGAATTTGAGATTGTCTACGGTAACGGAATTCGCGAATCGTATGATTATAAATGATAATGATTAACACTAGAGGAATAACAAAAGTGTTGTCTGTCCTTTCAATAATAGGTACTTGTAATTCAAATTCCGTATCTTGGTGCTTGACAACAAAGTTAAATAATCCTTAATAGATTTTTTGTACTGTAAATATTTTTTATTTTGATTGTTTTAAAAATAAGAAGTCAATAATTAGTTTCTTCACCTAGTTCATCTCCATCTTGTATGGTATTAATATCTCCCCTATGGTTTGTATTTATTTATATTCAAGACGCTTTCCTGCTATTTTAGTCTGGTCTATTTATAATAGTAGATACTTTTGAGGTAAAAAATATAATGGTTTAAAAAGGTGGAAGAAAATTATAAAATTTTAAATGTGTTTATATTTTCTGATCTAACAATACTCCATATAAATAAACTGTTTTACTATGAGTGTCTAAACAATGATAAAAAGTATGTTCTGTATATTTTTGACGTCATAAATACTATCGAAGTAATAAAGCAGTAGACATTATCTCAAAGCAATACCTAAGTATTGCGATATCGTATAGTGCATAAGTAAATATGAAGTAATCGCAGTAATGTTGGAGCTAATGTCTTTCACGTGAAATCCATTTCCTTACAATCATGTTTCAGTATCAAGCAAATAGGAAGGTTTAATGTATGTTTATTTTTCTTATTAATCCGTAAATCTGTTTGATATTATCTTCCGTATTTCTTGGACTATTCCAGTGAATGTTTGAAATATTTCAGTGTTATTTCCTTTTGGCTGATGGAACAATGGAGTGTTCTAATTTAGATGTTTCTTAATTCTTTCATTGGTCATTGTTTTTAAGGCTTGTCTTATCACACAAATAAGTTTAAAATGTCGATTACCTCGGAAAGAATGATAACTGTTATCAATGCAACGACCCTGAGACAATGATATTTTTATGTACCACTGTGTTTCTGTACAATTGAATATAATAACTAAAAATAGTCTTCTATTCCACAAATAGAAATAATGTATTAGATAATATTATTATGATATAGCTGACTCAAGTAATGCAATATTTATAAATTTCTTTGGAAATCCTAAATGTAAATAAATACATGTATGTAGTTGCAATTTATTCATCGATGTAAAACAAAATCTGCATAACCACTATCCTAATTTTAAAATTCAATAAGTCAGTGATTAATTCAGGTTACATTGTATTATGATTAAGTGGACCTTATTGAAACAGATGCCATTGAGTTTACAGAAATGTATGGGTGTGACGTCACTGGAGACAATGGCTCGTTGAAAATGGATTTGGCATTAGCCTTTGACTAAACTCCACATGGTCACGTAGGCCAATGTTGAAGGAACTAGGAATATTTGATTTAAGTAATAATAATACTTTTATTACATGTGGAGTACATTACAGTAAAAAAATATATATATTATAATAAATCGAAAGTGATTTATAAAAGTACAATAGGGCGGCCCTATCGCTAACGATTTCTTCCAGACAACCCTATTCGAGTAAAATAATAAGAAATCGTGAAATTATGGGGATGCAATGGTGCAAAGTGCCTATAAGTGCCTATCTAAACAAAAGTGACATATGAAACTTAAATGAACAGTTAAGTTTCAGATGTTGGTTTAAAAATATTTGATAATAATGTAATTCACTTTGGATCAAAATAAAATTTTGATAACATTGTTATGGAAACTGATCTTATTACACAGTTTTTATTATTTTATCTTATATCAGCGTAGATGATAGTAGATTAAATTCTCTGTGGGCGTAAGAATTTGTATACGTAACACAAGTGTAATAAAAAATATAGGTAAATACGTAAAATAAAAAAGATTCCCCGATTAGAAGGTGCCAAAACATTAATCTGTAATACAGAAATAGGTTTCCTAACTAGAACAAATACCGAGGAACGCAATGGATGGCGTCACGTTAAATATATACCATAACCCAAATTGTATTGAGACGTCTTGTGATATGAAGGTCATCTTTGATAAATACAATTCCATTTTTGAGATTGCACTGCGGCATGCACACACACATATATATACACACACACCTACACACACATATATATACACACACAATTGTCAACGGATCTAACTCGCTTATAAAAATAGTTTTATTTAAATGACTTCTCGTGAAAATTTAAAAAACACTTTACTCGATATGTAGAAAGAAAATTTAAATACCAAAATTTTCACTACAAAAAAAATTATTGTTTAGTAAATTTGAACTTACCTAAAATGCATTTCATGATTACTTTTATGTTTTCATATTCAACCTACAAAGGATTTTAATGGCCTGTTTATAATAGTGGACAAACCCTGAGTCCCAAGCCATAAATGTGCTAAATGTACTCATCTAACCGCCTCGTGACTGAACCTCGTGCTAATATGATTTACACTATCGTTCTAACTATGTATACCTTAGTATCAGAAATCGGGATGCGTACAAAATTTTCCGATTATCGCCGAAATATCTGATATTTGTTGCGGTAGTTTTCGGAAATTAAAGTTTTGAGAAACTTGACTTCATGTAGTATTACTTTTTGTATTTGATTTCATTTGCATTTTTAGTTTTTAAATAAGAATAAAACAGTAATAATGGTTCTTATAATTCATTTAAAAGAGTACTAAAAATGTTAATATAAGATTAATGTGAACTTGTGAATGGAATGATTAATATTTGCTCATGGTAATGTTATATTTTCAATGTTCTGTTGCAAGCCATGCTTTGACGACGTCTTTTTTCTCAACAGATTTTCATTAAAGATCGGTCGTTGCTCTTAATACAAAAAATATGATATATAGCTTTTGTTACTTTTTAACAGTTTCATCTTTTGAAGAGACAGTTTCAATAATGTCCTGAGATAATTATCTATTGTTGTATCTTTCTTTACATTTTCTTTCTTCCAGTACAATATAATTTTCCTCGTTTAACTATAGATCTATTTTATTTGTTTTAATTATATCTAACTCATGTTTCCGTTGCAGTTAGCTTGCTCTTAGATTGTTGATTATTTCTATTAACATATTGATATTATATACCTGCATGTATTTAAATATTAACTTCAGTTTACTTAAAGCTTTCGAACACTGTCTGTTTATCTGAGGATTACTTCGACACTTAGTTTGTTATAATTTATAATAAATTAAGTTTAGCCTCTGATATTTGTAACTGACAATTCACTAAAGGGTCACTGCAAAGACTGAAATCATAAAGACTTCTAAATCCGTTAAATACTTTAAAACTATAATGTGTGTTTCCAATATAACTCCATAGTAAAATCTATGTTTAGTTATTTATTGAAAGTGCGTCATTGCCTTCAATAGTTCCATATTTGTGAATGTCGTCACTAACTATATTTGGTTATCCTAGATTTTAATCATTGCATTGTCCCAAGTTTTTGTTTTGCGAAGGGCTAGAACAAAGAATGTGAATTTTCCAGATTTTTTTAAAATTTACATCATTTAAAATATATCGAATACATAACAGTAAATGAATTCTCATACAATAAAATAACTATTTTAACAAATGGAAAACCATATATTAAAAAATCAGTAGGTTGGTGGTTAAATGTTTATATCAGTATTTTCACGGCGTCGGCACCGGCAGTCTGCAATCAGTTCGCGTCGGTAACAGACGTTTCACGCCTAAATAAGATATCCCGTTTCGTAAATTGCTAACATTCAGTCGTTAGGTTTTTATTAATTGTAGGCTATTGACCCCTAGAATAGTATTGAGTGATGTGATTTTTTTACTGAATTAAACTTTTGTATGGATTCGAGTTCTGTGTTAATTACGGCCGTTAAAATGGCTCGCCTAGCAACAAGTGCTGTTCAGCTGTGTCAGCGGCTTCAGGAACTGTATCCTCAAAAGTTACAGTTTCCTATCAAACAGGTATATTATGATTGTAATATCGTTACTACTTGTATTAGTGCATAAGTTTTTTAGACAAAATTCGTAATTGAAAGTAGTTTTTCTTTTAAAACGAGTTTTTATTTTCAACCGGTCTGGAAATTTAATTGACGACCGTAACTTGGTATGAAAAATTAACTCATGTAATTTGTTTTCTTAAGACAAAGTTTTACAATAATTACTGATAATAATAGTAAAGTAAAAATGTAAGTAATATTAAAGGTATTTGTTCGCTTGTATAAGGTTATTATACAAGATATTAAATTGACACTAACAGAGATATTTGAATATAGATTCTCTTTATTAATCTATCAATTATTTATTATGTCAATTATGTTTTTTAATAATAATGCTACTAGTATAGTAATGTGTCTAATTACTGTTGAGTTATGTTTTAATTCAGTGTCTATAATTTTAATGGTAATTCAAATATATTTGTATTATCATTCTTCACCGTATGTACATACATAGTAAGATATTATTTTTCTATTCTATCTATTAGTAATTAGCCTATATAAGTTTGATGCTTTTCTAACAAAAACCGTGGAGAATACACCATATTGCTCCGCTTAGAGTTGCTGGTTTACATACTATTGAGTTTCTTCTAAGATTCTTCTTCTTCTATCTTCTTCGGTTTATTTCATGAAAAAAATATGTTTCATTTCACCAGACCCGGACAAATGTATTTTTCAAATCACGATGTTGCAAATTATAAGATGCCTTATAAAATGTTAAATTATTTAATTAGCTACAAATATTTCTAAAAATAGAAATATGTATTATGTAATATTTTATTATAATACTAATTTAAAAGTTACATAATATAATTATAACTTTAAAGTTACGTCAGTTATAAGTTTTTGCGCTGTTTTTAAAATCATCAAATAAATCTTAAATTCTTATTATATTTTTGTATCTTTATTTCTATTTTTTACAAATGACGTATTAATGAATGTTAAACGTTTTATAATTTATTTAATACTTTATCTTGGTTTAATTATTAAGATAATTTAGAACAAATTAGTGGTAACTACGTCCATCCGTCCGTCCGTGTGGACCACGAAAGGCGTCTATTCTACTAATGTACTATGTATCAACATTTTAAGACTTATTTTCAAGTAGGTGCGGTTGTTAGATTATTTTAAAAAAGTTGTTAAATCAGTTTTCTCTCGTTATAATAATGGAATAGTTAAATCAAATTGCTTTTAATCAAATAGGCCTATACTGCACTGGCAAGAAACTCCATGAATACTCTTAACTTATTTATATATATGCATATGTATTTTATAGTATTGTCTATTGAGTCTCGTACATTAATATATGAGAACAAATAAAAATCCGAGTAAAGCGTAGTACTAAAAGAAGACTAGAGTACCAAGCCACTAGACCTATCATGATCTGATAACAAATCGCATTATTTTACTTAATGAAATTATCTATTCAAATAAAACAAAGGAATGTTTTTTTTACAATCCTAATGTAGACATTTTCTTATCCAAATATTATTAATCCGATCTAATTTCGAGACATGGAAGTTTTCATAAGATAACTTTGGTATTTTATCAATTATATTATTAAATAAATAGCTTAGAGTAATAAAACTATAGATACATCGTATCTATTCCACGTGTCTATAAGCTGATACTTTGATAAGTATTGTATGCAATTGTGCACCTTGTCTTATATTATTTAGGTATTTTATTATTGAGCACAGCAAGGAGCGAAGCAAACGCAGTTGGCTTCATTGCGTTCACCCTGATGCTTCTCCTGAACTACTGAACCGATTATCATCGATTATTTAGCAACGTCGTCGATGGCTTAGCAACAAAAAATTAGTTATCGGTCATATACTTGAAGAATAATTAAAAAACTAAACGCAAAATGTACGAATAAAATTATTGAATCTGTGCTCAACTAACAGTCAGGCTGTCTAGTATTTAATCTTATATTTATTACAAATTGTAAATTTTAAACACATGGTAAAAGATTCGATTTTCTTTTTAATAGTTCAGCGTCCGAACAGTTATTTTATTGTATTATTTTGGCACTAGCGTTGCTTTTGTAATGGCTCTGAAACCAATAACATTTTATTTGTTTGTTTGTTTGAATGTTTTACATTCAATGTTTTTATAACTATTTTGTGTATGGCAAGGTGTAAATTGCAATATAATCGCAGGGATAATTGTAACATAATTGTGTTCGCTTTTGATTTTGAGTTTTTTTTTTAGATAACAAATTACAGATTTGCGCTTGTAACAATAACTGCAGGTTTAGCTTCGTTTTGTATTCTGTAATTACAGATTTGCGTTTTCAAAATCTTTTTTCGGTGGTAACAATCGTATATTTGTAATTAAGTGGAGCGATTCTAAGAACATAGATACATATACATATATTGACAGTAAAGACTAATTACTAATTTTTATTCTACTAATTATCAAATTTAATAAATATATATTATATGTTAATTTTTTTATGCACATGATACTCCTCATTTCAAAATTAATTAATATTTCTGAATAAAGTTTCTGAAATAGAACAAAGTGGGTGGACATTTAATAAAATTACATAAAATAAATATTACAAGAATTCACAAAAAATATACAACCAACGCGAACAAATTATAATTAATTATGTCAAGTGGTTTTATGGACATACTTGTAATTAAAACTAATTAACAGTCAGTTCGTACGTCAGAATCCATTTTTGGTCTACATAGTTTTTGGTCTGAGAATGTAATGGTTTGTTTAAACGTCATAATTTTAATTGTCTTTGTATTTATAAAATTGTTTGTAAGACGCTGGAGTCTTTTATGTTGGTAAATTCTTAATGATAATTTTATATAAACACATTTACCAATAGGTAGGTACATTCTTGCGAAGAGACAATGAACGATCTATGTCAATGATAATTACGATAAGATTATTGAATTATTTGAAATATTAGTAATTAATTAATAAAACATTTATTTATTTCCTGTCATAATATAAAACAGTATGTTAATATGAAAATCATTTGTAATTCCATGATACGTATATTATATTGGAATAAGTTATTATTATTTAATAATTGCAATAATATTTACATTCAAATAATTATAAAGCCAGAATAATATATTTACACATAAAATAACGAAATACTATATATGTATATACAAAATCAATTCAAAGCATGACGTAAAATATAACACACAATAGATTATTAAAATACTAAATCAGTCCAAATTATAGTGATAAGAACAGATATAACTTCAATCGGCGCCCGCGCATCACTGTCATAATTGGTTCCTAGTATTCGCTGATATAATAAGATAAGTTTTAAGATGATTTTTGTGAACTTAAAATCTCGTAAACATTTAATATAATTCTGTGCAGTTCAGTTCTATATTTTTTTGATAGTGATGTCTTTGTGTAATTTTTTAATAGGTAATATTCTATGTTTGATTATTTATTTATATATTAAAATATTTGTCTATTATGTTGCTAAAGAAGTGATTTGAATAGAATTTTACACACAGACCGAACATTACCTGAAAAGAAATGCTTTTAGAAATTTCACCATCAATCACCAGAGACTGTGTGCTGAGGCTATTCAACTTATTAGTTTATTACGCGAGCGAAATCACGAACAAATAGTAGTGTTAAATATAACACAAAATAAATGCTTATAACATTCTTCTGTTTATAACATTGTTTTATAACATAGCGGTACACACATCTGTATATTATACACTGTTTCTTGTTTAACGGACCTGGTTTTTCTCGTTGCCTTGATTCATGATATATGATTCTTACATCGTTATTTCTCAAGAAGTTTATATATAAGTTTTCATAGTAATACAGCAGTAGTCATCAAGGTTGTTAATATTAAAAATTCAAAGAACTACACGTTTTTAACTAAAATAATAGATATTGTAGAATTGTGTAATTCTATTTGAAAGATTGTATTGTTGTAAAAGACGTAGGTAGTTAAAATAATTTAATTATCGAACTTACTTAAATAAATTAATTATCGACTACCCTGTAACCTACTTATGAATCTAACCAATTTATAGATGTTTTTAATTCTCTAACCGCCCCATTGCATTGGTCAAGTAGTTAGCGCAAAAGCCTAACGTATAGGGGCGCAATCGTGCTCGGGTTTGATTCCCGACAGGGACAGGCATGTATGTGTCGAGCATAGATTTGTATTTCTGAGTTTGGATGTTTATTCAATTTATTTCTAGTATTTACAATGTGTATTTCTATGTATTAATATCGTTGTCTAACATTGTTAACACACGCAAATAATTTGCTTAGTTAAGGGTTAGATCAATTTGTGTAATTTGTCCTGATATTATTATTATTATGTTATTATGGCTGTGTTAACTTATTATTCAGAATTCGAACCCACAACCTTTAGAAAACTGTCGCCACTCTACCAATTGAGCAACCGTATCGCCACCATGCGATCAATTTAGCATTCTATAAATTATCCTAACAAATGTTTCTTAGTTTTTAATACACATTAATATCCATAATTCGATGATTTCAAAACCATATAAAAATAACTATAAAAATAATATGTTACTTTTATTTATGAATCAATAAAAAAAAACTTATTTTCTTGTGATTTAAACTCAAGTAGCAGTAGTTATAATAAAAGAATATTACGTAGTTTATTTATTAGTAATAATTCTTAAATTATATAATATATCAGTGTTATGTCTGCGGGCATCGAAACAAGTTACTAGATAACAATATTGTCTTGTATGCCGTCTACTATCTGATGATGTAATTTCATGTGTCCATTCGATATAATTTCATGTGTTCATAACGGATTCGTGCGAGACTTTAGAGCGTAATTCGCTCTAAAGTCTCGAATTGGATTTTATTTGGTGAATTTTGAAACAGAATATTTTTGCCATTTTTCGTTCGTATAGCATGGGCTGTAGGTTGACCTCTAGGTTTTGGTTTTACTAAGATTTCAAACAAACTTATAATTCCTTATAAATGATTCATGTTTTCAATTGTATGTTTAATTATTTTAAAATAACTGTTTTCAAACATAAAAAATCTTTATTGGGCGTAACAATGGATTACAAAAGTTTAGAGTTAATTAAATTTCTACTTGTTACAGTCCGGAAGTGCGCTACGATGCGTTTGACTATTCAAACTAAGTAACAAGTAACAACTACCTTTATACTGTACTTACGTATATACATACCTTCAATATTTATAGAAAAAATTCTATTAGTACATACCTTCCATAGCTTAAAAAATGACTATTACATTTTGTAGATGTCTAAAAAATAATCAACACAGCAGGACTGGATTAATTGTTTTTATTAATAATACATACATATTAAAAAAAAACGTAAAATATCTAAAACAACTTGACGATTTCAAGTATTAATTCTGTTAATTGTTTTAAAAACTCGTCTCCATACAACTGAATGTGATGACAGATACTCTACACGCTTTGGTATTTGCGATTGTTTTTGTGATACACGGAAGAGCCTTGGGTCCATGTGGTCTTCTTTAAAATTTACAATTGAAAACATTCATGAAATTTTGTAATGTGATTATTTCTATGATATAGTTTATACTTACTCAAAAACAATTTTGATACTTTTTGTTTCTTAAACTAAAGCAAGTTTGGTGGATGTTATAGTAAACTTTGTGGATAGATAATTTCGCTAGAAATTTTAAAATCCAGTTACCACTAAGGAGTAATTAGTGATAAATATATATTTTTTAAATTAATATTGGGGTAGCAGCCATCAGATAATATTTAGAACACATTTATTCGTGTCTGAGCAATGACCTCAAGTGGTATTTAATCACGCAGGTCACGCCATTTATTGTGTATTGTTATTCACAAACAGACATATACACTCTAAACCCTAGATATATTGGACACTGTCTATGACATTGACTGACCGTATATTAAACTATGATCAGCGGAAAAAACTGCGAAAAATTATGTAATTATCGGTATGCGAATAAAATACTTATGGTCATTGAAATAAAGCTGTAATTAATGTATATTAAATTGATATTGTTGTACATTATTTGAACAACTGTCTTCTATGCGACAGCGAGGCGGCGCGTGCGCAGTGTCAGCTTAATCCCATGTTACAGAGATGTAAATATGTCGCTGAGATGTCTCGATTACTTTACTTGTTTTGTGATTGGGTTTTTCCTCTTGAAAAAAGTTTTATTTGTGATTTTTTTTATTTGGTTTGATATGGATGGTTCTTAAATATTTATATTTTTTTTTTTTAATTTTGCGAATTATAAAGATATTTTTTTATGTTGTTAATTTTTTAACATTGTCTGTCTGTTGATAGAATTATATAATTTATAGACATTAAAAAGCAATCGTAATTAACTCGTTAACTTTCGTTTTATAATATTTTTTATGATCTGACTTTTAAACCACACCTATCGCATCACTATCATAGAAGCTATTGAATTATGAACTCTAAGTCATATGTTTAAGATTTAAAATGGTATTGCATATTATGATTGTTTAATTAAATGTGGGAACATTACGTGGTCCGTGACGGTGTGTCGTTGTTTTAACAGTTGGTATTTGGTCGTAGGCTTCGTTGGGTGAATCTATCACTAAATTTTAGCTACACAAATATGCACCATGTGCCATGGTAATAAGATACATGGTAGATATAAATTTTGCTAGTGAAATATATGTTCTAATCCTTTGTAATAAGACTGTGTTATTGTAAAAGTGCTTAGTGAAAGTGCAAATTCATTGGAAAGCTTTCGTTTTGAGGTGATTCTTGTGTTGTAGTTCATAAGGTTCATTTTGCAAAAGAAATAAACGTGATAGTGTTGTTAAATGAACAGTCTACTGGTATGCTCTTTTTTAATATATTTTTTTAACTTTTATAATTAAATTAATTCTTTCCTGTTTATAATATATTATTCATTATAAGATTTGTATTCTTATAAAATTATAAAATACTGCGACTTTATTATAAAGATTAATTTTAATAGTTATATTAAGTAACATGAAGGTTTGAATCATTTATGTGTTTGGTTGATTCATAGGAAAGCGATTCAAGGTTTTGACAATTATATTCATATAAAAGTAGTTAAATCTAAAGTGTAAACTAAATCAAAAGGTAAACTAAAGTAGGTATAATAAGCTAAGTTAAATCTAAAGGGTTTACTAATTAATATCAAATACTATTAATAATCCAATCCAAATTAACTTTCTTGTTTGGTCAGTAGCCTTACAGTAATTATATAAAATAAAATATCATAGGAAGTTCTATCTATTTCAAAAGGTAACGAATTTAAACCACTTCCTAATAAATCGGATACTTCTTAAGTTCTACGTGTTATTTTAAAAGAAATGGTACATACTTAAACACCGAGAATAAGTATATAATAGATAATATTAATTAACTAATAAAGTATAATAAATGTAATTTATTTTATGTTACACTTTCCTTTCACATTTGATTTTTATAGCGCTTCGTTGAATAACTTATAATATTTACATGTTTATTTAACTATTTTGGAACATTAGCTACCTATAAATTATTTTACACGACGGCCTGTTTGATTGCATTAAAGTCCTGGCCACAATTCAGACACGGGTACAGGATATAATCGAGGCAGCAGTAAAATTAAAACAAAAAAACATATAGACAAACTATAAATGACTTAGATGTACGTATATATAGAAAAATAACCGTTACTAGGTATATACATTGGACGCGAATTAAGATATTTTGGTGATGATCAAAAATTAGTCCAAATCTAATGCTCCTTGACTCAGGGAAGGAGGAGGAATTACAACCACGACCTCCTCTTGGTATCCAAGATGGTACTGGCTGACGTCATGAACGCAAGGAATTTACCGTCATACCAAAGAGCTATGCAGTGCTTACAGTTATCAGTTTATCTTTCTTATCATACTCCTACATACATACATCCTAGTTCAGGATACCAAATACTAAATTCTAAGTGGCTTGGCCTAACTAATTTTATATTTTTCGTTTTTACGCCTAGTTACAACGTCACCTTGCCCTGATAAGATAATTCATCTCATTTCTTTTAATAAAACAATGATTCATCGCATTTATCTCAATATATTTTTTTATTAATTTATAATCTTACAAGAAATGTCAAAGTTAGCGGGTCTAATGGTAATTTGTCAGTTATATAATAAGTCAAATATGTCAAAAAAAAGTTTAGACCACAAAAAATTATATTCCTATTTTTCTTTGTATTCTTAGTAATATTTTGATACAGGTATATATTTAATTAAAAGCTTGTTTTCGTTGGTGCTTCAAAATCAATTAAGCCTTATCATTATTGTTGTACGTAGGTTGTATGTGTATTAGCGGCATATTTCACGCGCCTGAAACATGCTTATCTGATAACAGTAATCGACGCCCACTCAGCTCTCCTACCTGCAGTTGGTACCGAAAGCCTTACGCGTATGATCGTGATAAAAGTGGAATAAAAAATAATTATCCAAGAGAAAGAGATAACGTATAGAGAGAGATAGACATACGGTTTTAAAAGTTTTTATGTAAGAGATGATACAATAGTGTTTTCAGAGTTATTCATTAATATATAAATAAAATAAACTTAGATTGCTTTAAAGTTATTACTCATAAAGATAAACTTTATTTTTATAAAATCGATAGTATCACTATTAAGTTAAAAATAGAATACCAAAGATAAATCAGTTTCTATCTCAGATAAAGATATTGTTGTCAAGCTACTGTCAAAATGCCCACTCTTATAATAGAGAAGCTATTGATGAGACTACAGCGTCTTGTGAGTATATAATATATATATACATATATATGTGTGGATGTAGTGTTTGTTATTTTGTTAATCTTATAGTAGGTTTTTTAAATAATCGTTGTGTAACACCTTGTATCTTAATCTTTATTACTACAGTAAAATGTCTTAAAAAATATAAAATATAATTAATATTGTACATAATAATTGTAAAAATTTATGATAATAGGATGGGATCATATAAATCCATATTTTGTATTTACTTCGCGTTAACTGTATAGTGTATATATACTATACACATATATATACACACAGTGATCTATCAACATACCGGCTAAACTCTAATCCGCTATTTAGAACTTTATCTTTTGGATGCTTATATTATTTTATGACGTAGCTAACAAAGAGGAGAGATTTTGAATTTTCACCCTTTGATAGGTTATTTATATTAAATTTCTGTCGAAAAGTAATTGCTAATATTAATTTTGGTTATAAATACATAATTTATTGATAAATATATTCCAGTCATCAATACTACCAATATAAGCATGATTGTAAAATATAGCTTTGCCAAAATAAATATATTTTGACCTCGACTGACTGGATCTGAAGTCACATAAATATTATATACTAGCTGACCGGGCGAACTTCGTACCGCCTTAGCGTTGCAATGATGCACTACTTTATTTTGTACAGCTGACCTATCTTAGGTATGAGTACCTATTCAATTTGAACTGAATCCTCCATATAAAAATGAATCCATAATTCCCTGGTCTCGCTATTCCTGAAAATGACTTTACTAATTTTTAATTAAATAAAAAACATAATAGTGTTTATTTCTTAGGATTCAATAATTTCACTAATATTTTTACAAATCGCTATTGAACAACTTTGCATTTTTATTTAAACACTAAGCTCAATACGATGCCCTTTCATCAATATAATCTATGGCTGTGAATGACATTGACATTTGTTACTCGCGTTTTTTAAAATATGCAAAATTAAATGTACATTTTTCAATATTTCTGAGAGATTTTCTTAATATTTTTTTCCGTAAGAACCTTCTCCTAATAATAACAAATACAACAAAAAAAGAATTAGTGAAATCGGTCCAGCCATTCACGGGTGATGCCGTGACCAAGGAAAACGGGCTTCATTTTTATATATATAGATTTTTGCGACGTACCATCCAGATTCATCCAGCATCTAGATTTACCAATAATTTAGCCTATTTTACTAACAATTGTCTGTCTCTAGGTACATTTAACACTAGCTCTCGAAATAAGTGCGGCGATAAAGGTACAAAGTCAAATATGCAGGAAATATTTTGTTTTTAAGTACCTCTTCATTGTTAATTGTATTTTTTAAGGGTAATTGTAATAATCATATTAATTTAATATTACTATTTTACATTTCGTTTGATAAAACTTTAACCTCGTGTATAATACCTAGGTATTAAGTTTCGGTTCTCATCTCGTTACCCAAATATTATAATAACCAAAAAATTTCAACTGAAGATATGATAGAGTCATAATATGTAAATACTTTAAATACTAAGTAAAAATATATTACGAACCACTCAGTGACAATGTTTATATTAATAGAACGTAGTCTGTCCGTACATCCTGAATTATGAATCAGGTTGACCTATAATAATTGTTTCATGGGCAGTTTGGCGAACAATGTTCTTAGCGCCCATACCAGTTGAATTGTCCTGGTCGCCTGCCAGAATTCACGAACATGTCATATGTTAGTGGTACAAGTTAGAAGCGGAAGCGGTTTGGTCAAGGATATTAATAAATAATAAAAATTAAAGTTAAATTATTACAGCGGACTTCAATGTTTGAAAATATCCTTAAACATGTATAGCCATGTTAAGTTTATTTAAATTTAAAATAAATATAGAATGAAAATTAAACCGCTACGGGCAGGGTAGGTCGCGGGCTCGAACCCCTGCCTGTATCAGTTTATTTGTCATTGTATATTTATTTAGACTTCAATGTGTACATTTCTGAAAAATGTGTAAATTAATTTGACATTGGCATATCAATAACCATTGATTACGTTTGATGGCAATTGCATTCACGTTATTCCGACGGTCGGACCCCGACCTTCTTGATTCATTAGTGATTATTATTATGTCGGCCTACTTTATATCTTTGATCTTGGCCTTCCCATTTATTTATACAGATGCGTTCGTAAAAACAAGGATATTTATCAAATAATTTAGAATTAACGGATGGGTATAAATATAATTATAAACATACTAAATGTTTATTAAAAATTATTTCTTATTTTTATATTATTAATAGTCTATCTATCATGGAAGTGAAGATAAAATATAAATTAGTTTTATAATTTTTCCGCTACCTCTCTGTCCTTGGACCGCGTCCCAGCGGAAACGGGGGCTGTTTATTCGCTGATTGTCATTATAATTTTCGTATTATGTTTGCTGACTGTTTTCGCAGTTTGATTTGCGACGCTACAAAGATACGTTGCTCTGATTTTTAAAACTAAACCATGTCTTTTAGCATATATCTATAATTTATCTCGTCATTTCGTGTGCGGTTACATTTATTACAGTAATATTATATATTTTGTCTTTTCTGTTATCACTATCGAGTGTGTGTGTTATCAATGAAAATAATACTTATAATTATTATTTTGCTACTCGGTAACAATTTAAAAATAGTTGTTATATATTTCAATTTAATAGTGCAATTGAAGTGATATATATCGGCATTAAGATTGTGTGGATCTTTTTTACAACTTACATAAAAGTGCAATGAAATAAAAATGGTCATATGGTACATTGACGATACTGAGGTATTAATAGTTATTTCTTTTTTACACGTTATTTAATTAATAGGTACCTATACGCTTTTCAATGCTGTAATAAATGTCTCTATAAAGATATTTGTCATGCAATTAGAATATTTAAATATTATCTCTAATTTACCAAGAATATTTAAGTATTATCTTAATTTTACTAATACTTAATATTATATTCAAATATTAATTTAAGGTCGTTCGTGTTATTTGTATTATTGTTTTTTTCAATTAGATGTATTTTTTTTCCTTTATTTGTGAGTCTAAATAATCATATGTTATTAAACTTAATGTAATTTTTATGTCGCTATATATATAATTGTAATTCGTTAAATACTTTGTTGTGTATAAACTCAGATTTGCGATTATTTGGTATTTACCCGTTAAATAAGAATTTAACGGGTAAATATCAACGGTGTTAAATCATAATAAACAGTGTTATATATAGAGAGCGTCCATTGTTATTATTTAAAAAACATAATATAATAAAGTTGAGTATTTTTACAAAGTTTGTATGTATCCTTTTGTGGTTCTCACGCTTACACATGGGTGTATGTATGTGTTGGAATGTTCTCGGAAGGGCTTGCCGGGAACTGATTTTCATCTTTTTGCTTATAAAAATATTAATTATGATAATGAGATTGTGAATTTATTTGCAAGTTAGAACTCAAAAAGACTGATAAATATTTTTAAATAATTTTAAAAAATTTCTAAATGAATTAACTCTGTTCTTCTGTAATTAATTCTAAATTTAAATACATTCTTAATGAAATAACTTATGTAATAAATTCTAAATTTAAAAACATTCCAAATGAAATAACTTCTGTAATAAATTCTAAATTTAAAAACATTCTTAATGTAATAACTTCTGTAATTAA
Source organism: Napeogenes inachia (assembly GCA_959347355.1). Classification (NCBI taxonomy): domain Eukaryota; kingdom Metazoa; phylum Arthropoda; class Insecta; order Lepidoptera; family Nymphalidae; genus Napeogenes; species Napeogenes inachia. Next base: position 22,246,074 of record OY365792.1, on the reverse strand, counting down.
TTCTAAATATTCGTTGTTCCAGAGCGAACAGTCGTCTCCATTCCGTCGCTGGACGACCGGCAGCGGCGCCGGCAGTTCGTACAGACATCACGATCATCGTACTGCTTACAACAAGGTAGGCTATAGTCTGAGCAGCTAGTTATTCTTTCACAGCACACACAGATAAGGCTTTCCTATTTATACAATCTTTGTATCGTAAGAAATAACTGAATGTGTAAAATCAGTCCAGCTGTGTTTCATGAAAATGTGTTCTCAGACACAATAGTTCAAATTAATTTTATTTGATCAATCAAAACATAAAAGCATATGTGTATAGTTTTGATTTAATAGGTATTCAATTGTTTGATGTTGAACAAACAAAGTGATATCATAGTGGTCCCATTGAGTAGTTAGGAGAAATGAATTGGTGAGACAATTTCAATGAAAAATCTTTTTATATAAATTAAACATTAAATTCAAATAACAACATTCAAATAAATTAAAATTACATTGTCAACTATGTTATTGCTAGAATTATATTTATAACTATGAATCACCAATGAGCATTTATATAAGCAAGCATCAGATTCAGGGATATTTACTCGTATAGAGTGCGCGTGCGTGTAGGAACGCTAAGCACGTAGAGGCACGGGCTCATTGATGATGGTTCAATCATACTTTTATTTGTACCGGTACATACTTGCAGATAGAAATATGCTTTAACTAGGAACCTTAATATTTAACAATTCAAAAATGTAAGCTAACAACTTTGTCAGCAGCAAATGAGCGAAGGGTCAGCCCCCGCTCAGTCAAACTCCAGCGGCGGCGTGGCGCGCTGGTCGCTGGGGCTGGAGCAGCTGCTGGCAGACCCCGGCGGGGCCGCGGCCTTTGCACATTTCTTGGACAAAGAGTACGCTGCAGAAAACATCCGGTCAGTTAGACCATCACACTTTTAACATGCTCCAAAAATATTCTCATGATCTCCACCTTCGCCTAAACCATCGCAACCCTAACTCATCACATATAATTATTACAGTTTCTGGTGGTCCTGCGAGCAGTACCGTTTGAGCCAGGTGGAGGCCGAGCGCTCGGCCCTGGCGACTCAGATATGGCAGCGCCACCTTGCAGAAGGGGCGTCCGACCCCGTCAATGTGGACGCAGCAGCGTTGCGGGCCGTAGCCCTGCGCTTACATCAGACCCCGCCGCCCACGGACCTGTTCGTGCAGGTGAGACTTCGACAACACTACTCGTGAACACTCTTATGATATCCAATTGTCATTCTCAACTACTACGATCCACATTTTATCCCAGGCCCAGAAGCAGATCTTCAACGTAATGAAGTTCGACAGCTACCCCCGCTTTCTCCGGTCAGGAGTGCACGCGGAGTGCGCACGCGCCGACCTGCGCGGTCTGCCGCCGCCCTACGCACCTGACAACAATAAGGTAACACTAGCATTTACTTTTTAATACGTTGGTTTATTAAATATGATTAAGAGTTGTAATTATCAACTCTGCATGTATTAAGAATTGGTTTATGTAAGCTTAAACTTATCAGTTTGTAAAGCTAGACACACCTACATTGTAATGAATGCTGAAAATTATGTTGAAATACACATATTTGCGATGCGTTTAAGACTTTATCCAGTCATTTAAAAACAGTCAATATTAAACGTTTATTCGTATTAGGATGTAAAGTAATTTAAATTGCTACGATAATATTAATTAAACTTCGATTTCTTAGCAGTTAAAGAAGTCTTCGTCAAACGCTTCAGAGCGTCGAAGGAGCGGTTCGCTGCTGCCCTGGAGGACGCGCGCCGTGGAGAGAGAAAGAGACGACGTGAGTACACGAGAGATAGAAAGAGAGAGAGATTGAATCTGCCCCATATCCTTCTCTGTTGACATATACTTACCATTAAGTACACCGTATAATATAACGATGGAATGTTCGTGCTACGTGTACATGTTACATGTGTGTTCGTGTGTGTTTGTATGTGTGTACACTCTATATTTAGGAAAGAGCAATCTCATGCTAAAATAAAATATAGGGAAAATAAATAATATATTAATAGAGTTGAATAAGAAGCGCTATTGCGAACAACTTGCGATATGAATGGAAAATCTCGATAAGCAATACAAATATTTGCGAAGCACGTGTATCCACTGACATGAAAAAATAATTGTTTAATTATAACTTTTGTTTATTTTAGTACATTTATCGCGTCATCCTATAATATTTGTTTTCGTTTCATTATTTTTGTCTTAATTTCAATAAAATTTCCATTTCTTTATAACTGTGTTTAGTTCTCTTTTAAGATTTTAGAGATAGTAGATATATACATATGTACGAATAAACATCCTCGGGTTTACAATATTTACCAACTTTATCAGAGCCTAAAATAAAGCAAGATCTATTTTAATATCACTGAAGTATTCGCGTAAAGCCCGTGTTTTCGTTTGATGATTTCATTTAAACTGTCGGGTTATTTGAGCAAATAATTTAAACTCGAGGTAATTATGTAGGGATTATGCTATCTATATATAGGTGTTTGAGTTTAGATTTTTATGTCAATTGTAGATTATTAGTCAAATCTTAAGATTACTAGTGCGCAGTAACTATCAAAATAAACGATATAATACACGATTTTTGATATTAATATTTAAATTTTGGCCGTTGCTATATTTATTATTAGAAATCCTCACAGTCGGTAATGAGCCTATAATGTCCGGTGGTCAGGTGGTGAAGGCGAGTCAGTCTGGCGGCCAGTGCCTGCTGTGCCGCGTGGTGTTACCGGACGGCGCCACCTCGGTGGTGGGCGTCGACGATGACGTCACCGTGCAGCGGCTGGTGGACCGTCTGCTGCAGCGACGCAACCTCGACTGCAGCACCTACGACGTCATACTCGTGGAACAGGTTCGTGTGCGCGAGTGTGAATGTGCGTGTATGCGTGTAGACAGGTGTTTTAACCGTCCCTCCCCCAATTCCGCAGCAGGGCGAGGGCGCCGTGATCCCGTGGTGGGAGCCGTCGTCGCGGCTGGGCGGGCGCGTGGCGCGCGTGGAGCGTCGTGCGGTAGTGCGCGTGTTGTTGGGCGCGCGGTGCGTGGCGGTGCGGTGCCGGCCGTCGCGGCGCCTGCGCCACGTGCTGCGGCCCGTGCTGCGGCGCTACTGGCCGTCGCTGGGCGCTCACCGCGTGCTGGCGGGCGGCCCGCGCGGACCCGAGCTGCACCCCGACACCACCGCGCTGGAGCTGGACGGCGCGCGCGTTCTCGTGCTGGAGGCGCCCGGGACCGGCCACGACGAGCGAGACGACGACGACGACGCCCGGGTGAGCGCTCCCTCGAGACTAACTGTTGCAACCCGTAGAGATCGTAGCCTAACAGAGAAGCTTCACGAGAGCGTCGCGACTTCAGTGATTTGACAACAATTTTTTTTTTTTCTGCGACACTTTAAATTGTCTCCGTCGGTATAAAATCAATATTAACCTGTTCTACAGAGCGCGAGTCGAAGTAGCATCGGTTCCTATCAGGCAGTCGAAGATGGGACTACGGACGCTAACGTCGCGGGGGTGCCGGTTGACACGGAACATAAGGAAGTGTCGGGAATTACTGGAAATGCTGGGCTGTCAGAAGATACTGGAAACACGGGTGTGTCAGTGGACGTTGGGAGCGCGGGAGTGTCGGGGGGTGCGGGAGGTGCGGGGGGTGCCGGGGGCGCAGGCGGGCGGGTCCGCGCCGCGCTGCGAGCGGGACCACCCTTACATCATCATCCGCCTGGTTAGTACATGCTTTTCCTGTGTAAGCAAATCATAATTATATTATTATAATTAGATAAGCGTTAATAGTGTCGGTGCTAAAATAAACTTATTACTAAAATGAAAATGGTGCTAAAATAAAAATCTACTTTCACAGATTTCCTCGAAAACCTGCGCGAAACGCAGCGTCAGAGGCTCCCTACGCGTACGCCGCCCCCTCTCCCCCCCAAACCACGAGCACCGACTCTCGTCTGAACACGCACGAGACACGCACATGGACAATAATATTGCGGCCCTGCGGCCAAGGAACGAACGATGAAACGAGGAATCTATATTACTAAATAGAAGAGTTCGCTCTTCAAATAATGAAATAGAGCGCGGATGACGTCACACGTTATGATACTGGGACCACGTGGATAAAAAAAACATTGAATTCTATATCACATCTTATAGCTAATAAGATAATTCACAAAATTATCATTTTGTTTACAATTACATTGTAATTAATTTTACAATAAAACGTGTTGTGATTCCATGTTAAATAATATCATTAATTTAATGAGTATTGTAAATAAATTATATTAGTAGAATATTTTATTATTGTAATATATTGTATATTTAATCTCAAACAAATCTCCATATTAACTGAAATGTTTAGTATTCTACATTGAGTTTAGACGCATTTATTAATTAATGATAACTTTATTTTATAAATATTACATATAAGAGTATAATTTAATGTTCATAGATTTATATAAAATAAGAGATCTTTATAAATCTTCCATTTAATTCTAAAAACTAAATAAAAGTATAAATTAAAGAATTAAATGCAGTTGATATAAAGACAACTGTGTTCATGTTGGGTAGTTTGATAGTGTTGTTATATAATTTGATTAATTTATTGTTATATACAATTCGATAATACTGAGAACAGATTGACTTTATTAAATAAAATACATGTAACAAATGTTGTATTTCATTTAAAACTAACTCATATATATGAATTTATCTATTAAGTAAAATACCTTGAAATATCTATTCCGTCCACTGTATACCAGTGAGGTGGATTAATTAAATATTTACTAATTACAATAAATAATATTAAAGACAAAGTTTTACTTGTTTTCTCAATTTGAAACGGTTTAATTGGCTTAGCACACGTCAAGATTGACGTTATATAAGATACATGTTAAAAACATTTTCAAACACAAACAAATTATGCTTGAATTATTATACTATCTATTATAACATGTTAGTTACGTAATATATTTATCTAATTAGATCTCTACATATCGGGGTTACTTGCATCCAAAACGGACTTACACCTCAGTACATTTATCTGCCCGTGAACACAATTAGTAAGGAATTATTGACAATTATTGTATAGTCGAATTAATAAATAAAATGTAGTGCTTTAATTTCCCCAATGTTCTTCAGTTATATCGTGATGCTCGTAAAAATAAAACTCGTATCAACACTACTAACTATATTTATTTAAACAGATCAAGCAGCAGCTATTGCCGGCTGTTCTTTATCTTCGACTTTATCCTCTATCTTCTTGGTTTCCTCTGCTTCCACCGTCTCGGGTTCAGGGTCTGGCATCACCCTGGTCAACTTGGATGGATCCTTGGGAGGAGCCCAGTCAGGGATGATCTTATCATGGATACGCCAGGTCCCGTAGAGGTTAGAGAGATGTTTTTCAAAGACTACGTATTCAAGTACATCCTTGGCAAGGATCTCGCTCCCGTGAAGGAGACGTCCGAATCTATCGTATACTGTTAGTTGCTGACGCGTGTGAAATCGAACTGTTATCTGTTAATACAAATGCTAAAATAAGTTTACTAAAGCAATGCAATCTGTGAAATTATTAAGTAAAGTTAGAATTAAAACTGGTAAGTTAGAGTTAGCTAGAATTAAAACTATTACACTGTCCTTTAACTTTCAGCAGAATAACCCTCCCCACTCAAAAATATTTGTATGTTATGACAGTTATATATTACACAACATTATGCCTGGATGTCATTAAAAAATAATAATAAATATTCAATAAAAAGTTAAGATATTGGTTTATTAGAGCATTAAAATATAATACCTGTGAAAAAATGTTCTCCTTGGAGATCACGTCAGTACACCGGGCGTGCACAACGCGAGGAGGTTCCAGCGACTCCAGAAACTTCCACCTAATGGTCTTCAAGTAGGTGTTGTGACGGAATTCAGGGTATGCCTTCTCCGTCACATACTTCCTGAGCTCAATTTTGTCTCCAGTAACCAGAGCCTCGTGAGCTTTGATGTACACATTTTGTGCGACCGTACCAAATTCTTTTGTATCAAAGTTTTCATCAAACGACTTTATTTTACGAATAGCCATCATCGATTTGGATTTCTTTTCCAACAACTGAACGGCTTGTTTTGCACGTGTAGCAGACACCAGGGATGCCTTGCCATCACCCTCTGGTGGAATGTATGGTTCGAACACTGCACCTAAAATAATTATAAGGATCTTAAAGAACAGTTTTTATTTCGAATTTGCTTTTTAATGAGCTAATAAATTGAATATTTAAATTACCCTCCAAATAAATAATCATTACTGATCGAACTTTTTATACCAAAGGTTATATTTACAAACCATTTCTTGAGTTATAAGAACCAATAACCAACCTGTGGATTTAATCTGTAACAATCAATCTGTAACAACTAAAAGAGCAACCTCTTAGTTGTTTTCGATCCCGGAGTTTAGATTGATTATTAATTTGGAGTTGTTAAATATGATAAGAATAGTAAAGTGTACAGTTTATATAAACAATACAATACCTATCATTTCTTTTAAATCTCGTAAGGAAGTTTCCAAAAACAGATCATCATCATTAACAAAGCTTGACTAACCCATGTATGCATGGGGGATAGGGCATGTTTAGTTTGTTTTGTATTTTATATTTTTAAATATTTCAATTAATATAATTTATTATTATTATTATATGATGACATGGTGCAGATACCTAACAGTACATTTTGGTAGCTGCTAAAAAAGCAAATAACAAACCTAATTGAAATTAATTAAGAGTCATAAAATAAAAGATGACTAAAATAGAAACAATTTAATTTATTATCTGAGTTGTTAATTATTATGAATTTTAGTTTTTTCACATGCTCTTAATTGACTGTCTCCCAGGATACTTGTATTTTTAGAGAAAAATGAAGCAAAACTCCACAAAATGTCATAAAATATGTGTGATAAAGTAATTGAAAATATTTTTTTTTAATTGACACCTATAATATTTGAAAAAAAAGTTCAAAGTGGATTATTTTAGTCATGACTGTATTTCGGCATGAAAGTGTTCTACATTAAAACTGTACTTTAAGGTCGTGCAACATACTTGAATCATTTTCTTTTTACAAAAATGAATCCAAAAGGAAAGTTAAGATATAAAACTTATAAAATCCTAACTTTAAATTTTTATTGTTATGTAACACATGTGTGCATTTGATTTTATCAGAATCTTTGTTAAATACATACTATTATAATTTAAATAAGCTTAACACAAAGTACTTGTATAAAACAACACAAGTTACCACAAATAAAAAGTAACAACTTGTTGCTAACCCAAACTGAAGTTATTTTTTTTCTAATTTGTAGTCCTTTGGACATTTTATTATTGGGGTTTAACTGTACAATTGATAACAAGAGAAGCGCCGAATATTCAGTAAGTATTCGGTATATTTGTGCAACTTTTTCACTATGTGTATTTCGCCAAATTATTCTATTTTGGTGCCTAATATATTCGGTTTGAGTATTTTAATTTTTTTCGGCAACACAACACTGTAAAATTAAAACACAACTAAGATTTATATCATATAAGAAGTCAAAGATATCTTATAAATAATGTGTTGAATAAAACTTAACAATATAATGCATTTTAGCTTCAAATCAACATTTTTTTCGTAATATATAAAGTCAATATATTTTTTTTATTATTATTAATATTTCGGCCAAATATTTGGTTTGGTAAAGGTTCAAACAAATAGTATTCAGTGTTGGGTTATTCGGTGAAACCACCATTCGGCGAATATCTAATGATAACTTGAAATAAAATTAAAATAAGAAAAAGTAATACCAGTAGCTGAAATATAAAATGGGCGCTCCGACCAGGGTCTTGGTGGGAGCAGACCACGCTCCTTCATTTTTTGTCTCATTTTCTCCGGTGGCATCTTATCTGTATCCTCATTCATGTCCGGCAGTTCAATCTTCATATATTTCGCTGCACGGTGCTTTTTGAATTTAGGATTAAAATGTTTACTAGTAGTTGTTCGGTGTGGTTGAATCAGGCTTATTGTAGCACGGTGCCATAGTTGAGAGGACTAACAGAGGGTTTCGGTTAATTTATATTAACATTAATATAATGCATCTATATTAAACAAAAACTTACTTTGATTAACATTGAATTTGCCATGGTTTAAATTTGGTCAAGATTTAGAGAACAGATAATCTCTATTATATCTCTAAGCACATTGCATCAATACTAATTTTATATAATATCTTTCTACTATATTTTAGACTAAATTCTTACAATTTGTACACATAACCCTAAAATGTACTACTTAGAAAATTGGTACATTTTAGTAATGTCAAATGTCAATTGTCAAAGTCAATGTGAACTTAGTTGAGTATTATAAGTATTCGAGAGGGCTAAAAATTTACACTTTTGATAGAATATTAGTGTTCCAATTTACCTTGATTTAGAAAAAACTTGTGTTTAATATGATTTATATTTATTTTAGTTCACCGTTATAAAAAATATTTTTATACTATAGCATAAACTTCGAAACTTTGTTCATACATATGTTGTATGAAGTGAAAATTGTCTATGAATAGCATATTCTGCAATATGCAGTTTTTAGTCATATGTTTTCCTTTCAAATAGTGGTTTTATAATTAAGTACTACTAAATTCAACAAATTATCGTGTCGTAACTTTAAAATATTATAAATAAATTCGGGTTACATTTGCGTCTAATTTATATAAAATAAAACGTTTAATAATTTTTCGTCTTCGACTGTTTTTTAAGTCTTTTGATGAAAGATTCTAATAGACTTTGTAATTTTGGCTTGAAATATTAGTAATATATATTATTTTCATATATTTTACAAATCATTAAAATATATATTTCGAAAATATAAAGTGACACCGAAGATTTCAATCGATATTTGTGACCTACTTTACCGGATATCCGGCGACTCCATAGTCCATACACGTTGTCTCTAGCTCTCGAAGGAATAGAGACTGTAGCAGCGTTTCTGTCTTTTCTGAACAGGCGCAGTCCGAGAGTACCCGCAAAAGGAGTAAAAGGCTCCTACATAACCTGTAACTACGTGAGTATCAGTGCATACTTTAGTAGATATATATTGTACATCATTTTAGTTAATCCATGTCTTAAATTGTATTTTCTCTGTTGAAATTACGAATATCACGCGATTGTTAGTCCTTGCTGAGTCATACTTAAGGTTTGATCAGTTTGTTTTAAAGGGGAAGCATTGAGCGTGTTCTTTGGACGAATTATCGAATCTTTTCCGTAAGTATGTACTCCTTAGCGTATATAAAACAAAGCCGAAACAATAACATGTATAGATCTCGTGGGGTAGAGCGGGCGGGCGATGACCCTCTGACTTATAACGGACCCTTAGCATTTTCCTAATTGCCACGTGTTGTTTCAGCAATATATTGTATGAGTCAGAAGGTAGAAAAACCAGTATTATCGGGTCAACGGATCAAGACCAGAAAAAGAGGTGAGTTTTATACAAATTAAATTTTGTTAGCCATGTTTTCGTGATTTTGAAAGTTTTGAGAGTCGAAATTGCACCAAAGGAACGCAGTTACTGATTGCTGTGACTGTTTTTACCCTCTAATTAACCTCCGTTGTAATGTTTATTAGTATTTTGGTGTTTGAGGTTACATTTAATTTATCAATTTATGATTTCAGTAGCATAAAGTCGGTAATATCTTTTTTTGATATCTAATTATCTTAGTTGGCATTACGTGAAAGTAGGTCATATTAACTGTGCATTGTTGCAAAAGAAAGCTAATTTCAAACCACATGCTTTCTTGAGTTTAGAATGCTAAGATCTTAACTTGAAATTGATAAGTTTTTATTTTATAGATAGGCAATGGTATATACTTGAACCACATTTTGTATTATTCAAAAATACCAAATTATAATAATTATGATAAATATTTTTGAACAACAAATGTCATAATAAAAAATATTGTTTGATTAAAAACTTAGTATTATATTGTGTACATAATATCACAGATATTAACATCTATAAAAAAAATAATCAAAGTATATGACAGCCACATTGAATGATATATTTAAAAGTGAAGAATATTCAGTATTATGCCACTTTATATACTATATTATTAAAGCTATTCCAGAATTTACGAAGTTTTTAAATAAGTTTACACCATGTTTTTAGTCCCTAACTTTGTTTTTATCACTTCAAATTCTCTTAACATGTTTTAACCACAATGTTCATTTTTAACTTCTCATCCTAACCTTTATTTTTTAAGTCATCTATTTAATGTTGATGGTAGCATTTTCATAATACCTTATAATATGCATTTGATACTTATATGAATGATTTCTTTTGTATGTGTGGTAATTTGTTATTATTTATTGCTGTAGGTTACCTTAAGCCTTAAAAAAGGAAAATTATTGGTACTAATTATATCCTTACCAAACACATTTTTTAGTTTGTTACCATTGTATTTACTGTGGTGTGAATGATAATAAGAGGAAACGGTAATTAATGTTGTTTATAACCTTATGCATCTCAAAGACAACTTAAATATAGATTAAAAATTATTTATAGGCAATAATTTAAATTGTAAATAAATATAAAATTAAAAAAAAACTAATACTGGTATAGATTGTATCCCGCTACCTCTGAGAAAAAATCCTGTTAGGCTATGAAGTAATTGTTTAATTCTTTATTTCTAAAAAGAAAATATAAGCCTAACATGGCTATACATGGCTATACATGTTTAAAGATATTTTCAAATAATTTCAATGTTTACATAATGAGGGTCACCATTAAAAATAATAAATGTGCTTTAAAAAGAGCAAATACGTTTTATTGTTATTTTCCAAGAACCAATATAATGCAAACAGTATTGAATTGCCAGATGTTACAAAGTCTAGAAAACAAACTACAGTTGCCAGTAAACACATTACTCTCAAGGCTTCTTAGCTACATAATAAATAAATTATGTTACAAACATGTAACAGATAAGAAACTACTTTGTTTTCATTTATATTGAGTTCAAGTTACCGAAACTATCTTTTATCGTAACGAAAATTTGGCAAGCGAGAAAACTGGGGCTTGGAATTGACCCAATTCCGTTTCTAGGGTTTGTCTTTGAAAGGTTATGTATTTTCCGTATATAACGAAATTTATTTACATTTGTGGTTTCTTTATTTTCGTGTTCCGTTTCATATTTGTCCGAGGAAACTGAAAGTATTCTCAAATAATAATAATAAAATGTATTCATCTATTCCAAAATTATTGATTATCTATAGCTTATTATTGAAATGTAAATGTTCTTACAGTTTAGAGTTGTAATCGTAAACCTTAGATAAATAAAACATTCAAAACAGGCTTATGACTGTAACAAGGAAGCTATCCAATGCCAATCTCAACGATAATCAAATAACAAATATAATAAATAGGTTTATCTATTGTTTATTTTCCAGCATCCCATTATCGTTATGTGGGTAAAAATATAAATAACAGGTGCCATAAAATGATATACACAGAGATAATGAAGGAATTTAATTTTTTAATCGTTTATTCGTTACTATGTGATATAATATAAAATTATAGGTATATACCTAAGTTATAAACCACGTTACAACGGAGTTCTCGCTAAGTATTTGAATACACGTTTATGGGAGAAACAATGTCTATTGGGTTTTTCACTTATTGTGAATTACGTTGGCTATGATTTTGAAGGTATTGAGGACACAAAATGTCCCATACTATATTATAGATTTATTTCTGTCTTCACAATTAAATAAAAAATCGATAGTTTAAAAAAAAAACAAATTAATATCTTGTGTATTTTTTTGGACTAAATCAAAAGATTGTCTGTGCAAATTCATTTACCCCCGTAATAATATTCAATCTAAAATCCGAAGTTAAACTGCCAAATGTAATTAATTCATTAAAATCGTAATTTAAAAGTGAATTAACAAAAAAATATATTAATTTTGGATGTAAATTTTTCTTAATATATAATATATAATCGGTAACAAACTTAAAACAAGAGGAAAATTTTCCCCTGAGAAGCTATGATGTTTAAAATTGGTGGGTAAAGTCGATTTGTCGGCATTCAGAGCTTAGTGTATTTATTCTACGAGAATTTGTTACTTACTAACTTAATAAGCTATTTTGAAACTACATATAACTTGAATATAAAATAAGTTGTCCTATCAATTCTTAACCCGTGGTATCACTGATTGTGACGTGAATTATTAACAAGCTGTCCTTGCTTAGATATCGCCGAACACACTCGTAGGAAAATAGACATTATTGCTCTATTCCTATAACTTAGATTTCCTTAAACAGATTAAATAATTATTCAAAGCAAGGTTTAGAACTTACCTGTTCTAGCTAAGCTCTATAAAATGTTGAATAATTTTGATATTGTACTAACTTTATTTCATGGTACTTGTTTTATTTGTCTCCGTCACGTCATCTAAATATTTAAGTCTAAAACGTAATTTCATTTTTGCTAGGGCAAATACTTATTCAAATTGGTAGCATGAACTTGAATTCTTGATCTAGATCAAGGTTAGTTTGTAGTTTTTGTTTAATATAATAAAATCTGTCATGTGATCGTATATTTGTTGTGGGTTGTCATACCACTTAATAAATTGTGGAATGTTATCTTAAAAAAGAAAAAATGAGTAAAAGTATAGATAACAAAGAAAAATATAAGAACATAACTTCTTGGTTAAGCATATGGGATTAAAATTTTAACAAGATAATAATATATTCTGTTGGAAGAAATTGGATTATCAAAATGCTGAATACCTACACACTAAAGGTCGTTGTAACATGTTATCACCCGTGAGCCATCTGGCGACCGTATGGCGCGAAGCCTGATTGAATAGCCATGTTAGGTGACTGTACTCTTTATATGATAAAATATTTAATAATTTAATTTGGTATTTATTGTACAGAGATTTTAAGTTAGCAATTTGAACTATTATTTTTTTAAATAAATTAATAAGACCTTAAAATGTTTTACACAATCTCGTAATGATTTTATATCCGATTGGTCAAAACGCTAATCTGCCGTCGAAATTTCCAAAACGTGTGTATTAACCAGGCCTAATAATATAATAAAAAACAAACGACGATACAAATGAACAAATACACATAAAAACTATTTACAAACAAGTCCCTAAAAGGTGCAAACCTTAAACCAACAATTATAACCAATAAAATATTTACATGTCTCACCATCTACCCTTCAATCCTCAGATGAGAAAGAGAAGTATGACCCTAACGGGTTCCGCGACGCGCTGGTCGTGGGCCTGGAGCGCGCGGGCGACCTCGACGCAGCCTACAAATTCCTAGACGCGGCCGGCTCCAAGCTCGACTACCGCCGCTATGGCGAGGTCATCTTCGATGTTCTCATCGCCGGCGGCTTGCTGCGTGAGTACCATACTTATTCTTTGTTAGAACATTTCCAACTTGATAGACTTGTTCAAAGAAGCTAAGCGTTGCTCTAATTTTTACCAGTTCACATCACTACAAACGCACTGGCGTCAACCTCTCGATGGACTGATGAATTTTATTTTATTCTTTTTACTTTTTGTCTTTAATATAAAACGTGACTATTGTGTCTTCACAGTACCGGGCGGCTCGGTGTCTATGGACGGCGAGAGCCCTAAGACCAACACATGTATCTTCAATGCCAGCGAAGATATGGACTCTATGCGCAATTTCGAACAGGTTAGATATTAACAAGTCATTATTATGAGCATAAGATATATTATATTAATAAAATAGAAATACAAAGATAAACTTAAATGATGAAAAACATGGCTAGAGTCCTGAAACAATCATGTGGAAAAACACATACTCGTTCGTTTTTTATTCTGACACATTTTATTATAATTAATTAATTAAGAATTATTTAACTGTTCTTTAAAACTATATATATGACTTTTTTAGGTATTTGTGAAACTGATGCGTCGTTACAAATATCTCGAGAAGATGTTTGAAGAGGAAATGAAAAAGGTGAGACCAGTAATATGTATTAATAAATCTAATGAAAAAAAATTGTTAAGATGATTCTAAGTAATGTGTTTGTCTCAGGTCCTAGTGTACCTGAAAGGCTTCGAACCACTACAACGCATCAAACTCGCTCGTATGACGGCCTTATGGATTGGTGAGTAGCTTTAGCTATCTTTATTATATGGTTTTAAACTAACGAGTCACTGTGCTTGTTATAAATGATGGTAACCTTATATGACATAGTCCAGTATACAATCTCTTACAGGCATAGTTAGGTATTTACAAGAAAATTAGAAGTAACAGTAATCATAACGTGAACATCGTTGCCAATATTTTGATAGTTAAATAAAAAAATAATGAATCTCAAATACTCCGCAAATAATAATTAGTCAAATATGAATCATGCACACAATTAGAGCCAGCATATTGTGTATCATAATGCTGGTGTCGAAGTGCTGCTACATGGACTCACGGCCGGTCCTCGTGCGCTCTATTGTGTGTCTCGATATACTGGCTGTGATACATTAATACTATCACAAATAGTGTGATATCAGTCTGCTAAAACACCCAAAAGATTTTATTAAAGGTTGATACTTGCAAATGCTTAAAAGTTATTAAATTTATTGTATAACTAAAAAATAACTAGATGATTGGTATTTTCTAACAGACGCTAAATAAGTGTAAACCAAGCGTTAAAACTTATCAATCGTGCAGGTAACGGTTGCGTGCCCCCTTCGGTGTTGCTGGTGTTGGTGAACGAGCATCTGCTGAAGGAGAATCTAGCACTGGAGTTCGTGCTGGAGGTGTTCGCCACCGTGAAGGCGGAGAGAGGAGTCACCAGTTTGGTGACTGCTCTAAAGAGGGGACAGCTTGAGGGCAGGTAAATAAGAATAGTCCCTAAACTCGTGATAGATTTTCTTCAAAACCTTATTTTGCGTTCGGAAAACACATTAATTTTTTAAAGATTGAAAAAACCTCTCTTCATTTTTATTCATTTTGAAACATTGTTTTGCTATTTTACTCTCTACTCTAAAGTTAACTGTACAATTTCCATTAAGTCAGATACAAATTTTCATACAATTTGTTATTCTTAAAGAATAGTGCAATATCAGCTTTGTAGGATTAGTGTTAGTATAAGTTAGTTAGTGTTTAGAATAGGCGTTTAGTCAGACTGAGTCAGTAATCAGTATGTATTCAATTCAAAGCCCGATGTGTCGGCAAGGCGGTTGATGGTCCAAGCGTCGGCTGACATAACGGGCAGAGTGCTGAGACATGTACTGGCACGTCGTACCGTTGCGACGTCGTCATTGGTGTCGCTACATATAACTTGTATCTATAGATTCACTTATGCCTTTTGTCTGTTTTTTATTTAACTCTCGCATGTGTGTGTGCAGGCTGCTGGAGTTCCTCCCGCTGAACCGTCGGAGCGAGGATGTGCTGGCGAGCGCTTTCGCGTCGCGCGGACTGGCAGAGCTGCTACGGCTACACCGGGCACAAGCCTCGCAGGTTGGGACAGGAACCATAATATTAAATATGCGTCCACCCAAAGACGTCGTGTCTAAATATCCAATATCTTGTATCAGGAGGCACGTCGCGAGCTGACCCAGGCACTACAGGAGCAGCTGGCGGACGAGCGCCCCGTCAGGGACCTCATACAGGAGCTGAGGGACATGGCTGTGAGACACGACATTCCTGAACACGAGGTCGTCGCCATTGTAAGTACTTTTTATTACGATTTTAGTTTTATACTAACTAGTAGTTATATTTTGGCACCGAGCAGCATGTTTAGAGTTATTATTTGTGAGTGATCTCGTGGATAAAACAATATTTATTACAAATCCCCATTTTACATATATTCAATGATGAAACTCGATGACGAGTCTGAGCGATGCGATGTGACTATATGTGCTAGGTTTGACTGAGTCTTTCATTCTTTCCTATGCTCCTATAGTCTGTCGCATCGTGGTGTCGACATGGCAGTCTGAGCTTATTACACAAAATGCGCAAACAATATTTAATTCATCATTATACAATGAGAATATCCTTTAGATCTGGCAATGCGTTATGTCTCGAGGCGAATGGAACAAGAAGGAGGAACTGTTAGCGGAGCAGGCGGCCAAGCATCTAAGACACTATACACCATTGTTGGCTGCTTTTGCGCAATCTGCTAAGGCGGAGATTGCTCTACTGACTAAGGTATTTTGAAAACGTTTACAATTAACCTAAAACTAACTTTTCGATTTTAGATTTAAATAATAGGAAATATTTAGACTTAAGGTTTTTAACCGTTTTTCTATATTGAATGGGAGCTGAAATTACTTTTCAAACATCAAACGGGGCCCAGACTACACCCTTCAAACCAAAGTTATTAATCAATTTCTTATAATTATTATTCTATATATCATTAAATGATGAAACTTGATGACGAGTCGGAGTGATACGTTGTGACTGTGCGAGCCCGGATCGACTGAGTCTTTCATTTGTTCCTACGTTCTCACAGTTTATCGTATCGCATTGTCGACATGGCAGTCTGATTATAACCCGTAATTCCCAACTAGGATATAGTAACTAGATAAATAAATAACTAATGTGCATGTACATTCACAGGTCCAGGAGTACTGTTATGAAAACATGAGCTTCATGCGCGCCTTCAGCAAGCTGGTTTTGATGCTGTATAAGAGCAATGTGCTGAGCGAGGAGGTGATCCTCAAATGGTACCGTGACCCTAACTCCAGCAAGGGCAAGGTCATGTTCCTCGATCAGATGAAGAAGTTCGTGGAGTGGCTACAGAGCGCCGAAGAGGGTAAGATATGTTATTATTAAATATTCGTATATACGACTAGGTGCACACAACGCATTTTTTCTAATGACATCTAGTAAATATACAAAAAAGGATTTTTAGGATCCATCCATCCATCCTTTAGGATGTTGTTTTATTTTTATATTTTTTTATATGATTGTATAGCCAAGACTTGGTTGTAATAACATGCCCTTTACAGAGTCGGAGAGCGGAGAGGAGGAGGATTAGTTTAAGGGCAGCGAGTGAGACTGAACACATGGCGCCGTCCCCACTACCACGACAACCACCACTACCACGACCACGGCCACACTGCCACCGGTCGCCCATACAACCCTAGATAATAAATGCAATAAATAATCGAGACGTGCGGGACGTTTTCTACAACTGTATTATTCATTTCTAAAGTAACATGTTGAAATACAATATTTTTTATTCAATTTTTTTAGTAAAATTCAAATAAATGGTGGCAACACTGCCGGTTTTTTATTTTAATACCCAGGATACATGTATTTCTATTAGTACAAATTAACATGCTTTGTAATGTTAATACATTGCCTTTGGGACTACCATATTTTGTTTTAGAGATGTGTTTGATCAATTTTAGGCCTTTTTTTTAAATATAAATAAATTTTTGAAGAAAATGACCATTCATGAAATCGCTGCATATTTATTGTTAACGGAGCTTGTAAAATGCATGTGTGATGGTTTCAATAAAAAATCTCAAAGAGACCCTAGAATAAGAAAAATCGTTGCGTTGGGACCGTTGTACGTACGTTGACGATAGTGTCTATTTTACGAAGTTTTGATTTCTTCGTTTATTTGTCACCCGAATCAAAGACTGCAATAATTATATAATAATATTATTTTTATGCTTTTTAGTGGTCTTTTTGTATAGGGCGTTATATATATAATAATAATATCGGGACAAATTACACACATTGATCTAACCCCTAAATAAGCAAATTATTTGCTTGTGTTAAGGGTGTTAGACGACGATACAAATACATAGAAATACACATATAAATACTGACAATATATATAATAAACGACCAAACCCCGAAACACCGACATCTATGCTCATCACATACATGCCTGTCTCCGCCGGGAATCAAACCCGAGCCCCATTGCGCCGTGACATGTTAGGCGTCTGCGCTAACCACTCGACCAATGGGGCGGTTAAAATATATATTATATATATATATTTTGCATTTTGAAATTATGATACAAGTTTTATTGTAGTATTAAGTATTGTACTAAATTAACTTACGAACTAATTTTCAGTTGTTTAAGTATTTATTATCAATATTGAATAAGAACCTTTCACCAGCATCAATAAAAGCTCAATGTCTTGGACACGGCTGCTTCTATTTCAATTAAACAGCTACTAGCTAAAAACCATCTCGACGGACAAGGATGCCTGGTCCGTCGAGATGGTTAATGGTGATGATGGTGGTGATGGTTGATGGTTTGATTAATAAAAATCGCAATTTAATCCGTCCACTCGTTTGATGACAACTACGAGGCAGACACACAGATACACAGGTCAAACTTATAACACCCCTCTTTTTGGGTCGTAGGTTAACAAACTATAATAAATAATTATTTGGATACGTGATGCTTGCAACGTCTGTGTTGCTACGATGAGGTACGTTTTGCCTCGTGCGGGTTTAGGCTCGTGCTTGTAATTTAAATGTTATTATTATGTAAAAACAACTGTTTTTACGATTTCCTTATAACAACTGATAATATTAATTACGAATGTCAATGATTTGAATAATACCTATTTATAATGGACACAATTATGAGATTAAAGGAAATACATGAAGTATTCGTATTATAATAAAAGAGTATGGGCAAAAACAAGTTAATGTGTCATTTTAATATAACTGTACTTAATGATTTCACCTGCTCCCATCACGCCCCAACTAATAAGCATTTTATAAAAAAAAAACATTTAAATGAAACGGCTTTACTACAAATCTAGCTTTAATTGATTAACTATTCTAACAACGATTGATTGTAGCTAAAACTTTTCTATTTTCTATTCTAATAACATATAAAAATATATCTTTTGAATCCCATCAGTGATAATACTCTTGTACTGCTAATAATACTGCTTCTTAAAGTCGATCATTTTTTTTTTTTGGGTTTCTGTAATAAAGCCGGTAGTTTTGCAAAGAATCTGTGGCGAAATTTCGCTTTTGTTTTTAGTAGAAGATGCTATCAATTCTAAACATTGGAACGTATGAAATGGTATATATATTAGATTACAGACATAGAAATAGCATTTTTAGTAGGTTATTCGACCTTCTAACAGGGAGATAACTATCGAGATAAGTTTGTCTACTGTCATTAAGGTTATTGGAACGGAAAATCCAAGGATAGATTTTTAAATTATTACAGTTCACCATTGAGTACAGTATGCTCCACACTATTAACTAACTACTACATATTTATTTATCAAAAGGCACAGATCAAATATAAGTATTAACCTTAATGCTTAAATAACATAATTCTAAATCTGCCCTCCAGAATACAACTGTACACATGATTCAAAAGTTGTATAGCTTCAAGATAAAAATAAAATAAAATAGTACATAGGGTTTATGGTGTGTACAATTTGTGTACAGATTCTATAAATCTGGTGTGAGTATTTACAAACATGTCAATATTATTGTTTTCTTTACTAAAAGACATTATTATTTTTATTTTGTATTTCTAATGGAAAAAAATAACTACCAATTGTGATACTTGCGGTACGTAGATGATGTCCAGCACTAATATTAGTAGAATTCAATAAATATAGCGCACAAAATGAAGCACAGTAGAAATATTGCATTAATAGATATGATGTAGGTAGATAGTTAATCGGCAACACAAAGTTATTGAAATATTTCTTCACAAATACTAAGGCAGTATATATGTATTTTGATTAAATGCAGATTTAATTGTAAGTTTAGATTAGGATGGGGCTGAGATGTGTTATTAGGATAAAAGTCCCATAAAAATATATACAAAATAAAACACATTATTAACACACATAACTTCGGTTTAGTTTTGATATATAGGATAATGGGAGTGTAAGTTGTAAGTGACGAGTGAGCATTAACTAATACCAACATTTTCTCAGATATATTATTACCGACATTCTTAATAGTAACAATTGGTTATTTAACTATTGCTTCAAATTCGGTTATTTTTACTATAATTAATACAAATTCACAATTTGGTTATTTCTTTAGAAATAGGTGACACTATTTTATATATCTTTAGTTTATATATGTGAAATGAGGAACTGATTCTCTAAAAAAACCGGCCAAGTGCGGGTCGGACTCGCGCACGAAGGGTTCCGTACTATTTAATTTGTAAAGTAAATAATATAATATTACCTATACTTACATAACAAAATATTTTGTGGATAATTCAATCGGATACTTGTTGCCGTTATTAATATCGACCAAAAAAAAGTAACGTTTGTTGTATGGGAGCCCCCCTTAATATTTATATTATTTACGTTTTTAGTATCAGATTTTATTGCGGCAGCAGAAATACATCATCTGTGAAGATTTCAACTATCTAGCTATAAAAGTTCATGACATATAGACAAACAAAAAAAAATCACGTTTGTTGTATGGGAGCCCCCTTAAATAATTATATTATTCTAGTTTTTAGTATTTGTTGTTATAGCGGCAACAGAAATACATCATCTGTGAAAATTTCAACTCTCTAGCTATAACGGTTCATGAGATACAGCCTCATGACAGACAGACGGACGGACGGACGGACGGACGGACGGACGGACGGACGGACGGACATCGGAGTCTTAGTAATAGGGTTCCGTTTTTTACCCTTTGGGTACGGAACCCTAAAAAACATTCTTCATAAATTATAGATTGTGAATTTGGGTTTAAAGGCATAAATGTTTAGTAAAATACATTTTTCGAACTAAATTGGATAAAAACTAAAGCAGTTTATAATCTTTTATAATTATTTTACTTTTATAATGTACAAAACACCTATGCGCTTTTTTAACAAAATAGATCACTATCACAAACAGACCGCACCAAGAAGTTCGAGTATATACATAAATATACTTATTACTTATATATATTAATACACGTGTAATATGTACACGATCCCCATAAAGTACATGTTCTTATGTCATGGCCAAGGACTTATTACAAAAGAACCAAAACGGATAAAAGTGTCTTTACAAATCTCCCTTCACGTTATCCTTGGACGAACAACTTATTGTTAATAGCTAAAACGGAAATTGAATAGGAAATAAAATATCGTTTTTCATAATGTTAGTAGATTTGATGATATTTAGTTTAATAGATCATAAAATAATCGTATCTCAGGGGTTAGTATGAAGAAGTTCCGATATCCATGCTTCGAATATTGTTTTTATTAGAGGTTTCAAACCAAAATTAGAACTTATTATAACTGTTTAAACATCAAATCAAAAATTAATAAAACCCCCGATACAAAAATGTCTAAAAAAAATAATAATTATTATAATATTATGTGCTTAAAGAACGTTGCGTCGGGGGAACTTGGTTGACGCGGTGTCTATTTTACAAAGTTAATTATTAAGGACGAACTAAACGATTCGATATCGTAATTTCTTTATTTTACTTGGTAACTTAATTGCATTTTAATTTCTTCCTTTATTATGCGATCCCCCAAAGCAACAACTTCAATAAGTACATAATAATATTATTTTTATTCTTTTTAGAGGTCTTTTTGTATCGGGGGTTTTTTTTTATATTTATTTTTTATTTCTGCTTTTTAAAACTATGTTACTGGTTTCATTACTGTACGTAAGAACACACAAATTTTCAAGTGTTTAAGTATTTCTATCAACATTGCATAAGAGCACCAATAAAACCTCAATATCTTGGAGACGACTGTTTCTATTTGGACTAAACATAACATCTCGACGAAGCAGGCTTTCGATTAAAAAAAACCGCAATCAAATCCGTCCACGCGTTTGGCTGCTAGAATGCCACAGACAGACACACAGACACACGGATTCAGATACACAGATTGACAGGTCAAACTTATAACACCCCTCTTTTTTGAGCTGGGTTTAAAAATAGATTTCTAATAACGTAATTGTTTAAAAATTATTACCTTTGTTAAGTAGATAATTATTATTAACTACTTTAAAAATATCACAAAATACTCAGACCGTACTTAGGCATTGAGTTACTATGGTAAAAAATAAGCCCTATTCATAGCCCTATTTTAAAAATTGAATAGATTTAGTAAATCCATGTCTAGCCGCCATTTAAAAAGAAATAAATATCTACAATAGCTAGGGTACTTCGTCCTACCCTATTGTGTAATGGCCTAGTAACAACAAAACACAATTGAATTTGCGACTATTATACTAATATAGCAATAAATAGTAATGTTTTAGTTTTCGTTATTTAATTGTTTTATTTATGAATAGATTGTAGTTATTTGAACACAACACTTATGTTATGTTTTTAAATATTTTTATTATTAGTTGTTGTATTTAGTACTTGTAGAACTTTTAGATTTCTATTTAGTACATTTTTAAATTATTTATGTCTGTTTATAATGGTTTCATATTATGCAGTTATTTGTATTGTATTACCAAGCTATTGTATTGTTAATTTTGTTTGGCCATACCTATTTTTTGTTGATTGCTTGTAATATTTATGCTTTTCAATAAAAAATCCATGATCTTGTACAGCAATACCTATCATAACATAAAATCGTTAAGTCGTAGTTATTTCGCACAAATACGCTTTATAAAGGGGGTTATAATTATAAAGCTTCCGGAGCTGAGACTCGTTTAACGGCTGTATGCGTTTTGTTCCCTCGATCCAAGGCCACCGGCCCTCAAGGTCAAATATGCCGCGAATGCTTATATCATAGATTTTTGAATAATTAATTTGACAGATTTTGAATAAACTTAATACTTACTTTATAAAATAATAATCGCATTTTTAAATCTTTTAGAGTATTGATATTCGAGTACGAATTGCAAAATCTTAATTACCTAACCAATCTTTATGATAACTTAGAATAGATACCTTATAAATATTATATATTATTTTTAACTATATGTGATATTTAAATTGGAAGGTACCTAGGTAACAAGTTAGCAATTAATAGGCTGGAGATATACCTACCTGCCTACCTAACTATGCATTCCGTAACTCTCAATATCCTTGAATAATAATAAATAGGTTACATTGCATTTACCTATTTTATCAATCATGTATTATAAACGAAATATATTTTGTTTCTTACTTTTTTAAGAACTTAGGAATGAAATCCTCGTTTAGCAATGGGTACACTACAGATTATACCTACATGTTTTTTTGAAAGTAAAACTATGTAGTAATATGAGTCTATGGTAAAAATAAGCACAGTACAGTACAATAAGTACAAAATTAACATAACCTATTGGTATTATATAATTACGTGACCCTTTAAAGATATTCATTGAAATGATTTGAATAATTTAATAAGGAGTTAACGAGGCTATTGAATTAACACATACCTATGTGTGTTGTTATGTCACATGGGGTGATTTGACACTGCTTGCGGATGTAGTGTTGTCCTGCTTTAAATATATTTTATAATGTCCAAGTTCAAGGTTAAGTATATCGTTTGGCTAAACTGTATTTTTATAAAATAATAATATATATTGAAAGGTAATAGAACTATGTAGGTATTTATAACGGGACAATTATTAACCAAGACCCAAAAAACCTCTATTTTTTTAAATCAACGATTTAATCCTATCCGCCATTAGATAGCGTTTCATAAAAACTAAATAGGTACTACTTATAGAAAAAAAAACTAAATATAGTCGGGTGACTATAGTTGTTTTTTTTTAGCTTCTCAAATCCCTCAGGTACTGCTCCCTACGGATAATCGAACTTGTTTTGTTTGTCTGTACTCTGTACTATTCAATACCCAGGTGCGTTTGAAAGAACTTCTTGATCTTCCATTCTTTTGAATTTCGTTTCGCAGCTGCCCCAAGTACGTTATGAAACTTTTATAATCTGCAATATAACATTTCATTATAAAAAATATGACGTTATTTTGCTAATCAATTCTTTCTATATCTGTAAAGATTATCTGTTTAAATAAAATGGTTACATAAATGAATATCTATTTGAATTATCGTTTTGTGTTTTTGTATATAATTTAAATAATAAAAAAATAAGTATGTGTTTGGTACCTACATTATACCTACATCATACATGATACATCTATTCTTATTACAAAATGTAGGTATTATACATTTTTCATTTTATTTGTTAGATTAATCGAAAAGCAGCGTAAATACTGTAATCATTGTAATAAAATGATGTACTGCTACTCATTTTTCAGCACAAAGTTTCGTTTGAGCAACGCTAATAACACTTCTTCAGTAAAAAAAAAAATACCACAAGAAATTATAAAAACTCCTTTGAGCTAAGTTTAAAATAAAACAAGAACTGTAAGGATTTTGTCATATCATGGGCTAAAATATTGTTTATTAGCTAATTAGTCTGTTATTACACTTCGTTACTGTAATGAAACTAATGAATATAATAAGTAAATACCTACATAGTTAAATGAAGTCATAACTATTACGATATTGAAAAGCAAATACTATCGTCTGTAACATTGCTCTTTAGATTCATGTTTTTAAGTGCCGTTTTTATAGGTAATAACTTTATAATCATTATAAAAAAAACTCATATAACCGTCTGTCTGTAAATAACGGCAAAGTAGTTAAAGTCCAAAAAAAGGAATAACATGCGAATCGCGATATATAAGAAGATAAAGTATCATCGGCGGTTTATAGAAGCTTTTACTTTCACGTCAAAGGTCATATTGGGTGGCTTATTTATGAAGGAACCATTTACCATTGACATGGCATAAAATGGCGGCTAAATACTTAGTTCTTAATACGTCAAACTTTTTGTTTTCAATAGTTTTTACACTTTTATTGAACCTCAATTTAAATTCTTAAAATTACAAATACAGTTATACAAGAGCTCTTCTATTCTATTATGATCTTGTCTAAAATTATCTGTAGATAAAATTGTTCCAGGGAAATCCCAACAGCACCCTAAGTAAAAAAGGATCTTTTGTTAAAATTCTTTGAAGGGCAGGTATGATTTATTTGGGTCGTAATTGTGGAGAAAGTGCCATGATAAAGGAATCGTAGGTTCAGTTATTGATGTATAATAGTTTCTGTGATGAATGGCTTTTGACAATTACGTCCGCTTCGATTTTTTCATTTAGTTTTTGATTGATTCGGGATTACATTTCTTTAATACTTTTGGGTTGATTTCAAATAATAAAATGTATTAATATGTTATTGTAATTACTTGATAATATGATTATATTATCTGATAATAGTTTATATTTAAATTATTTCAAATAAATATATAATTTAAGAAAAAACAATGCGGGCAGGGTTTATAGATTTTTTTAAACATTAAATTATTTTTCTACTTATGAAAGCATATAGGTAATGATAAACCATTTACTAATTTACATTTTAAATAAAATATCCGTTTGAGTCAGAGTTTTGTAACGATACCTCAAAGTACCTACTTGTGATTCTAACCCTACAACTTCATGTATATTGAGTTTTTGTGATTAAAAACTGTATTGGCTCAAAATAAAATGGAAGTAAATTTTAAGCAAGAAAGTCTTAAACCTTCTTCAAATATATTTATTACTTTTCCTTATTACCATAAATACTTTCATCTCTATCGTTTCTCAGATCAGTAAAAATGTAGATATTTTGTAAAATATGTATTTAGATTTAAATACATACATCAAACTAGTTAACTGCATCCGCTTGCACAGAAAATTTCCATATATGCCACAATCATAGTATAATTTAAAAAAAAAAAGATTTTTAAAAGAAACTAACCTTAAAATTAATAACTTACACAGATAAAAAGTGCGATTCCAACACCTTACCTACCAAAGTAATATACATATAATAAACAAGATGATGCCAGCGACCTCGTCTGTTCCTCCTTCCCTCAAATTATAAATTGTCAATCATAACATTTCTAAGAATACGTCAAATCCATTTTATTGTAATCAGTGTCCATATCTATTTTTCGGAGGGAAAAGTGTCTCATTACTTTTTTAATAAAGGGAATTTATCTTACTAGCTTGTACACAGTAAAAAAACATTAAATAATTGTAATCAGTGTCCAAATCTATTTTTCGGAGGGAAAAGTGTCTTATTACTTTTTTAATAAAGGGCATTTATCTTACTAGCTTGTACACAGTAAAAAAAACATTAAATAATTGTAATCAGTGTCCAAATCTATTTTTCGGAGGGAAAAGTGTCTCATTACTTTTTTAATAAAGGGCATTTATCTTACTAGCTTGTACACAGTAAAAAAAACATTAAATAATTGTAATTCAGATATTATTTTACCCGAAATATTCTATTACCAAAATTGCACTAAAGATACAAAGTTTATTCATAATTATTCACTCATATACCCTTATATTGTGTGTAGTACCCATTGTAACTACTATAGCACACTTGGGCATTCTTAGATATCAGATTGCAACTAACACCGGCCGACGTAACTACCATCGCTGCTCTTGATATATGAACTGTTTATTTTGAACATTCTACAACAAAGACAAACAATAGATCTGGAACAATAGATATTGTAACACTCAATAGTGTTATCATTCGTTCTTATCAGTGCCTTTTATAATATAAAAACTTTTTGATTTTTACTAATGAGTAAATTTATTAAAACAACTTCTCTCATTAGGTACTATGTTATTCCTGTGTAGGGGTTTTCACAAAAACCCTGAACACCCAGCCAGCACCCAAACTCAGAACAACAAACTGTGTTTCACTCATCTGTGGATCCTCTCATGGGAATTTAATCCACAACAAGGGTCGCTAATGGTCACTAGCCACTTCATCTATAGGCCATCTTCATTATTAATTAAAAAATCTCATTGGATTTTCTAAAAACAATATCGCGTGAGATGATTATCAGCAATTTATGTAATTGTATCTTTACATAATAAATGCAATAGTTACGAGCAAAAATATGTACATTAAATATTTTATTGAAAAGATAATTTTCACCTGTTAAGTAGGTACATACAATAATAAAAAAATAGGTTTGTTTATTTCTTTGTTTGCACATGATAATAAAATTAGAAGACAAATCTTAATTAAAATTAGCTTAAAGGATACTTTTACCTCTGAAATTTCTCGAACTTTCGAGAAGTTAATTTAGGCGATAATTACAACAAAACTAAAAATTACTTGATAACTCTGATTATAGAAGGCTTATGATTTGATTGAGGGGAAAAGATGATGTCGTTACGAGAGCCAGTTTATAATATATTGGTTACCGCGGGCACTGCATTCCCCTTTCCCCCAAATAAGAAGTCAGTCTCACATGAAATGTATACTTTTAACCCATAAGTTAATTAGAAAATTTCCATACTAGAAAGTATTATAATTTTGACTCAGATAAGCTTTAATCAAGCTACTTAAATTTATCATAAGATTTTTCTGTGGAAAGTTTTCCACGATAGGAAAACAAACGTACATACAAAAAAAATGTTTAAAGTTAAGAGATCTCTTATATATGTATATGTAATATTATATAAAAAAAACTAAATAAATATGAAATGTTTAATCCGTAAGCAGAAATGCGATTAAATGTTAGTATATCGTATAAGCTCTCCTAAACCTAAGTATTAGTTAATAAAATACATACATATAATACATTTAGTATTACGACCGGTTACATGTGTGCCAACCGTTATCTGCCCACGTGAGATACATCTTTGACTCCCGGCTTCCTCTTTAGCTTATTCACTTCTTATATCAAGTTACATACCTTTAACTTTACTTTTATTATAATTATATATTGATCGATACATTGAAAAGGATAAAAGAGAATATTTTTTTTTTTTTAGTTCTTTTTTAATTTGTGTATAAGTAAAAAATACAATTTAAAATAAATAAATGAAAGAAAAAAAAACACGTAAATGTTTCAGTTTTATAATATGTAAATTATAATAGGTAACCTTTGACTTAGCTGGTATTTGGTGAAAGTGTATTATGGTGTGTTGTCATGTAAATTAATTGATTTGATTATTTTTAACAAATCAAAAGATTACTTTTTCATTTGACAGTGACAATGACAATTTAAAGCGCCAACGTTGTTTTCATTAAATCAAATATAATAGATATTCATCGTTTGAAATAAATTAGTATTTAAGTAATATATATTATTTTTATAAACAATTATTATTATTATTATTATTATAATAAACGAATATATTTTTTATATTAATAAGTGATAGCCGTCGGGTAACGATGCTATTATGGCACTATGTAGGTATGTCACTTTAACCCTGATATACATTCATAACCACCACCGAACCCAAGGGCAGAAGCTAGTAATTATTATATGT
The DNA here is from genome assembly GCA_959347355.1 of Napeogenes inachia. Taxonomy (NCBI): domain Eukaryota; kingdom Metazoa; phylum Arthropoda; class Insecta; order Lepidoptera; family Nymphalidae; genus Napeogenes; species Napeogenes inachia. The sequence goes on along the minus strand of OY365792.1, from coordinate 22,217,778 downwards.
ATATTTAATCGATTCCCTGGCTTCTTATATGTAGTATCGGGTAATGTACAGTAGACACGACAAGTTCAGATCAATGGCTATAAAATTGTTGAGCTGTTGGCTGTTGTATTGAAGATTTAAAAGAAGTTAAGTGAAAAGGTATCTATGTGTTTTGGTACTGTAACTAATATAAAACAATATAGAATAGGATGTTGAATATCAAAAGCATTTTTAGGTAATTAGATGAAACGAATTAAATTATTTAGTTAAATAAATTTAACTTACTACTTTCTTAAATATTGTTTTTGTTTTTATCTTTATGATTTTTTTATTTCTCAAAGTTCCTTGTAGAGTATTATTTTTATATTAAATACTATTATAAAAGATTGCAAATATATTTAGATTCTTATTTTTTTACATATCTATATTAATATTTTCGTAAAATATTAAAACTTTTATTTCTACCTTAACATCGTGGCATTAAAAAGGGCAATAAAATAAAAATATTAATAGTTAGCATTTTATTACAAAACAAAATGACTGGAAGAAATAGCACTACGGAATTTACTTTCTGACAAGTCAAACAACTGCACTCTTGTTTTTTTTTAACCTTACCGTTTTAAGTGTTTTTAAAATATATCCTTCTAAGAAATGAAATAATAATTGAAACTGGTTTAATCTTTATATAATTTATATCTATTATAAATATCGTTATGTCGAAACTTGCGCGGCTGGTTGCAAGACACTCGTATGAGATGGACACAGCTGTCATCACAGCTGCTCGGACAGATTGTAGGACTGTTACTGGAGGATTTACTACAGGTTCTAAAGTAGCTTTAATTTACTCTATGTTCAATTACAGAGACATTTATTTCCATTTTTAAAGGAAATATATATACGGATAAATTAAGTTAAGTATGTATATATTTTTTTGCCTATAAGCCGCTTTTGGCCAAAGATAAAGTGTGTACCGACCTATTTTTTTTTATTTGGGTGAAAGGTTTAGTGTAAGAACCAACTGTTAAATAAGGTTCAATTGGAATTATATTAAATTATGCAAGAACATTTAATAAAATTGTAGTCAGGTAGCGGGACTGCAGGTTTCGGGGGCTCTGACCGGACTCACCTTGCTACAATCACAGATGGCTAATTACTTCGTTTGTATTTTTTTCACACCAGATCTGACAACTGTCATTTTGACAGCGGATTTGGCGGCAAAATGTTCATTACTTGACTACTTATGAGTTGAATGAATCTTATTGTTATAGAGCAGGTTATGGACAAGGTGTAATGAAAAAAATATAAAGAAGTATTAAAAAATCGAATACTAATTTGTTACTATGGTTTCATCATTGCTTAATTAAAAACAAAGACATTTCGTTATTTTAAGCAATTGAAAGTTCTGAACCGTGGTTGAAAGGAAAAATGAAGGACGGATATCCCAATAACATTTATATTTTTAGGAATTTATTATAATATAGCACTATTGTGTCTAGGCGTATCAATACCCCGTCGAGCTGGATCTATGGCAAACTGTTTGGTGTGGGCACCACGTCAGACACAGCTATCATAACCGGCATCGGTCCTATTTACGATGCTGTAGGATTGTAGGATTTATGCGTGCATAAGATTAGAATATCATTTTTACTTAAATATTATCTATATATATACCCTAGTACCATATATATATATATATATATATATATATATATATATATATATATATATGGTACTAGGGTTAAATATACTATACTACTACTAATATACAATAATAATAATAAATAATAATAATAGTGTCTATAAATACCTAAGGCTCCAATATAAACTTTAAAAATAATGAAATATGTACAATATTAATTATAACATTAGATAAAAGTTCCTAAACAAACGACACGAAAGTTTAAGCTTGACTTTTATGACTCATTATATATTTTTGAAATAACCTACATATCCAACTTTATAATTAAAAAATGGCGGACTGCCGTACCTACGTATATTAATTCGTAATAAAATCAATCTATCGTCTTCTGAATTGTACTGTTTTTCGTTACACTGCATTAGGTACTTGAACACTTGATTTGAACCCTTCTATTAGCACTCACCGATTTACTCACTTGAAATAAATAAAGGTTTGATTTAAATATATTGTACTTCGATATCTCGATGTAAGGTAACCTTTAACAACAGCTGGTGTAAAATGTAACCCTTGAATGAGGCCGAATGCCTTCATTGTTTTACATAGATATCTATTTATTATAACAACAGTCAGTTTTAGATATATATCAGAAATCCCCTAATAAATAGTAGTTACCGCAGAAAGAAAACATTTTTGCAATATTTGCAGATGTAAAGAGAAATTCTCAATCTTTGAACAAAGAACAAAAAGGCGGTAAAGGTGTCCGCCATGATGGCGCGTGCGCGAACAGCTGCCCCTACATCTGCCGTGTCCATACTCTATAGTAAAATAACCAATCATTCATTATAAAAGCATTATTTAACCTTGAATACATATGTTATTCTTTCCTCGTTTTGTTTAACATAAATTATAATATCAAATTTCGCTAATGTCTAATCTGCGGTGGCCCGATCCTAAACATCCCGTCACCCACGCCATTGATAATGTTTCGCAACTACAGGTATTTTGACATTGCTTGTTACACATTTCATAAGACTAGCTCCTCCACCGGCTTTTCTGCCAATTCGCGCCTTTTCTGTATTTTAGTGATTTTATCTAACATTATGTGCTGCTACTTTTCCTATCCGAAGTAAAATCCGATCTGAGTTCACAAATGATTTTTCGTACAACATCCATATACTTACATACTTAAAAGTTTTTGCTGGGAATGATAAACTCATTGTATAAACAAGATGCTTTATATCCTATAAAATATAAAGCTACATATTTAAAATGTAAACCTGTGAAAGTACCTACTTGAGAGCCAATTATGTCAACGGAAATATCAACGGACACATTCAATCACTTAACTAAATACATATTTAAAAAAAGAATCATTTTACAAAGTTTAATAAACATGTAGCCACACAGATTAGAGGTTTTAACACACGCTCACACACACAGGCACCCAAACAATATATATTTTATTTTTTTAACATAGGTGTACATTTTATTTTCATTATTTTTCAAGTTTTACAGTTTTTATCACACTTTTTTACGTACAAATCATTATAATTTTTTTAATATTCCGTAATCTTAACTAATTTATTAAACGTTAATCTTAAGTATATTTTTTTTCAGGCTGTTACAGACAACAGTATAGTAAATTATATTAAATATTAATGCTAAGTCGATTATGGTAATGTTTTAATGATGAGCTAGATTGATTTCTTATTATGATGGCTATTTATCATAGTTATATATATCAGAGTACAAATAAATATTCTTACAATAAACAAAGAATGTAACTTGGCAGGTTCTTAAAATTAAAATATAATTATATACAATACATTGATCTGTAAACGATATTAAACTGTCAGTAGCTAATCTAGTTATTAACACAATAAGCGTATAATAGCAGTATAACCTTTGGTACTAGTTCACCTTTGACGCTGGAGGTTAAATCTTTGAAATATATATTTAATATTACCCGTGTGAGAGTTTAAAAATCATAGACAATATAGACCAAATTTGTAACAAACAGGTTTATAACAAAAAGTTTACATTGCGACATTTTATTTTTAATCCAATTAGTATTCTAAAGTTTGTTCTGTTATCAATATCTAAATATTTATATTTATACATATATATTTATTACTTTAAAAGATGTGTGCAAAAATTTCGTTGGAATGACCACTTTATGCTTTCTTAGAACTGATGCTCAAACAAGGCCGAGTTTTAAAACAACAAAAATATTATTATAGACCTTATCGTATTGTGTAAGATTTTAAAATACCTTGTTAATAATAATAAGAATTTGCAAAACCATCGGTTCCTTCCTTTTGTTCTAGATTGAACGAAATTCGCCGCCCGATTTGCAAAAACCAAGTCCCGTCTATTGTAATATGAAGTTTCTAAAGCTCATCCAAACAGGTATACTTACCTGGTTCTAACGAGGAATTGGACATTTAATAAAACCATGTAATAGTGAATTGACAATTGAAGGGACTAACTATTTTGTGATTTTCGAGTAGCGGGAAAAAAAAGTGCATTAAATCTGTTTCGAATTAAACGTAAATTGAAATAATTGTAATTCAATTTGACCTGGCATGTATCGCACACATGCATGTCACAGCCCACAGGAAGTGATGCTTAATGAGGTAGGTTTTACTGCCGCCATCTTTTAGAAAATGGATGTATTTATTAACAATAAGGCGGGAGTGTAAACAGACTATATTCAAATATAGTACATATAGATTGAAACAACTCTACATAGTTAAATCTCAAAATGAATGGCTTAAAAACGCATACGGGACATAAACATTATATATTTTATATAAATAGACCATATTATATTGAATATTAAACGTTTGGCTATTATCTTTAGCCCTCTGTAATCCGAGATGCATCTGCGTTGGTTGTTTGATATGGGTCTAAGTTGGCTCGTTCCGGGAAAATAGCTAAAACAAAAGAAAAAAGTTTTATAAAATCTTTAAAAGATTTTGAATTTCTATTTTGATATCAGTAATAAGTTTTGTTATTTTTCGTCCTAGACGATATACTGTTAATATTACCTATTAGTATTAATATATATATATATATATATATATATATATATATATATATATATATATATATATATATATATATATATATATATATATATATATATATATATATATATATATATTCTTTACTATAATTCAAAAATCATCATTAAATAAATAATATTATAAATCTCATTGTCTCATTATATTAAACAAACAACTCTTGATATAGTTAAAATTGTCAAGGCACCAACCTTTATTTATTTATATAAAGATTTATTACTTCTTTATAAACAGAACCTATATATGTATTAAGTTATAATTAAATCGTAAAGTGAAAGATAATGTGATCTGCATAATTGTACATAATCGTAAGTATATGAATATCAAATACTTTTAATTTATTAATATTATAGTGTAATAAATTGCGTAGATTAGAGACTAACAGAGCTCGGTAAAAGTTTACAATTGTAATGTAGATATTTCAAATCAATTATATAAGCAACAGAGAAATTTAAATTAAGCTTATAATCATATTGGCGACTTGATGAAAGACTAAAAAATATTTTTTAATTAAGACTTAATCCGCTTTATATTTAAACAAAAGAATTTACTAGCTATATAGCATAATATAAAATTATGTATTTCACGTTTTCTATACAACTGAACTCGTGGTATTTATTCCACTTAGCCTCTACAGTTTTAATACTCTGTGGTCAGGCAGGTAGGAACTCATGATGAAGCGATCCAGTGTTGCCAGACCGTATTTAAAAGTTGCCAAAAGGTCATTTAAAAGTTTGTATTGAGTTGTTGTTTTAATTTTGCACGTGTGTAGCATTTTTTAATAATATACGAGTATAAGGTCGACTACCTAGAAACTATAAACCATTAATTGAGATCAACCTTGCGTCACTGCAACGCGAAAAGCTCGATACGTCACGAGACACGTCGAAACATGTCAAGGATCACAACTTTTACACAACGCCATACATTTCCCACGATTCGAGGAGGATTTGAGAGAACAACTTGGTCGGGAAGTTTAGGAACCACTTCCCAGAACGATAAAGGGCTGGGGGAGACGAAAGGGGGAGGGGAGAGCGGAGGGGCACGACAGCTGCGCGCGCGTCGCTCTCCCCGCGCCGCCGCACTCCGGCGCCGAACGCCGTGTGCGCTTGACGTGTGTGAAGCGCTCCGAAAGCGCATTGTACGGTACGCGAGTTCACTAACTTAAGTTCACAATACGAAGTCATTGGGTGCGGCGGCTTTGTTCCAGAGGCCCGGGTGGCTGGGCGGTGACTGGGGCTATATTCGGTATGGAGCGATATTGCACCAGTCCCGGCCTATCCAAACGGGCCCGGCCTTCGGAGACCGCTACATTCAGCATCCGAGGCGCGCGGGTCCCGTTACACGGCCGGTCGTTCACTGCGGTGGCCACGCATAGGACGTGGTTAGGTGTAAACGTTGTGCCTTTTATCACATTGCACCAATCCCGGCCTGCATGCGGCCATCGCTGGTGTTGTTCTGGATATTATGGTTTGTGGCCGGTTGCACGTGGCACCCACCACTCAGGTAACATGTTAAATTTTCCTAAAAAGTCACCGATAACTTGTAAAACTAACACCCTGGAAGATGCATTTTCATGTCTTAGTTTTAGAAAGTATCTGTTGGTGATTCATTTGGTGATTTCGTACAGGGTGACTGAATCGATGTAGACACCGCAGGCAGACCGGTTTCCATAAATTGTATCATACGTATAAGTATACGGCATTAACACCGCCAAAACGAAGGACAGCGGTACGTTAAAGCTCACTGTTTAATAAATTTGCATATTTCAATCTCTAAAACAGCTGATTTCTTTGTGATTTCACAAATTTGTAATCAACAAAGCGATCAATTCTGCCAATTGTATTCATGTAATCGACTCACGCACATATTGTTTTCAAATCGTACAACTTTATTCTTACAAAGGCGTCTCAAGCGGAAAGATGATTCATCGGACAAGAGAAGTCTAACCGTTATGATTTAAATTACAACAGCTGTCAGGGTACTCACGAATTGCGGTACCTACATACCTACCTCACCGAGATCGTGGCCCCAAAACGGTAAAATATACTCCCGTACTGATATTTATGTAATTAAAGAAGAATATATTCTATCTCGTTCTGTTTGGGACAAGTATTAGATTACCTGTTTTGTACCAGTATGAACTCGGATTATGTCATAGAATTGCAATATCTTTGAGAAATATTATTTTAATGACTATGCATCAAAATGTAACAGTAGATTTTTTTTTATGCGTTACGTTCTCGTAATTTATTTTTAGATTAGTCAATTTAACAAAACTATGATTACCTACCTGCTTAATAATTTTATTAATAGTATTTAGTGGGTAAGTGTAAATAAATCTTAATAATAGATTATTCAAATATATTTTTTAAAATGTATTTTAATAAATGACAACATTTCTCGTAAAATAATGCATTGAGCAGGACTATGAAACCATGGTGTTTAAAATGAACTACAATAGCGGTCACTTTTTCAAGGCTTAAGGTAAATAAGCCTATCGATATCTTTTGTTGATCTTAGATAAAGTATTCCATGTATATTTTACCAACCAGTGACACAGTTTCTGTGTATATATTATAGATGTAACATTTAACATTTTTAATCTCCACAAGCTATTTATTATCTACGTTTTGACCTGCGTTCCGCGTAAGTCCTACCCCAGGTAATAAGCCGTCAATGAAGATTAAATTTTAATAATTTCTACGTAAACAAATAGCCCGAGAGATAAATACATATTTAAAAAAAAAACCGATTGTTTCAAAGTATATAACCTTAACACTAAACAATTCAGGAATGTTTTCTAGAAATAACAAATAACCAGATTTTGTCTAGTCACTATTTTATTATACTATTCATAGGTTTCGCGCCAATCGCATACAAGGAAGGCTTGCAACTTGAAAATGTAAATTGAATAGGTAGGTACATAACTTTCTTTCTATTATTTATTAAATAACTAGTTCGTATCTAGATATAGTTTAAGTATTAATACTTATTCTAAATATTAATATTTCTTCGAATAATAACAATGGATTTTCATCTAAATTAAATAGATAAATTAAAATATGTAGGCTTGAATTATCGGTGGCAATAACAGAACTGTATTTTGTGTTTCTAGGTATGGGGTTCAAAGGATTTTAATCTTGGATTGAAGTTCGATTATAAATTACGGGACCTTGTATAGAATCTTCATTCTGTTAAGTTCAGTTAAACCAATTCAAGATAAAGTTTTAATTTATATCCTATTTGAAATAGAGAGGAAATTTCCTTCGATCACGTTTGTGACTATATTTCTCAAATTATTAAATAACTAGGTGCCTATATTTATTTGCTTCTGCTCGTGTAACTAGGTAAGTTTTCTTACTATATACCTAGGTTTATGTAATACCTGTGTTTTCTTTTTACAGTTGTTATTTTTTCATAGATTATAGCATTTCAATGATAAGTGCAATGATTGTTATCATATGTTTCAAACCATTTTGAGGCCAACCCCGGTAAGTTTCTAATTCTCTACTAGTAACTTGACCTGTATGTATTAGGGTTTTACCATTCTTAATTTGGCATAAAATGTCCTAAAGAATGATCAAGAACAATTATTCTTTTCATATTATGCATTTTGTGCCAATAAAAACCTTTAGGTTATTCGTGTATTAAAAAAAACATTAATTCAGTATTACCACGCTAATCTAAACTATTACTATCTTTAACTTTCGTATTTCTATTATTAATAAATGGTATCTCCTTTATTTTTTGAAAGAAGGTCTATTATAGAATTAGAAGAATTACAAAAACATTATTCTGTGACTACCATGGTAAAGAAATCACTATTACTAATCAGAATATAAAATTATAATTACTAGACATATTATGCAGAATAGTGGTTTCACCGAATAACCGTTTAACGTTTAACGTTTAACGAACCGGATATTCGGCCAAAATATTCGATGTACCATTTCATTGTTCGTTTAGTTTTTCTTAAATAGGTTCTAACATGTAGTTACATATGGCTTCTGGCTAGATTAATTTATATTTTTATATGTGGTAAAAATATTTTTTTTGAGGTTTAAAAATAAATGCTGATTTAAGGTTTCAAATAAATGTTGAATACTAAATACTAATTGTAGGTTAGGAATAATAAAATAAATATGATAACTCGATATTTTTCGAAATAAATGTTGATTTGAAGCTTAATTGCTTTATACTATTAAGCTTTATTCAGCACATTATTTAAAGGATTCATTTGTCTTAGGTATAATATAACATAAATTTTAGTTGTCTTTTAGTTCTTTACCGTGCCTTTACTTACTTACTTATAATGTAGATGTTTACATAACAATAGTTTAATTAATAAAAAGCTACTTTTACTTTAGATTCCCTTTCAAGAAGCAAAAGCGTTAACGAATCGCCGGTCTACTGCTTCCGTGTCAAGGTCTGTGTCCTACGTAAGTATATTACTGTAATATTATAGATATACTACATATTATAAACTAGTTTTAGTTCCCAGCTCTGCGCGAGAATAATTACTTATAACAGCGCCATCTACAGAGTTAATATTTGGTGATTTATTGTTCATAAATATATTTGATTAATATCTTGACTACACTTCGTCGGTCCTTAACCGACTATGAAACATGACTGTAGCATATTTTATAAGTATTGTTTGAACGTAACATGTCCTCAATCGGTCAAGTCGCTTTGAAGTTATATGATTATTAACAGATGTACCAACGATTGTATATATAAAAATGTTTGGTTATAACAATAAAAACCTTGCATATATTATATTTGTAAATATTATATTACTATTATTTTGCTAACAATTAAATAGGTAATTATTATTATGATTAAAGGAAATAGGAACATTGTAAACAACGACAAAAGCTTATCTCATAGATTCGGTTAATAGGTACATTATATCGAATCGAATATAAACAATTCATTTTTATAGGTACTAGTTGTTCACCGGTTTCTTCCACCCATGCATTTAAGTTTTCTTTACGGTACTTTGGCGTGAAAAGTTTTTTATTAAGAATATTAATATTAGTTATTTTTGTCTAGACAACATGGATATATATAGTATATATTCAAAGATGTACATGTATAGAAAGAATGTGTTTTATTTGAATTTCGACATCCCTTTTTAACTGCAATTGTAAAGTCGTTGCACCAAAACGTGAGAGGGACGATATATCATGTATATAAGAGCGAGACAGCAACAGGACGCGCCACTGCTTAACGTGTTTAAAACGGAAGAAATGTTTTTTTTTTTAAAGCTACCAACGTAATCAGAATATATTTCACATGGAGTGGTTTTAAGATAAAGACAAAAATAAATGCTGGAAAAATATTTTAAAGTTATTTTGATATTAAAAACATTATACAATGTAAAATTTAAACAATCACCAATAATTAAATAATAGTTTGTATATGGTAAATATAATGATTGATCTCAGTTGCTTCGTTAATAATAATTAAAACTTCATTTATACGCTTACGTTAACGGCACGTGAAAGTATTTTCCCACAGCTTGCGTGCAGCACTTTTAATTTTAAATCGTTACTTTGATGCATACATACATTTTTACATTGCAATCCATTATTTGATGCTTTAGAGACCGGAATTCATGGTACGGAGTAGTTTTTGATGCATTAGCGACCGGAATTCATGGTACGGAGTAGTTTAAGTCATTGATAAGAATTGTTTGTTATAATGTTGCAATGTTGGTTGTACTGTGTAGACTAAAGTCTAGTTTGGTTTCTGGTTTACATTCTGACAGTAGGTATGATTTATCTATTGACATAGATTATTTAAATGCACTGCACCATCTTCTAACTTCGACGATTAATTTCTATTATTTTATTTATTATTCTTAATTAAAAAAAAAAAGTTTTTATACGTCACTTATTTGTCTAAAGATGGTCATTTTATTTCTTTATATTAAATTGTAATAAAAGCGAGCATTAAATTTTCCATATAAACTTATTGAAATTATTTAAACATGTAACCGTTTTTGATAATCATTTATGGTCATTTTGTTTAATTAAGATGACTACGTTTTGGCACGTCATGTTTATTTTGAACAGTTATGTCAGTGATTGACATATAAATATTTTCATTTGGGCTTCGACTTGTCTCGGACTAATAAATAATGCGAGTAATTGAGAGCAACAACAACATTCTAGACTTTCTTAATTTAGTATCTACATAGTATATATATCTACTTGTACTACTTACCAATGTTGTCTACAATTTTATATGTAGGTACTTGAACCATTAACGTCATAAACACAAACAAAACGATTGTTCTATATTTAGATATGTATAATGCTAATTATTATTGTTTGATATTATGTACGCTATGACTGAATTAATAATTATTTATCAATTAAAATGTAATTTATGACGTCATAGGTGTTCGCCGGTTCATGTTTATATAGGTTAAGATTTTCAACACATGTTGTATAAAAATCGATTTAATAGTGGTGTGTGTTTTATTAAAATTAATTTAACTATTAGTTTCATAGGTATGATGTAAGTTGCTTGAATGGAAAAACCGAAACCTTGACTGGAATTTTTATATACATATTCCAGTATATATCCAATATATACATAAATGTGTATACAAATATATATACATATACAAATTAAACTTGTTTGCAAATATATTAAAATCAAACCTGTACTGGACCGGAAGTTAAATGAAATAATAATATCCTTGAAATAAATATCTTACCGTAAAGATGTCATTTTTAAGTTTATGTACGAATTCACAGTAAACTTACGTTATGTTATGCAACTAAAAGTCTGTAATATATTTTTAAGAATGTAATCATCTCAAACAAAATGATATACTGCGAAGAAATCAAACTTGCGTTGTTTATAGAGCAGTATTGGTGGTATCAGTTTCGAGTCACTGTTCCAGGCTCCAGCTCTATTTTATAATATATAGGTAGCTACAGAACTATAGTTCACCAGCACTGATGCAAAGATGAAAGCAAGAAAGAAGAAAACGCATTATCAGCATTTTTAAACATATTTCTAGTAGGAATAACCTACATTTCTGTATTTTCAACTTTCTATTACCGTTTGTAAGTTCGTAGTGTTATATAGGTATATCCCCTACTGTACTACTACTACTGTACATATATTAACCCCAGATTTTGGCTATCTAATGTACCTACCAAATTATCCTAACCCTAAAATATCAGTTATTTTAAATATTAAAACAAACAAAAAAACCAGTTATTAATATATAATATTCAATTAAAAGATCAGTTGCATCTTACGTACTACCATAAGTACATACTTATAGAAAAATAAAAATATTTCGAAAATATTAATCTTTTATTATAAAAACTATTGTCACCCACAGTTTTATTGCAACAGGAGAATGCACAACACATAAGGACAAGCACCACCACATTCCATGTTTATAAATTATAATGCTTTAAGATAATTATCTTGTAGTTTAGACTGTCGTAGAATCTGACTTAGACATATAAAGGTAACCAATCGGCCATTGCGCTCAAGGTTGAACTTGACAGGAATAGTGCAGTTGAAAATGTCTAGTAATATTTTATATCCCTGACATTAAAATAATATTATATCATTATTAGGTAAATTTTTCACATCATTTTTCTATAAAATCTATAACCTATATTTTTTTACGTAATATAGGTACCTATTTAACATTAGAATATTTGTTGGATCGAATGAATATTTAATTAAACTGGTTATACGGATTTATCTATTTTGTTTAAGATTAATTTTGATAAAAATAAGCAACATTCGTAGGTACAAGATATGAACATAAATATCTTATAGCCTACTATGGAAATAATACATTATTTAATAGATATAAAAATATATACCTACATTTCTAAGATTAATTATAAAAATTTAGATTTTCGCTATTGATAATATACATCAAAAGTTATAAATAAAAATTGCAAAGTTAAGGAAATTTAACACATATGTATATAAATGACTAGCTGTGCCTGCGACTTCGTACGCGTAAATTTCGATTTCAATAAAACGTAGTCTTTGTACATATAGGGTAAAGTAGTGTAAATATAAGACAAAAACTCAATCTTTTAACTTTTTTTTAACTTAATGTTTTCTATTTCCAGTTTATATGTATTATATTAATACTTTTACTTCATAGCTATAACGTTATTTGATTTGTTTGTCAATAGTTATATTTAAAAGGCATGTTTTAATATAAAATCAGTGGCTTATTATTTTCCTCCAAAAAAGGTAATTATGAGACATGGTCGGCAAAAAAAAATATAGCCTGTATTTTACATATCTTTCAATATTTTTGACATTGACGGCTCATTATAAGTCAAGGAGGATAAAAATAACACAAAAAGTGTATAAAAAATTAAAAACTTTTTTTATTAAGTATCAAAAAAAATATCAAAATTTTGCGTAACATTTTGCTTAGCAATATTTTTTTATTGCCAAATTTAACAATGTTTTTAACATTTAAAACACAAAATAAAGAAATACAAAAATTAAAATAATACAAAAACATAAATTTTCAACGAAAATTAAAGTAATAGGTAATTATAAACTCGATAATAAACCAATATAATAATCTACTTAATTGACACTAGACTAACCAGTCTCTTTATTACATTGTAATACTTTTTGGTTTTAAAAATCAGCACAAAATAATAAGCTTAAATTGTAACATAAATGAAACGTAGGCCTTATCCTTTTTCGAGTTACCCAATATGGTACCTATTTTTTGAAGTCAATATCAAACATTAAGGCACTTCTTTTATTAACTTGTGGTACAGGTGTCAATTTCATGACAATTTCCTTTTTAAGGATATTATATTTAATGTGGACAGCAGGATACATAAAAAGGATTGGACTTTTTACATTTTCCAATGCTTCTTGTAACATCAATTCGTCGTACGTTTTTGGTTTAGGAACATATTTTCGTGGCATGATTAATTTTCTAGTCTTATTTTTACACTACCCTCTGTCTTATATTTTACCTATCGCTTGTCTTATATTTTCCCCGAAAATCAAGGCATCCTCACACACCGCCCATTAACCGGAGAATAAAATAATATCGTGTATGCACAAGGACAAAAGACGCACCGCGCGAAGTGCGGGTGTAAGAGCGCGGGCAGCGCTAGTCAGAGCGAGACCACCGAAAGTGCGCGAACCGCGTTTAAAAGTTTTCGCGGCAAAATTTGTCGTGAGTCATAAATATTACGTAATTTGTTTTGTTTTATTTATAAAAAAGAAATGTAAAGTTATTTTCTTATTATGTTTGTAATGAACTTGTTATTAAAGTGGAATATGGTTCTGTTTGATGTTGACTTCAAAGAAATTTATAGCTGTCTTATTTTTACCTAAATTTTTGGGCATCTTATATTTACCCTACTTGACCCTACCTAAATGTATGTAAAAACTGTAAACCTTCAAAGATTAGATTAAAGATTTAGATGAAAAAAACACTAAATGTTAAGTGAAGACTGTGATAATATATTCCTGAAAACCTCATTCAAATCGGTTAAGCAGTTTCTGAGATTAGCGTGCACAGACATACAGACAAACTGAAAAACTATTGTTTTAGATTCTCTTGCTCTTATATAGGCCCCCTATGATGTTTTTTTTTATATTTTCCATGTACAGAAATGGATCAGTGACAATTTCATTATATGTATAGAATATGAAGTCTATTATTATATGAGGATAGGAATATGTATATAGGGTTATTTGTGTTTTTTTATACTAGCTGTGCCAGCGACTTCGTACGCATAGATTTCGATAAAACGTACCCGTTCAAAGTTTCATCAAACTCCGGCTATCATTTACTAAGGGGAAAGCCACTATTTAAATTTTGAAAAAATGTGTTACCGCAATGGTATGAAAATAAGAGATTATTAACTTCTATATTTGTTAACCGATTTAAATAAAAAAAACTCTAAATATTAAGCAAAGCTCATGACAATATATTCCCGAAAAAATTATCCAAACGGTTAATCCCTTTCTGAGAGCATGAACAAACATACAGACATACAAACATACAGATGAACAGAAAAAATGAAAAACACTCTTTTTTTGTTTTGCTGTCTTTCTTATATAAAGGTATTTTTAATTTTTGATAATATTTTCCAAGTTGGTACAGACAGCGATCAGTTACAGTTTTTTTTAATTGTATATTGATAAATATCTGGAAGAAATATATCTTTTGATAGAGTGAAGAGTGTGCAAAAAAAGTTAAAAACTAAATGTTACTTAGAGTGACGCTCAATTTCTGTATAAAAGTTATTTACATTAGGCATATATTTTTTTCGTGTTGTTTGTACAACTAAAAGAGAACTAAAAGGTAAACAGACTAGAGTTTCAAAAATGTTAAATATGGATTCTGTTAGTTTTTTAATTATTTTCAATGTACAGAGACTCCTCTATAGATTTGCATGGTACATATTACGTGATTGATATAAATTGACATAACTTTTTTTATTTCTTAACTGATTTCAATTAAATAAAAACTAAATGTTAATTGTAGAGTGTGACAATATATTCCTGAAAACTGCATCAAAATTGGTTTAGCCCTTTCTGAGATTAGCGTGCACAAACATACAGACAAACAGAAAAAATGAAAAACCATTGTTTTGGGTTCTCTTGCTCTTGCCATTAAGTTTTTTTTTAAATATTATCCATGTATAGAAATCGATCAGTGACAATTTTATTACATGTATAGTTTTGTAAAAAGTAGAAAAAGAAATGTTGTTGGGATTGATGTAGTGAGGCTGACTGCAAGAGTTGGCCTATTTAAATAATAATAATTGAAATAGCTTTTTTAATTTCTAAAATACAAAAACGTATTAAACAGTTTTTCGACATGCTTTATTAAAAACCAATAAAACATACATACATCAACATTTTGACAATAATAAAGCTGTAAGATAAAATTCATTTAAAATTTTTAGTTCTTCTAGTAATATCAAATAATCAGTATTGAAACTTGTAGAATAAATATATATGTATGTATGTTCATAGAAAAATCTGCTAAGAGCAGTGATAAGTTTAGCCGAATAGTGGACTATTTAGCAGACGACTGGTTGGCTTAACCAGGTTGCTGTTAAGCCAGGTTGCTATTTTATAGCATTTTATTATATTTTCAAGAAATACAATATAGTATGAAATAAACTGGTTTTCACCGCAACTGACCCGTTTTTTGTAATAACTCTCCCGGACGCTCCCACAATGCACCATAATGGAATATAGCATACATTAATTTGATAATTAAATATTAATTTTAATAATAAAATTAATGGTTTGATTCCTATAAATATTAAATACAGCCATATGGTATGTGATTTTATTTGTCTGAATATCACAAAGAATACTTCCCATTGCACTGTTTGAAAAAAATACTAGGTATGTTCCTTTCAAAAAAAGGTGGCAAAGCCATATTTGACACATCTCGTACTCGTAGACAATTCTATAATTATGGTACGATCATAGCGAACAAAAATTATTGAAATAATTTAAATATTACGATTTTTAAATAGATGGAGAATGATATTTACGGAACTTTGGTATATTTAAAATTATTAAAGTTAATTAATAGTTCTAATTACGTAATTATTCACATTAAAGCAAAGTTTGACAATCATAAAAAATGTATGTAAATGACAAATTAGATTTTTTAATAAACTTTGAACACCACTCAAAGACCAATATGCTTATATTGGACTTTGAGTGGTGTTAGCTTACGATCGGTTGTATTCCACAACAACTAGGTACTTATTAGATTCAAGAAAAAAAACCTTAAAAAAGAACATAAATAACCATACCTTTCTTTTTATAGTTCTGTTTAATCAAATTTAATACTTACTTAAAATTTTGATATGTTTTATAGGATAGCAATTTTAATTTCTTAAAGTATAAATTATTAATGTTCTAACATTAGTATAATTAGGTATATCATTTTAATTAATTTAACATATTTATTAATAAAGCAAAATATAAATTTATAAATAAAATAAACTCCTATAAGAAAACGAATAATCAGAAAAAGAATCTTGATTTATAAGACATTTAATTTTTATTATATGTTATTTATATTTACGACTGTTCATCGATAGATATTTGTTTTAATAAAAGAGGATCCTTCACATAAGAACCGATAAAAAACCACAAATTTTTCCTAAAATTGAAGAACTTAAATGATAAGAAGAGACAAATGCTGTTATCAAGAAACAGAACCAATAATAATTATAACTTTCAACTATGTATATAATGACTAAATTTGAAGATTTTAAGTCCACCTACTAATAGTACCTACTTACTTGTATATTATATATATATATAATGTTAATATTATAACATAATAAGTTTTTTTTTAATTAGATTTAGTGAAATCCAGTTTTAAGAGAGGTCGACTACACGTATTCGTAGCGACATCTAGCGGCAACTTGTGTTATCTCACTACAAATGCGAGATCCATCTGCCGCTTACTATCATAATTTATAGTACTCAATTTACTTGTTTCAGATATAAGCTTCGGCCTTTGATTGACATTGGTATTTAACAATCAGATATCAGAACCAATAGAAGCCAAAATTCTGAGCTTATTTTTGCTTATATTATTTGAAACATATTTCGATACAACACTGCGTGTGTATTCATTGTACACAAATGAAAACAATAAAATGATGCTAATTATTTAAGTTTCTGGTTAAAAAAATATATACATAACCAACACTGATGGTTTTTCAAAGTAGGATGTTATGTGTGTTTTCAAAGTAAATGTACCTAGCCATACTTTGAAAAATTGGGTGTACCCAATTTCCGATTTTTCCAAATACTTGATTACATTATTCCATGGCCCAAGTGCTGGGATGATTTAAATTAATATAGTACGTAAAAGTTTTATTTTATTGATTTTATACATTTTAACTTTTATTACATTACATTATCATAGACTAGGTATATGTTATTTTATTACAATGATAACTGTGGTATGGTACTCACATAGTTTCATATTTCAGATAGATTATTTTTACCCCAAAATTTTTTTTTCATTTACTTTTCACTTATTAAAATCTTTAGATTGTAAAAAATGGTGATAAATTGTTTTCATTTTTAATTATTTTGTTTTTTTATAAATTTGTAAATAATACCCAGTTGATTGTTTCTTTTATTTTTAAATAATGCCATGATAGGTTAAAAAAATAGGACCATGAACGAAAATGGAAAAACAAGCAATTATGCAGACCAAGGCTTAATTGTAGATAAATTAAAAATAAGGTAGGTATTATATCTGCACGAGCGTATCCAACATTTTCTGATCTCGGTCTATAAAGCTTGATCACAAAGGCAAACAAAAACATGTATAAAAATAAATAATTTATTGTATAACCAACAAGACAATAATTGTAAATAGACCCAAAAGAGAATATATAATACATGGTAATATTACAAAACACACTATAAATGTCAATAACACCGACTAAAAAGCTAATGAAGCATATACAGTAAGTACAAGTGGTTTTTAATAAAAAAAATAGATAAAAAATAATCATCGACTTAAATCAATAACCTCAAGTGGTATATCTTTATTAATATATCGTCTAGTAGTTCTTAGTCTACCAGCTGCAATGCTATCAAAAACCCATTTCGAACATATTTCTCCACTTTCCCGCCCAATTCTAATGTCACTGCCAGCTTTGTCAGCTTGTCCGCCATTTTGTATTTCCGCGCCACAGACCGTCAACAGTTGTGTGAGGGCGTCTTTCTGTTCAGCGTTTTGTGATATACTTATTTTAGTTCCGTTGAATACATTATATGTGTATTCTGAATGTAATTTCTGTAATGCAGATCTTTCGAATCTTGCTTTCTGTAAAGAAAATATATTATAATATTGTTTTAGAATTTTGTTTAAATATTTTAAGTTTAATATAAACTATACAAAGGTTTATATTACAGAACACCATTCATTAAACGAAAATTCATCAAATAAGTTAAATTTAAAAACACTAACAATTATTTCTAATTAAAAATATGTACCTCAGATATTTTCTTCATGTGTTTAACTTCGTAACCAAAATGATGGACCCATCGATTTACCTTTAAACTATCGAGCGCCCATCTTGAGTATAGAATTCTACAGCCCCTAACAGCACCCAATAAAGCATTTAACGTCCTTGGTTTATCAGTCTTAACTATTGTTTCTATAGGATTACGAACTTCCTGAGAATCTCTACCCTGGTCTAATAATGAAGTATTGAAGTCATCATCCTGGCCATTACAAGCGTTATCTTTCAACAATGATATACATTTGCATGCACCATTTTCTTTTCTATTATTATCTTGCACAGCAAGATTGGTTTCAAACATTTGAGACAGTATTTTCTCAACACTGTCACATCTATTGCAATAATGTTTATTATTTTTTCTGTATGGTCCGCAGGTGCCTAGTAATATGTGTGTTGTCTTTTTGTTGACTGTACTTTGTACTCTCCCATTTAAATGCTTTACCGCTTTAGTTATCTCTTGCCGTTCTTGCCTGGACATTCCTGTTAGAACCTGTAGCATGACATTCCAAGGTTTTATGATGCAAGTAAATAGTTTATGTTTGAACCATATATCAGATTTATCTTATACTAGCTATTGCCTGCAGGTTCGCTATGACTATAACAACTACCTTCTAATACATAAAACTGGAAACTTTTAAGACAAGGCATAGTTTTATAACTTGCTGTAATGCTTATTGAATACTTAAGAAATAGATTATTGATTCTGTTTTTACGTTATAACCCTTTATATATTCGCATAGGCCTTATTAAGTTTTGCTTTTATTTAATTTATGCAATTATATTATAATACATAATTAGTACTTTCTTAAACCCTTTATATATTCGCATAGGCCTTATTAAGTTTTGCTTTTATTTAATTTATGCAATTATATTATAATACATAATTAGTACTTTCTTAAATTCTTTTATCATATCTTAACATTTTTTGTTGTTGATGAAATTAACCTTTCAATTTTTATGACCAGTATAAGAAATTGCCTTATAAAATAATAAAAATATTTAAATTGATTTAAGTAAAAACTCACTATTCTGGGTCGTTTGTCACTACTCTGAGTAGTTTTTAAGTTCTGACTGTTTGTTTTTGTTGTTCCTATAATTTTTTTTACAAGTTCTCTGTTCAGTTGATTCTTTTTTTGCGTAATTTTTCTGTGTTTTAATGATTTCGGTATAACTGGTGTTAGATCCTCGTCTGGAAAAAATATTTGTATATTACAATTTCAGGTTTCAATGATCTGGTGGTATTTTAACTATATCTTTTATTTATAATATTTGAAATCAATATAAAAAAAAAAATGTAATGTATCAAGACCTTTGTTAAAAACAAATTCAAATCTGAATGTGATAAAGTAGCAATAGTGCAATTGTGCACTATTCTAGCTCACCAGTTCCATCATCTTTCTGTATCTCATCTTCTTTTTGTGTGAACAGTCTCCTTTTGGACTTGATGGGTCGTTCTGGTGATGTTGATAGAGGCAGAGCACGACGGGGTGCTGTGTTTACACGGACTTGGATATCTGGAATAATAATAATTGTTCACCATATACTGTATATAAGTTTTTTTTTAAATTTATTTATATCTTTTCCACTTTGAATCATAATCAGTGATCACTTGTGTACTTCAACATGGAAGTGTCAGGGAGGCCTATTTCGATACTAGATATAAAAAATATATATATATATAAATATCGTAATAAGCCCTTCTGTAAAGGCACTTTCCATCTTAATGTTAAAGCTATGAGGGTTCCAAATGTGTCCTGATCTGAGAAGAACCACACAACAAACTCAGCCGGATATATATTTCTTTTATTGTGATCACTGTTTCACAAACGTCAATCTTAAAAGAAATTTTTGGAACAATTAGAGCCGTTGCAATCAATCGGAAATGAAGCCTAATGATTTCAGACAACGAAAATGAAATAAAAATAACAGTAAAAAAAAAAAAACGAAAAGCAAGCATAACGCAAATGGGAGCTGTGCGCGGTGACTGGTTGTGTTTGTTTGTTTATGTTAATGTGTTGTGTTGTAAAATATGATTACATGGTGTAAAAAAATAGACAAGTTGATTGAAAATTAAATAGTTATTTTTGTTTTTAATATCATGTTTATTCATGAAAAAATCTAAGAAATTAATCGTTTATTACTTACTATAAATAACGAATATCAATATTTAAATATAGATTTTTTACTAAGTTATCTACATATTATCAAAATTTAAGTATTTTTGGTAAATTAATTAGTTGATTTGGCGTATATATATTGTTCAGTTATATAATAAACGTACACATTTTCTTACCCGGTTCATTCCTATTATTTGAGATGGATTTTGATTTATCTACAGATGTGGATTGAGATGTGTTTGTGTCACTTGATATCCGCAGACGGGGTACTCTATTCTCATTTTCCTCGCTCTCAAATAGCAGGTTCAGGGGAATATTCTCTTGTTCTACTTTTTTCTGTTAAAATAAATCAATAAGGAATAATGAGTTTAGAATGTAATAGAAATTAACATAATACCACCTATTGAGAATTATTTTTTTGAATTAAATTAAAAATCAATTAAACTTTGAACCTGAAAGACTTAAATGTAACCAAGAAAGTTATAATATTACAATATCACATAATATTTTATACAAAGTAATTCTAGTACTAATCATACCAGCATTTTTTTAAGCGTGGTTGGTGAAGGTAGATCTGAGGGCCTGCTGGCTGCAGGAAACACGCCCTCGGGAAGGCGCCTGCCGGCTGCGGCGCAAGCCTCTACCCACAGCGGGGACACTAGCTTACAAGCCAGTGCTCGGGATTTGGCCCTTATTTCACGACAACCACCTTTAACATATATTTGTTAAATATATATATCATTTTAAGTTATAAAACTTTTGAATATACTAAAATTTTCAAAAATCAGTTAAAGGGGATGCTATATGCAATTCATACAAGTTATTGTGGTTTGATATTAGTTGCAAAACATTTTACAACATACAAATTAATTGAAGTGAAATATTACCATCTGACCAAACCAAATGTGTGACTAGATTACTCCACTTTGGTGATACTGTTGCACCTAGTGCCGTCAAAGCTGCTCTTAGAGCCAGAGCCTTAGATACTGATCCCACATCTACATGTACCACCAGGCCTCGGAGCACTTCACTGATACTAAGACGTTTTTGATGCTAGAATAATTAAATTAAATACAATGCTTAGAATATGATGCATTTTGTAGTAAATAATTTAAACTTTTACAAATTTATGACATTAAACATAAAATATCACTCTACCATCTTATGCTTCTTAATTATAAAATTTGTTGTTTAATTAATTGTTTTAATCTACATAAAAATGTATTATATATAACGTTAATTATATATATAGTAAAGTATTTAATATATAAAACTGCATGTGACTATGGTGTTAAAATCAATTCAAATTTAAATTCATTTCGTCAATTTAAATGTTTACCTTTGGGGTTGGGTTTTTAAAGACATTTTTGCCTTTAGATGCTATTGTTGGGAAACGAAGAACTAAATTAGGTGAAAGTTGTTGCTTCTTGCTTTTGTTTTTTGTATTTGGAGACTCATTTAATATATTGCTTTCAATTTCTTTTAATGCTGACCATTCCTCCCTGATGCGTAATCTTTCAGCAATAGCTGAGTGTCTCTGTAATAAAAAAAATGATTTCTTTAGACTATAGTAAATATATGTGTATTCATAATGTGATAAGAAATATATAACAATATTTTGTGCAGATTTAATTTTTTAAAGCAAATATGAAACATTGATGGCAAAACCCAAAATCAATAACCAAAATTTGCTTTCCAATAAAATGTAGAAAACATAAGAAAGTTAAACCCTTAAGTTTAAATAAACTTAATAAACTACTTAAATAAGTAATCATTAAAAAACAAATAATATATTTAAGTGAGAGTACAGTTTTATATTCTTCACTTACAAGTCCAGCAGCGCTTCTGTTATCATCTTTGGCCATTGTAAATAACTTTAAGTATTACTGAATACAAAGTAACTTGTTTTGACAAGTTCTGCAAGTAATCAACTGTTGCAATTTTTTTCAATAAACAGGAAAAGTCACTAATAATTATAAAAACACTTTTAAGTATCACGTACGTTTTCAAGGTTCAAAATACATTACAAATTTTAAAATAATAAATCATTTACTTTCCATAAGAATTATTATACCAATTTGTTAACAATTTATAAGTATAAAGTTACAACTGTCATCTGTCATTTATAGTACTGAGTAGTGAGTACTCGCAACCAGTGTTGCCAACCTGGAACGTTGTGCCGATCGTACCAAGGGGCGTAAAATTATCGTACCAGGCAAAAAACTATCGTACATCTTCAAATAACGTATAAAAGTATTAGTTATTAATAAAACAGACATCGTCACGTCAATAAAACTTATATTATGCTCGACCACCCGTCACGTCCTTATTTTATGATTTCACGTGGGTACTTCACATGGGTACACCGCATAGAAAATGGAGCGAAAATTTGGGAGATTTAAAAATTTTACAAAAAGTAAGTGGCTTTAAAGTTGATCAGTCAATTATTACACTTATTAAAAGAAATGAGGTAATAATAAGATCTGTCATAATTGACAGGGTCTTTCTAGTAGTCTGTGCCATTGTTTCTGCTATTTAAACTTCGATCTGCAATTTTTTTTTTTGAAAAAAATGATTAATCGAAAATTATCGTACATTTGCGTACGATAATGAATAGCAATCGTACATCGTACGTTAGTCCCAAATTGCCGTTAGGCCCAAATTATCGTACGGTTGCCAACACTGCTCTCAACTCTGTCTGAACTGTCACAAATCAAAATTTAGTGAACAAAAGACACAGATAAGCAACCACAACAACAAAATTTAGTGAAGCCTAACAGATTGTAAGCAAAAAGCATTTAATAAACTATGCTTATGAAAATAAGCTTAAAAGTGCGTTTAAAAAAATAAGCTCTGTTTTTGAAACGGTAAAAGAATAATAAGAATAAAAAAAAATTTTTTTTTTAAAGGAGCTTGATTAGATGGTTTTTTGGTTAAAAATATGACTCCTATGAAATTATTTTGTACATTACAACGATTCCAGCTTGTAGCTGTAAAAAAAGATTAGGCTTTTATTAGTATGGTAAAAATAATAATAACACGAAACACATCATAAATGGGTTTTAAAAACCATTATAAGAAGTGTGCGAAGATAACTGAAAGGTGAAAAATGTTAATTATGCAATGAACAGTGTTTTAGTTTTATAGTAATGACTCACTGAAAGCAGTGAAGGCTCACTGCCTTAAGTTTGCCACGACACAAAAAATAAGTCATATATTATATTATCATTATTTTATCGCTATAGATATCGCCGTATGTCACTACATATGGAATAAGGGCAACAGAAAATGCTTATAGGTTTTAATAATAAATGAAGGATCATAAATATTTCAAGGTTGCTAATCAAGTTTTAAGAAATTTTATTCATATATTTTTTTTAACAAATCCAGCAATTACTGGAATTGCTATACTAGGATTTGCTTTTGTTACCGAGATATAACCGCATTTATTAAATCATAATAAATAATAGTAATAAATTTTAACCAAAAAATAAGGTTTATCATTGTGGTGATTAATGTGTTTCGTAAATATAAAAAAAATATGTGTATTATGATAAAATATTATATAATGACTAGGATACAGTCTGAACTTCAAACAGGCTTTGTAAAGTAAATCCTTCTTTTAACGGTTCAATAGCCAGACCCAAATAAAGACTATACACGGGTTGCACGTCTGTTTCTTCTTTGTGTTGGTTTTGTTGAGAAGCTAAGTATAGAGAGGGACCCATTTCACCACGCGGTTCCCCAATCTCTTCTAATTCGTCAATATCATCATGCGAGGGTTTGGAGACCTACAACGAGAATTAGTATTAAGAGTATACAGGGCAAAGTAATATAACTATAAATCATTTCAATCTCACTTCGCTCGCCCAGCACATTTCTACTCCAAAAACGGGTGCTTCTGTGTATGCAGCGTGCAGAGCCTGTAGCTCCGCGAGCAGCGCTTGCAGACGTGTGCTCTCCACCCGGAATCCCAGCACATAGCCACCGCAGGCCTCCCGCGTCACCAGCACCAAAGCGGTGCCGAACTTAGAATCGCGTACGGAGATCTACAAGGCATGTAGTTAACTTTTTATTTCATAATTACATTTTTTATGTATATAGTATATATATATTATTTTTTGCGTACTCCGAGGTTATACGTCATGAAAAGTAATATACTTTAGATATCTAAAAATGAGCATTTATTAAAATAACGCATGGTATTGGCGAAATACATCACAGCAAAGCATCTTTTGCATGTTACTATTTTTAAACCGTTTGTTTAAATAAAAAAAAACAAAAAATTCTATTGTGTTGTTTTGTTAAACAAATTTCAATGGAATTTTCTTTTTATGGAACTTAATTTAAAACTGCATTTTGAGCGAAGCCGTGCATTTTTAAAGCAAATTTTTATTTTTTTTATTTACATGAAATAACAACAATATTTTTTAATATTTTTATGTAACAGCGTTACTTTTATTTGCCACACATCAAACCAAAAGCAAATGTTGCTAGTCCTGATAATAACAATAACCAGATTGAGATTATTGCATGGTTATATGTAATTCATACAATTATGTACTATTTTTTTTTCCAAACGAAAACAAGGTTCTAAACTCATAAAAAAATAAAAAAATATAATACAAATTGCTTTTTTTGTAAAATAAATGATCATTTATATCATCACAGTGTTAAATTGTACAGTGTAAATTGAATAAAATAAACGCCATCGAAATTTATTCTAACTATAACTATTATATTATTTTTAAAGGATAAGTTTAAAATGGTAATAAATTTTAGAAAATACAAATTATCGTCGACCCAAGTTGCTTAACTTACTGATTATCTTGTATAATATATCGAGACTTACGCTTTCGATGGTTATATACGGCATCGATACGTTGAACGAGTCGTTGATATCTGCGTACCAAACGATTCGCACGTTGCTTATCACCATGGTTCCCAAATTTCCAGAGTCACTTGATAAGTTCCAAACACCAGTCTCGGTGAGACAGATCTTAAATTAAATATTGCAATAAATAAATTATTGATTATATTACCCTCACGGTTATAAATGATTGTTCTGGTACTCTAATCTATCTAAAAAAGGCGGGAAATTACATGTTTTGAGTTTTCTGGTTATGTACATAATAGAATAAAACGTCATTTAACACTTTTTGAAATAATTAGCTTTTTTTAACAGTAGGTTGCATGAGGTTTGTAACTAGTATAAAAGTTAGTTATGATTTAAAGTAAGATCAAATTGGGTTAATTCTAAGTTAAATATACCTTTTCAAGCGGCAAGATTCGTAATTGTTTATTGTGGATGAACGCACCTCGCAGCTTGAGGTCGCGGTACATTCGAGATGCCGCATAAGCCCTGAAAATAGAATTAAAACTGAATTGTGACTTTAATGTGATTATAACTTAATTTTTAAGGAATTGCTTTCGTTAAACAAAAATCTGACCCATTGGTTACATTATATAATATTTTATTTCTAAATAAAATAGAAGAGGCTTTGAAGGTAAACATATATAGTACACATTTTAGACTGATATTCTAAAAGTTAACTTTGAATTTTACCTATGCACTCCGGTTACTGAAGTGTAATGCCTCACGCAGTGGGGCGCCAAGTTTGTGAACACGAACTCATATTTGTTGGTGTTGTACCCCGCGAGTAGGTACAGCGCCTGCGTGCTGCCGCGAAGCCCTGAGCTCACCACCTTGGTGCTGATGGATATGACGCAGTTCAGACCTACAGCTGGAACGAGGCATTTTTAATTAGTTGCTGATACTCTCATAACTGACTTATATGAAATCTCAAAATTGATACTTATTGAAGACTAATGATATTATGATTTCTATGCTGCTTGAAAATGAATCAAAATGTTACTAATTTATAGAATAAAAGATTTTTGCCACCAAACTCTAATTGTTCGTATAAATCAGTCGAAGGTTTTAAGGTCAAGAGGGCAATTCCAAGTTTGTTTGGGAATCGCAAATATTTGGCCCCGTCTGAAGTTTGAACGACGGTACCTACTTTGATTTTAGTAAAACGTTTGCAGAAGCGTTCCTTTTATATATTATCTAAGAAGGAAGAATTACTTTAGATTTTCTACTTTAAAAAAAATAAATACTTAAGTTGATTCTAGGTGATCCCAAAGAATGCCAGATGATTCTTAGATTAGTGACCACGAGTCGTCCTTTCATGCCCTTATTGCCTTTTGTGTCTTCTATCGGCTCTATTCTGTCAAATACTTTTTCACCGGTTCTTAGTTTTAGGTATCTGTGGAGAAAATAAGGAGATAATAAACTTCAGGTACCTACTTAAATCACGTCCAGCATCAAGAAGATAGTACATTATTGAAAATAGATTTATGTTGCAGAAACTAATTTGATATATTTTCATATAAATATAAAAGAAGCCTTAGAAATAAGCACCAAAGTAAGTATATTTTTTGGTTAAAATATACAATACACACAAAGCATTATATTAATTTCGAACAAATATTTATCTCACGTAAATGGCAAGTCGAAAAGCACTTCTCGGTCTTCCCACACGATTCCTTTTTTAGATTTCGACATTTCTTTATTGTTAATATACCAATACCAGTGTTATTGTATGGTGTGCGTTTGTATCCATGGTTGTCATAGTAACAACCTTATGGTATATTGCCATCGATCCTTATGTTTAAATTATTTTGTATTATGTGTCTTTCATTTAATATGTTCTATTAAGTATTTAGTTTTTTGGTTGTTTGTTTTTGTCTAGAAAACCGCAATAGATTTAGTTCCCATAGCATTATTTTTTCATACATCATAAACTTTATATGACTTAAAAGTTTATCACATAGTGTTAGTTATACAAAAATTACAATGCATGCATAAATTTATCCTTTATGGACGATAAGAAAGTTATATAATTTTGCCCGGTAAACAAAATGGCCGCTTCGCGCCAATAATTTTGTTATGACAATGCTGTCAAATTTAAAAGCGTTCTAATACAAAAGACAGGCTTTTAATTGACGAAAGCGTCTTAAAAGCCTTTTATCGGATTTGTCTTCTTGTTCCCTTAACTTGTTACTAACTTCATTCGAATTTTATTATTTTAGTTGGATGTTAATTGTTTTGACATTGCACTTCACTCCTTTAATCTAGTTTGCTTTCAGAATATTATAAACTCGTAATTAAACCATACTCTTAAATAATATTTTCATTAAATAAACCGCTTTTAAGCATTTCGTTATGAAAACCTGTGAGACACCGAGGAGACGATCCGTCCAATAATTTCTTCTCTATGTATTAATTGGTGGTGATGGTTTGCAAAGATCAAAACAACGAAGAAAGTAGGGGAAGGGTGAGCAACTGCACTTTAACCAAATTTTTATAAAGTTTACCGTAATAAAATCTTTTTATAAAACAAACAATATTTACAAGTTGTTTTTCAAGGACTGCGTTGATTACAGGAGGGTGTACATATTACCCCAGAATACTATTCGAACCAGAGAAAGAAATAGAAATAAAAACTTTTGCCCGTTTTTTGTAAAAGTTGTAACGGTCATAGAACGATGACACTCGTATATTATAATAAATTATGCTTAGCCATCGTCATACATTATGCACTATTAAGACTGCTAAAAATATTTTAAATCCAACGAGCCCGAAATTAGAGCTACAAACCAAAATGCAAACCAATTTAAATAGCAGAGATGAAGAATCTATGTCAATTATAGATAAGTCCTTGTTGCTATTTAATGTTATGTAGATTAAAAGTTTCCTAGAAATGTACGACAAAATATATTCTGTGCGAAGGTAGGTGTATCCATAACACGAAACGATTTTTATGTTCATGGGATCATGAATTTAACGATTGCACCATTAAGGCTCCCGTAAAGCAGCGGTTAAGTTTTATTTAACATTTTGTTATCGTGCATCTCGCCGTCACACTGATAATATTCCTGACATAATTTTATTTTAAAGTAACGACTACTTTGATAAACAACGTGAAATAAATTATTTAGGATTTTCATTTCACATATTCTTATAATATATTATTTTTGGACACGTGCATATGTATAAAGTAAAGACGTCTAATAATAAAGTTATCTACTTTTCAAAATCATATTTAATTCTAATTAACAGTTACAGGAAATTTATTACGTAGGATAACATAAAGCCAAATTATATTTCATATTACAATCTGATTCATTCATTCAATTCTGTTCATTCCTTTTAGCCCTGCATTCCAAATAATATTTGAATTGAAAGAAGCCTATTACCTTTCTAAGATCGTTTTATTACAAACTTGTTATGCCGGGATGTTAGTGTTTATTCTAATAGACCTAAGAGACATATTCCTTTACAATTGAAATCCACAGGCGCATATAATTAAGTCGAATAATAAAGTAAGACGAGTTCAGAAGTAGGTAGCGAAGAACAGATGCGTAAAATTATCCAATTAAAAGTATTAATGAACATTTGCATTTAGCCCTTTCTTTCATTGTTAAGGAGTCGTTAAGACGTCACCACTTAAAAAGAGGTCAATTGAAATGTTTTTATATAAAACGAGATTAAATTTAAAAGTATGATCTTTTATATGTAATAGAAAATAGTTACGTTTTTTTGTGCTATGGGTATATAGCCTATCTATTGTTATTTATCTGGATTGGGCGAGGCAGTGACACACAGAAGGCCGATGCTAAGTATATTAAATATATAAATTGTACGAATTTAATTATTAAGTTGGTATAAAAAATCTTATTACATTTTAGTCTCGTACTTCCATATTGCTGTAAAAGATGCTTCTTGCAAGTCGATGTCTTACATTCGTAATTGTGATTGTTATAGCAATAAACAAAAGGTCCGTTTCCTATGTTCACACGACTTACATTATATTTTATGTACTGTATCCATAAATTATTATGATAGTTGTAACGATTTTTAAAGATCTTAGCTGTTTCCATTTACCAGTCGTTTTGCGTTATGCGTGAACAAACATTAACCGCCCCATTGGTCGAGTGGTTAGCGCAGACGCCTAACGTGTGATTAACAAAGGACGCCTAACGTGTCCCGGCGCAATGGGGCTCGGATTCGATTCCCGGCAAAGGCAGGCATTTATGTGTTGAGCATAGATGTCTGTGTTTCTGGGTTTGGTCGTTTATTAAATATATTCTCAGTATTTATATGTGTATTTCTATGTATTTGTATCATTGTCTAAGACTCTTAACACAAGCAAATAATTTGCTTACTTAGAGGTTAGATCAATGTGTGTAATTTGTCCTGATATTATTTTTATTATAAAAAAAAACATAATGATACTTTCAGGTCTGTGTCAAGTTCAAGATCTAGCATTTTTTTTATATACCTACCTAATGTACAGATGTGTCGTTAGTATTGTATTATGAGTATGGATTTCGTCTAAATGTTTAAGGCCCCATCGAATACAATAGCTTTCCAATTTGATTAGTGCTCATAAAATTTAACTGACGTCTCGCATGTAGGAACAAAGCCTTTAAAACTTAATAAAATTCATGTTGCGTCCGATTAAAAGAAGATAAGTTAATTGTTTTATTAACGTATTTTATGAGACATTAGAACATACTTAGAGCGGAAAGTCAGATGAAATTTAAATTTTGATACATTTCTTCGGAAAATAATTAGTTTCGTTTGATTCTTTGCAATGAATAAAATTACTAAAAGAGTACAACCAGCAGTAACTGTATTAATTGTAAATATTTTAGAATTAAGAACTAGCAACTCTTATGGATACTGAAAGTTTAAGCGCATGTTTTGAAGGAAGCTTAAAGTATTAAGCTAACGTTGAAACGTGTGTAAAAACATTGACTTTTCAGAGAAAACAAGCAACATGTACAATATATACAGGCAATGCCCACTGTGCTTACACAAGCTACATTGTAAAATAGTTGTTATACGGCAGTTATTGTAAAAAAAAATCTATATAAAATAAGCCGCCAACTAAGTACATAAGGTAAGAGTTAAGAAAGATGATTTTAGTTTAATTTAGACTCGATAGGATTTGAAATTGAGATCAAAGTACTGCATTTGGAGTTAGACTACGTCGTTAAATATCTTAATTTCAAGAATCTTATTAGATTTCTCTATAAAGACGTTTGTAATTATAATTGTCATAATTTGTAACTTTTAATTTTTATATAGGTAGGTGTAGGATTCGGCAATATAATTCAAATGTAATAAAAACTTTATTTAGATGTCCCATACATTAACATAGACCAAAAACATGATAAATTATAATATATAAATAAAAAGAAAGTCGAAAAAGAACTAATAGTAACTATGATTTAGATTTAGTTAGAGTCGTTTTATTAATATAAAAAAGGAAGTTTGGAGAAGTTTATTTTGGTTTGTATTTTAGAATTCAAGTAAAGGAAACCTAGCTGAAGACGTGAGATTCTCTTCAAGGTGATCTAATAGTTTATAAGACTTTTTAAAAATATTTATAGGAGCTAAATTAGTCTGTGAGCTATCTGATGTTAAGTGATCACAGCAGCCTACGATCTTTTGCAATATTCGAAGACGAGAAAGAAGTTGGTTGACCTACAGCCTGTTCTCTTCAATAGGCGCTCTTTAGGAAGAAACCCACGTCGTATCAACGCGGAAACACCGCCGAAGGAAATTAATTCCACATCTTGATTATTCGTAAAATTACTTTGGGAATCGCACTGTTGAGAAACGCTAAGCAACCGGGTGGTAAAGATGGAATTATAGTTGCATGCATTTCAGGCATATCATACTGAAATCGGGGACAAGAATCACCTGATTCACAATACGATAGATACTCGAGTGACTCGTTGTTGGGCGCGGTCAAATTGTAGAAGCTAGACAGTATTCTATTCTTATATCACTATTTTCATCTCCATAGACGTTTAAACTAGTGTGCCATTCCCTGAAATTGCAGAAATCCATATTTTCCGTTTTTCTTTTTGGTACCTGTCAGAAGATTGATTGATTCAGCATGATTCTATCAGATGTTGAATCCTTTCGATTCGTCTCTTAGGGCACCTACGGGTACTAGGAGTGGTCATATTGTTTCGTGAGCCGTAGGACGAGGATTCGAGGACGAGGATTCTTCATTAAGAAAAAGTACTGACCTTTCGAAGGCGAGTGAAAACTACCTAGGATAATATGTTAATTTTTAAAATAAGAAGAATCAAATATATTCACAACAAGATAGCATAATTTATTCCATAAGTGTATTCAAAGAAAAGAATACTATACAGCTGATTTGAATGAATTTAGCACAAATAAAGTATCTATCTTTTACTATTTTAGTTAACTTCAGGGTGGATAACTATTTTGACTCATAACTGCAAAACTACTGAGTTTGAGTAGAAGATACTGGACCGGTATATTCATAGTAGTTTGAGCTTAACTTCACTTCACAGGTAAAACGCTTCAAACTAAGCCTACTAAAGAGAATACAAATAAAAAAGTACAAATACTTAAATAAATCTGAGAGGAAGTTTAGGTAGGTGATTTTAGGAAGACTTACCTTTTTGAAGTTTATTTGTATATCTAAAGAGCGATAAAGTTCTAATTGCTAAACAAGTATCTAACCTGTATCAGCAACTCACTTCACACGAGCTGCTTTACAAAATTTATGTTAAAAGGAAGCTGTTGTACATTGCCAAGGGAAACGGAAAGTTCAAGCTACATAAAATAGGTTATTTAGTTAAAGTGAGGTGGTGTTTAGTTATAGTGGTGTAATGTGAATGTACTTGTACAGAACAAGATCTTCTTTTTTCGTGTTTGAAATCTTAAAAGTATATTTTATATGTAACGCGTCGAGGCATTGTTTATTTTTAAACACCCATCAATATATTTTGCATAACATAACATAAATTTGTCAGTAAAATATATGTGTTGCACTTTAGATAAAAAACTTATTTTTGATAGCAACTCCATCCGGTTGTATCGACACTTGGCACGTCTCTAAGAAATGCATTTGTTACATCGGAATAATTGGTTTCCATGAAAACCACCTTTATTTAATTACGGATTATATATAGACCATTGAAATAGAATAGAAAATTAGTTGGTGTATATATTTTCAATTTCATATAAATTTTAAAATAAAGGAAACATCTTCCTTATTTAAAAAAATCTAAAATCTTGAAGAGCCAAGTGCAAGGGTACGCTAGTCTTTCTTGTAATACAATTACAATATATTCAAACTTCATAGTTAAAGGTGTATTTAAATTTATAATGTCACCGCAAATAACGACAGTTCTTATATTACAAGTTCCACAACTCAGCGGCAGGTGCGGTTTCAGCTGTGTACTTCAGTTTTATTAAAAAAGTACTGACTGTTTGGAGGGGAATGGTAACTTTACTTTTCTTACTATCTTTCTTTTTTTTTATTGTGTTGTTATTTAGAATCGCGGAATTTACAATGATGTTTTAAATTAATTTATAGAAATTAGGTTAAGTTTTAAGATTTTTATTGTGGGTGGCAAACAAGCAGATTATCAACCTGATGCTGTGTTTAGATATCTAAAAAAGCAGTATTGTGTTGATGCGCTCTTGTAACAAAGGTAAGGTTGTAAAATCTGGCTTTCTTAATCCCCGCTACAAACGTATTAATTGTTGTAAAAGTAAGTAAAAAAATATTCTCAAAAATGATTCTCCTTTAAATTGTAATACAACCAGATCTTAAATACTAACTTCATATAATGAAACTCTATAACTAACTAATCACTCGTACCTGTGACAATGTACTTTAAAAAAGGTGTTGAGTATATTATCATACCAGATATCTAATTATCTTTTTTAAACATTGGAATATCACGTACTTCAGTTTTAATTTGTTCCCATTCGATGTGGAACGACCTCATTATTGTTCACTTATTCGTTCTATTTGAAGAGCGCTGTTTAAATTATAAAATTTGTAAGAGCTCTTGTAAATGAAATGAATTTTCAATGATAATTATTTTTATCAGACTGTCTTATAAAATGACACATAATATTCCTTGAAATAACTATTAGTCTGAAGCGGAAAATATTTTGAACAATTCAAATT
Source organism: Napeogenes inachia (assembly GCA_959347355.1). Lineage (NCBI taxonomy): Eukaryota > Metazoa > Arthropoda > Insecta > Lepidoptera > Nymphalidae > Napeogenes > Napeogenes inachia. The sequence goes on along the minus strand of OY365792.1, from coordinate 22,183,845 downwards.
ATACTATAACTTAATTTCAACAATACAATACCTTTGATTGCATACAGATGCAAAAAATCGACTAAAAATTGTGAAACAATGCTCTTCAATTTTCAGAGGATGCAATATCGTTGCTTGTTCAGAATTAAACAACTTGTGAATTTAACACAAATTAGACTCAATCCGTTTATGGTACTTCCATCTTTCTTGCACTTCGATAAAGAATCTTAATTTTCCTAATAAAAACTTCTTTAAATTAAAGACCCTTCTATATAAAAATTTCAACTTATAATTTGAGCTTTACTTATTGAATGTTAAGTAGTGAACGTATACTTCTATAAGATCCAGATTGGTTTCGTGCTGGATTTAGACATTTGAACGCCTTTGACTGTCATCTCACGTGAAAAGCGCTTTAAGCGCTAAGAACGATAAATTGGTCTCGGCGCTCTAATAATTGTTATTTTTAGCAACATCAACGAAAAAATTTCAATTTACTTATTAATTAGTAACTAATACGTAATAAGTTATTTTTATTTATTCTGTAAACCCATGAATGAATGGTCTATGCCAAATGGTTGATACATTTACTCGTCTTCTGGATGTGGATAGCCATATACCCTCTTTGTTCGGTCTTCTATCTTCTGCTGTCTACAGATCCAAAGAACTAGCAGGTAACTTTCGATGATCGAGTTGTATATGTAGGATGTACCCACTGTTCAGTGTTATAATGCGCCGGGGATGCTGTATATTTTATCCTTGAAATTGAGTTTGACGATTCAAGAATCAAGCCTTTCACAGAGTATTTGGTGGGATCTGTGAAAAGTTGAGTGTATCTTAATAAACCGACGACAATACCGCAAGTAATAGAAAGCATTCACGAGATAGCTGCGATGTCTTAAAGCATGTGTCCGCGATTTCCAAAGTTTACGTAGTCGATTGTAGGAGGGCCAACTACGAGGCGGAGGAAACAAAATATATTTCTATAAATATTAATTATGTTAAATAAATCATCAAAAAAATAACATGTGTACTTTAATTTCTACTCATGTTTCAAATGTGTAAAAAATTAATGCCCTCGCCCACCCTGTGCATACGAAAATGGTACGTTGTTTTTCTATAACATTTTAGTTTAAAATATTAGGTAATTAAACCATTTACAAACAGAACATCAATAACATATATACCAGTCTTGGCCATAAAATATAAAATTTACGAAGAGGTATTGTATATGCACTTAAAATATATACATTCCAGAAGTTGGGAGTCGATAAGTAACGCTGGCTTAATCTTATAGGAAATATTGTACGAGATAATTGTTGGTTTACACCTTTAGGAAAGTTTTGCGTTAGTTCTACTTAAAGTTGACAGTCAACCATTTTTATACCCCTTCAAATGAATCTATACTACAAAGAATAGGAAATATTTGAAAATTTTAATAATAACATATTATAAAAACAACAAACCAAAATTTACAAAGCGCTTGTAAGGTTTAATTATAAAAATTCGGTGCAAAAACATCAAACCGACCACAGAACCATGTCTCGTCGAGATCTTATAATGTTATTTTTTATTATTCTGTTGAATGACCAGTGAAATATTATATGACAATATAGCAGTTTAGGAGTGCTTATTACTTGGACACAATTAATTAATTATTTAATTTTGCATGTTGTAGGATAATTCATGTTAATTAGAAATAATGTAGCTTTATAGTGGTGATAGAGTATCAATATCAGCTCAAAAGTTTCATAGTTTATCGATTACAAATCAATACAGACATTTTTTTTTCTAATATTAGTGTAGATAGGACAGTATAGATTATTGTACAAATGTTATTTTGTTGACAATTAATTTAATGCAATAAATATTTAATTATTTTTTTTATAATGACATCGTCGAGATTTGCTTCGTCTCATAGTTGGCCCTCCTGAAATAAACTAGATGAACTTTGGGAAACTCCATGATACATACTTCGAGAAATCGCAGCTAATCTCGTGGATGTTTTATTTTATTTTGGATATAGTCGTCTTTTTATTAAGGTACACTCAGAGATTACATTAAGGTCATTTCAAAGATCCCGACAAGAAAAAATCGTAAGGTGTATGGTCCGGGTTTCTCGGAGGCCATGGGATATGAGCTCTGCGTTCAAATCAATCAATCAATAAAAAAAAATATTTATTAGAAAACATTTCTTTGCCCACAGGTAAAGTCACATTTGAGGTATGGCATGTTGCTCCATCTTGATGCATTTAAGTCTTGCTGTTCTATGTATCTTTCAAATTTATGTAAATGTGGTATTAAATACTTTCATAAAGTCTACACGTATTCCACTGAGTTCACAGTTACTTTATTTTATTGATAATTTCAAAGAAATATGGACTGACTATACCCTTCGCTAATATTGCAGTTCCTACTGTTGTTGAAGTACTGTTGTTAGATATTGCCGATAGATATTGAAGATAGATATACCCTTTGCTGATATTGCCCGAGTCGCCAACCGCTAATGCGTAGATGATTCTGGTTTGTTCCTTAGAGATATTTCAACCTCCTAAATGTTCTCTTCGCTTCCTAAACGTAGCCGCTCTGTTTGTTTTATACTTGTTGTCGATCCCGTTTGTTTAAGCCTCTTGACCCTAGCTTTAAATAAAATAACACTTGGAAACTCACTTGCACGTTGTAATCCGTATTCAACTCTAAAGAGACGTCGTAAAGTACGAGTAAGCAAGGCGATTGATTGAGATCAATGATGAGTCATTCTGCTTAAGACGGGGTAACAGCAGTGTTTCTTACAATAAAACTAAAATAAGAAAACAATACACGTTCTTTTAGATAACAATATTATATATTTTTTAATTAAGAAAGAAACTATTTACTGTATATAGTAAGGTTTTATTGAAGTAAAATTACTGAGTGCAGTCTAGTCTTTATGCAGTGATTGTATATTCGTAGAAGCTTGGACACGGTTTTCTGCGTGCCTTTGACGCCTGACCGCCTTTGAGTTTCGCCTCGTATGTTTAAAATGCGTTTTCAAAATATGTTGAACCAGACGCAGCGCTTCATTTGCTTTCACTTTTAGACTAAATTAAGTTCATTTGACTTAACGCAATTTTTTAATAAAGTACATAATGTAGTTGTTTTTCTGGCCCATAATGAGGTATTGTTTAAGATTAAGGATATTTGAGCCTATATATGGTCTTTAAATTGCATCTCGTTCATGGGCTTCTCGACTGAGATAGTGCACACTCTCATAGAAGAACGGTGTTGTGTATCTAATAGTTAACGAATATTATAAATGCGAAGTTTGTATGTTTGTTTGTTTGTTACTCCTTCACGCAAAAACTGCTTAAACGATTTTCATGAAATTTGGCACACACATAGAGGGTAACTTGGCATAACACAAAGGATAGTTTTTATCAAGAAAAGATGTTCCTCTAGGATGCCATGGGATGATTTTTATATATTTTGCATAATTTTTGACTTTAAAGTATATGTTACTTTTTCACGCTAAACCTACTTATCAGATTTTCAAGAAATTCTACTAATATTATAAATGTTAAAATTTGTATGTTTCTTTGTTTGTTTGTTTTTTTTATTCCTGCACGCAAAAACTGCTGAAATGCATTAAGTATTCAGTGTCAAGGATTAAGCATCAAGTAACAATTATTAAGCGTCAAGTATAAAGCATTAAACGTTAAGTGTTAAGCAAAAAGCATCAAGCACTAAGCATTAAGCTTCAAAAATAAAGAATAAAGCGTCAATCATCAATCATTAAGCGGCAAGCATTAAGCGCTAAGCATTACGTGTTAAGCATTAAACCAGAGTTTCCCCAAACCTTTTTTGTGTCGTAGACCCCTTTTGTGTGTTATGTTTTTCCGTGTTGGGTAGACCCCCTATTCACCTGATATTGATTTCCTGTAAATTTCTAACTGTTGTGAAGTTAAGTGTTAAAAACTTAAAGTAAAAACACGTGTTAATTTATACATTTATTAATTAAATTTAAATTAAAACAACTCAAAATAAAATAACATAAGCAATAAGTCAATATTTTTAGTGAAAAGGATGAACCTGGTTGCTTTAATAACAAATTATTAACATTAACATTTGACATTTGACGCCAATTTTGTAAGGGTTAATCTTAAATCTAATCGGCTAATGATGTCCAGTTTGTTTCTTTTTTTCGTTAGGAGACTGGTAACAGCGCTGAACCCCCTTTCCATTAGGTGGATGGGGACGATGGAAAAGAAATTAAAAAATTCCTTGCTATATTCCATAATACGGGATAAGTAAGGGGTATGTTGTTTTAAGCCATAATTGCTGATAGGTTTTTACGAGTTCAAAATGTATTGCGACCACAAAGCGAAGACCAACATCCTACAACTTACTCAATTTTATAAACAAATATAATATTTTTTTTACTTCACATGTACTTTTATAAATAATGTATATGTTTTGATATTATAAGATAGTATGATGTACTCGTAATTTAATAGGTACTATCAATGTATGTGTTGAGATCCACTGTCGTGGACCCCCATTTTCTTTTTCATGGACCCATTAAACTTCTAAATTAAGCATAAAGCGTCGATCATTAAGCGTCAATCATCAATTATTAAGTGACAAGTAATTAACTTTAAGCATTATGCGTTAAGCATTAAACGTTAAGTATAAGGCATAAAGCGTCAAGCCTTAAATATGTAGCATTAAGTATTTGGGATAAAGCATCAAGCATTAAGCTTCAAAAATTAAGCATAAAGCGTAAATCGTTAAGCGTCAATCATTAAGCGTCAATAATTAGGTGTCAATATTAAGCGTCAACAACTAAGTGACAATCAGTTAGCGTCGATCATCAATCACTAAGCGACAAACATTAAGCGTTAAGCATTACGTATTAAGCATAAAGCGTCAAGCATTAAGCATTTGAAATAAAGCATCAAGCATTAAGCTTCAAAAATTAACTATAAAACGGCAATCATTAGGCATCAATCAATTATTGATTAAGCGTCAATCATTAAGCGGCAAACATTAAGCGCCAATCATCAACCATTAATCGGCATTTATTGTGCATTAAACGTTAAGTATTAAGCATAAAGCGTCAAGCATTAAGCATGTAGCATTAAGTATTTAGGATAAAGCATCAAGCATTGAGCTTTAAAGACTAAGCATAAAGCGTCAATAGCGTAAAAGCGTAAAGCCTTAAGCATGTAGCGTTAAGCATTTGGGATCAGCATCAAAAATTAAGCATAAAGCGTCAATCATTAAGTGTTAATTATTAAGGGTCAATCATGAAGCGTTAAGCAGTATGCGTTAAGCATTCAACGTCAAATACTAAGCATAAAGCGTCAAGCCGTCAAGCGTCAGTCATCAATCATTAAGCGTCAGTCATCAATCACTAAGCGGCAAACATTAAGCATGTATCATTAAGCATTTGAGATAAAGCGTCAAGCATTAAGCATTTAAAAAAAAGCATAAAAAATTAAGCATAAAGCGTCAATCATTAAGCATCAATCATTCAGCATCAATTATAAAGCGTCATATATTTATATTTTATTTAATACAATGATGTATTTGTTACTCCTTCACGCTAAAAGTATCAGATTTTCATGACAGGTGACTTTTAAACTTGTTTTTGGTAATTGTTAATACCATTTTGTCTAGGTGTTTTGTTTTAAATCATCTTATGACATCATCATCTCACATCTTTTTTTGATAAAAAAACTTTATGGGATAATCTAGATTACATTTTATACCTGTTTGCAAAATTTAAACATTGATCGGCAAATGATATAAAAAGTTAATTATGATTCTGGTCATCTTAAAATATAATTTCGATCGACGATTTGCAATAGGGAACATGCAAAAAAATTTAAATGGTCTCAAATATTTTTTTTTCGATTACTTTTTATCATCTTATTATAATAAAATCATTTTTTTTTAATTTACTAATCATTTAAGGCCATAAAATAATTTATGAAAAGTGTAAATTTAGGGAGCGAAATTCAAAATTCCAAAACGCGCCACCATTGGTCGAAAGGAAATGTGACGTCATTTGACACACCATTCAATATATCGGCGTTTAAGTTCATACTGTAGTATCAGTGTGACTGAGAAAAATAAATAATTTAAACCTATATTTTCGTGCTTAAAGGTTTTATTAAATGATACAATTGTTTAGGTAATCTTAAAAACATTTTCTAAATACTCAAACAACTCTAACAAAACAAATACATACAAACTCTTTTTGAATAGCAGTTAGCATGCTACTAGGTACACAATACATTTTTAAAATGTTTCTGCCTCTGAATCATTTTTCACTTCACTTGACTCAGATAAATAACTTGGTTGATAATCAGCAGATATAGAAGATATAAGATGCTATAGAAGTATTATCAGCTGTGTTTTCAGTAAACAATTTTCTTTTTAAAACAGATAGTTTTACTTTTAAAACTGTTGTGTAACAATGTTGTGTGTAAAATGAGGAAATGGTGACAATGCTACATTTTGTTTTTCAGCAGGTATATTTACATTGACACCTTTACTTCGGTTTAATATTAACTTGCACAGCTTAGTCACTTGGTAATTTATCTTTAATATGCAAAAAGCAAGGCTCTGCCTTATGATCATCATATTCAATAGGATAAGTACTGAGTCTTGGCTGATTAATATCACAGACATTTGTATGGGCAGTACTAGGACTTACTACCTATATCACTTCTTCGTAAAGGTCACCAATTTTTTTAAACACTACTTTTGATAGCTAACTCTTAAAAGGCTTCATTAACCGATGTCAATCTTTGCCTTTTGACTATGCACATTCTCATTCTATCAGCTGGTGTTTTTGCCACAAAAATATATAAGGAACAACTCCTTTCTTCAAACTTAGATTACATCTTTCTCCTTGTTGTTTCGTTACACATATTATATATTTAATACAATTTGCTGTATCTTCCTTTCTAAAATTGCGTAAAACAAAAAAAGATTACGGTTTTTATAGAAAGTTATACTGAACTTTTGTAAGCTAGGTTAGGTTAACTTTAAACTCAAATTTTCTAATGTTCTATTCGTAAGTATAAATTTAAACTATTAGATTAAACTTATTATAAATAAAATATACTTACGTTAAATTGATCTTCACAACAATATAAACACGATTTAGGACATATAATATCCCTTTTAATTACCATACACCATTGTTATTGTATTTTCGCATCTCTTGGAATACAAAAAACACTTTGTCGGGTGTTTTTCTAATACTATTTTTGCACTCCGGTACTATACAATATTTGTAAGATGACTTTTATCTTCTTCCATGACTTGTAAAGCAATTCAAACTTAAAATATGTATGAAGTAACTAAAAAGTGCATAGTCAACATTCACTGGATGTGTCATTTGACGTCACGCAAAGCGCGCGCAAAATGACGGCGTTTGAACGGCTCAAATTTATTACAAGTTTTAATTTTTAATTTGTAGAAAAACTAGAATTTTTTCAAACCTATTTATATTTTTTTCTACGATATATAGAGGTAAATGATTAATTTACGTCAAAAAAAAATTACATGAATGTTCCCTATTATTAATAAGAATAAAGGCAGTTATTAATAACTATAAATAAATCTCAGTGGTAGCTGTATTAGTAAAAGTTTTCTTAGAACTAAGTACGTCAGTCTTAGAGGTCGGGTTGCCAGACTCTTTCAGTTACGCACCAAAAATCTTCGAAATAACATTGAATTAATTTAACAATAATGTTAATAAGGACGAAAAATGAAATTTTATACAAATCTTTTCATCATCTTTTTTATAAAATGATTTAGATATAATAATATTATAGAATCGTATAAAACAAAAAAAAGAGGAGATATTTAACCCCGTATTTATCAGAAAATAAGGAAAGTTCTTTTAATATGAGTTCTCAAGTAAATATTGGGGAATGTTTAATGTTGGGTTATAATTGTTTAATTTTATTATTCTTCGCAATTTGACTGATTACTTCTATGTGAAGAACGTTGATTATATTATATTCAGATTTGATAATTATTATAACGCGTTAGTTGTTGAGTGTGCGTACTTAGTGGAGTTGTTAAAACTAGTATATTCATAGTAGTTTGGGCGCGGCTTAATATTGAACGTCTTTGAACTTCACTTCATATGCAAAGCTCTTCAAACTAATTTACATTGCTCTAAGTACCTAACAGTATAATATGCATTGATACGTTTATAAAAAAACATGTAAATATAAATGTAACAAAAGTAAATGCATGTATTAAAATGAATGAATTTAATATATTCTGTAACATAGGTTGTGTAAGTGGATGGTTTCAAGAAGACTTGACCTAATAACCGTTGCAGCTTAAATGTGTGTAAACAGTGCACAAACGCCAAACAGGTCCTAACCTTTACTTGCAACTCACTTCACACAAGGTACATTATACAATTCACGTTAAAAGGAAGCTGTTGTACATCGCCAAAGCAAACGGAACGTTGAAGCTACATAAAGCAGTTTCTTAGTTATAGTGAGATACAGTGTATAATGTAGTGTGAATGTACTTTTACTGAAAAAGACCGCTACATCTTTCCCGAGTTGGTCCCAACTGTAAATATAAAAAAAAAAATTAAACATGCACGCATTATATTTCAGAAAGTAATAATTATAATTGTATTAGTTTTAATTTTTAGATTCAATTACAATTATGCTTAACTCCATCTAGTTCGATTACAGATGGCAGCGTCGTAAGAAACGCGTAACTATTTTTTTTTATAAATGGTTTATTTAAACAAATTACATCTAATGCTATTTTATTGTGACCTAGGTATATGCCCCACTACTAAGATATTTTCTAAATATTTATAATGTCTTTAATTCACAGACTTTGTTTCTTCATATTATCGGTGTATCCTTTTTTTTTTAAATCTTATATGTTTTAGATCTTCCCTATTTATTAAAAATCTAAAACTTTAATAGACGATTGCAAGGGATTCAATATATTCAGAGTCCCCAGCAGTTCTAATTATCCTTATAATGTAACCGCAAATAACGACAGTTCTTAAGTTACAAGTTCCACAACTCAGCGGCAGGTGCGGTTTCAGCTGTATGTCAGTTCTTTTAAAAATAAGTATTGATGGTCTGGAATTGAGTAGTAACTTAGTTTTCCTCCAACTGTTCTATATTCTATTCTATTAGCAATTTTCTAATATAAGATTAGATTCATAAAGGTTTACTGTAATTTATTTGTGTACATACGAGCAGACGGCCCATATAACGTATTTGGATCTGAATGGATTGGATGGATTTGGATGGATTGGATAAGTCTGAATTGAGTCATAATCACATTGGTCAAGAGGTCGAATTGAGAGAGTCGAATGTCTTTGGGAATGCCGAACTACTTTCCTTTCTCTCCAACTATCCTATCCTAGTTTTCTCCATCTCTGCTTTCAGTAACGTAGCTTTGAGAAACAGTGCGAGTTACTTTAAATAGCTACTTGACCCTAACATCCTGTGAGAGGGTGGTACTACACCGGTCTAGTAAATCTTAACGACCTGCTGGGTTTTGGCTACAGTTATGTGCGAATATTTATATTAGTAATAACTTTTTTAGAACATATTGTAAGGTTACATTATTGTTAAACGACTATTTTATAATAATCCGTAATGTTTTGATTCGTTTCAATGTTTTGATGGTACCTGTATTGATCCATATAAATTAATGAATTACTAATTTAACTGTAATAAGAAGAACCAATAAGGTTTAATTATTTAAATCGTTGTTTTATTAACTTAGTAATGGTTATTTTCGTATGCTTAAAGTAGTTTATTTGACTAAGATTATTATTTATGTGAGGAGGGACATTTGCTTGATTAGTAAATACTTGAATAAGCTAGAAAAGTGAGAACCATTAAGACTTCATAATTAAAACCAGTATTTAATACCGCTTTTACCGATACATACAATTGTTCTTTTACGAGTAGTTGTTATTTTTGTACGTTTAAAGTAGATGATTTGACTATGATTGTTGTTTATATGAAGAGGGAGTTAATAAAGAAGGGTATATAAACTGCGGTTAGGACGATATTCGGGACAGACACTGCTGGATAGTACCAAGGAAGGATTAAATACAAGTATATAAAAGTGAAGAGTGAGTAGTAAAATCTGTGAAACAGTACAATTGGACGTGGCCCTTATAATTCAGAAGTGGGATACCCAGAAAAAACTGTCTTTTTCTGGCTCCGCGCCCATTATTGGGAATAATGTAAGTGTTACTGGCTAATTTATTACATTATATTTTTGTTTTATGTGAAGTGAAATTTGGATAAAATTTTGTGAGGGTAGTAAATATACCAATATATATATATTTTAGAGCATTTACAGGAGGTTATTGTGCTATATCCAATATTGCGATATATTACGTGACGAACTATAGATGTGACTTATCTTGGTGAGGGTAGACATGGTGCAAATAAATGTAAAACTTTTTTTTTTCAGACGAGAATAGTTTCCTCTCAAATCTTTTGTAGTGTTATCATTATTTATAGCAAATTTGATCTGTTACGTAAGTTCCCGGCTGACCTACTAGGTAGGCGGATGACTAATAGAAAGGGTTTATATTGTTTATGATTTTGTTATACATAACTTAATTTTACTATTGTTTTTTGTAGATATTTTATGTTAAGTTTTTATTCGAATTACTTATGGAATATATGTTGTTAATTGTGTTACTGTTGTTGGAGTGCTGTTATGCTGTTGAGGAGCTAAGGATGATGGTTGGTGGTTTCATTTATTGGGATCTGCCGTAAAATAGCATTGTAATATCCACCACTTATAGCTTAATTTATTGTAGTTAATTTTCAGTTTACAAAGATATTGGTGATAGCAAAAGGCAGTACTAAATACAGCGTGCAATACAGTGTGCAGAAGGACGACTCATTTTAAAATTTATATATATTTGGTAGAACCGAATACAAAGGCTTTGAATATTGGTGGCAGAAAGATAAACGGCAGAAAGGATAATTGTTCTGTTGGTTGAGCTTGATTTTAGTTTGATTGTTCTTCGAACTGACATCAGAAAAATCTGTGGCCTACGCGCTGCAGATGCCTGCAGTGAAGTTCCAGGCGTGGATGGCCGGGATATGCCCATGTCGGAACATATGTTACTTGGAGCTAAGGTAACTTAAGGGATCCTGAAAATGTAAGTTGTTCTTCCGTTATTTCTTTATATAATAAGTAAATATTTCAAAATACCCACACAAAATGTTGTCGAGCATAGTCGGATTAGACCGTGCAAATTGTAATGTAGACATGAAAAATTATCGTAATTATATAGTGAACTATATTAAATTAAAAAGTACGGATACGTTATGTACATATTAAGCGACGTTCAGATTAGTTGCGTTCTTATTTTTTTAATGTTTTATAAAATTAGCAGTCGGAAATCTAGAAGTTAATAGAAAATTTTATCTAAGTAGATTACTTGACAAACATTCGATGATCATGTTACTTTTAAAGGTTGAAAGCCATAACTTTCATGTTGACTTGACTATTGTTTATCTTCTGTCATTCGTTACTCTTTGCTCTGTTATTTTAGATCCATCTCGTTAATGATCGTAATGAAAACTAAGACATGCAAATGCGAAATAAAGTGACAGTAGAACCATTTATATTGACTCGCTAACTTAACAGGTACACTATGAATTGATTCATCATAGCGAACGAGAAAAACTATGATTCAAAAGAGGAACTGTTTTTATTAGAAGAAATCCCCGCAACCTAGATTGACCTCAATTTCAGCAAGTCATATATATGAGTTTGGTAGCGTGCATTGTGAAAGAACTTGAGAGGGACCTCGTATAATGCGAAGGAATAAAACGATTATGATTGGAGGAAGAGCAAAGATGAAGGTCGTGAGTACTTCCTAGTAATTGAAATATACATTTTAAATACTGATGAGACAGGATCGCTAAATATAGAGAACGACTTGCACAAATATCTAAAAAGTCTTCGGCTCGCGTATAGGTAATTATTTAAGCTTTGAATGATATTGAGAGATATACGAACGTATTTACGAAGACCGAAATAAAACGAATGCAACTGTTGAAAAGACGATGCCATTTACTTATGTCGCATTCGGAGATGTTAGAGCAACATACATCAGCATATACAATGGGCGAGAGATAGAGAGATAGATAGAAGGATAGATAGATAGATAGAAGGAGAGATAGATAGATAGAAGGATGGATAGATAGATAGAAGGATGGATAGATAGATAGAAGGATGGATAGATAGATAGATAGAAGGATGGATAGATAGATAGATAGAAGGATGGATAGATAGATGGATGCAGGGAGAGCGAGATAGATGTAGAGCGAGATAGATGTAGAGCGAGTTAGATGTAGAGCGAGTTAGATGTAGAGCGAGATAGATGTAGAGCGAGATATATGTAGAGCGAGATAGATGTAGAGCGAGATAGATGTAGAGCGAGATAGATGTAGAGCGAGATAGATGTAGAGCGAGATAGATGTAGAGCGAGATAGATGTAGAGCGAGATAGATGTAGAGCGAGATAGATGTAGAGCGAGATAGATGTAGAGCGAGATAGATGTAGAGCGAGATAGATGTAGAGCGAGATAGATGTAGAGCGAGATAGATGTAGAGCGAGATAGATAAAAGGAGGGGAAGATAAGTGATTGCATTAACAAAGTCTTGGTTCAAATCGGTAACACGTTTTATATGTCGATATAATACACCTAGTGAGCCTGTTACTTTACCGCTTAACTCCATAACATGAGCATTCAGCTTAATGAGCTGTATAGGTCAAGATTTTTGTCAAGGGTAATGGGTACACTATTATAATCAAGAATTGAGAGATTTGACTGATGCCAATGTGTACAGCTGTCGTTGACTACCTAGAATTATTGTCTGACATATTAAAGGATTGATCTTTATGCTAAACTGGAGGCACCAATTATATATGTGTTGCAGGTCCTTAATAATATTATACAGATGATATGAAGATTGGAATTCATTGACGAGCGCGAGGGATCTTATTTTGCGAAGGTCGTCCTTTGAGCCATATTTAGTGATGAGGTAAGAGGTTGTGACGTCCTTTACATTTAAAACTAAAGTTTTACGAGACAATGTTAGGAATTATCGGCAAATATATGGGAGTTATTTGGTATTTATGAAAGGGACTTTTTGAGTTATAAGCATTGATATAGCAGACGAGATACGATATAGGTGAATATACATAAAGACTATGACTTTGTAGCAATTTTGTAACTATCAAATGTTGTACTTTATTATGTGAACAGAAAGAGTGTATGCGAGTGGAAACGTGTGCTCATAGAAGGTTTTGACTAATCGTATAATAAGATTATCTTATAACATAAAATTTTATTAATGGCGTATGGTTAATTTTACGAAAGCAAAAATATGACTTTGATATAATGGCTAAGAAAGAGTCAATTTGTTATTTTTTTTTGTAAACTTACTCGGATTATGATTTGGATTTTTATTTATTTGGAGCTATACACTTATAATTTAGATTTCATTGAATGAAATATCATCACTAATATATGACTTGAATTACAGATCATACTACAATAAATGATGAGACAAACGGTGTAATGTAATGGTGGAAACCCAAGGCAAAGTTTTCCCAAGGGTAAGGGTTAAGGGAAACCCAAGGGTAAGGGTTAAGGGAAACCCAAGGGTAAGGGTTAAGGGAAACCCAAGGATAAGGGTTAAGGGAAACCCAAGGATAAGGGTTAAGGGAAACCCAAGGATAAGGGTTAAGGGAAACCCAAGGACAAGGGTTAAGGGAAACCCAAGGACAAGGGTTAAGGAAACCCAAGGACAAGGGTTAAGGAAGCCCAAGGACAAGGGTTAAGGAAGCCCAAGGATAAGGGTTAAGGAAGCCCAAGGACAAGGGTTAAGGAAGCCCAAGGACAAGGGTTAAGGAAGCCCAAGGACAAGGGTTAAGGAAGCCCATAAGGGTTAATTTAAACCCAAGGATAAGGGTCTGGATAACCAAAGGACTGACTGAACTGACTGACTGATCAGTTGAGGACTGTTACGCAATGTGAACACTTGGGATCTCAGGTGTTTATTATAGTTGAATTAGCCGAAAGGAAGGACTAATTCCAATTACGGACGAGAGTAAGCCTAACACGCTATGTAGTTTGGGTAGCTATGTGGATGGAATCCCAAATGGAAGCCTCGTCATACGGTGTCAAAATGGAAAATGAGGAGAGAAAGAACCTACAAACCTTTAAGGCGGGGAAAAGACAGCCCGTCCTAGAAACTTCAGGTTTAAGTGACGTTTTTCAACCGCTTTAGAAAATACGAATAATTATCGATTGTTTTCGTTATTTACATTTTATAAGCAAAGGGACTTGCTTAGAGCAGGACGGCCGAGCTGTAAGGTTACATTATTGTTAAACGACTATTTTATAATAATCCGTAATGTTTTGATTCGTTTCAATGTTTTGATGGTACCTGTATTGATCCATATAAATTAATGAATTACTAATTTAACTGTAATAAGAAGAACCAATAAGGTTTAATTATTTAAATCGTTGTTTTATTAACTTAGTAATGGTTATTTTCGTATGCTTAAAGTAGTTTATTTGACTAAGATTATTATTTATGTGAGGAGGGACATTTGCTTGATTAGTAAATACTTGAATAAGCTAGAAAAGTGAGAACCATTAAGACTTCATAATTAAAACCAGTATTTAATACCGCTTTTACCGATACATACAATTGTTCTTTTACGAGTAGTTGTTATTTTTGTACGTTTAAAGTAGATGATTTGACTATGATTGTTGTTTATATGAAGAGGGAGTTAATAAAGAAGGGTATATAAACTGCGGTTAGGACGATATTCGGGACAGACACTGCTGGATAGTACCAAGGAAGGATTAAATACAAGTATATAAAAGTGAAGAGTGAGTAGTAAAATCTATGAAACAGTACAATTGGACGTGGCCCTTATAATATATAATTTTTTTTTCGTTAAAAATTCTACTATTTGGACTGATTTATAGAATGATCCTAAATAACTAAAGATAAATATATTTTTCAACAGATTATTTTAAATATGTCAATAAATTTTGATACATAGACTGTAATAATTATATGTTTAGATTTTCCGACTTGGTAAACTGTCATAGTTTTCGTAACTTCAAAACTCGTAGTAGGGGTATTGAACTTGGTGTACTCAGTAGTTTGGTCGCGGCTTAATATTCAACGTCTTTGAACTTCACTTCACATGTAAAATACTTCAAACTAAGTTACTCTGCTCTCGGTACATAACTGTAAACAATTATTACTGTTATATAAATGTAAGGTGTATTGATTAATTAAAAACACAAACGCTATGTAAATATGTTCAATACTTTAGAAAGGTTGTTTAAGTTTTGGTTTCAAAAAGACTTAACAAATTTAAAGTTGTATTTAGCTTGATTGGTTTTCATTAAAAAAACCTTTTATTTATACCTAGAACACGTGTAAAAATGTTTTGAAGGTCTTACTAAATATGATTAAAGTAATTTTGATTATCGATTTCCGATCCTCTGTAAAATTCGTATCAATGTTTTCAATGTCACAGACTTTTTAATGTGGACAATAGTCTGTCCTATTCCTTAAGAATATAAAAATTGAAGGCACAACACGAAGGGTATGCTAGCCATTGCAGTAAATATAAAAATATATTTAAATTAGCAAAAGCAAGGTGTACCTATATAAACTTATAATTTTAACCGCAAATTACAACATTTCTTATATTACAAGTTCCACAACTCAGTGGCAGGTGCGGTTTCAGTTGTGTATTTCAGTTTTATTAAAAAAATACTGACCGTCTGGAGAAGAGTGATAACTTTTCTTGCGTTACGTCTTAATATTAATTGTTTTCAATTCATTCAATAATTACCTTTAGTCTTAAGTAATTATATTGGGGGCAAAAAGGAACACTGTCAACTTGATGCTGTATATGAAGGCTTGAATATCCGGCTTTCTTGCTCGCCATTATAAACGTAGTTTTATTATGATAGAAAATTAAAAAAAGATGTTTAGAGGAAACATAATTATCGTTTAAATTTAGATGAAAACCACCAGATATTACAGATTGATAGAGGGAAGGTTGCGAAGAAAAACGGAAAAGCGATATTGATCACTTGTTGATAATAAAGTTTAAAAAAGAAGTTAGGAATCTCATCATTTCAGGCTCTTTTAAATATTGGAATATGACATACTTCAGCTTTAACTTATATCAATTCCTTTTTAAATAACTACGTTATTATTCTATTTGGAGAGATTCAATTAAAAAAAAATGTAATGACCATTCAAAACAGGTCAACTTGTAAAGACAATAATTATTTAATGATTATTTATATTTTACGACAATATTTTAAAGTTTTACATAATATTTCTTATACAAAGTCATTAGAATGAAGCAGAACATATTTTGAACAATATAAATCACAGTATAACTTAATTTTACCAGCACAATACCGCTGATTGCATACAGATACAAAAATCGACTGAGAGTCGTAAAACAATGCTCAGCAACTTTCTCGGAGGATGCAATAGTGTTGCTTGTTCGGAATTAAACAACTCATGAATAGAACACAAATTGGAATTTCCATCCGTTATTGTTACTTCCGCTTTTCTCATAAATATATTTTGATCAAAAACAGTTTTATAATTAAATTTAACGACACTCCCGTATAAGTATTTTCAACTTGAGCTAGTGCTTAATTTTAAATTAAGCACTACTTAGTGTATGTTAAGTAGTGAACGTATACTTGTAAAAGCTTAGGATCGGCTTCGTGTCTTTGATATCGGATCGCCTTTGAGCGTCATTTCCTATGTTTCAAGCGTTTTTCTAAATTCATTTGATTGGTCTAGATTGTCTGGTTTATGAAAGTGTTTTTGTCTATAGCACCAACACACAAATATTACTTGATATCACGTGGTAGTTTAATAATTATGTATTTTATTATTTTAATTCTTAGACACATGAGTCAGATTCTTAGGTACTGTACAGTACCAGTAGGATTTGACTACTTTGAAAAGTCAAGTCCAAAATTCTTTTTTTAATATTGTTTCTCTGTATATTAAACATATTATCAAATTTATGTTACAGCTTTACCTGTAATTACTATAGCAGTTTACGTAGTTTCTCGTGAAAATGAGATATTTTACCTAGACAAAAAGTAGCCTATGTCCTTTCTCAAAGTATTAGCTACGTTTATACCGAATTTTATTGCTTCAATAGTTTAAGGGTGAAAGCAGTTCCAGACTGAGGTACTTTCGAATTTATAATATTAGTATGTATATGTTTGTATATATTTGTTTATAAGTCCCAATATCTATCTATCCGGATAATTATTTTTATGTATTTGTAACTAAAATAAAAATGTTATATAGGTTTAAATTTGATATACATTTTTATTCACCATCCTATATTCCCATCTCTTTCATTAGCTGGAGGTTGTCTGGAGTCGATCGCTACTTAGCGAAAAGACCGCCTTATTGTATTACCAATACTTCCTGTTTAATAATTTATTTGTATCGTTTCTGTATGTGTTGTGCAATAAAGAATATTAATATTATTATTATTGTGTATAACAATTATTCAGAACTATTGCTGGCTAGAATAATCTAGAATATGTGAAGCTAGAATAATTTAAATCATTAACTTATTTATGTACAAAAGTGAAGATATTTTGGAGATATGTATATTTAAGTTCTGTTGTTGCATGGAATAAAATTCTGAATTTCTGAGTACTTATTGAGAGAAATGTATGTATACTTGATATTAGGTTTAAATAAATAATTAGTTTATATATGACAGTTGGGTTTTAATTTCGTCCCGATCAATAAAAATGCGCCAAAAAAAATATATAAGGAAAGCTTTTAATTAAGTAATAGATTTTGAACTTGAACTTCATTTGAATTGAACTTTATTATATAGCTTGCTTTTAAAATACTTCAAGACCGTAACGTACGTACTTGTCAAAAAGCTGTTCTGGTTAAAATACATTTCTCACTCATTAATCTATTAACGCTTTACGACTTTAAAAAAAAAATCCAGAGAGTAAATGAACAGACCGTCCATCTAGTAAGTGGTTGCTCTTGCTCCATGGTTCCACACTTGCTGGTCCAACATTGGTACTCTTGAGAACCAATAGGAAACGAGGAGAGTAGAGGAAGTGGAAGGGATTGGATTTCTATCAAAATTCCATACTCCTATTAAGCGTACTTTAGAAGAGTCTTCTAATAAAATGTACACTACATACTAGTTCTTGTCTGCTTGGACTACAGGAGAGCGTACATGATCATAACAAAAGATATATTTATCGAAAAAATATATCCTTAGTCTATGGTACGTGTACCCATAACACAGAACGATTTTTATGTTTATGGGATCATAAATTTAACGACTAAACCATTAAGACTCCCGTAAAGCATTTAACGTGGCTTAAGCTGCATTTAACGTTTTGTACTCGTGGGCTTCGCAGTCAGACTGATAATATGCCTGACATATTTTATGTTACTTACTATTTGTAAATAAGTACCTTATGAATTTACACATCTTCATATCATACCAGCGGTTCAAAATATTTTTTTTGGTGCCTGTATTTATGTGGACATTTTATCTTTTTATGAAACGTAGGTAACGTTTCAATGTCAGATTGAATTATAATTAATTATTATAGAAAATGAGACAAGATAGCACGAATCAAAATTTTATTTCATGATACTAACGGTTTGATTCGATTCTGCGTTCAAAATAATGTTTAAAGTTAAAGAATGTCATTCATTACCTTTCTACGATTGTTCTCTTACAAACTTGTTTTGTTGGGATTTTAGTGTTTATTCGTATGGGCTTAAAATGTATATTCCTGCACGATGAAATCCGCCGGCGACTATCATTGACTCAGATAATAAAGAAAGTCAAGTTCAGAAGTAGGTAGCGACGAGCAGATGCGTAAAATTATCCAATTAAAAGTATTAACGAACATTTTCATTTAGCCCTTTCTTCCATTGTTAAGGAGTCGTTAAGACGCCAGCACTTCAACAGAGGTCAATTGAAATCGATTTTATGATATCGAGTTTAAATTTAGTTCTTTTTTTTATATATTTATAAACTACGTAATCTAATTATGTTTTATAGTGTTTAAATGAGTTTTCACCATAGGTTCGTTTTATATTTAAGATGGTAGATTCTATCTATAGGTTAAAGCAGCTTAGCAGATTATTGCCAACCAAATTAAACTGGAGTCTCGGATGAAGGAACAAAGCTTTTAAAAGTTTAATGTTAAAACAATGTGTTAAGTTAATATTGTTGGGGGGTTAATGTTAGATTGAGTTTATTTTATATTGTTATTCTTCGTAAGTCGATTTATACGTAACTCAAAAATGCTAATTCTAATATACAAAAAAATATTTGATATATTTCAAAAAACATTTGAATAGGTGAAGACTATGTAACAGTTATTTAATATAAGTGATTGATATTTATATTTAATTCAAAAATAATAATTGAATAATATTATTATATATATATTAAATCTATTAAAAGTTAATTCTAACAATAAAGTACTATAATACAGCTGAGTGCATGATACAGTCCCAATAAGTTGTCTGAATTTATAAAACAATGCTCTGCAATTTTTCAAGAGGAAGTTCAGTACACTTATTGGACCTGTTAATTTCTTAATAAGTTTTCACGACCTCTGGGTCGTAACAGTGTTTCTGGTTCATAATCAATAAAGTAATACAATACATATAAACTAGAATTAACATCTCTTTTGGGTATTAGTATTATCGTTAATATTTATATGATTTCGGTGTAAAATATCTTAATAGTAGTTTGGCCTATTAATATTGAACGTCTTTCAACTTCACCTCACATGACTTCATTTACCAATTCTTCGAATTAATTTACTGTGTTCTAGTAGGTACTAGGAGTGTGTATCTAGAATTAGCGCGCGAGTCCCCAGGGCTTCGAGCTCATAAATGGGAATTCCGAATTGTTCTGAAACTAGTTGGACAAATTCCGAATTATTGACATAAATGCAGCCAGATAAATATACATATTTTATTGTCATTATGGTTCACGAAATATGTATTACAACAAACATTTATATTTATATAAATATAGAATGAAAAATAAACCGACACGGGCAGGGATTTGAACCCGCGACCTCTGGGAAACCGTTCCGTCGCTCTACCAATTGAGCTACCGTATCGGTGTCCGCCTCGGTGAATTGGGCATTCTATATGTGATCGTTTTTATCGGGACGGTGGTGACATTGTAATTAATAAATTGTAACAATCTTAACATGGCTCTACATGTTTATAGATATTTCCAAAAAATATTTATATTATGTAAATGAGAGTTTCATTGATTAGTTTAAATAGAACATAAAGTACTTTATTGCTCCGTAGAGTTTGTTCGCATAGATGGTTTCAGTATCCAGTATCTAACTTGCAATTCATCTTTCATATCTACATTATCAAATTCATGGTAAAAGGAAGCTGTTGTACATTGCTAAAGTAAACGGAAAGTTGAAGCTACATAAAATAGGTTATTTAGTTAAAGGTAAAGTGTACAGTGTAATGTAAATGTACTTGTACAGCAAGCTGCTGCTTCTTTCCTGTGTTTGAAATCTCAAAAGTTAAATAAAAAAAATAAATCATTATGTTTTTTTTCTCATGCATTAGTTTGTATTTACACTTCGAGAGTTCTACTTTTTTAGGTGTAATACTAATACTTGTGACTCATTTCCTCTGTATTAATACTATAAAACTAAAAGAGAATGCACGGGTTGGTAAAGCTTTATTCAAGATACCCAGCATTAAACCTTAGAATCGATTTTAATTTTTTATTCTCTTTTCTTGGTCCTAAGACAAAAAGTATTCTTTGAAAAACACTATTTTTCTTTAACACTATTGTTCAATCCGTAACAATAGTGTTAAAGAAAAATAGTGTTTTTCAACTCATTCACATTTTAAGTTACTTATAAACATATAAAACACAAGCCCAATCATTATAAAAGATTTGATAAACTTAAAATACTCGCTTAGGAACAACGTTCCATTTCTCGAATGGTTCACACGGCTATTGAAATTTAAAAATACCCTTGTTTTAATACTGAAGATGTTTAGGGACTATCTAACTAGGAGCAGCTCTTAAAAAATACATTCCGCTCTATGAGACCTCAAGACACTGTTAGTGCGTTCTGCGTCCATACTAAACTATACGCCCGAAAACTTAGTTACCATTGTAGGTAGGGGACTAATTAACTGACTTACTGACGGACACCTACATCTCGTCTTATTAAGAACACGCAGAAACGTCGGGTTAAATTTAACCCAACTTAGATTTTGGAGTTCAATACATAAAAATAGTTTTATTTTAATGTGTACCTACTCGTGAATATTTAAGAAAATACAAAAGTGTTTTTATTTAAAATCGTGTACTACTTTTTATTGCTTTAAATTAATTTAAAAAAAAAAAATACGATTTAAGTGTAAGTAATTATTTTGAACTGATGGAGTGGCTATGGTTGATAGCTGTGTAATGCTGTGTATGAATACCTAAAAATCAGTAACATGCTGATGCATTGCTGGTACTGAAAGATTTTAACATCCGGATATATATCACTCAACGTATAAAAAGTAGGTATTTTTATTTCACGGAGTTCTTTTGTTGTGTATATTGACTGTATATGGACCTTTAAGAATAATTATTGTAAATTAACAAAAACCAACTAGTTTTAAGAGATTGTCTTGGTACAAAGAAAGATTCAAAGCGAAAACGTTGTTGATCACTTGATTGTATTGCAATGTAGTTTGGAGTTTTAAAAGGAGTTGGGAATATCATTGTCTATTTAATTATCTCTTTAAAACATTGGAACATGAAGCACTTCAGTTTTAATTTGTACCAATTTGTTGTTGAACAACCTCATTATTGTTCACTTCTACGTTGAACGTTCTATTTGAAAGAAGCCTTTTGAAAGAAGCCTTAAGTAAAAATATTGATTATAATTGACACTTTTATTTAATATTTATAATTTCTATTCACTTTTAGAATAGTCTTAACTAAAAATATTGATTATAATTGACACTTTTATTTAATATTTATAATTTCTATTCACTTTTAGAATAGTCTTAACTAAAAATATTGATTATAATTGACACTTTTATTTAATATTTATAATTTCTATTCACTTTTAGAATAGTCTTAACTAAAAATATTGATTATAATTGACACTTTTATTTAATATTTATAATTTCTATTCACTTTTAGAATAGTCTTAACTAAAAATATTGATTATAATTGACACTTATTGTAATAAATCATTTTTGTATAGAAAAATAGATTCAAGTGATGTATTAAATGTTTTAAATAAATTAGATTGCAACAAGATGCCAGGTTCTGATGGTATTAGAATGAAAGATCTCAAGTATATTAAGACAGAAATAAGTCCTGTATTAGCTAAGTTTATTAATTTAAGTATTTTGACCGGAAAATACCCTGAAGAATTGAAGTTATCTATAATTAGACCAATATATAAACAGGGCAACCATAAAGAATACACCAATTACCGACCAATCGCAATATTAAATAGTTTAAATAAAGTAACTGAAAAAATAATAGTAGGACAGGTAACAACTTTTCTAGAACAGCACAATGTGCTATCAAATAATCAATATGGATTCAGACAAAATAGAAGTACTTCATCTGCACCTGCTGAATTTACTGATGACGTCAATGACTATCTAAATAATCGTAAACAGGTAGTTGCAGTATTTGTTGATTTTAAAAAAGCATTCGATACACTTGACCACAATGGTTTATTGAGAGCAATGGAGGAATGTGGTATTAGAGGAATTATGAATGAATGGTTTAGAGAATATTTAAGTAATAGGCCTATGAGGGTAATGATTGATAAGTGTAATAGTGATACAGAAAGTATAAAATATGGAGTTCCGACTGGATCTGTATATGGTCCTATTGGATACATAATGCACGTAAATAGCATTACAAACGTCATTAAACATTGTAACTGCTATATGTATGCTGATGATATGTGCTTTTTGTACGGAGATAAGGACCCTAGTATAATAAAAACAAAAATCCAAGAAGACTTTAACAACATAGTAAAGTGGGCACATGATAACGGAATTATTATAAACATCGATAAAACAAAAATGATATGCTTACGTTCCCCTTATAATAAAAATGCAAAACAAAATAGTATAAATATCATTGGTCATTCATTTAATTGTCTGCACGAAAATGGACGTTATTGTAAATGTAATAGTTTGGAAGATGTAAGCCAAATAAAATATCTAGGCCTTACAATAGATACCAATTTTTCATGGAAGTTCCATATTCAAAATATTTGCAATAAATTAAGACTGGTACTTGTAAAATTTTATCAACTAGATAAAATATTAAATCGAGGCACCCTGTACAGCGTTTACTATGCATTAGCAGATGCCATTATAAGTTACGGCTTGAATTGCTATGGTCTAACATTTCCTACATATATAAGATCCATTAAAAAAATACAAATTAAAATATTAAACAATTTATTAAGTAAAAGTACAAAGAGTAGTATAAGTAAGGAGTATTATGAAAAACAAATATTTCAAAAATGTAAAATATTACCAGTCGACGCCAAAACAGATTACCTAATTCTTTTAGATCAGTTTCAAAACAGTAAATTTAAAATTAAGAGATCCTTCAATTATCCAACCAGAAAAGCCTCTAAGTTGAATTTTGTCATAGATTGTAAAATAAAAAATTATTATGGAAAACGTACCAGAAAATGGTTAGTGCCTACATTAGTCAATGCCCTTCCACAAGGTTTCGAGGATAAATATGATACAAAGTTGAAATATAAAAAGGCATTAAAGGATTTAATATTGTATAGAAGTTAACTAGTTTAAGTTATATGTGTTTGTGTTTGTATGTGTATGTGTATATGTATATGTATGTGTATGTGTAGGCATATGTATGTGTGTATGTGTATATCTATCTCTATATGTATATCATTCAATATTATACTTTGTTGTAATAATACTTATTAACGAGAGTTCGATCTGCCTACAAACTACTCAGTAGTTTGGCGGAGTTTTTATATTGTAACGTTTTTGTATTATTATGAAATAAATAAATAAAAAAAAAAAAAACTTTTATTTAATATTTATAATTTCTATTCACTTTTAGAATAGTCTTAACTAAAAATATTGATTATAATTGACATTTTTATTTATTATTAACCCTTTTATTTATTATTAACCCTTTTATTTATTATATTGATTATAAATAACGCTCTTTTAAGATCTGACATAATATTTATAATTTCTATTCACTTTTAGAATAGTCATGAATATGAAGCAGAAAAACTCTGAAAAAAAAACCATACGATGACTTAATTCCAATAATATAATACCACAAATTGCATACAGATACAAAATTCGGCTGAAAGTTTACAAACATGAAACAATGCTACAACTTTCTCGGAGGATACAACAACCTTGCTTGTTCAGAATTAAACAACTCATCAATTTAACCGCCCCGTTGGTCGAGTGGTTAGCGCAGACACCTAACGTGTCACGGCGCAATGGGGCTTGGGTTCGATTCCCGGCGGGAGACAGGCATTTATGTGATGAGCATAGATGTCTGTGTTTCTGGGTTTGGTCGTTTATTAAATATATTCTCAGTATTTATATATGTATTTCTATGTATTTGTATCGTTGTCTAACACCCTTAACACAAGCAAATAATTTGCTTACTTAGGGGGTTAGATCAATGTGTGTAATTTGTCCTGATATTATTATTATTATTATTATTATCAATAGAACACAAATTAGACTTATTAGACTTTGCTCTTCTACAGAGAAATTTATGTAACCAAAATAAATTTTAATAAGAATATGTCCCATTAAATTTAACGACAATTCTTTATTTAAGTATTTGAACTTATAAATTCAGCACCATTTATAGAGTATGTGGAGTAGTGAACGTATACTTGTAAAAGCTCGGGATCGGCTTCCTGTGTGTCTTTGACATCTGAACGCTTTTGATCGTCATGTCGTGTGTTTCGAGAGCTTTCGTAAATAAACTTAATAAACTGATATCGTTGCTATTATTTATAAAAGATTTATTTAATAGAATTTATAATAGATGTTAATAGATGTTGTCAGATATCAAATCTATTTTAATACATTTTTTTTATTATTCGTAGCAATCAATAAATACAGATGGACTTATTAATGTAATAAATTATATTATATTTATTGTATGGGCATTTTATAAAAATATAAAATGTTCGTATTGCAATTTTGCTTAAACCTTTTTAAATAATTCGATCTTTTCGATCATTACTGACTACAATGATTTTTTTTAGACCTATGCAATATCCTTCAATGTAAGTTTTTAATAAAATAATTCCTGAAACAAAATCTACATCTATACTAGTGTAATAAAGACGAAGAGTTTACTTAGTCCTTCAACGGGTTAATCGCTGGACGGATTAATTATTATTTAATTTGTTTTTGTTTTATTTGATAGTTAAATTGTTGAGTAAGTGTCAATGGATATAAAATAACTCTACTTCGAATATTTAAAACTGCGTTATAAAATATATACCCATTGTGGTTAATGAGATTTTTTTCAATCAATATCACATTAGCAGTTCTAAACGAATGTTCCTAGAGTATAACGACCGATGCAGTCCATGCGAATGGAGCCCCGAGGCATGACTAGTATAAAAATGATTGTGAATAGAATTATTATGATTTTCTTATATTCGATGTTCTTAATGAGATCCTCCTATGTATGGTCCAACGAACATCTAACAAGATATTAAATGATCAAACTTCATTGGAAAATCTATTGTAAAGACAGATGACCTTTACTTATATATGTTTATTTTTATGCTTATACATAATTCAAACCTATATAAATTGCTTCTTTTTAATAATTTATGAAATTCAATAGTTGGTAATAAGTAGGTACTGGAGGATGTCCTAAAATTGTCTCAAGAAAAAAACTTTTTATTTTAAATTGTTATTTGCGTTATGAATCTTAAAATAACAAAATAAAGATTTATTAAATAAATCAAGAGGCAAATAGAATCCACGGTTGGGTAGACACAAACGTTTTCTTTTGTAAAAAATATGATCATTTTGCTTAGTTAAGACTGAATAAGCTTTTTAAGCTACATATTTTTGATATCTAAAATAAGTTTGTTTAAGATCTATTCACCGATTATCAAATAAAGTTGTTAAAGAAAAAGAAGTGTAAAAAGACATTTCTTAGAAAGAGTTTGGAAAGATTGACTTTAAATTAAACGTTGCTACAACTTTTGTGGTTTTAAAATCCTGCGTTTAGTTGATAAATGACAATATTGGAAACGATATATGAGAATAGGATATTCATTATATTTATAACTTTTAACGTTTCTCTTGGTTGGCCTAGGTGAGAGGGGGGGGGCGACCTCTCTCACCATTGCACCAGGTCTATGACGTAGGGGTACACTGGTTGCCCGGGGTACCCTTATCGTGGGGTGCCTTAAAAATGTCAGTCGCCGGGTGCCGCACATACCACCCGGCCATCGCCTTCCTGGCCTGGGTGACGACGCGGAAACGCATTTGTCCAACGATAAAAAAAAAAAAGGTTTTTGTTTGTACAACAATTAAAATAATTTCTTTGGTTCAACTGTTAGGGACCAATGCCCTTAAGATTTCAACCACTTCAATAAGTATTTACATATTATTATACTATCTTTAAATTTTCATTTAATGCCAATTTATCTAACAAACTATTATATCCAAATCTTTCAACCTTATTTAAATAGAAATAACTTAAATTTATACTTAAAATTAATTACTCATAACACTAGCATTATTTGTATATGAATGACTGGAACCTGTGACCTTTAGGAGTTATTAATTTTGATTAGCCTTTTGAGTATAGGTATAATTTATATACTTAGTCTGGCTCAGAGAATAATAAATATCAAAATGTTATAGCTTACCAATAGCAATAAGTATCTCCAAGGGCATCTTTTTACTTATAGGTCCTTAAATTGTCTTCTTGTATGGGAAACATATTCCGGAGGTAACTTATTCAAGGGCAAGATAAAACTGATATTCAGTGGCTTTTAAAAGGTGATTCCTAAAAGATTAAGAAAGATACTTGAATCTATAAGAGATGTTTAATATGAAGTACAATATTAAGTTCAGTGAGAATGTACTCGTACTGATCTCGAGCGCTGCTTCGTTCCTGTCTTTGAAGTCTCAACTTCTTTGAGCTTTCGCTTCGTGAATATTTTTGAAGCGCTTTGTCGAGTTTACAACACGTATTTGTACATTTTGTTTTATGGCCAAGAAGAGTGATATTATTTGTATTTTTTAAAGTCGTTAAATTGTATGTACACCAAAGGGTAAATAACGAAAGGGTTTATAATAATAAACACAGATCGTGTTTTTTTAATATATAACGTACTATCCTGGTCGAGTGGCCTTTAACGAGCATGGTAAGGGTAGGTTAAAGCAATAGTAATTTGCCACCATTCGTAAATAGAAACTTCTTCGAAACATATATATTTCTTATTATTCTAGTTTTAGGAGACCCTTTATATACCAAATATTATTGCACAAAATTTTTATCATATTGCATAACTATGTCGTTGTTTTTTTTAATTTATTTATTTGTACATGCATATAGTATAATTTTACAAGCTGATTTAGAAATTCACTATTAATTATCATAACTCTATCGCCTTTGTTAAGTTGACAAGAAATTATTTTATTCAAAATAAAATTGATTAAATTAAATTAAAAATTTAATAACATGTTGATTGGATTACTTTTTTTGTTCATATATCTGTTAAAGTCAAAATCGTTAGAGAAATATATATCACATTTTTATAAACTAAAGTTTGTAAATTCTATGATTTACTATTTTGAAGTTCTTTAAAGTAGTAAAGCACAGAATTGTTTGAAAATATCTATAAACATGTATAGCCATGTTAAGCTTATTTCAATTTATATAAATATAGAATGAAAAATAAACCGACAGGGGCAGGGATTCGAACCCGCGACTACTGGGAAACCGTCCCGTCGCTCTACCAACTGAGCTACGGTAGCCCAGTAGTCGCAGGTTCGAATCCCTGCCCGTGTCGGTTCATTTATCATTCTATATTTATATAAATTGAAATCACAGAATTACTTTAGATTTAAGCTCAATAAATTGTTTAGTAAGCTCATTATAGTTTTTAAGTTAAATCACCCAAAAGATCTGAAGTACGCTGACTCAATTATAAAATATGAGTGAGGCATTCAAAGAGCTGGAAAACGGAATGCTTAAGAAATACTTCTCTTTCTAATTTGATTTAAATCAAAGAAATTATGTCTAACCACATACAAATTAATGTTGAATTCATATAAATGAATTAATTGTGTGTTAAAATTAACATACCGTGGCCACATTACAAATATCTCATGAACGTCATGAGTCATATATACTTTACAAACAATAGACAAGATACGGATTATTACTTTGATAAGTTTCCAGCATTATATTATTAACATAATATTATATATTGTATATTAAGTTAGCATTTATTAGTATAACTTAAAGTTTGAAAACAGATATATGATGAAATAACCGCAGAAGCGATAATAATGTAAAGAACTGATAATGTATTAGACTTTTTTGTTTTTAGCATATTGGCAATAAGGGTGTAGTAGTTGGTTAACTGGATGAAAAAGGTCCTGAAGGGTTCAACGAAAGGGATCGTCGGTGTCCTTTGCAGGGCCACCGTTTAGGATTTCGTAATGTAATGATGGGGATGAAGGATTTGTCTAATTGTCCTCTGTCGACAGAATGCCAAATAAAAGTTTTAAAATTACTTGAATGAATTTCATGTTTTTACACGTAAAAAACATATATTAATAATAACTAACGAAAACGTAAGTATAATATAAGAACTGTTATATTTTTAATGTGTTCACAGTTATTATCTGCATAGATAATAAAGAAGTTTAAAGACAAGTATATTATTTATCACCAAGGCGTGATAATATAATAAGGATCTGAAGTAATAAGAATAAATAAAAAATATATTTAAATATACTTTACTTTAAACGAATACACATGACTTTTATTAAGAACACAAAATATGACTTAACTACATTCAAAAAATACAAAATTGCTCATTACTACATACAGATACAAAAAAAGTATGAAACTTCTTCTCAACTTTTTTAAAGGATGCAAAAAGGTTACTTGTTAAAAATAAAACAAACTCATGAATATAACACAAATAACAATTATATTTGTTCAATTAAAATCTTTCAAATCTGTGATATTTTGTGTTTAAGAAAGAGGCAGTAAAACTTACAATCTTTTAATAATTAAACCTTAATTACACTTTTGCATTAATATAAGAAGTAATAAGTTGGATTGAATGAATATTCGAGTAAAACTACTTACTGTAAACAGTTAGTTAATAAAGTTTTAATGAGGTGGGCGCGTTTAGTGTAGTCGGGACTTTATCCAGTGATCGTATATTCGTAAAGCTTGGACGCGGTTTTCTGCGTGCCTTTGACGCCTGAACGCCTTTGAGCTTTGCCTCGTATGTTTAAAATGACTTTTCAAACTACATTCAACCGGATTCAGCGTTGCATTTGATTCACTTTTAGACTAAATGAAGTTCACTTTACTTAACGCAATTACGAATTGCGTATACTATATGCATTGGTGAAAAATCATTATTGCTGAAGAAATTGGAATGTACGTGCGCCATGTCCCGCATACTATTACTAGTGTAGCCGTTTACGATATATATATTTTTGTGATTTTTTTCTCTGCATATTCAATAAATCTTATTCTTATAACCTTATATGTTCCTTTCTGATCGTAACTCACCTCCAAAATGACTTGACCGAGATTAGCATATAGTGAGTTATAATTTTTAAACACGCTCTTCAATATAATCTCCCACAAACAAAAGTCTCTCTTAATACTATATAATTTTTGAAGAATGAATAATAAAAATAACAATAATTAATGTATATTCCAATTATCCAGAACTGCCGGAACACTCGAAGCTAGAATAATCAATTAGAGGTATATATTTATGTACAGAAGTTAAGAAATCTTGGAGATATATGTATAGAGGAAGTTCTATTGTCGAATTCTATAAAATTCATAATGAGTCAGGAATAGATCCATTCTTTCTTCTGTAATATGGGAAACTATAGCTGTATGTAATGGTAAATAGTAGTAAATTAAATGTATAGTTATGGAATACACGTTTTATTTAATAAATGTTAGTTGTGACCTTCAAAATAAAGAAAATGTTTATCTATAATAGATTTTTGTATGTTTTACTTAATTGTCTTCGTATAAAAAGTGTTCAGTTAAATACCTAAGAAGGTAGGTAAAAATGTATACTATCCCTAATAATATTAAAAGCCTCAAAGAACATCTAGTTTTATATTAAGTCACATTAAGAATTAAAAAAAAGACATAATTGATTATATATTTTTTGCTTAAAAGTTGGTCTCGACTATGAATAGAAGCACAGCTTCTCCCCACCTTAGGACAGACGGCGGCGTGATTGATGACGTAACTTGATCATAATGCTTTTTAAACTTTGGCTGAAATAACTTCTACTTAACTTCACAATATATTAACATACCTCCTTAGTAACATTTGTGAAGTTCATGGCTCATTAGGAAAGAGCAATTTTATATTTTATATGTTTTTTTTGTTAGAACATTTTAAAAATATCTGAATTCGAAAACCAATATTGACGATATTAAATAGGTCAAGTTTTTTTGTTCAGTTTCATATATAAAAAATATACGTCGGCATTTTCATTCTAGAATAAAATTTTAATTGCGGGTAACATTATTTCTATATATTTTATATATTATTAGTCAAATATTTTGGATATTGAAATTAAACTGAAGTATGTTCTAGCTAATACTAGTAAAAATAAAAATATATTCCATAGTTTCATTCAGACACTTTAGCACAATAAAATAATCTCTATACAGAGTACACCAGTACAGTACAAGTAGAGTAAAGTGATCTTCAATTATAATCAAACCATAAACCAAACCTTTTATTATGGTGAATAATAAAATGAAAAAAGAAAAATAATACAGATTTGAAGAATTACAGCAAAATATGAAGCCGTCAAATTATACCAACGATATTTTAATGTATATATCATTTTATCATATTTATTATTAATCAAGAATCTTTCAGAAAACGTATCCAAGTATACGAGCAACGTGTGCGATATTGGAATTACAACTCAATAAATCAATCTCTCTTGACGACAGATTATCGACAAAACTGTAACTGAACCCATTCGTCTTCGTAACATATATTTAAATGAGGCATTTATATCGATCAGTCTATTTCTGGAAAATAATGATATGGAAGAAAAAAAACAATTACTAGGCATCAAGTACATCATTCCTATATAGTATTTATTATAATTCATGAGGTAGGCCAAATTTTCCGACACAATTTTTTTATACATTTTATTTTTTCGTCTTTTTTTTTTTTTAAAAAGGTATGATGGTATTTTAAAATTATTAAAGCAAATTGCTTGTAAGTTTGTAATAAATTAATAATAATAATATAAATACCTTAAAATACGAAATACATAAGTTTGATGTAATGTGTTTGTATATATATAAACAAACGATAAGTATATTCTTTCTAAATACCTCAATTATTCTTTTCATATTGCACCCCAGTACCAAGTTTACTAAGTAGGAAGACATAAATTTCATTCCTGACGGTAATGTCCGCGAGTCTGTGAATAAAAAAATGGAAAAAATCCTAGAGGAAACAGGTGGTAACTTTAATACTTTGATTATAAATACACATTTATAATCTATGTTTTTTATAAAACATACTTTTTAACCGACTTCAAAAAGGAGGTTCAATTTGCCTGTATATTTCTTGTGTGTATGTTAGTCGATTACTCCGGCATTTGTGGACGGATATACGTTTTTCTTTATTTGAAAGCCTATATCTTGGAGGTGGTCCCATTACCACCAAGTCAGCATCTGATGATGGAATCCCACGATCCCATATTCCATATACACATTTTAGGCGAGGCCATCGAGAGGAACGGAGAAGGGGTGCCGTCTCTCGCGACGTCTCGAAGTTCTCTGCTGCACTTTAAAGATCTGCTAAAGCCCGGTATCTATGGGTATGCAGACGACAGCACAGTTGTAGAAAGATATCTGCCGAGTACTCGGGCTAGTAGAGATCAAGTACAGTCTAAGAGAAGCCATGGTGCAACGTTTGAATGACAAACTCCAGGCAGTCTCCGCATGGGGCAATGCCAATCTTGTTAAATTCAATGCCACCAGAATATAGACGTGTTTGTTTATCGCCAAAAGCAGCCCATTTACCCTGGCTCCTACTTTCCAAAATATATCCTTGGAATACAGTGATCGGCTTCGGTTGTTAGGCTTAGAGATTTCCTCGAACCTCAACTTTGGTCGGTACCTTGAGTCCAGAGCAAGAGCAGCGCAGGAAAGCTTGTCGTTCTTGCGAAGTTCCGACGGTACTTTACACCGGGACAGATACTTATATTATACAAAGCTCAGATCCGGTCGTGTGTGGAGTACTGTGGTCACATATTTGCTGGTGCGGCAAAAACTCATCCTGCGGTTCTGCACTCAATTGAGAGGCGAGCAAAGAGGCTTATTGGCTACCTTGAATTGGTTGACGCCAACCTCCATAACCTTGAACATAGGCGTAGATTTGCTGGCCTCTCAGTATCCTATAGTCGTGTAATTCCTGCGCACATTTTGGCAAGTGTGCGCAGGAATTACACGATTTAATTCCCCCGTCCCCGTTCCATCATCGGACGTTCCGACGCACGGCAGGAATCTTTACGTTGTGGACACTCTAACTGTCCGAACGAAGCGCTATGCTTCGTCTTTTTTAGTGCGTTACAGCGAAGGACTGGAACAATTTGCCTGCGTCGGCATTTCCGGCTAAATATAATGTGGGTATCTTCAAGAGAAGGGCGAATTGGTTGCTAGATTAATGCGCCTTACCACCTATGACCACATCTCCACTCTCCATCAGGTGATATGTAGTCAAGCACTAACCTAGTTGAGTATTTAAAAAAAATGTGCTAATAAGGCCCTTTTTAAATAGTTGTTACTTGATAATCTTTGACAGAAAAAAAATTGTTTTAGTTTATATATTTATGTTAAAATATATGTTTATAAGAAAAATGAATAACCCTATCATTGTGATATACATTTCGCTAAAATATATAACAAACAGATTACAGTAAACGTTAGTTGGTACGTAAATAGACCAGTAACATTAGTAGGTACATCGTATATCAGTGGCTGAGGTAATCTCGGTTTCGCAACGCGACACTCAAATGAGACGAAATTAACTGTCGCTTCTGTTTAATCTAAAACACATCAAACAACTTAGTTAAATATTAACATTCTTTGAAAGTAATTATATTGTTGTATAAATTGAAAGAAGTTATAAATTATTAAATATCTATCATAATTTATTAAATTCGAAATTTATCCTACATGCAAAGAATACATATAGATAGCGGTGTATCACTAAATATAGAATGAATGACTCCTTACTTTTAATGCATTTCACAAGACGCAAGACTAAACGCTAGCTCAGTAAACAGATAGTGCACTAAATCTCGCAGACGCCCTACGACTCGAGATTAGCTTTAATCTTATTTGTACGTGACTTGAAGATGTTACGAATTATAGGAATATAACATACTGTTTTGTTACCGAGGAATGAAATGTAATTAAAGCATTTAAGGCGATATTTATTTTATTATTTAAGGCGGTTTACTTATTTTATCGTGCAAATAAATGTATGGTATAAACTTGCATGTTTTGCGAATTTACGTAGTCGATATAAAATCTGAAGATTAACCTCGGGTTTCTCGAGTTAACCGTTAACTGCTAATTGCAGCGAGGCGTTATAGTTATAGCAAGTGTAGTACGGAGTTTATGTTTATTTCCGTTACTTGAATAGAGATCCGACGGAAAATGAAGTCTAAACATTTTGAAATACCCTTCTTAGAAATCGCTTGTATTGTTATTATATAATGTTATTATTATTAGAAGCGATCTCTTAGAAGGATTTCTCTATGTGAGTATATAAAATTAGAAATTCATTATATACTTTTATAATTGAAATAACGAGTTAATTTTTTTTAGTGAGACGACGAGTCTATTGGAAATATATAAAGATAAAAAGCTTATATATAAAATAAAAATATTTATGATAGTAAAATATGTATAATAAATTGAATAATGTTACAAGTTTTTATTAATTATAACAAATATAACAATAAACGGTATTAAGAAAATAAAACTAAACTGTACGGAACCGCAGCGATATTTAGGATAAAATCTTGAAGGCATCGGCCACAAACGTTTGATGTTTCGTAATTCTGTTTTACGTCTCCACTTGATTTAAGAATTTCCGGCTCTTAAGATTTCGTGTTTTTACACATATATGCAAAGACCTTATTAGATTAATTTGTTTTTCCATGTTTATTTTTTGACTTAAGGTCCTTAATACGTCGTTGGACTAGTGAGTATAGCCTGCCAGCTACATCCTAGGTTGGAAGTTTGATGCTTCTTTACATTATTTTTGAGTTTTGAATTTCTTGTCCAGGGCTTCGGTCCACAATAAAGATAGTATTATTGGTGGAAAATAATCTTTGTATCTTTATCTGTTCTCCAATTTGTTAGTTACCTTATTGGGAATACATAACTACTAGAGATTTTATATGATATGACACGTTACTGAAGATATTGTATACATACAGAATTCTTTCTCCCAGTAGTTCATAAATTGTTAAACCACGAAACATTTTTTAGACACCACAAACAAATTGGGCTATAATCATAAAACGAAACAACAGGACATCTGAAATGCAATGGTATTCGTTAATTATTTAAAAGTTAAGTTATGAAAAGTTTTTCGTTCTGGCCAGTTCTCTTCTTTTTAACCGAAGATATATAAACTCCTTTGTGCTATTATTACTATAAAACTATTGGTTTAAAGACATGAATCTGTTTAAATTTTAAGTGATCATAGATGGGTTATGCTTTAAATCAGAATGCGGTTGCAAGCATATGAAGTCGCTGGTAACAGCCTACTATTAATAAAACTCGTAAGCCAGTATATTCCCGTGAAGCCAGTAATATGGTTATTTCCGGACAGTTAAAACAGTGTATTATCGTCCGGCTCCAGTGCCGGACGAAACTACGGTCAATAATTCACACACACGTTACACAAATGTCTTGTAACATTGCTTTAAGAACACCAAGTTGATTGTGTTGCGAGTTGTAAGGAAGCAAACTAACAGTAACATATAACTTTAGATAATTTAACTAAAAGAGGAAATAAAAGGTTCATTTAGTTCACACATTTTTCATTCATTCATTCATTCATTCATTTAGGTCACAGTTAGTTCGTAATTTTTCTGAAGACATATTAAATGTTGTAACTCGAGTATCTTCTATTGAGGTACAGAAACATATTGTCAAAATTAAATTCAAATAGTTTTTAGATTTAAATTAAAAAATATATATCGCATTTATATTGTCTCATAACATTTCTATTCACCGTTGAAGATATAATAATATGCGAATATTTATCAAAATATTTTTCTTGCCACATTAAATTTTCTTTTTCATCTTCCAATTCAGATAACATTCTTTCAAATGTCATCATGTTGCAAAATGTATGGAGAAATAGAAATAAATATAAGAATTGTATATTTCTATTCACAAAAGATGTCAAGTTACAGAAGAATCTGTAATTAGGAATCGACTGATCGTAAGGCACCTGTGCACATTTCTATTATGTGAAAAGTAATTTTTCCTCCATCCATTGTGTCTTAAATGACATAGACTGTCAATATTTTATAAGGAGATATTAAAGAATGGTGTCACATAATTTATTGTAACA
The DNA here is from genome assembly GCA_959347355.1 of Napeogenes inachia. NCBI lineage: Eukaryota > Metazoa > Arthropoda > Insecta > Lepidoptera > Nymphalidae > Napeogenes > Napeogenes inachia. The sequence goes on along the minus strand of OY365792.1, from coordinate 22,147,824 downwards.
GATATTTTGTTTATATTATTATTAATTTTGCATATACAGTCGTGGTCAACTAATTAGGGACATGCAAGATAGTGAAGAACAATAACCGGTTATGTACATACAAATATAAAACCCTATTGATTTCTCAGTAACTATTATTTGCATAAGTTGGTCCGATTATTATGCTTTAAATGGCTGTAAATAAAAGAATAAATAAATAGAAAAAAGTATTTAATATCAAAGGTTGAACATGTATTCAATTTTAAGGTATAATTCTGTAGCTGGACATTTAATTAAGGACAGTAAACTATAATGAAAAATAGAGGTAAACAAAACTAATAATCTGCAGTATTATAATATCTTTAACAGCTCCATTTTATTACGTGTAAAATCAGTACCCAGTAGCAAAACCTTTGTTAGTAATTACCGCTTGACACCGATGTGGCATAGACATTATCAGTTTCTGGCATGTTTCGACAGGAATGTTTGCCCATGCCTCACAAAAAGCTTCATTAAGTTCATCTAAAGTTATGGTACGATAAGTGGCTACTTTTTTCTTGATTTCGTGCCAAAGGTGCTCGATTGGGTTAAGGTCCGGGCTATTTGCTGGCCAATCTAGCACCGATACTGACTGACTGGTAAGAAACGACTTGACTGAACGGGCGGTATGTTTCGGGTCGTTATCATGCTGAAACGTCCATATAATAGGGAGATGCTCCTCAACATAGGGAAGCATCGTTTCCTCCAATATTGCCCTGTATTGATGTTGGTCTAAGTTACCCTGAACTTTCCTCACAGGTCCCACTCCACGTCCAGAAAATGAACCCCACATTTTAATGTTTCCACCGCCATGTTTCACCTGCTTTTTTGTGAATCTTGGATTCATTTCCGCTTTTACTGGACGCCGTACGTATTGCCTTCCATCTGAAGAAATCAAATTAACCTTGGTCTCGTCAGAGAATAATACATGTTGCCATTGGGCGTAGGTCCAATGTCCATATTTACGTGCAAACGCCAAACGAGCATTTCTATGTTCTTTCTTCAACAACGGTACTTTGCGAGCCACTCTTCCGAACAACCCTGTTTCTACCAGACGTCGTCGAACGGTCCTCGCTGAGACACCAGCTCTTTCGTCTGTCGCAAACACTTCGTGTTTAATTAAAATAGAGCCTAGAAACGGATCTTTCTTAGCTAACCTGGTTATCATTCTATCTTCTTGCGGAGTTGTTTTTCTCGATCTTTTTGTTCTGGGCACATTTAAATCTGTGTTATTGCGTCTGACATGTTGCACTGCATTGTATACCATAGTTTTTGAACTATTTAAATGTTCTGCTATCCTTCGGTATGGCCAACCATGCTCGACAACAAACTTCATGATAATTTTTCGTAGTGTTGGATCGCAACTTTTATTTTTACCCATTTTTCTTCAAAATATTTTTCAAAACTTAAAATAAATATCGGGATTGGCGCCAAAACTACCACGAAACAATAAGAGAAGAAGTAAAAAAGTATTGAGATTCAAATTTTGAAAATAGAACGCAATATCTCAGTGTCCCTAATTAAATGGCCAGCCAGCATTATTTGAACAAATAGCACTACGATAATCTATTAGCTATACTGTAAAGAGGTTTAATGTTTAAGAAGTTGTTATTGTTTGTATAATCGGGCACATAAATGACTAATTATACTTACATGTAAGAGATATGGAATATGGTTTAGACTCGTTGGAAAATAAAAAATAAATTCACAATTCGGTTTAACCAAAGAGTGTCCTTAATTAGTTGACCACGACTATATATGTGCATACATGTATGTATAATATTTTTATACGATGTGAGTTTATAAGAGTTTAGCGTTTGTGTTTTGAATCTGGACAATTTGTCAGACAATTGTAAGATTTAATAATAGATATTAAATTTCCTTAGAAAATTCATTTATATATCTTAATATATATAAATTACGTGTCACGTTGTTTGTCCGCGATGGACTCCTAAACTACTTAACCGATTTTAATCAAATTTGCATACCGTGTGCAGTTTGATCCAACTTGAAACATAGGATAACTTACATATTAATTTTTAGTCGCAATATTATTTTATTGCAAATTATTTCTTTACAATTATCTGTAATTCCAAACAAGTTTAACAGATGGCGTTGTATCTGTTGACTGGATTGAGTTAGTGTTCAACAGATGGCGTAATGTTAAAAGTACAAATGTTTCATATACAATTTAACATCATAACCAACACGCGATGCTGAGAATAAATTATGAGTTAATTTTTAGTGTTAATATAGCCCGCCACGTATTACTTAGACTGAAATATATATAAACTCATATTATAATGAACATAATATAGTCAAATTATACCTACCTCTTTGTTGAATCTATTTATGTGAGACAGGTCAACCAGAAATATAGTGCACCGATTAGTTCAAAATTAAATTATTAATAATTTAAAATAACAAATATTATTTTCAAAAATTTAAAACTATCTGTCCTACATACCTTATTTATAAATTTGTAGTGTACTCATTTGGTACCATCTTAAATAAAATAATAATTATAAAATTTAAAATACCTCAACTGTACGATAATTTTGATCAATCGTGTTCAAAGACCTCTTTCAAATCCCAATCCGGTGAATTTTTAGACCGGCTTTAACGTTTTCGTCTTATTTGGTAAATAATAATTTCATTGTTGCAACCGCCCTGTTGGTCAAGTAGTGGAGCGCAGACGCCTAACGTATAGCGGTATAGTGTCGTATAGTATAGCGTGGTGTAGCCAAAAAAATAGAAATACTCGAACCGAATATATTCGGCATCAAAACCGAATAGTTCGGCCGAATACGAATTGCGAAAAAAGATGACAAATACACCGAATACCGAATACTTACCAAATGTTCGGCGCATCACTAATAATTATTATATTACTGTATCAAGGGTTAGGTAATGGTAGTAGAAAATCAGTCATAGAGGTCGCCATGTTCTTTACAAATTGCTTCTATGTAAAAAAACATAGCGGTCCACATCATTATTTTTAACCCCCGACCCAAAAAGAGGGGTATTACAAGTTTGACCTGTAGATTTGTGTACCTGTGTGTCTGTCTGTGGATACGTAGCGGCCAAATACGTAAACGGATTTGACTGCGGTTTTTTTAAATCGAAAGCTTGGTTTGTCGAGATGGTTCTTAGCTATAGAAAGTTTTTTATACAATATTGATAGTAAAAACCTAAACAGGGGAAATTAGTGTATTCATAGGTTCATTTAGTACAACATAGAAAAAAGTGAAATAATTTAAGAAAACAGAAAACAAATATACCCCGATACTAGATGACGTCTAAAAAGGATAATAATATTATTATGTACTTATTGAAGTCATTACGCCGGGGGTTTTTTAATTTTAATTTTATTTTTTTTTAATACCGTGACTTCTTAAATAGTTTACTACAATGTAATAGGTATATCCAAAACCTTAGCACAGCAACGCGTGTGCGGGTCTGCTAGTATATATATATAAATTCGTTCGTCTAATATAAAACAACAACATACAGGGTTATTTTTAATAAGTTGACCACCCCTTGCAGGTAGCCTCTCTACATCAATTCGAACAACATGAGTTCTACAACTTTTTACAAATCTTGATAAACAACATAAAAAAACGAATGAAATAAAATTGATCCTTCTTTTACTAATTACTCTGTATTTTGTAAGAAGTACTTAAAAGGTAACGCTCGGGCGGCATACCGACGCTTAGAGTTAATGCCAGTTTAGAAACAACAAATAAATTTTGTATGGAAAAATTTGATTTTTAAAAACTATTAATTTTAAAAATCGTAGAAAAAATGTTGTTAGGATTGATGTAAAGAGGCTGCCTGCAAGAGGTGGTCAACTAATTACAAATAACCCTGTATATATATAGTTAAAAAAAACTAAAAAACACGTCAAATTAGCTTAAGATAATTATTATAAGATCCTAATTAGGATATTGAGATAATCTCATCAAATTTTTAATTTACTATCGGTCCTTGATATGTGTTAAATATTAAACAAAATCGGTCCGTGGGAAATAAGACAAAATCGCATTCAAAAAAGTCGGTTACAAGCAAACAATCAAGCAACCAAACACGTGAAACTAATAAAAGCGCGTTAAAAAAAATCGATGTAGTTCGATAAAAATGGAAGCAAAAATGGTAGTGAACGGAAATTATTTGCCTTACCAACTGTAAATACTTTTGGCTAGAAAATAGCTTATAAATTAATTGAGGTTTAAATCAATTACCCAAATTGGAAATTAAAATTATTAATAATCTGATGATAATTCTATTGGTATTGTATATTTTTGAATTTCAATTTATCCGGCTATATTGTTTTATGTATTTAAATTGATTGATTATGTTTGTTAAGATATAATGAATTGCATTCGTTAAAAGTATTTATACTCTATTTAAATAATTGAAGGTTATATTTCATTTTAGTCCAAATGGTAAATAGTGGCAATTTTCTGAAAATGTAGGCAAAGTAATCCTTGATAAATTGAAGGAGATGAAGATACAAGGAAGACAAGGACAAGGAGATTATCGGATACCGTCATTCACCATTTGAAATCCCGTTATAATAGCCAATTTAAGGCCATCTTTTAGGTGATAGTACTACTAGAGTTGAGATAATCTATGTACCAACTGCAGCGTTTTTCAATGTATGGCATATATTTTTTAACGTGAGAATTGTTAGATTTTTTCTATCTATCCATATATATAAATAAGTCTGTTTATTTGTTGAGAAATCTTTCTTGATTGATTGATGCTTTAACGCCGAGTCTAAATGGTTCAGAACCTTAAATTCATAAAGTAGGTTCCTCTAGAATGCACACTAAAATACAAAAACATTTAATTAGAATTGTTTGATGTTTATTTTTGTATTAATTTAAAACTGTAATGGAACTTCAAAGATAATCATGGGTACACATTGAAAATATTCAGAAATGTAATATACACAGATTATAATTTTATTCATACTTTTTTAATGTCATAAATAAGACTGATTATCTTCGTTATAATGTAACGTACAGATATACAAAAATTATATTATTGTTCAAACTACAGAGTCAAAGTATTCGAATATAAAACACCATGATTTTTTTAATGTATGGCTGCAAAACTTGGATTTCGGAATAGAATAATAGTCGGAATAATTTCGGAATAGAATAAGACCAGTATAGGTCTTCTCGTCCCGGGGTCTACAACGTAAGAACTTTTTGGGGGTTTGAACATCTTATGCGAGACTAAGATAAGGACTGGATGATGGATCATTCATTTTTAGGTCACGAAAGATGAAATACAATCATGGTATAAAAAAACCTTACTTGTGACAATTAACGGGGTTTTGAAAATAAGCCACAGGAAGCAGTTTTTTTTAATTTCAAAGACCTTAGTCACCAGTAAGTAAATGTGACTGAGAATGCACAAATCTAAATTGAACGGTTGTTCCTCAAAGGAAGCTATAATATTATTCAAAAAATATTACTAAAATTAGTATAATGTTAAATAATAATCCATGCTGGGGACACGGAAATTAATAATAAAATGTAATTCGAAACGTCTTTATAATGTTTTAGCCAATTATATAATCTTACAGCAAATTTTATAATGTTTTAATAATATTTTTTTACTATAAAATACTACTGAATAAAATAAAGGCAAGGTTGCATGTCCAAGCGAGGTATAGATGACTTTAGTCAAGGACCGTTACTTTGGACCGGGAGCCGGATCCGTGACCGTGTACGTTAAAACGATGAGGGTGTATTAACCCTCTCAAGGAAACCCGGGTTCCCATTTATATAAAACCTCCTGATAATAATTTGTTGTAAGAAAAGGAAGGATATATTAAAGGATATATAAAAACGTGAACTATTTACGGTTGGTTCTCGGAACGTTGATTGAAGTAAAAATTTGTTGACAACGCTGTCAAGAGTTTTGATTGGCTGTCTCGCGCTTAACTTATAAAGATTAATAGACATTTACTTATTGTTTTTGAACGGTGTCTATAGAAAACGAATGTAAGATTAATTAATTATTTGTGGTACATATATATTATGTTATATATGAGAGCTAAGTTTTAACTATTATACTTTAAAGAAATATTAAAATGACTAATAATTATCGATATATTTTTTAATTATTAAAATGGAATTGTTTTTAAGCGCTCATATGATATAAGTATTTATATAAAATCTGTGAATATATCTTTAATCAGTTCAGAAGTATCACTATCACTTTAAAAGTATAGGTTAAGTATAAATTAATATTATAGTAAAATACACAATGTCTAGCCTAAACAGGTAATGATAAAACTACCTAATTACTAGATGTTCGTAAAAAAATTTTCTTTATTTAGTTCTTCACTACCATTATTTTATCAGCTGCCTCACGGATCTTGTGTATAAAATACACGAGTGAAATATCTTTATATATTTGTACATTTTCAAAAGTAACATATCTATGATAGTAATCGTGCCAGACGTAGCGAAATTAAATAAAACTAAATTTACCACTACGCTATACTCTGGCTAAAAGACTATTTCAAAAAATGCCACCTTAACTTAACATAAGGGCTTTTTCCTGGAAGCAGTCGGGCGGCAAGATCCCATTTCTTTGGCCTAAAGGGCCATCCCATTGCTGACGCCCCTAATGTCCACAAATCGCCACATCGTCCTTATCTGTCCAACCCATCTTGGATCCTAATATTTCCGACAGATGCCGTTTAGAGTTATATATGGTTTGGAACAAATTATTTTCGGTCACATTGGATGTTTTGATATTGTTGATTATTAGTATACTCTGTATCTGTATAATTAATATTCTTACCAAAACAGTTTTAACCGGTGTTAATTTTAACTTAATTTAATGTAAATGAATGTGCCTTATCTATTGCAAGAACTTAAACACCTTCAAAGAACAGGTAATTACGTTGAGCGGCAACAGTAGTACATCGTAAATCTTGAGTCTGGAGAGATTAGATAATCTCTCCACTGTCCTGTGACGTCACTCAGCGAAAACAAAAATTAAAACTTCATACTTAAGTTAAGATAACGTAATAAAATAATTGTATTTTTTTATTAAACAGAAATATTGATTTTACATATATATAAATTCTAGGAATTCTCCGGAAACCGGGACTTCGCGGGTTCGAATTCCTTTTCGTTACGGTTTATTCTATATTTATTTAAAATTTAAAAACCTTACAATATTTATAGGTATTTTCTAAGTTATTTTGATAATGAAAATTTTGATTAATTTTCACATAAGCAGAATATATCATTTGAAAAGAAATAAATATTTAAAACAGTATTTAATTTAAAAAAAATACGTAGAAATATACTGTTAACATCGAGTACTAACGAAACCTGAATACTAAATGGGAAATTAATGACTTCCATACTTTTAATGCATTTCAGAAGACGCAAGACTAAATGGCAGCTCAGTAAACAGATAGTGCACTAAATCTCGAAGACGTACTAGAACTTGAGATCAGCGTTAATCTCACTCGTACGTGACTTGAAGACTTGTCTCTAAGCTATAATAATGGAATTAGCTACGCAAATTTACTACAGAATAAACTATAACTACTACGTTTTCACTTAGTGTATAATAATATATTGTGTTATGTATGTAAAAGTTAGTATTTCCTTCAATAATCATTCTATTGACTAGACTTTAGGAACAGACAGTTCAAGAGACTGAAAAGGATACATAAATTTTATCTCGAATAGATTTACTGTTTCCTTCACTAAACAAGTTCGCCAACCATTCGTAACCATTCGCTTCTGCTATTGGCTATTTTCTTTATTAGTTCCAGCTCTTTATCATCCTTTTCTTTGAATTACCAAAAGTAGTATATGAAATCTATAACCTAGAATTTGTTCTATGCAATATTTTCTAATTAGTTAATTAAAATGTCAAGAACTAAAAACGCCAGCCATTAACTGCTCGCTGCATTTTAGCTGTTATGGTCATTGCACTTGTTGTTGGTTTTTATTTCCGTTATAGGATTCCGTAGGGAAATTAGGTTCCGTGGTTTGTCTAGGCTTATAACAATACTTATTTATATTACTACGTATTTTTTTTTTTGGTTATATAAACTGTTTCTGAATGTAATTATGTTTTATAGTAAGGTTTTTGTTTAAAGTAACAAAATAACTTTATTATTTAATTTTAGCAAAAAACTAATTATAATAATAATAAACCCTTACCAACCGTTTGGAATAAATCATAATTTGATATCATTATTTTTGTAAATCGTTTATTAAACAGTATTAATGATATTTATTGTCTTTAATTCAAACATTCAATCCTAAATCGTTAAATCAGATTTGAAAAACGGATACAGGTAATGCTTTTGATGTTTCAAATCACCTCCATCTCGTCTTGTCACCGTGAACACGATTGCTGCAAAGCATTCGAAACGTCGGGTTATATTTAAAGTGTAAATTTAAAATTTAATTCATTATACGCGAGTTAAATCCCTAAAAATCGTTTTATTTCAATGTGTAGTACTCGTGAAAACCTTAGAAAACACAATGTTTCAAATCAATTGAACAGTTACTGTGGATTGTAAGTGCGTAGGCGCAACTGCCTTAAACCATGTTACCTGAGACACTATAGTGATATCACATTGCTTACGAAACTATGTAATTGAATTGAGGAAAGAACTTGGGAATTGAAAACAACATTCTGCTAAACATACTACGAAATATGTGACATTATTTGTATGATGTTTTAGATATATTTGTTAATAAAACGTCAATTCTGGCTACTGCCAAGGAAACCGTAAAGGAATTGACTGTCGCCAGCCTACATTTTTATTATTGAAAAATAATTTTACTTTGTGTCATAAGATTTAGACAAAAAATATATTAGACGATGTTATTCAATATAATATAATTATTAATAATATATTGAAAATAGTTAATATTTGGCTACTTAGTTTATAGAAATTATTAAAATTTATCTGTATTCTCTGACATTGTTTTAAAATAATTTCTTTTGCATTCTGTAGGATATCAACCAACCCTTCAAATAGTTATAAGCCATGACTTGAACAGCAAATATACCCAGCAAATATATCCAGATATACCCGCAACCCCAAATTGATGGTTTCACAGTTTTCCAAAATCCAACATTTCCGACAGATATCATTTAGTTTCATATGGTCTGTATTGGTCAAATTATTTTCGGCTACATTATGATAACCCTTTGAGAATATCCTACATATAACATTTACACATTCAGCTAGAAGTATCATGTGGTACAAAAGCCAAAGCATCGTTTTAACTCAAATAACGACCATTGGAAATTCTATCGCTATAAACATCTTCTACTGTACTTAAATGTTGTAATGATGATTTATATATTTTTAAAATTTAGAGTGGCAAAATGAATTGTTTTTGGAATTAGAGTGATCTTTTGACTTTGCACAATTAGACATAAGTTTTAAATTAAATTCAATAGTATTATCGTAAACCACATCGATCATACAGACGAAATATATATTAACAAAAGACGAAATATATGTAAATAACAGAAAACAAAACAAATATAAGAATTGTACGTACACTCTAACAAAAGACTCGAAGTTACAAAGAAATCTGTAATTACAAATAGTTTGATCGCAAGCCACCTGTGAACATTTTTATTCTTTACGCTGGGATGTGAAAAGTAATTTTCGTTTTATCCATTGTACATTGAAATAACAATTCACACGTAGCGAAGTTTGAAGGTAGGTAGTTTTCTTAAACGTTTTTCTGATATACTGTAATGATCATAGCTTATTATTAAAACAATTATTTACATCTATTTCCCTGGAAAAATGTGACAGTAGTGCATTGTGTGTGTGTATGTGTGTATGTTGGTGAACCTTATGATTAGAAAGGGGGTAAACCTTTATTGGATCATCTGCTGTCCAATACTTAAATGTATTAAATATCTATTTATATTTCTGTAAGTCTCTTCGGTGAAGAAAAACATCAAAAACTTAACTAGTAAACAAGGAATATATTTCATAAGAAATTTACGAGTATCACTATGGTTTAAGCAGCACTTTCATAATTGTAAAGGAGATTTTGTGCTTGGGACACTTATTAAATAATATAATATTGTCCTTACTACGTGTTTGTGGACGGAGAATTAAAGTCAAAATGATTTGACAGCACAGCTGGCGATAACGAAATCAAACAGAACATATAACATGGAATTTGACCATAAATAAGTAATTTTTTATTAATCTGCATTTAAAAAAAAACACAAAACCAGTAGATTTAACGTAGCTGGTAACGATCAACATTAAAATTAGGGGGCATTGACCTCAAACTATTATAATAACTTACACAAACAGATCTAATCGCAGTAGAGAAGTAAAGAATGGGTAGGTCTATTGTATTCTGTATTGGCATGTAATTTACGTGAGTTTCTTTTATTACCTTTTAACAAAACATCAATCTACAAATCTCCAATTAACGATACAAAGGAATTGTTAGAAATTATGCTATTATAAATATTTTTTAGTTACAAGTAATATTTTTTATACATTTTATAATAAATTAGGTTAATGCTATTTTTTCATGGATTATTAGGGTATCGCTCTCCGTAATCGCTGTCTTGAAATTTAAATTAAAAAGTTATACCCAATGCTTCATACACGAATCTAAATAAATTGTATCTTACTAGATGACAGTACTATTTAAAGCAGATCACGGTATTATAGCAGAAACCTTTAGATAATTTACTTAGGTATTATTTTTAATAAATACCTATATGTTCTTTTTTTTCGCAATATATTGTTAATAACATTATTGAATGAACATCGTACGCAATGTTTGTTTTCAATGGTATTTATCTCAAAATTAATAATTCAAGAACATCGCACTACTATTAAACTATTCGTATATTAATTATTTAAAAGCGTATTATCAGGGTAAATTGGTGATTTGTAACGACATGTTCATCCGGCTGTCTATTTTAGTTTCTGTGATCGTTATACTTGAAAACAAATGAAGAGTGATATCACGCTGTTAAATATTGATCAATTGAAAACATTGGCGTATTTTTGAAGTGAAACTTCTTTATCGGGGTTGGAAAAAAATTTAGTGTAACATTTTTTCGTTACGCGTCACATTTTTCCGTTACGCGCCATCTTTTTGAAGTGAAACTTCTTTATCGACAGATGGGATAAAATTTTATAGCAATGTCAAAAAATTATGACGTTTTTCTGTTACGTGCCATCTTTATTTCTAAGTCACATTTTTCCGTTACGCGCCATATTTGAAGTGAAACTTTTTTATCGACGGATGGGAGAAATTTTATAGCAATGTCAAAAAATTGTAACGTTTTTCTGTTAGGCGCCATCTTTATTTTTACTTAAACTTTATCTAATTTAGCTTAATTAGCCATTCCTGTAAAGTTGTAATTAGTGAATAATTTTTCAAAAAATTATGTCATAAAGAAGTTTCACTTTTTTTTTTTTTTTTTTTTTTTTATACAAAACTAGGTTATTGCTTGACTACATTCCACCTGATGGAAAGTGAAATGTAGTCTTAGGTGGTAAAGCGCATTAACCTAGCAGCCTATTCACTCTCCTCTTGAAGACATCCACATTATATTTTGCCGGAAATACGGACGCAGGCAGATTGTTCCAGTCCTTCGCTGTACGCACTAAAAAAGATGAAGCATAGCGCTTCGTTCGGACAGGTGGAGTGTCCACAACGTCGTCGTCCCGTGCGTCGGGACGTCCGGCAAAGGAACGGGGATGGGGGAATTAGGTCGTGCAATTCCTGCGCACACTCAACAAAATGTATCCTATAGAATACTGAGAGGCTAGCAATTCTACGCCTGTGTTCAAGGCTGTGGAGTTTGGCGTCAACCAATTTAGGGTCGCCAATAAGCCTCTTTGCTCGCCTCTCAATTGAGTCCAGAACCGCAAGATGAGTCTTTGCGGCACCAGCAAATATATGGCCACAGTACTCTACACACGACCGGATCTGTGCTTTGTATAATACAAGAAGCTGTCCTGGTGTAAAGTACTGTCGCACCTTCGCAAGGACGGCAAGCTTTCCCGCAGCTGCTCTTGCTCTGGACTCAATGTACCGACCAAAGTTGAGGTTCGAGGAGATCTCTAAGCCTAACAACTGAAGCCAGTCACTGTATTCCAAGGATACATTCTGGAAAGTAGGAGCCAAGGTGAAGGGGCTCCTTTTGGCGGTGAACAAACACGTCTGCGTTTTGGTGGCGTTGAATTTGACAAGATTGGCATTGCCCCATGCGGAGACTGCCTGAAGTTTGTCATTCAAACGTTGCACCATGGCTTCTCTTTCAGACTGTACTTGATCTCGACTAGCCCGAGAACTTGGCAGATATCTTTCTACAACTGTGCTGTCGTCTGCATACCCATAGATACCGGGCTTCAGCAGATCGTTAATGTGCAGCAGAAAAAGAGTTGCAGAAAGAACGGACCCCTGAGGTACTCCGGCATTTATTGTCAAGGGTTCCGAAGAACACCCGTCGACAACAACACGGAGAGATCTCTGGCTCAAAAAGTCCGTTATCCAGCCAATCAGACCAGGAGATATACCGTACGCTGAAAGCTTGCTTAAAAGGCTCACATGCCAGACCCTGTCAAAAGCCTTCGAGACGTCCAGAGAGACGGCGACCGCTTCTCCGTTCCTCTCGATGGCTTCGCCTAAAATGTGTGTTGCGTACGCTAGAAGGTCCCCAGTGGACCTATTTCGGCGAAATCCGTACTGTCGGTCACTGAGGAGATCGTTACCTTCTACGTACGCTAGAAGCCGCGAGTTCAATACACGCTCCATAATCTTGCAGAGTATAGAGGTGATTGAAATGGGCCTATAATTGGCAGGATCGGCACGGCTGCCTTTTTTGGGCACGGGTTGCACGTTGGCAAGCTTCCAGGATTCCGGCACTTTTCCAGTCTTGAAAGAGAGGCGATACAGACGTGTCAATACAGGAGACAACTCACCTGCGCATGTCTTGAGCAGAATGGCTGGTATACCATCAGGACCACTGGCTTTATTCACATCCAAACGACACAATGTTCTCCATACCTCTTTGTTCGTGATGCGGATTTCAGGCATCGAAATACCGCAGTGAGGAAGATGTTCTGGTGAAGTATTGCCAGTGTCTAGAAGCGAATTCTCAGCAAACAGAGAAGCAAATACATTCGCTTTCTCTGTTGCTGTGTGGGCCAGGGATCCATCAGGCTTCAGCAGAGCAGGCAGTGAGGGTTGGCAGAAGTTCGACTCGATCGCTTTGGCAAGAGACCAGAAAGCTCGACTGCCAGTTGGTCTGACAGAGAGCTTTTCGCCATTCTTAACGATCCGATCAAGACGAGCCTTCCGCAATGCCTTTTTATAGGACTTGGCAGCTTGGTTAAAGGCTCTCTTCTTTGTACTTACATCCGGAGTTTTGCGGCTTCGAGCATCAGCCCAAATGAGGTATGCCGAATGTTTACGGTCATGTGCATGACGACATTCGGCATTAAACCATGGGCGAGCTTTGCCACCGATGGGTACGTCAGCAAAAGGAATAAAATACTCCATTGCCTGATGCACCACATCGGTTATAGCATCCGCGCAACTCGACGGATCCAAAGAAGAGAAGCAGACCTGCCGCCAAGGATAAGACGCAAAAAAGTGCCGCATCTCATCCCAATCTGCTGACTTGTATTTCCATACTCGCCTAACACCATATGGTTCGAAAGCTGGTGGGGAATATGTAAATACAGATTTCACCAGACAGTGATCGGAGGTTCCCAAGGGGGACGTGACCTCTACACGATACCTGTCCGGATCAGTTGTCAGCAGAAGGTCCAGGCAATTGGCTGTATGGCCTTCCACATCTGGTACCCTTGTCGCTTGCCTCACCAGCTGAAAGAGGTCCAAGGACAACGCAAAGTTCCGCGCTTCTCTTCCAGCATGGTCGGTCTTCTGGTACGGGTACAGCCAGTCCTGATGACAGGCATTAAAGTCCCCCAGAAAGACGAGCTGCGCCGAAGGGTACTGATACAGAGCCATATCTGCAGCCTCACTGAGATACTCAAATAAACGAGTTGTCTCCTGGTCACCGCTGTGCGAACGGTAGACACAGGAATACAGGATTTTTTCGTTTCCTGTGTCCACTAAAACCCATAGGGAAGAAAAAGTGGGGTCTTCAAGGTGACGGAGACGCTGAACACAGAGGTCGTTCCGCGCGTACACACTGACTCCGGCCCGTGAGCGAAAGTTGTGCTCTAACGAGTAACCGGGATAATCCAAGTATGCAGCGCTCAAAGGACATTGTATCTGCGTCTCCGTCAAAAAGAGCAAGTGCGGCTGCTCTGTCTCCAGGTGGTGGTGGACAGCTAAAAGATTTGAGTGCAAACCCCTGATATTAGTAAGGTGCACTTTATATGAGGAGGAGTGCAACCGCTGTGTAACCTTGTTCTTTTTTCTTAACTTTTTCATAAAAAAATAAATAAATATAAAAGTGAATAGGGATGGGAAATGGCAGTTGAACGAGACGGTACGTATCGAACCCGACGTCGAAATTGATGATGTCTTGCCACTGGGAGGCTAGTCTGGAGACTGCGGGGACGCCCGAACCCCCCCAGGGATCGCCATCGGGCCTCCTCGTCTGGTCGCCAACCAGCACGATGGAGCCACCCTGGGATTTTTCACAGCTGGCGGGGCAGCCTTTCGTGGTTGGCTATCCCACTAATTGGGCCCCCAACTATCTGCGGGCGGCCAGCGGAAAGCCGTCGCTTCGGATCCCGCTACCCTCCTCGACTAGACACCCGACAAAACAAACACCAACCCGACGTCAGACCGGTTCGCCAACGCACCGCAACTGTTCAGACCCATTTCCCATAAACGGCTTCATCGAGCAACGTGCCGGAACACGACTAGGTCGTTTTGCGGCACGACTCTGCCCGATGGGTGGTAACTTTGCCGGCGACCGGATGTTATGGTCTACCACCAACTTGTCACTCACTTCTTACATGTGTACACTAATACACATTATATTTTTCGAACGAATATATATATTTTTTTTAAATTCTGGAGGGCTTTGCCGTAGTTTCTTTAGTTAAGTTATAAAGAGAGTCATTTTAAATAGACCTAAATCTGCTTATATTTTTAAGGAGTGTAATCTCTAAAAGCTTTTTCTTTAATGTAATAAGCAGCTTCCTTCCTACTTTTAATTTCATTGGGTGTAATAAAATGAAATGGAACATTAAAAAGGTTTAGTATGGAACGATATGAAAAAATAAGATTTATACGAGAACAAATAAATAATAGTTCATTATAAAATAGAAGAAAATGTATGAGCAAATTAATACTTAATTAATTAATATTTTAATGCGCGTAAGATTTTGTTTTATTAATTATAATTTTAGCACCAATCATTTGAGCATTCAATTATTAGCTGACATTTTAATAAACAACCTTAGATACAATTTTTGAACTAAAATGAGCTCATTTCAAGCTCTAAAATAAAACATAACTTCACGAAAGTATAAGGAGTTAGTAGATATAATTTGTAAAACAATCCCACGTGTATTTGTAGCATTAAATGGATTGTCAAGCACAAGACCTGTTCCCTGGACGCAGTAGAGTGGCTTGATTCCATTTCTCAAAGGCACATCGTTTTGCTGACGACTCTAATATCCACAAACGGCCTGTATATCAACAAACCATACATAACGGATACATCTCAAATATGTTTGAAAATTTCTATAAACATGTATAGCCATGTTAAGCTTACTTAAATCTATATAAATATAGATTGAAAAATAAACCGCGTATCAGGGACTCGAACCCGCGACTACTGGTAACCGTCCCGTCGCTCTACTAACTGAGCTACCGTATCGCTGTTCGCCTCGGTGAATAAGGCATTCTATATGTGATCGTCTTTATCGGGACGGTACGGAACATCTCAAATATACTAAAAGAAGAACTATTTCGACACAAGACATTTTCAAGACGTGATACTGCTCGGGTACAAGCTTAGTAATGTAGAATGTTACTCGTTAAACACACATGGTGGTAGTGGAGTTAATTTTTTTAATGTGCTAAATTAAATGAAGCGCGTCACCATAATTCTGTATTAATGAAATGAATGAAATGAAATACTTAGGAAATCTCGCAGTGGTAAAGGTCGTTAAGTGTACTGTAACTGGCCCTTAGAAGTTTTGGTTCTTTATCCACGTGTAAGACGAAAAATAATTTATTTTATGCTTTATGTCAAAAATATAGATCAATTCTCTTTTAAAAAATGTTTCCGTTATTTCAGTTTCAGATGTTTTATTGATAGAGTATGTATTTACTATTTTTCATTCGGATTACTTTTTCAATTAGAAATATCTATTATAAATCTAATATATTTTAGTAACTTGTTACTACAGAGCTTATAGTGGCATATGTATTGAATAGGAAATCGATGAGTTCAGCTCAGAAAACATAGAAACTAAATCTCGCGGACGTTCTAGGACTTGAGATTAGCTTTGAGATATCTGTTTTACGTGACCTGAATATGTTACAAATATGGTTAGTTATAAAACATTTTTTATTAATGGCTATCAATTAGTACTTGTTTATTTATTTGTTTTATATGTCATTTATTTTATCCTCATTAACATCCTTAAGAATCTCATAGAGAAGGTTTTATAAACAAAAGTGGCCGCAGAAATAAAATGTGAAGATTAACCAGGGCTGTTCCGAGTTAATCGTTAACTGCTAATTGCAGCGAGGCGTTATAGTTATTGCAAGTGTAGTAAGCACAAAGGTTTAATTTATTTCCGTTACTTGCTGAGAGATCCGCAGGAAGACACAGTAATCTTTTTCTTAATGTTCCTTAAATAACAACAAAATATAAAATTAAAGGTTGAGGCCATAAATAGTTAGATTCTTGCTATATAAATAAACATTTTATTTATCTTTCGACGAAACGTATAAGACGTTTCGTGGATTGTCCATGTATTGTCTTATAAAACGTAAACGTATTAAATCTAAATAAATTAGATAAGGTTTCCCAAAATTATAAAATGTAATTAATCTAGAACTAGAGAGATATTTGAAAATTGGAAACAGTAAAATGTTAGTCTAAAGTTAAGAATGGTCGTTTTACGATGAAAAATAGAATATCAGAAGGTGTTCTTATTCGTAGTTTATATTTAAATTTTCAGTACTGAGTAGAAATTGGATCTTTAGAATGAAAAATGACTGAGTTTTTTGCAGATAGGTAATCACTTAAATAGAACAGTATTAAGATATGTGATCAAATGTACGGGAATAAAAATGAAACGAATGCTATTGGAGGTAGATGACTAATTAACTGACTTACTGACAGATACCTCCATCTCGTCTTACCGTGAACACGATTGCTGCAAAGCATTCGAAACGTCGGGTTAGATTTAAAATGTAAATTTCAAATTTAATTCAATATATGCGAGTTAAATCAGTAAAAATAGTTTTATTTCAACGAATTCTACTGTTAAACAGGCGATACAGCTTATCTATGTTAGCTTCAGATATGTTAGAGCAGCATACACCAGCATAGTCAATGAGTAGTAGGATTAGCTTCTGCTTTGACAGGGTTTTAGTCCGAATGGAAAATGTTTTATACCGATATAAAACTTTTTGAAAACTAGTCTATGTGACATTTAAAAAAAATATTTCTTGCTCAGTAAGATAGATAGGGCTATAATTAATATCATACGATAATTACTATAATTGATGTATGAATATGATATTATTTTAAATTGTTTAAATGAATATAGAATATTTAAAATTATATTTCTCATATTTTAAACAGCACAATACATTACTGTGGCATATAAGTGATCACTGCTGCGCTCAATACTCCTCGCACAATACAGTTAATAGAATGCTCAGGTGATTGTGTTCAAGTAAATATTCAGGAATAGAATTCAAAATCGGAGTAAAAAATCTTCTGAGAGGAATTAATTTTATTATTAAATTTAGTTTTTGATGATCTAATGACCAAAGAATGTTTAAAAATAATTAATTATAGCTAATTGTTTGAAAATATCTATTATAAACATTATAAATATGGAATAAAAAATAAACTGGCATGGACTGGGCTTCCAACTCGCGACCTCTGGGAAGCTGTCCCGTCGCTCTAACAATGAGCTACCGTGTCATTACCCGTCTCAGTGAATTAAGTATTCTACATAAGATCGTCTTTACCGGTGCTTCGGTTATTATATTAGTACTTCTTTCGATAATATTAACGAATATTTTAACCTTTGCAATAAAGATAAACAATATGAATAAATGTATTTAATTTTAAATAAATATAGAATGAAAGATAAACCTTTCTATACGGTACTTATCATTAATAAATAACTTTTACTTTCAAGTCATATTTTAATATAAAACACAATGAAAACCTTGTGACAGGAATATCTACTGAAATAAGTTACAAATTTATATTTCTGCTAACAAAAGCCTTCAATTTACTGTAGAATATATAATTAGAAATCGATGGATGGCAAGCCACCTGTGCATTTTTCTATTATTTACGCGGCAATGTGAAACGTAATTTTCTTTTATCTATTGTGTCTTGAAATAACATTTCCTTTAAAAGCATATGAGGGATAACATGTGAATAACCTTCATTAAATTATATTGTTTAATATTTTATGTATATGAATTACTCGAAGAGTTACTTGACCTCCCTGGGTTAGGGTTGCCGATACTACAACATAATGTATTCCTATTTTCAGAAGTCTTTAATGAAAGCAATTTTATCTACGTTTATTATTGATTAATTCTGATATTTTTTAAAGAACTTACTTACACAGTTATTTTGACGTACACTGATCAGTTCGCGTAATGAATGAACGATTTGCCTGAGTGAGTGACTTCATCATGTGAATCAAACATTGCATAAATTATTCGTATTATCGACTGACCCTGTTTAATTGTTATGACTGCTCTAGATTTATGGATATTTTTTATTATTAAGTCTGTATATATAATACTTTGTTCATATTTTCATATTATTGAACTGGTTTATTATGGGTATTTCAAAATGAGACTCTGTAGTATTATGTTATGTACTAAATAGAGGTATGTTAGTGGCTTGCTCGTTATTGATGAAGTCTTCCTTAACAGGATCCGAGGCGTAGGTCTCAGACAATTAAACTACACAGACACAATATGACAATTCTTGTATTAAATGTATGTTATGGCTTTCACACCTCACTGTTACAATAATATCAATTGAGTTACTAATTATCGTTAAATTATCGTAACAAATATATGTGTGTATTATTGTATATGTATTGTATTATTAAAATGTATTGTGAAGATCCTCAGTAAACTTAATGTAATAAATATGTAAAGTTATTGTATTACTTTAAATAAATAATACTGTAAGGTTATAAGTGACTTACAAGTTAGGGAATATATACATTGAATTTTGAGTCCTAGAGATTGGCAGTAGATGTAGAGCGCCATGTGCATGAGATATACAAACTTATAAAATAAGTTAGGTTATTGTCTACTTTGTATTGATTTTATATTGGTTTTAGTTTCCAGTTGATTAAGTTTCAAATCTTTTGTTTGAATACAATAAGCATGAATTAACGTTACAATTTACAATTGTAATTATTTTTTCAGTTGCCTTTAAATGAATATATAAAAGCACTTAGTGTCTGGAAAATAGATGCATAAACGACCGTTAATAATTCTTGTTACTTAATGCTTGATAATATCTATAAATATGTGTAGCCATGTTGAGCTTATTTAAATTTAAATAAATATAGAATGCAAAATAAACTGATACGGATAGGGATTCGAACCCACTACCTCTGGGAAACTGTCCCGTCACTTTTCCAATTGAGTTACCATGTCGCTAGCCGTCAGGATGAATTAAGCATTCTATACCTATAAGATTGTCTTTATCATCTTGAGGTATATTTTATAATAAAATTAGGAACACTTAATTGACAGTATATAAATTTAATGAACTAAGAAACGAAGTCTTAATACTCTATTAGAAAATGTCTATAAACATGTTAGTCTTGTAATGTTTTCACAAATTGTTAAATAAATACTCACAAGCCGGATTCGAACTGCATCCCCTTGAGTTAGTCTCCGTAGGGAAGAGAAAACCTATTTACTAAATGATTGCTATATTGTCTTCAGTTATACATTTGAATACTGTGGTGTATTACACTCTGAACTTTAATCTACACAGAGATATCTGTATCGTATGCGATGACGTCTGTCTGTAATATCACAGCCCGGCTCTGACGACTGAATAATCTAACAGAGGATTAAACTTCACTTTGAGGACAGATCGTTTGTATTTGCTGTTGACATATAACTATTAACAGACTTAGCTCGCTATCTATCCTTAATTAAAGACTGTTCTTAAATATTAAATATAAAGATATAAGTATTGTTTTCTCAAATTAAATATCAAATTTTAAATAGTATATCAAATTTTATTCATTTTCAATATTAAAGATCCAGTGTAATTATATGTTAATTTAAAAAAGAAAATGCACTATTTCCTTGTAATTAATTTTTACCCATGGCGTTAACATTAGAAGGCTATATTAACGTTGTATGTTTTTGAACTGATTTAATAATGTATGAGAAATTTAAATTAAGAATCTGTGGTAGACATATAAAAACTTCTTATTTGTATATACCTTTTATATAAATTAAAAAAGCCATTCGTATACAACTGTCTAATTGAAGGCTGTAATGCGTCGGATTAGTCGCATTGTACGAATGTAAGCGATTACGGATGCGGTGGTAATGAGTCGATCGATTGTACACCCACAGGAGATTATCGTATACACTTTTGTTAAGTAAAAAGTTTCTTGAATGGATTTAACTTTAAATAATAGGATGATGGAGAATATTGCATTTGCTATTGAGACATATTGTGTTTATTTTAGACAAGTGACGTTTAAGTAACTTTTTTATATAAATACGTGAAATAAATATTATATTTATTATTATTAATAAAGTAGTTTCTCATTTCTTAATATTTTTTTTCATTGGACGATTGTAGATGGTTAATAAAATCAGGTACCCCGTTAGTCTATAGTCTATACGATGCCAGGTGTATCGTGGTTCATGGTTTATTTATTCCCAACACTAGCTATATCGATGTCGATGAATCCACATCGATATGTATTTCACAGCTCTTTCCTTTGTTCGTTGCTAAGAGATTTATTTGTTACGGCTTTATGTAAAACGTCGTATGTAAATGAGGGTTTTAGTATTTTTTAATTAGCAAAAAGGTTGTGGCTTTCTGTTTCAGTATTTCTATGAATTATATAACAGTATTTAATCACGGATTTCGAGCCAATTATAATCTGTTCTATTATCTATAAGGAAGATGTTGTATTACAATGTTTAGGAGATATTAATAATTCAGCCTGTATGTTTGCAGATTAGAAATCATCATTATTATGATAAATGCAAATAAAATTTAAAATAAACATTTCGGGATGCGATAGCTCAATCAGTATAGCGACGTGTCGCATTCCCAGAGGACACAGGTTAAAGTCCTGTTTATGTTAAAAGTATTCATTTAAGTTATTTAAAGTGTAAGTGGGCATGGCTTGCATGTTTATAGTTAATTTAAAACACATAAAATAACATGCAAATTATTTTTCATTTCCCTAAAACTCTATTTCCTAAACCAATTCGGTTAATATTTAGTTTGGTTTATAGACATCATTTTCGCTGCAATTACATCTGAACTATCTCTATGTAAATGTATAATAGTATACCATGTAATGGTCTAAGCCGGGGATTGGATCTAGGTCGGTGCAGTTAAATTATGATAAATGCCTCCATAAAGAAATACATTTAAATTGGTTGGTAAATAATTTTAGGGGGCTCTTAGAACGGAAATGTTTGTTTGTTTTGACTTATAGTCGGGTTTCAAATAAAAAAAAAATACATAATAAGGTTTGTCTTTTATTAGTTTGACAAAATTAATAAATTTAGACTAAAAATCAATTTTTTTTTTCAGGCTAAGCATTTCATATATTATTTAAGGAAGGGTGATAAAGTGTTTAATCTATTTTTATTATTTTTTGTCTCTTTAAGCTTAGGTTGATTTATTTGTTTTTTTTTTAGTTTAAGTGTTGGATCTGAAGCATGGACAATTATGTTAATTACTGCTTAATCATCATTATTTGAACATTCTCTGGACCTTTGTAGTCCTTCGTTTGAATGATGAGTGAGGAACATAAGGGCGTAATAATTTAATTATAATCCTAGAAAAATATTCTGCTAAAACATAGCTTTCCTATATAGTAAGTTGTTCGGATTTTCGGTTACTATGGTAAAATTGCTTTGAAGCATTTTACTAAAACGACAAATAATTAAATGTTAATTTAAAAATTTTGGAAAAAGAAGACTTAAAGCCCAAGCATAGTTGTATACTCAAAGAAATAAAAAAATATATATTTTCATTGATTTCTATGAATCAATTACAGAATGTGGTTCACGAAGTGACGAGTTATTGCTAAAGGTATAAAATAAATTGATTCCTACTATTACGTATATAACTTCTTTTGGTTGGAGGTTGGGTTAAGAAGCAACATATATTAAGCCCGGGGAAGCGGACTGGATATGCCAGTATATATTGCATAAGGAAACGCATGCATTTTTTTTGTTGCTTGCATTTTTTTACATAATTACGGTGAGTATATAAGGTAGTTCAAATAGAGCTGGTATTGTTAAAGCCTAGATCGGTTTGTGGATGTAATCTGGACCAGACCGATACAACCGCGTTCGATTGAAACAATATAATTCTCGGTTGAACCAATCCGAATACGAATTATTCAGTATTCAATATTTTTAGATTATCCGATTATTCCAGCGATGAAATTCAATGGAATGATAATATTGTTTTATTTTATTTGGTCGTGGAAAATTGTATTCATTTTTTTATTAAATAAAAAATCAAAAAATGGTTTCCATTTGCGCCTGTGATCTTTGCTATTTGGTCTATAATGTCCAATTCGACAAGGTTTTTTTTTACTGTCAATTTTTAAATTTTATCATATTTGTTATTAAAATCGGTGTTTTTTTTATCACACTTTAGTTATGGTTTTATAATATTGAATTCCAAAATAAAAAACAAGTGACAACATTTTGTATTCTTTGGGTGGTTTAAATTTTTATAGATATTTATGTAACATTTTTTTTTTATTTCAGGGAACACACTTTTTTATATGTAAGTGGTGATCTGCAATAAACGATTTTAATCTGTGTTCACAAAATTATTGATTACAGTTATTTGTAAAATATACCTAATTTAATTTTAATGCCACATAATTTAGTCATAGGCAGTAACGTATTCACGGACCTAACTGACCAACGAATTACATTTAAACATCCATAAATGACCTAGAATTACCAAAATTAAGTTATAAAACAAATTTCTGGTACATTACTTCATACAAAACCGACGCAGAATATAAAAAAAGAACTTTAACAAATGAACAATAATTGTAAGATTTTAATTTAAAGCCGTACTAACCTTTCGGTTTAACCGACTTGTACAGAATTGATTCAAATTGGCAACCGCTGTAAAGTTGACATTTCGTTCTTGAATACAAATGTGGTTTGAGACGAAATCTCAGTCCACGAACAACGCGAATTTACGATTAGTAAGGTAGAAATATAGATACCCAAATGCCGGTGCTTAAATATAAGTGTGTCTGTCTGTACCTTTGTTTGTATATCTGTGTAAACATTAAAATGGCTAAAACGATTTTGATTGGACGTTCAGAGTTTATGTAATAATTTTGTTCAGAATATTTCTATTTGTTACTTAACAATTATTTACGACTAGGTTTGTATGTGTAGGTACTAGGTTACATGTTAGTTCGTTTTCTTTTAAAAACAGTATATAACCTATAATAATATATTTAGTCTAAATACTACCACAGATAAATTGAATGTTTAATAGTGACATTTAATACTTAAACTTAATTTTACCCGCTAGTTCTCTGGCCTGAGTATTCAGTATTATAATACTATCCGCTGTTGTTCGCTCCGTATCCTTCTTCGTTGATGCAATTTAAAGACTATTTGTTAACATAAAGTACACTATACTTTTACTAATTATTTTAAAGGAAACTATTTTCGTCTTGTAATTTTTAGTCTTGTACTTTTTTCTCTTTTGTGTTGATTGAAACTTAACTCTTGCAATTTTTTTGCTTAATTTTTGATATTTGAAAATGTATTAGATACAAAAGCAAATAATTTTTATTTATGCTTAATAGTATGTTAATAAACATAAAAAAAATTGAGTGGTCTTCCTTAATCAAATTAATAACATATCAATACTATGATAATACATATAGAATAAAGTGGATATTGAATAATGTTAAATTGTAAAAAAAAAAATTGAATTGAATCGCGAATTGAGAATCACCTCCTTTTGTAAAAGCGGTTAAAATACCGCTCCATAACCATTCAGTAGTCAATTCGGTTTTTAAACAAATTTATGAATCGCTACAAACGTGGGTGAATACGTAAGGGTCTTTACACACTTGTCGATTTCGTATTATAATCTACACAAAGAAAGCAAAGAACCCCAACAAACCCAATATCAATCATCAATTCCTTCATATAGAATAAGTAAATATTTCTTATTTGATATTAGAATAGGTCCAAACATACTACTACTTACTAATAATTTGGTACATATACATATTTGATATATTTTTACTCTTCCCAGCGTGTAATCTAGTGATCTGTGGAACAACAAACAAATTAAATTAATCTATAACTTTTTCTATACAAAACTATGTCTAAAATTGTATCTTAAATATAAAAAAATTAATGTAATACCTACACTTAGCTTCCACAAGATTTTTAGAGCAGATCTGTGTGTCTATAGCAGCCTTAATATCAAATAGAAAACTTTTCGCATATGGCGTCGAGTACCGTTCTTATATTTATTGGTAAGTTAAAAACTTTGTATTGAAATACGATTTTGTTTGTTCCGATTTAATTAAATCTTTAAGCGTTTTAATATATAACGTTTTGTAAAGACTGAAGAGTTTATTGGTTTTGTTTGAATTTTGTACATATTCAAATTTCGGTAAATATCTTGCTGGATTAAAATTGAAGAATATATTTATAAT
This sequence comes from Napeogenes inachia, assembly GCA_959347355.1. Classification (NCBI taxonomy): domain Eukaryota; kingdom Metazoa; phylum Arthropoda; class Insecta; order Lepidoptera; family Nymphalidae; genus Napeogenes; species Napeogenes inachia. Next base: position 22,122,644 of record OY365792.1, on the reverse strand, counting down.
TATTGTTTATAAAGTTTAATAATACATATCTTGAGTAATTAATGATTCAAGGTTTCATAGTCAAATATATATATATATATATGTCGTTCAAAAAAACTTTACATCATTATACAGTATTGATATAATATTGTGAAGTTTGTAAAAATAGTTTAATTTTACATAAATATAGAATGAAAAATGCCTGCCCGTGTCGGTTTATTTTTCATTCTATATTTATATAAATTTAAATAAGCTTAACATAGCTATACATGTATATAGATATTTTTAAAACAAAATAGTTTAATGTCACATACTTTGCCATCCAACCCTGGAAATTTATTTAAACCAGTACAAAGTTTATATATTTTTAAAGGAGTCGAACGGGTGATGTACGTTTATAGCGCACTTGTTGTTCAATTGAAGATACAAACTGCACTATTCTTAAAATGTTTAGCTTTTTAAAATTTTATTAAATATCTTGGAATTCAAGTCGGTTTATTTTTGAATAAGTTGTACGATAGTATTGAAGAGCAAGTTTCATTTATTTTTTTTTATTTTGTAGTGTTGTACAGATTAAATTTTTATTATGTTTATTATTAGATTTTCTCATACAGTAAGAAAATAATGTTCAATTGTATAGATTAAAAAATAAGTTTATTTGCTATAAGTTGTTTAGGTACAGTTGAATAAAGAAAGAGATTCAGCAATAAAAAAGATAAAGGGTCTCTAAGGATTAGATTAGTAAGATTTGAAATACTTGAACTACTGATCTAACAACACCATTAAAATAATAATAAATTAGACATACTCCATCATGAATACCATGAATACCAAAGATGCAGGGTAAGGTTTGCCTTCGGAGCATTTGTGCTCCGACAATCCCCCACTTATTTAGGTTTCGAAACAAAAAAATCCGTAGCAGAAGAGTTCAGAAGCTATATCTTTATAGTTTTTCAGTTCTATTTCAAGTAGGTTGTTTTGGTAGATCTTTTTAATTATATAACTATTCAATTATGATATTTATGAAGCACAATAGAAATCACAAGGTTTGCGTGATGTAACCAATAAAACTGCGTCCTCGTAACAAATGTAGCATGCTTCACACATGAAATAAGTGTTCTATTATGTTCTACGAAAAGCAATTCAATATCATAGATTGGAAAAAGGAAATTGAAGGCTCTAACGTAGTGAGGGTTTACTGTTTTAGCGTGCGTCATTGGACGAATATAATATCCACTTACATATGTTTCGCTAGAGGAATGAGTATATTGAATTCAATATGTCAATTGATTTTTCTGTGTATATGATAAGCATTTTCTTTTATCGCCATTTTTAGTATTAGTACTAGTACCAATACTAAAAATGGCGATTTGCAAATTTAATCTTATTTACTGTTAAACAAGATTAAATTTGCTATATTTCTTTCATAGAGTTATTATACATAGAGTAAGGAAGCCATAGGCCGCTTGTGAGTGGCGAAAAGAGGAAAAATAGAGACACATACTTGACTCTGTTTAATCACACACGCAAGAAAGAGAGACAGATAGGTAAACTCATTTGCTTTCCCTTTTTTTTCGATGGACACATTTTAGGCTGGCTTCCCTACCCTACGTATAATAATTTAATGATTTCTTTATTTCATTCCGCTGACAGTCAGACAATACGCTGAGGCATTTGTTTGTACACTACAAAGGAAATGAAAAGGGAAAGGCTTCGCGGCCAATAGTTGGGATTCGACGGGACCATAGGCATTTAGCGAATCTCCATGAGATTGGAATACCTATAGTTACACTGGAATACCTATAGTTACATACGACACACACTGGAAAATTATTTCTGTTAAAGCACTTCTAGACTTTCCGAATTATAATATTTAAATTTAATTTATCATTTGAAATATTACAATATAGATTTTTTTTAATATATATAGTATATTTAGGCTACTTTAAAATAATATTTTAATTACTGCTCAATAAATTTAGTTATTAATATTTTTAATATTAATTTAAATTAGATGCAAATACATAGCTATTAAAATAAAACAAGTTAGTATCATACCTTTTTTAAAATACTTACGTAATTTAGCATTTTAAGCAATAATACTTTTATTAGATAATGTGTGTGGCAACCCTTATCTCCAAGCCGGCTATATGTGTTGTGTTCGCCTTGTATTGTATTCTATTACATTTGCGGCTAAGGATTGCCAGGATCGGTAGCTTTACTTACTGATTGTGTTTCAAACATTTCATTTATTCCGAGCTATTGATACAATAAATCTTTTAGGGATTCTGTTTTGAATCGATTCATAGAAAAATATGTTTTCAATGTGTAAAATATTTCAATAGATGGGTTTTCTAAAAACCGGGACATTTTCATTTATTTATATATTTTCCGATTCTGTGATCCAAAGCCGCAATAAAAATTGACTTTTTTTAAACCTACCGGAATAAATAAAAGTTTGAAAACATGTTTTAAAATAAATACAGTTTTCAATAGAATGACCAATAAAAATTATATAATAATTAATACAGTTGTGATAATAGTTTAATTTTATGTTGTTTATTAATTGAGTTATTTGATTTTAACAAAGCTCTAAGCTATAAATCATAAATATTAGATTTTTATCAAAAGGTTTATTTACAAGAGAGTTATTTTATAAGATTTTTATTTAATGAGCCATATGCTAGATGCTAGATGCTAGATACTCATAGATACTAGGTTAAAATAATTTTATTACAAAATATTGTATAGCTTATTTATTGAACGAAAAATACATTTATTGCATCTGAGAAAGAAATCATTCAGGTTATTAAAAGTTATCAGTACTGAAAGGATATTTATTACGAATGTAACGTTAGGATACGTGACATATGGCGGAGACAATTCAGATACAATTTATTATTTCCAGTGTTATAGGTTCTGTCATCATATTTTTATTATTATTCCTCAGATTTTATGAAAAAAATATCACAAGCTCTATGAGTTGGAAAGTCCAAAGATAATATTCACCAAAGACAAAAGCTTAATATAAATAGTTTGTATTTTAGTATTATATTTAAATAGAACTCTAGGGAATATTATCTTGGCTGTGCTGTCCTAAGTAAATAAAATAAACGTTCGCTCTCCAGACTTGAAAAAGCAAGAGTGCTTTTATACGACCATTACGGGGACTTCATCCTGTCATGATATTTCTTTGTTAATTGGTTAGTTTTTCGTATCTTTTTAGATACAAAATATTTATTTAGGATTTTGAGAGGTTAAACTAGCAATTTTATTAGCATCTTTATCACTGGTAAATATAAATAGAATAATTTGTAAGATATATTTATTATAGTTATTGGTTGATTAATTAGCAGCTCCGTTTATATACTTAGCAATGATTGTTGTTTTAACGTAAAATTCAATTTATCTTTTTTCAAGTAATTATTTACGCGCACTTTTGTATCGTAAATTATCACATTAAAAAGGGTCAGTACAGTCAATCCGTGATTCAGATACCACCAGCTTGAGAAGAGTTGGCCAGAAACTCAACACTTGCTCTTTTTAAATAAATTTGTCTGACATATACATTATAACATCAACCCTGAAAGTGAGTGTAAAAACCCAAGTTCCACATATTATGATTAACTTTTAAATGTTATGATAAGATTTATTTAATAAGTTAATATTAGATTTAATTTTCGATTTTGAGGTCGGCACAGCATGATTTTCTTTCTATATTTCTCTGTCACTTATCATTATCACACTCCCTTCTTTTTCTTACGAATTCCTTCCAACATTTTTTGTGCTTTTTCTTTGCATCCTTTCACTCATCTTATACTCTTCTAATGACATACTTTTCATACCTTCTCTAAACATCTTTTTATATATGTTCCATTACTTAATTATAAATAATATTTATCAGCTGTTAATCCCAAGATGTCGTCTAGAGCACATAGGTTTATTAATTGAATATCTATTCGTATTCTTCTATTTTCTTAATATCCAATTGCGGTCCACAGTTCTTACTTTGGATGGACAATTGTGAAGTTAATATGACCTCGATAGTTTGCTCCTCTATAATCAATTTGCCTTGCTCAGAAGTCTTCGCCGCTTTGCTCTTTCAATATTGCTCTAAAACCGCTATCTTGTAATTAGGTTTAACCTTTAGCAAATACGTAATGTAATTCTCATAATAACCTCACCCTACTTAAGTACTCTTTTGTTAATTTTGAATTAAGGTTTTATCAAATATTCTTAAGTAGATGATTCTAAAATTAAAATCATACAGGAGACCCTGTATGATTGTTATCTATTAATGCTTGTAATCTATTTATCTATTTATATTAGGTTACTACACATATTTTTTATTATATTGAAACAACATATTGGTTTAAGCTAACTTATAAAAAATAATAGCAATTAATTGGTAATTTCTAGATTGACTATATAGTCATTTCTGTACCGAATAACGATATCGTTTGTACAAACAAACAGTACAGTATAATAATACTCTTACATTCTTCAATACCTTGATGAGTATTTTTTTTTGTAATTGGATGTTTTTTAGTGTAAGAGCTTGCGCTATACATTGCGCCTTCTAGTCGCTTGAGTTTTAGCTAGGAACTTAAGACTGCGGGTATGTTGGGTCTCACAATAAAAGGTGCCATTATTACTCGTCAGGCTATGAGAGATGTCATATGACAGCTGTCAAATGAGCAGTTGAGATTGGCGTTTATGGACCAGATTAAATAGGAAATAGGAAAATCCATTTAGGAAATAATAAATAAATACCCAGATTGCAAGCTAGTGCAAGTTACACCTTTGAGCAGATTTTTTCTTTCAAACTCAAAAAATAGTTCCAAAGTTTAAACGTACATTTTGTAAACACCCATTGTCTTATAAAGATTAAAAGTGCCGTCTTACCATCCGAGTGATTTTCATTAAAAGACTACATGACTACATCTGAAACTTATAAGGAAGTGATATTTTTTTAGTATTTTCTAATATTTTCACGACTACTACACATTGAAATACAACTTTTTTTATGGATTTAATTACACGCGAGTACAATCCGTAAAAAAAAAATTCTTATATATTTTTTATGCTTGGAGAAAATTACTGTGATATTTAAATATTATGTCTTTCTGTAATTTATTAAAACTGAATTATTTTATACATAACTAGAATTATTAATAAAATTCCTTAGAATAGACGCGATACACCAATTAAGAATTATTTCTTTCTTTTTATGTCCATGTAAAGCTTATTAATATTAAGCTTATTAAAAAATATAATGTAAACTGGCTATTTATGTTTATAAATATTTTCATACATACATTTCAGTTATTATCAATGTTTATCTGTCTGTACTGTACAAAGCTGGAAATGTTCTTTTCAGAAACAAGGTTATTAAAAGAAGCCTAATAAATGTCACTACCGTCCCGATACAGACGGATGAACGACTAGGTAAAAAGATCATTCTATATATGATATAGAATAATCAATTTACCTTGACAAGTAGCGGTAGCTCAATCGGTAGAGCGACAAAACGGTTTACCCAGAGGTCGTCAGTTCGAATCCCAATAAACAAATAACGTATAAATAATAATAAAAAAATATGAGTAAGACCTTATATAGTCGCAGCCTTAGATTAGAATTGCATAAGTAGGTCATTTTTTAAGAAAGCTTATGAAATAGGATGCTCTTCTTCAAAAGAGTAAAAGTAAAATGTTTATTTTTCTGTGTGAGCGGAAATGCTTGCGAGAAGGTTCAAAGTATTATGCAAATAACTTTATGACAGGATAACAGTTGACATATCTCTTATTTATTAATATAAATGTATTGTGTTAATTTTGACTCATTATTTATCATAATAATGTATTTAAATAAAAAATAAACTAAATAAACTCAGTTATTTTAAGTTAAGGGCTAAAGCTCTTGCTAATTATTGTGTTGATTTTAAAGCCACATTTTAATTCGTTATTTAAAAGAACTTTTTTAATATTTTACATGAAGTCAAAGTTTTTATTTCAAATGGGCCTACATCGCAGTGATGAATTGTCAGTTGCTCATTGCCAAAGGGAAGGTCGACATAGAAGAACAGACAGAAAACTGAGTGGATACTCTTTTACTTTTTTTTATTTTTATTTTTGTACAATATTGTTTATTAAGTCACATTGAGTGAGAGAATTAGATTACTTGTAACGGTTGGTTCTGAAAAGAAGGCTAGAATAACCTATCACACCATATCTAGTTCTCTAAAATTCAACCAAGAATTGGCAATAGACAATATCTTGCAAGTGTTACAGTGAAGAAACACTTCTTATCTGAGAAGTAGAACAATACCTCACAGTATATCAAACGTCAAGTTGTTTTTTTTATGAATTACATATTATGTTTTCATGTCAGTGTTCTTTTTAATATTCAAACAAATGCTTTCTTGAAACAGTTGTAATGTAAAAAATATTTGACAGTACCATGAAGGATTGTGATTGGCTGTCTGTCATGCCGTCAACCTATCACACAATAAAATAAGTAGTAGTATTTACGTTTCGTTTGTGTCTGCTAACTAATTATATAAGTAGGGAATAACTATTTATTTAGATTGCATAAAAAATAGGAACTACTTTAACAGATAATTAAAAAGCTTTTTCGGCATTTGCTTATATCTTCATTATTATTTTTTTATACTAATAGAACACAAATATATGTATATATATATATTTATATAAACATATATATATCGCTTTGAGCCAACTAATATATATTTTTTTAATAATAAGATATTACTTCTTTGATGAATAAATAATATTACAGTGAGATTTTATTAACTCCGTTCAGACCTCTGAACTATTTTGTAAAAAAAAATATTTGTGTTACTCTAACAAAGATACATCCTTCCTCACATGCGGCCACGCTTTTATTAATAACAGGATCATTCTTTTATTTCACTTTAATAACTATATATTTATATCACACTCACATAATGTTAGAAATGTGCAAACAAAACGATATCTACGTAAAAGAAAAATATTCACTCGAGCGAGCAAGAATAAAGAAAAGATTGAAAATACACATTTTGAAAAGGAAATATTTCCCGAGTAATTATAAGCCTTGATTGATATTGAGGCATTAAAATGAAATTATTTTATTATAAAGCGCTTTGACTATTTTAATTATTATATATTGAAATATTTGTAAAACATTTCACGTTGTTCTGACAATACATCATTGTTTCAAACTAACATTATCATCCTGTTATTTAATGTTGATATATGTAATTAAATATATTCAATAACACAATTATAAAATAAATATAACCAATAACATAACATATTAATAAAATAACCTTTGTACAAACCAATTTTATGTCGCGTTTCAGCAAACAATGAGTTGCAACGATTTATTGGTATCAAGTTATAAGCGATATAATACATACATTTTTTATGATATACTATCATCTACCATCATCTATCCAAAATTCATCCATCCTACCTTATCTTGAGACGATGACCCTAAATAACTGGTATAGGGATGCCTTGGTCCCAATTACTTGGGACAATTGAATACAATATACCTTTATGCTCTTATATCATACATCTTTTCAGTGAAGACTTGCGTCTTCTATTCATTTAAAAGTACCTAATAGATGTCACCACCGTCCCGATAAAGACGATCACATATAGAATGCTTAATTCACCGAGACGGACAGCGATACGGTAGCTCAGTTGGTAGAGCGACGGGACGGTTTCCCAGTAGTTGCGGGTTCGAATCCCTGCCCGTATCGGTTTATTTTTCATTCTATATTTATATAAATACATCCATTTTGTTCGCCATATTCTCTTATAGTAGTTAATATTGTTTTGATTTGATTGTGTTTTTTTGTGTAATTAGCATATTAAAATGAGTTCTTAACATGTTTTCAAATACTCACTTTAGTAGTGGAATCTTTTAAATATTACTACAAATTTAGAAACTTTCGATACTATTTTCGAAAGAATGCGCATGTTTTGTTTGTTTCACTCGTTCGCTTGTGAATTGGACCACAGTCTAACAATTGGAGCGTATAATCGCTCGATCATTCAGAGTCCCGCGAGCACGCTTGTCTGGGAAATCATCGCTAATTGACGTATTTAGTATTTTATATACAAATATATATTTACTTAATGAGTAGATTTCAACACGCTTAAAAAGATTTAATATTTTTAATGGATATGATACATAAAAAAGAAACAGAAATTCTCTTTTATATTGAAGTTGGAAATGAATAGTAAAAATGTTTGCATTTAATAAAAGCCAAAAACAATTTATTTATTGTTATCTGTTACGGCGTCAGGTAAAATCTGATGGACAGATTTGATTAATATCAGAGAACAATGCCACATTTCTCTATTTCTGAAATAAATAACATTGAAGCTGCATACAAAACAAAATGTATGAAAATGGCTTTGCTTTCCGTAACACAAATTTAAATCTCATCCACAATTGGAAAAGAGTATACTACGTCCAGCTGTGGGATAATATTTAATTTTTATTTCAATACTAGATAATTAGAAATACATCAAATTAAAATGAAAATATTATTGATAATGTAGACCAGAACGTTAATTGAGGGTTTTTCTAAATGATATAGTTACCTATTATATTATATTTTAGAAAATTTATTACTGTTTCGCGGGTTAACTTTACGAAAATGTTAGCAGCACAAAGAATACAAAAGCGTTTAATATCGGTACATATTAGAAGGTTTTAACAAAAACCTTTTTATTTAAAGCAAGAGAGCATAAACAAGATGATATTAATGGGCCTATCAATGTGCGGGCGGAATATTCACATAAATTAGAAGGAACACATAAACCAGAGTCATGCGAAATAAAAGGGTTTTGTAAAATAGGAATATCCTCATACTGGTTTTACACAAAAATAAAACCACGTACCTTTTAGAATACAATTAATCTGCCAATTCTGTATATTTCAAATAATTGGGAAATACACCAGAAAAAATAATATGTAATTACTTGTAGATAATTATAATAGTAAATTAGCTTATGATTGAAATGAAGTCATCATTACAACAATTAATATCTTGTTTTTAATTAATCTATTTTTCATTGTCTGATTGTTTTTTTTTTGCTGAAATGCGAATGTTGAGATTGATATGTAACGTGACGATTCGGATGACGAGCATGGAGAAAGTAGGAAATTAGGGAGTTTGAAAGTAGCATGATATGATAAGATGAAAAGCAATCTCTTATAGTATGGTCAGAAAATGAGAAGAGATGAAAAGGTTATACCGCGGAGTCTTAAGTATCAGTCTGGATGGTTTTAAGGGAAGAAGTAGACCTAAGAAGACATCGGACTGCGTGAAATGAAATGAAATGTTTTATGTCCACCGACATGTCCAAAGAGCATGGAGAAAAATGGACATATTGGCCATATTAAAAATAATCAGGATTTTTTAGTGCTTTTCGGAATCAGTCATCTGAATTTTTTTCTTAAGTAATGAGTTACCTAAACCTATTAAACAATTTACCTTACTCCTTTGTCCTCCTGTGTTTGAAGTATACTAAAGCACTACAATATACAAACCTAAGATTCACAAGAGAACTTCTCGTGTACTATGGCAATGTAATCAGTACATGTCTGCTCCAACAAAACAGACGAAATAGTTGATGCTACTTACGAGATCTTTGGTTGTAGTTGCAGTATATAGAAATTTGACATTTTAATATAGTATTAATTTACTTAGGAAATATTATTCTGCTTAAACGTTTTATTTCGTATAACGTAAATGTCAAAATAAAAAAATTGTCTCAGAACAAATAATACATAAGTAAAAAGAACTGTTTATTAGATATTAATATTCCAGTTACAACAAATATTCCCGTTTCATTAATTATTATCTTTTATTTTTTAACCAATTACCCAAAAGGATAAAGGATAACTAGTAATATTAATTGAAATATACTTTAGGGAATATTATTATATCTCTCGGGGGCTCAATAATGGGTTATATGCGATTATATACCAAATATTCGTCTTTTTATTTGTGTTTTTTATTGAAAGATTTTTTTTAATTCTGGATTATATTTATTCCGAAATTCCAAAAAGAGGTAAAAGCGCTAGTTACTTTTTATTTAACGTGAAGAAAAGGAATAATGAAAATACTTAGATTACAAAATCTGGATAAATTAATAATGATAACTTGTTGCCGCGAGCAAGATGTAATAAAATAATGTATTTCATTTTATTAAAAAATACTACCAGGAAAAGAGGAACAATATTATTTTCAAGTATTCTGATAAAGATTACTAGTAGTCTTTTTTTCTTTTTAATTAAACTTAATTAACAATAATATTTTGTTACTCGATGTTGCAGTTTCTTCTTTCTCTTTTGAATACTTTTTAATGAGAACGGAACAGGCGTTTTAAATTTCTTATATTTATTTAAAATTTGCTGTTACGATTGTAGTAGTTTTATTTTTCGAATTTAGTTTTATAAAAAAATAATACACAGAATATATTAGTTGTTGATTTTTTATCTTAAATCTCTAAAATAAATATCTTACAAAGGATCAAGGATGTTTCAAAATTATAAATATAATATGTTACCTCCATGTTTGAAAATATCTATAAACATGTATAGCCATGTTAAGCTTATTTAAATTTATATGAAAATAGAATGAAAAATAAACCGATACGGGCAGGGATTTCAACCTGCGACTACAGGGAAAGAGCGACGGGACGATTTCCCAGTAGTCGCGGGTTCGAATCCCTGCCCGTATCGGTTTATTTTTTATTCTATATTTATATAAAAAAAAATGATACAATGTAATCCTTTATCTATTTTTTAATTGATGGGCACCCAGGTTCATACACCCTAGCTGAGTCAACTTTTTATGTATGAAGCCGACTCGGATAGAGGGGGAAAGGTTGAGTGCAATGGCCTCCCCCTGCGCTCAAGAAACACATGATTCTTACGAATATATTTTTAGTAATCTTCATATAAATTAATTCATTAACATATTAATAGCTATAAGTTTAAGCATTTTACAAAGTTTTTAATGTTTTATTATTATTTATATAGATGTTTAAAATCACATAAAAAATACCACCTTCTTCCTGTGTCACTGAAACACGTTCCCTCCTAAACCAAATCCTGTATCCGAACCTGGTATGATGTATAATTTATTTGTTGAGATCTTAAAAACAAATAAAAGATTTAATATTCCTACAAAATTTTTAAAGATCGCTAGCGAGGCATTAACACCTATACTTCATCACTTGGTAAACCTTTGTTTCACTCAAGGTGTGTTTCCAAATTACCTTAAGAAATCCATTGTTACACCAGTGCATAAGTCTGGGAGTAGAGATGATATTAGTAACTACAGGCCGATCTCAGTTCTTCCTGCTATCTCTAAAATTATAGAAAAAATATTAAATACCAGATTGCTTGGTTACTTGAACCATTATAACATTCTGTCTAACCATCAATATGGTTTTAGACACGGGAAGTCCGCTGAAGATGCTATCATAGCTTTAGAGCTATGATAGCATCTTCAGCGGTTCCATTCTATGCGATGCTATGATAGCATCTTCAGTTCTTTTATTATCAAGGAGCTTAGGCTCCTTGATAATAAAAGAACTAGACAATAAAATGAAATGCATCACTATATTTCTGGACCTCAAAAAAGCTTTTGATACTGTCTCTGTTCCCATCCTTATACAAAAACTAGAAGCTATTGGTGTTCGTAGTCATTGTCTTAATTTGTTTCGCAGTTACTTAACTGGTCGTAAACAGAAGGTAAAAATTGAAGGTTATGCAAGTGATGAAGTGGATGTCCTTTTTGGTGTCCTTCAGGGAAGTGTCTTAGGTCCGACTTTATTTTTAATATACATTAACGAACTTTGTGGGCTAAAATTGACCAATGGTCACATTTTTTCATATGCTGATAACACTGCGGTAGTATTTACAGGGATCTCATGGGAGGATCCCCGTTTTCATGCAGAGGTTGGTCTGGCTCGTATATCTGACTGGTTTAATGCTAATCTCCTATCTATTAACACTATGAAAACAAATTATATTTGTTTTTCTATTTCTAAACGAACACAACCTGGGGATAGTTTTGTCATCAAAATTCATAAGAATTGCGACCAATTTAAGGGAAAGTGTAGTTGTCCAGTAATATCTAAAGTAGATTCAACTAAATATCTTGGAGTAGTTTTGGATCAAAGTTTGTCATGGCATTCCCAAATTGAGTTGGTCACAAATAGAGTAAGGAAGCTTGTTTGGATATTTAAAATTTTGAGACACGTAGCCACTAAAACTATTTTAAAAAGAATATACCTAGCTCTCGTTCAATCAATCTTGTCCTATTGTATTTCAGTCTGGGGTGGTGCCGCTAGGACAAGATTTATTGAATTAGAAAGAGCTCAGCGGACAATATTAAAGGTAATGAATTTTAGACCCTACAGGTTTCCTACAGTTCAATTGTATCATACGAATAACGTGCTTTCCGTCAGAAAATTGTATATAGTTAATATGATTGTACGAAAACAGAAAGCGCTTCCGTATGACAGAGATTTGCATAATTTAAAACGGAGAAAAGATCTAGTTGTTCCTATGTGCATTTCTAGAACATCTTTTGCCAGAAATCAATATAATATAATATCTAGCCATCTTTATAATATTGTTAATAGGAAGTTGAAGATTTATTCTATGAACACAAGCCTTTGTAAAATAACATTAACAGAATGGCTTCTTTCCCTGAAATATGAGGAAGTGGAGTTGCTTTTGCGTTTTATGAGTTGACTTACATTCACACACAAACACATACAAATCCACACCACAATCTCTTTCACGCATACATATACACAATAATACAAGTACATCCACAAATATACATATACACGCACAAACATACACATACAAAGTGTATATTGTTTGTTATATTTATTTATTTAAGAAATTAATTTATTTTGTTATAATTTTAAGTTGGTATGGAAGGACGTAGGCTTCTGGCACAGGAATAATTTAATTATTCTTATAAGAAGACTTCATTCAACCTTTTTGTGTTAATTATTTGAATTTGAAATAAATTATTATTATTATTATTATTATTATTATTATTATTATTATTATTATTATTATTATTATTATTATTATTATATTGGGGTAAAATTATTACAAACTCAGCTTAATGCTGGTACTGAGAACCGGTCACGGGCTATGCCAAGTGATTCGGTTCATCGTGCACTGATGAAGGTGTTTGTGTCGTGGATGTTAGGAAACGCCTGACTATGGAACAAGTGTCGATGATGACTGATTTTTGTAGTGGGATGTAAGTGTTTTTGTGTAAACCTATTTCTTGTAATGATATGTGAAGTGATTTAGGGATGACGCCTGTTGATGAAAGTATTATGGGTACAATTTTTACTGTTTGTTGATGCCACATTTGTCGTATTTCGTCGGCGAGTGGAATGTATTTTTGAATTTTTTCGGTATATTTCTTTCTTATATTTTCACTATTTGGTATAGCAATATCTATTAAATAAGTAATTTTTTCGGTTTTTAATGTTAACGTGATATCCGGTCTATTATTTCTAGTTGTTTTATCGGTTGTTATATCGCGGTCCCAGTAAAGCTTGGCTAGTTCGTTATTAAGTACATTTTTAGGTTTATATATGTAATATGGTTCCACCTTGTCTATTAATTTATAATTTACTGCTAATATTGCATGTATCTGCTTGGCTACATTATTGTGTCTTTCTATGTACTGTTTATTCGCTAAAAATGGACAACCTCCTGTGATGTGTTCAATGGTCTCTTGGTTTGTATTGCATAACCGACATTTATCTGATATTATTGTGGGATCCTTAATTATATACTTTTGGTAATTTTTCGTTTTTATAATTTGGTCTTGGATGGCTACCATAAAGCCTTCTGTTTCTTTATAGAGATTTCCTCGGGTTAACCATGCATTTGATGCTTCTTTGTCAATGTGTTCTTGTTGCAGTTGATTAGGGTGTTTTCCATGTAGTGTTTTTTGTTTCCAATTTCTGATTATCTGGTCATCTGTAAATATTTCTTCTGTGCGCGTGCTATTGTCGTTTAATTTTAAAGGTGTGCCTGATGTAGTCAATAATGTAAGGGCATTATGTATAGGGTGGTCGTTAGCTTTGCTTTTCATGTATACATGCATGTTGTATATTTGCCTATTGTGTAGATTTTTTATATCGATTAATCCCCTACCTCCAAGCTTTCTTTTAAGGTTAAATCTTTCTGTTGCTGAGTGAATGTGATGTATCTTGTATTTATTGCAGGTTGTTCGTGTAAGTCTATTAAGTTTATCTAGATCTGTAACTGTCCATTTTATAATCCCGAAGGAATATGTTAAAACTGGTACTGCAAATGAATTTATTGCTTTAATTGTATTTCTTCCTGATAATTCGGTCCTAAGAATTTTGTTTATTCTGTTAGTGTACTTTTTCGTTAGTTCTTCTTTTATTTTAGTGTGATCGAGCCCTATACTTTGTGAATATCCTAAATATTTGTATGTATCGTTTGTTTCCATTTTATCTATTTTTAAATTGTGTTGTGTTTGTAAAATGTATGGATCAGTTACACTATGTTTTCCTTTAATTATACTATTTATTTTGCATTTATTTATTCCAAAGTCCATTTTGATATCGGTGCTAAATTTTTCGGTGGCCTCTAATAATGTATTTATTTGCTGTTTAGTAGATGCATATAATTTAATATCATCCATGTAAAGTAAATGTGTTATTTTAGTGTTAGTTTCTTTGTGTAAAGTATATCCCTTTTCTGTTCTATTTAATATTCTTGATAATGGATTTAAGGAGATACAGAACCATAGCGGACTTAAAGAATCCCCTTGAAATATACCGCGTGCTATTTTTATGGGGCTAGACGTAACATTTCTGGAATCTAAGTTTATATTTAATACAGTTTTCCACCTTTTCATGATCTGGTAAAGAAATTGAACTATTTTGTTATCTATTTTATATATTTTTAAAGCCTCCACTAGCCATGAATGAGGTACGCTGTCAAATGCCTTTTGGTAGTCTATGTACGCAAAATATAGGTTTCTGTGGTTTTGTTTCACTTGATTATGTATTTCTGTGTCTATTACTAATTGTTCTTTGCAACCTCTTGAACCCTTTTTACAACCTTTTTGCTCTTCAGCTATAATATTATATTTTATGAGATGTGAAGTGATTTTCTGTGAGATGATGGATGTGAGAAGTTTGTATATCGTTGGGAGACATGTGATTGGGCGATATTTATTTGGATTTGATGTATCCACTTGATCTTTTAGTTTTAAGTAGGTTTTCCCTAAGGTGAAAAATTCAGGTGTGTATTCTGGATCTTGAATGAGTTTATTAAAAGAGTCGGCTATGTATTTGTGTGTCGAAGTGAAATATTTTAACCAGTAATTATGAATTTTATCGGGTCCCGGTGTTTTCCAATTTAATGTTCTCCTTACAGTTACTTCTATATCTTTCTTGTCAATTATAACTTCTGGCATGAGTTGGACATGATGCATTGCATTGATTTCTTCTTTAATCCATTGTGCGTTACTGTTATGTTCTGTTGGTTTAGACCATATATTTTCCCAAAATTCTTGTAGTTCGGTAATACTAGGTGCTTCGTTTATTGCTGGTTCTTTATTCAAATTCCTATAAAATATTTTCTGATTATTATTAAAAGTTATGTTGTCTTTATGCCTTTGATTAGATTTTTTATATCTCTTTAGCCTTTTTGATAAGGCCTGTAATCTTTGTGTTTTATTGTCTAAGGTATCTATGGCTTCCTGCTTGCTATTGTAAATTTTGCTCATATTCCTTTGGTTTCTGTTCGATAAATTTTCCCTAATAAACTGACTTAGTCTTCCTATATCTTTTCTGAGTATTGCAATTTTAGTTTCTAGTCGTCTTTCCCATGCCGGTTTATTTTCCTTTTTACTTCTGGTTTCTCCTTCTTTTCTATGTGGATTTTTACTTGTAGTGGTGTGTATTGTTGTCGCTGTTATTGCTGCACAAAATATAAGGTCATGTATTTGTTCTAAACTTGGGTCTCTAATACTAGCTAGTTCCTTATTTATAAGGTGATTGAGTGTAGTTACTGTTCTTTTTGAATTACGTGTTATTTTTAATTTCGGTAGATTAGGGCGTGTGACAGGGTCAGTTCCTTTATATTTTGTCAAGAATTCATTAAAATGATAGCTGCATTGTTCTATATAATTAGTTTGGAATGTTTCTGTTTCAGTATCTAATGTTTCGCTCATTATACGTTGCGGGGATGTTATTGTGATTGAAGATGTCGTTTGGGTATCTGTATTGTGCGGAACATCTTGCCGAGTTATTAACGGTTCGATTTGAGAAGTATGTATGCCACGTAGTGTTTGAGAAGAGCTCCTAGTAGTTAGCGACGTATAGACTGCGTGGTCGGTTAATAAATGACTATTATTTAGAGTTTGTTGTATTTCCTTTTTAATGTTTTCTCTATGTGTCGCTGAAATTCTGTTGTTACGATGTATAACGCGTATTTGATCTGCAAGTCTTTGTTCAGAAACTATATTTTGTAGGTCGGGGTAAATATTTATAAATTTAGTGTAGAGTTCGTGGCGGTATCCGGTGAGGTTTGTTTCGCAATTTGTGATTGTGTAGTAGCAGCGGAGTAATTGTAGGTTTATTTCGTCACTCCATTTCATCCGCTGCCGATTTTTGCCAGCAAGGGTGGTTGCAGGACGCATTTCCTGCAAAACACCTCTTCCCGTATTTTGATCTGGTGTTATATTGGCTTGATCTATTGATTCGGCTGTAGCATCTTGGTTAGACGTGACCCGCCTGTTCAGTCGACGTCCACTGACGGTTCGCATGCTGTAACGCCCAGCGTCAGCTCCAGACGTGCCCTGGCGATTGTCCCCAGGTAGCGGCATTAAACGTTTACTCTTGTTTAAGGTCTCCATTTTTTGGGTTTTGTGAGTGGTAGTTCCATCACTCGGGGTCCACTCAGGTCCCGCGAGGAGGCTGTTTGAAAGGCGAGCTTGCCTTTAGTTTGGGGAGCAAAGATTGGAGTAGCTCCCCAATGCCCTTAGTCGCCTCATACGACACCCACGGGCTAGGAAGGGGTGGCACTATTCTACTCTGCCGGTGCCACACGGCTATTATTATTATTATTATTATTATTATTATTATTATTATTATTATTATTATTATTATTATTATTTAAGATGAATTTTTTTAACATTGAACCCATCAAGCCATAGTGGAACATGGTGGTGGGTTCAGCACTATTCATAACTGTAAGCCTGGGAACAGATTTAGTTTAAGTATAGCCAAATACTTAGCAACTAAGAAAGTGAACAAAACCATTTATTTAGATTAAAATATTCAAATCTTTAAATTTTAAATACTAATAAAATGAAATCTTTGACCAAAGTGATGTTAAACCTGAATTCAATTTATTATTTTATATCTGAAGTTGAATGTACAATTCGTTTACTTAAATTTTCCTAAATTAATAAAAGATCAAATAACAATATTTTGTACAACCTTTTTACTTTATTTCTATTAGCTTTTTATTTTTAACTTAAAACCTTTTTGGAAATAATATCTTAAAGTTTTTACGGTAAACAAAAATTGCAGTCAATATATAAAAAAAATACGGTTCTCAAAAAGAGTTAATTTCTAGAACAAGCACCGATTTATTTCTAGAACGTATTTCAAAGGCGGCATTAGTAGGTTCTTTCCAAATTTGGTTAGGTAGGGAGAGGAGTGTGGAGGGTGAAGGTGAGCGTTTTTGCGCATAATAAAGGGGCCCCTTAAACCTACTCCTGGGTCGCAAGTCCCAGGCACTGCTTGCACTCCTCTCCTTGCAACGCGATGGGCCCGGCACCCGCAGGTGAATCCATGGAATGCTAAGAAGCATCGTCTATGAATACCTGTTTAAAATATTTTTTCCTTGTAACAAACATCAAGAGTCAGTTAAACACATAAATACAAGTAAGTTATAAAAGTTATTTTTAGAAGCCAGCAATGTGTTTGTGAAAGGCACCTGAATCGTCTTCCGTATATTTTTCTTTGAACTAATTAATTTAGGATCAGAGAATCCACTGCCCACGTGTTTTATCGTTCTGCTTATTTTAAATTCTTATTTTAAACCATTGTATAAACGGTTATTGTATAATAGTCGATAGTAATGTATACTTTTTGGTAGTATTTTTTTTCTACAAACATGTGATCTAGTAAACTTAGGTCTATAGCACTGTATAAAAATGTAAATGAATAAGAAAATACAGCTAATCACAAATTTTTGTTTCTTTTTGTTTTAAAACAAATTTATTTCAAACATCTGTCAAGTTGTTAATGGATATTATAAAAGCATTTCGATTTATTGCCCAATTTAAATCCTCGAATAATTTTATAAACCAAAACCTAAACACAAATATATATCTTTGACCCGTAAAATATGAAAAAAAGACATTTTTCATTTTTAAATTTTATGAATAATTAGTCATTTGATTGATATAAATAATATTACTGTTAATAAAGTTATTTCTTTTAAATGATAGGTCGGTTAGAGTTTTTTTCCCGCCATTAGAATGGGACTTACAGGGTTCAATTTATAGATATTCTTTAATATTAATAGAGATAAAACTTGTTTCATTACATTATTTTTGATTCAGGATAAATTTAATATATACGCCGTTTGTATGACGTCAGTGATAGGTAAAAAGTAAAAATATATTTATATAGGTAAAAAGTCAAAATTATACAGTATAGTGATCAAGAAAAAAGTTTTTTTTTTGGTTAAAAAAGATACAACCTATACATAGTATAAGAGCCACGTCCGATTTTATTGTTTAACAGATTTTACTATTCACACTTCACTTTTATATACTTGTATTTAACCCTTCCTTGGACTTAGAGCAGCGTCTGTACCGAATATCATCCTAACCGCAGTTTATATACCCTTCTTTATTAACTCCCTCTTCATATAAACAATAATCATAGTCAAATCATCTACTTTAAACGTACAAAAATATCAACTACTCGTAAATGAACAATTGTAAGTATCGGGTAAACACGGTATTAAATACTGGATTAAATTATGAAGTCTTAATGGTTCTCACTTTTCTAACTTATTCAAGTATTTACTAATCAAGCAAATGTCCCTCAACATATATATAATAATCTTAGTGAAATAAACTACTTTAAGCATACGAAAATAACCATTACTTAACATAAACATTTTAAATATTTCTATTTTAGTTAATAAAACAACGATTTAAATAATTACACCTTATTGGTTCTTCTTATTAAAGTTAAATTAGTAATTCATTAATTTATATGGATCAATATAGTGACCATCAAAAAATTTAAACGAATCAAAACATTATAAAATAGTTGTTTAATAATAATGTAACCTAACAATAGGTTGTTAAAGTAACTCTGGTGTAGAGTTTTAGGAGAACAAATATAAACTCTATTTCATGTCAACCTCTATTCTCACTAAATTTTGTACGCATTGCCGAACAACAAACATAGGAAAGGAATATGTACTAAAAATAGTTAGGAAATAGTATTATAAATGTACATAAAAATAAAAACACAAGTTAATGTGAACATTTCATGACACCTACAAAAAAGGCTTTGCTTAGCATGTTCCAGACTTGTCGCGTCATTACCACTTTGAAAGCATACCCCTTACAATATAAATGACTAGAGATCCTTATACGGCATTAGAAAAAAAATCAAAAGCTTGTTTGCCCAGCGTACTAACGAGCGCCCCATTGCATTGACTGCAATCTTGCTACGAACTCCATTATGTAATGCGACCAATTCGTACATGTCCTGAAAATTTCCTTACAGGGAGCATAGGTACTGCTTCGGAATTTGGCCGGGTAATACTACGGACTATAGAGGTTGAAGTTTATTCCATTTTAGTTCGCATTGGGATGTCGTAAGGGGTGGTCGTTTCGCTCCTGATTTACGGAAAATTTTCACGATCGTACTAAAACTTTTTTGATGTGTGAAACTCTGGATTTTATGTGTGTTAGTTGTTTTATGGTTTATTAAACTGAGTAAAAAGTTTGGTTGGTTATGGTTTTGTGAACTTTGTATACTTTTAGGTAAGAAACATTTAATTACTTCTGATACAGGATAATTTACTGTTACGTACAACATATTGTTACGTACTTCCTTATTAAAAATTGAAATAAATACGTAAAACTAAATGACTTCTTTATTTTGTGTTTAATAAAATGCACACTTATTTTAATGTCTTTATTATATATTATATTACAGTAAAAATAAATAACGATTACACTATTTTTATTTTAAATATAAACTGACTCTGAATACCTTACAACTGCCGACTACTTTCAGGCTTCTTAGAAAATCATCTTCAGGACGAGTGCGGCGCCCTTCTCGTTTCAAGCCTCGCATTTGTTATATGTACATAATATTAATATATATTCATAAAATATTATATTAAATACTTTAAATTATTTATTTTAAAAAACTTCCTTTCTTTAACAATTAAAGTTCATATTTCAGGTATATAACTTACTCTAATCTAAGTTCCTTTTATTGATGACGTTATTATATGACTCCTGACCAGTATTTTTATAAATTTATTATCATTATCCCTCCATTATCATCCCTCCATAACAGTGCTCCATAATACCATACAATTTTTAATGGAAAAGACAGATTGCTTTCTAAGACTGTGGCAAAGGTGAAATATAACGTTGTTTTATTATTATTATGTGAAATGAAAATGGATTACCTTTTGTTGTCTTATAATTTATGATTAAATGGACCTTTGAATTAGTAACAGTTACAATAATATACCCACGACAAAAAAAAATAAATATTTTATCTTTGGAGAAGCGGAAGTGTGGGTCAATCTTTTATGAAAAATATTTTTCACTAGTCTTTTGATATGGTTTTTAAATTAATAACAGTTTTCATAAAGTAACATTAAGTGAAATCTAACTCAATATAATATTGACACTAGAAGTTTTAAAGGTTAAAATTTAAAAATAAAGAGAAATCATCGATGAACATTATATTATTGTTTATTAATGGTTCTCATGTTAATGTTTTATATTATATTAGTTATTAATAGGGAAGAGGGCAGACTAAAATTTAAATATCATATATTTAACTAACACTTCTTTTTTTGGTATTTCTTATATTTAAACTTTCGTGATACATGATTAGATATTCACCCCATTTGTAGTCACGTCCATTATATCGGAATTTATTCCAGTAGTTTGAAACCAATTTGGATTTCTAACTCCTGAGCATGGCATGGAAGCTTTGCGGTGTGAACTCAACTTCCATATACCGGAAGTAAAAATACATACAAAATGAGAGTAACAAATTGTACATATTTTTTTATTCTTAATGAGATATCATTTTTAAACATTTTTTACCCAGCTATGTTCACGTAAATTAATAGGTTAGATAAAATAATATATAATATAGTGTAGTAGGTATATGATGGGCTTATTACTAATGATAATCTTTTTCTAAATATTCATTCATGATGTCATAGAAAAAAATCTTTGTTGAATAAACAAACACAAAAACAAACCTCATATTTCGTGTATATATAATCAGATATTAAGCCACCGAGAGAAGTAATTATTATCCCTAAAGTTTATTTCAATCAATTCTACTAGTTTATAATCCTTTTGGGGTGATTTGGGCTGAAAGGGAATAATTAATTAAACGGGAATAATTGTTGTAACTGGAATTTTAATATCTAATAAACAGTACATATGATTTTTTAAGTTACTGTATGTTAGAATTGTTTTATTTGGTTTAAGGCAATTTTTTATTCCTAAATTTACGTTCATTGGTATGTAGGTATATCTGTTGAGGGTATCTCGGCTCCCAAATTACGCACTTAAGCTTTCTTGCGAGATATCGCAAAAACATTTTAGGGAATATAACGCTGTAGCAGCAAAAGTTGACACTTTTAGACGTCTAGTATATTTCACGTAGGTAGGTATTTTAACCAACTGGTATTTGCAAGATAATTTCTTATTTTATAAAATAAAACATTTGATCAAAATAATATTTGTGTACTAGATATTATTTTGATCAAATTTATTTATCTGTACAATGAAATATCAACTTTCTATATATTACAATTACAACCAAAGTTGTCGTAAATAACAACAATCTAATTCGTCAGTTTTGTTTGAGCATGTACTCATTACATTGTTATAGTGCACGAGAAGTTCTCTTGTGAATCTTAGGTTTGTATATGGTAGTGCTTTAGTATACTGAAATATGGGATAAGTAAGGATAAAATAATTGGTGTCATTAACAAATTTAGATAGATCTAGATGATGTAGCAGTAGATACCAGTATTTTCTTTTCAATTGACGGGTCCGGAGTTCAATTCCCGGACATAATTAAATATTTGTAGAGCAAATCAGCATACATTAAATATATTTTACAGTAATCTGGTTGTCTTATATTTTTTACATTTTTATTATAAACTAATTTAATTTAATTTTGTTATAATTTAATCTCAATTTCATGAAATATAGTATTTTAACTTTTTAAAAATTATATAAAAGCAGTGTATAAACACGCGTGTATAGACAGGGCAAGCGGCTTTCAGATTCAAATATAAATAAACGTTTTTTATAATATTATAGTTTGTAGTGTAATTAGTAGTATTGTAAGACGAACTGAAAATATTATAAATGATGCCAACTACAAACTGTTTAAAGCCCATATGTCCACCACTAAAATGTGTTCATAAAAACTCGCCACCTATCACACTCTCCCATCGTCCCGAGGGACCGCTTTATGTTCCCAATAAAATATTAATGCTACCCTCGGAGAGTTACTCCACCATTTTCTTCCCGCTGTTTCTTCACATGTAATGTATATTAGTGAGGGTATAAATACATTACTCGCACACACACATTACCGATATTGACTAGTTATTGAGTTAGCTTATCTAATAACTGTATTACATGTTTCTTGAGTGATCATGTCTATTAGAAGAAAATAATTTTTTTTGGGTCTGTGAAATATAATATATATATTTATATATATTTACATTTTATGCTAATGATATATAAAAAGGAATATCGACTGACTGATCACTGACTAAACATCTTTGGTTAGAAATTGAAATGTTGGTAATAGCTCTTTGTATGAAATCTGTAATTTTCAAAGTAGGGCACTTCATAAAATTTAATTTGGATGGAAAATTTTATACAGTTATTTAAAAAGGCAATGCGGGACATAAAGCTATTTTTATATACATTTTTAAGAAAATTTTACTCAATTTTATTCTTCGTAATAAGACGATGCATAATACTAAAATTATTAATTACAAGATGATTAATTGGACGTGGGAGTTGGGACTTAATGATTGAACTTTGTTTAAAAACTTTCAAACTTCGCTACAAATAAATTCATTACAAATTATAAATAAATAGATTGGTAGGGGTATTATAATTTGAGTTTCATATTTTTTATTCTAGATTGACTAAAACTTTTACTCTTAATACTATTTTACTATTTTACTTGGGTGTCTACTAAATGGGTGTCTCAATCACAGGAATACAAGCAAGGAAGTATAACTTCACTAGAAAAGCTATTATTAACGGACGATGAGAAGACAAGGGAATTACTCGTATTAATTAAACTGATTTTAGTATTGTATATACTCTGTCTACCTACTGGCAAAGTTGGATTTTATTTGGTAAATATAAGATTTTTCCGGCGACACCCACATAATTGTTACTCTTTTCCATAGACCAGTCAACGAATAATTTTCAAACGCTAAAAATCGGCAAAATGGCGTCAGTGCTTCATTCCATTTGATCAGCGGCCGTTACGGTCGGAAGACTATTGATACAATCAATATTTTCTTTATTTATGCCATACACCTACGTCGTTTCAACCCAATTTAATAATTCAGTAAGAAAATATAAATAATATTTTTATTATTTTAATACGTAAAGTTCAAGAAATATGACGTCATTATGCTTTTGTTACTTTCCTATTGTTGGTATTGGGTGGGTACTTATCAACTTAATGTTACCATGTATAGCATGAGCGTGTTGTGTCGCCGGAAGCTTGAAAGTTTAAAATTGAATGATTTTAATGCTTGCGTTATAAATGTCAATAGAAGGTTTTGCGTTGAAGGAATTTTAACGGAATTAAGCTCTATTTTCAGTCATCTTGTTTATCCTCTCGAGAAAACGAAAATTTATTTTTATTTCTAATTAGTGTTACACAATTCTATTAAGATAATTTTGTTGTTCCTAATTTATAAATTAATTTATCATAGATAAGTATAATATTTTTTTTTTCTTTATAGTTCTAAACCTTTTTTTTTTAGAACGCTTTAGAAATCATAAGAGGTGCGTGGGTAATATCTAACGAGTACAAAATAATCTGTGGTTTTAATTCATACGTAATTCAAGTATTTCATTTTGACTTTATTAAAAAAATAACTATTCTTTTTTAATCACTATCAGTTAACTATCAAAAGTAATGAATAAATAAAAAAATCTGTAAATGAAGATGAATTACTTATATTTAACACACAGGTTCTGAACTCTAACTTATCAAATTATCAGTTTTAATTTTTTATACATGTAAATAATTAAATGTATCTTCATTAGTTTTAATACAAACCACGTCTCTAAAAAAAACTATTAACCTCCCGCTGCAGAATTAACCTTCCCAAAGTTATGACCTGTAAGGGTGTGGTCAGATTTTTAGCGGGCTATGCTAATTTTTAATGTTTGTTTAAATTATTATTATTGTCATATTTTTATCCTAGTAGAATAAATGATTTAAATATAAATCAGTAGGTACATTTATTGGTGTCTTTTCTTTCTTTATAACATTTTTAATCTAAAAGTCACATTTCTTACATAAATTCACTGGTACACCATTTTCGTTACAACATGATATACCTAGTTATAATATTTTTTATCATACCTACAACAGACTAATTTAATAGGAGATCAAAATTAAATATATTAAATTTTTATTATCAGTGAACATTATCTTATTTCGGATATTTAATTTAGGATTTAAATTTGCCTTGTGAAATAACCGTATAAAATTATCCATTTAAAATAAGAACGTATAAAGCCGACTTTGCAAATTACAGACTTCATGAAAGGGAGCTACTACCAACATTTCTATTTCTAACCCAAGAGGTTTAGTCTGTAATCAGTCAGTCGATACGCCTTCGTATATCAGTATAAATAGCATAAAATATAAAAAAAAACCATTATATTCAATATATATATATATATACACGTATATGTATAAAATGAATGTATAAAAAACATATTATACACAGACCCAAAAAAAACTCTTTTCTTCTAATAGACATGATCACTCAAGAAACATGTAATACAGTTATTAGATAAGCTAACTCAATAACTATTCAATATCGGTAATGTGTGGGTGCGAGTAATGTATTTATACCCTCACTAATATACATTACATGTGAAGAAACAGCGGGAAGAAAATGGTGGAGCAACTCTCCGAGGGTAGCATTAATATTTTATTGGGCACATAAAGCGGTCCCTCGGGACGATGGCAGAGTGTGATAGGTGGCGAGTTTTTATGAACACATTTTAGTATTTGCCATATTGGTTTCAACATAGTTTGTCGTATATTCTTCATTGAAATGTGGTGAAGATCATATGTGAAATAAGCAATTCTTACATAAGTAATTGTATTTTCATGTTGTAATAAAAGGTCTTTCTGTTTATTATATATTTAAAGCACGGTCTTAGACCAATTACATTGCATATTTTATCATACAAGGAAGTATAAAGGGCATTGGAAAGGTTTCCGAATAATTTATTTTTAACTGAAGCAGTTTACGGTCATTATAAAAGAGTATGTAATTATTTAGGATAAACTAAAATACATAGCCTTTTTGTAGATTAAGTTTAGATGATATTATTTTAAAACACTATTTAATAAATAAAAAGTTCAAAAATTACTGGAAGAGCTTTATGTATCATACGCCTTCTAATATGTAATTCATAGTATTATGAACTCGCCCAACATCACGAGTTTGTAATTCTATATGCTATTGCTATATGTCATGGTATCAATACTCTTCCAACCGTAACCGCTAGTGATCATATGGAACTGGGCATTGAAGCCATTTTCCGTTTTTTTAACGTTATATGAAACTTATCCTCAATATTTATTTAGTTTTTTCAATTTGATTTTTTAATCAAAACGCAAAAAAAAGTCGTCTTAAGTATTGAACTAAGTGTTAAACTGTCGTTTGCTTTAAGATTTTAGTCTTTTTTACGATGTTATTTTTAAGATTTAAGTCTTGAAGTAAGTAGGTTGGAAGGCACCTTCAGTTTTAACCGCGAATATAACCTAAGAACTTTTAAGTCGAAGACTATTCAACGAATCACAATCTCGAGTCAAGTAAAGTCTCAATCAATCTCGAGTTTTTGGAATAACATTTATAAATGAGATATCGCCATATACTATTATAAAAAAACTGTATTACATTAAATGAAGTGTTGTTATCATTAGAACCCTTTAAAATTATTATCAACAAGCTTAAGATATTTTTGGAAAAGTTAATATTTTTGTGACATAAATCATTTTGTTACAATCGTAATGTTTTTAATGAAAAATGTAAATTTGACAAAAGGTAAAAAAATAGACATTACCGTTTAAAGGCAATAAAAATCATTATTTTGTTAAAAACAACACAAAATAAAGAGTCCGCTAAACAAAAAAGCAATAACCGCTGTCAGCGGGGCGGTGGTTCAATATAATGTAAATACAACCCGCCTGTCCGACGCTGATAGCCCACATTAACATATATTTACGTGTGTGCTCGTGCGTCCGTTAATCTTTAGAATTGTTTCAATATATGATAGTGCACATTTGGTTTTATATATATGTTTTTATGGTAAGATCTATTGGCTATGTTTTGGTACACTATGCTATGATTTGCTACAATTTATAACTACGAATTATTCGCATAAATTTCATAGATTTAAAGCCTGTTTTGGTTTTAGTTTAGTTTCGTTGTGTTTAATTTCAACACGTATAGTATATTAAATCGAATTTAAGAATATACCAACGCCGAGAAAATGTCAAGAGCTTGATTAATAGCTAGATAATGCTAAGGAGATGATGGAAAGTTGCGACCGTAGGAATCTTTTCTTACTGCAATTTCTTTTATCCTGATTCTGTTCAGAATTACTACTTCTTTGTTTTCAGAACCTAAACGTTAACCCATAAAAGTTCTAGGTATCTTTATCTGTGACCTACATTTCACGCCACTGAATCTTCTGTTAAATTTCATGATATTTAAAAGATTAAATCTTTTGTTCCAGAATCCAAAACATTTAATCTTAAAGTAGGGACCGAAAATCTTTCAAAATAGTTTTAGAACTTTTTTGTTGCAGATTAACCAGAACAATGCCAGAATATAACAGTGAAAATTATGTTGGTGTTTAATAAAATGGCTGCGCTGATGTGAACAAGATGGCGGATGGTTTTGGCGGGAAAGTGTTCTTGTTGGTGCTGTTTTTATTTGACCTCACTCTCTGTCACTTGGCACGGGAAACGGAAGACCTGGGTTCGAATATTGTTATCTTTGTAGATTTTAAGTCTATTAGCTTTTTAATGTTAACACGATTTTGTAGTAATAATTAATTAAAGATAAATTCATTTAACTCCTTAATAAAAGTAACTTTTATGAAATAATCGCAGCATTATAATTATGTTTCAAGTTAATTTCGAAGTAGAATCATCGTATCAAGGACTTACCATTTTAAGCCCATTGATGCTTTCATTGGTAGGTACATATATTAGATACGAATTTCAGCATTAATTTTACATAAAATATACGTAATCGTTGGATCATAGGAGTAAATATATATCACATTTTATTATAAACGAAAATCTGCTTTCAAGTATTTTTAATTAATTATTTTAGATAATATAGTTCTCTATTAGCTGTTTTTGTTGTAGTTCTTAATCAACATAAATGGTTTATTTAATATATAATCAGGTTCAATTTTTGTTTTTAAAATAAACACATTTAAAAACATTATTTAGAGTTTTATAACGTTTTGAAATAGTGCATTTTTGCCTTTAAGATTCTATCTGATGTGATGTTTTATAAGCGCAATATAAGCCTATTTAATTTACTATTCAAAAATTTTTTTTTATAAATAAAAAGATTTTTCCTATCATCTGTAGGCGAGGCACGCTTTAACACTACTGTTGTTAAGATGTCTTTCTTCCATTAATAACTAAAAATCACATTCGACGGTTTTTCCATACTTCGAAAATGGAATTTATCGAACTTTAAAGAACTTTTAAGCTTAAACGGCTAATTAAGCTTTTGTTATTCCTCTCAAAGTTTTTGTTATTTGTCTCGTTGCCCTCGCCGTAGGCAGCGGTCTTCAGTTACGACCAGGTAACATGCATTCTCTTTTGACATGTAGTATAAAAAAAACTTATTAACCACTAAGAAATGTTAAAATATTGAAAGAAAAAACAATATCTACAATAATTTGAGTATAAAATAAATTTGCAGAATTTCCTGTTTTATAAATTTGGATCTTACTTAAAAGTTTTAGTTTAGTTTTGGCTTCTTTACGACCAAATCTCGATTACGTTAAAAAAGTATTACCGATATAAACTTTGTAAAGTTGTAACTTTTTAACTGAATTTTACTTTATAGCATCATCACATAAACTTGACATTGTCGCAATTTGAGTCTCAAATTTTGTTCTAAAGTCCTAAAAATGGTTTCTAGTAAAATAATTCAAAATATATATAGACGTAAAGTTTTACATTATAAAATTAAATGTATCTTGTCTAAAATGTTTTTTTTATGGAAATACGTTTTATTTTACATATTTATATATACATATATATTATTCTATATATATAGATATATACATACCTAGGTACATTTTCCTAATAAAATATTTATATATATTTATCAAATATATTAAAAACTCAGTCAAAACTATTCATTAGAATGAAATCAAAACATAAAACAAAATGTTTTACTTATTTATATCAGTTAATTAAATTAAATTAAAAATTAATTAAAAATATATAAAAAAAATAATTTAGAATGTTCATAAACAGGGTGGGGGTATATCTTGAAAGTATTATAGTTCTATATTGATATAAAGAAAGCCATATGTTTATGTGTGTGGGAGATTATAAAAAAAATATTATTCTCAGAAACCCATGAAGTCAACCCACACTTAAGGGTCATTTAAAATAATATTTTGTATCTGCCTGTTCAATTAATTAGAACGAAAATAACCAATAAATAAATTTTCTAAGAATTGACAAAGTTGTTTAAAAACGGATTTCGTAAGCCGACAACATTTCATTTTTCATTATTAAAATGATCTTTGACTTTGAAGAAAGGGATTGTAATATTATTATTGAACAATTAATTACCACAAAAATAGCGCAGAGATGGTTTTATGACATATCTTTTGAATATATTTCTTCTGAATAAATATTTAGTTTTATTGTTAATTACTGAACTATACTAAACGACTATTTTTTGTTTGTTTGTGTTGTTGTT
This sequence comes from Napeogenes inachia, assembly GCA_959347355.1. Lineage (NCBI taxonomy): Eukaryota > Metazoa > Arthropoda > Insecta > Lepidoptera > Nymphalidae > Napeogenes > Napeogenes inachia. Next base: position 22,093,043 of record OY365792.1, on the reverse strand, counting down.
CACATTATTTTGTGTTTTGTTTGTTGTTCATGTTACTCCACATTGGATCAATTGGTGCTGTGATCACATTCCAACATTTATTAAAATTTTCATGTAAGATATCAAATTAAAGGAATTTCTTTTTTAACCTCTATATTTTATGGTCTTTTGTATGTTATCGTTTTTATTATGGAAAAATGTGTTATATTCTAGGGCTACAAAACTTCCGAAATTGTAGAGTCCTGTTAAAGAAATCCTAGTCCGTATTGAATTGCATGATAAAACATCAGAATCTTCTCCGCCACATTTACCTACTTATTACCCGGGGCAATCTGGTCCAGAGTATTAACCGGAAATAATTGGATTATACTCTCTGGATACCGGATTCTTTTTTTTTTTTTTTTTTTCAGCATCAATATTTTTTATAAGTATTTAAACCGACCGAGTATAGTTGGTTAACGCCCAGAACTAATATTTTACTAGATGAGTTTTCAGATGCCGGATGCTGGTAGTTCGTTTCTAATTTCTATTTAAATTCTATTATATTCATGGAATCTAATAGAATTTAAATAGAAATTAAACTTTTTTTTTTTTTTTTTTTTTGTTTTTTTTTTTTGTTTTTTTTTTTTTTTTTTTTTTTTTTTTTTTTTTTTTTTTTTTTTGGTGGGTAGGAGCGAAAAAGTATACACGTTTAATTTTGTGCTCCCAGTGAAAAATATATAATTTTAAAAATATAGGCTCTTTTCTACATATAAATAAACAATGTACTGAAGATATATATACCTGCCAGCAGTTATCACAAGAATAATCCTTACTGAAGTATTGATTAACAACTATTCCTACTGTCATTTCACTGCACTTGCTTCTACTTGTCACCATGGATTCAATTAAGGATTCAATACAGGAATTGACGCAACACTTTAACTCTAGAATGGCTGAGTTTCAACAAAACCTCAATTCTTCCATCCCTGCTACAAGTCCATCATCGCATGTTGCAGCTCAATTTAGTGCCTTCAGGTCTTTTGTGTTAACTGCACTTGAAGGCCTTCAACGTCAGGTTCAGTTGCTTGCTAAACAGCAGGATTGCTTTGAAATGTTCAGTCGTAGGAAAGTTTTACTGATCCACGGTGTGCCCGAGGCCAAAAATGAAGATTTGGCTTCAACTGGAATAAGAATATTGTCCAATAATCTTAAAATGCCTGATCTTTCTCTGGATGATGTTAGCCGCTGTCACCGTCTAGGGATCACTGTGTCAGATAAGCCAAGACCAATACTTTTTAAGTTTAAAACTCTCTTCTTAAAAAACAAGATTTGGTTTTCTAAAACAAATTTAAAAAATTCAGGGTTCACTTTATCTGAATTTTTGACAAAGCCAAGGCTTGATGTATTTGTCGCAGCAAGACAACACTTTGTTATATCCAGATGCTGGACAAGGGACGGGATAGTTATTGTTGCTGGACCTGAAGGTAAGCGCCACAGAATAACATCTATGCCAGAATTGGACAGTCTCTGTGAGCAAGCAGACAGTTTGGCTGATTCTCTAAATCCCACAGTAAGGCCTGCCCCACTTCTCAAGTCTGCTGACTTGAAAGGAAAGCAAGTCCCTGCAACTCGCACTAAGAGAACCATCAAGAAGTAATGTTCTTGTTTTCATATATATTTATATCATCCTGTGCTGTGTGTCTTGTTACTGTAACTTTGTTGGGATTCGTATTTTTAGAGTGTTAACTTAACTTTTTTTTTTTTCCCAAACTTGTAGGTCACCTTCATTTATTTTAATACAAAATAACAGGTTTTTAATTACCTAATTATTGTATTTGACAATCACAAATAACAATTATTTTGTTATTTTGACAGGTGACAACTGACATTGGGTGTCATAAACCTGAATCTGTCAATAATCAGTTTATATTCATTTCTATTTTATTTTCAGTAGTGGCTTTTTTTTTTTTTTAATATTCATTGTATATCTTTTATTGTTTGTTTTTGTAAATTTAAAATTTTAATACTTTTTAAATGACTATTTTACATAATTTTATTTTTTTTTTCTCTCTTTTAAATGTGTTTTAAATATTACATCAATATTTACTTACTTATATGTTTTCATAAGTCTGGCCGGTTTACATTCTGCTAGGAATTTAATTATATTCTGTTGTGGAGTGTTTTTTTTTTTTAGTTTTTAGATATTTTATTTTGTTGCATTTTATTTTGATTTTGTTAAACTAATTGTTTTTTTTTATATTATTATTATTTTATTTAATATTTTTGATTATTATTTATTTTACTTATACTAACATATAGTACTATATACATTTATTTTAACTATACATATATATACTTTAACACATATTATAATTATTTGCAGTTTTATATTAAATTTTTAATACATTATATAGAACATTTGTAGATAATGTCGTCAGCAAATAGCGTTGGTAGTGATCAGTTTGTTTCCCTGTCGTCATGTGATGAATCTTTAGGTGATGATAGTTTTCACAGTACAGCAGCCTATCCACTTAACGTCACTCTTAATTCGTGTTTCTCAGATTCTCACAAAAGTTTTAATGTTATCCATATTAATGCACAAAGTATCCCGGCTTATTACTCTGACATGCTTGCATCATTTGAGTCTCCTAACATACATGCTATCTTAATTTCCGAATCTTGGCTTAAGCCATCTTTGTCTTCTACTCCTTATTCACTGCCAGGATTTCATCTGATTCGTAATGATCGCGTCGGCAGGAGTGGAGGAGGAGTGGCGATCTACTTACGCACTCACTTACCATTCAATGTTGTTAGTTCGTCTACTCAGCCACCTGACTCTCAAGCTGCCGAGCATCTATTAATTGAAGTTATACTAGGCCAATCCAAAATACTTCTTGGTGTCTTGTACTGTCCCCCATCCATCTTGAATTATTTTAATTCCTTTGAGAGTTTGTTAGAAACATTTATTCCCTATTACAATCATTGTATTATAATGGGTGATCTTAATACTTGCATTAAAAAAAACAATTATCGTAGTAAACATTTATTAAATATAACGGAAGCCTGTAACTTACAACTTCTTCCCCTGAGTTATACTCATTTCTTTCCTGGCAGTGTTCCCTCTCTTCTTGACCTTATTATAGTTTCTTCGCCTAGTTCTGTTTTAAAGCACGGCCAGTACTCTGCTGATGCGTTTTCCTACCATGATCTGATTTATCTCTCTTATAACATTCGTCCTCCGAAACCCAAGTCTAGTATAATTCTGCAGCGTAGTTTTGGGGGAATTGATAATACCCAGCTTTGTGAGGATGCGCGTCGGTTAGATTGGTCTGCTGTCCTAAATTCTGACTCAGCGGATACTAAAGTTGAGGTCTTTAATCGCTTGTTGACCCAACTGTACGACAGGCACGCTCCTGTGCGTCCAATTAAAATAAAACACCTTCCTGCACCTTGGTTAACAGATGATTTGAAGGCCTTAATGAAGAAAAAAAACCAAGCAAAGTACAAATTTAAATTAAAAGACTCTGAGGCGAACCGCATTAAATATCAGAAAGCACGAAATCGTTGCAATACATCGTGTAGAGATGCCCACCGACGTCACATCCACAAGTCCATAGAACATGGTAATACTTCAAAAACATGGAAATTTCTCGAATCGCTTGGAGTTGGTAAACATCCAAATACTGCTATCATTCCTGACATTGAACTTCTTAACAAACACTTTGCTTCTTCAAAAATCATTGACAATGTTGATAAGAATCGCATAATTAATTATCTTTCATCCCTGCCAACTCCAGATTTTTCCTATTTCTCTTTTTGTGCTATCACTGAATGTGATGTTAAGAAGGGCGTACAATCCATTTCTTCGAATGCCGTTGGTGCTGACAGTGTGAGCCGTAATATGGTCGTACCTATCCTAGATATTGTTTCTCCTATAATATGTGACATTCTAAACCATTCCATTTCCAGTAGTAAATTTCCTGATGCTTGGAAGCATGCCCACGTTATTCCAATCCCAAAAAAATCCAAACCTACAAATTTTAGTGATTTCCGCCCTATCTCTATTTTGCCCTTCCTTTCCAAAATCCTAGAAAAAATAGTTTATGAGCAGTTAAGCACATTCATTAACAAACATCAGCTGCTAAGTCCTTTACAATCTGGATTTCGTCCTGGTCATAGTACGGTTTCTGCACTTGTCAAGGTCACCGATGATATACGGTCAGCTATGGATAAAAAACAGCTTACAGTATTGACACTATTAGATTTCAGCAATGCGTTTAACGCTGTTGACTTTGATATTTTGCTGAGTCTGTTACGTACCCTTAACATATCTCCATCAGTGTTAGATTGGTTTCGGAGTTACCTCACTGGCCGGAGACAGCGCATTAGGAAGGACGATAAGTCCCTTTCGTTGTGGTGTGATGTCTCCGCTGGGGTACCTCAAGGTGGCGTATTATCTCCCTTACTTTTCGCAATTTTTATTAACTCTATCACTCAATATATATCTTCTCTCTATCACATGTATGCTGATGATGTTCAAATTTATCGCCATTCAAATCCTGAGAATCTTAACGTCTCCATTTCTGCCATTAATGATGACCTGAACTCAATTTTAAGATGGAGTAGCCTCTATGGTTTGAAAATTAATCCTGGTAAATCACAGGCTATTATTATTGGCAGCCCTGGCATAATTGCAAGGGTCGATAGACAAAACCTCCCACCAATAGTATATGATGGGGTAATTATACCCTTTTGTGATCACGTTAAAGATCTTGGTCTATACTTGGATCAGACATTATGTTGGTCTATGCACCTTAAGGACCTAAGCAGAAAGACTTTCGTCGCAATAAATTCGCTCCAACGTTTGAGGTATTTTCTTCCAATTCCCACCAAAATTATGTTAGCACATTCTCTTCTTCTCTCTATTCTCGATTATGCCGATGCAAGCTTCGTAAATTTAACCGAGGATCAATTAAATAAGCTTGAGCGACTTCAAAACATAGCTATACGGTTCATATTTGGCTTGCGCAAATATGACCACATATCTCAATTTCGACAACAGCTCAAATGGCTTACTATTCGTCGTCGCCGGGACTTACATTTGCTTTCTCTGCTGTACTGCATATTATTCCACCCAAATACACCCTCGTACCTAAAGGAAAGATTTGAACTTTTAGGGTCTTCTTCCAATTTAAGATCATCACAACTACTTATTATCAAAATGCCTGTCCACAATTCCAAATTTTATAAACACTCTTTCACCGTACTTGCCACTAAATTATGGAATGCTTTGCCTTTGTCTCTTCGGAAATCTAAAACTTTAAATTTATTTAAAAGATCTGTGAAAGAGCACTTTTTATCTCAAGATAGCTAAGACTTCAGTATAATAATTATCAGTGTATAAGTATATTATAGGTATATATCATTTATTTATAACTGTTTACTTTATATAAATTCATGTTTATAGATATAATCCCAATATTACTTATCTATTTTTTTATTTCTATTATTATTGTCCAATTCCCCCTGTATTTATTATATAATATATAGTTTAGTCTATTATAGCTTATTTATTGTATTAGTATTTATTTTATTTACAAATCTACGTATTAGTGTTTAGTTTTTTATAAGCTTGTTTATTTTTTGTACCTACGCCACCTACCCATATTAATGACTGTTTTAAATACTATAAACCCCAGGGTTGCCTGGAAGAAATCGCCGTTAGGCGATAAGGCCGCCTGTTGTACTTCCTTTGTGTTACTTGTTTGTGTTTTACTTTTTTTAATATTTTGTGGTGTACAATAAAGAGTATATGAATGAATGAATGGAATCTGGGATACAAAGATACTTTTATAATAAAAACAAGTTCCAAAAAACAGTTGACTTTCATATAATTACGTAGAAACAAAAGGAATTCAGCGCTTCTTGCATAATTATGTTTTTATAGAATTTTTAAAAATATAACTTCCTTTTATATTGTTAATAGAACTCGTCTTAAAATAGTTTGGAAAATATCATGTATTTTTTACACAAACACTTTATTTTATATACAAGATTTTTATGGTAGCTTTCTTGATATGAACACAATTATGTATGTAATATGTAAGCCAGAGCTATTTGAATTACAAATGAAGCTTCGTTCACATATTGTTAATATTTGGGCACTAATAGTTTTATTCTATTTCTATTCATTTATGTAATATAATCTACTATTTATGTAATATATGTATATATGTGGATAGATAAATTAATTAATATATATATATCCATATTTGTTAAGTGGTTAATGTAGGTTTTTTTCCAGTCATCAAGACGCCTTAACTATTTTTCGATTACATTGGTTTCAATATACCGTGTTGCAGCCTCAGCGTTAGTAGATTTAAGCCGATTTAGCTTTTAAGATGAAAAACCACTTTTAACCCAATTAGTGAGATCGCGCTGCACATTTTACAGCTCCATTAATCCAAAAAAAGACATAAATGAACATACTTCTTTAACAAACGTTGATAAAATTAATCTATTTATAATAATAGATTGTAGAAAGGCTTTCATAATAAAAGGCGTGTATTTTAATGATCACCTAATTCTACCTATTTTTAAGTATAAATCTGCCATTAACCAATTTCTCAACAATTCTGTTTTTTCACTGTCACTTTAGAAGTGCTATTATACTAGTATTCTTAGGTCAAAAATAAGAATTACATAAATACAAAAAAATTTAATACTTTATGTAAGAATCCATTAAACTCTTGTAAATCTGAGACTATGGTACATGGAACATCTAGTGAAGTGATGAGTTATTCTAATCTTTTTTTCGGTAACACCCTATTTATGAATTACAATTTACTTTTAATAACAATTATGACTGTGTCTATACTATTATATATAAATTAATAAAGCATTATTGTAGTATTTCTTTTTAAGATCCTTAAGATCTGTTCAACTAGTCTGATGTTGCATAAGTGCAAGGTATACCATTTTGAAATAATAGACATTGACTATTACTTTGACTTTGGGACTTTGTTATTTACCTTGTGGTAGAATCACGCTGCGGTTTTCTGACTGAAATACGAATGGCCTGGTTCCACTGGGTTTCGCATAGGTGTCGGACACCAGCTAAATCCTCAACACCTCCCCCGAATATGATAGAGGCCATTAAGGAAATTCTCAGAAGGGTACTTTCTCCATAGGAGACGCAGAATTCCTCACTGAACCATTTCGCTCAGGTTGCCCTTCTTATCCTGTGGACTGCCGTATGCCACTTTATATGTGATTTCATATATCCTATCATCAGGATATGAGTCTCGCAAGCCTGCGAGTCACCTAACATCAGGTGACTCGCAGGCTTCTTTCCCCTTTCTTTTAGATAAAATAAGAAACTAATTAATATTAAAAATCATTATTCACGAGCTTTTATGTTATTTTTTTTCACCTTTGTATGTCATACATCATTATAGTAGAGTTTTGTTTCTTTGCCATAGCTTATGTTTTATTGAAACAAATTATTATGTAACTTAATGTAATAGATTCTGAAAATTGAATAATAAATAAGAACTTGCCTAGTAAACCTTGAGCCCAACTTTTATCGAGTTATTTTTCTAAATAATCTAATATTGATAAGTAACTGTCAGAAACCTGAATAATAATATTAACAAAATAGATAAAGTTATTCCAGTACAAGTTATGAAGACTTCAGCTCTCACGAGAGTTTTGATCTGAGAACAGAATCACGTATAGAATTTATGTCCCGATGTTACTTATAATCTTTTTGACTTACATTTTTATTAGATTCCAAATTCGAAGGTTTGTATTTTTGAAAGCCTCAGGGATTATCGTAAGTTAACCCGATATACGAGATTTGTATTTACGTGTCGCGTAGAGTTCGGTCCCCGAGTGGACCTTTTTGTCCAAATCTGTTTACTTAATATTGTTGAGAAACTGACGTATTTTCGGTAAACGACATTTCGGTTAACAAAAATATGCTAGATTCTTATCGTGTCCATTAGTTCATCCAATTACAATAAAAAAATAATTAATGGTTGTATTTGCATGTTATTTTATTATTATTAAATTATAATCAAGTATTGTTTTGATTTTTTAATAAATGAATAAAACGATGTAAATCTATTTTTGTTACATATCATAAAAACCCATTACGTAAGATCTAAAAAAGAATAATGAATTATAAGGAGTACTTTTGATAATAATATTCTTTGAAATGTTTGATTTTTAATAACGTGGAATTAATTAAATGTACAGAGATTCTAAATGCGTTTCATATATAGGTACTGTATGTCTGTTGTTGCTTCTATTATAAAATTTGACCACTTGAATAAAAAAATATATTTATGATTTGTATAAAATGTTAATTAAAAAAATACTCGAATTTAACATAAAATGAAACGAAAAAACAACATTATTGCAAATAGCGATGTTATGTTATTATGTCCTACTCTTTAGTTTTATTTTTAGTTTATGAAAAGAATTTTACTGAAATGTTTATTTTGGTTAGCTTTGAAAGTTAAAACGGACCATATACTAAAAACACCAAAGCGACTTATATTAAAAATAAGACTGCGTTCACATTAAGCAGTAGTTTTAATACACATCCCATCATTATTTCACCATATTGTATTATAATTCAAATCTTAAATACTGCTTATTTTTTCGAGTTTATTAGAAAATCTGTTTGTAGTTTATCCTTGAGACCTCTACTTAGTCCGTAAGAAGGCTATTTATATGTCATTAAATCTCACTTTCCCACTTTTCGAGTGCTAATGAGAACTTGTGAACCATTACGAAGTATTCTTATATTTTATAAAAGGCTTTCGTAATGATTCGTGTATTTTTAGTAAAGTATTATTTACTTTATTTAAGTACTGGTATGAGGTAGATGTATTACATTTAATTTTTAAATAACTACAAGACCGCAATATCTTTTTGTAATATTTTGTTAATAAAACTAACAAAGTTAGAAATGTGGTACAATTTTTTAAAAGTAATCTAAGAGAAGTGGCTCACGTCGTGTTAAATATTATTACATTTGAAATAATAAATTTATTAGAGTAAATAACGACATGATAGCTCAGTTGACAGAGCGACGGGTATAGATTCCGGTCGCAGGTTCGAGTCCTGATTATATTGATGATTCTTCATTCTATATTTATCTAAAAAGAAAATAGAGATAAAGTAAGTCAACATAGTTCGTTTAAAATTTTAAATTTTTAGATTGGCTCCTCGAAATAAATAATTCATGTAAAAAGAAAATTAGCTTAATTAATATCCTAATATATTTTGTAATATCCAAATTTATTGTCAGATCATAAATTCCGTGTTAATTACGTTCGCTGTATACCTACCTAGTCTTGCCATAAATATCGATATAGTAATAAAGAAGAATTTTTTTTTTATTAATTGCAAATAACATTTATTACTTTTACAGTGTGTTAGTTTCAAATATAAAACAATTAAAATTATAAAAAGCTTATTCGAAGTGCTGTCCATTTGCTGCAATACAGTCCTTTAAACGTTGAGGCCAGTTATCAATAGAAGCACGCGCTCTCTCCATGGGGAAATTCTTCACGGCCAATCTTAATTATCATGGCGTTTAGAGCAAGCTGTACTCTCTAATACTGACCATAAATCACAATCCAGCGGATAAAGATCGGGAGTAGACGACAGCCAGTCTTGAGCTCTGATGAAGTCTTTTGCTTTCGGACAAGATTTCTGTGAATTCTTTCCCTTACTGCTTTGGCCACCTTTTTTGTACGAACACTACGTGGACGGCCAGATCTTTCTCTGTTACAAACAGAGGAAGTCTCATTGTACCTTTAATTGTAAGGACAAACACTTGACTAATACCAAGTGTATGGAAAGTTTTAGATTTGCACTTGGCTCCATACCTACTTTGTGTAATGCAATCACAGCTATTCTCTTCTCTTTATCACCCCACTCCATTTTAACATCGCAAAATGTTGTACAATGTATTGGCGCCTCAATGAGAAATCACAATGAACAATCGAATAAAAATTACTGATTATTTTTAATTGTATTGTGTGTACAGTATTTATGGCCAGACTAAGTATTATTTTATGTGCCAAAATAAAAACCATATTAAATTCTGTCGAAATTACTATTTTCTTAAAAGTTTTAATCTTTTTATAGTCGAAATCAGTTTTTATTTTTTCAATAGTTAAGTCATGAGTATTGTGTCATGAGTAGTCATGGCATTAGACAGGTAATATTTTTTCTGTTCGTATAATGTACAGAGCTCATTAAAGTTTTATAAAATTCTATAATTAATACACCCCATCTTTAAATATACTTTTTCCGGATTTTAATAAAAACTCGTAATGCCAATAAATTGTAAAAATTAATAAAGAAAACGCGTCGAACATAAAATTGTTTATCGCAGCCGTTGTTGCTGAGAGAATTAAATAAATCCGTGATCAGCATTTCTACTTAAAATTTGACGGAATTCATAATTTGTAGTGAACCATAATTTTATGAAAATATTCTGATCTCTCTAATAGATGAGGCCAATTAGCTTGTTCTAGTTATTCTTCTCAATCACTATGGAAATAATGTTTTGATTTTGAAGCATTGATTTATTGTCTTAGAAACTAATTTATGATATTATTATAATAATAATTTCATAATAACAGGACAAATACACAGGACAAATACACACATTGATCTAAAACCCCTAAGTAAGCAAATTATATGCTTGTGTTAAGGGTGTTGGACAACGATAAAAATACATTGAAAATACACATATAAATAATCTGAATATATTTAATAAACGACCAAACCCAGAAATACAGACACATCACATACATGCCTATCCCTGTCGGGATCGAACCCGAGCCCCTACAGCGTCGCTATACGTTAGGCGACTGCTCTAACCACTCGACCAACGGAGCGGTTATATTATTATAGATATAAATGGTAATACTTTTGATCATTATATACCCTGTTATTATTATTGTCTGTTATTAATTTTCAGAATTTAAATTGTCTAAATTATATATAACACCATCATATTTTTATTCTCATAACTATGAGATATTCATAGATTAATTTTATAGTACAAGATACAATTAATTATGAATATTGTAATTTTTATGAAGTTGTTGCGTGGGTTAGTCTAAACTTTAAATGTTATTTGTAGCCAATGGTGTAGTAACATAATATTGTATGATTACAAATGATTTACTACCTATGTAATTTCATGAGCCGGAGTGCAAACACCATTTGTAATCGTATATGTGACGTGTCATAAAATATATGTACATACATATATATTATTATAACTTAAACCCGATTTTGAGAAACTTTTATTCGGAAAGAAAAAATATTTTATTAATATCTTAGAGATGAGCAAATACAATTCATTTTTTTTAATAATCTAAAAAATAAGGCTATGAATTCATAAACCACAATTTTAGATTTGGAACGGTATAACATAACTTCTTTATGTCCCTATGCTACTTATAATCTCTTTGACTTACATTTTTATTCACCGCAACCGTTTGTATGAATTTTCGAGAGCCTCAGGGAGTTATTGAGAGTTAACCTCATATTCGATATTTGAATTTACGTGCGTCAATTTTGGTACTCGAATGACCTTTTTGTCAAAATCTATTTATTTTATGAAAAGCCTCTGTAATTTAATTTAACATGCCAACGTTGTTTATATTTAAAATTAATTATTTCAGCATTTAAATTTGTTAATTTATATTAATATTAATATTTAATATACATCACAAAGTATTAATTAAAATAATATTCAAATTATATATAGCATTAATTAGGCATATGAATTTTAAAGTCTGTTTCATGAGGAATTGAGACATTTTGTGATTATTATTTGATCTTGATATATGATACATCTAACTATACCTACATATTTTATAAATCATTACAATGACTGGACTTTTCACTCACTCAAATGATTTGATAAAATCAATACTCTCGTATCGTTTCATAATTGTTACATGGTGCTATACGAATGAATATGACGTCAATAAAACATCAACGTGTTTTAAAACTACAATGAAATATATTTCATGAAGCAGAAACAACTATTATACAAAATTTAATTTTATATTCCAATACAACATTTCATTTTTTAACCCCCGACTAAAAAGAGGGGTGTTATAAGTTTGACCTGTGTATCTGTGTATCTGTCTGTGGCAAATTTTCGGTCAAACGCGTGGACGGATTTGAATGCGGTTTTTTTTATCGATATCTATGTTCGTCGAGATGGTTCTTATCTATGTTTGGTCGAAATAGAAATAGTCGTTTCCAAGATATTGAAGTTTTATTCGCGCGGGGGAGAGGTTCTTATGCAATAATTAGCTGTTCCCAGCGGCTTCGCCCGTGCTACATAGGAAAAAAAACCTTGTTATGAAGGCTAAAAGGTTTTTACACTTACTCAGGTAAAGTACTTTATTAGGGATAGCTTGCCCGTGACTGCGTCCACGTAGACTGTAAAATATATATTTATATGGCTTATGATCGTAGTCATAAAGAATCACGGGCAACAGCTAGTGATAATGTAAATCCTTTCATCATAGTTTTATAAGTGATTGTAAATCATTTAAACTCTAAATGTTTATATTTATTAATATTCGTATATATGAAACCTACCTATCTATCTACCTGCCTATATGAAAAAGTCTTGAATCATGTTACTTAATACATTTATAATTTATTACATTGTTGAAACTTTCTCGTGGATCCTTATTTTATTAAATATAATATATACATTTCTCGTATTAAGTATAATATTTGTACATCAGAGGGATAATGTAGGATTCTAAAGGGAAAATATTTTATTAAATCAATTCAATTCAAACAAACAATAAAATCTTTCCTCTTTACAATATTAGTGATGATGATGATGATGATGATGATGATGATGATGATGATGATGATGATGATGATGATGATTATTATTATTTTTATAAAATATAACCAATGTTCATCAGGGATAGTGTAGGATTGTAATGCTAAAATATTTTTTTAAATCGGTCCTGCAGTTTCGGAGCCTATTCAATTCAAACAAACAAACTATTTTTTTCCGGCTTATAATATTAGTATAGATTAATAGAAATACTTAAAAAATTGAAAATTTTGTCTGTAGGTTCATTTAGAACATTTCAGAAACTATTAACATAAATTAAAGAACCAGAAAAAAAAAATTAAATATTAAAAAAAAGACCTCTAAAAAGAACAAAAATAATATTATTATGTACTTATTGAATTGTTGCGTCGGGGAACCGTTTAACAAAGGAAGAAATTAAAATGCAAGTAAGTTAACAAGGCAAATAAAGAAATTACGATATGGAATCCTATAGTCTAAGTCCTTATTGATTAACTTCTATATACACTATCAACGTACGTACAACGGTCCCCCGACGCAACGAATTCAATAAGTACATAATAATATTATTTTTACTCTTTTTAGAGGTCTTTTCATATCGGTGGTTTTTTAAATTTTTAATTTAATTTTTCATTATTGTTACGTGAATGCAAATAAGGCCTAGTATCGAAGTGATATCTAAAAAGGAATTTTAGTAGTAGGCCTTATATTCCTTAATTAACATTATCATCAACCTGGATACTACGTTATTAATACATGCTTCATAGAATAATTTTGATTTATAATTTTAACAAGTACTTGGAAACACGGTTACCGGGAAGCCACAAAATTGTTAATGAAACAACCAAGAATTGACAATGAATTCATTATAGCGACAGCGTTTTTGATTTTATAATAAGCTAGGTAAATAGCGGAGGAATTTCATGGGTATTATAATTTCACAAATCACTTCTCCACGGTTCTTTTATTTCTTCTCCGAGATAAAATTGTATTATTTTTCTTCTTCATTCCACCCAAGATTGCAAGAAAATAATTGTAAGTATGAAACCAGACAATTCGTGGACTTAAATAGCCATACTTTACTGACATTGTTGTCTTTTTCTAAAGCTATTTGCTTGTATGTAAATTTTTTACGGAGGCAGGCTGTTGTATTCTGTATAAGAAATAACACATAGCGTTCAATCCGATGCCACAGACTCCATTTTCATCTTCAAATTCTTTCAACTAGTAACTATATCGTATTTCGTGTATCTATATCCTAGTTACACGAAAACAAACACGTGATATGAAATTACAAACCTCTTTTATCATTGTGTTCAAACGTGTTAGTTAAGAAGGTCTTATATAAAATAGAATTAAACGTAACTTACGACAATCTCTAATCTGAACATTAAATATAGTTAGTTATAACTCTTTTGTAAGTTTAAAATTTTCTACATTGGTATTCTACCTCCAATTGGCTATAGCTTGGCCTTAAAACTTATACCTACAATGATATAATGGTTTTTAAATTGAGTAGGTTCTGATCATTTTTACCAATGGTAAGCTATAAATGAATAAATTGGGAAATTATATTAAAATTAAATATTATAGGTTTTACACGTTGATATAAGTTAAATATCTTTATTTGCTTTGGAATAAAATTTAAAATTCTTTATAATACTTTTTTTTTTTAGATATATCTACATAACAAAGTTTTAATCTATTTTGACTTCAACTTAACGATACATTTCTAAATATACTTGCTATTAATCTGATTATTGAAAAACTTTTTTGAGAAAAAAAAATCTAACAGATTTGATTAAATTTAATAATTTAGAAAGTATCCACGTAACATATCGTCCGCAAAACTTTCTTCCATTAAATAATATCTAGATTTCTCATCCAGAAGTCTCATAAATAAAAGCTTATTTCGTCCGTCTATAACCCCCAAAGGCTTCTAAAATATTCATACGCCTTCCAAGTATGGCTTCGAATAAAAATGTAAGTCAAACAGATTATAACTAACATCTAGATATAGAGATATGTTCGTGGATCGGATCTCACGTGGGAGCAGACGTCTTCATAACTTATAACAGGTTACCTTTGCAATAATGTTAGTGATTTTGGCAAAAGAATAGTTATGCTACACAATGTTATGTAACTTTCTCTTTTACTACACAATGTTATATAACTTGTTTCCTTATAAAGTAACGTAGAAACTGTTGTGATATTTGGAAATAGTTTGAGTTCTATTATATAGTTCTATTCTATTAACATGAATGTTAGTAGAAATTAATATTACAAAATTAATATTGATTGATTTAATCCTTAACAATGGGTATGGATTTTTATCATGAAAAAAATATATTGGTTCCGTCTAATAAATGTTGTGGTAAAATCGGAGTTGGAAAGTCCTAAAATTTAAAAATTGAATATAATTATTTTAAAAAGGTGTCCTCTAAAAGTTGTAAATCGAAATTGAGCTGACACTGAGGTGACAACAAACATTTTTATAATATTCAGCGAAATGTTGTATAATGTTGTTGTTTATTTTTATATTATATTTTGTACACTTGTACATTTTTCTTTTTTAATAACTATATTGCAATACTGGCTGTTAAATAATGCTTTAACGGATAAATCGATTTTGGGTGAAAATATAATATGAATGATTATGCAAAACTGAGTCACTGTCATCATATTATATACAATTAATTATATTTATGATAAAGCTTTATCTTTCAGAGAAACAGTGACCCATGACCCTCAAGCCTCAAACCATCTCTATATTAAATGTCACTATAACTAGGTCCAAATTAAATTATATTTAATTTCATCACAACCACTCTTGCAGTTTGGTCATAACAGGGACAGACAGATAAAATTTATTTTCTTAATTTGATTAGTATGGATGGATTTGTAAAACTGTCTATAAGTACTCCTGGTTTCAAACTGCCCTTAAGTATCTTTACTGAATGTTATGTATAGATAAAAAATATTTATGTAATATCCTTAAGAAACGGTACATAAAATATAAAGGGCTTTGGTAATGGTTTTCACAAGGTCTCATTAACACATGAAACGAGATGCGGTGAGAAAAATGAGATGTTATGATGAAATGCGAGCTCGTCCTGTTATTTAATGACTTACACGAGAGTGTATCTGAAATGAAAAAGAAGCTTATTCTACCGCAACTTTCTGAATATATATTTTTTAATATCTACTATTATTTTTATTTTAATTTGACTTAAATTGTAATCATACAACCATAACTTGACAAAATCTAAATTAGTGTTTTCTAATGCTTTCACGAGTACCTACTATACATTGAAATAAAAACTATTTTACCGGATTTAACTCGCGTATATTGAATTAAATTTTAAATTTACATTTTAAAACTAGCCCGATTTTGAATGCTTTGCAGCAATCGTGTACGGTAAGACGAGATGGAGGTGTGTGAAAATAATCACATCACATAATTATAACCTGATGTTCGTATCTATCACTTCCGGTCTTCGTGATTTTTTTTGACACGACATATGTTCTGCATTAAAAGTGTTACTGTGAGATAAGATCTTTCTTGATAATACCTGAATTGCAGCCCCTTCATTTTTATTTTTCTATGTAAATTTATCTTATATGCAAATTGTATCAGTCTAAACTCTACTAAAATATGAATAATAATCAGAAATTCAAACTATCTGTAATTCTATTTGGTTTCTTATTTTATATAACGTATTATTTATTCAACAAATAGTAGTGACAGACCAACTCCGAGCAATGAATTATTATATGAATTTATCAACAAACAGATTAAATGTTCTTAAAGCGAGGAACATTTAAATTTAAATTTTAAACATACAACGTTCCACTTTACACAGTTTCCTCAAAATATATGAGAATAGAATGAATTAATTATTAAAATAATATAAAACAGGTCGGCAGAGTTTCAGTCGCCGGCTTTTCTTAGGGCTTTGGTAAACATCTTTCGAAAATGGTTTTTGACAACGTTTTATAAAAGACTTGTTTTCAATAAAGAATTTCACTTTAATCTTGAATTACAGTATTACAAATGCCAGTATTTAGAACAATAAGTTTCAAAAATTCTATTAACAATAGTAATAAAAAGTTTAGTCTCATATTAAACTATGTAAACTATATATTCAACTAAGTCTGTTTTCATTTGAAGTTCTTGATAGCGCCGCAGCATGAGACAAACTTAGGCACTGTTTATTTGTCTAAGCTAGTTTAGGATGTTTATTTCAGCAAATCCTATATATAGTTATTGTAGGACTATTTGAATATAGTTTTTATTAATACTTAATTAAAAACAAATATAGTTTATTTTTAACATTAATTTCCTTTCAAATATGTCTATTATAGTTCAGAAAATGTCACATATGAAAAATAAAATAAAGGTTCCCCTCTAAAAATATTAAGTAAATAGATTTGGACAAAAAGGTCCACTCGGGGACCGAACTCTACGCGACACGTAAATACAAATCTCGTATATCGGGTTAACTTACGATAATCCCTGAGGCTTTGAAAAATACAAACCTTCGAATTTGGAATCTAATAAAAATGTAAGTCAAAAACATTATAAGTAACATCGGACATGGTATTCAGTTCTCGTATCGGAAGTCTCATGGTTGAAGATGTCTTCATGACTCATATCGAATTAACTTCATATTTATTATTATTGAGGTTTAGGACGTTTGACAAATTAGATTTGAAAAACTTAACCCTTTGATTGAATTTAATTTACAAAGTATTTTCATAGAATGTACATTAATACATTACATATTGGATTATTAAATAAATTCACCTACAAGACGGAGTTAAGGCTCGCTGCTCATGCGGTTTTTGCTCGGAAATTATTTCATTTCAAATTTATAGCGTTTCCTTTTTCCTATTTTTCACGTTTTCACCCAAGATACCGTGTACTGCCAGAAAGACGATAATTGTTTTAATAGCCTAGTTAATTGCAATGTCTATTTGAAATAAAAAACTGTGACTTTGAATAATTAACACCCTCAATCAAGTTCTTCTTTTACAAAAATCTTTTATAATTTAATACTTTCGCTGTATTTCTACTCAAACTATTAATTATTTTCAGCTTAAGCGTACTAGGACACGTCGTTGCTTCTTAATACTTAAATATTTAAGGATTAAGTGTATGAAAGGCTAGAGTCAAGCAAACACTGCATAGAAAATATGATGAAATTTTTCCTGAGCCAGTTCCTTACATTCGGTTTTTCCATGAACAAAATATGTGAAAGCCAGAAAATTTATGTATGTATTCATGGTGTTCACATACATTTATAAAAATGGCCTCATCCCAGAGACCTCAGAGTGGTATCCAGCTGTAATAATTGTTTACATAATATCAGTTTATATATATTTATTTTAGAAAACCAAACATCCAAAAATAGAATGTTCATGTGATATTTCTTTCAAATTAAATATATTTTCTTTGAATTGAAATGGAATTCATTCTGCAAATAAATTACCAAATCATAGTATACTGAAATATTTAATGTACATTCTACGATAATACGACTGCGAATACGGAAGAGATGATCTCCAGGGATATTAACAACGCGATCGTATGGCGTTTAGCCATCAGTTACTGATACTCTTTATCTGATGTTTAGATTCTGGAAACGGTAATAAACTATCACAGCTGTTAAATAAAACCATAATAAAAATAATTTCTTACTTATAAAGATAAATGTTCATATTTCAAAGTTCTGAAATTGGATGTGATAAATATAAACAGAAATAAAAAACAAAAATAAAGAAATTAAAAAATAAAAGTTTTTTAGTTGTTATTATTTTTAAAGCGAAACCAGAGTAATATTATTTTTTTTATGAAGATTGAAAGATATTGAATATTCGTGCTCACGGATTATTCCGCTGAAGCGATTAAGTAATACATAAAAATGAATTCACTGCAAACAAGTAGACCTCTGTTAAAAATATTATTATTATTTTTTGATTGTCTTTAAAAATTCATGTAAAACTTATTAAATAAAACTTAAATTTAATAAAACTTTTTTAATAAGATCTAAATCGCGTTATATATTTTCTCGGGAACACTATATTTATCAAAGCATTCGAAACGTCGGGTTAAATTAAGCTTATAATATAAATCAAATTAAAACCGAGATAGATAAACTTAGTTTTATTTAAATGTGTCGAGTCCAGAGCTAAGAAAATATCTAAAATAAGAAGGAAAACTTAATCAATACGGGCAGGACTTTAAATTCTGACCTGTTTCTACCTATTAAGCTACCGTTTCGTGAAGGTAACTTACCATCTACCGAGATGGGAGGCGATTGCTATTAAGGTTTTTTCGAAAATTATTATATGTATTATCTGAAAATATATGAAACATTATATATGATGATAAAGAGGCATTAATGACACGTCCGTGATGAAACTTGATGGAAATAAATAAATTAATAGCTCTTCTAGGAAATATATCCCAATTTTCTATAGCGAAGTGTATTGGAGCGGGAATAGGTAGCAGAGGCATTGGCTGCATATATGAGAATTGTATACGTATATAAATCGAAATATTATCTCCCGCAACTTTCGTTCCTGTTGTTAACGCAATAAGAATCTTTTTGGGGTGGTTTATTTGATATGCATACATCTAATTTAATACAGACAATTTTGAACTATATTTCATACTGGGGAGAGAACATTTTAAGATGTTACATTATTGTCAATGTTAGATTTTAGCTTTCTTCGTATTTTTACGTAGTTTCCAAGTTGTGCATTTTCCGGGGTTAATTTCGAAATTCGATGGTTATTTTATTTTTTCTATAATTTGCTTCGCTTAAACAACTTTTCTACTTTTACTGTCCCTGTTAACTTGTCACATTGCCAATTTTTAGTTCGTTCTTGTCTTAGGATAAGCATTTTTTATTCACTAATATATATTTTTTTACAATCCTTAGCTTAAATAAATATAGTTAAAAAAAAACTCTTTAAAAATGAATCGAACGAAGAGTAAAAAATAATTCGTAATATGAGAATGAATAATGGTCAAATATAACAAAATTATTATTGGAAAAAGCGTGGAGCGCTTTGTGCCAGATCTCTAGTTTCCTTTTCGAATTCAATTTTGACTTAGTTTAGGTGGTCAGATCCTATTGGATCATTCAAAAATTGTAAAAGACAATTGGCAGTACAATATCTAAGTAAGGTTATTTTATTACCCTCGTTAAGATCACCAGAATTAATAATTTTTGACAGATTCTTTGAGTGAGAAAAAAACATATTAGGCATGTTTGCGGTCTAAGAAAGCATACCGTATCGGTTAATGTCCGTAAATCCTGAAAAAGCTATTAATTCGAAATTAATTATAATATTATTTTTTTAAAAATATAGTAAATTTTATTTGTAAATTCATTTATGAAAGTATTCAATCACTACCAATAACTTCAAAAATGCCACAAAAGTAATAGCACGAAACGTCCCAGGCTTTTTTTCATAGAATTAATATACGTCATGTATAATATCTCTATGTTTTTTTTACAATAATTTTATTATATTTTGCCTATTATTCATTCTCATATTACGAATGTTTTTTTAATTTTTAGTAGGATTCAATTTTAAAGTGTGTTCTTTAGTTTTTTTAAACTATATTATTTTTTTCTTTTTTAGCAATTTGTGTTGAAAACATATTATACGTTAATCTTTTAGTCATGCAAAAAAGATCTGCAAGATAACTATTATCCTGGAGATCCTAATCAGGATAATGAGATAATCTCATCAAATTATTAATTTACTATCAATCCTTTATATATAGATATGTATGTGTACAAAGTTTGAACAAAATCGGTCCGTGGGAAATGAGACAAAATCGCGTTCGAAAAAGTATGTTACAAGCAAACAAACAAGCAAGCAAGCAAACATACACGTGAAACTAATAAAGTAAGAAAGAAAGAGAGTATTAAAAAATTTAAGATCGAAACCAATACAATCTGTAAGTTCTTTCGTTCGTTTTTGTAATTATTGGAGAAATATATCTTTTAAATATGAATCGTGTTTTATTTTGCTAGGCATAGTAAGTAAATAGTAGAACATATATCGACGCTCCTTTTAATGACTATATAATTTACAGTAGGTACTACTATTAGATACATTACTGGCGTTACAGGTGTTATCAAAAGAAAGTATAAAAGTTACCAAAAAATAATAAGTACGAGGTCTTGGAAGGCACTCGAACTTTTAAACATTTTTAAAGTATTATATTTTTGGAGATCACAGATTCTTAATAATATCTAACATATAGCAATTGTAACATTCCTGCCATTCTTCCACGCGGACATGATAAATGTGGTAGTTAAGTTTTTACGTTTATTGTGGCGGTTTTTATTTATAATTTTGTTTGGAAGTAAAAAAGATTTATGTCAGGAAAGTATTTATGTGAACACAGATGAAAAGTTTAAAATAATCAGCGTGATAAATAGTTTTGACCACAGAATAGATACAGGGTTATTTGTAATTAATTGGCCACCTCTAGCAGGCAGCCTCTATACATCAATCTTAACAACACTACTCTGTTCTACTTCTTTTTAAAATTAATAGTTTTTGAAATTTTAGTTTTCCCATACAAAATTTGTTATCTCTGAACTGGTATGAATTCTGAGCGTAGGTATGGCTACCTGGCGTTCACCTTTTAAGTACCTCTTTCAAAATACAGAGTAATAAGTAAAAGAGAGAGCAAAAATTTTAAAGAGTAAAAAGTCGTAGAACAAATGTTGTTGTGATTGATGTAGAGAGGCTGCAAGAGGTGACCAATTAATTACGAATAACCCTGTATATCTATCTATATTTTGATTTAGTTTAGTGT
Source organism: Napeogenes inachia (assembly GCA_959347355.1). Taxonomy (NCBI): domain Eukaryota; kingdom Metazoa; phylum Arthropoda; class Insecta; order Lepidoptera; family Nymphalidae; genus Napeogenes; species Napeogenes inachia. The sequence goes on along the minus strand of OY365792.1, from coordinate 22,071,348 downwards.
GACTTCTTGGTCTATAACTTTAGAGAGGTAGGAATTTACGCTAGGAAAAGAATATTAAGGGATCTGAAAGTAGAATAAGTAAAAATATAATTTCTTAGATTTATAGATACAATTTGATTCTATTTCAAGATGACCTTTCTCAATCGAACCTAACTGAAATTCATTAAAAACATTATTGTTTGTTCACATTTTATTAGATGTTCTTCAGGGTTCCTTGCAGGGCACACCATTATATAATTTGTTCAAAAATAAGTAATGTATATTTTTGGTCTACAATTAAAAACAGATATGATAAACTGCTAGTTTGTTTATTTATTATTCATAATTTTTATCTTCTTCCCCGCTATCGAAACCATTAGTAAATGATGAAACCATTAGTATAGTTTCTATAAAATGAAATTCTTTAATTTGAGCTCAAATTTCAGTAAGAAACCATTTCCGTATGTTTCTATGGAAAATGTTACGTGTTTACGGTTGTAGCAATTTTAGGAAACAGAGGTTACATGAGCTTTATATTAAAAAATTCCAGACTTCCACTACTGTGAAACATTCAAACATTTAATCTATTAAATTATTATTTAAGGTGATATAGTTCATACCTCCCTATTGTGGAATCTTCAATACAAGTGACTTTTGGGAAACTTGAAACAAAATAAACAGTAAATTCAAGAAGCGTTTGAATAACGAAAGTGATGTTTTAAGACTTCTCGGATTATTAGCTATGGTATAATACATTTACTTCGTTGATGTATCCATTGAAGATGTTACGTATTATTTTACAAGTCTTTAATAAATCTCTTTAATTCAAACTTTATTAGAACAAATTATAAATACAATAATAAATACTTGCATTTATTATATTTTTTTACAAAGAAAAGAAAAGGTAAGACGAAACAAGACAAACATGAAAAGCTTGTTTTATAAGTAAATTTAAATTTGCCTAAGTACACTAAAATGTCACGTCTTCTGCGAATGTTTCAACTAAGAATCCTTATCCAGCTTCCCCGTAGCGTAATTCTGCTGATAAGTTTAATTAAATAAAAACATTAGATAAAATTATTTTGATAGCAAAATTATTAATAAAGATTATTTAAAATGACTGTACTTTTACAACTTGATTAAAATATTGTAGTTGATGTTTATAGCACTTAGTGATAAATTATTTTAATGGTATTTATAATGTCTAGTGACAGTCGTGTTCAGTGATAGATGAATACAACACAACAAATTTCAAAACAAAATGTCCGATCACTATATAAAATACAATATATAAAGAAATAAAATGCCTAAACTTCTAAAAATAAAGTAAAAAAATATCTCATTTTTGAAAATCTTGAATAATATTTTATACTTTACATCTATATGTACATCTATTAAGGTACATACGAAGCTAAAGAGTTTATTTTTTGTTTGAGTCACACTTATTTTTGGAGGTCGATTTTGAGAACGTTATTTCTTAATGGTTAGCCCATATTGTAAATATATAAACCGCTGGACATACATTTTAAAAGGTCTTCTAAAATAAAGCAATTGTGAATAAAGCTGTTTCTTTGTCTTTATACAAATATTCAGATCATGTAACAGTCTTTTGTAATACACGCATAACTGACTAGGGAAACAGCATTTAGGAAATAGCATTAGCAGGAACAGATTAAAAAAAAAAACTAAAAATTTAAGTAATTCGGAGTTTTTCCTTTGTATGTACTATAAAAGATTCTAGGTCGACTGGAAATACCTTTTGGTTGAAAAAAACCCTTGCGAGTTTCGGAAATGTGTGGCATAAACGGCTGTATCTTTTGATTGCGTTGGATTAAAAGTTTTATTTTTTCACAGCTCTAAGGGACATGAAATATAAATATTTGATTTATAATTTAGTTTGATATCTACACGCGTTCCTGAGAAAAAGGGTCTTGCGGACGGACGGACGGACGGATAACAAAGTGATCCTACAAGGCTTCCGTATTTTCCTTTCGAGGTACGGAACCCTGTAAATGTTTGTTTATCAAAGTGGTTTACAAATAACAGGGGCCAGGGGAGTCAACCACACATTAAGTTATTTTATTTGGTACGTCCTTTTAATATACTATTTTTTTTCATACTTCTATATAGCTCTAACTACGTGTTACCACAATTTTATAATACAAGCAAATTAATCGTAAAACCGAAAAAAAAAACAAACAAACACATTCGCATTTATAATATTAGGTATGATAAAAGCTCACTAGTTCTAACGTTTATATAAAAAGCTCCTCTCACTAGACGAACCTGCCTGACCCAAACATAGGCGATAACTCAAAACTCTCTCATTTTTTTTATAAAAGGCGGACATTGCAGAGTTGACGTGACACTAACTCTCTTTTATATTATTTTCGTGACAGTTATTCATTTATACTAGTATTATTTCACGGATATTCTTTTATAAATAGTGTATTTCATTGTTTATTATATGATGAAGATTTATTATATTATTTATTTTATTATGTTATTTTGAGAATTGAGACTCCGATTATATATGTGTATAGCATATATACACATATATAATCGGATCTACTATAATACTAGTATAATATTAAAAATATAAAACTGAACATAAGACATTCTTAATCGCTAACATCGTATTTGTTATGTTATGTTAAGTTATAGATTTTCTTATAATATAATTTATATATTATCATATGTTCATATTTTATTTCAAAAGGTATTTAATTATTTTTAGTTTTATTGTAACATAGTCCAAAATAATTTGTATATATTCTAATGAAAACGGGAAGTTTTATCAAAATTCTGCAAATATTTTCGCTCAAATCAGTATTTACCGTTAAAAACAAGATAAATTTGTGGAGTACAAAGTTTCGAATGTATTAGCCGGGGAAATAACTATACCTTAATACTAAATTTCATTAAAACCAACCGTCCGAACAACCAGACAAACATAAACATTTAAAAAAAGGTTATTTTTAGAGAAATCTATTTAATGTTCATATTTTTCCTCGTTATTATTTTATTGCATGTATAGCTGATTAAATCAGGTTTTGATTTATTATAATCTTATATATACTTGTTAATATAAAGTGTAGACTAACAATAAATAATTCTAGAATAAAAAAGTCGTTAAGATTTTAGTCCATTTCATTGAAAATCGGTTTTACAAATACTTTCTATAAATGACACCTAAGATATAACAATCACACTACATATAGAGTGCTTCATTCATCCAAACGAATATCGCACGGAGATAGCGACTCACGGAATCACAAACAGACATTACCTAAATAGTTTAAAACTACAAAGTATTTTATATTTTAAAAACCAAAATTGTGTTTATATTGTGTTTATACGCTTAATCGTGTTTATATGCTTTGATAATCTGCACTCTCAGTTCTTGAGGATTATTTGTATTTGAAGGATATGAGAAAAAAATTGCAATCTGATCTGTATTTATGTGTATATTTTTTAATAAAATATTTGCTTACGTATATAATATTAAAAAGAACTTAAAAAATAATATAATCGTTTTTTTTGTAGGAATGTTAGCTAAGAAGTCGTACAAAGTCGCTGACAATAACTAGCATCAAATAAATAAATATAAGATAAACCTTGTACACTTGTCTACCTTAATATATATATATTTTTATTATTCCAGACATATAATATTCAAAATAAAAGTCATATCAAATAACATTTAATTCAGATGACCTATTGGTGTAGTGGTTAGTTATTCTTACCACCAAAGTATTGTAGGTTTGATTCCCACACGGAGCAATTCAAGTGTGATCCACAGTTTGTTGATCCGAGTCTGGGTATTCTTTATTTATATATTTTTGAAGCCCCGCGCGTTACAGGATTTACAAAAATCTAGATAAAATAACAATGAAAATAGGTACGTATATACATCCAAATTTTGCTAGAGCTGTCAATAAAAACAATTTAATAGTTGTTCACTTATCTTCTTCACTTTTGGTCTCGAGACGATAAACCTGTGTTATGATCTAGGAAACATATGTGAAAACATAAAAATCTGAAGCAACTTCATAGGATATGAAAATTGAAATTTTATTTAAATACTCAAATATAAGTTTATTAATTAATTATCTTTGATATTTCTATAAATTTATATTATTACTATTTGAACATTTATTTTACAAACGAATTGTATACATTAAAGAAATATTATATCGTAAATAAAATATGTTCGTTTATTTATAAATCCTTGTATTTTATACTTGTATTTATTAGTAAAATGTTCATGTATTTTAATGAGCGTATTTCTCGATAATAAAACTATATGCAAACATCTCGTATAATGTTGCGCTAACGAGTTGAATTACACAGAGTAGGTACTGAAAATGTAAATCTTTTATTAAAATATATATTTACTAGCTTTTGCTTCACTTCACTCACTTGGAAGAGTAAAGGACTACTTAAAAAGCTGACAACCATATAACGGAGAGTAGCAGCGTTTACACGTCCTTGGTGATTTTTTTTTTTTTTTTTTTTATATGATCTAGGGCAATGCTTGACTACATTCCACCTGATGGTAAGTGGAATGTAGTCTTAGATGGTAAGGCGCATTGCCCTAGCAACCTATTCACTCTTCTCTCTTCTCTCCTCTCTTGAAAAGTTTGCCCTTTTTTTAAATGTTAACTTTGACTTTGTATTCTTTTGGACTTATCTATTACCAAATACCCTTACAAACCCATTCAGTACTTAGGGCATATAATCGGACAAAATTTAAAATATATGGTATAAGTTATTACTTGTGCTTTTTAAAAATACCTACTTAATAATCTCTATTGATTTAAGTAAAATATCTAAAAAAAAACGTTGAATTGTAATAATAAATAAAAGATTCAATTATGTAAGATTAAAATTTAATACATTTTAAAACACAATACACTATTAAATCCTTAATTACACTTCCATAAAAATATCTTGAAAATATCACGTACCTATTTTCCATTAGAAACCCTAATAATATGAAGAGGATCTTATTGCAAATCTGGATTCAGAATTAAAAGACAATATTGTAAAATACGATATTGATATTGTTTATCAAGCTTATCTATTCTATTATTTATCAAGCTATTTACCTTAAACAAGAATATATGAAACCCATTGGTTTTTATTAACACATCTAAAACCCTTTTATTTCCTACTTTCTATATGTTTCCCTCTACAGCCATGTAATCTGTGCCCAATGTTCTCGACTCGTACAACGCCATAGGCTGGAATCTCTTTCGATTGTTCTTACTTCATTTATTTTTATTACAATTGCGATCATTTTCAATTATGTATTTAATAAAGGAAAAAATATTCTCTTCCGACCTTCAATAAGGATTATATGCTTAATTAGTAATAAAATAATAATATTATTTGTAAATGATTGAAAGTAAGCGGCTTATTGAACACATCAGGGGAAAATATTAATATATTATTTACAACTTATTTGCGTATTTTCTTACTATTGGAAATTAAAATTTATTTTACGATAATCTACTTAGTGCGCGTGTAAACAAAAATATTCGCTCAATAACTTAAAAAAGTAATAGTCGAATAAATTTGGAATATATATCTATAATTGATAATAAAAATAATAGTTAAAAAACTAAAAATGAAATACTATATGAAAAATAAATAAATATTTTACTGTTAAAAAAACGTCGGGTGAAAGGTGTCGGTAGTTGTAAATATTTTATTGACCAACATGAGCGGTTTTGATAATATCTTTATAAGCGACCCATATGTTTTTTAATAATAAATATATTTTTTATTTTTTTTTTGCTAATATATATATTTTTTGCTTTTTAATATTTTTTTTTAAATGTGTGTTTTTTTCATAATATTTGTCATCGGTTCTTAGTAGGTATGCAAATAATAAATTAATCCGACAAGTAAAAGTTGATCTAAAACATGTTCAATTATTCCGTTAAAAAAAATCATCCCAAGCTAATAAAAGCGTATAATGGAAACAGTACAGGAAATATCAATACGCCAAATTATTATTATAATTAGTGTATACAATAACGTCATGTTACTTATTGACACGAAACGAACAGTATCAAACAAAACAGATTAACAATTACTGGATATAAAATAAATACATTGGTATTTGTATTCGAGAAGCATCGGGCTTAGCTCAGTGCTGATTGCATTGTTATAAGTATAGTGAAGTTCCAGTCTGGTAGCAGGTGATATCGATAGCAGATACCGATCTTGTTCGATGTTGAGGTTGTCTGTTGCAACTGACCGTTTCTACCGTAACAAATTGTTGCCAATTGCAAAAATGAATTGTATGTTATAAATTATGATGTTTTAAAAATCTAGACACATCTAGTATATATTTAACACGTTCAAATCAGTATAACTGTTCTATACAATTTTGATTGAAGTTAACGTTTTGCAGAGAGATATTAATGTTTCAAATTTAATTATCGACATATTTTTTGATGTCAAAATGTCAAAAGGTCATGTCAAAATCATTATAAATATTTGTTATCTTGTTCTTTTGCAATCTTCCTTTTTTCCTTTGTAATCTTATTGGAACATCAACGAGGTATCTAACGTAATAAAATAGTTTTCACTCATTTCGAACCTTTACGATCCGAAGAGTTATACACAAAATAAAACTGCTTTTATTATCTGACATATTGGCATATCTGGAAAAATAGTGTAGGTAAAAGATATAACGTAAGATTTAATGATACTATATATAATAGATATCTAAAAATAACCTAATCTTTTTAAATCCAATAAACATTGAATAACAATTATCCGGTTTGGGAAACCAAACTGACAAGTTGTAAAAATATTCAAAGTCATTACCCTAAGGACAAATTTTTCAATTCTATTATAAATTCTTAACAGAAAATAAAGTTAGCCTACATCTCGTCTTCAGTCTTCATTCATTCATTATTTGCTGCAAAATAATAGAAACGTTGGCTTACATTTTAAAATGTAAATCTAATTCTACGCTAGCTTAATGGATAAAAATAGTTCTATTTATTGTCTGTGTCTACGGAACTCTATGGATATACTAAAATTAATATTTTCGCATTTTTCTGTAACATTATACATACTACTTATTATGCCAAAAAATAATTAATTTATCCCTTAAGATTCTCAGAATTTAAATAACGGATCTAATATTTGAAAATATCTATAAACATGTATAGCCATGATAAGTTATTTAAATTTCAATTAAATTATTAAATTTCATTCGTATAATGAAGTGCACTTCAATCTATAGATAGAATGAAGTGCACTTCATTATACGAATTGTAGGGATTATGGTCCTGATATGTACATATGTATTGTCTAGAATATTTAAAACAATTCAGAATTTTGCTAGTCATATATTGTATACACGAGTAATATAAACGTTTCAAGATATTTATTATAGAAGATAGGCAGTTTTGTTTGTAAGATAATAGTTTAGAAAGAGATACATAACTCTAATAATGGAGATTGCATAAAATGGAAGTTGAAAAAAAAATCTGAATTTTGTTCATAAAATAAAATAACACTTTAATGGCTGTCCGAACAGTCGATAATATTAATTTTCTGTACAACATTGATTTCAGTTACTTACACTTCTAATTGAATAGCATAATATTTTTCTTTTTTCGTTTGTTCTGTATTCGTTCCTGCAATTTCGTATTCATTTCTAGATGGCGTTATGTTATATAAAAATATCTTAGTTAGTTGTAAAATTTTGTATCCTGAGAAAAAAAATAATGGTTGTATCTAAAAAGAAAGGACAAAATATTTTAGTTGTTTCCGTCACAGTTTCTTCCAAGAATCTTTCAGATCCAATAAGATTTGGTTCTAGAGGCGGAAAATCGACTAAATTTGACATCTTGGTACGGTTTTATTTCTATAGTTGAAAACTGATAAAGACACAATGCTAGAAAATGGTTTTTAAGTTCTTGGGAAAATATTAGTACACTCTTTCTGGTTTTATTTTATTAATATTATCTTTTTCATTGTTTGGTTTTCATTAAAAACAATTTAACTATTTTTGTAAACTATTTACTTTGTACTAAATATGTGCATTGATTTTAGAATCTTACATTGAATTTGCAAACTTTTAATAAAAAAAAAAACCTTCATTTTTAATTTTAATAAACCAAGTTATTTACTGAGAGGTAAAGATAAGAAAAGATCAATGGAAAAGTCGTTATACAAACAATTAGTAAGGACACTCGATCCATCAATATTATCCAACGATGTTTAATCTAACGAATTATTTTCCGGCGCGGCAGATAACTTATATATGAAATTGGAAATTATCACAGAGTTTTTCGTTATGATGTCGGTTTGCTTGTTTACGCAAAAAAAAACTTATGGCTTTGTTTTGAACTTACAGAGTTTTCAATATATTTATTCTTAGTCAAATTAAATTATTTAAACTAGTCTTAATGAAACCTAGTCATCAGTAGTCTTTATTATTAGTATTAGTATTAAGAAAAGTCTGCAACCTGAAAGTAAGTTACTTTTGTTTTTTTTCCATATTTATTATTTATAGTGATCATCATGAACCTTATCAACTTTATAATGGTTATTTAATTTATTATCGTTTACATTTTTATTAAGATTTTTTCCTTAAAATATGTTAAGACATTTTAAGCTTATTTAAATAATAAGTAAATATAAGTATGATAAATAATCATAACGCAGGATTCGAATCTGCGACCACTGGGAAATCATCCCTTCTACGGAAAAAAAGTGAAGGTATCGTTAATTTTTCATTCTATATCTATTAAGAATATCATATTATAATATTAAACGAATCTATGGTAGATAAACATCATATATAAATAGAAAATATTTACTGAAACACTAATTACAGCAGACTGCAAGGGTACGGTACATTGTTATAAATATGCATGTATTTTAATGAGCGTAGTTCTTGACGGAATTAAAACTATATGCAAACATCTTATAAAATGTTACGCGAACGAGTTGAATTACACAGAGTAATAAATTACCTCTAGTATCTTTGTTAAAAGAAAATGATTTATTTTTAAATAATACTAAAATTTGTAAACAATAATACTAGCTTACATTATAATACTTTTTTGTTAGAATAGACATTACCTTTGACGTCACAATATTTAAAAAAAAAAATATGATGAAGCGAAGTAAAGATAAAATACCAATGCAGTAATATTTGTAAATATAAGCATCAATTGATTTTTTTCTCATGAGTCTGAATGAGAACGATTACAGAAGCTATTGCAATAATATATTTGTATTGCAACGCTCAAAAGAAAAAAATAATTTATGAAATGTTTTGAGGAAAAATGTTACGTAGATTGGAGTAACTACTCTTATCAACATTTTAAGACATACATAAATATCATAAATATGACATGTATAACAATCGCCATGTTTTGATATATTAAATTATTTTGCTTTAGTTATTATTCAGAGTTAAGAAAGCAAAGAAACGTTCACCTCTTCTTTTGTTTCTCTCTGTGGGTTTATAATCTGTGCTCCTCATTCTCGAGTCGTACACTACTAGACGCTGATGCTATCTTTTCGATTATTCTTATTTCATTTCGTTTTATTATAATTTCCTTTTTAGATAATAATGTTGGTACTTCATTCACATAAAAGTGTGATCGAATTAATTTTGTCTGAATCTATAAATTGATAAATAAAAGATCCCCACTAGCTGAGTAGTTCAACGGTTGAGCTTATGAATGAGGCTTTTTATTCCCGTAGTTGGACTACTTTGTGTTTAGAGTAATAAATACTTGTGACAGTATGAAGAAACTAAAATCCACGAAAGTAGTTCAGGAATACTTAGTTCTATTATAGTGTAAATATTAGATTTATAAAATTTGCAGATATATTTAGTGTTTTATTATAAAGTAATATTTTCTTTAATTTCAAGTACACATTTGATTGGCTGAAGTGATATCAAACAAAAAATATTTTTATTAATATATTGCAAAATGTGTAAAATTGTTTAAAATTTTATTTACTTTATTTAAAAGTCATTTTGAAATATATTTGTATTATCTTTTTTAATTTATTGTGCCTTTAAAGTTCAGACCATATAATTTTAATAAGTTTTAGTAACGGAATATAATTCTTGAAAATATTTTTGTATCCTTTGATATTCTCCAGGGATTCTCTGCCAGACGAATATAATAATAATATTGAACTTTTGAACATTCAAGAATATCTGATCACTTTATAGTGTCCTAACATTGCATTGGTTTGTTGAACCTTTTACTCAGACAAAAGGAAAATACAATGAAACACTATTGTCAAATATTATATAAACACAATATATATAAATGATTTTTTTTCTTCGGCTCTCTCTATTCTTAATATCAAGCCATTAGTAAAATTTTTAGTTTTTTATAATTATTATATGCCAATTTGTTTTTAAGATCCCGTTGGAGGGTAATATTTTTTTGCCTACAAAAATATTTTACATCTCGACTCAGAGAATAATGTTAATATTTCATTAATTTTGTAGTTTTGTAGATATCACTTAGCAACTAATATTTTAAAATTTATAATAAAGGGGTGATATGATGATATATGATATAGCATGTATACAACTGGAACTAACATTATATATTTTTTTTGCACTTCAAACCCATTTATCACCAGCCTGAGAACCTGTAAAAGAGACTCAAAAATAGCAAAGTGTACAAAAAAATTGTAAATTCAAATAATATTGTTTCATTCTAGGGTTCGATCATTTCTTTAGAACTAATGTTACAATGTATATCATAGGATGGAGTTTGACAACTGGTAGTGTAGATATTATGGAAATGATTTGACCGCCCCGTTGGTCGAGTGGTTAGCGCAGACGCCTAACGTGTCACGGCGCTATGGGGCCCGGGTTCAATTCCCGGCGGAGACAGGCATTTATGTGATGAGCATAGACGTCTGTGTTTCTGGGTTTGGTCGTTTATTAAATATATTCTCAGTATTTATATGTGTACTTCTATGTATTTGTATCGTTGTCTTACACCCTTAACACAAGCAAATAATTTGCTTACTTAGGGGTTAGATCAATGTGTGTAATTTGTCCTGATATTATTATATTATTATTATTTGAAGAGTAGTTGCATCTCACTTGTATTCTCTACAATATGCTAGCTTATCCTCTTGAAATGAATCACGTCAAATAAAACTAATTGAGAATTTCTGAATACAAAGTAATATATATCTGGGAAGGGTTTGAAAAGTTGTTTTATTACACTTGTATTTTCAACGAACGCTAGTTTATCCTCTCGTAATTATTCACATCAAGTAAAACAGATTGAGAACTACTAAATACAAAGTAATATATAAGTATACATTGTATCAGGTCGGTTTTGCTGCTCATTACATTGTAAAAAAATAGACTGTTTATTTTACCTCAAACTACTTCAATTCTGGTACAATTACTTAACATTTTTATAGATGGTAGAATCTAGATTTAAGCATTTGACAGCAGCTCAAAAAAGTAGCACGATCGGGGTAGTGCAAACCTATTACAAAAGATCTTCATAAAGTATCTATTGTATGTTACATACAGTCAGTGAGAGAGCCAGAAGCCGAAACACACACTTTTCTTAGAGATAAAACAACGCATTACGTTTAAAATCAATATCTAACGTCGGCTCGTCTGACATCCTAAACCATAAAAAATAATAAATATTGGCAATTATTACATAAGTTTACATTACAATTTTGTGTTCCTTATTTTCCATTTCCTACTTATCCTCTTTACCGAGCCCAGCGGAGCGTGTTATCGGTGTAAGAGGGGAGCAAAGAATCTTTTGAACTTATAAAGTCGTAGATATAAATGTGAATTCTGGTTAGGATCTCAAGCTTTCTTTGAATTTGATCTTGTTTGAAAAAATATTAATATTTTCAAAGTATAATAATATTATTATTAACATTAACAAGGCCGGTTATAAATACAAACATTTTATCTATCATAACAGTTCTTTCCTCTATATAAAAATATCAAATATCTATATAAAAATATCAAAGAGATATGCTTCAGAACATCGCCCACGCTATCGATTTAAAATTTGTCATTTTTGAGCAATAAACCAAAAGATATTTTTCGAAAAATCGTTTCAGTCCACAACTAGTTGAATTTAATAATAATAAATGTCCACGTATTACAAACTAACGATGTCCGTAATTGGTCAACTTGTTCGGAAACTACACGATCACCAACGATCATATATATATATATATATATATATATATATATATATATATATAAAAGTAATACCTAAAGATAATGTACATTTTTTTTTGTCGAAGACACCAAAATATAATATTAATATTATATAAAGTAAAAGAAGTTACACTTTTATGCCTTAAATACTTCACCGATATCATGACATTTTGCACGTATGTCGGGGTATAGAGAAGGACATAAAAGGTATATTAAAAATAAAAAACCATTTTTGAAAAAAACATTTCGCGAAGAATTGCCAAACAACTGGTTTCTCTATGTAAGCAATGCGGTCGAAGGCCGCTGTTAAAAGGTAATTAAGGAAAATGTAGTAATTTTTATAGGCAATCAAACTTCTAAATATTATTTGTTTAGACTAAGTACGCATTTAAATGTTTTTGGTCAAGAATGTAACAAATAAAAAATGTTTTTCAACATAAAAAAAATATATTAAAAGGCAAGCAAAATATAATTAATATAAACTAGGGCTCTTTCTTGTTTCTAATATTGTTAGTCCAAACATTAATTTCTGTCATTTTGTGAACTAATTGCTACTACAGCCTTACACTTTATTAATGGGTCCATAAATACGGGCATTAATAAATGATAGCAGGAGAAGTAAGCAAATTAGTATTTGTACAAATGAATGAGACAAATTTTCTAATTGATAAAAGGAAACAACAATTAAAATAATAGTTCTTTTTTTTTTTGTTAGTTTTAATTATTTTATGAACCAATTGCTGACTAGCTTAGGGGTTTTCATCAACGCATAATAGATTACTTTGTGGACTCATCGAACTGTTTTTCAATTACTTTGGACTGTAAAAGACACTGTATTCGTATTCGAGTAGCATACAGTCAGTTTATAGGTAATTACAATGTTATCACAAAAGAGCAGCTCGAATCCTGTACCAGGTGCCATCGATATATAGGCGATATTATATCTAACGGTAATGGCGCTATGTACTGTCACCATTATTGTTTCATGATTAAATGATCTAGATGTCTAACTATTTTCATTTCCTCCATATTTTTTGCAAATCTTCAATCGATATTGAGTACAAATTCTACAGGGCTGTACCATTTTTTTAAATTTATGAACATGTTTTTTTTTTCATTGTTTTGCTCTTCATTCTAAGGTTAATTACTGAAAAAAATATTATTTCCTTATGTAAGTCTGATATATACTAAAATAGTAACCAAGCATTTTTCTGGAATCCCATTGGTTTATACTAACAAGCTTGAAGATGAAGCTATCACGACCTTTTTTGGTAAAATCCTCACTTTGTTCATAACAATCGTGTCTAGCGGTATAAATTTGAAAGTTTTCCTTTTTTACAGGAACGCCTTTCCTGATAACGATAGGCTACATTTCCGAGGAAGAATATTCTGAAAATGATCTATCAACCATCTTCCATCCGAAATGGAGATTACAAAACTATCAAATTTAATTTAAAGGTATCGAATGGGTTTTATAAACAAAATGTTCTTAATTCTGCATACTTGAAGTTACTTTATACGTTTCAAAATAGCGTCCAGATTTTCCACTTCATACGCATTCTGTCCACGGAACCAGAAACGAATTATTTATTTATCAAAAGAGCAAAGAAGCTTTAGAACTTTAGAAGGAGATAGAAGTAAATACGAATTTTAAACGGATGTGCCTTGTTGAATCTTACTGCGAGTTCAAAATTTTCTGAATATTAAATTTAGCAAAATTTTAATGAAATTTCATTTTGGATGTCATTTTAATTCTGAATGAAACAACTTCTTAAAGTTATCCATAGGCTATAAGTTATACTTAATGCTTGATGGTATTCAAAAGGTCGCAGGTTCGAGTTCAGTTCTTGTTGGTGAATTTCTCAATGTGGAAAATGAAGTAAATATTTTATTGATGACGCTGTTCCGATTTCAACCGCGCGTAATATAGAGGGGCGTTACACGTTCGAAGCATTAGTTCAGAAGCACTGATCGAACTCGGGAAAATAGTAGCATTAACTTCATTAGACTTATTTTTCCAGAAGACTTTATTAATACTTTGTTATATATTTAGAAGGCACTTTGATAAGGATTATAGAATCAAATGAAAATTAATCAACATTTTATAAGTGGGCTCTAATCCTACAAAAGACTCAAAACAAATATAAATATAAAAAATAAATATTATTATGTTGTGATTTGTGAGTATTTAATAAAGAGATAGTTATTATTTTATAAGAAATATTTTTATTGGTAATATACAACATAAAACAACTTTTCTCAATAATCTAAAGAAACATTTTTTTTAATACTCTGAATTGTAGTGCCAGAGTCTAGAAACATCAAACAAAAAAACACTTTCCATCTTTATTAGTAAGAATATTAAAAAGATATCGACGTAAAAAAAAATATCTAATATTTTTATAAAACGTTCACATTAAACCTAAGTGTTTGTCTGTTGTAGGATCAGAGCTTACATAAAAACTACTTCATGAATTTTTATAAGATGTTCGTGTATGTTATATTTTATGGTGTTTACTTGAACATTAAAAATGAAGATTCATAAATTTAAATGTTAAATTATAAATTCATTAACAAGGTTAGGATTCGAACCTTGACCTCTTTATACGTAATACCAATTACGATTTGTCTACAAAAAAAAAAAAAACTGGCACTATACTAGTTCACATTCCAATTTAACGTCCAGCTTTTCCATTTCATACGCTTCCTATCTCCGGAACCCTGCAGAGCGTGTTATCGGTGTATTAAAAGAGCAAAGAACCTTTTCAACTCATAAAGGATGGATGTAAATACGAATTCTGAACGGCTGAGGTTTGGATCTGTGATGTTCTGAATTGTTGATTGGCTCTACGTTTAGTGATTGAATTGGATTCTACGTTTACCTATGTACTTATATAGACATCCATTAGAGGAAAACTATATAACAATTTTTTTAACTGTAGTTTAGAATAATATGTAATCATTTTTTTTGTTTATAAAGAATGAAAAAAATATAATGATTATAAGTAAAAATACGTACATTAATGTTTGCAACTGTAAGAACAATGTTCTCTTATTTGAATCTATACTGTTTTTTAAAGTATATGTACGATCATAAATTTACTTCTTACGGATACATCGCGTGGTCTATCAATCAATTCAATGGCTGGGCATAATAAACTCTCATTTTTACAAAATATGCAAAACCATAAACAACAAAAAAAAAGTGAAAAATTGTCGACATGTTTATGATATAAATAGGGGATATCCGGTTATTGTAACATTCTATTATTTTTTGATAAAGCACATTAATTTCGGTAATCTTAAATTAAAAATCTTATTTAAAGATGAAAAGAAAATACGTATTATTTTAGGTCGGCGACGTTATCAGTATTTATTTATTTATTTATTTATTTATTTATTTGTATTTGGGAAACAAACAGTACAACATCACACAAAATAATAATAACAACAAGATAGTACATATACCAATTAAGTTTCCACTAATTAGTAATACATTTAAGAAGCAGAAGAGATAGAAACAAAATTTAACATCAAAAATTAAAACATCCAAAATCAGTGATACAATACAAATGCATACTTATACATATTCAATTTTGCAATTCAAAATTCAAAAAATGTAAAAAAATAAAAAAATAAATAATAGTTAAAAGATAATAATTTGTAAGTACATAAAAGGTTAATTAAATTGGTTCATTAATTTATTAATATTACACTTAAAGTTAGAAAGCGAACATGAAAATATATCTACATTATAATTTTTTTTATTGTACATTCTACAGGAGCGATGAGTAAATTCGTTTTGGGCATATTTAGTTTTAGTACGGGGTAAATAGAAAAGATTATTATTACGTTTAAGAATATTTGGAATATTGAAGGTCAAACAACTTAGTAAGTAAGGGCTATCAATAAAATTATTTACTAAGTTAAATAGTAAAATTTGATCCTTAATCATACGGCGAACCTCAAGTGAGTCCACTGTAGGCCTGCTCTGACACGAGTGATAAAACTTATACTGCAAATGTTTCAGGAATTTAAGTTGAATAGTTTCAATGGAATCAATATATGTTTTGTATTGAGGGCTCCAGACAGAGGACCCAAATTCCAACAAAGAGCGCACCAGACTATTGTATAGAAGAGTAAGTGTGTAAGAGTCCTTAAATTCCTTACCAACCCTAAGTATAAAGCCAAGCATCCGATAAGCCCTTGAAACAATTCGGTCTATATGAGACCCAAATGTCAATTTACTATCTAGGTAAATACCCAGATCTCTTACCTCGGAAACGCGGTCAATAATTTGGTCGTTAAGATGATACTCATGAGCAATCGGATTTTTTTTACGTGTAAATGAGATAACACTACATTTTTTAACATTAATAGAGAGCTGATTATCCTCACAGTACTTGCATAGACTGTGAAGATCTTCTTGTAATAGCAAACAATCCGACAACCCGGACACCCTTCTAAAAACTTTCAAATCATCTGCAAATAATAATATCGAAGAGTACTTAAATGCTTTACCAATATCGTTTATATAGATATTAAATAGTAACGGACCAAGGTGAGAGCCCTGTGGTACACCAGATGAAACAGGAGTAAATGAAGAACAAAAGCCTTTCACCGTCACTGCCTGACTTCTGTCACGAAGATAAGAGGATAACCACCTAAGTAGGTCACCATGTATACCAACTTGCTCCAGTTTTTTACAAAGGATGTTATGAGAAATTTTATCAAAAGCCTTAGAGAAGTCGGTATACACGACGTCCACCTGGCCACCGCCATCAATGATCGCCAGCACACGATGAACCAACTCACACATATTAGTTTCTACGGATCTTCTACTGACGAAACCATGTTGCTCATCAATCAGAATACCCCGTATAATAGGATAGATTTTATCATAAACAATTTTTTCGAACGTTTTAGCTACAGTACACAATTTAGATAAGAAGAAGTATTAATAGAAGTATTAAGTTATCACGTTGCTGTTATAATATGTAAATTGTTTCGTTTGCATTATCCGAGCTTTTTAAGCTTTTTAAGCTATTTCTGTGGGATTGTAGGAGCTTAGGTTAATTTAATAGATTTTTTTTGTTCCACTGTCAATATATACTTAAAAACATTTATTTCCGTATACTTATTTTCGGTTTATAAAGAATTCGGAATTTTTAAACTATAACTGATTTAGATTTTTTCTAATTAAAAAAAAATATTCTAATTTACAACAGTTGTATACAATTAAAAAAAAACAGAAATAAAGTTTTATAACAGAAAACGCCTACAGCTTAGTGAAGAAAAAAAAAACGAAATATGTCCTTATAATTAATTGAACATTTGTGGAAAATATCAATTACAATAATTATAATTAAGAAAAATAATACCAGAGATATATCTGATAATTGATGTTACGAAACAATAGAATTGTATTTTCAAATGAACATAGATTGTAAGATTATCAACACCAAACTCGAAACTGTAACCTTTGGGAGTTCCTGGACTGCAACAGAGGCCCAGAGGTCGCCGGTTTGATTTTAAGTAACCATATGTTTTGACATAGACAATATTTGAACATAAGTACAATGTAATTCATACATTGTTTTCAATTTATTTACTTCGAACTCAAAATATTTTTAAACATTTTTACCGTAATCAAAAATCAATCCATTTATTGTTGCTCCTTAATCATAAATTGTGAATTCAAAAAATACCTTAAAATTGTGAATTCAAAAAATACCTAACAATAAATAAAATTAAAAAAAAATATATTTCATAGCCATTATATATATTTCTACGATTTTTAAGCACTTCTTTTTGCATGGTCTATAGTATTGTTATATTATAAAAATTGAGAATTAAATAAATACCTAAATGATATAAAATAATTAAAAATACTACTTTCTGTTTTAAGCCACGATATATATTTATCTATGTTTTAAGCACTTCCTTTTTTATTTCATATTCTATAGTAGTGATATATTATATTTTATATAAATCCTGTATATACTTAATATGTATCCTTAGTGTTATCCACGATTTTATTAGATCATATAATAACAACTTTGTGGTCAGTAAAATACACTGTGTTGGTTTAGTTATTTGTATTCCGATAGTATCGAGTTTAGTTTATTGTTGATTGCATTGTTATAACTATAGTGAAGTTCCAATCTAGAGTGTAATATCGATAACTTGAGTTATTATTATGACATTCCGTATTGTTGCATCTTTAAATAAAGTGCATTTTTCTATTGAAATTACTCTTATGTGGTTCAATAAATTTTTATTTCTTTTTCCTTTTTAAACAAAAGCAAAATAAAAGCCTTTCTCTCACAATACAATTATGTGTTGGTATAAATCTATCGTCCCTGCTGAGAAAACCCTTCCTTCTAATTGTGGAAATTGTACGGAGCTTAACCAATATTTCTTTTTAACGTTTGTTTAATTTGGGTTGAATACCACAACATCGCCGGGACAATGATGCGGTTACGTCTTGCTCGAACAGACTAAAACCTAAAACCGGTGTTACTTTCAGCGTACCGCCTGTCTGTGGGCAGGTTTGCGCATTCTGACGGTAACCTAACCAGATACAAAAGCGACATAATATCATTGAATTCTCGGATATTTTAAAATACTATTTTATTTTTCGACCTAAACTTGGAAAACGTATTCTTTTATAAATATTAGCCGTAGTTCAAACACAAAATACATTAATTAAAAGCAACCAAACCAAAATACTACTATTATAAAAGACAGATCACATGACAGATCAAATGTCACTTAACAAACATATGATATGAAAAGCACAGATTTACATTTACAGACAATATCGATTTTCTTTAATCTAAATCAGTTATAGTAAATATCTGCTAACGTTATTAAATATTGAAAACATTTTATTAAACCAAATAAATTGTTAAAATGAAATGCTGTTGTTAGCTTATTCTGAAAATTAATTAAAAACAATAATATAACGTAATGCTTACAAGAATATCGAGTAAAATTAATGTCTATATGAATATTATAATAAATAACTTGTTGATTTCATGACAGAAGCGAAATTTATAAGCAATTATTGTATAATTTCCGATCCCGTTTTTCCATTTCATACGCGTACTATCTACAGAACCCAGCGAGGCATGTTATCGGTGTATTAAAAGAGCAAAGAACCTTTTGAACTTATAAAGGGATTGATGTAAATACGAATTCTGAACGGTTGAGGTTCGACCTTTCGGCCATTTCTGAATAGTTGATTAATTTGCTGTTTGCAATATTTTGCGGTATAATATAATTGATTTATGGTATAGGTCAATTTATTGGTATCAGATAACGGACTTAATTGAACATCAAGAGAAATATAGGAAAAAAATGGTAAAACTTATTGAACCTTTATTAATACATTTGTATATATATCATTATATACATTTCATGTTACCGGAATTTTACAAGTGTTATATATAGAATATACTACTAAATAGAATCAAAACGAAAAACAAGAATGAATTGTGTAATTCATATTGTGCGGTTGGGACGCAACGAGTGACATCTCGTGTAAAAACATTAAGACTAACTTTGTAAATTGACCCATTGTGACTTGTTTAGAGTAACATCTATGTAAGAATCCACCAGACATTCATACATAAATACATACACATATTTACTTCAATAAATTCTATGCTAAGGTCATCAAATGTAGCAATGACACGATAGCTTAGTTTGCAGAACGTTATTACGTCACACAGGAGTTGCGGATTACAATTCTGCATGTATATTTTTATTTTTATATTTCAATTTTTAGCCCAACATGACATATGTGAACCAGATATTTAAAAACAAATAAATTATATTGAATACTGAGTTGAGTTTACGGCTCAATATAGTATCGATTTAAAATGTATTGCATTTTAAAGAGTATTTACGAGGCCATAAATTTACATCTTACGGAAACACCGCGGGCCTATTAATCAATACAATCGCCTGCCACAATGTATGTGCCTGCAAAATCGAGAATTATACAACACTATAATTTCTGACCTGTACTGTTTTTTGTATTATTGATTAGTTATTAAGAAGTAATTTTGAAGTCATGTAGTTTTAAATAATTTGGGATATAACAAGAAAGCACAAACGTAAGCTGAACCCAAGACTTCTTGGATACAATTTTCTTCGCCATCCTAACAGAGATACCGTGTCAGTACCTACTCAAAGAGTTTAGCTTAAAAAGGTCCTATATAATTATACTTATAACGACCTCTTATTATTTAAAATCATAAAAGTGTACTTTAGCAACTTAAAGTAAATATTTAAGATCAATTATAATTTTTAAAAGTTGATATCTTTCAAGAATACTTAAAGTTATACTTACACAACACTTATATCATGATAGGTTCTACTATTGAACTACTTAATGCTGAAACTACTACAACAGAAATAAACGTTTATTTAAAAAGGAAATCAAGTCTAACATTTTAAGTTAAACTGGACGTAATCGCTGTTAGGTTATCACATAACTAGACTGTTATGTAAATCGCATGCTGGCGTTATCGCTTGTAAACTATCATTATTGTGCTTTAAATGTTCTATTATCCCTATTATATATAATATCCATAAAACAACACAAAATAAATAAATAACAAAGACATTTAACATAATCTAATTCATATATCTTATAGTGAAACTGTTTTTAAATAATTGTATGTGTAATATTTTATTGTTATAAATATTCTGTAGATACTTTTTGGTTTATTATGTCATTTTTTATCATTACATTACAAAATAACTATTTAATAAATAATTATAAGTTATATTTTAACAAGTAAAGTCATAAAGTTATTTTATTAAACATGTCCATGATGCCTATTATTTACTTAATCGCTTTAAAAGTACCAAATGCAAGACATGCAAATTGCAAATATCTAAAACATAATAATAGACTGTCGGACTTGTAACTTGACAGTTGATTCTCTACATTTCGGCCAGTAATAACACGATGTTGAAAATCACAAAAACTCGTCCGTAAATACTAAGAGTCAAACAGAATAATAAAGAAATACAACTAAAGTCTATAACGAATATAATAGAATATGAATTAATAATTAATTATTATTTCAACACCGTTCCATTGACTTGGAAATACTTATTAGATTTTATTCTATTCCTCGATAAGTAATGTCTAAGTGGAAATATAAGACTAGATAATGAAATGTGGACACAGATTTTATTATCAAGCAGATTGTATAAGTTGATATGTTTAGACTAGTATACGACAGCTAAGTCGGTCCAGCGACGGCGATAAATTTGCAGGGGTCATAGGAGTCGAGCTCTAGTAGAATAATATTTCGTTCAAAGTATTTACTTAAAACTTTGACTAGAATAATATTGCTTTGATGTTGATTTATAGTATACAGTGATAGGTTGGAATATATAACTTGTGGTATCTTTAGCTATACGGTAACGACTATCATTACGTCATGCTTCGAGCCGGAACAAAAACTTGAGTAAGAAGCTTATTAATGAGAACCGTGACACAAGCTAGGTTTCTTTCTTATTTTAGTTCGTTATATGTTAATATGTTGGAAAATATTGTTATAACCGGGAAAACTTTTAACTTAGAATTGTTTACTTCTCCTAAATATATGAATTTGAAAATGTTCAACAAATTATTATCAATTTAAAAGAACTCATCAAGATCTTCTTATATATTCATTGATCCATCAATAATGTGTCTTCACAAAAACAATTTAAAATTGAAATCGATTTTTGTTTGCAGGTTTTTCTCTTCAATTGAATTATTTAAACAAATTACATTTAAGTAATTAATTTGTTATGTTGCTTTACATAGTTTGTAGTTAAAACATTTTAATTACATCTTGTTGAATTCGAAAACATAAAACTAATGAGAAATCCGTTGCTCTATTCAATTTTAACATAATTAACATTCCTTAACCCCAAGTTTTCTTTTATGAAAAATTAATTAAGCATATCTTAAGTCCAAGTCTATCTTGAAACAATAATCAGCACTTATAATTACATTTCAGAACACAATTATATTATAGAATAATATTTTAAATAAACTATATGTATTTACCATATCATATTCCATTAATAAATTTAGGTTATTAATCAAATATTCGGTTTTAAAAAATAACCTATAAAATAGTATTTATTTTCAATTTAGTTGAAATGTGGCCAACATTCTCGCCCTGAATCCATGCGTGTTTTTATTCGTAACTAAGAACGGTATATAGTTTTTTACATATTTTTTTGTTGTAATTTTTTATAAAATTAAACTGCTATTTTTATTTAATTTCTTAAAACAATATTTCATTTATTTGAAATAGATAAATACAAACAAAAATGAAACCAATTAAAATATTAAAATGATGTGTAACCAAATATTTGAATAGTAGTAGTATAAAAATGTACATAAAAATATTTTTCATGTTCTGTTAGAATTAAATTATTAAATTAAATAAATAATTATGATTTATATTTTAACAAATCAAGTCATCAAGTTATTTTATAAAACATGTCCATGATTGTTGATGTCCTATTAGCTATCATAGTTTTAAAGATATCAAATGTAAGACATGCAAATTGCAAATATCTAAAGCATAGACTGTCGGACTTGTAACTTGACAGTTGTTTCTCTACATTTCGGCCAGTAATAACACCATGTTGAAATTACAAAAACACGTCCATAAATACTAAGAGTCAAACAAAATAACAAACAAATACAACTAAAGTCTTTAACGAATATAATAGGATATGAATTAATTAATTAATTATTATTTCAACACCATTCCATTGGCTTGATTTTAGTCTATTCCCCGATTAGTAATGTCTAAGTGGAAATATAAAACTAGATAATGAAATGTGGACACAGATTTTATAATCAAGCAGATTGTATAAGTTGATATGTTTAGACTAGTATACGACAGCTAAGTCGGTCCAGCGACGGCTATAAATTTGCAGGGGTCATAGGAGTCGAGCTCTAGTAGAATAATGTTTCGTTCAAAGTATTTACTTAAAACTTTGACTAGAATAATATTGCTTTGATGTTGATTTATAGTATACAGTGATAGGTTAGAATATATAACATGTGGTATCTTTTTCTTTACGGTAACGACTATCATTTTACGTCATCTTTACGTCATCATCATGACGACTATCATTACGTCATGCTTCGAGCCGGAACAAAAACTTGAGTAAGAAGATTATTAATGAGAACAAAGACACAAGCTAGGTTTCCTTTTTATTTTAGTTCGATATATGTTGATATGTTGGAAAATATTGTTGTAACCGATAACGCACGGGAAAACTTTTAACTTAGAATTGTTTACTTCTCCTAAATATATGAATTTGAAAATGTTCAACAAATTATTATCAATTTAAAAGATCTCATACTATCTACTTATATTGATCCATCAATATTGTGTCTTCACAAAAACAATTTAAAATCGAAATCGATTTTTGTTTGCAGGTCTTTCTTTTCAATTGAATTATTTAAACAAATTACATTTAAGTAATTAATTTGTTGTGTTACTTTATATAGTTTGTAGTTAAAACATTTTAATTACTTCTTGTTGAATTCAAAAACATAAAACTAATGAGAAATGCTCTATTCAATTTTAACATAATTAACATTCCTTAACCCCAAGTTTTCTTTTATGAAAAATTAATTAAGCATATCTTAATTCCAAGTCTATCTTGAAACAATAATCAGCACTTATAATTACATTTCAGAACACAATTATGTTATAGAATAATATTTTAAATAAACTACATGTATTTACCATATATCATATTCCATTAATAAATTTAGGTTATTAATCAAATATTCGTTTTACAAAAATAACCTATAAAATATTATTTATTTTCAATTTAGTTGAAATGTGGCCAACATTCTCGCCCTGAATCCATGCGTGTTTTTATACGTAACTAGGAACGCTATATAGTTTTTTACATATTTTTTTGTTGTAATAATAATAATAATAATAAATTAAACTGCTATTTTAATTTAATTTCTTAAAACAATAGTTCATTTATTTGAAATAGATAAATACAAACAAAAATGAAACCAATTAAAATATTAAAATGATGTGTAACAAAATATTTGAATAGTAATAGTATAAAAATGTACGTAAAAATATTTTTCATGTTCTGTTAGAATTAAAATTTTATAAAAGTTATAAACAAAATAAAAGCTATTTTTAGGGGCTGTGCAAATTAGTTTTCATATTATCTATGTATTTGATCCTATGATAATCGCCTTACTTTATTTATCCTAAGGGATTTTCTGTCTGAAAAGTTTTTAACGTTTCAGATGTTTATTCGGAAACGTATTTATTGAGATACAAGATATTAGAAACACATTTATAAAATACAATTTCTTTTCAGCGGTGTCGTGAACGCTGTAATGGTAAAAAAATCCCTGTTTTGCCAGATGACCTTCAAAAAGTTTTTATTCTATTCCTCGGGGAAACTTTTATTTTTGGCATAAAATAATATTTTTTCACTTATCCTTTTCTGCCCCCTCGCATTGATGTACGTAGTTTCATGATGATCGGTTTAGTAATTATCACGTGGAATTAAAAGAAATAAAAAAATTCACATTCTTCTTTATAATATTAGTTAAGATGTTAATTATTAATATACGAAATAATTACCTATTTACTCAGAAATTTTAATTTCTTCGACCGAGGCACTTTACCAATTAAACTATAATGTAATAACACATTTTGTGACGTCATAACCACGATAGAAAAAAAATCGTAATTATAACATTTGAACTTCAAGGAATTACGATGTTATAAAAGTTATATCATCTGAATGCGGAACGTTTTATTTCCCGTAAAATGTAACGACCTCCAGCGGCCAAACGACGCTCGATAAAGTCCTAGTGATGTGCTTATACGTATATTGGACCAACTGTCATAAGGTCTCTAAAATGTCTTATATTTAATACAAATTGATTGTTTTTTTAGTACAGTATATTCAAATTACTTATACCATATGAGACGCATATTATTAACGTATTAAAAAATATTCGTTTTGACATCAATAATAAGTCAATTAAACCAATTAATTATATTTACAATCGAAATCAATGAAAAGAAACTAATATAATATCCAGTCATTTTCGTATTCGCAATCACTTTAAAATATCACTGAATAAATGAATGATTTTACTTGTAAAATGGAAATGAAGTTTTCTGATTGTTAGTAAAATTCATCATTCCATTCATTCATTCATTTTTTAATTTAATTGTCAATATAAATGATCAAGTTAAAAATTTACGTCCAATATCCGACTTGTTTAAAGTTAATTGATGATTTATTCTTGAAATTACTTTAAAATTCTTTTGAGCTTTTTAAATATTTCGTTTCCTTGCTGTATTTTGCTACATGTACTTCAAATAAAATACTAAACTGATGATAAAATAAAAATATGGACATTTTTTTTGGCATTAAGTGCTCGCTCAAGTGCCAAATAGACTACTTACATCTGCCGAAGCAAAATATGTTTTTAATGTCAGCACTAATATTTTCGTTCCAATTTTAAACACAAATATAGTAGTACACATGGCAAATGCTTCGTCCATTATTGTTATTCTATAATATTAGTGTTTTATTTTATTTAATTATATTTAAGCCGTGATTTTAATTAAAGCACCGGGATAATAAACCTGGCATAAAATAAGTGTATTAGTGATATAATGAGAAAACTGCAATGAAACTGACGCAGTGTGAAATATGAGTCTATCCGGACGATTCATTGCTACATAAATTATGCTAACCGCATATTGAAGGTAAACCATATTTTAAGTGCATTTTTATATCCTGGATTATAAAAAGTCAAAAAGTGGGTAAGATAATATTAATCAAACCGCCTCGTTGGTTGAGTGGTTTAAAATATATTCTCAGTATTTATAATGGTTATTTCTATGTATTTGTATCGTTGTCTAACACCCTTAACACAAGCAAATAATTGACTTACTTAGGGGTTAGATCAATGTGTGTAATATTATTTGTCCTGATATTATTATAATATTATATTTTCTTTACGTTGTTTAAGACGTCAAATGATCTATTATATGTTTGTAGTAATACGTTTTTATATTAATGACGGTCTCGGACACTGCCTTCGTCTCGGAATTGTGCAGGCGATTAGACTCGATTAGCTTCGACCTGTCGTAGTGTAAATTCGGACTAATCTAATTTCGTTCTGACATTTAAACCTCGGGTGCAGATCGGTAGAAATAGATTAAAAGTAAAGACTAACCACTAACTATATTTTAATGAATAATGATGGCTTTCAAACTTTGACTTCTAGTGTTATATAATTAACCACTTAAATAAAAATTTAATGAAAAATAAACCAATAAGGGTAGGATTTCGTACCTACCTCAGGAAAACTATCCCGACGGTCTACCAATTGAGCTACCGTATCGCTAATCGTCTCGGTAAATTAAGCTTTCTATTACATATGATCGTCTTTATCGGGATAGTGGTAGCATATACTTAGATTTTTTCGAAAATCCTAATCAATGTTTCTAACTTTGCAGTATAGATATATATAGTTTAAAAAACTAAAAAACACGTTTTAAAAATGAATCGAACTAAAAAGTAAAAAATAGTTCGTAATATGAGAATGAATAATTGGAAAAAATATTGTGGAAAAAAATGAGGTGCGCTTTGTCCCATATCTCTAGTTTCATTTTCGAACTCGATTTCGACTTAATTTAGGTGATTTGATCCTATTGGAACATTTTAAAAATGTAAATGATAATTGGCAGTACAGTAATAAGGTAAGATTTATTCATTGTCCTTGTTAAGATCACCAAAATTAATATTAAAACAGATTCTTTAAGTGAGAATAAAATTAATGAGGCAGGTTTGCGGTCTAAGAAGCATATCGCATCGGTTAATGTCCGTAAATCATGAAGAAGCTATTAATACCAAATTAATAATTATTTATAAAAATAGAGTTAATTTATTAAAAAAAACATTTTTGAAAATATTGAATTACTGCAATGACTTTTAAAATGCCACAAAAGTAATAGCAGGAAGCTCCCCACGCTTAATAAATAAATAAATAAATAAATAAATAAAATAAATAAATAAATATACAATATTTCTACCTTAACAGCTATAAATACAAAATTAATCAGCATACCAACAATAAGGGAAGGGTCGACTAGAGCGATGAGTTTAAACTATCTATTACCTATACCATGTGACTGCTGATTACTTATTTTGTCTCCCTCACTCTCATGAAAAAAAGATCTTTAAGACAATTATTAATTCTGGATATCCTAATCCTTATAATAATTTAATTACTATCGGTCCTTGATATGTGTACAAAGTTTGAACAAAATCGGTTAAAATATCTATAAACATGTGAGCTACGTTATTTAAATTTTAAAGACATACCTATAAAATGCTGCACTGTTGCTAATATACTCTCTTGGGCGGTCACTGAAAATCAGCGTTGGATCTCGGTGGACGCTAAGCGTCCTTCGGTTTCAACATAGGCTGAGTGATCTACCTTTTTGTGTCGGTACACTGCTGTGAAAAATGTTATTGTTATAAATTGTGTATTGTATTTTATGTTTTTTTTATATTGTTTTATTATTATTATTATTTTGTTTTTTTTTTTATTTTGTTTCTTTTTTTTACCATGTACCTAAGCAGTGTCTGGCATAAATAAAGTTTTTTGAATTTGAATTTTGAATTTGAAAAATGAAAAATGCAGGGATTGGATATCTGAGTTTCCCATGGCTAACTAAATAGCTAAGCATAGCATAGTTATATATGTTTTTTTTTGTTTTTAAAAATAAATCTCTTGTAAAGCGCTCAAATCAATTCAAATTCAGTGGACTTCGTTCCAGTTTCTACAATGGACGTGGAGGCTGTAGTGGGTCGCACCGCCTCGCTGCCCTGCGACATAGAGCCAGACTCCAATGAAGACAGGGTTTATATGGTGCTGTGGTTCAGACATGCAGGGGGCAAGCCACTTTACAGGTATTTATAACAATATCATTAGTTATTAAATAGATAAAGAGCTACTTCATATGAATATAAACTCAAATTGGTTAAAAAAAAACTATGCAAAGGACTCACTAACATAGGTTTTAAGATACCTTTTTTTAACAGACTTATTTTCTAATTTCGAACGTGTTATCTTAAATTAAAATGTATAATCTAACAAATAAACTCTAAATGTGAAAGTGCACAGGAGACGTGTCCGTGGATTAAAGTAAAATATACAAATATATATAGATTAAGAGTAGATAAGATTTTACACCTATTATGCCAAAAATTGCAGATATGCAGATATTCCATTACGCATTCCCTAAGAGTAATTATTATTAATTGTATCACATAAACCGTTATAATTATATTATATAAACAGTTGAAATTTTAACGAATTATGTATTTATGTTGCGGCTTTAACAAAAAAAAATACTAAAAACAGAATAAAAAATCTTTCAGGGGACTCCCATACAAGAAACGTGATTTTTTTTTATACAAATAGTAGGTAAGAAAGCCTTCGTGCGCGAGCCCGATTCGCACTTGCCCGATTTTTTGTTTCATATGTCAAGATATACTAAAATTCGATTATGGCATTAGATACAATTGTATAAAAACTTTACTATCTAAAGCTTATTCACCGATACACATTGTAACATGACAAGGTCGTATAGAAACCTAAAATATGGGTAAAACGATAGGTAATTTCAGTCCTCTATATATTGCCAATATTCGTGAGATAGTAATTTATGTCTGCGAACATAGATGAATCGTTTCACGAATGAATTCATATTTCATAGGCTCGATTCTATCGTTTATTATATTAATATTAACTGTAACATATTGTCAAAAGAAGAGTTCATAAGCGTTAAATATTATATTAAACGAATATTACAACAGAAATAAAATAGACGACATGTAAATTAATATAGGAATATTATAGACTTCAAAGTAATATAAATAAAATATAGTAAATTGGACACGATTTAAAAAAAAAACCATAAAGTTTCTGGCTGGTTTTTCTCAGTTTATTCTGTTTTAAAAGTGATAAAATGAAGCAAAAACCTTGATTTGGTATAAATTTAATAAGCATAGTAAACATAGTTCATTGTGAGCCGTTAATCTATTAAGACTTTAATAAATGCAAGCGCAAAACCTTAAATAAGGAATCGATTTTGTGTATTAATGACGGATAAAACATCCATGTGTAACAAAAACCAAGTTCAATTTGGTGTAACCCCGTAACTGGTTCTATGTTGCCTCTCAATACACTTCGTATCGATTTTGATCACATAATTAATGATGCTATTGTTAATGGAATTTGTGATTAATTATTATTGTGCACTTGGAAACGTAATTGAACATACGTTTTATTGTTATATTATATTAATTGCTATTATGTTTTGATGACTATATATGAACCCATATGTTTATTTGAGATAGTATTACTGTTTTAGAGATATTGGTATTAGGTTATATAACTACTAATATTTACTTAATAATATGGCTATATACCTACTACTGAGTTCTACGGCATTGAAAAAGAATAAGAATATATTATGTCATTCAGAACATAATTTCCATGGATCTGTAATCCGTCCATGTTTTCTGTAATTCAATTCACTTTCAAATTCATAATATCTGTAATTTGAAAGTATCTACGTAATAACTCTTTCTTATATAGTCTTAGATAACGGCAGTCAAAGATTGAAAGGTTAGTTATTAAAAAATAATACCTTATTGATATATGTAGTTATAGTAATTAGAAATTTTAAATGATTTTTTTCTGCCTTACAATGGCTTATGAAAAAACGTAAATGAACTAATTTTTTATTAGTTTGAAAGGCCAATTAAAACAATTAAGTTTGGAATATAAAACTGTGCAAATGTACGCTAGAAATTCTTAAGTTGTAATCCAAAATATCCAATTTTCAATGACTCAGGCGCATAAATTATACTGAATTCAACATATGGCATGACTTATATTGGCTTTTCGGTTTGCCGTTTTTTGTCACTTATTCACCGAGACCGGTGTCTGAAGACAAACCTATTAGAAAAAGTCTAATAGATTCGATTCGTATTCGCCAAATTGTGGTCTGCGACAGGAATACTTTTGTGCTACGCGAAATTTACTGCGTCAGATTTCTTCTTCTTCTACATATTCTTACAGGGTGTTCTTGTCGATCCAGTCCACCTAGTAGGACGATTATGGCCACCGTCAAGTCTGTAAAGTATGGGGTACTTCATTCGGAAAGAACATCCATTTTGATAAAACAATGTTAATATTAGCACATGTTTTTGAACGCTATATCCATCCATAGTGATTAAAAAAATCAGACAAAATAAATAAAAGCCAATTCGATTAACATTCCTTGGGAAACCCTATGGATAGATAAAACGATAATTTAAATTGTGATGCTTAGGTGTTTAATTATTAATTTATCAAAATATCTATTAAAAGACGAATAAGTATATAAAACACAAAGTTAAAAACTACGACATAGTACTATAGAAGACATAGACGATGTTTAAATATTATATACAAATTTTAAAGTAATAACTTAAAAAATGGCAAACAGCTCTTGTATCGTAATTGATAAAACAAGTTTTAAGGGTCTTGCGAGTTCCCAGAAAATATTCCAATTTGCTTGTAAACTTTTTGCAACAATACCTTGTTTATAGTTTTCTTCTGGAGCCATATTGTATGGTTTGATTTTGTTTGTAAATAAGAATTGTAGCAGCAATATAGAAAAATGTAATATATTGTATGATGTCTTTTTAATGATCAATTTTGTTGAATATAAATAAAAAAACGCCTTTGATGTCTCAAATATTTGAGTTGCAGAAGGCGCTGAGTCGAGCGTCGAGTCCACACCTCGTTAACGATCGTAGGGTTGTGGAATTCTATGTAATCCTATGGGAATTTATGACAATATTACAAATAAAATATTCTGAGACAGAATTATATTTTTATGTAGTCTTGCCTTTCTTAAGCCTAACAGACTTATTCGGATATCATCCTATTACCTTACTGAAGTTTATTAAATAATGAATCAATAAGCTCTATGGAATTTTATCAAAGTCCTATTTATACAGATTATTGTTATTCTTTGATTTTAAAAACCAAAATTATGCTTACAACAAAAGTTTTTTTATTTTCCTAAATTTAAAGAAGCCAAATAAAATGTGTAACAGAATAGAATGTAATAATGGTACGTGTTATAAATGTACAGTGAATTATATGTCAAGTGCAAATTCTACATAAATGTCAATTAGGTGACAACCCTAAATGAAACGCGGCGTTTCACAAAGCGGATTATAGGGAGCCGCGATCCACGCAAATGATTGACACGAGATGCATATTAACGAATACTAAATTGATGTTACTCATATATGCAATTTCGTGTAATGGTTCGGAAATATTTGATCGGCGGGTTAACTCATGTCTGACGTTTATTAAATTACTTTCGGTAGTATTATCTTGCTAGGAAAGATATATTATTTTAATATATCCTAACAAAATATAGGAGACTTGAAAAATTTATATCGTTTTTTTGTTCCCATTATTTAATTCACAATATAAAAAAATCATAGCTTCAGGACTCCTTAAAGACTTTGTTCTTCTTAAAACACAAGATATAGTTTATATATTTTTAAAGAAACTATTTTTATACTCCCACATCTCTCGCCCACGAGTTAGATTCTATAAAGAATTTCTTTAAACAGTTGGATTTGTTATTAAGAAAATAAAACTTGGTACAATTTATTTATAGAATTTATATTATAAGTAGCATTCCTATTTTATTTTGCTTGCAGAGCGCTATTTTCTAATTTAACAAGACATCCAAATTAGAATAACTTCATATATATTACTTGATTGACGTTGCTTAATGCCATCCTTGTAAAGGCTGTAATTAAATCTTATCGTTACTTTAATGATATCAGTTAAGGGAAGATACAAATTACACATTATAGGGCTTTTGTACATAAATACCATGTAAAATAAACCTTTTACTCTTCTTTTGCCAAAAAACAATTGATAAATATTTTCCAATTACCCGTTAAAAGGTGTGCACAGACAGACAATCCTATTTCTCGAATGCCGACTCGACAATGTTGGTTATATTGAAATTTCATTGGAGCAGAAGACTCCAAAGTGTCTTACCGCTTCGTTAGGTGAGTGGTACAAGTTGAAAAGAATTCTGATTAAATGATGTTCACCTCTTAATATAACATATGATTGAAAATATTTTAAGCCTTTAAGATATGAAAAGCGGTTTAGAAAAGGTTGATGACATTTTAAATGTAGATACATTTTTAAATAAATCAAAATATCTGGTTGAAAGTAAATATTAGAGTATTACTATTATTATTCTATTCTGTCTATTTTTTTGTTTTTCTATTTGTGTTGTGTCTGAGAATAATAAAATGAAAATTGAAGATAAACAAACATTTATTAATAACAAATTATATTGCTAAGAAACTCAATATATACGATAACATTTTCAATCGTAAGGTATTTCAATTAGTATCATATATCGAAGGTGTAGGGGTAAAACCTTTCAAATATTGTATTACTTGTATATGAAACCTAAATATTAATTAATACGTAAAGTTGTGTTGCCCAAACTACTATTTTCTCTCAATAGTTATTGCAAAGATCCAAAAACCTCTAGAACAAAGAAAGAAAAATAAATATTATATAAAAATAAATTTACTTCATGTAAAAACCTTCAGAATGTATCGTGTAATTATTACTTAAATTATATAAAAAAAAATTACTTAAAATATATTCAAAAGTCGTAATATAATACCTTAATTATAAACTAAATCTTCGTTTCAAAATCAAACAGATGTCGTAATCTCCATAATTATTCATTCGTTCGTAGAATATTCATTACGCTGGAGTACTTGAAGTAATTCTCGGAGTAAGTGTGTTTGTTACCAAATAGTTTGTCAGCGTATTTGTGACGTCACCGTCTTGAAATATCGAAGGGCGTTTGCCAGACGAGTGACTGAATGCTTGGTTGACTTCTTTCATGGGGTTTAAGTTTAAAGTGGAAGCCGTTTTTAAGGATATTATTATCACGTAGGTATATTTCATTTATTCTGTAATGAAATTAAATACTGTAAATCTAACTGTTGTCTAACGAAAATAATGTTGTTTGTTAAATAAAATACTTCGGTACCTTTATAGGGTAAAAAAATATTCATTTAATGAATGGAAAGTATTGAGTAAATATCACTCATTTCATATAATAAAATTGTTTTAATTTACCGAGAATGCAATAGTCAGTAATCAAATAATTAAAGATTCTGTGAAAATTTCTATAAACATTATTTATATAAAATTAGGATTCTTTTCTCGCTTCTAGCATTTCTTAAAAACAGTACAATGATATAAAATATTAGAGTTAAAGATTTTTCCTGTTCAATAAGCATGCTCTATCGTGAACTACAGAAGCAGATTTCTTAGATATTATCTTGAAATATGTACGAGATCTGCCCTCACGATAGATAAGTTGGGTCGACCCTTGAACTTATATGAAGTGCTTACCATTCGACTTCAGTCGAGCAAAAAACACACTTTATATATTAAAATATATACTGTAACATATTTCGAAACGTATGTAAAAAGAAATATATACTATATACAAATACATAAACATTATACATGTACTATTATAAATCTACAATTTTCATTAAGATATTCTTAACGAGATAGCTAAATTCAGCCAAAAACTAATCCCAAAAATATACAAGAGCCAAATTACCAAAACCTCGGTATTAATGAATATCTAGCCGAGTTTAATTCCAGTGTTATTCAAGTAATTGCTTCGTAGATTTAATAGCGGTATAATGAAGCAAGAACATACATACATATATCTGCGGTTTGGCTCAAACTGTTCATTCTGTGGCATTTGATGCACTGTATTGCTTTCGGTTTGGTTTATATATGTCATAAATGTTACAATACAAATTATTAATCATTTAATTAATTTATTTTAAAACAAAATATTTTAAAAAATAATACTAGTACTGTTCAACTAAAATTTGGCTTAGAACTATACTCAATGAAAGCCAAAACAAAAATGTAATGCTGCTGTTTGAACATCGAACGTGAAATTCCAATGCAAATCAAGAGAATTTTATTTTACCTTGTTTGAACGTTTTGTTCAATCAGGTTGTGTGCTGACAAAGTTTACTGAATTAAGCCATGAATAATATTTAGAATGATTTTTCCTTGTTTATTCTGATATAATAATATATTATATTGTTTAACTCTTAATTGATGGTTTCTACATTCCATCAAACTATTCTCAATGGACTTTTCGAATCCAGTTGATTCTTTGTCTATTTTTATTTCGTATTTTATTAATATTATTGTTAGGGATTTTGAATTTTTCCAGATCTATTTAATCTGTTTTACTATGTATATATTATGTTAAGAAAGTTATTTAAATCTTTTTTATCTCCAGGGATTTGTAATTTCATTACAAGTTTTGTCGTAAGTAATTGGACAAATCTCATTAATTTTCAATTCTCCCTAGATACATCAATTCGATATTATGTTACCTTTGAGATCATTATTTTATAGCTTTTTATCATTATTTCATTATATGAGGGTTTATTATAATGAGGGTTGTTCTTTAAATGTGATAACAGAATTCTTTGATGTAGAAATGGAATATAAAAATTATTTTATAATATCAGGTTTAATATAAGCTTTAAAAATGTAGAACGTTGATTGAAACATTATTAAAAATCCGAGGATATTCTTTTAATATAATTATTATCCACTTTATTAAAATGACTTTTTTAATTTATAATTATTTTACTTTAATATTAATTTCTCTACTATTTTTAATATTTATTTTACTTTGCTTCACTTGGAATTAAAATACCTAAACGGTTTTGATTAAAACACATAAATCAGTGAAAAGTTTCGTTCATGTATAAAAAAAAATTTAAAAAGATATTTATGATAACTTCAACAAATTTAAAAGACTATTGCCATATTAATAGTATATCTATATATGAGAGCAATTCCATAATAACCTACTGTTAATGTTAATGTCTCAACGTCTGCCTGTTCGTTGAATTTTTGGGTTTGTACCTTTTTGTTACTACTTTATTCATATTTTCTGTTTGTTTTTTTACTATTTATCGATCATTTTAACCAATTGTTATTTTCTTCATACATATTTCGTCTGCCATTTCTCGTTTTACTTTTCTCTTTATCTCTTGCTTTTTTTTCTCTCTTCATCTCTTTGCGCAAATCGTAACATGTTTCTCAAGTTTATGAGAAGATAATATTTATCTGTCAATGACCCGACTTCGTAACCTACCTTTAATGGTTCCTGAATTCCAATTGAGTTTAGGATGTACCCAAACACCTTTATGTATTTAACACTTTGCTTTGAAAATTTTACTAAGAATTCTACATCTTTATAATTTTTATTTTAAAAATAATAAAAAATGTATACTTATATCGAGAATCTAGAATTAAGTTTCAAAAAAAAAATTAAAAATAATAAATCGATAGATATCTATCATCATAGTGGTTCACTCTACTTTCTAAGGTTTTGATTTTTTTATCGACACTGGTTCGTTATGTTCTGCAACTTCTTATATAAGCGGATTATTATTAGTCAAAATTCAAACCGACTCTCATTATTTATTCCCCAATTTAAAATTGGTTGACTCCGTTTTGTATACCCCTACTTAAAATATAAAAACTACACTAAGCGGATCTTTGGGGGTTTTACAATATGTGCAAATACGAACTCTGTAGTCAAAGTTTCATTTTGGCTACGCCCTTAGGATTATCTCGATCTAGATATAAAGTTCACGGCTCAACCAGACTTAACCCGCTGTATTCAATTGTAGACTTTAAATCTCACGTCATAAGTGTAAATTTGGCTTGTCTAGGAAAATAATATTTCAGTTGCATTTAAATCGCTAATTTAAAGCTGTTAAGTAGCATACGTTTCAACTGAAGCATGAAGTTGCTGAGCTATGAATTATTTTACTAATTCATTATTACAGCTTCGAAATAAAATATATAAAAAAACATAACAAGCTCCACTTGAGAGTTTATACAACATATTTACATATAAAAGATTTTGTATTGAATTTATTATTTCACTGTACAAACATTGGGTTTTTATCTGTTTTTTTAATGATGCCTACTTGTATATAAATTGAAAGAATATATATACATATTGTTTTCAGTTTCGACGTTCGCGGCCGTAGCTTCAATAAAGCTCTTCATTGGTCAGATCCACTCGCGTTCGGAAGACGAGCCTACTTCGTCACCATGTCAAGACCGTCTTCCCTAACCGTGGAAGCAGTTCAGCTTGATGATGAAGGAATATACAGATGCAGAGTCGACTTCAAGAACTCACCGACAAGAAACTTTCAGATTCGCCTAAACGTTGTTGGCAAGTATATATTTTTTTACAAATTTTCTTATAAATAATTTCGAATTTGTCTCTAAGTTGGACTTAAATTTTAAACTTATTATTATATTAATACTTTATTATTTGGAAACAATATAAGATTTTAAAACTTATCTAATATTCTTATATAATGTCTCCGGATATATATTAAAGATAAGATGTCAGATAGTTGTCTTAAAGGTACTCTCATACGTTTTACTCAACTAGTTGCCAAACTGATCGGTCCAATATAACAAATATGTTGTAAGTACGTCCTTGGCCTTTGAAGGGTATTTCTGGTAAATAATTAATGACTATGATGTTGTGTTAGTTTATAATATTTAGCTGTATAATGAACTATTGTTATTTAGTATTCTTTCTTTATTTAATAATAATAATATCAGGATAAATTACACACATTGATCTAACCCTTAAGTAAGCAAATTTTTTGCTTGTGTTAAGGGTGTTTTACAACGATACAAATATATAGAACTACACATATAAATACTGAGAATATATTTAATAAACGACCAAACCCAGAAACACAGACATCTATGCTCATCACATAAATGCCTGTCTCTGCCGGGAATCGATCCCGAGCCCCATTGCGCCGTGACACGTTTGCGCTAACCACTCGACCACTCGAGACTTTGCGTTTTATTCCTCTCTCATATATAAATAAGGGTGATAGTGCAAATATTCATATTTGTAGATGTTCATCGATAACGCCGACCCAAAATAAGTTAAAAGAGTTTTCATGTACATTCTTGTCACTAGTTGACCATAAAGCCAGATAATTAATTATTAATTTAAAAGCATTGGATGCTTATTTGAAATAAAAAAAGTATTATTAGTCGGAGTCTTCTTATTTGCCTTTTTCTGTTATACATATTTTTATTATATAATTTAATGTAATAAGACTAAACATTTCAAGATTGAAAGTTAAAAAAAACTTAGTTTGATTACCAAATTCAGATTATAAAATAAAAATGTATTATAAAATAAAAATTATCATAAACGTACACTAAGTATAATATTAAACATTTACGATCAAGTAGACAAGTTGATCAATTAATCGCACGCTACATTATCTTATCAATATCGTAGAACTGAAGTATCACTTCGTCTTAGCCCACACGTAACTCTTCTCGAAGTCGTCTACTTACACCAATTAATAGTGTTTGCTTGATAATACTCAACTGATCGACCAACCAGTCGAGTATATCTTGCTTGCGGGTAGATCGACCTAAATTATTATTGTTAGTATATACTACTTACTTCTAATAAAAAAATATTGAAATAAACAATATTCTGTAAAAACTAAGATGGTAACTAAATTCTTAATAAAATTAATGATTTACTTACCCTAATAATTGTATTTTTTTTTGTTAAATGCACAAAGTTTTAACATGTTATAGTTCACAACTACTCTTACACTTCTATTAAAGCCCTTTGACTTTGTTGAAGTCAACTTTAACTGTAAAAGGTTTATTCAAATGGAAACAAGTGCAGCGATGCAAAAGCTGTGGCTATCAAAAATGTTACTAAACTCGATTCTCCCAACACTGAAGTGAAAATATTCATTATTATATATAAATTCTATAATTTTATATTACTATATACAGTGTAACATGCAATATATTATTTGTCTTTATTGATTATATAATTTAAAAAAATGTAAAAGGTTTAGGGCTGTTGATGTAAATAAAATAAAATGTAGTTATTATGTTTCTAATCTTGTCATCCAGATGAATCTAAAAAAATCTATAATTTAATTATAAGTCATTTAAATACTATTTAATAATTGATTTTTTTTTTATAGTACCACCACATCAACTGCTGCTGTATGACGAGGCAGGACGTGATGTAGCCGGCGTCGTCGGGCCTTTGGAGGAAGGTGGTAACTTCACGTTACTTTGCGAGCTTAGAGGTGGTAAGTCTTAACTTTAAACTTAGTGATATAAAATGATTTATTACAGTAAATATTACAAAATACATTAAAAGTTTATTTCCTCTGGATTTTTAAATATAATGTAGATTTTCTCAAAGCCGTCATCTTTACTAACATCAAAATGAA
Source organism: Napeogenes inachia (assembly GCA_959347355.1). Lineage (NCBI taxonomy): Eukaryota > Metazoa > Arthropoda > Insecta > Lepidoptera > Nymphalidae > Napeogenes > Napeogenes inachia. Next base: position 22,032,599 of record OY365792.1, on the reverse strand, counting down.
AAATGCTCCGTCGTTTGTACTGGAAACGCCATTTGTAATGTTATATTATTTCGCAATGTTTTCTGCTACGTTTCATGTGTGTGTTTATTTCTATTCTATTCAAGACTATTATAATTACAAATAACATGTATTTTAAAGTAATATTAAGTATAACAAGCAATCAAGTCTGATATTTTATATGTGAATAATGTAGATAGTGTAAAGAATTAATTATAAGGTTTTTATCCTTCCTAAAAAACCACTATGCAGCCATAAACTGTCACCCAAACTAGGCTAATAAAAATAATAATTATTCAATTATTATTAAATCCCAAGAATCGTGTATCTACTTGGCAATAAAATACCAGACATTAACAAAAATAAAATCCATATAAAAATAAAAAAACCAAACAATTTTTTTTTATATCACTAAAGTTTACGGAAGCATTTCCTAAGTTGAAATATTTATACAGATTTTAAAAGATTTCCACTCCAGAATTCACATTGCATGCTATACGATTTCAAGCTTTACTGTATTAGAATAAAGAACATTTTAGCTTGTAAATCGAATACAAATTGGTTTATTGATGGATAGGCTAGGAAATAGTATGCGAAGTGGAAGGGTATAAATGACCGTTTTGAATGTTTTATAACAGACGTGTTTCTTTAGTGGATATAGATCTAACTTTGACCCACTTTACTATTATTTACAGCTCTATTTGCAAAAGAAAGAAGAAAGACAACGATTCATGTTATGGAAAAAGTTTAGAGTTAAATCATTTTAAAATGTATACTTAAAGTTTTTTTTAACTATAGTAACACTTAATTGGAATATGATTTTATAAACGTCTATCCACCTGTACTGTGAATTTGCCCGAATAGTTAGAAACCTATTCGAGACCTTTCTCATGAGCTTGACGCAATCGCAGCCTAGACTGAGTTGAATTCATGCTACGCTTAGCGAAACTAGTCGAACACATTCCGAATAAATTAGCATAAGTGCAGGTAAACTTGTATAATAACGATGTCGTTGCACGCGAAACTCTCAAAGTAACGATAACTATTGAGACAAAAATGCACATGAATTGGTTCAAAACGGCCAATGTCAAGATACTGAATGTGTGCTTTATTGGATTGGATACGATAATGTATAAGTTAAAGTTTAAATAAATTAATTGTGTCATTTATTGAGCATATTGAAGTCGGAAATATTTAAATAAATCTTGGTCATGAGACTATGGACTAACTGTGTACAAAATTCCGAGTTATGTTATGAGCCTTTAGGAGATTTTGAGGGTACAGACGGACGGACAGACGGGTTTGATATCCCGGACGTTTCTATAAAGTAGCTTGTGCTACTTAATAATGAATAACGAAAGTTTAAGTACAATATATGTGTTGGCTGGTCTGTTCCTTTCAAGCCGCTTAGCAATAGAAAAACACATATATTTTTGCAATCAGATAGTTCCTAGTCAATAATAAATGAACTGAACAGAATATAAATTAAAATGATCAAATGAAAGCGTCAAACTGTCAGTTGGTACTTTAAAGAACTGAGTCGGGTCTTGAATATATTATGAGTGAATCCTGAAGCGACATTCTGGAATTACACAATTTCAAAGAGCTGGAACTTATTAATAACTTTGTGGAATAGATTCTTTCTTTGTTTAATAAATTTTTAAATTTAGAATTATTTACGACTATCATACTCACAATTTGAAACGTTTTATCATCATTACAATAACAATGGTAAATGATATAGGTGTTATTGTTTATAAAACCGCAAACAAAGAGCTCAAATGATAAATAGGAAGCGCTATCATTTTAAACCATTAGGGTCTGAACACATTAACGGCTAATCCGGACAAATGGTTCAAGTGCGGAAAGCGCTTAGGCCGATTTTATTAATAGCTTTATTATTTATAGAGGAAATTTAAGACATTTGGGGTTTGTAGGATGTGGAAATAGTATAAATGGTTGACTTTTATATCTAACACAATTTTAAAAGGTCTCTAGTTTTTTTTAGTTTTGCTGTTTTAAACTTGTCATTGTCATTTTTGTTCATTAGTATTGTATTATTTATGTAAATTGTCATTACAGCTACCAACCCCATTTTATAAAAGAAGTATAACATCTAATTGAGTATGTCGCATTGAAAGACATTAAATTCAACTGAAATTGTAAGCTTATAATTTTGTTTTGAAATCTTCCTGTTGAAGAATGCACCAATTGTACTGGAAAATTATAAACCAATTATTTCAATTTGTTCAACTTATGGATAAGTTGGTACAAGCATGTCAGTCTTTTATTTGAACAGGTCCATACATTCCAGCAAATTGAGCTGAATATTCGATTCAGGTTTAATATTGATCCAATGCCAGTAAAACTTTAATGTCTTTTACTGGCGGTATTTTCAGCCATTCCAATGGTCATATAAAAAAAAAGAAATTATTGCGGTTTAATCGTGACGTAGACTTTACGAATAATGTACAGAGACAAAGTTATAGAATCACGAATCACTTTAAACAGCTTCGGCAGGACGCAGATAAGTCGAACCCACACCTAGGAGATCATAACGGAGGAGCATAAATTTATAGATAACGAATCACTTTTAACAGCTTATACGGGATACAGATCAATCGAAACTTCTGCTGTACTATTTAAACGCACTGCAAAAGGCACTGTCATTATCCTCCTTTTCGATCTACGTGCGTGAAGTAATAGATCTTTAAATATCATCAAAATCTTCTTAATAAAACATACGCTCCCTGTATTATTACTAAAACAAATAAGCTTCAAATTTTGCTATTACTAGATAAGGCTGATATTTACGGTGGCTCGTTAAAATTTACACCTCGGTAGAAGTGTGAAGCTGAACGGTAAAGTTTTAGTGTAGATTTGCTCTCAATATATTGATAGGATCCTATTGCAAAATAACACTTAACTAATTACTATTAACAAGTTGTAAGTTATTTGTTTCATTAATTAGCGGTACAAAATTATGTGAGAGATGATATTATACGAGAGTATATCTTATCAAAATATGATGCATATAAAGTTAGCCGATACTTTCAAAGACCGATAGTTTATGACGAAGTCGTAGTTTTGCGGTATACATGAAGTTAGAAACGTGGTAAAGTTTGCTTTGTTTGGGGTGAAACAGGTTCTTGAATTTATATAAATATTTAACCTGTATGTCATTTATCATGCAATAGAATAATGAATATATGTGTTCTTTTGTTTGTATATTTGTTTATTACTAGTTGTTGCCCGCGGCTCCGACCATATGGACTGTGGAAATGATATGTATGTAGCTTATTTACCTGCCTGCGAGCCGTCACTTTTTTTAAAGTAGTTTTGAAGTTACATTTTAAAGTCTATGAATATAAACGGCGGATTGATCAAAATGTTGGTGATACTGAATATGAAATGTGGCAAAAGTCTGAAAACTCTGAAAAAGAGTAAGATTTCTATAGCCTATATGTTACTCTGGTACATAAGCTACCACATTGCCAAGTTCATCAAAATATGTTCAGTAGTTTTGGCGTGATTGGCGAATTTATTAATTAAATTTTCACGCAAAGAAACTTCTTCTGTTTTTGCAATCAATTTTAATATATAAATCATTTCACATTATTAATATTCCTGTGATTTTTAAATAAATATTATAAAAAATCTTAATTTCAACATGCTATAAAAAAAACTCTTCGAACAGATTGATCATTAATCGAGAGCGTACCGGAAATTTACAATTAAAAATGTATGTTTCCGTTCATTTCATTTTATATATATATTATAAAGAGCTGTTTCTGTCTGTTCTTTTAGTAATTAATTGATATCAAGTTGGTTGGAGTAAATAAAAGAAAAATGGTGAAGTCGCTTCTAAAGTTGTCATTTCCATAATAATTTATAATTTTAATGGTGTTTTCTCTAAAAATATTTTTTTTTATAACGTACTATAGAAAAGTTAAGAATAAATAAGTCTAGAGAATGAAAGTCTAAATAAAACTATAAATAAAATAGTAATAGAAAAATTTTAATATTGTTTTGAAAGTAGATACTTTACACACACACACATAAATATGTACCTATAATTATTTTAAGCTTATTTAAATTTGAAGCAAATAAAAACCAAAAATAAATTGATAGGTGCAAGCACGTTTCAACCTCTAGTTCGATATCTACGTAAAATTTACGTTTTTGTTTAAATAAATGCAGATACTGAAATAAAATATAATAATAATGAATTTCTCAAACAATATGAATTTTAACGTAAATAAAGGAAAATAATGGTAAAAACTATTATTATTTTAATCAGCATACTACATATTTTATGGTAGTAAAATATCTCGCTGAAATTGTAATTCTTTTATCTTTCTTAAAAGTGGTTAGTTTAAAATTAACTAATTAACTCTAGAAATCAAAGGTTCGAATCTTGCCCTTGTGATGATTTTTAATTCTGTATATATTTAAATATTTTAGTAAGTTTAACATTGCTTATTATACATGTTTATAAACAATTTAAAACAGTGAACCAATTTTTTTCATTACCATTTTAAATAAGAGTAAATAATGTTGTTTACGAGATATTTACTAAATAATGTTGTTTACGAGATATTTACTACGTATGAGCGCTATGATCACTGTGTAAACTGAATTTACTCAGTGATCGCAAGCAACAGTGTATAAATATCGGCAGACGATACAAAATAAATAACTGGGAAATATCTTGTTAACAACATTAATTATTGTAACTGTGGCATATATTATTTATTTATATATGATGACAGTCTGAAATATATAGGTTAGCTTAATAAAAATATTCGTAGGATGAATATTAATATAAGCAACAAACATATCTCAGAACATAAGGAATATAACTAAGAAGCTAAAGCAAGAAACATCTAAGAAGAAATTCTATGATATGTCACCCGCAGGCGAGACGTGTTTAGTCTGATACTTATTCATCTCGAAAGCCTTATTTTATCCTAGCTTTTGCTCGGAACCATGTTCGTGTAGATTTGAGGAGGTGTTATGAGACGAACATTAGCTCAGATAATTATTTGTTCAATAAATCACCTTTTTTATGTTTCTTTATTTATTTGAAAATCCTTTTTCAATGCGGGTAGTAAAGATTTTATTATTATTTTAAGTTATATAGTCTATAACTTTTTTTTATTAAATCTGACTGGCAGCCCCTATAGTAGAGTATAGTACCTGAAATAATAAAGTTCAAAAACATGAAAAAAAATATTCATATGTTTTTAATATTAATGTCAATTTTAATATGGACACAATAGCGACAAATCAAAGATGAACTAAAAAATATACATAGACTTAGACATCAGGATTGCGAAATTAGCTTAATATATCAAACAAAAAATACCAGAGTGGCTTACTTCGTAAAACATGTCATATCGGATTTCTATAAAACTCAGTTCTAAACTTTCCCACTTTTTCTAACTAAATATCTCGCATTTTACGCCGCCATCTTACCCGCCATATTGAATTTTACGAAACCGCTTGAGATGTGGATTTTCCCTTTTATTTTCCATGTCAAAGTGTTTCGGCAATTTATTGCGGCTTTTGGTTAAGTTCGTTGAAAATGTTTTATTATTTCATTTACATCCATGCTAAAGGGAATATGGAATACCGGATGTACAGATGAGCTGCATTTATACTTCTTTATTTGTTGTTTTTATTTGTCTTATTTGTTGATATATTATGCACACATACAAAATAAATTATGTGAATTTTCTCGTAAAGTTAATGTTACATCTTGTAATCATGTATGTTTAATAGGTCGCCCTAAGCCAACCCTCTCTTGGCTTATCAACAACACTCCCCTTGAAGACCACACGATCCTTAAGAATGATGGCAAGGTCATCATCAGCAGAATCAGCGTAAGTGGCGCTGAGAGAAGTTGGTTGAACACAAGCGTCAGATGTCAAGCCACCAATACACCCCTACTGAGTCCTCATGAACGAACTGCGAGGGTTGAAATGCATTGTAAGTGAAATAACTGTTATATAGGAACATTATATGTATATACTTTTTATGTTTGAGGAACCGTAAGTCATCACTTTACAACTTCACTAATGTTTTTTTTACAAATCAGAGAATGCTATTACTATAAGAAGCTTACAATTATTATAAAAACCGTATTACTAAGATAAGTAGAGGGATATCTAGATAAGACAATCTGTCTTCATTCTGAACCCATTGGAGTTTATCTCCCGCATTCTAGGGACAGCTATTTACGAAATTCGAAGGACTAAACAAATGTAGCTGTTGTCTAGTCTAATATGTTTTACATTACAGCAAATAGATCATATTAACAAATTATAACTTTAAGAGTTCATTAAATAACAGCTTTATCATTTCTACGGACATCAAATTCGTATTTTCTATAATTGTTTTCCGATAGATAAGTTACATTTAAATATGTTATATTAACTAATTAGTTGTTTAATTAATTAAGCCTAATTTCCATTCTAAGTCTTATTGGCTGACGAGATAAAGATGTCATAGGGATAGCCATAACTATCAAACATCTACGTTTATGATTCTTAATTCCTATAAAATTCAGAGAATTTAATAGATTTTACTAACAGACATTTTTTCTTTTTTAATTTTAGTAATCAAGTTATCCACTTGAGACCAAAGCACATTGTCCCTTATAAAGTTTGGTCTAGATAGGGCTTAATTGTTATTAGTCTAGGACTTAAATGCTCTCTTAACTTAAGTAGAAAGCCAGGTTGTTTCAGCTCTCTAATCTAATCGTTGTAACCAATACTTTTTTAATTAATTAAAATGTATACATTTTGATTAAAGATTACCTTATTTATTTATTTACTTTTTTCCTTTAAAAAAAAGTTTTTTTTGTAAAAATAATTATGAAAAGAATCTTAAAATAATTTCACTATGTTAATTTAAACAGATAACTTTAAATCAAATTTTCAAATACTTTTTTGTTAAAGTGAAACCTACCTCAGTGTCAATAGTGGAAAAGCCAGGTGAACTCTCAGCAGATTTGGAAGTCACATTAGTTTGTGTGACTCACGGCAGCCGACCATCAGCTCAAATAACATGGTACAGAGAGAACAGAAGATACACACGAGGAAAGGTCGATGTTTAAAATTTTTGAAATAAAATTTATCTTACGAAGCTCAAATGTGGACATCTCTTTTATTGTATCGATGTCGAAATATCTTGTACTTCCTCATATTTATTTTGTGTGTAGCCAATAAAAAAAATATTTTAGAAATATTGCACATTATTTAGCACATAGCATTAGTGTTTTGTGTTTCTATTATAATGTTATTTAATAAAAAGATTTTTTTTTAAATCGAATGATTTACATTTTTTTTGTCTATTTTATAGCACAGTGAATTCATAAACGAGACGTCATCAATCAGCAAGCTGTCCATGCTGCCGCAGCCTGAGGATGACGGCGCTACCATTAGATGCCGCGCTGACAACCCTGTACTGAGGGTGGCCTTGGAAGACTCCTTTAGGATGATCGTTGTTTGTAAATATCTGAAAATATTAATATATATTGGTGTAACAGGTACAATTAATTAAAAAAAACCTTGAAACCTTAAAGTGCTACAATACATGTTCTCATAGGTCATGAAGTTCGTTACCTACTAAGTACTTTATTAACAAATTTCTATGGTCTTAAAATACTGTTCTTTTTATATCATTTTTTTAAATTCTTAAAAAATTTAGTACCTGAGGTCAATTGCTTATTGGCGAATGATTATTAGTAACGAAAAAAATTTATATAATTTGCGAAAATGAAATGTTAAGAAAAAGAAGGCTCACTTGTTAAATACATTTGATGTGAAGCGGACTCGCAAACATACAGAGTAATTTGTAATAAATTGGCCACCTCTTGCAGGCAGCCTCTCTATATCAATCCCAACAACATTTGTTCTACGACTTTTTACAAATCTTGGTAAACAATAGAATAAAAGCGAAACAAAAAACGTTGCTTCCTGTTTTACTTATTACTCTGTATTTTGTCAGAAGTATTTAAAAGTTCAACGGTCGGGTGCCATACCTATGTTCAGAGTTTATGCCAGTTCAGAGGCAACAAATAAATTTCATCAAAATCAAGCAAGAGGTGGCCAATTAATTACAAGTAACCCTGGATAGTTATAGTAATATTTGATTTAATATTAGAAATATATAATAATGGGAAATAAACAATTAGGACTAATTCAATTGCAAATGACTCTTTCATGATTATTCTTAAAGTTTTGTTTATTTCTTTTGTATATTTTATTCAGTGTCCGTCCGTTCGCGCAACTATCATTAGCTCTCTTCCTGTAGAGCGGGTGACAAAGTTTTGAAATATTGAATATTGCCAGGTTTAAATAGTAAATATAAAATGGTTCTAGATAAAGTAGGCTTTACATAGAACTATTTTTAATTATACTAATTATAATACGTTTAAGACTGTAATTTATCCAACTCGGTGATTCCAATTTAAATTACACATTGAACAATATAGTAAAATAAAAGTTCTAAAGGAAATACCCTTATTATCAGCAATATTCATAACATTATCTGCTAGCAGCAGCTAGTACGTGAGATGAAAAAGATAAGAAAAGTAGTTATCCTTTTATCTGAGCTTATCTAATATTCAAACCCTTGTCAGAGAAATAGAGTTCTCTAATACAGAAGTTGACGCAAAAATATTAAAGGTATAACATAACTAACTTATTTTGATAAAAATAATGTCCCTTCATTGAATAAAACATTGTTTTTAATATATATACATAATATATTTTTTTTGTATTCGTTATGACATTTTCATTCAAGACTCGAATAGATCTATGGCTTTTATACAAAAGTTTAAATATAATATGACCTCCTTTATCTTTTTGTTGACTTTACTTCTTATTCGATATAAAATAATGTAAGATGGATAAAAAATAGAGAAATAGGATGAAAAATTCCTATTTTTAAAATATCAACGGAAACAAAAATTTGTTTGTTATTCTTTGTTTTATTTTGCGTTTTCGTGAAAAACCTGTAATTCTTTAAATTGTGCAATCTATAATAACTCCATTTTTAAAACAATACGCTTATAAATTTAAAGAAGTCTTAAATTGACTTCCAGAAGGATCAATTCAGAGAAAATACCAGTCACGAAACGGCATAACTTTAGCGAAAAATTCAAATGAAATTCAGCTTTGAGTGTATTAAATAGGGTCGAAAATTCGTAGATAAGCCAGTGTTGACGATGTCCCTGGGCAGTACACTAAATCCTAACGACATAAAGGAAGGCGACGACGTTTACTTTGAGTGCAACATCAGAGCGAATCCCAAGGAGCACCGCATTTCTTGGTACCATAACGTGAGTGAGTTAAGTTTATAGTTATATTCTACTTCTGTGTTTTTATTTGAATTTGGAATTCTGAATGAAAATATATTTTGTTAGTTCTTACAACTCGAACTTATTTACTTATTTTGTTTGGCCAGGAAGAAAAATTGGGAACACTTAAAAGTTAGTTCCGGTACTGAGCAAGAAAATTATATTCACGATATACCTTTATTCGTTATTTTTTTATGAGTGATGGTACTTTTTTCACAACCTTAACCGGTACATTTCTTACGTAAAGACAAATAAAACTAACACCTCTTTTTAAAGTTATCTGATGTAAGCTTAATGTCGGTAAAAAAATATGAGGCAGTTATTTGCTGTAAACTTAATTTCTGTAAAAAAATCTGTGGTTTAGCATATAGGTTTATAATGATTACAGGATCATCAAGTTACCCAAAACATGTCATCGGGAGTGTTTATAAGCACAAAATCCTTAGTACTACAGCGTGTGACGAAACGGGATGGCGGGTTATACACCTGTCGAGCAGCTAACCAGCTGGGCGAGTCCAGCAGCCAGTCTGTGTATTTAAGGGTGCAATGTAAGCGTTAATATTACTTTTATTGAAATGAAATGAAACACTGACATGGATCAGCTCAATTTACATAAATTAAAATAATATTTTCCACAAAAATGGTGTTAACGAAATCCATCGCTAATATTTATTGGGACATAAAATAAAAATGCCTAAACCCGACATAATTGACTTAAATGAAAAGGAATATACATGTAAGCAAATATATGTACAAATATAAAGTAAAGAACGGTATTGTTACATAACTTGTAAAAGACTTTCAGAAAACTGTGACAAACTTTTATGTATGCTAAGCGTGTACATACATAATATAATATTAAGTTTGTAACATATTATGTATATTTATTATTTCAATAAAAATGTTTTAAAAATTGACTCGAACCTCTGAGAATTCGTTCCCGCGGCCCTGCTAAGTGAGCTATCGAATTGTTTTGTGTATGGAACTTGCGAAGTTATAGTAAAGGGCTATCATGCTTTCATCATTGAACAAACTTCTTGGATAAATCTCATAAAAACAACTTTTGATATATAATTTTGACAAGCTTACTTACTTTCTTTCAAAAATGTAAATCACAAAAAAGGGTTGTGCTCTGTAGGAATTGTTACCACCTAAGGTTTAACAGTCAGAGTCCCTCACCACTAGATCAGCGTTCCATCCTGATATATTATACATATGTGTGACGTCACAGTCGCGCCCACTTGCGCGCAGGCCAGCCCGCTGGTGCTGGGTGCGCGGCTGGACGCGGCGTTGCGAGTTCGCTGCGCCGTTAGTGCTGACCCAGCAGACGTCGCCTTCTACTGGCAGTTCAACAACAGTGGAGAGAGCTTCCAGGTGTCACCCGCTAGATACGGTACGTAGATAAGCACTCGACCAAACGATCGTTCGATTTTTTTATGTAGGAGGCCCGGGTGTGTGTAGTAGTGTTAGTCTATCAGTATATTTTTTACCCTCACTCGATAGAAACAATTACCATATTATTGAATGAAGTAGGTACACGTCTGTTTTTAAACTAGTTATAGTTTCTATATGTTTCACTATGGTATCCCATAGTGGCTAAGCGACCAAAGCTTTCTTATTAAATAAAAAAATAAATAAATAAACTATATCCTTAATTTATTTCATTAAAAAAGAAAGTAAAGATTCATCTGCAACGGCAGGACTCGAAATTTGAATCTCTGGGATAAAAATATTAACACATAGATTGTTTCAATAAAATGGAAGGTAGATCGATAATGTATGTCATCTTACGTTAATGTATGCTTTAAATTTGCATATTCATTAAGTCCTAAACGGTATACGTCAGTATGTGTTTACAATTTCCGAAAACGTCGAATCTATTTACCAACAACGTAGACAGCTTAGTAAGTTATTAACAATCTCAAAAAGAGGTTTTTAATCTTCATTACCTTGCCTATTCCTGTTTTGATGAATTTAATAAAAAATATTTATTAATATGCTATTAATAATTAGTTACAACGGGTGGAACAGCAAGCGAGTTGCGCTACCGAGCGGCCAGTGAACGCGACTATGGAGCGTTACTTTGCCGCGCAACCAACGCGGTTGGACGTCAGAAGAAACCTTGTGTATTTCAAATTGTTCCAGCTGGTATGTCAATTTGAGTTTATTATTGACTTAAAAGCCTATATTAAAACCAGTCGATTACAGTGTCGTTTTATAGCTTCAATTGTTTTGATATTTCATCAGGTTGTGAAAGAGATAGGTACTAAAACTTTGGTAACTTCGATTAGGTTCTTGATTATAAAGTATTTATAGCCGAGGTCGGAGCCGAGAGCTAGCGTAACAAACTTATTAGCTGCTCGGTCGGTCTCCAACTTGGGAAAATAGATTACAAATGAATAAAGATTTTCAATGTATTTTAAGCATAATCAACAAATTGATTGATAACTTAGACGTAAAAAAAATATATAGATTATTATGTTACATGAAATAAGTATCTAATTTAATGTGTTCTGAATAAATTATTAATTATAACGAGATTTAAACACGACAAGTCTGTCTGTCAAATAATAATTGACTCTAATTGCTTAGCTGACGGTTATGGGTTCGATTCCTGCACGGGATTATTTTGTTTTGGGATTCGTAGTGTATACACGTTCAATAGTTGGAAAGCTCTAAAAATGAAATTATTTGACTAAAATTCCTGCACTTAGTTTTAAAGTAAATAACTTAAATTAAAGCAAAATGTATAAAGTATTATACAGGTAATTATATAAAAAGTAGCAACTCTCAATCAATCAATCTAATTTGACAGTAGATTTTTCTTGAACTGTATTAGTGAAATGAAGGTTAATATATATTATTCACTCTCATTCAACAATATGATTTATTTCAAACTTAATATAATCCAAATGCTATATTCACCTAACTTAGGTACACTTAAAGTGAACACTGCAATAACCAAAGCTAAAGTTTTATTGGACGTTTTCCAGTAAAGTGTCCTACGTAATCGAATTTCGTCTATGATATAAGACCTTTATTTTATTATATTTTCTATTGTAATGTACTTTCAATAACAACTCCGTATAAAGGTGCAAACAAATCTAATCAATTTATGTGAACCTTAAATCATTTGTACTGGCCATAACAAAAAAAAAAATAGAAAAGTATTATTAATATCTATTATGAACTGATGATAAACTTTATTAATTTAAAAACGCCAGATGGCGCAATGAAACAGCAAAGTCTGGATCCCAAGAAAAATTTAAAACTTCACTCAAATCAGTATTTAAGTGTATACTAAACAATGGAAGCCATCTTGAAACATGAAAATAATCAGAAAATATACGCGAAAATCCGGCAAGTAAGTGGCGAAGAAGTTTTCTCGTTACCCGTTCTATATTGGGACGACGATTGCGACTTAAGTTTAGCGTATTTTAAAACTCAACATAAATAAGGGTTCTCACACGCTGAATACTAGCATTTATTTTATTTAATTATACGAATACTGGCTCAGCTGAAAGTAGTATTTACTATATTTATATCGGACTTATATAAAATATAATCAACTTTGTATAAAGATAAAGAATTTGACTTAATTTCAGTGTTTACCCCACGTACTAGGATAACTCATTAATTTATTGGATTGGGCAAATGAAATTATGAGTATATATTGTATAGTTATCGGAACTTGTGGGTACAAAACAAATATTAATTGTATCGAGAACAATTACGAACCACAAATAATAAATGCAAACCACCAAACAAGGAACTGTAACAAACTACGTTCTAGAGAGTTCTACAGATATAATTAAAAGGATATTCAAATTTCAAAGTATTCGAAGTAACATCCATAGTTGCGCTGCAAATATGTGTAACAAATTATTGGAAATTGTCTCATACAAAGTTTCAGTATCGGGAAATGTTTTAATGAAGTTAGTTTAATTAATTACTCGCTTTGACACCCGGCAGCGATCTGACATCCCGAAGATAACTGATTAGCTTCAATTAGTGAGTTTTCGTTTTATATCTTACTTCATAGTTCATATCAAATTATTTCTCGTTTTAAAATATTTTATCATATATTTTAAGAACCTTCTGTTCACAGTTTAGTCTATAAACCATTAATATATATACACGTACTTTTTACCTTACTTTAAGTTCTAGAAGGAATATGTCTGAATATTGTGATAATAGCTTTTAGCTTTTCTACGAATTCTAATTAATAACATTTAATATGCTTATTTAAAAAGTATAATTAAGTGGACTTTGTTTCTTTAATAAAATATTGGCAATCTTTACACAACGAACCCAATAATTAAAAAAGAATCAATAAAGTACATTAAAGTACATACATACATACAATTAAAAATATAAAGAATCAATAATTTAAAAAATCATTACAAGATTTCAAACACGGTGTTAGGTCATAAATCTATCCAATTATTATAAAGCTCAAAGTCTATTTTGTTTGATTGAAATAACGAATCCCTGTCTGTAACTACAATTTTATTATTAATATTAGCTCTTTTTATGCTTAGGAAAGTTATATAATATTATAGCAAGATTTAGAAAACTGGAAATAGTTCGAAAAATAATAGTATCGCTATATTATGTGCCTTTAATAAATAATATTTCCTGAATTCCCCGCGGCTAATGCCCCGAGTGTGTAACGCCTTTTTGTATCCTTGAGTAATATTAAATATATATTCTTATATAAAATACTTATTACAGCGATCGGTATTTCAGCTACGAGGTCATACAATAGCTTCTTTTTCAGTAGTTCTTAATACTGTTTGATTAGAAGTTATTAATCAACCAAATTGTATGGTTTTTATAATTGTTATTAAACTTGTCTCTGATTTTAAAACATGGATAGTTGAAGAACTGAAAAAGCCAGTGATTTGGACGCTATATCCTAAAATTTGGAGTACGATCCAAGGAGGTAATAAGTAAGTTACGATAAATCTGAAAACACCACATCTCTGTTAATGACATTTAGTGTATATTCAAACTTGATTTATTCGGGTAAACGGTTAGGTTTAAGTTGTTCTGAGCTTAATGTTATGCACAATATTATGTATTAAAGATATTAAAAATATTATCATAGTACATTTAAATGTAGTAGTTTTTGTACCTTGCAACATGCATCACCTGTATTTCGTATTATTTGTTTAGAAAACTAAAAACAATCTATCTAATAGAAAGCTTGAGAGTAGTATTTACTTAAACGTCTTCTATCTGTATCATTTCCTCACACGATTTAAAATAATAAAAGTAACAAACCGAATGACTGGATAAAGTTCTTTTATTTTAGAATTATTGCTCAGTTATATGTTAATATGTGGTGTGAAGGAATTTAAAGATTTATACCTTTTTATAAGCAAGATTTGAATTTGAGAAATTAAATTAATACTATAATTCCGATTTAATATATACGTAATTTATTAAAAAGTAAATATCTAAAGATTCACTATATCATGATTGTGATTTGAGTGACTTCAGATCTTTAATTATTTTATTAAAACTGCAAAACCAGACTTGCCAAAAACAACAGATGCTGATACTTTAGAAATACAAAGTAAATCGTGCCGAATCCAAGACAATTTGATTAAGACTTCACTCAAATCAGTATTCACGCGTTTCTTGAATAATACAAGCCATCTGCAAGGAAAATAAACAGAAAAACGTTTCGCAAGCCCGCGAGTAAGTGACGAGAAAGTTGTCTGATTTGATTACGATTGCCACAAAACTTTCAATGTACATTCTTGTGTAAGTGCTCTGAATAGGCAGTATCCAAATAAGCCTGATGTATGTTTTTTTTTTATAAAATATTGGTTTATTTCGACCAGTTTTTTCTCATAAGCAATGCAATTGAAATCCGGAAAATTCAGATATAAAAAATACACAAAACTTTCGTGATGACTTTTATGACGTTTTTTATTAATAACATTAAATACTAGTATTCGTCCAGCTGCCATTACGCGACAAAAATTTTGTTATTTTTTTATTTGGATTTTGGATAAACAATTATTTACCTGTATATATCTATTTTTTGGTTTTTATTCTAATAGGTCAGACGACAATTAACTCTTTTTGACTATTTAGCATAATACATTATACTTATATATACTTGGCGTTGGCAATATCAAAGTAAACAGTGAAATATCGTATCAAAGTGTGTGTAATGTGTTTTTTTGTTAATTTAATGTATTTATAATGCGTGGTTGTATAATAATGTCAAATTTTAATGCTTTCAGCTCTCAATATAGACTTTAGCTGTGCCAAATTTCATAATAAAAGTTTCGTATGACGTATGACATACATATAGATTATACTTCGTTGGTGAAAAAATGACATTGTCTCTCCCCCGTTGATCTTGTGGGACTACATATTAAGATTGTGATATAGATTAACGGCACAGTTAATAATCTCCATCCAATTTTTGTCACAAAAGATTAAAATACTATCAGTTTCTTGATATTTTTATCCAACGTTTAGATTAACCTGAGGATGACTAACGATTCTCCGTAATAAATTAATTAAATAAATAATATCATTAAGTATTTTTATTTGTGCAAATAAATACAATAAACAGACTTATATTTTCTTTGTAAGAAAAAATAAATAGAAAAGATAATGTCTACGCCGTATAGCCAGACCCCGTGGGAATTTACAAAATCTATTTTAAAAATGCAAACAGCGTAAAAGCTTTTACATATCTAGTTTACAGTTTAGACTTTAGAGATTTAGATAAAATTTAGTTATGGGATGATATTGAATAATTATCAAATTATTTATTTTGATAATATATTTATATAAAAAAATGAAAAAATGAAAAACTGAAACTATAATGTAAGGCGCATAAATGTAGAAGGTGTATTATCTTGATTTATCTGTACTAATTTTGTAAAGCTGAAAAAACAATGCTGTTACCTTTTTCTTGATGAATTCAATCAGTAGTTCTGAATTCGTGGCTGAAGTCGCAGGAAACAACTTATATTTTTATATACTAAAGTGATTGCATTGCATCGTTATGTCTATTTTAGGGAATAGTATAGTACTTAACAACAACATAATTTAATCAAAATCTAATTAAATAGATATTACTTAAGTCAAACTTGATTTTTAATGAATAGATAAAAGTGCCCTTTTACAAATAAAATAGTATGTACTCCAATCAATAAACTAGTAAGTAATAGTATGAAATGGACTGAGGGAATCCTAGGACTACATAAATTTATCTATTACAACTTTTTTGGTAATTTAAACCATAATTACTAATTATGCTTTTTTACATAAGACAGATATATTTCCTAAATTGATAAATTAATAGTAAGCGAATGAATTTTGAATATTTCCAAATATTAAACATTAACTAGAAAATTAATTTGTAGGTAACTTTTTAATAAATAATATATTAATTAAGAAAAAGGTTAAATCGTAAAATTCTCTTTCCTCTCTCATTCTCTTATTGAAAAATCTCCTCGCCAAATTGAAATAATTTTAAAGATAATTTACTGCCCAATAAAAAAAAAGATAATTTTAGAACTTATTTATATCAAACAAAAATATGACCATTACATATTATGTTAGAGATATAAAACTAATAAAATAATATTGAGGAATTTGTTTCTTTTATTGTTCGAACACTGGAACTAAGTGCGGTCTGGAAAAATATTATTGCATTTGACAAGCAATTTATTAGGGACCTTCCTCAACAAATAATAATATTATATCACACCACGTCCATCATGGCCCCCTTAAAATATATACCAAAATAATATATTTACTTTAATTCTCCGCAAAAATAAGGCAAGTACACAAAGTTCGATTTTTTTTTAATTATTCGATAAGTAGCTTTGCAACGCCTTTGCAAAGAGCTGGTGGTATAGGAGTAAATGTCAGAAATAATTATGACAGATTACGTTTTTCTTTATTTTTACGTCTCGAATAGGATTTATTTAAACTACACAATATAATTCAGATTGAAAATTTTGATTTTAAAACTAAATAGAGCATACATTATTATAATATTTCACGATTGCTTTTCCTATTACTTAGTCTCTTTCAAATTTTATTCAGATAAAGTATTACAAAATGCTTTTTGTATATATTTTAGCAAAAATACGATAAAGTTTAATTAAGGTTTCAATACGTTTTGTAAATGCTTGCTTGAAGCTTTTATAAAATAATTATATAAAATAGAGTTAAAACTAACTCGTAAAACAAAAAAGTCTGAATTAGATTTATAGCGACATGGTTAAAATCACTGGAAAACTTTATTCATTTGGAATGTCCCAAAGTTAGGAAGACCGGCCTGGTGACTAATAAGTTTCTGAAGGCAAACTCCCACATACAACTTGGCTGTTAATACATAGACATCAAGATTTTCGTCCAACTTAAAACTAAAAACTTTTCCATTTAACCCTGATTACATTTCTAAATTCTTACGTTTTTATCTGTGCCCGTGCATAGCCGACTTATCGACTAATCGACTAATTCCTTTAAAGTTTTTGAAATGGAAATTGTCAAAACATAATTATATATTTTATAGCATAAAAATCTTTCTAAATCTATGTTCCAGAATGATACATTAAGTAGACATTTGTGTTTTTGTAATAAACAAAAGAGTATTACTTTCCAGTCAAGGTGAGTGTAAATCT
Source organism: Napeogenes inachia (assembly GCA_959347355.1). Classification (NCBI taxonomy): domain Eukaryota; kingdom Metazoa; phylum Arthropoda; class Insecta; order Lepidoptera; family Nymphalidae; genus Napeogenes; species Napeogenes inachia. Next base: position 22,014,569 of record OY365792.1, on the reverse strand, counting down.
TAGTTCGGCAATTTTTCGATTATTAATGCTGTAATTTTAAAAAGGATTTAAAACTCCAGGATTGTACTTTTGCTAGCTAGTATTACCAATTGCTAGAAACCGAACAAGTCGACATTGTTACATTCCACCACACGTTGAGATAAAAATCAATTGACAAATAAATATGCGATATTAATTTTTTAAATGAAATATAGATTTCGTTGTCTGAGTTTTGTTCACGTTGACAAAAAATGGATATAAAATTCAAAACTGCGCTTCAGTACCAAAAGCTACAACCGTTACAAAAATAAAACTAATAAAAAATGGCGTCATGGTGAGTATTTCAAAAATGGAACTGAAAAACCGTTTTAAAGTTTACACCTTTGTAGTTTTAACTACATGTTGTCATGTTTGCAAGGCAGCAGTTAGACACTTGTAATTGCTTTATTTGTTACGCTATTTGCAATTTTATGATTAAAAGAACTTGCAATCTATATGCAAATAATTTTTTTCACACTACATCGAAGAATGTTAGCAATTGTACTGTGTACAAAAAAAAATATTAAAACATTTATATATAAGTTTTAAGTTAAATAATACATCTAGCATTTTGTTTAAATTATCTCGTATCACATAAATGATTTAAATCGGGATTTTTAAATTATTTTATCCTTTTTCAATTAAATACTAACCGTCGTGGGTAATTAAAAATTTTTAGTTTTGTTTTTTATTTAAAAATTTTAACGATCATATGTGTTATACAAAACAAGTTACTAAAAAAATACATTAGCATTTTTTTACATTCTATTACGTTACACCTATCTAAGAACGTGCAGCAATCAAATCAAATCCCATTACGGACGAATTCATTCTCTTATCCCAAAACGCGTATACCGTTTGTGTTCCGGTAAAAACTAAACCATATGAAAATCCTATCTATCCTAAATACTAGCACAAGACGGGTCAAAACGCAGTGTGCGAGCATCTTTACTTAAAGTCGCAATCGTCCCAATATGGAACGGGTAACGAGAAAACTTCCTCGCCACTTACTTTAGAGTCTACTTTTTGATTATTTTCCTGTATCAAGATGGCTTGTTTTGTTCAGTAAACGCGTGATATGAATTATATTGGATATACAAGCCTACATTTGGAACCGATACCATTAAGTGGTAAACATTTATTCAGAATACTTTTTCTATAAGCATTATCTTTTTAACAAAATAAAATTTAAAACTCTATGACAAATTATTGAAGTTTAATAAACCTACTAATATTATTAATGTTTGAATTAACTCTGTTCTAAACAACCCACTTAGTTGGCTTAATATTCATCGGATTATGTGAAGTTTGAAATCGCATTCCAGACAAATGAATGAATAGTGAATACTGAGTCGTAGTTCACTCAGCTAAAGTGTTATATCCAACGAGCAACTGACAGCTGTCAGCTTAGTCGCGATAATTCGGATACCATTTTGGGTTTTTTCTGAATGTTTTGTCAGTTATTAGTTAATATTGGAATATTTTTTTGGTGAAATAGAGAAGCTTACACCATTTTCGTTTTAATATTTACACCCGGAAAGTTCTGACCCATTATAATTTAACAAACTTTTGTTTAATTAAAAAGTTCCTCACTATTGGTTTAGTTATTATGTGTTTAATTTGAACCTAAAATCCTTATTTAAATACCTACCTATTTAGATTTTATTTTTCTGAGAATATTTTTTAATGGAACCGATGTTCACACTAAGTAATAAACCATGTTTTGCCTGGGGTTTTAAAACATCCATTTAAAAAACAAACACAATACTATGGGATTCTGAAAAACAATTTGTAGATTAAAATAAGCCTTTTGAGAATCCTACTAAAACTCGAATTTATTTTAATTTTTATTAATTCCAAATGTTGTATATTATTTAAAAACAGATCTAATTATTAACAAGAACATATTTACATGAATAAAATATATTTTATTTAAAAATGGGTAGCAAAATAACGTAGAAACCTATTATAACAGGTACGAGTATATTTTTAGGTTAGGTCCTATAACAAACACTCCAATATGCAAAACTGCACAAAGGTATAAAATTTACGAAGCTTTTATAACTCGATTTTATGAAATCCGTCATAAAGCCATATTTTAATATTTTATATATATATTTTGATCAGACAGTATTTTTAATTGTACAGGTTTATGTTTTGCTTTATAAAATCATGATATTAGGTTCAGTGTTAGCTGAGAAGATTTCTACGTTTTCGAGAATCTTTTATGGTGCGTTATATAGCATGATAAGATAATAAAAAAAAACATTATTTACATTCTGGTACTTTGGTAAAAATGTATAAGTTACCAGTTCGAATATTAACATAAACTTCTCAGCTCGTCCGTCCCCTCCTCGAAACTGCACAGCGAAAAGATCGGCAGCGAACAGCGAAGTCGCAATATACCTCATCGTCAGGTGTATAGCTGGCTACGACGGTGGTCTGAGTCAGCACTTCATTCTAGAAGCTGTAGCAGATACCGGAAGAATACTTGCTAATAATACTGCTGATGCATCTGGTGAGATGAATAAGTTAAACAAAACTTTTTGCTTGGTTTTTTTTATTGTTGTTGCTTATAAAATATTAATTGCATGTATATTATTTGTAGATACAAAGTTATATATACAATTCAGTGTAAAGCTTATTTCATGTATTTCTATTGACATGATAATCTGATATTGAAAGCGTTTTCAGACCTAGTGGTGTGGCTCAATGTAAGCTGGTCAGAATTAGAATCCCTGTCAGAAGATGAAGTGCTATCAGTGAGCGCAAGGAACAGTAAAGGAGTATCTGATCCGGTAATAATCCAAGATCTCGTGTACAGGGACGCCGCTAAACATACAGGTATTAGATTACAACATGTTGTGTTCATTGTCAAATTTGATTCTTATCAATCTACTTGCACCACCCGGCAGCCGTTGTTGTATGTTCAATACGCCACACTTTTTAAATTGAAACACCAAAGTATTATCGAGATTTCCGACTTTGGATTTTTTTAATAATTATTGTATACACATTTCCACACAATAACGAACCTTGTATTTTTGTCTTTCATAAGTCAATGGATCGTTCAGAAGTGATTATGTTTCATATGCGACGATCAATGTTCATTTGTTGATTTGCGAATGAATTTAAATTATTTTTCCGTGTTATGCGATGAGGAATTTTTATAATCTCATATGATCACTTGCAAACTTATCAGGTCCATACATATGAAATATATAAATAGCAAATTCCAGAAAATCAAAATCACAAGTAACATTTCATCTCGTTACCAGAGTCCACAAAAAGGAAATGTCCAATATACGAGTATCCCAACATTAACATTCCGTATTTGCTAAGCCACTAAAAAAGTAATCCAATATGTTGAATTACATCTAACCCCGTAGGATTGCAATTTACCAGATACCTACAATATATTTGCCCATTGGCCATGCTAAACTAATTTGCAAAATCTTCTGGGAATATGGTTGGAATAGGAGTACAATAATACTAATATCATACGGCTGAGTAATTGTTTATAATCCATTTATAGTATCATGAGCCGGGATGGAAGTTGGTCGTGGAAGTAGAATTACGTCATAACTATGGATTTAAGATAACATAGTTGCCGCTATCATAACTAATATTGTACTTAATATGCAAAACGTATTGTTCATATATTTTAATGCTCAAATAGATAGGACATTTTTTTTTATTTTTATTATTTAATCTCCGTTTTTATCTTTAATTTAATTTTATTCAAAGTCATAAAATATATTATAAAAAGTATAATAGCAATAAATATAATATTTTTTATATATTTTTTTCTATCAGAAGATACAACACGAGTTACATCAAAGTTTCCGGCGGCGGCCGCTATTGCAGGATTGGCCGCAATCGTGACCGCTGCTGCAGCAATAACAGTGCTGTTATTGAGAAAGTAAGTTTTTATATTCTCTTCCTTTTCCTTCTGTGCTTTAGATTTTTTTTAGATGGAGTTCCCAGGTCTTATCAGCATCATTTAATTGTAAATCGATAAACAACTCTAGTTGTTTTTTTTTTCAATTACATTTTATTTTATGTAACAATAATTTCAACGTGTTTTACAATAAACGTAAATAATCATAATTATTCTGGTCTAGAATTTGATATAGTGCACTGACATCGTAATTAGTAATTGAATTCACAAAACCTTTTTCCTAATTTTTATATAAATATAGAATGAAAAATAAACCGATACAGGCAGGGATTCAAACCCGCGACTACTGGGAAACCGTCCCGTCGCTCTACCAACTGAGCTACTGTATCGCAGTCCGCTCGGTGAATTAAGCTTCTATATGTGATCGTCTTTAACGTGGCGGTGATAGTCGCGGGTTCGAATCCCTGCCCGTATCGGTTTATTTGTCATTCTATATTTATATAAATTTAAGTAAGCTTAACATGGCTATACATGTTTATAGATATTTTCAAATCCTATTTTTTTTTAATTTATCATTAAGACAAAATCATTTTGATAACTAAAAGTTTTCCATAATAACATTTTCTTAATAATATAAACTTTTACTTTAAAAATTACATAAGATTTTACGTAATACACTTAATCTAAGGTGTAATCTCTTTCAATGTCTATATATGCTTTGGTAGACATTTTAATTTCTTGAATTACAGCTATAGGGTAAAGAAAATCCATTTTTATCCCAAACAGTTTTATTCGCGATACGTAAGCTTATACCGCCATGTTTCACAGTGGGTTTAACGTTAATACATATATCGGAATTTTCTTCATGATAATGCAAGTTTGCGTACATTTCCTTCCAATGCTTTATCCAGCTTAAATGTTTTTGCTAAAGTTCTATTTATAAAATATATAACCAGTTGCTTTATCTTTGATATTAGTTGAAATAGAAAGATTTATTCATTTTTATTTCAGTACGTATTTTTTTAGTATAAAATTAGATTGTAATTCTAAATGTAAGCAAAATCTTTGTGAATCAATGTTATCGGCAAGTAAGTATAAACAGACGGTATAATAGTGCTTAATAGCAATATCTTAACCTGATGAATATTTATTTTGTATGGAAAAAACAAATACTAATGACTAAGAAAACTGTTGTTTGAAAATTTAATAATATATTCGTGTACACCAGACGTAATGAAGCATCAACAAACAACAAACGTCCTTCCCAGAGCGTGGTTCAAGTGGACGCTAATGGGCGACGTTACCTCATAGCCTACCCCGCGCAAGACAAGCTGGAAACTAAACCTGATATATTGAATCCTAAAGCTGGTGAGGATATAATTCGATTATGGTAAATTACATTTAATAGCTCATTTTACATACGAGGGAGGTGAGAAAGGTGTACTGTACACGCTTACTTTTTATCTCCGATTTTCGCACCCATGTAATAAGGGTTGAGTACAATTTTTAACTATTTATGTGTTTTCGGAGACCGAAAACCATACAAGGATATAATCTGTTTTCAAAATCGATACCAGGACGTATCTATATATATGTTGTAAGGTTCTATATTTTTGTTGACTGTAACGTATAATATCATAAGTCGGTAAAGGAAACCACCTCGAAGATACCTGCATGTTTTAGTATAATCTACCTTTGATATGAAACCTGCCAACCCTAGGCTACAAGAACTTCTATGCCCCGCCATGAAACAAGTATAGGCTGGTACTATAACACTCTATTTTGTAAATTGTTTTAGTTTATATGTAAAACCGAAATTATTATAATAATATTAATATTAATACGAGAACCGACATAATATATATAAATTATTCCACTCACTGCCATTGTAAATTTCATTGAATGGCAAATGTTTCAAGTAAAACGTTGAATATATATGAGGAAAAGTCATAAATATTGTGAGGCTTAAACGTTCGTGGGATTAAATCGCAATTATAATCAGCGAAATATGATTGTATGTATATTCATTAATTAAACATTATTGAGTATACAAATTGGAGAGAATTTTAGAAAGATCTATACAACGATCCTCAATTATAAATTTCTTGCAATAAGTATTTCAGTCAATCTTTATTCAATGCTTTTTTGGACATCTTGATTACAGGAACTTTAGACGACTTCTAGCGCAATTCGATTTTGTTCTAGAAGTTGTCAAAACACTAATTGTTTTCGGTTATAGTTTATTATTGTAACAGAAAGCGAGCCGCCTCGGGTGGTGCTGGAGTCCAGCGACAACAAGACCTACTGCATCAAGGAGACGAACCAGCACAGGTTGAGCTACCAGCCGTCCCAGAACCAAGAAGACATGGTAAATAAGTAACAATTAATTTGATTACAAAGTTCACAGATCGGAGACATTGGCTTCACGAATCAAAATATTTGGTAACAATATATTTATTTATAAATAAACGTTATAGTGTTGCTTTTATTGTTTATGGAAATATAAATATGACACAATTTATTACGTTTGTACAAAACATGCATTGTTATTTTAATTTAAATGATGAGATTTAATCATGCAACAAAACATGCATTATTATTTTAATTTATTTTATTTTACTCGATTCGTATAAATTAAATATGAAAGCAATTAAATATTTTTGACGCGTAATAACAGCGGTAATAACAGCGTATATTTTGTATATGCATTTATTATCTACAATCCAAATTACTTAGATATATATTGGCCACTAAGGTGTGTTTAACGGTACGAATATAATTAGTAGCTAACATTACTGGTTGTGTAGTGACGAACGGGTTGCTAAAGACCGTCGAGGGAACGATTGCGAAATTCACGATATTATACTCTCTAGTTTTGGTATGGTTTTGGTAAGGAGTATTTTGGTTAAATAGTCATGAATGGCTAGATTTGGTGCATGTTATAATTTGTTTAAATTTGATTGCTAATTATATCGTCATTATAAGGATGTAAAATTTGTTGGTTTGTAACAGGTACCTAATGCCTACGAAATCTACGAATTAAATTAAAAATCGAAAAAAGCTAGAACCGAAAATATGTGTTAATCTAAGTAGAAAACAATATATGTAATTGTAATCTGACTAAGGTTTCGTACCATGACTTTATTCGAATAATATATTTTTTTTAAACTTTCAGTGACTTCATTATTTCAAACTTTTAGCTAAATAATAATAGATATAGACCTACTATATCTATTGAAGTATGTATTAATAATATATTTTTCTTTCCAGATGCCTCAGAGATAGCGTAAATGACATCGCTTGTAAATAGGTTGTACATTTCGATGATTGCCAATGAGTAGTATTAAGTGACTTCCATATCAATTTAATAGTAGAGAATACGAGATCGTTGGAATAATTATTTCTGATATTGTTTTAAAAATAATATTAAAATTCTCACTTTGCACTTTTACGATATTAATTAAAGAATATTATATTACCGTTTATTAAAATATACACATTCGTTCAAATTGAATATGTTTTTAAAAAACTTTAAATAATATTTCCCATTATCTCGTATTACTTATATAATAATAAGAATATGATATTTAATGTAAAGTCTATAATAACTTTAAATAAATGTTGATTCTTAAACACGAAAAAGATTTTTTATTGAGCTTCTGTGTGAATCTCCCTTTTATTATTTTCTTACATACCTTCTACCATACACATTGTACTTCCGATATTAAATTATTTTATTTATCCAATTTTGTTTTTCATGTAGTGATAAATACCAGTAAGTATTTTTAGCCTTAATCACTATAAATATGATTATGGTCAACGGATTTTGTTATAAAATGTAAAATTTTGTACTAAATTGTAAAATATTGTGCAAAATATTTCGTTTTGCAAATCTTTTTTTAATTTTCCATTTATTTCATCTTCTCAATGTATTCACAAAGATTAAAAAGATTATTCCAGTCAAAGAAACGATGGACGATTGTAGAGTCCTCTTTATTTTGGTAATGGTGAATATGTCGATCGGTTAATTTTTAACATTTCTTACAAACGAAATTTATTAGTCTCTCTACAATTTGGGATTGAGATTAACCTTCAATGGCATCCTAGAAGCTTCCTAGCACCTGCTTCCATAGATCGCTTATAATAATAAAATTATTTTATTTTTACAAATAATTTTATCACATACACCACACCAATTTTATAACCACACATTCAGTTTATATTGACGAATTGATCATTAATTATTATAGTTAACCAAAGAAAGACAAAATACCAAAGTTGTAAGAAACTAAAAACTGCTATTGAATTTAATGCATCACGTGGAAAAAGGTTTTTAATATATAAAAAAAAACATTTATTCCTTTTATTAAACTGTCAAATAAATGTCGTGCTTATCTAAAGTGATTTATAAAATGATTGAGTCGACAGTTCTAATACGTTCCAATTGAATAAAAAACTACGAAAACTTACCAAAAGATATTTGTCTCAATCGTACGATTACTGTGGAAGATGGAGCCATTTGTATCGATTTATAGGGAATTGAAACGTTTTATAAATGCTGAGGCTTTCACGGCCGGAGTTATAATTATTATTAAAATTTTCCGGGCTGATATGCCGTGGTCTAACGGATCTTGTAGGTCCTAACGTTTCGACGGACACTGTGGTCGTCATCTTCAGAGGTTTGTAGTAGTGTCTTGGCTGGTGGCGTGTTGCTGACTGTTTTTGTAGGGCTTCTGTCGCTGTATTTATACTAATGGCTTAGCTGTACGGTGGTGGGGGTAGTGGCGGTAGTAGTAGAAGGCGTGACCAGCACCGTCGTCCACACCCTGTTAATTTTAGTGATTTCTTCCTTCCTGTTTATGTTGTTCGGGTGTTTGTGTATTTCAATGGCTTCCCTCTGCATTCTGGGATAATAATGCTTGATAGTAGATAGCACCTTCGTCTCTCCAAATAACGGCTTATGGCCCGTTTCCAGAGTATGTTTAGCTATAGCTGAGCCCTGCGGTTGTCTTAATCTGCAGTGCCTTTCATGCTCTTTCACCCTCGTTTTCACGCTTCTCATAGTGGTCCCAATGTATACACTCCCACAGCTACAGGGTATTCTGTACACGCCCGTGGAGTCCAGTGGGTGCCTTTTGTCTTTAGCGGATCTCAGCGCCTCCTGGATTTTCAACGTGGGTGTAAAAACAGTGCGGATGTTTTGTCTCTGCAGTATTTTGCCAATCCGGTCAGTCACATTCTTGATGTACGGAAGGAAGGCTTTACCCACTGGTGCTGGCCTGTCTTTTGGTTGGATTACGGGCTGTCTCCTCGGTCTGATCGCTCTTCTTACTTCCTGCGCAGTGTACCCATTTCCCTGCAGTGCTCTCTGTAAGTGATTCAGCTCGTTATCCAGGTGCTGTGGCTCACAGATTCGTTTGGCTCTGTCAACCAAAGTTTTTATGACCCCTCTCTTTTGCTTCGGGTGATGGTTGGAATCCTTGTGTAAGTACCGATCCGTATGAGTTGGCTTTCTATATACCTTGTGGCCCAAACTGCCGTCTTCTTTTCTGTTCACCATCACGTCAAGGAAGGCTAGTGACCCATCTTTTTCTTTCTCCATGGTGAATTGAATGGACGGGTGTTGCGAGTTGAGATGTGCGAGGAAATCATCCAGCGCTTCCTGTCCATCTTCCCAGATTATAAACGTGTCATCCACATACCGGTACCACACTTTGGGCTTGGTTGGTGCTGATTCCAGTAGCTGTTCCAATAGATGGCACTGTCAAATCGAGGTAATAATTATTTATCTCAACCAATATTGCATAAAATTGTGTGTTATATTAACATGTTAAGTTTTGTGGTTCAGAAACATAGATTTTCATACTCCAATTATTTTTTATCGAATTCGCTTCCATTTAACCGACACGAGTGATGATGATGTTATGTTTTTTATATGGACTGCTATTCATTTCAAACTTTAAGTAAGATAAAACATCTTGATAGATATATTCAAGGGTTGTAGAGTGACGGGTGGTGTTCTAATGACCCTCGGGGGATCGATCTCGTAATTCATGAGAGTAATACATTTTGTAGGGTTTCGGGTTTTGTTAAATGTTGTTATACAATGTATGATAGAATGAATTCTAAGTTACATTAAAACATAATATCAAGTATAATTTCCGAAAAAAAAAAACTGTCTATAAATTTTATTTTGTTCATTCAATTTAATTTTTTAAGCATAAAAATATATATTATATTTATGAAAAGAGAAGGTACGTCACGAAAGGGATGGAAAAACAGGAAAAGGATGGGAAGACATGAAAGTTTTGGCAGCTCTCTAAAGCTGCTTTGACAAATCATACGTCAAGAAAAACCGTTCTTGATGTCACTCCTCTTGCCTTTTTTTATTTACAAGTGATACATTGATCATTCACGACAACTGCTCTACAGTAGACTGTAGTGTAGACACTATAGTAATGTAGATACTACTGTAGTGTAGACACTGACGGAGGTGGTATTTAAATTAGAAAGAGTCAACTCAAAAACTAATAAAATATACCTTATTGAAATACTTAAGAGTCATGTGTAATTATGTATGGGAAGAAATAAGAGGAAAAAGTCCCGAAATTGCACCCAATTTCATTGAATGTGTAGAATACTCAATGAAATTGGGTGGATTTAAAATACTCAATGAAATTGGCTGGATGTAGAATATTCATTATATTTGAATTAGAATTCACTTTTGATAAAATAGCATTCTTTTTGTTTCGATTATTGGTTTTATTATATTAAGTATGATTTTGTAACAATACGTAAAAAAAAATGTTTTTAACATAAATTCGTTGATAAAGGAAAGAAGTCGTCACAATAATTATACCTACCTACATAAATTAAAGATTTCAAACGGAAGATTGTATTTGATGTTTTAAAATACATAGCTTCAGTAATCGTACTAACAGAATATATTGTAGGTAGGACGATTTAACTCGACATCGAAAACCCGCGATTTATTACGAGAATTGTATAATTGATTTGCATCGACGCCTTCGGGAATAAATAAAACAAATTGCATAGTTTTTAACGAAACTACGCATTCGTTTTTATTTTTGAATCATTATTTCAAATACTTTTCAATAATAACGACAAGTATTTATTTAAATATATTTGATTTATTTTATGGTAGATTCAAGTTTTGGAAATACTTTTATAGAAAGAGATTAATAAAAAACATATAATTTTGATTTATTGTAAATATTTAAGTAAACATACCACATATTATCAATAATTATAATATAATAGCAACAATCCAAAATCTGCGTATTTAATGATTTAAGAAAAAAACAAATTCATACGTGTTCGAAACAAAAACTGTGTAGTTAATACTTTTGAAAAACTAATTTATTCGTGTTCATATATATCGTACCTACATGACAAAGATCGGAAAAACATAGTTTTTACAACTTTTGGTAGTGTTTTTGTTTTGTCGTCTGTTTGAATATCCCGGAAAAACTGCACCCATGAAAACCTTTTCAGTGAGGAAAATTGTTTCAATTTCACGGTAAAACTCAAATACCGGATTATAGAATAACAAACATATAATAAATCAAAGAGAAAAGGAGAAGGTGGCAGACGAAGTTTCTGAAAAAAATTAGTCTATAATATTTGTGATGCTAAATTTTTTTATCATGTTGTTACACTAACTTCGGTACATATATAATATAATAAAAAAACTAACTCATTTATCTCTAAATCATATTATGTTTAGAAATTAAGAAACAATGTAATTTTAATCCACATAGCAAGATATAACAGTTATACATTCAGTTATACTAAAATGATACTTACCCAAACTGGAGAAGTTTATCTTAATCGACGTGTAATTACCGAGTGGCATATCCATATTCATTTGCGAGGAATATTATTAATGTAGGTACATTCCAATGTACGATAAGTAAGAAGAATGGTCCAAATGATTGCATTATCCGATACTATTGTTTCATGATATAGTGCTATATTAGAAAAGCATAATAAATTAGTAATTTACTTGTTTGAAAATATATATTAACGTATGTATGTTTAGCTTATTTAAATTTATATATAGATAAAGACGATCACATATAGAATGCTTAGTTCACCGAGACGGAGAGCGATACGGTAGCTCAATTGAAAGAGCGACGGAACGGTTTCCTAGAGGTAGCGGGTTCGATTTCCTGTCCGTATCGGTTTATTTTTCATTCTATATTTATATAAAATTTAGTAATTTACCTTATAAATTATTCAAATGACCTATAGGTGTGGTTTTTAGTGACCCTGCCTACTGGACCAAAGCTCGTGGGTTCGATTCTCACACGGGGTAATGCTTTGTGTGATCCATAGATGGTTGTTCCAAGTCTCGTTGTATTTTATATCCGTTATTTATATTTTTGTGAAAACACCCGCGACACACGGATAATGTAATCCCTAATGTGGGAGTTGTCCTAAAAATATATATATATATACAGGGTTATTTTTAATTAGTTGAGCACCTTTTGCAGGCAGCCTCTCTACATCAATCCCAACAACATTTGTTCTACGACTTTTAAAAAATCTTGATAAATAACTCAGAATAGACGAAACAAAAAAATTTTTGCTCCCTCGACTATTTATTACTCTGTATTTTGTAAGCAGTCTAAAGTATAGGTCGCGGCAGTCTAGCGCTGTACGAAATTTGTAAGGTACCACGCACATAATACTATTATAACTTATTATTATTTTTTGTTTTATTTCAAACAGTATGTAATAATTACCCAATCGTCGTATTGTGTATTAAAATTGTTAACAATTAATCAAGGTAGAATCAGATTATTTACAATAATACAATGTGTTATTTACAAAAGGATTCAATATTTACAAATTACCTCTTAAATTTATATCTCGTCGATACCGGTGCAAAATAGTCCCCTTCATATCCAACACAAAGACCACACCTAAAAATCAACTGTTCACCGACTCCTCTTACTACACTTAGCCAGCACTCGCACTATCTTAGTGTACTTGATATTTGTGTTACGGCATCACAGTACTGTTTTCACTAATCGAAATTCGGTTACCGAGTAACGGGAGCTAGCGGTTCGCGCGACACACACTTATCTAATTGACCGTGACAAACGACTGGATCAAGTTCAAACGTGCATCGCCGCCGCTGCATCACCCCGCCACCCGCCCCCCGCGCCCCGCTGCTCGTGTCCTTGGCACGTATTTTGCCTACGCAAGGTGCGTGGCCTCTCTTTGCTCAAGGTTGCGAGGTTGTTAAATGCTCGTTTAGAGGCAGTAAATAAATTTTGTATGGGAAAAACTAAATTTTTAAAACTATTAATTTTAAAAAGTCGTAGAACAAATGTTGTTAGGATTGATGTAGAGGGGCTGCCTGCAAAAGGTGCTCAACTAATTACAAATAACCCTGTATATATATATATATATATATATATATATATATATATATATATATATATATATATATATATTATTATATTTTTACATTCATAGTAGATCAGAAAAAAACAACGTTACAGAATATTACGTTACAAAATTTAAATTGCGTCATAATCAACAATTGATAAACTACTTTACTTGCGTATGTCTATAATGATAGATTTGACAAAATATTCGTTCTAACTGCATGAGTAAGTAGTAATTGCATTTTGAGAAAATTCGTACTAACATTTTATACATGCTTAATTCTTATAACACAGTATGGATATTGGTTATATTTCATAAGTAATGTAATATTAATCAAAAAAGACTTATTGTAAGTCGTATTTGTAATGATTCTATTTGTCCTCAATTTCCAAAATCTACTATTTTTCTGTATCACTCATTTGGTTAAAATGTTCAAACGTGTTTTATTAAATATATGTTTTATTTATGCCCTTATATTTATTTTCTTTTTACAAAAATAGAAAACCGAAGCTTTATTATCGAAATTGTTTTTTTTCTTGTGGATTATCAAACGTCAATACGTCAGAAAGACGAGTTTGGATGACAAGTTTATGAAAGTACTATGTGGAAATAGATATTTTTCATTGGAAAATTATTCTTTGAGTTCTAATGTGTGTAAAATAAATTAAATCATAAAAATAAATAAAGTGAGAAATAAATAATTAATGTCAAAGTTGCTTTGCCTTTGCCTTTATTATACATAAATTAAAACAACCCAACAATATATTTTTAGTAAAAACAGTGGCTTCGATTTATCAAGATATATTTTTATCATTGGTCACTTAAAGATTTATTATTATACACGATTATAAATAATTCTGAACCATGGAAACCCTTTACCCTATTAATAGATATTTTGCAGAAAAACTCCCAAAACAATAAATCATTTAGTGAGCATTAATAAATAATATTAAGCTATAAAAGAATGTTAGCTTTGTAAACATTGTAAACATATATCAATACGAACATTTGTATAACGCAGGAAATAACGTAAATATAAATAATATTATTATAATAACACTAGAAAGTAAGAATATAATATTAAAATATAACGATTTAATTTATTTAATTTAGTAACTATTTAATTTTTAATTTATTAATTTAGTGATTAAATATAATGTACTTTTTTTTTTTTTTTTTTGGGAAACAAACAATATTTAGTACATATAAGCATAATAAACAATAAAATAAAATATATCAACCAAGTTTCCACCAAAAATTAATACATACCAAGCAGTTAAAATTTTAAAATGAAGCTATACAAAAAAAAGATAAAAAAAATATACCAATACATCAAAACAAGAAAAAAATATACAAAAATTAACAACAAATAACAATAAAATTAAAAGGGAAACAAAATTACTTATACACTATTTCACTAATTTTCTTTTTAAAGTCTATCAAACCATTACCAAATATATCCACAGTATGAAATCTAACATTGTAGTTGTAACAAGCTCTGAATATATATACGTCTTTTTTATTTTGTGTTTAATATACCACACATTGTATATATTATTACCAAATTTTTAAATGTAAGAATAAAATTTTATATTTAATTGACAATCAGTTGGTCTGATCATTGTCTCTATCAAATCTAAAGACTTTTTAAAATTATAACTGAATACTAGTATTATTGACCTAATAATAAATATAATAAATAGGTACAAAAATTAATCTTTGTTTTTCATGTATCATTAGTAACTCTGAACAAATATTCCGAACGTGTTTGAAACGATATTTTTGTAATTTACGAGAGATTCGCTCAAAACTTAAAACTTAAAAAATAAAAACCTTTCCTTTGTTAAAAATTAAAAAACCGTCCCTGAAATATTATTTTAAAAATAAGACAATCCTACTCTTATAAATGAATAGCGAAATAGATTATTATATTTCTTTAATGTTCAGTAAGGTTCTTGAATTACCTGCATTGCAGCAACACGTCTCAGATATTATGAAAGATTGTGAAAGAGCCAAGTCGTTTCAGTTTCCCATTGATTCTCACAAGACGTTATCTACAGTCTCCGGGTCCCCAGAAGGTATTATCGATAGAAGATATTATATATTTTGTTTAAAACAAAACGTTGTTTAAAAACAAAACAAAAGAAAAAATATTTAATATATATCACATAAAAAATACAAAATATGTCAATAAAATAATACAAACTAACGTCATAAATATTGAAATTACTATCAGGTATACATGATACCAAAAAGTGGACTCCCTTAGAAATAAAGATTCCTTGATGAATCTAACAAAAGGTACAAAAATTAAATGTACAAGAGAAATTAAAGAGTAATTAAATAAAATTACATAAGGTCAAAGTACAAAGGGAAGTGTGCGGCGGGGAATTAATTAATAACAAGGTCGCTAAAAGCCTCAAAGCATAGGTTAAGTAGTTTTACTCGTATAATATTAAAAGAACAGTAGCCAAAATTAAATTCAACTCAATCTTGTTAACAACAGAATTATCTCAACGATACTTAGGGTCCTATTTAAAAGGATCTCCAAAATTATACTTTTATTTTTATACATATCATTCGTTATTAAATATATATTTACCCGGCTATGTTCACGTAAATTATTCGGCATTTTTGTAGTTTTGAACCTATTCGGGGTTCCTATTCATGAGCTCGCAGCATGACGGATTTTAGGGTGAACAGTTCCATGTTTAGCAAGCTAGATTTTTATATATATGTATTAAATATAATACATGGTTCACGAAAGTTTATTTCTAAAAATTACATAATTCAAATTATTAACGAATATGCTTTACGTTTAAGGCATATTATGTCAGAAAAATTATATAGTGAATTGATATATCCGCTTATATATTGGTTTATTTTGCTTTTATCCACTGTATTGTCTTATGGCATTACGCTTTAGTATCCAGGGCTGATGTAAATCTATTTTTATTTTACAAAAGAGATACACAACAATGATCTTTGGTAATCTCGTTAAACTGTTTACATAGTATAGTGCGTGAGTATATACTTACTAAAAAAGAATATTATTATTAATATGTTAGAAAATATAATTTGGTTCCTCAATCCCCGCTTCCCTGGTGACTGTAATAGCCAACAGGGCTAACAGTATAAACAAACATTTAAAAAAAATAAAAAAAATGCCTCAAAAAATATTATATAATAATATTAATTAATATAATTTCTTACAAAAATCATCCAAGATGTTTTATAGGCTCTTCTCCATAAACCTTCCTGTTTAGAATAGGGCAAGTAGACTATGACGTTTAATAAATGCAAAATATGCCTATTTATATTATTATTTTAAATTAGGAGATGTACTAAAACTTTGATATCAGATAAAAAAATTGGCCATTATATAGTCTAGTTTAGTCACTACATACATTATATACGTCAGTTTTCCCATATAAAACAAATTAAAATTCTGATTGTGAAACCTAAAACTATCTGTCGGTATCTATTTCGTATTTGCTACAGCTGGCTCGTTGGATTAAACCAGACATTGCATGAGCACGTATTCGACATTAGAGTTAGTTGAAAAAGTTTACATTTATTATTTACTACCAACAATGCTTGAGCTTTACTCAAATAAAATACTACACATTAGTATGCTATACTTATCAAAAAGGGAAACATTGTTTGCTATTGTAAATTATCCTTAAATATATGTATACATATAATGGATATATAATGGGCATATATTTTTAAATACATCGTTTTACTTGTCATACTCCTTTATTCATTAAAATCGTTTGTGTATATATTAATAAGAAACATATCATTTTGTTTTGCAAAACTTGGTTTAAATAAAAAAGAATAAATACGACTTGTTTCACTTTACTTTCTAATTATAACACATCATTTAACGAATGATGATTATGAATTCTAACAAAATGTCACTTTATTTAAAACCCATTAATGAAAGAGTCAAATAATACTTAGAAATAAAGTAACGTTTCATAGAATGGATATAATATTTTCTAGGTATTTTTATAAACTTGTCATCCAAACATGACTGTTAGACGAGTTGACGTTGATATGTCAAAAATAATAAAACGACTTTGTCTATAAAGATAGGATTTTACGTTTTTTTGCTAGACCAAATTGAATATATAATAGATAAGTCATTAATATAACATGTGTTTCTTAAGTGTTGGGTTATTTATAACCTAGTAAATTGCATGAATAATCATATTGATAACAGCGTTAAGTATAGCGTAAAAAAAAAAAGTGCCGTGCCAATGAGATTGATAACCGCCATGAACGGGAACTGAGAAGAAATCTATGTAATCCCACGTACCTATTCATGGCTATGGAGTAATGACTCAAAACATGTTATTATACTAAATCTGGATCAGGCTAACTTATTTTTTATAATTATCAGTTACTTACATATAAACCTGTGCATACCTAACAGCACATTGATGAGGTGGGTAAATATTTAATTTATACAAATTATTTAATATGATTAAATTGTTTAATAATATGAATTCGTAAATCATTGCTTATTTCATAACATATGTAATTAAAATAAAGATCCGCTTGAATTACCAACTACTGATATTCCACTGACATAAAAATATTTATGTGATATAAAATTAATTAATACGTTTGTAGAGCCACAAATTGGATATCGGTAATAAGACAATATCAAATACAACTTAAAAAATAGACGGTGTCTCATTTGAAACATATAAAGGCAGTGCCACATACGACATTAATTCTATACTTAAAGATGCCCAAATTGTATTTGAATGGAAATATCAACGCAGACAAGCTATTCCTGTTCCTCGATGTGAGAATAAAAAATAGACAAACTTTTCCGTTCACCTGTTGGAATATCAACTATCATCGACGTAAAGGAAAATCTTCGTGTTTACTTTTGTATACATTAGAAAACAACGATTCTACATCAAAGCTCAACAAAATCTCAGAAAGACGGCGTTACGCCTACAAGAGGCTGTAGCACCAACACAATGTACTTCGCTAGATCATACGTAGACGAAGCAATCTGACTAACTATTGGACGTTGGGGCACTCCAGATTTATGTACTTTAGGAAGCCCATATAATTTCATTGGCTGTACGATCTTGGGTCTATACAAACGCTTAAATTAATTTTCCGTAAAGAGATATTCGTAATCTCTGACAATGGCTCTTACTCGACTGACTGCAACATTCTGCCTCAACACCTCAGCTTCACTAGGCGACACCTTATTGTGAATCAAAGCTTCCTCCATACTACCGATAAAGTTCTCATATGGGATTGGTTGCGGTGTCAAAGCAAAATTTAAACTCTTTACCAATACATTCTATGTTGCGTTATTAAAATTGACACGTCTTTGTTATAAGAAGCACAACAGATATGATGAGCTGAACAGCAAGAAGGCCCAGCATGTCAAATCAAGCAATCATGCTTTGAGCAAAAACCACCGCAACAGACAAATTTGGCAAAAATTTTAAAAATCTTTTCTATTCATACAAAACAATACAAATCTCATATAAAAATGGGCCCAATTCTTAAAACCAATTTATAGTAATATTTTTTATAACATGCCCAGGTATATCATTTTGACTGTCTATGTAGCCTGTGATTGCGAATTGTCATAAATTTGTTTGTCAAAGAGAAGAATAATTAAAAGAAATTTTTTGAGAACACCCATTAAATATTAAGAATAGGCGTACATAAAAAAATAATGCTCTTCCTAATATTATTTTTGAAATTCGCGAACAAGAACTCATAATACTCATAAAATGATTTGTAAACAAACTATGATTATGTATAGTACCCGGCAATAAATATTGCACATCGACCTCTGGAAAGAGACAATCGGCTAATTTCGGCTTCATAGAGCGTTATCACTGTCGCAAGAAATGCAATCATTCCTGTATCTACTAGGAGCTGTTAAAACAAGTATAATTTTCTTCTTTTCTTA
The DNA here is from genome assembly GCA_959347355.1 of Napeogenes inachia. Classification (NCBI taxonomy): domain Eukaryota; kingdom Metazoa; phylum Arthropoda; class Insecta; order Lepidoptera; family Nymphalidae; genus Napeogenes; species Napeogenes inachia. Next base: position 21,995,271 of record OY365792.1, on the reverse strand, counting down.
TTATATTTATTTTATGTATAAAAACATTTTTTTTTTCTATAAGTGGTTATTTTAATTGGGGAGTAATATAATTTAATAAACATGGTTTTTATTATTTAAAAATTTTATTATTTAGGAAAATTATAACTGCACATAATAAAAACCATTATACCCATTCTTAAAATAAGACGTTGTAATACAGTAGCCTGCAATAAATATTACACATCGTCCTTTTGAAAGAGACAATCGGCTGATTTCGACTTCGTAGAGCATTATCTACCACACTACCTATTTCTCAAAATAATAATTAAAGCATAGAAGGAGCTTCATATGTTTCAGGCGTACACTGCCGTAGACAACAATTTTTTTTCTAGTGATGTAACATTGTGTAAACTTATCCGCGATATCGATAGTGATCCTTATCTCTATGGTAGTACCTACTATTTTTAAAAGGCTGTTTAAGTGCTTTCCATCACTTGCTAGAACGAGATACATCAAAAAGTACTATCGCCTAGAGGATTTTGTCGTGTGCGATAACGTTCAGCTATATTCCGTTCTAGAAAATAACTAAGGTAGCATTTAAAAATAATCAATACGACAAATAAACTAGAAAAACAAAATCAAAAACATTTATTGAAAGTAAATTTAAAAAAAAATGGTCAGGTTAACACATATTTTTAATTTTTTATTCGCCACTTTGAGAACGTCTTATAAAAGAAACGACAAATAAATTACAATAAAACTACAGCCTTATTTTTCTAAACTATTAAATATTAGTTATTAAAATATTGCGGACTAAAATGGTTCTATTCCCAATTTTTCTGTGCAATCGTGTCGATCCATATCTGTCGTCAGTTAACGTCCACGGGAAATCTAGAATATTAATCCCTAGATATAGCACATAGATATCTTTATAATTTGTAAACCATTTAAAAAACAAAAATAGTTTATTGTAATGAAGAACAACGTAAAAAAAATACCATGTTCGATCACTTACCAATGGAAGGTTACGTTTTGAACTTAATTTTCATTCTGGAAAGAATGGGATTTACAGCCCCTTATAATGTAGGATATTGCTCTTGCTATTAGGTCATATTTTCTTTCAACAAAACGGAGAAAATATGTAAATAACTATATGAATTCGTAAATTAAACTAAACAAATATAAACCACTGACAGCCAACATCAAACATCGGCGCTGAAGAGTGAAAAAAGGTTTGCGATCATATAATCAAATGTGAAAATGAATATAGAAGCATTCAACACAGTTTAGACAATTACACTGATGGACTAGTGATAAATACAGTTGATAGTGACAGTGATATTGACCTCCTTGAGAGCACAGATGGTGTAATGGAAGTAGCTGAGAATTAGAATTATTATTATTACAAAGTCTCATTTCAAGAATAGCTATAATGGTCTTTATTATTTACAGTTATAATTTTCCTAAATAATAAATTACGTGAACATAATGTAAGCATGTTAAGCTATTGCATGGCTTCTAACGCGGGCCTTGAGCGTGGAGACCGAATCCAGAAATTCCGTAACGAAAATAACCTAACACACCAGTATTGTGTATCTATCATTTATCAATAGCGTAAGCGCATTACATACATTCACATGTTTAGTTTAAAATAAATGTTTTACTTGTACAAATGTATTTTTTTCAACAAGGATTTTCATTTCAATGACTTTCTGTTATGGTGTTACAAAAGAATTACAAGTACCCTGAGTACAAGAATTTAACAATCGCAATTAAACTTTATTCCTGAGATTTAAGGTTAAAAACGTTTTATCTGTTAATATTATTAACCTTTTTATGGTATTACATAGCACTGATATATAATTTCTCATTTAAATAGGACTAAAATAGGAATTTAAATTGAGAAATTATACCATTTTTATTCAAAATTTTATCCTATATAGCGTAGGAAAACCCTATAAATGAGTAATTTATTCACTAAAAGAAAAAAAAAAGTTTTTTTATAGATCACCACGCACACGCAAGTTACACAACTTGAATTAACATCAAAGAAAAAAAACAACTACATAAATAAATAAATAACTATAATTGCATAAGTTGATAAAAAATGCTATGCAATAGCTTTACCGCGGCAGTCTCCGAGTGCCACACGTCTTTTTTGTTATTATTTTATTTTACCCCAGCTTAAAGCCACCACTTATAGAAAAAATTGTGGCTTTTATACAAAGAATAAAAATAATTATCAATAGAAGTATTATACTTGTTTTAACAGCTCCTTATAGTTACCATACTGTTTAAATTTCGTGCGACAGAGCTTATGCTCTACGAAGCCGAAATTAGCCGATTGTCTCTTTTCAAAGGTCGATGTGCAATATTTATTGCCGCTCACTATACATATTTAGATTGGAAGGACAAGGTAGAAAACAACAAAAGCAGTCACATGTGGCAATTTAAATCAACAACTTCATTATGCTGGTAACAAAAATTTTAAATAAATATTCTACAAAATATTTATCTTAATAATAGAGACTTAAAGATTTTTTCCTTAGCAACTTTTAACAATTAGAGATAAATAAGTATTAAAATAAAAGTATTTTTGTTGCATTCTTAATTCCTTATCAAACCATTTGTATGTTATTTTACAAATCCACGGAAAATATTGTAAGTTCAAATTATCTGTTTGAATAAAAGAATGGATGTTAAGTTTGATAGGTCGGTTTATTTATTGTGAAGAAAAACCATTATCCTATAAATAATTTATAATTATACGTAAGTAAATAAAATAAATAATATAATTACCAATGTCCACTGAAATTTTAATCACATAGCTATTGGTCACTATACTTAAGATATAAATTATGTATAATTCAGAGCCCACTTAAGATACAATAACCAGATTTTTAAGTTCGCTATTCTTTATTTAGGACATTGATCAAGAGGCACACATGTTTTAGTCACAGCATTCCTCACTGTAGGAGGATCGCAGTAGCACGCTGAGAAGTCGCAGATCATACCCATTTTATGGTCGGCCTTTGGAGTCGGGTTGGTACAAGTAGGTTCCGGTACAAGAAACCCGCAGCCGGTAGTGTACGCGTGAGTACCTACTTCACATTCACTTGAACCTGTGGTGTTGAAAATAATAATGTTGATTGAGATGTATCTACATTATTTAGGGTACTATCAACAAAGATCTCCAGCGGAGAGAATTATATTATATTATAACTATAAAATAAGCTATATAACCGTAAAAACCGTTTACAATAACTTTATTGAAGATAGATACCCAAACTGACCTGACCATGCTATTTAAGGTAAGTCGTTCCCCAAAAAGTTATTCGTCAATATTATTTATTTATTCATTTAAACAACATTTTTCCAAACTCCAAAATAAATGAAAGATGTTTCTTCCACGTCAGTTTGTTTAATATTTATCTTATACATACAAGTATATCGATATCAATATGACTTATCAGGAAAATACTTTATTTGTCATTGTACTGACCGTCACCCTAAATAAGATGATTTGCATCTACACAATGATTTTTATTATATATAATTTCAAAGTATGCAATTATAAAAACTTACATATTCCATCAATATAAATACAGCCTCTTGGATATAAATCTGTTTCACCAAAAGATAGCCCCACAAAATATAAAACACACAATATTAACAGTGTTTTCATTTTGTAGATTATTTTGTTACTTGTGCTTATCACGACGTATCGTAGTGAACTGTCTATCAGCAAACCTTATTATAGGTTATGACTAGTTTGATTTGGTTATACACTAGATAAGAAAAATGTCATGCTTGTAACGTAATTTAAATTTTACTGAAGATTTGAACTGTTTAGATTTGAATAATTTTTGGTGTCTAGCATCTTTAACATTTTTTTTTGTTTGTTTCACACATAAATTATTGTGCATTTTAGATTAAAACAGTGATGAAACGGGGCATCCATGCCCAAAGTCTAACAGAAGAAAAAGCTGTAAAAAAAAATTGAACTCAACATTAAAAATTGCAAATTTAATTTTAGTTTTATCGCAGTACTATTGTTTTTGTATGTATTTTTTTTATAATTAGTGAATTATATTATTAGAATATAAACGAGCAGGTGGGTCTTGCAATGGTAAGCGATCACCACAACCCACATTCTGTTAGGATTTCAGAAAGAAAACAAGAAGATTCTGGGTTTTGGAGGCCTTCCTCTATTAAAATACACTCTTTTTGAAGATACCAATGTCCAGAAAATAGACCGTGAACCCTAAATTGAGAATCGTGTTGAATGTAAAAAGTACAATAGGTCTATTCTAATGCATGGAGATCCGTATTTTTATAATTCTAAAATTTTTTCGGATTCACACCACCCTTTCGAAGACATCTTTCCCAGCCTCTCAACCAGGCATACATGTAAATATAAAATTCGTATTAATATAAAAGTAAACATAAATATCTAGCCCTTCACGTATGAGAGGTTGTGTACCTGTGACCTAATCTGTTTATTAAACAGTTCCAGATGCAGATCTGGGTCCTGATGCAGATCTGTGTCCAGATGCAGATAGTGATCACCCGGCAATCCAAAGCTGTCAATTAAAGATCACCCTTATCTTGGAGAGCAGAGAGATATAAGAAATTGACCAGTAATTTGCGGGGTGCGGTTGTCACCATTTTTAGGGATAGGACGGTCTGTCATGAGTCCGGTTCTATGCTTTTTAAATACAAGTGATGACTTTTGAGTTTGATTGAGAAAATGTCATATGGCCACTGCACTCTATACTAAGCAATGGTCGGTGGAGTGACGACAGTTACCCAATAGTTTTCTGGATGTTTACTTTTCAGAATATTCAGCAACAAGGATATGTAGCTCTTCACATCCGGGAGATGAGTAAACGCCTCAACTAATTAGGATCTACCATTCATTGTTTCAAAGTCAGAAACAGATCTTCTCTCGTAGATTCTCTCGATTCTTTCACCGACTGCGGTGGAATGTGACCCAAATCAATTGGTTTAGAGTTCGTTGAAGTTTCCAATTTATCGTCTGCCAGATCGGATCCCAGTGATATATTTAGATAATTGTCATTTAAATATTCCTTACCAGTGATATATGTAGATAATTGTCATTTAGATATTCCTTCATATTCCTTACAATCATTGAAACGATAATCATCAAAAGTTATCTTTAAGAGAGAAAGATAATCAATGAACATTTGAATGAAGAAAATATCTATAGATATAATATTTTTTATGTGATTGTTTTAGTTACAAATATTTTATTTAGGCGGTATGACATGGGTTTATAAAATGATTATTTTAATGTTCAATGTTTTAATTATTAAATATATTATATAAATTATAATTATTAAATATGCTAATGAATAGTACAAGTGATCAGCTTGATAAACATCATTATTATTGTTATTAAGACGCTGTGGGAGTTGCTAACCGAAGAGTTGAGTTCTCTTTGAATGAGAGGACGTTCAAAGACACTCAAAGACTGGCTTATTGCAAAGCGGGACTATTTACTTGTTTTTAGCTGTTATATTTTGTTTATGAGATTCTTTAGGAATAATTCAGGATTCTATAATATTTAAAATTTTCTAAAAATCCAACCCTGGTAATAAATAAAGAAACAAGTAAAATATTCGATGGCTAATAAACATTTTTTTTAAAACCATCTTATAGCTTGAATAATAATTTTATAAATATCTTATTTATTTTGAAATGTTCTGTAGGTTATTTATTACAATTAAAAAGATAATCGCTTCATTAAATGGCCATAATTTTAGCTATTCGAAAGTTTTTATAGTTTTATTATAATCATATTACTTACCGATATCTACCAACTTAAGATGTTTCATAAAAGTTATGATAGGTTCTGTCAAATTGAGATTTACTTGTTCATTCCATTAAAAAAATACGCAAAGCATTATAAAGAGCAATACTAAATAGAAGAAACAAAGGATGTATCGATTTCGGACGCGAAATTGGTTTGGTTTTCAAGTAGACCGAAACGAAAATCGAAATTGCGTTCGGAGTGGACCAACTGGTTTGGAATATGTTAAAAAAATTAAAGGTATATATTGTTAAAATTTCTTTTGAACAAAACACCGGTGAGATAAATCGTGAAAGGGGTACATAACAGAAGCAGGCAATTATTTTATTAATAATAAAAAAATATGTTTTATCGTACAATTTTTTTTAAAAAACATTTAAAAAAATATTTCTTAAAGAATATAAGCAAACAAAAAAGATGATGTGTCTTTAAATAGGAAGTAAGATATTAATTGGGCATTTTAATATAAATTAGAATTTTATACAAACACAAACTTATCTAAGGTCAAAGATATAAAAGATAAGATTTTTATATGTGTATAATAAAAGAACAGAATCAACCAATATTTTAACTTATTTTGTTATTGTGATAATTCAGGTTGACTGTTGAATTATAACAAGTGATCAATTTTTTTATTTTTTTTTTTATATATGATCTAGGGCAATGCTTGACTACATTTTACCTGATGGTAAGTTGAATGTGGTCTTAGGTGGTAAGGCGTATTGCCCTAGCAACCTATTCACTCTTCTCTTGAAGACACCCACATTATATTTGGCCGGAAAAACCGACGCAGGCAAATTGTTCCAGTCCTTCGCTGTACGCACTAAAAATGAGGAAGCAAAGTGCTTCGTTCGGACAGGTGGAATGTCCACAACAAAAGGATGAAAACCTGCCGTGCATCGGGACGTTCGTTAAAAATATGTATGTTGCAGAAAACAAGCGGGTCTACGCCAAAACTACTGATAACTTGGTTGATGACTTTCCAGACGTTGTGAATACATTACATATACTTATTACAACCCTGTTGAAAATTCTATTGAGATTTCTTTCGGCATCCCTCAAAAATGTTATTTAACTTTTTTTTTCCAGTGTAGCCGCTATTAAATGCACAAATAATATAAAGTCTACAGATGAATAAAATTATCTTTTAATAATATCTACTTCTTTTTTTTAAGATATGATTATTTTAATGCCACTGAAAGCAAAAATATTTAAAAAACTAAATTTGAATGAATTTCTAAAAATGATGAATTTCTGCATATCCATAAGCACTCACTCTGACTCATTTCATGTATGGACAAATATTTTAGTGAGTTCCAATGGTCTCAAACAGATACAAACGTTTCTGGAAAGCTCTCTCTCAGGTTTAAGTCCTAACAGTATTACGATACAATATCTAATTGTCTGCACACAGCCTCTAAAACATTGTTCAGTATGGTGATAACATTATTATTTATCACTAGCCATTCACTGTAGTTTATATTTCAGTTCTCCTAAAATCTGCGTTATACGGCCTAGATCTCTTTGACCATATTTTGTTTATCGGTACTAGCCGAAGTGTCAGGCAGTGGTAGTTAATAAAAAGCGTGAAGTTCCTAATTTTTTCATTTCCTACGAGAACCAGATTACTTACTTTCAATCCAGGCTAAATTCTTAAGCACCATCGTAGATATGAATATTTAAAGCAATTTAAAATGCTTTGGAAAGTTTGGTAGATTTGGGATACAAGAAACGTCTTAAGCAGTAGTTTTTTTTTCAGAATGTGGGAAGAATTTGACCTTAGGTTTAAAAGATTGAAAAGGATGGTGCAAAGTAAGATTATTTAATTTTAGTTTCTATTATCAACCTTGAATTAATTGATTTTGAAATATTGTCACTTTTATAAATATAATAATAAATTACCATTGCACCAAATCTTTTTATTTTTAAAATTACTGCTACTATAAATTAGGAAGTTTATTGTAGCCAGTAAAACATTCTATCAGCAGACTGAAGGAGGCTTATTCATTAAAAAATATACAGGCATTGAAAAACTGAGGAGGGTCCCTCTGATTGGTGTGATGTGGTCGCTGGAGTCCTCCAAGGCGGTATTTTGTCTCCCTTATTATTTTCTCTTTTTATAAACTCTATCACTTCTGACTTAAATTGTCATTACATCACCGAATATTGCATTGGTCTAATCATAGAAATTAACCCTAGTAACGTCCATATTGACCAACATTCTTTACTAAATGTGACATATAACAACATTGTAATACCCTTTTCTTCGCAAGTAATTTGAATTAAAAATTAGAATATTTTTAGACATCTCTCTTAGTTTGCAGTATCAAGTTAAAGAACTGTCACGTAACTTTTATAGTACATTTCATCCATGGTTAAGGCCAAAAAACTTCCTGCCCCTTGGGCTAAATTACAGTTGGTTAATTGGTTGTTGCTGCCTTGACTAATCTGATGTGTACTATGTCGACGTCAATGAAGTAATTCTAAATAAATTAGACCAACTTAACACCTCTATCCTCTCATTTTCGGACTTTACCATAAGTAATAATAATAAGTTTAACCATAACAATAATAAGTTTAACCATATCACTGCCTATAGGTCAAAACTAAAATGGTTGCCCTTTTGTAAACGGAGAAATCTAAGAACCCTGTGTCTACTATACTCTATTTTTTAATCCAACAATTTATTGCTTTATACATCTCTTCACCGTACTGGTTTCTTATCCAATTCATTTACTGTAGCTGCTGTCAGACTGTGGAACGAATTACCGGAACATATAAGAAAAAACTTGTGTGGTTTTATGAAACCACCGTAAAAGTGAAACTTTTTTCACATTATAGACATTTAACTAAAAATTTTCGGAATAATATTCCATTAAGGGTATAAAAATTGCTTCATCAATCTTAATTTTATACTTAGAAAATGGGAATGATAATGGGAAATGATAAAAGTAGACTAGGTCTCCAACTAATATTTTTATTGAACTCTGTGTCTTAGAGTACGACATACATAATACTTAACAATTATTTAGATGATATACACATATTAAAACACTGAAAACAATATTTTATAATCGTTGAGTCATTTTGATCCGTTTTTCAATTATTTTCAATCATTCTATTATCAATTCCATCTTCATCATGAATTTCACAGTTTATAAATGTAACCAATATTGACTTACATTCGATTTTTTCAATGTATCTAGTAAAAACCGCATCGATACGAGCGCCTTTCACTTTATCCCTACTCCGCGGCCGACCGTCACGCGACATGCAACACACAGACGAAAAAGTTTGAGACGATGTAATAAAAGTTTTAATATGTTGAGCGACTAAATTTAGTGTATGCGCAAAGCATGGGATATGCTTTCTTTTCCCAAATGCAATTTCAACAGCCTTCACCATGTTTGCTGCATTATCGGTTATCACTGCCGTGACTTTATCAGTATTGAATCCCCACTCTTTACATGTTTTAGTGAGCATTTGTGCAATATATTCGGAAGTATGTCTTTCATCTAAGTGGTACACTCCTAAAGTTACAGAGTGAAATTGTATTTGGATGCCAAAATGAGCAGTTATTCCTAGGTAACTTCTCATTTGTAGGTCTGACCAAATGTCACTTGTTAAGGTAAGATTTTCTACATTGCTAATATATCATACTTCTCGTCTAACCAGCGTGTCACAGTGGTTCTGCTAGGAATCTTGTAATGAGGTGCTGTAACTTTCAAAAGATGCTTGAAACCTTCATTTTCGACTAATGAAAAAGGTTGATTGTCTTTACTGATCATGAACATTATTGCATTATTAATTCTTTTAGTTTTGTCACCAGTAGAGGTATACGCGTAAATTTCTCCAAAGCTACTTTCAATTGACCTCTGGCGTTTAAAAGGTAATTGCCTATCATAATCAATCTTGTGATCAGTTTGAGAATCGTTAGTACTTATCTCGTTAGTATCCATTGGCGAGGACGACAACATTGAAATTGAAGGCGACAGTTGATATTCGTTTACGGTAAGTTTCGATATCGTGGCATGATCTTGTTTTGAAGTACTAGGGATAGGGTTTGACAAATCTGAATATGAATCTTTTGTAGCAGCAGCAGTATTTTTAGTATTATGGAAAACTTTCAAGTAGACAGCTTTATGAATATTTTTAATATGTGCCATTGCATTGGAGGTATTGCCAGCCGTTTTAACATTTTTTTGACATAGCTTGCATCTGGCAGTTTTGTCGTCATTTTTTTCGTAATAGTTCCAAACAACACTTTTTTTATTGGGAGCCATGTTGAATGAAATTCTAATTTCTGACAAGAAAAAGAGAACAGCGTGAAAAAGCAGTGAAAGCACAAAGAAACAGTCAGTAAAAACTAATGACAACTTAAAATGAAATAAATAATCTATAAAAATAAATTTAATAGACTGTGTCCCATCCCTAATCTCTTAAAAACAAACTGGTCAATTGATAACAAGTAAATTAAAGCTACATATTGGGGAATTTAACATAAATGCTAAGGCATTCAATTATTTATTATTTTATACTATTAAATAGTTATCTTTGATAGCGCTTTTAAATCACGTTATTTATACTTACTGTATGAATCCGATGAATCGTAGACGGTTATAAATGAAACAGATAATAATAATTGTCACAACTTGCTTCTTCTATACAATTCAATAATAGCCTTTTCTATATATCGTTATACACACTAACTGTATTTACATTTTGTAAAACAAAACAAAACATACAAATGTTATTTATAGGTTATTTTGTATTAAGACCGAAGCGACAACATAGAGATATTATACATAGAGTGGGGAAGCCAGCCTAAAATGTGTCGTATCGTGCTTGGTCGGCGTCGTATCGTGCTTCGTCGGCGTCGTATCGTACTTCGTCGGCGTCGTATCGTGCTTCATCGTCCTCGTATCGTGCTTCGTCGGCGTCGTATCGTGCTTCATCGTCCTCGTATCGTGCTTGGTCGGCGTCGTATCGTGCTTCGTCGGCGTCGTATCGTACTTCGTCGGCGTCGTATCGTGCTTCATCGTCCTCGTATCGTGCTTCGTCGGCGTCGTATCGTACTTCGTCGGCGTCGTATCGTGCTTCATCGTCCTCGTATCGTGCTTCGTCGGCGTCGTATCGTACTTCGTCGGCGTCGTATCGTGCTTCATCGTCCTCGTATCGTGCTTCGTCGTCGTCGTTTCGCGCGTAATTCGTAATCGTAAATTGACTGACCAATTGTCATTTTTACTGAAATGCTAATCTAATGTTTCAACCTAAGATAAAATTGGATTACAAATTATACAAAATTATATACTGTTTAATTTAAAGTATATTTTTTGAGTCAATAAAATGACAAAAACGTGTATTCTGTGTAAAAAAGAACCTATTCCTTTCGACAATAGTCGAAGTTTTCATAAGTAAGAAATTTATATTTATAAAATTATACTGTTTTTATAATTGTTATATACATATAAAAAATATGTTGGTAATATATAATGTGTAAAAAAAAAATATTATTATAATAAAGAAGTATTTCATTCTACTTATAAGAAATCGGCCGACCGTCACGCGACATGCAACACACAGACGAAAAAGTTTGAGACGATGTAATAAAAGTTTCACTTTAAAAACCCCAACTCGTGAGTCGTTCAAACGCCGAGTGAATTTATCTTAAATTATTTATGTTCATAAGTGTTATATTTTATATGTATTATATGCTGTATATATTATTTATCCCATTATAGTTACAAAAACTGTATTAATTTGATTATCCTTACATGTTAATGTATTTACCTATATTTATTTGTATCCGTACTCTTATAAAAATTATATATATAATTACTGTGTCCTGACATAATAATAGGGTAGTAATTTAAATATAAAATATAAATATAAGTATGATATGTTTAGAAATAACTTTGTTTAGAATACAACTCAAATATATCACTAACTCAACTCACCGCGATGATTGAATGGAATAAATTAAATAACGAACCTAGGTTAATCTAGTGTGTAATATGAGTTAATCATTTATAATAATTGTAATCACTTCATCTATATTTTGATAACAATATTAGTTTATATTTTGATAATTAAATATCAATATGACTTATTTGTTGTATTACAATGATTTTTTACCGATGAAGTTAAATGGCTCTCGTTGTGAGATTATTCATGTTCTCTAAAAAAGGCCTTCGCTTAGTATTACATTCTATTATGTGTATAACTTTACCATGATTCTAAATGGTTAACATTTTGATTCTAAGGTTGATTAGTATGGTTACACAACCTAGTTATACATATTTTAGTTTTAGTCACTAATTAATTAATCTAAGATTTTCATAAATCGTCATCATTATTGCAGTTAACTATGCAGTATCAATTGTAACAGAAATCAAGCAGTTAATTAGAAATATGTTGATTGTTAATGTGTGATATCGGCCGACCGAATTAGGGTTGGTGGGCACGCTCGGCCCAGCTTAGATTTGGTAGAGCAGGCTTTTGGGTGGGTCATAAACAATTGGGAACATGCAAAAAAATTTAAATGGTCTCAAATAATTTTTTTTCGATTACTTTTTATCATCTTATTATAAGAATTTTTTTTTTTAATTTACTAATCATTTAAGGGCATAAAATAATATATGAAAAGTGTAAATTTAGGGAGCGAAATTCAAAATTCCAAAACGCGCCACCATTGGTCGAAAGGAAATGTGACGTCATTTGACACGCCATTCAATATATCGGCGTTTAAGTTCATACTGTGGTATCAGTGTGACTGAGAAAAATAAATAATTTAAACCTATATTTTCGTGCTTAAATGTTTTATTAAATGATACAATTGTTTAGGTAATCTTAAAAACATTTTCTAAATACTCAAACAACTCTAACAAAACAAATACCTACAAACTCTTTTTGAATAGCAGTTAGCATGCTACTACACAATACATTTTTAAAATGTTTCTGCCTCTGAATCATTTTTCACTTCACTTGACTTAGATAAATAACTTGGTTGATAATCAGCATATATAGAAGATATAAGATGCTATAGAAGTATTATCAGCTGGTGTTTTTGCCACAAAAATATATAAGGAACAACTCCTTTCTTCAAATTTAGATTACATCTTTCTCCTTGTTGTTTCGTTACACATATTATATTCAATACAATTTGCTGTATCTTCCTTAACCTGAAATAAATCGACAGACCATAAAAATTGCATAAAATAAAAATAGATTACGGTTTTTATAGAAAGTTATAATGAAATTTGTAAGATAGGTTAGGTTAATTTTAAACTCTAATTTTCTAATATTTAACACTGACTATAAATTTAAACTATTAGATTAAACTTATTATAAATAAAGTATACTTACGTTAAATTGATCTTCACAACCACGATTTAGGACATATATTATCCCTTTTAATTACCATACACCATTGTTTTTGTATTTTCGCATCTCTTGGAGTACAAAAAACACTTTGTCGGGTGTTTTTCTAATACTATTTTTGCACTCCGGTACTATACAATAGTCGTAACATGATTTTTATCTTCTTCCATGACTTGTAAAGCAATTAAAACTTAAAATATCAATGAAATAACTAAAAAGTTCATAGTAAACATTCACTGGACGTATCATTTGACGTCACGCAAAACGCGCGCAAAATGGCGGTGTTTAAACGGGTGAAATTTACTCAATGTTTTAATTTTCACTTTGAAAATAAACTAGAATCTTTTCAAGCCTATTTATATTTTTTTCTACGATATAAAGAGGTAAATGATTAATTTACGTCGAAAAAAAAATACGTGAATGTTCCCTATTATCGTTACTTTCACTAATAATAATTGTTAGTTTTGTTTTTGTGATTATTTCTACTTTTATTTTAATTCTATTTTACTTTGCATTTGATATTTCTATTTTAAAATTTTTAAATCGACTGTGAATCGAATCAATATTAAGCTGATTATTTGTTGAAGATTTCAGCAAGTAAATTAAAAATAGCTTTAGCTTGTCAATTCCTTTGTTTCATTTTATTGTGTGTCGATTTATATTTGATAAACATTTAGATATCAGAGCTAACGACACTTACGGTATCGATAACTCTGATCTTTTTAAAAATGTAGAAAGTAACCCAAACCTGACAGACACAATCTGCTACCAAATAAAAGTTAAATAATTAAGACAAATCAAGAAATAAGCATAAACGTTTAAAACTTACAATTATTTAGAGAATAAAGTACAGGGGCGTAGCTACCGCCGTACGTGCCGTATCAATTATACGGGGCCCCCGGGCCACGGGGGCCCCCAAAGTGTGAAAGGAAAAAGAAATAAAAACTTCCTAATTTATTTTATTTTACAAATGACATAATTCTATAAAGCAATTACTTTTTATCCCACCTTAAGCGTGCGTTCAAAAGTTGGCAACACTCTATATCGTTATGGCGGGCTGCGGGTCTTCCCCGTTTTACTTACTTCATCTGCAACTCAGCGGGGAATCCCTCAATAATAAAATCGATATCGCGATGTACGTGTACGTACATATTCTACATTAGATGTTAAACCACGGAGTGCAGTGCAGTGTTTATTTACGCGTTTTATGTAATTGTGCATTACATTGTAATTCAGTACAAACAATATTGTTCTTCTGGTTTAACAATATTAGTAGCGATTTGTAAAAGAAATGAGTGAAAGGAAAAGAGATTATTAAAGCGGTGCTGAGAAAAGAAAAAGTAAACGGAAAAGGGAAGAGGTTATAAAAAAAGTGCCCAAAATTTCTTCATTTTTTCAGAGACAAGATACTGTGAGTGATTTAGATTGGAAAGGTAAGTACTACCCAACCCATTTTTTCGGGGTCCGTAGTGATAAACAAGGAAATCTTTTAATTTCGGTCTGTCAATATGTCCGTCTCAAAAAGTGGTCTTCCCTCCTCGATTTTCACAACTACTGGTCCAAAAATCTAAAAAAGATATTGGTGACTCGTTACTAATTAAACTTTTACATGAAATTGGTTTGGCAAAAATCTTAAAACGGATAAGGTTTAAAAATAAATGTCAAATTGTAAAATTAGTTCTTCGAAAAACCGAAGTACTTACTAATTTACACAAGTACTATTTTACACGACGCTAATGTGGATCTGCGTGGTTAGATACGCGTGGTTGGTTTATTATTTACCTGTAGCGAAGGGTGAATTTTGTTTTTAGGGTTCCGTGCCTCGAAACAAAAAAATACCAAAACTCTAACTTATCTATAGGATCAATTTGTTTTGTTGTTTGTCTATGAGTCTGTATCGTATCGTAAATTGCGTGTTGAGAACTTCAGATGTGCAGACTCGCTTTCGGGTTGTTCTCGTTTTGTATGGTCACTACACTACGCGCTGCGTTCAAATAGCACGCAGCAGGTGTAATGTAACGCACGGACGGGCTGCAGGTGATTTTGTATCTACTAATACGAGCACAATCCCCGTAGAGCCTGTGTGCGTCTGAACTGAACACTCTCTAACTGTGACCCTTAGTAAAGTTATTTATTTATATATAACTCTTTTTAGTTTAGTATCAAAGCTTTCGTATTTATTTTTTAACGAATACTCGTTTATTTTTAGATTCCTCTGAAGCACGTTCTTCGTCAAATATCCATTCGGAAATAGAAGAAAGCCAAGCACATACTTCATCGGATGTCCATCCAGAAATTGAAGAATACCAAGTCAACGATTCTGATATATTTGAAGATTGTAATATAATTTCATCAGATAGAGGAAATTTTGGTGACAATTTATCTGAATGCAAACGAAAAATAATTTTTAAATTGGGTCCATTTAAATCACAAGGACCATTTCCAAAAGATTCAGAAAGAAACCGACCTTTTTCGGCCTATTTTTATTCATATTTCAATCAGGCAGGCATAAAACTTGTAAGACCATGGTTATGTTATTCTAACGTTTTAAACAAATCGTACTGTCACTTCTGTTGGTTATTAGCAGATCGTCAAAACAAATCGTACTCCTCTGCTTGGGTTAACGGTGTTTCGGTTAGAAGCAATTTTACGCAAACTATACTTGACCATGAAAAGTCACAGCAGCATTTGAATGCCTCACTCTCTTATAATAATTGGTTGCAAGGAAATACCATCGATACTCTATTGCAAAGTGAAATCAATAATAAAATTAAATTCTGGAGAGATGTACTGCATCATACAATTAATGTTATAATTACTTTAGCATCTTGTAATCTATCTTTGAGAGGGCATGATTCTGATTCTGGAAATTTTATGGCAATTTTACGTTTGCTATCTAACTATGATGCAACTTTAAAAGAACTTCTTCTAAAACCGAAAGGTGAAATAAATTATTTAAGCAATACGATTCAAAACGATTTTTTATTTTTGACCCTTCCAGTTACAACCGCAACTGCTGAAAGAAGTTTTTCAAAATTAAAACTAATAAAAAATTACTTAAGAACTTCGATGGGACAAGAACGGCTGTCAGACCTCTCACTATTGTCCATAGAGGTAGAAACTTTAGAAAAACTAAAATCATCATAAGCAAGGACAAGGAATATTTAAAATTTGTTAAATTATGTTATGATAAATAAATATTTATTTTCACAATATTTTTTTTGTTTTGTGAAAAATCTTTACCCCCAAACAATATAAGGGCCCCCAAACAATTTTTTGTACGGGGTCCCGCCAATGCACGCTACGCCACTGATAAAGTAATAAAAATAAATAAAGTAACAATTATTTAAAGCATAACGTAAATATGTATTACTAAATTGATGTTTTGCCCAACTATGTAAAATCAAAAAGAACAAAATTATTAAAAAGTAAATATAGATATTGAAAAAAAAAATGCTCACAACTCACTCAAAATTACAGTCAATGTATGAGCCTAATTTGACATGTTTTAATGAAACAATTTTTAGTTTTAGGTTATAACGGGTTCAAAGTAGCTCCAAATGTTTTGTTTAATTACACACGGTGCGGCTTGCTAGTTCTGTTAGCTTGAACTTGGCTTGACCAGGTCTTGGTGTTTAGATAGGTGATTGGAGAGCTGACCTTAGCCTGCATAAATAGTACAAAATACAAAAATAGAAGTTGTTGAAAGAGTTTATATAACAATGTTAAATTAAGAAAATAAAGCAACTAAAACTAAGATAATCAAAAATGTTTATAAAATGAATATGGAAACAAGGCATATTTTTAATTGACTTATCAGAGTCTGAGCTAGTATTATCAATATCAAATATAACAGCATCTAAGTCATGTCAATTTAGAAATGTGTAGCCTTCTGTAAATTGTGTTACAAAATTTTATATGTGTCTACGTGTGCTATACCTGGCTAATGTCTATCATAAAAATAAGAACCAACAGGTTATTCATTTTATCATAATGCTTCGATCAAATTTATCCTTAGTAAGGTTTTTTTTGTTAGTCTGTCTAGAATTTACTTGAAGAAGACCATTTAATGTCCACTTTTAAGTCCATATAATTTAGATTACACAAAGTAAGTGTCTTCTCCCGTGAGTAATTAAAAATTTATGTCTCTAATAATGCAATAACGTATTCTTTCTATACCTTTATTGATTCGTAAGAGTCCGTTTTACCTTCATGTTATTCTTTTCTTATTTACTCAAGTGCTCTGCGACTTATTATTAAATATAAAAGAAAAGTATTTGTCAACTTATGATCAAAATATTTGTGCAAGTAGTCTTATGTAAACCAGACAAAAAAAATATTACAGAATTATACAAAATATTAAACTATGTCCAATTCATAATACTTTTAATCTACTTTAGATCTCTTTACTTACTCTTTACTAGTTATCGCAAACAATATAAACATTTGATAGATAGGAATATTTTATTATTATAAGTTACCTAATTTGAAAAACATTCGGAATATTAGTTCGGATCTACTGAGATGGTTACTCGGAAAACAAAGTGTCAAAAAAGTGATTCTCATATTTGCTACATTTTATAAAAATTAATACTTTTGTAATGGTCGCAATGTTATTTATTTTACCTCAATAATGGGGCTGGCGAATTATAAAATAGTTTAAAAAATTTAACTGGTAGTTCCAACCTCTTTCACACCAACCAATTCTTCAGCTTGATAATGTTAGGTCCATAGAAATTGGCGTTTTACGTACTGGCTACTTTAATAACAAATTTCTCCCCTTTAAAGGAATTCTAGTTGAATGTATTTTAGTTTCGTTGACAGTCATTCAATTGTTTTATTTTTTCTGATTTTTCGGTTTGCATTACTCATTTTAAAAATAGAAAAACTTAAAATATCGCATTATTTACGAGTACGAGTTCCACCGTGGCACCAGAGCTGCGGAAACGTCTCGAAGGGTCGTATGGTGGTCGTGATGTAAAAGAAAACACAGTTCGTTCGTTCGTCGACCTGGAGAACAAACCCTGTTAACGAGCGGATACCCAAGTTGAAAATGAAGAATTGAAAGCTATTGTGGAAGCGGGTCCATCGCAAATCACGGCCGAGTTAGCTACGTAAGTGATAAAACTATGTTAATTCACTTGAATCAAATTGGGAAGATAAAAAACCTTGAATGGTAGGTAAAAAAAATACTTGTAAACATTTGGTGGACTAGTGCCAGGTATTGTTCATTACAGTTTCCTCAAAATCTGACCAGACTATTACAGCAGATGGCAATTGTTAGCAATTGCAAACCATTATGGAAACCTAGCTGCTAAACAACCTAGGCTGCTCAATCGTTCCACACCACTATTGGTTTACGACAACGCTAGACCACACACTGCAAAACAGACGGCTACAAAATTATATTTTATAATTAAAAAATATTCGACTCTTTGTTCTCGATCTTCAATTAACAAACAAACTCTATAATATAAAATATCGTGCACTAAAGCTGGAGGCAGTGATGGACCTATTACTTCTTCCATACGTAATTTTTATATAAAACTTTAATGGGCGCGTTTACTTTACACAATTAAAATACTTTTCCAGGCTCTTGACAGCTTTGTCATTAATTTTGCCATCTCAAACTTTCCCTTGTAATTTTGTCCTAAGGTGTTATTATTACAAATATAATTATTAAACTTCTTTAATAAATTTGAATTTTTGTAATAAATCTATTGTTTTCTTTAACAACCCATATAGTCAAATATGTTTAATCAAACAATTCACAAATTATTATATACTAAAATAGAAAGAAATATATCTTAAAAAAAAGACAATTCTCAAATTTTCAAGACAATTATTTTCCATAGTCTTGTCTTTAAACATAATGAGTAAGTAGTATATATATATATATATATATATATATATATATATATATATATATATATATATATATATATACTAGCAGACTCGGCCACGCGTTGCTGTGGTTGCTAAGGTTTTGGATATACCTATTACATTGTAGTAAACTATTTAAGAAGTCACGGTATTAGAAAACATAAAATTAAAAAAACCCCCGACCGCTAAGTAAAGTAAAAAATTTAAAATGCAAGTAAATTTATCAAGGCCAATAACGAAATAACAATATTTTGATATAAAATAATATTGTGACTTAAAATTAAGATGTAAGTTATTCTATGTTTCAAGTTGGATCAAACTACACACGGTGTGCAAATTTGATTAAAATCGGTTAAGTAGTTTAGGAGTCCATCGCGGACAAACAACGTGACACGTAATTTATATATATTAAGATATATATAAATTGTATATATATGTATATACACATTTTTTTTGTAAGAACAAAAAATTTACAAAAGGACTTACTAACATAGTTTTTCGACTTTCGACGTGTCCGTAAGTAAATGTAAACACATAAAAAAAGTGTAAGTTTATTATTTCCAAAAATTGTTTATTAGATACATTCATCCTTTGGAACACATTTTCCAAACTTATTCCTCACTGTAGGAGCATTGCAGTAACACGCTGAGAAGTCGCAGATCTTACCGCTTTTGTCGATCTCCGGAAACGGGTCACAAGTGGGTTCCGGCTTAAAATAGTCGCAGCGGCTAGAGTACACGTGAGTACCTACCTCACATTCATTGTCACCTGAGCAGATGTTTAAGAAGTATATGTTATTATAGATATATTTACATAATTTAAGCTGATAGCAACTAAACAAACGAACCCCCGACTCACAAAGAGGGGTGCTATCATTTTAACCTACGCATCTGTAGATCTATATAACTGTATGTGCCATCATAGTAGTCAAACGCATAGACGGATTTGAATGCGGTTTTTTCTAATCGAAAGCTTGGTTTGTCGAGATGGTTCTTATCTATGTTTAGTCGAAGCAGAAGCAGTCGACGTCAAGATATGGAGCTTCTATCGGTGCTGGTGGAAGTTTCTTATACAATATTGATAGTAAAAATCTAAACCAGTAAAATTAGTATGTTCGCAGATTCATTTAAAATAACGAAAAAGTACAATAAGTAAAAAGAAAAAAAAAATCTACAAAAAGACGTCTAAAAAGATTAAAGGATAAACGGCTAAATAAGGGAAGAATTCAAAATGTATGTTACCAAGGCAAATTACAAAATAATATTTTTAATTTTGTACTTTTAAACAAAGTCATTCTAATCAAAAAACATTTTGAGGCCAAAAAATCTTTGATTAAGAACAACAATACAATTTTTTTAATAGCTGTAGTTGGGACTTTTGTAGTTATGTGGGTATTTGATGCATTTAAATATACAAATGACAATACATATACAAATAACACATAAAATCGGCTTGTTTCGAAGCAATTAGTTTTGTTTGTTTCGCTTGCTCATAGGTTCAAATCTTTTATTAAATAATATAAGCTTTAGATAAATTTAAAGATAAAGCTTTGAATTATTAGTAAGCTATAATCTGAATAAGATTTCTTCCTTCAAAAAAATAATTGTTGAATAAAATATTGTATCAAATTTAAAAAAATAAGTAAAAGTAAAGATTCGAATAACAACAATCAGCTAGAAGACGTTTAAGACGTTTTATTGTAATATTATAAAAATATTACTTTTATTTGTACCATGATGTTTTTTTTTATTTTTGTAGCTGCTGCCCCTTTCCCGCCCAAACTCAAATAATAAGTGTCTGCTAAATATTACTTTTGGTTTGCATTGATGGCAAACAAGCTTATTTTATCAATCTCTGGTATCTAAAATATAACAATTATTTCCTTGTGAGATGTGTGATGCACTTGTATTACAAACAATTATTATGTACACTTTTTATATAGGAAAAAAAAAATATTAAAGTCTTTTTTCTTTAATTGGAGTAAGATTGAACAATAAAATAACTTAAAGCAAAAACTGTTGTATACTTGTTATAACATTATTATGACTACATTTATCGGTGTATTTAAAAATAAGTAGCATTCTGTATTTTTTTCCGGTTCCGGTTGTCAAAGTAGTAACAGTGTGTAAAAGTGCTCCCGATCTATAATTAAAATACGAGAAATAAAGCGCCGTAAAACCTTAGAAGTATTGAGAACCATCCACATAAGACTGCAAAGAAAGTGAATTTTACCACAACAACGCCTAAACAAAGCAGCAAATATAATAACAACAAGAAATAAGTGCCGACATCACAGTTGAAGGTTAGAAATATTTATAAAAAGTGATTGCAACTTGACACTTGTGCAGTAGTGCTAACATCATCGCACAAAAATTCTGTTCGGATACACAACTCACATCGTGACATTTGTGAACCAGTAACAAATGGCTACGTTTCGTTTCACGTAAACTAGTCAACACACACAAGTCATGAAAAACAAAATTATGTCAGAAGATATGTCTAAACTCTTTCAAATGATGAAAATTGAACTTGAAAAACAGACCGCAACGATTGCACAGAATGTTACTGATTGTTTGATGCAGGTTATAGATAATAAACTACAACCCATAATAGAAGATAATAAAAACTTAAGAATGAAAGTACAAACATTGAACAAAAAAATAAAATACTTGGAGGATGCAAACAAGAAAAATAACCTGATACTACATGGCGTTAAAAAAAGGAGAATAATTACGAAGAACTATTTAAAATATTAAGCAATATCTTGCAAATGAAAAATGTCACTATCCAAAAGTAGGAAATTAACAAATATCATAGATTAAGACGTAAACAAGAAGGAAAGACTAGACCTATAATAATCGCCTTCACTTCGTATCAGAAAAAGATAGAAATATTAAAAAACAAAACAAGGCTGCCCGACAAGATGTACATAACCGAAGACTTTTCAAAAGAAACATTAGAATTACGGAAAAATCTGCAAGAACAAATGAAACAAGAAAAAATCAAAGGAAACGAAGCCTATATCAAGAATAATAAACTTATAATAAACGAAAGAATAACAGAAGCAGAAAAAAGAAAAAGGGACTCAACCTCCTTGTCTCCTGCAAATGTTCAAACTGCAACACGCCCTAAGGAAGGAGGTCAAGGCATTTTACATAAAACAGATGCGTTTGCCTATATGAGATCCAGATCTCAGTCATTGACAGAGAAACACCCCAAAAAACAAATACTATAGGAATTCGCAGACACCGGTAACGTAAGATCAGTAAACATTACAAAAACAACACCAACAAAAAATAATTTGATCCCCAATACGGCTGGTCACCGCGGGGTGATAGCCAACACCCCCAAGAGCTTGCAACAGAGAAGTCCACCATAATATTACCCCAAAATCTTTACTCAGAATGTACTAAACATAGATCTAAGCATAAATACATTAAACACGAGATCATTAAAGTCACAAGAAAAATTATTAGAACTTGAAGAGACATTGGAGTCAATCAATTGGGATATTTTGGGATTGAGTGATGTGACACGAGTGGAAACAAAAACGATGGAGTATGACAAATACATATTTTACCACTTTAATGAAACAACAGGGATATATGGGGTCGGATTTATGATCAAGAAATATTTGAAAAACAACATCATAGAACTCCGTGGAATATCAGACAGGATAGCAATCCTGAAACTAAAACTTCCTGGCCATAAACTAATAACTTCAATTGTCCAAATATATGCCCCAACAGAAGTTAGTAATAAAGACAAGAAAGACGAATTTTACTACAAGCTTAATCTAATACTGTCAAACTTAAATGGTAAAGTTATAATAATGGATGATTTTAACCGCCAAATTGGCAAGAGGGACAGAAATGAGGATATTGTTCTCGGACCCTACTCAACTGAAAACATAGACAGAAAAGAAGAAATAATTTAATTAACTTTTACATAAAAAATCTGGAGGAGTCAAGAAAGCATGGATAGAATTATGTGAAAGTACTAACTGGATAGACAAAATGACACATTATAAAAGCAAGAAAATCAGCACAAACAGGATTGAAATTCTAAGAATAGCCACGGATTACTATCGCAATCTATATAGCAACAACGAATCACGAGATGTAGATGATCAACTCATAATAAGTAATACAAATATTTTCTAAGAAATTCCCAGTATTCTTAAAGACGAAGTAGAAAATGCAATCAAAACACAAAAGCAAGGTAAAGCTCCAGAAGAAGATGGTATATTCAACGAATTGCTTAAAGGAACATCAGATATAATACTAGACACTATCACAGAACTATTTAATGATATACTAAAGACTGAATATATACCCCATCAGTGGCAAATATCAACTTTAATACTTCTCCACAAAAAAGGTAATAAAGATAACATAGCTAACTACAGGCCCATTAGTCTAATGTCGAATCTTTACAAAATATTCTCTAAACTAATGCTAAGCCGTATAACAAAAACGCTAGATGAAAATCAACCCCGAAAACAAGCTGGATTTCGCAGCGACTTTTCAACAATTGACCACATACACACAATAAAACAAATTATTCAGAAGTGTAATGAGTATGGCATGACCTATTATTTGGCATTTATTGATTACAATAAAGCTTTTGATTCCTTCAAACACGTAAAAATATGGGAAGCACTTGCATCCCAAGGAGTAGAAAGTAAATACATAAGAATTATACAAAACATATACAAAAACATGGTAGCAAAAATAAGAACTGAAAGAGTAGGTATGCACTTCCCTATAAGAAGAGGAGTTAGACAAGGAGACCCGCTTTCTCCTAAACTTTTCTCGTCAGTGCTTGAGTACATATTTAGACGTCTCGATTGGAGCAAATACGGACTGAATATCAACGGTAAACCCCTTCACCATCTTAGATTTTCAGACGATCTAATTTTAGTCTCTAATGATCCATGCAGCCTGCAAGAGATGCTATAACAGCTTGTGTACGAGAGTGAGAAAGTAGGGCTGTCAATGAATGCCTCAAAAACTAAAATAATGACAAACCACGATAAAACTTCTGTAATAATCCATGATATCCATATTGAATATGTCGAAGAATATACGTACCTTGGCCAAATTATATCACCACAAGACCTTAAAACTGAAGAAATTAACAACAGAGTTCAACTGGCATGGAAAAGATATTGGTCTCTTAAAGAAGTGGTCAAAAACCCTCAGATACCAATAAAGTCAAAGAAAAAAATATTTGACTCCTGTATTCTACCGGTCATGACATATGGATGCCAATCATGGTGCCTGACTAAACGAAATATACACAAACTGAAAACCTGTCAACACAGTATGGAGCGAAGCATGCTTAACGTTAAAGTACGAGACAAAGTAAAACTAGATACACTAAGAAAGGAAACTAAAGTCAGGGACGTAACATACTGTATTAAAAATTTAAAATGGAGATGGGCTGGACATAAGATTAGGTGCAAAACAGATAAATGGTCGAAAGAGGTAACGGAATGGTGTCCAAGATATAATAATAGGAAGAATGGGAGACAACGTCTAGGATGGGAAGACGATATCTGACTAACAGCCGGGGTTACTTGGAGTAGAACCGCTCAGGACAGGAGAACATGGCAAGTTCTAGGGGAGGCCTTTGCGGGAACGCAAGACTATCTATAACCGGTGTCAAATAATTAGATAATAAACAATAAATTTTAGTAATAAAATAGATATTAGGTTAAGTATTTTGTATCTAAAGTAATGTTAAGTGAAAAAGATTGTAAGATTGTTAATAAAGGCTATAATAATAATAAAGCATTCTGTAAAATGTTTTACTTGATTTTATATGTCTGTACGTGTGCTTTACCCGTCTTATGTCTATCATAAAAATAAAAACCAACAGGTTATTCGTTTTATCGTAATGTTTAGATCAATTTTAGTAAGTTTTTTTTTGTTAGTTAGACAACTTCACTTCAATAGGAAAATTTAATGTCCATTTTAATTCCATAAAATTTCATTTAGGGGCCGGTCATAAAATACGTCACGCTAAAATAAGTTTTTTTTGACTCCCTGCCCCCCTAATGTCACGCTGTGTCACACTTTCTGTGACTCCCCTATAAATAGGTCGTCACAAAAACTAAGGACTTAATGAACGGCGAACATCACGTTCTCGGAGACTTCCCACAGTCACTTCTTGTCACACTCAGCAAGAACCACCCCCTCTCCCCTCTTGTATGCGAACGTATTTTATGAATGACCCCTTACTAAAAGTTTACTAATAAATAGTAGTAAATATAAATGTCTAATAATGCAATAACGTATTCTTTATATAGGTACCTTTACTGATACTGAAAAGTTCGTTTGACCTTAATTATGTCATTTTTTTCCTTATTTACACAAGTGCTCTGCAACTTATTGTTAAATATAAGTATTTGTTAACTTTTAGTATGCTCAGATGAAACCATCTTTACAAATAGTCTAAGCCAGACAAAGAAGTTTATTATTATTATATGTAATCGTTTCGCCATTTATAATATTTTCTATCTAATTTATGCATAATATTTTGAATGTTTTAGAAGACTTTTGTGAGTATGTCACTAGTTATTTCAAATAATATAAACATTAAATTGATAAGAATATTTCATTATTTTAATACCTAATCTGAAACATATTTGGATCTAGTGAGACGGTGGCCCGGAAATAAGTGTCAAGAGATTTATTCTCATATTTTCTATACTTTACCAAAGGTATATACAATAGGTTGTAAGGGTCGTAATGTTTAATTAATTTACCTTAAGGAATCACGAATTAAAAAATATTCTACTAAACTTTTAGTTCTAAGGATCACCTCACTAACAATATCTTCAGCTGTATAATACATAGTAAAACAATCGACCTTTAGTCATATTTTCTACATTAAAATATGTGCACAAAAGCTGGAGGAAATGATAGACTTATTGCCGTCTTCTCTCTCTTTCTCTCATACGTAGATTTTTCTAGAAAACTTTAACGCACGCGTCTACTTCACAGAATTAAAATACTTTTCCAGGCTCTTGATAAATTTGTTACCAACTCAAACTTTCCCTTGAAATTTTTCCCTAACATGTTAATAATACAAATATGACCTTTTAACTTCCTTATTAATTTGAATTTATGTAATAACTCCTTTGTATTCGATGTAAACCCCTATAGTCAAATATGTTTAACTAAACAATTCAGAACGAATTAGATATTAAAGTAGAAAGAAACATATTTCAAAAAGACAGACAATTCTTAAATTTTCTTTCGAAATATTATCCATGGTGTCGTACAAACAAAAAGTGTAATATTTAGTTCCAGACAATTATTTATACATCAATTCAATTTATTTATATTTTATTAAAATATATTTAACATATCTCAATTAATATTCTACATAAAATAAAATTAAATTAATGTTATCCTTTTTCTACCATAACTAATGTCCAAACTGAAAATGAAAACATTTTCAATAAATAATTGAGGCAATATAGCATTTGCAATGCTGAATGTCTTCCAGCATCCCAAACATGAATGAATAAACAATTTACCCACCTGTACATCACTACATCAGGCTACTGTCAAGAACTTGCTTACATTATATTCAGCATCAGCAGTATATGAAAATATTTTGGACAATTTATTATTATTATTATAATGTATTACATTTATTGAAGGACAAATCGTTATGTTTCAAAAGTTATTTACCTGGGTTTAAAGGCATTTAAGGTAAAAAACAAAACAATTTTAATATGCTAGAGTCGTTATGAATGTATTGTAAGTTGTTAAACTTACAATACATTCATAACACTAGACTCAATTACCATTCACATCACAAATATTTTATCAATTGATGCCTGAAACCAAATATGTCCATTCTAAAATCGGCCTTGCCTTTGGTTCAAGGCCTTGATTATAAATAAAAAACAATTGTAGAACGATAATGTACACAGGATGTTAATCAAATAATTTGCTTGATACATTTTTGTTATGCTTATGATTTGTCGGACTAGAGTATATTGTTTTTGGGAAATAAGTAAAAGTTATAAGTTATTTTAGGAAATCACTGGTCAATGAGAAATATCAGGAGATATATATTTTTTTATAAAATACATATTTTTATATATAACGATGAAAACTGTTTGTTACTAAATAGCAACTGTTGTATTATTAAATAGCATCGTTACCAAACTTGGGCATATCTAGATCTGCTTTTGTCTAGACAATGGCTTGAAGTGCCAAACTCAACATTTATCTACCTAATAAAAAATGAATACCTACTGGAATTTTAATAAAATATAATTTAATGTGACATACTTTGCATATACTTCGGAAACAACTTAAAATAAAATAACATTACTATTTGTTTCAGAAATGTATATTTGTAATAAAAATTTAAAAACTACAAAAATAGGTACTTACTAATATAGTTTTTCTACTTAGGACATAGTTTTTTGACGTGTCTGTGGGTGAATATTAATACATATAAAAAAGTACAAGTTTATTACTTCCAAAACTTGTTTATTAGGGACATTCCTCAAGTGGAACACACTCTCCACATTTATTCCTCACTGTAGGCGGATCGCAGTAGCACGCTGAGAAGTCGCAGATTCTACCCTTTTTTTTGTCGATCTTCGGAGTAGGGTTGTCACAAGTGGGTTCCGGCTTAAGGTAGTCGCAGCCGCTCGTGTACGAGTGAGTACCTATATCGCATTCACTGTCACCTGAGCAGATGTTTAAAAAGTATCAAATTATTTGTTATTACAGATTTATATAAATAATTCCAGGAATTAATTGAACGAGGTAAGAACAACGATGACCATGAGTGGGGAGATATAGATCGAATGCATGGTTCTTGACAGAGGTTATTGAAGTAGATACATGATATACATTAATATCAATAAAATACAAGAGTTTTATATACAAGAGTTATATGTATGTCACTGAATCTATGTTATTCATAACTATCTTTCATAATATTCTTACGGAAACTCCGAAAATACATAATAAACAATTATGATTTGTAACAAACAATTATGTTTTGTAAGATATATTTTTTGTAAGATTTTAAACAATAATTTACATCAATATTACTTATAGCTTTTTTTGCGGCATTTGGTCAGCTTAAATAAATATTCAATAAGAATAAATATCTTAATACTAATACTGTTTGAAATTATCTATAAATATATAAAATCATATACAGATTCTTTATATTTGTTTAGATAAATATTTTATTTAAAAAATAGTAAATTCGATACATTTTATATTTTTAAAAGAAACACTTATATATAATATCCCTATATAAGAATTTGTTTTTATGTAATTGCATAACTTTAAAGATTATTATTACGAAAAATATTAGTCAAAAGTATATAAAAATATTATAACTTACACATTCCATCTATATAAATACAGCCTCTTGGGTATAAAGGTTTCGCAGCCCAAGATAAGCCGAAAAGAGATAAAACACACAATATTATTAATATTTTCATTTTATATATTATTTTGTTTTAATAGTTTTTATATACTTGTGCTTATCAAGACGTATCGTAATGAACTGTCGTATTAGGGATCCCTGCAATAGGTTATGACTAATTTGAATTTGCATAAGCAGCACCTAATTAAACTTCAGTACATTCTATATAAATTTATATAGATTAAAGAAAAATTATTATAAATTTTAAAATAAAAAATACGTGGATTCTACAAATACAACTGCTGCACATTTTATGATACATTTTTGCTTTTTTTTTGTATATTGCAATAATATTGTGTTATTATTGACAGATTTATAGATTTTTAATGTTTATCCATCTTAAAAACACTTTATTTTATTTATATTATCCTCACTTACATTAATTGTTTTATTACTACAACTAAAAATATTTTCAGCAGACAATTATTATCTTAATTGAGGCGGAGGAGGGAGCAGCAGATTTATAAA
Organism: Napeogenes inachia; assembly: GCA_959347355.1. Taxonomy (NCBI): domain Eukaryota; kingdom Metazoa; phylum Arthropoda; class Insecta; order Lepidoptera; family Nymphalidae; genus Napeogenes; species Napeogenes inachia. The sequence continues at coordinate 21,966,269 of OY365792.1, read as the reverse complement.
AAAATCAAATAGACATCATGGTATCATTAAAAGTAATATTATTTTAATTTTACAACAAAACGTCCTAAAGCTATGATAGTTTTGACGAGTTAATGGCATACCATTCATCAGGCCTACCTGATTGTGGTTATACGAAACGCTGCAGGGGAGGGGAATAATAAAAGATACTTGTTAATTGATTGATATTACAATTCATTAACGAGTTGCCAAGTACCAGGTTATTCTTTCTGATTTGCCAAAGCAAAACGTTTTTACTTTTATTATTTTTTTTTCTTAATTTTATACAGTATTTTATTCACCAAATATTTTTATGAAGAAAGAAACCTTTTTCAGATATATAATAGCTTAATAGCTTAATAATGAAAAACTTCATCTCTTCATAAATGAAATAAATGATTTTTACCAATGGGCTAGCGAAACAAACAAAAATAATTGCTTCCAAATAACGCGGTTTTTCTTAAATTGGTATATGCATTGTTATTTGCATATTTATACGCATCCAATTAATATTTTGTTTCGTTACCTACATATCTACTCGTGTAAAGATCGCATATTTCAACCAATTTTGATGAAAGTCTATATCCATGTTCAATAAATGCCAGCTCCGCGATAGTGATAGAACGAGAAACAGCCTATAACTCAAGATTAAATTTAAAAACTCAGGAACACTTATTGAAAAAACTTAAATAATTTTGTTGGTGTTCTTTAATGATAAGCTTTTTTGGCCTTAAAATATTTTTGGATTAGAAGAACTTTGAATGAAAGGACTTTTAGAGTTGTGTGTCAATAACATGATCTGCACCTTCAGTCTACCTACGTTGAATTAGTTAACTAGCTTATATATATAGTATATATGATTAGTTGCAATTAATTTGCGACCTCTTGCAGGAGGCAGCCTCTCATCAATCCCAACACCATTTCTTCTACGACTTTTTTAAATTAATAGTTTTCAAAATTAAAGATTTCACATATAATATTTATTTATTGCCTCTGAACTGGCATTAACTCTGAGCGTAGGTATGGCGCCCGGGCGTTGACCTTTTCATTACTTCTTACAAAATACAGAATAATAAGTAAAAGAGGGAGCAATATTTTTTTTGTTTCGTTTATCAAGATTTGTAAAAAGTATATATATTTCACTATATAGGTATAGATAAGAACATAAGTACGTACTGGTTTAATAAAACCGTATAAAAATGGTTAAATGGGATTTAATTAGATCGACGAGAAATAAGCTTTTTAAATACCTACATAAAACATTAAGTTATAAAACATGATGTCTTAATTGGTTCTTTGTCGGTATAAATACAGTATAACTATTCAAAGAGATTAAAGAATTAGACAGGGGTTGGTTAAATTAAAATTGTTTCCAACCACTCCATCCCTGTCGACTACAGAAGGAACTTCAGTTCACATTCAGAAATTAGCTCAGAATTGCTGTTAGAAGCTGGAATACAACGATTAACAAGAATAGTATTTTAAAGTAGAAACGAGAGTACAATCTGCATATTTGCTATATTTTTTCGAAAGGCTCTACCAGCTTTAAGGCTATATATTATTATTTTTTAATTTTTTAAAACTATTATTATTATAATTAATTTTATAAAACTTATAAATGTTTTTAACTTGTTAAATTATATTGTACTGTATACTAAAGCCATATCTTCGGTTGTTTACCTTGAAATCTCTTGTAGGCACCCTGAGCGTTGTATGTATTTTAATAACTTTGTTAATAAATAAAAATCGTTGACAGTTTAAAGTATTTATCTCTTAAATTTTTATAATTTCTTTTACATAGCATTTTAATTTCAAAAATGCTTTTTATGTGCACTCAATATATAAAACAATATATGCTTAGGCCAAGTCGGTATAATATAGCTGAGATATATAATATAGTATAATAAGTGTAAATATAAATAGAAGAATTTTATCTGTGGGTTAAAAGGATTTATTTTAAAAAAATTACTAAAGGAAATTAAAAGCAATAACTGCCTGCCTGTTGCAGCAATACAAAGTACGGTAAAAACGAAGCATTGCAGTTGATTTGTTTTTACTATATATTTATAACATTATCATAACATTTACAAATTTCTGTATAATATTATAAGAAAGAAAGCAATGCCTATTACTTTTTTATTCAACAGTGCCTCAGACACAATGTAATACGCTGAAAGTTTAAAAAATACGTATAGGAAGTTATTTTAACTACGATAAATATGTTTGTGTTATCTTTATTATGTCAGCTTATCCATAGTGAAACTGTATGAAAATAAAAAATCTTATAGGAATAACAAAGACTAATAAATAAATTAAGTAAACTGAACGTGTATGTATTTTTATAGTGCTTGTAAAATAAAAAAAAACCTTCAAAACATACGTTCATTTTCTCTGAACATTAAAAAGCTCTGTGCTGTAATTCTTTACAAAGCACTTGGATGTATTTTTTAAAAATGTAATTCATATGATGTTCTGCTTGTTATTGCACACGGGGAACAGCCAGTTTTATAAATGTTAATAGTAACACATTATATAATTCATATATAGGTATTAATGCCAGGAACTGACAAAAAATATTTAAAAACATTTTTTCTAAGTTGGACTTATTAAATCCAACTAAAAAAAATATATTTTCTTTAACGGACTGGACTTAACGACTATATATATTTTATTACAAGTAATAAAACAATTATTATACAAATATTATAGATAAAACTTAGTTGTTGACCTTAACATTTTTGGTTGGGTTTAGTTCACTTGACATGACTTTGATTACACATACTTACTCATAAAAAAGCGTGAACATTGACTCATCTGTAGGGCTGATGTTATTATTTATAAGTCAAACATTGTTAAATTTCATTCAAAAAGAGAAAAGCAACTGTTGAGTTTCTGGCCAGCTCTTCTCAGCAGAACAGCATTCCAAGCTGGTGGTAGCTTATTCACAGACTGACTATACTTACCAATTTAATGTAATTGACGATTCAAAAGTGCGTGGAAATGCGTACTTGAATAAAGATATTTTGAATTTAAATTTGGAGACAATTTAAAATAAAATGTCCAGTTTTATTTGTTCGAAATTATTTATTTTGGACATTCACTAAGTGATACACATTTTCCAGTCACTTTGTTCCTCACTGTAGGAGGATCACAGTAACAATCTGTGAAATCGCAGATCATATCTGAAGTATCGGTGGTTGGAGTCGGATTGTCACAAGTGGGTTCCGGATCAACATATCCACAGCCGGTAGTATACGCGTGAGTACCTACTTCGCATTCACGCTCACCTGTCCATATATAAAACAATATTAATTATTGTGGATACAACTACATCGTTTTGGGGAGCGATATTTTATTATCAGGCGATTATAGATCTATTGCTTCATATTCTCATATATGTATTTTGTCAGGACCTTAAGCCAAAAAAGGAAATATTTCTTACAAATTTCATCTTACTTTCTTACAAAATTTATATTGTTTTGTAACAAATCTTACAGTTACATGTTTTTTGTTACTCCTCACTTTTTTTTCTAAGAATTATATTGAAGACAATTTCGAGTAAATTTACATCCATCTACGTTCTATCAGTTCAAGTAAATATTTATCAGGATAAAGCATTAAATTATTGATTTAGATACAGCAACAAAACTTACAGTTTCCTTCTATATAAATACAGCCTCTCGTATGTAAAGTTGTCGCAGCCAGAGATAGGTCAAAAAATGTTAAAACACACAATATTAATAGAGATTTCATTTTGTAGACTATTTTGTTTTAATTTTGTAATATGTATATACTTGTTCTTATCACGACGTACTGTAATGAACTGTATATCAGCGGTACAAATCTTTATATTATTTATCAATATTTCTTTATTATATAACTTAATTAAGATATTCATTATGGAATTAGAAGTAAAAAATATTTAGTTGAAATGATTCAAAAGTTTCACGTGTTTATTAACGTGAAATATATCGTTATAATTGAACCATTTGTTGTTATTTTTAGTTGAAATATGCTATTTTTAGTTGCATATTTTATAAATATTTTATATTTTGTCATCAAATCTTATTTGTGTATATTTTACAATAATATTAAACATATGGCATTATTTATAGTAAATTGAAACTTTTTCTGTGAGGAATACTATGACCAAAATTCTGTGTACTTAACGATTTTAAACCAACTACACATTATTTATACTATCCCAATATACATGCAAACAGAGACATTTAGGAATTTAACCGATGAACAGAAATTATATCTAGTCTTGCCATAAATATTGTAACCAAGAAAAAAAAAATTTTATTATAATTAAAAATATAAAAAGCTTATTCGAAGTGGTATTCATTGGCTGCAATAATAAGGACTGTAATAAATACTCTGACCACATGAAACCAGACAAACTGAATTTATATAATGAAACTAAGAAAGAACACATTCTAAACAGACCACAAGGATTAAATTTCAATATGGACAATATTTTTATGATTGTTTGATGGTAAGCAAACCAAAACAGGTTAACAAAGCTATGAAATAATTTTTTATTATGTATTATATTGTATACCAATTAAATTCAAATCATATACATTTTTTATTATGTTAGAGGGAACAAAGCAGATTTTAACCTGGTAAGCAATACGTACATAATAATTCCATTTATCTTATCTTCAATCCATAGCTCCATCCATTTATATATATATGTATATGTATATGGCTTCATATCCGATTGATTGCGACGGTTCTAGTTGTTCCAAAATTGCATTTAAGATTGACGTTTGTGAAACAGTGATCAGAATAACAAAAAATATATCCGGCTGAGTTTGTTGTGTGGTTCTTCTCAGACCAGGACGCGTTTGGAAAGCTTTAACATTAAGATGGAAAGTGCTCTTACAGAAGGGCTTATTACGATAAATATAGTATCGTAATAGGCCCTCTTGACACTTCCATGTTGACGCACACAAGTGATCACTGATTATGATTCTAAGTGGAAAAGATATAAATAAATAAATAAATAAATAAAATAGCTTATTTTACAAATGGCATAGAATAACGTTATGCTATTCCCATGTACCCCTCGTACAATGGTAATACGTAATAAAAAAAATGGGTATTCGTATCTTCGATGAGGCTTTGAGATACGAGAACCTCGTCTAATCTGTGTCGAGAAAAAAGAAACGACGAAAAAATTTATTCTTTTAAATATTTTTATCTCAAAATTCTTGATTCTTGCTAAGCTCTATCAATTTTACACATACCTTTGTAATAAGTCAAATTGCTCTATTTGTAAAAATCAGTTACGTCTGTCGGCTACGACTTTTGACGTACGGGTTCACTTCTAAATGATATGACAGAAGAAATATTCTTTAATTTTAGACATCCGTGTGAAATATTTTCAGTCTGATTTAAAGGCTTACTTGTATATGTTGAATCAACAAACTGTTAGGTACGTACCTTATTGATAATTTTAATAATAAACAAATAAATATACATAAGAATACTAGAATTTTAAATATATATATGAAAGAGTGAAAATACTCCGAAAAATAGTGACAGGAATGGAACCAGCGACCTCTGGCATACCGTGCTGAAAATATATATCTTATATTTTAAATTAAAAAAAATTATTCATTTCATAACATGTTTATAAATAATTTCAAACATTATTTTCTAGAATGTCTAACTTTGTTTAATACATCCCTGAAACTGTAGGGCACTTCCTGCTGCACGCAAAACTTGGAAATTTACTTAATCATCTCAACGTGTTTTATCTGAATCAACGAGCATTTTCGTAATAGGATATTTTCTGAATCAACTAACCAGATAACTGGTTTTCTGTGAAGACTTGATATAATGTATTTTTTTTAACATTTTTAGGAAGTTTATAACAGTCCCATTTTATAAGAATTATTTCTCAAGAGAGTATAAATTTTTGTCCTTCTAAAAATCGTTTACCAAATACTAAATGGTTACTCACTATTGTTATCTAACATTTTTGATAATATAATGATAATCTTCAAAATTAGTTAACATAATTTTCGAGGCTTTCAACAACTTTGACTGCATGGAATTTACACTTCCTAATGTCAAAAGTCAAAATTGTAGTTTGCTCCTTAACAATGCAGTGTTAGAACTGACTGACTCAACAACTTTATAACTATAACTTTAGATAAAAAGCTCCTGTGGAACCCCATCTCTCCACACTCGCTGGCAAACTCAGCTCAGCCGTCTTTGCATTAAAAAAAGTAAGACAATTAACAGATGTTTATAAGACTCTACTCGTTTATTTTAGTTATTTTCATAGTATTTTGTCTTAAAGTAATTTAATATGAGGCAACGCTGCCGAAATTAGTTCTATATTTGTTTTACAAAAAAAGCTATTCGGGCTATGTGTAATTTAAAAGCTGGAGATTCCCTGAGAGACTTTTTTAAGGAAATCGGTATACTTACGGTCGCTTCTCAATATATTTTGAATAACGCACTATATATACCTTAAAATTTAAATGCTTATATTAAAAACAACGACATACGATCAATACAAGAAATAAAAATAAAATTGTAACGCCTAAATTTCGCCTTCAAAAATTTTACAAATCCTTCATGGACTTGAGTGAGTTGAGAGTATAATAAGGTTGGTTCCACAAGACATCTTAGATCTTTCTTTTCTTAGTTTTAAATCTAAAATTTAAAGTATATTATTAAATAAAACTTATTATAACAGTCGAAAATTTCTGGTTCATCAAAACGTGTGGAACTTGGGTCCTTGACTCATTTGCAGGGTTGAAGTTATAATGTTTAAGTCAAACATTGTTAATACTGATTATAGCTGTTTTTATCTTAATTCATAAAATAAATAATATCGCGAAATAAGTTATACAAATATGTATTTTGTCGTTATATTACTTATCTTATTTTTCACGTAAAACCTTACTTTTGTGATTGTGTTATCGATTATGTAAATCAATGTGAACATTTGATTAATTAAAATATTTTAAAATGTCATGACATGTAAATCATTTACTTAAAATACTTATATTAAATATAAAGCTTACTGATTTTAATGCAAGTCTCATGGGTTGGCTTTTCCAGAGTAGTACCACCATCGCATAGCAGATTGGCGTAAAGGTGCTATCACAGTTACGATTCGTCTGTTGAGACCGCTCGTCTTCTCCTAGACTCTTTCATACCTTCCTATTTTGAAGGAGTCTTTTGCATTTATATTCTTGCAAATGTTAATGACAAATGTCACCACCTACAATCAGGTGAAGGGTCCGCTCTTTGATATACTGCGAAACAACATAAATAATAATAAGTGTAGTTCAGAGAGAGTTTTCTCTGTCCAGAGAGATGGTAAGGTTTCTGGAGATGAAGGTAATAGAATAAGTAAATAATTGTTGAAAATAAAATTCTGACAAACCAGGTGTTATCTGTTACTTGAAACTGAACCGGGAAAACAAAGAGACAAGATTTGATGTCGGCATATTTGCTATGTTCTTTTAAAAGGCACTTGTGGTTGTAAAATTTGTTGTACAATGTTATATATTTAAATTATAATTCGAATATATAACATTACTCAACAAATTTACTCTACCTAAATCAAACCTAAAACTAATACCTAAAACCATTTTAAAAATCCGTCTGATCGTTTTAGAGATTATAGTTCTGAATAGACAAACGCAGCTTCATTGTATTAAAAAGATAAATGTAAAAGGTAAAGATATTATCATTATCATTACATTATCTTTTACGTCCATTTATCCATTTGTAAAAGACATTTACCCAAAGAAGTAATTTAATAGCGTTTGCTTTGTAGTTAAATCAATTTTATTTATATTATAAATAAAAAATATTATTCGAAGGTAAATTCTCCCCGGGTATAAAATAATTTATAAATGTACGTTAACTTTTCTACCACAACTAATGTCAAAGCCAGCTTACGAAGTTCTAAGCCTTACACATGGAATATTAAATTACCGAGTATGTTTTATAAGCGTGCATACTTACTTACTTAACATGCACAACAACTCGAGCGATTTATACGTTGTATTTATTATGACAATCAAACAAGCTCTCAAGCTTGATTGTTGTTGTTCATTGAGATAAACCAGGCCATTGAATGACTAACTAATTAATATTCAATCTTAATAAATTTATTTAAAATCGATTAAATTCAGAAATATGAAAATAATGCATGAATTAATCATAGGTGGTGAACCTAGATATAGTCATTTGATTCGTTAACTATCACTTCTTCTCACTGACGGATTACACAATTTCCTTTTTTAGACACGTTTCGTATGATGTCTAAAAGCATCCTTAAAAGCCATTTTCCATTCCCTTCTGTAGAGCCTAATATATTTATAAAGTTTAGGTTCATACAGAAAGATTCCTACACCATTAGTATTACCATATGATAGACGCGCTTAGAAGAATTATTTCGATTATGAATCAAAGACCTACGTAAATAGAATGAAAATTTAAATAAATGCTTAGAGAAATTATTAGTTTCAAGACTAAAGCAACAATAATGACCGCCCCGTCGCGTTGGTCGAGTGGTTAGCGCAGACGCCTTACGTGTCACGGCGCAATAGGGCTCGGGTTCGATTCCCGGCGGAGACAGGCATTTATGTGATGAGCATAGATGTCTGTGTTTCTGGGTTTGCTCGTTTATTAATTATATTCTCAGTATTTATATTTGTATTTCTATATATTTGTATCGTTGTCTAACACCCTTAACACAAGCAAATAATTTGCTTACTTAGGGGTTAGATCAATATGTGTAATTTGTCCTGATATTATCATTATATATATAGTGGTGTTAAAAATTACAGGTTTGCAGATATTGTTGTTCTTTTTTTAAATTATATATGTTTCTCTTTAATCTCTCTTTAATTCTCTATCTGTAAGCTAATTTAAAATTATAACAATCAACCATTTTTCAATAATATAAATAAGAAGTTGATATTATGATCATTATTTTGCCTAGAAACGCTGATAGTTATAAAGATAGTGAGTTCATTACGATACACCGTGTCAAATAAGTAAACAACTAATTAAAATAAAATAATTTATGTGTTCTATAATTATTTTGTCGGCTTATCTCTATTTGAAACATCTAAGCTGGAAGCCAGACTCTAATCTTAAGATATATCATACATAATAATAAATAGTTCTCATGTCAATATTTTAAATTTAATCATGTTTATAAAATTCATTGTTTATAATTTATATCTCTTGGTCTATACAAAACCTATAATGTAAAAGAGTCACAAACAATCTGGAAAAAAAAGAGTCTCAAAACTTATTTTGTTATTCATACATAAATAATATTTTAAAAGATATTTTTAAAACGTAAATAATATCTAAAATATAAAAAAAACTAAATTAAACCAATTTATACGCGAAACTCTAACAGCTTGTAGAAGATTTTTTAATATTTTGTATTGGGTATACTTTAACGTTTATAATGAATTATTGTAAACTGATACGTTTTTAATCATAATTAAAATATAAATAAAATATATCGTGTACATATAACAATAATATTAATAATATTTAGTCGTAAGATTTTGACCGCCGTGTATACTTCTTTCGTAAAGTCTAGTATCTCGTGTAAGTTAGGTCTAATCTATGGGATACCTGATACAATGGGAAACTATTAGTATTCAGATCCCATTGTTCCCACCATCTACCCAACTTTTAATAAACACAAACATGATATCATTGTAACTTTAACTTGAATTAAAAACATTTGTCAAACATTTATTTGTGTTTTGGCGCACACCGAAAACGAGACAAAGTAAGCTTTCATGTTTATATAATGAATGTTAACTTCTTGAACTAAGAATAATATCAAAACGAGGTAACTCATTTAAACTTTTATTATAATTAATGGGATATTAACTTGACATACACGTTCATTAAATATTTTATACTCGACGCTTCCAGCGATAAATAATAAGGATTTTGTGGGTGAAAGTTGATTTTAATTATTAATAAATTTCTAATTGAATTATATTTTAAAATAACATAGAAAACTTGATTTAATTATTATTTTGTACATTTGATATATCATATTGGTTTGTTATATTCAAAACTGGGGTCTTTTATTATAAAAATAATGCTTTCTTTGGTGTAAGTACTAATAAATTTATAATAAATTATAATAACAAACTGCTTTAATGACGTTTGCAGAGTACTTTCATCGAGTATTTAAAATCGTAAAATATTTTACAGAATGTGGCTTTAAAGATCATTAAATGTATAACATTATGTTCGTTGTATTTTTTGAACTCAGTACATAGGTGTACATCTACAAACTACATCAGAATTTAGTTTCATCGTAAAATCACTCTCATCATTAATTAACGGGTTTGATGATATTGGTGATTTTATCATTATTCATGAGGATAGAAAATTGTTAAATTAAAAATATCGACGAGATAATTATAAATGCTTAAAGCATATTTCTGTTAAATTAAACGATAACATTGGAAGAAATATCTTAAACTTTGACTACCTGTCATAATCAAAGCTATCGTAATTCGTAACTTTGAAAATAATTTTAATACACATTATATAAAATGTTCTAGAAAAGATTTTACGAACATTCCCATATATGTGAGCACAAATAATAATGACTTATTAAACAAATAAGAATTTATTTAATTAGCCAATATTAATTGAATACCTAATTATAGTGGTAATTAATTTTATTGAATGCTTTATTATTATTATTATTATTATTATTATTATTGTTAAACTCCCAAAACCCAAGAACGAGGGTTTATTATTTTAAACAACATATAAATTATAAAAATAAAATATTATAACTTGTTTTAATCATATCAGTAATCATTAGAACGTTATATTCCATTATGTCTCTAAAATCCTTAAAATCATGATATATATAAAATATATAGGTAATTTTAATGTATCTATTTTAATCTACAAATTTGTCGCATTTTAGTCAAATGTTATTTACTCCACCGTTAGTTTGGATCGTAGGTAATTATGTTCATAGTTCATTTTGTGCCAAGTTGATAATTACCAGTGCCAATTTGTTGGTAGCGAGAGTTCATCTTCGTTAATACTGATATATGGTATGCGCTTTGTTTATATTACGTGTTAGCTATCCAGGAATAATATTTGCTCCAGCTCATAAATAATAAAATGTATTCAATGATTTTTTCATTACAAAATTTACTACATTACTTTATCTCTTTATGTATTTAGGATATAATCGGATATGGCGGTTAAGCAAAAAAAAATATATATTTATCTAAATTTTATACCAAAATGATTAAGCAAAACATTGCAAAATCGTAATATATTAAAAAAACCACCTTATCCTATCTTGAATAATATATACGAAAACTCATAAAAACGAGGTGTTGAAAGCAAAAAAGGAAACTATATATTATTATTAATAAATTACAAATTCGCTAAAAGCCTCAAAACTTGAGTGAGTAGTTTTTATTAGTGTTGTGAGAAAAGTGTCCGAACAAGAAAACTTGTAAATTCAAAACAAGTTTATTAACATAAAAATAAGATTTCAACAACACTTAAAAGTTTGTTACATTTATATCTGGAAAATTAATATGTAGTTCTTATTAAACTTAGTGATATGAATAAATTAGATTGGTTTTGTTTTGTATTTAATTAAAATAATATCCTTATAATATTAAAATAATTGAATGTTTTCTGTTTTGTTTTGATGTATGAGGTCGAAAACTCAAAAAAAAAAAATTCATCAGCTAATTCTCAAATCAGCCTAATCAGCCTAAGAGCAGAGCCATAGTCATTTAACTGAAGCTCGGAAGAACCATTGTCGTAACTGGCGTAGTAAAATCATTAATCACAACAACAACAATATTCTTCTCTGTACTGTAATCTTATTGTAATGTCAAGAAAACTTCTTAAAAATGGGTATTTATTCATTTACTAAAGTATTTTTTCTATTCAATATATAAGTCGGAAAAGCATCATTTGTTACAGTCTTTTTGGGTGTCATTCGGATAAAGTGTGAGCAAAAATACAAGATCACTATTTAACACGTTTATTTATGAGTTTAAATTGTTCACTTTTAATTTTCAACCGAGTAGCGGGTTCGGGGCACCGATCTTAGTATCGTCTTTTATTTAATTTTACTTTACAATAAACTCAATCACTCCATCAATATCTGATCACTTTAAAATGCAAAAATGCAGAGAAAACCCAAATGTTATAAGCGTTGTCAGCATCTCACTTTTTAAAGATGGCGCCTCGACCCCGCTCGAGACGCGTCCTCTGCTCTAATTGGTCGTTACGAAAATTACAATTTCAATAACTTTTAATAAACTTATAACGTTAAGTTTATTTAACGTCACTTATAACGTTTAATAAACTTAAAAAATAATGTAACAAAATAAAAAAAATAAAATAATTTTTTTAAAAGCAATTGCAATTTAACCAAATAAAACAATAATATGGTACGTTCTAATAATAATCAATTCTATTAAATTGACTAGCTCCGACCTTGTATATATTGTCTTGAAATATTTGTTTTTTTAAGAGCGTATATTTATATTTAATATGTTTTTCTGTTAAGGCCCGCACTGACCCATTTGAACTTGATAAGGATGATTTCTGATATAGGTAGTTACCAACATACACATTACGTATCATTTATCAACGGTCAAGTCTAGTACGTAACCTCATTACTATTATATTAGCAACTATGTACTCATATAGTAAAAAACCAAAGAGAAATCGTTTATATACGTAGTATATAAATATTAAAAAAAAAAATAAAGTACCAGTATTATAGTTTTCTTCAGGGTTTTCTGTTGGCTTATTAAACTGTTTATTTTAAATTGATTGTATCATAACAACAATAAATCTAGAAAGATTTTTTGTTATAATTGTGATGATTCTCGATAAATTTTACTAAGAATTCTATGAAAGACGATTGTAATATAATATTATAAATTATTAAAAACTTGTTTCTGCCCGCGGCTTCGCTTTCTGACAAGAGTTTCTAAAACTTTTGATAAGACTTTAGTAACATGGCAGAAATTATTACAATGAAAAAATACTTTTCAAAAACTAGAGACAATTAACTGTACGAAAAACAAAAAATAAAATTTTTGTGCGATTGATGCGATTAAATTATTATGAAGTTGAATTATTCTTCCAAATGCTTGAACACGCTGTGTCTCGGTGACCATTGTGCTATTAATAACACAAATAAATCGTTACGCATTGCTATTATTTTAATAGTTTAATGATAATTGCTAAACTTCTACTTTATTTTGTGTGGTATAACATATTTCAACTGCTATAGATCTCCCAACAGTTATAACCATATGTTAATCGGCTTAGAAGTTTCTAATGATACATACAGACACACATAAATCCAATTAAAATCTATTCACTTTTATTTTTTATGTAATTACTGCTCCAACCAACTTTTATTATTTTGTTAAAACTTGCAATTTTTTTAAATTTCGTTATCTGTCTTTGTTTCAGACATCCTCTTAGATGTTATCCCGGAAAATCATCATTTACATCTGAATAATCATTATACGATAAATACAAACGCTCTTTGCGTTCAGATCAAGAGGCAAGTAATTCCTCGAATAAAAATATTAAAGTCGTTTAACGACCCATACGATAAAAAAGGAACCAAAAACAGATAAGAATCTTCCATAAATTGTAACCGACCATCCATTTCATAATTTTCGGGATAAAGGTGTTCGTTTTGAGATAAGTAAGAAAATATTGCGACGAAATATAGATACTAGAGACTGAACATAAAATATTATAAAAAAAATATTGTATTTAATAATATTTTGCAAACATATAGTTAATTATATTTATTGCCACTACTCAATTTGAGACGCGGGAAATGTTGTAAAAAAATAGGTTTTTCTATTCAAAATAAAAGTTAACAGTTTTCTTGTAGCTCAATTTAGTTTTATTCGTAACACTCTTAGTTACGACAAAGGATGTCTAAAGAAATTGTGTTTTTCAGGGTTTATTTTATAGAGAAAGAAAGTCAGTGGTCGAAGTGGATGCAGTGCTTCTCATAATTTTATTATATTTTATAATGTTCTTAATTTATATTTTCTAATAATTTAAAACAATTATAAAAATAAAGGTTCTTACATACTTCAAAGTTAAAAAATATAATATAAATATTGTTTACTAATCATTACTTTCTAATCTATTTACTAATTTGTTCCTTACTGATCCTGTTTACTTATAGTTATGTGCAAAAATACAAAGGAATCGTTAGGCAAATGTTTTTAATTCATTTTGATAGAAAACACAATATTGTTTTTATGTGTTTATTCTTACAAGGCTCAGCAATTAGAATAAGTATTATACAAGAACAATTGTCGTAAATAAGAACTGAATTGAATTGCTGATCTTATCTTTCCCCATAATTATACTGGTCATACAATTCAAGATTCTTAAGCAATAAGAAAATTTAGATATTTATTTAAAGCGGGATACTACTACTTTTTTACTACTGAACGTTCATCACATAACGAATAGTATTATATTATAAAGAATATATTCAAGTTATAACAAAAGAGCAAGTGTTTGTGGATGCTAATTGTTTATTTTCAGATGTAAATAATAAATTCTTAAATAAATAATTAATTTCTCCATCTTCAAATTCAAATTAAAAATACTGGTATTCTAGTAGGCATTTACACCCACTTTTGAATCGTCAATTTTGACATAAAATTAGTCGGTATAGTATGAAAAAACAGTAGTGATGAATTTATTTTATCATTCAATCTGTGCCTCGGACGTAGTTCGCCTTTTAAAACAGTTCTATTTACTGGAGATATTATCTTGACATCTCCGACTCGTCTACAAACAGTCGTATTAACGCATATTATCAACTATAAGCTTTTCATGGATTACTTACAGCATACACTATTCATACCCTTATTGTCTTGATCATATTATACTTAAAACAAACACACTTGCGCATTGTTATCTTGTAAATTCTTCTATTACTGGCCACTGTGCAACAACATTTCTTATTGATATCGAAGCCCTAACTATTCATGAAATCTATTTTATAAAGAAGAAAGAGCACACTACTTCAAACGAGATTATATCTGAAGTTATTTTTCAAACCGTGTTAACAAAAAAAGAAGTGAATGAAGCTGCGAATCATTTGATTTCAACTTCACATGATACCAAAGCTTGCAATGGTCACTAATAGGAAAAAAAAAATTGAGTTACGGTTTTTCCTGGTCTCCTAAAATGTATTATAAACAGAAACAATCTACATTCGAAATACAGAAAACAACCTCTTTACAACACATTTGCAATTATCTATAAACGATATAGGAATAATTGTAAAAGCTTACTTAAAAAAAAAGGACTACGAGATACTTGAAATATAAAAATCTAAATAGCACTTTCTAAAATACTTGAGCGTCTTATAAATTTCAGGCTTACAAAATAGTTAGAGGGTTAATAATCTCTTATCTCCAAATCAATGTGGCTTTATAGCTGACGGGTGTACGGATCAAGCTGTTTATAAATTGACGGATTACATAGTTTAAAATTTTGATTTAAAAATGTCTAGCAATATTCCTTGATATAACAAAAGCGTTTGACAACAAACAAAACAAAACAACTTGACATCTAAGGAATTCGTGATGCATAATTAAAACTTTTTGAAAATTATCTCCTAAACAGAACACAATATGTAAAAATTGGTGATAATCATAATGATGAGGTTCCTGGTACTTTTGGTGTTCCACAGGGCAGTGCCTTGGGACCAACATATTCTTTGTCTTATATAAATGAGCTCTGCAATTTAAAACTTGAAAATGGGACTATTATCACTTTCGCAGGTGACTATTGACCTGAAGTCCTAAATAATGCTGAACTGGGTTTGAATATTATAATTCAATTGCTAAATACTAATTAACTATCTGTAAATAATGAAAAAACTTTATTTATTACATTTACTTATTACAACAAAGGAACAGCGAAACTTATAGCACTATTAGTTAGAAGCTTATGATCGTTCTAAGAACACAGATATTTGCTTTTGTCCTAAAAAACAAAAGACTGACCAACTGAAATATCTTGGTATAATTGTTGACTACTGATTGAATTATCAATTCTTCCTCATATTTAATATTTAACCCCTAGATTGCGCACACTTTTCTATTTAAAAAAAAAGTTTTGGATCGTAATCTGATCAAAAATATGTATTTATATTTATATCCGTCATCACTTATTGCATTACTTCATAGGGGGTTCCTATTAATAAACCTATTAATACTAATAATAAACTTATTGAAATCAGAATGTGCCCAAATATCAATATTAAAAATAAGGATCTGCCTCCTTTTCTGGTTCTCAACAGAGGATCTATAAAATCTATCCAAGGTCCACCCACAATACTGAACAGTAATTTTTTTTTGTCTTAACAGGTAAGGTAAATCGTATACATGATTTACCTTGGGGGAGCTGCCTGGTGATCTGTCGTACAGGGTTTTTAGTACTGACACCAGGCTCTAAAAGTGATTAATTAGCATAATTTGTATCTTAGTTATCACCTACGTTCTTTGTTAATTAGAACGTTGTGAGAGCAAAATAAAAACTTACTATTATTTAGTATAGTTTATTTTTCATTCTATATTTATATAAATTTAAATATGATGTTTATAGATATTTTCAAACAACTTACTATTATTATTATAGCTCTATACATAGTAAGACAGTATCCTAATAAAACATGTAATAATGCCAAATATTTATTTTAGAAACGATTTATTTAGGACAGTCCTCAAGAGCTACACATTGGTTTGTCACTGTGTTCTTCACTGTGGGGGCATCGCAGTAGCATGCTGAGAAGTCACAGATCATACCCGCCTTGTCGGTCTCTGGAGTCGGGTTGTCACAAGTAGGTTCTGGTTGTAGATACCCGCAGCCGGTACTGTACGCGTGCGTTCCTACCTCACATTCATGTGCACCTGTTAAGAAGTTAACAATTCTACGTAATATTTTATGTAATATATTTTTCAGTACGCTTAGGCTAGCTAGCTTAGTAGCTAGCTGGCTCACTATTTATAATTATTTTATAACATTTGTGAAATAGAAATTTGGACTGTGTATTTAATATTAAATCGAAGTTTTTCGTAAACAATAATCGCAATCTTGATATACCTGAACAATAATAAAATCATTACTTCATTTCCACTATGTTCTTTACGTAAGATGTTTACTAAAGAAATAAGTAGTTGCATGATTATTACTTATACAAATAATTTTGCATATGGATATGAGTATTTCTAGGTATATCTCAAAAAAGTACCTTAAGACAAGAACTACATTATACCTAACTTATAAAACCTTCTTATATGATTTTAATTCTGAGAAGGAAATAGGGAAATCTAGTAAACAAAATGCCAAAGCATATGTAATAAAAAAAACAGTCATAATTAATGTTATAAATTAATAATAAGTACCAATTAGTAATTAATAATAAACTCATTTACTTTGTCGTAAATTAATTGGTTTTGGTACACCGAAAATCTCTTTTTACTCTGATTGTTATTATGAGATAATGTTTATTTATTAGATCAATAGAGTCAAAGTTTTTTGACGAAAACAACTTATCTCTGTTATTGGTTCAAAGTGGAAAAGATATAAATAAATAAAAAAAAAGAACTCTCATATATTAGCACTTAATACGGATATAACAACATCCATTTTTTTTTATTACGCATAACTTTTCAATGTGTAGTGTTTTAAAATTAACAAAAAATCCTTGATTAAAACTTACATTTTCCCATTATATAAACGCATCCTCTTGGATAAAGAGAAGTCTTAGCAAAAGATAACCCAGCCAAGGATAAAACACATAACATTAAAACTGTTTTCATGTTGATTCTTTTATTCAAATTTATTGTATACTTTTAGTTTTGTACTGTTGACCGCGACGTCTTGGTTTGGACTGTTTATTTTCAGTACTAGCTTATAGATTATGTTTACTCTTTGTTCCCCCTCCCGTTCAGTGGGGTTGAAAACTCTAGATTCTATATATCTCATAGGGTTCCGTAGCAGCAAAAAAAAATCTGCTAAAAAAAAAATAATTTAATTTAAGTTTAAATACGTTTTTGTTAAGGTTTATAAGAATATTTAAGTACTTATCAGATTTTATGTTGTATTACATAATATATTTGCTGTTCATAATATCTTTAACCAATAATCATAAGATGCAAACTATTGCTTCTTCTATTAATATTTATTATAATTGTTTATTTACACAAAAAATATGAAAGGTTTGAGAAGATTACTTAGTCTTACTTACAGAAAGATAAATATCATTGCAACATCACCACTATTCAGGTAGGTACTTATTGGAGTTATGATAATGATATATTATTACAAAAATATATAAATATTATTAAAAAAAAGAAATAAAAAGAATAACTTCAAAATGTTGCTATTTTTAACCCCCGATTAAAAAGAGGGGTGTTATAAGTTTCACCTGTGGATCTGTGTATCTGTGTGTCTGTCTGTGACAAATTTGCGGCTAAACGCGTAAAGGAATTTGAATGCGAGTTTTTTTAATCGAAAGCTATGTTCGTCGAGATGGTTTTTATTCATGTTTGGTCGAAATAGAAATAGTCGTCTCCAAGATATTGACGTTTTATTCGTGCGGGGGAGAGGCTCTTCTGCAATAATTAGCTTTTCCCAGCTACGCCCGCGCTATAGAGGAAATAAAGCCTTGTTATGCAGGCCAAAAGATTTTTACACTTATTAACTCAGGTAAAGTACTTTATTAGGGATAGCTGTTGCCCGTGACTGCGTGCACGTAGGCTGTAAAAAATATATTTATATGGCTTATGATCGTAGACATAAAGAGTCACGGGCAACAGCTAGTGATAGTATAAATCCCTTCATCGTAGTGTTATTGTAAATAATTTTAACTCTAAATGTTTATATTTATTATTATTCGTATGTATGAAACCTACCTATCTACTTACCCATATGAAAAAGTCTTGAATCATGCTATTTAATACATTTATAATTTATTACATTATCGAAACTTTCACGCGGATCCTTATTTTTTAAATATAACATATATACTTCTCGTATTAAATACAACCTTTGTACGTCAGAGGGATAGTGTAGGATTTTAAAGGTAAAAAATATTTTATTAAATCAATCGGTCCAGTAGTTTCGGAGCCTGTTCAATTCAAACAAAATCAAATCTTTCCTCTTTATAAAATTAGTGATAGTGATGATGATCATAAAATATAGCCAATGTTCATCAGTGATAATGTAGGATTCTAATGCTAAAAGATTTTTTTAAATCGGACCTGTAGTTTCGGAGTCTATTCAATTCAAACAAACAAACAAATCTTTCCTCTTTATAATATTAGGATATATTAATAGAAATAATTAAACATTTGAAAATTTTGTATGTCTGTAGGTTCATTTAGTACAATTCAGAAACCAGTAACATAACTTGAAAAAGCAGAAGAAAAAAAAAATGTTTAAAACCCCCGACACAAAAAGATCTCTTAAAAGAATAAAAATGATATTAATTATTATTATGTACTTATTGAATTCTTTGCGTCGGGGAACCGTTTAGTAAAGGAAGAAATTAAATTGCAAGTAAGTTAACAAGGCAAATAAGGAAATTACGACACCGAATCGTATAGTCTAAGTCCTCAATGATTAACTTCGTAAAATAGACACCATCATCAACGTACGTTTAACGGTCCCCCGACGCAACGAATTCAATAAGTAGGTACATAATAATATTATTTTTATTCTTTTTAGAGGTCTTTTTGTGTCGGGGGTTTTTTAAATTCTTAATTTATTTTTTCTTATATTTTGTTATAGTCATACCTAAATATTTTATGTGAAACTAGAGTTATTTTAAACATCTATTATTTTTATATCATTATAGAGTTATTTTATAATTATTCTTTAAAGAATTTGGGCCTTAAGAATTTAGATACCCTGTAAAGTACTCTCTAAGATGACTTACGTAAATTTGTGGTACCTATCGTAATTTCTGACGCGTCAAAAATACAAGTGATATTGGATAATGGAGGCATCTTATTTAATTAATTTTTTATTCAATTACTCAGATATGTTAAAGGCAATATTACAATAAAGTTTTTACAGTCCGTATTAAAAATAAGGAAAGACGAGTAAAGCCTAAAGCCCTTTTCCAAAAAAAAACTATAAATGTATGATTTTTTTGTAGTCCGGAAGAAAGAAGTCCAGAAGAAGCGTGTTAGGCAACAGCTAACTACAATAAGTATTTTATTATTTAACGACTTACGGTATTGTTTAATTTATACAATACAGAATAATAATAACTTATGATCTAATTTTATTAATACCTTTTTTTGAGTCTTTAAGAATACAATTTCCCAAATTGAACAAAAATCTTTTTCTCAATAAATATTTATGTAATAAATTTAAATATAAAGTAATTCTCTCTTCCCATTCTTCCATGTTATATTATCTATTCATACCTAATGGGTTCACACTTCAGAATTTTTAAATCAATATACAATCTTCAGGGAGTTTCCCAGAGAAATCTTTCTGATTATACTTAAGGATTATCTTAATTATTTGCATTTTTACAAGCCTTTATATTGCTGTACACTATGTTGTATAAATAGAAACCGTTATTTAATATTCTATTTAGAACTTTAACTTTGATAACAGTAAGCTTGTTCTGACAGCTGAGCTAATAATGCTCGTTCAAGAAGTTTTTAATTAATTATTATACAATAGGTAACTGACTTGTAAAATACCTTGGGTATTAAATGTTAGTGTATTAACATAAAATATTACATATTATTTCGATGTATTCATTTGAATAATACTAGAAAACATTTTATCACTTTTATTTTTTACGTTAATATAAGGTAATTGCAACGCCTGTGGTAAAACAATAGCACAATCCATTGTTGTCACAACGCAAGCGTACTCAACAAAATTATTGAATCTGAATCTAAGACGTAGTATTTAAATTAAAAATAAAAAAAAAGTAAAAACATTTTATTTGGGACATTGATCAAGGGGTACACATTGTTTGGTGACTGTATTTCTCACTGTTGGAGGATCGCAGTAGCAGGCTGAGAAATCGCATAAAAGACCTCTAGTATCGACCTCCGGTTTCGGGTTATCACAAGTTGCTTCCGGCTGAAGATAACTGCAACCAGTAGTGTATGCATGGGTACCTTCCTCGCATTCACGTGAACCTGTGCAGAAGTAAACAAGTCTTTAATACAAGAAGAAAAGTTCTCTTAATGTTAAAACACTTTAGTTAATAATCTGTGCATGTTATTAAGATTTTGTGTAAATTATATTTCAAACAAAATTAAAAGATCTTGTAAAGCTGCATGTGTAATTCAGCCATGTTTATAAATTACTCAAAATATTTCTATAAACATAATTAATGATTTAATTTGATTTAATACTGCTACTTGAATAAATAAGTCTTAAATAATTTCATTCTATTCAGCCCTTATAATAGTTTAACACTAAATAAACATTCAAACATTCAGAGTAAATTGAATAGTTCTATACTATAGCAATAATTTGTACTAAAATACTATAATAATATGTACAAATGAAACTTTAAATAGTTCTAAAATTTTAAGCACAAGGACCAGAACAGTACTAACATTACATATTTGGGTTCTTTTACGATCAACAAATTACAAAAATACTTAGACAGATTTAAATTTTTGTTAATTTACTTACGAGTATATAATATAGTTATACAGTAAGAAGACGTATTGCCATTAAGAAGACCAACAAAAATCTAAATTTTGTACATTATTTTATTAATGTTTTGTTAATATGTCCAAATTTAAAAAATGTTTGTAATCTTAAGACCAATTAGATTCTTGGGTATAATTCACATAATTATATAAGACTGAAAATTGAAATAAAACTTACATTTTCCTAAAGCATAAATGCAGCCTCTTGGATGAAGCGATGTCCCAGCCAGAGATAGCCCGACAAAAGATAAAACACATAATAGCAACAGCGTTTTCATATTGAAGATTATTTTATTTAAATTTAATATACTTGTACTTATAACGACGTCTTGAATAAAAATGACCACGATCGACTCTATTTATAGTCTATGTTATTATATCTGATTATAGACTAGTTAATTAATATGTCTTTGCTCGTTAAGTAATTGTTAATTTAATGCGTTATTGATTATAGTGATCATTTATTTTTCATGAGATGTTATAAGCTAAGTTGCTTACATAAAGACAGCTATGATAAGTTGTTAAGTGTCAAATTTTTCCTTAAATACTCTTACTACCTCTGAATTCTTTTAACAAATTTTGGATATTTGTATCGTGTCCAGTATATAAAGTATTTTAATTTTATCTAACGTATAATTATACTTGATGTTACTTCGAATAGTGTCATTATGTTTTAACTGACTTGAAATTTTGATATAATACACTATTTTAAATATTTTTTGTTTATTTACAGACAACCATACATTACTACCCAAACTATTAATCTGTTACTGCAAAATAAGCGCGCGTTGATGTCAGCAAATGTAAATAATAAATGTACGCGTATACATTACGTGATTGAGACAAGATTTTTATTAGCACAATAATACATTTAAATTAACTACGACAAGAGAACTTTAACTGTCCTCTTTGTATATAAAATTAAACACAAAGACAAAATTTTTTATTTAGATATTAGTTATAAATGACTGTTTAATAGGTTGCATAAATTAAATATTAATGGTTACATCATTATCTCTAGATATCAGACTTTGTTCAAGAAACATAAACAAAGCTTTACTAACAACAATAATATTTTCATCTATATCTATACATATAATAAAATTTTTCCTAAGTGATTTCTGTACATGGAAAATATTAAAAAAAAATAACGGGGGCCTCTATAAGAGCAAGAGAACCCAGAACAAAGGTTTTTAATTTTGTCTGTTTGTCTGTATGTCTGTATATCTGTATGTCTGTATGTCTGTATGTTTGTGCTCGCTAAACTTGGAAACGGTTTAACCAAATTGAATGCGGTTTTCACAAATATATTGTAATTGAAAAGTAGCTATAATATCTACTTAACGGTGATCTTCTTTGAGGGAGGGAATCTAAGCCAAGACAGCCCAGTTTTAAGCTGTAATGTTATGTACCTAACTGAATTGTAAAGAATCTATCAATTTTACGAAAAGAACACGAATATATTATGTATAATGTTGAATATCTTTGTACTTTTTAAGTGGCTACATGAGGAAACAAACACTATTATTACTAAGTCGTGTTCAGATACACGGATAATCAATATTGAATCTTGTCATAACATATAATTTATAATACGTTTAAAAACAAACCTTTGCTTTGTTTGTCTGTTATTTTGATAGAAAACATAAATTATATCAATAGTATTTAAATTTATGTCGTGTCATCATTTCTGGGATGGTTTTTTTGTTTTTTTAAATGAACAAAATTCACAAATTCCAAAAAATATTATTAAACTATGATTGTTTATTTTAAGTAGATATGTACTTATAAGACTCCCAAAAAACAAATAATTGAGGAAGAGCCCGCTAGTAACGCCTCTAAATAATAGTTAATTTTAATTAAATTACTTAATCTTATGGGGAAAAAGTTACTTACCCAAGTAATAATATAAGAAGTAAAGACTTCCAAAGTTATTATTAATTATATTTAACCCCCGACTAAAAAGGTGTTATAAGTTTAACCTGTCGATCTCTGTTTCTGTGTGTTTGTCTGTGGCAATGTAGGGACCAAACGCGTGGACGGATTTGAACGCGGTTTTTTTTAATCGAAAGCCATGTTTGTGGAGATGGTTTTTATCTATATTTTGTGGAAATAGAAACAGTCATCTCCAAGATATTGACGTTTTATTGGTGAAAGGTTCTTATGCAATAATTGGCTGTTCCCAGCGGCTTCGCCCACGCTATATAGAAAAAAAAGCCTTGTTATGAAGGCCAAAAGGTTTTTACACTTATTTACTCAGGTAAATACTTTATTAGGGATAGCTGCGTCCACGTAGAATGTAAAAATAAATTTATATGTCTTATGATCGTAATCATAAAGAGTCACGGGCTGTTGCCTAGCTGATAATATAAATCCCTTGATTATAGTGTTATTAGTGATTGTAAATCATTTAAACTTTAAATGTTTATTTATTAATATTTGTTAATATTCGTATATACCTATATGAAAAAATCTTGAATCATGTTCTTAAATACATTTATAATTTATTACATTGTCGAAATTTTCACGCGGATCCCCATTTTTTATGGTATTAAATATATTTAATGCGAGAAAAAATGTTGTTTATCAGAGGGATATGGATATTGTAACATTCTAAAGGTAAAATGTTTTATTAAATCGGTCCAGTTATTTCGAAGCCTATTCAATTCAAACAAAACAATCATAACTTTCCTAATTATAATATTAGTGATGATGATGGTGATGATGATTATAAAATATAGCCTATGATCATCTGGTATTATGTAGGGTTCTAATGCTAAAAGTTGTTTTTTTAATCAGTGTGGTATTTTCGGAGCCTATTCAATTTAAACAAACAAACAAACAAATCTTTCCTCCTTATAATATTAAGATAGATTTATAGAAATACTTAAGCAACTGATAATTAGTGTGTCTGTAGGTTCATTTAGTAAATTCAGAAACCAGTAACTTAAAAACTTAACTTAACTTAACTTTAAAAAGCAGAAATAAAATAAAATTAAAAACCCCCCGATACAAAAAGACCTCTAAAAATAATTAAAATAATATTATTATGTATTAATTGGAACTCATTGCGTCGGGGGACCGCTTAATAAAGAAATAAATTAAAATGCTAGTAAGTGACCAAGGCAAATAAAGAAAATTACGATATTGAATCGTATAAAATAAACACCATCGTCAGCATACGTTCAACGGTCCCCCGAAGCGACGACTTCAATAAGTACATAATAGTATTATTTTTATTTTTTTTAGAGGTCTTTTTGTATGGAGAGTTTTTTAAAGTTTTTATTTAATTATTAATATCTAAATTTATGTCATTTGAGTTGATTTTAGAGTAACTTAAAATAGATCTTAGTATTTCAAAAAATAACTACGTTAAAAAAACCGACTTTTAAACTAAAAAGTAAAAAATAATGAAGATTTATTATTTATTATTTACTACCTATTTATCTATACTCATAGACTTGGTTTTATTAATGAGCGTTTAGAGAACGAGTCAACCGTACAGCAAACGAGTCTGCTCAGCAACATGAGAACCGGATAGCAGCAGCGCGTCAGACTTCACAAAGATTTCGTTCAATGAGTGAGCATATTTTTATAACCACCAGAAATCAAGATACTGAAGTAGCATGTACAGTATGTAAGAAATTATTATATCCAAAACAACAGATGTCATTAGTCACAGCACGTTTTGTTTTCCTTCCAAACAAAACTTGGACAAAAATGCTCATAAAATAAAAACTAACGAATGAACCAAATTTTTATGGGACCAATTCGAAACTATTCCGCGTCAAACAAAAACAAAAGAATTACGCAAATCGGTTCAGAAACCTCAGAGAAATCGGTGTACATACAAAAAATATATATTTATATATACATAAATATATACCGGCCGAATTGAGAACCTCTTTCCTTTTTGAAAGTGGTTTACAATAATAACAACAAATATACGAATACACTAATAGATAATGGTTTTATATTAGGGAAGTAACTATTAATTAAGATTTACATTAACATTTAACTGACATAAGATTGAGGCACCACAATTTGTAACTTTTGTATAACCTTCAAAATAAAATATCTAAATTAACTTATTTCATTAACATTTATTTAAAAACTGGTTAATCATCTATTAGTTTGTTATAACATTGTGACCTCTAAAAAGGTACCTACGACTAAATCAATGAATCTACAAATGCTCTAAACTCCTAATATATTGAAGGTTTTTCCAGTTTTATTATTTGAAGGTTTGAATACCAGTTTTTGAATTTTACTATAATCTGTTATTTTGTTATTTTTAAGCAACAGAAATCGTTCCCAATATATATATTACTTGTAAGCATAACCAACTCGCATTTTAGCAGTTATCCTGTCCTATCTTAAGCTTATTATTTTAGGGGGGCTAACGCCAGGAACCTCGTTGTGGTGCTCCCTGGGCCAAAAACCAAAAGAGGTGTCTCTATTCAATTTGTATAATATTATCAGTAGCAATTGATATTAACGCCCTCTCGTATTGCACTGAGTAATTTTTTTAAAGTTTGGTTTGAATAATGTTTCATATTGTTTCGAACCAATTACTCAATAATGCCTACTCCTTTATGTTTGTTATTAAAGAAATGAAATGGTTTCCAATTTTCGTTTCTTTAAACCTTCTTTGACCAGGAAAACATGAAAGAAAATAGAGTAAGAGGGTGATCATATATAGGAGTTGCGCACCCAATTTTGCTAAATAAATAATTGTTCCTATCAGTAATATAGAACATGAAAGGCCACACAAATATATTGAAGAATATCAACACTGCATTATACAATTACTTTTGTATACCTCATATTCAATCTTATATCTGTTTATTTGTGTTTAAAATATAAACAATTACAGAAAAGTTAATTAAAATAACCAGAAGGCACTTTCACAAAACTTGTAATTGTTTTGAAAATTTAATCTTAATAAGCCTGTTTCAAAGTTTAATAACATATTTTGTAACACACATATACGGTGTAAATGAATTCCTGATTGTACAAATATAATAAACTTTTCTGATTCTATGATAAAATGTTATTAGTGATATCTGGATGTACAAGGGCATTTTGTTATAGAATAAGGAATATACATGAAGTACGTCGACATGTATAAAGGAATTTAACAATACGTTTTATAACTTTCCTATTTTATTCTTTATTATATATTCTCGACAACAAAAGAATACTTTTAATATCATTCCTTTGTCATAAAGCGCCTGATAGTATTTGAATCTTATATATTATTTAGAAGAAATTGCATTTCAGTCGTGACAAATATAATTATAACTTGTTTAAAATATATTGGTTCTTAAAAGCTTGGTATAAGGAAAGGTAAAAACACTTATTCTTTAATATATATTATTTACTAGATATTCTTATATTCAATTATAAAATATCGTAATTATAGATTCCCCTTAAACCGATGTAAGTGATAATTTTGGTACCTACAGTGATGATTTAAGCCTATAAGGTATGAACTGTTTTGATTGCAATTACCAATAATATTATATCTGCATTAACTACTCATTGGATCACAAAAACATTTGAGCAAAAGATGATTTTGGCGAAATAACAAAGCAAAAGATAACATATTTTATCAACAAATATACCAATTTGAACTTGCCAACCTGCATGAGATCTCATCGTGGGTTAAGCTTAACTTCAACAACGGGAAAAGTCATCACCGAATATCTTATAAATAAACTATAAATCTGTTAAAATTTCTATTAGAAAATATTATCTATTGTGACCTACTGCTAATTCTTTGTTATTATGCTGCTTAAAACGAGTTTTTGACCGATATTAAAATAACCTATATTACATAGCGGTGTTAGGATAAGCATTAATAATACAAATAAAGGCATGCGTACCGTTATTCAAGCCGGTAACGAAACTTGCTGCTTGTATGGCAACGAAATATATTATTTAAATCTGTTATTTTTATTAAGTTTGTTTCTAATAATTTTAATATATGTTCATAATATTTTTATTTACTTTTGGTATTCGCGGAGGATAATAGGGAGCAAAGAACTACTTAAAAAAATATACACGAAAATAACAGGGCAGTATGAACGCCTTCCCATCCTCTGGTGACGATTACCTAATAAATAAACGTAATTCCACGCGAATTTTATATTTTCAAACGAGATAAAAGTAGCCTTGATCTTTTTTCATGTCGTGATTAATTAAAAAAAAAATACAATTTAGCGGTAATTTAACAAAACTTTTACGCGTATATAGTTATCGCGAGTTTAGTGGCTCCATAGCTATCTTTATATGGATCTCATGTAAACAACATTAACGATACCGCTTCAAGAATGTCACATAGCTGTACTAATAAAATAAATAGTATTATTTTGTAAATGAAATTTCTTTTCATTATTGTGTACTATATATTATTACATCCATTTTTCCTGAATGAATGAATACTGAATATCTAAGTATTTTTATTTTGTCATGAATAATCCTTGAAGTATAAAATTTAAAGTTATTAATATTATAAGACAGTTTTAAAATAAACTTAAATAATTGGTAATATATTTTCCATTATCTATTTTTCTTTTACTATGAAAATGCATTTTTTTAAATTTTTTTATCAAAAGATTTTTTTTTATTAAAAAGATATATTTTGACGTTAATTAAGATAATTCGTTTACTTTTAGTAGATTTAAAAAGGTAATAAAACAACACATAAATTTACCAGTCTTTTATATAAATAAAGAATCCATTACAACCTAGTTGAGACCTCCTTATAATATCTTATATTTAAATGACGTAATTCATCATGCAGGACTGTTACCCAGACCCATATTCATTGCATTCAGTAGATCTCCGTTGTCTGCGTCAATTTCCCAAGCGAAAAGACCACCAAGTTTGTTATTCCTGACATATTTTCCCTTCTCGATAACAGATCTGGCATTGTCATAGGTAATAAGGTCTCCAGTTGCAGGTCGGAAGACATAAGGAGCCTGAGCTACATTGTCATAATGGAACTCCCATTTACCTTGGGCTATTTCGTTAGCTATTTCTCTATAATCAACAACACCATCTTGCCAGGTTCCTTTTACTGCTCCAGTAGCATTTCCTGAAAATGGATTGTCATTTTCATAGCCATTGACACCAGTCCATCCTCGGCCGTACATAGCAACACCGACTATAATCTTCTTAGAAGAAACACCTTGAGCTAACAAGTACTTTACACCAAAGTCCGTTGTATAGGTCTCCTTTTGATTCCACTTGGGAGCATACAGTGGTGTTTGATGTCCTAACGTGTCGTTAGACCAGGCTCCCTTGAAGTCGTAACTCATAACAAAAATATGATCCATGTACTGTTGGGCTTTGCCATAGTCGACTACTTGTATTTTATCCCAACCAGCACTAATTGCAGACGTCAATTCGTATGTTTTGCCAGTAGTAGCAGATACATCATCAAGCATTTCACGTAATTCCTTCATCAAAGTTACGTAAACATCGCCATCTTCGGGATTTCCAAGGTCTGGGTTAGCACCTTTACCACCAGGAAATTCCCAATCAATATCAACACCATCAAAGAATTTCCATGTCAATAGAAACTCCCTCACAGAGTTAACAAAACGAGCCCTCTTGGTCTCGTCAGTAAAGAAAAAGAAGGGATCGGCCAGGGTCCATCCACCAATTGATGGTAAAATCTTTAAGTCTGGTCTAGCTTGCTTTAAAGACATCAGCTGACCAAAGTTGCCTTTATAAGGTTCATTCCATGAAGATAGTCCCCTTTGAGGTTTCTGTAAAGCAGCCCAAGGATCGTGGATGGAAACCTCAAAATCTTGACGACCACTACAAGAACGTTGTAAAGCTTGGAAGCTGCCTTCAATTTCTTTCAAACTGTCGTTAATACCATCACCACCACAAATTGGTATGAAGCCGTACAGAAGATGAGTAAGATTTGGAATCGGCACACGGTCTACTGGGAATTTCCTTGGATATACTCCCCATTCAACAAAGTAAGCACCAACCACCTTTCCAGATGTCTGTTTGAATGGTTTGTTCTTCTCCCCCATTGTGTATTCTAAGGGTGGAAGATGACTTCCGTCAGTATCAGCGACAACTATTTCAGTAGGTTCACTAGAACTGCATCCATCTGAGTTGCACAGCTCGACCTTCATTTGATATCTGCCGCCTTTTTTTACTTTAAAACTAGCTGAAGATGCACTTCCAGGTCCAGACCAAACTTCTTCCCCGTCAAAAAGTATCTTAGCACTATCAGCTGGGTCTCCAGACCAGACATTCCAAGTTATTGGAACTTCAGCGCCATCATTCCGTTTGACTAACTGGTTATAAGCTGTGGCTGCCTGGTTGACTTCGACGATTGCGAAGGTTCGTTCGCCCCATCCCAAATTCGGCTTCCCGGGGGGTCCGCACTCTGCTAACGCTATGAGGGCCGCGAGAGCCAATGCGAACGCCTTATGCATGGTTCTAAAAAAATAAATAATTAAATGTTAAGCATTTAAGAGTCGAGTCCGTACTGAGATGCATCTCCGAAGTTTCATTTATATATGGGGCTATAGTAGGCCAACCGCTAACATGGGGCCTTTATCGATACTGATTTTGAGATGCGTAATAAAAATCATTAGCATAGTTTTTTGTCCCGGTCACGTTAGTAGAGCGGCAAAGGCTACAAATTATTTTTAATTGTTTCAACTAATGTTTTTAGAAAGAATTCTACTAATGAGCCGAACCCATTATGACTAAATCCTTTTATCTCGACCGGTTTCTGTTTGTCGATGCCTATTCATACCTAAAATATTTTTTAAATAAAACAAATACTAATTCCTTATTATAACTGTCACTGCAGAAATATACTGGCAAAAAATTACACTTACCTATAATAATGTTTATTCATATAAAGGGATATATTTATTAAATATATAAAAACTTTGTACTGAACATATTTCCAGTCTTGAATATCAATAAATAAAACGATTTACACAAACAACGGAACTTTATATTACTATCAATAGATAATATTTATGATTATTATCAAAAGATATCACCGTGAAGTGATTTATTTAATTTTCCTTGAAAAAAGCCTAGATTAAATATAAAATATATTAGAAATATTTTCGTCATCACAAAATTATCAAACGAAATATGACTCAAATAAACAGAACCTTTCCAATAATTTTATTATATATGCTTCCCAGAATTAATTTCAGAAACATTAACTTTTCTTTAACACGATTTATTAAGTAAATGTATAAAATAAAACGAAATAGTCTGCAGTCAATTGAAATAATAACATGATAATATTTAATAATAAACGAGGTAACGGATAATATAAATCTTGCTAATTTTAATAAAGTAATTAATACAATATAAAAAAAAAGTTTTATATATTTATTCCACGTATGTAGCCATAAAATTTACTGAGCTTAAAGTTAAGGCTTAAAATATTTTGCAGAAGAACGTATTAACTTTAAGTTCTAGGTCTAACCAAATACCACTAAGTTATTTAAGTAACCAATATAGGTACTACTACGTGAACAGTTATGTTTTAAAATCCAAACAACATAAATCCTACTTAAGACAGTATTTATAATTCCTCATTACCCATATCGTGATGATACTATTGAGTAATAAGGAAGTAAATTACGTGCCATGATAACTTTAATTGCTGTATTATAACCACACATAGCACTCCACAATAGAAATAAGATAAAAATATACTTAATGTTAAAGTACTAGAAAATTAGCGTTGGCAATTTTTTTTTTGCATAAGCAATAAGTGACTGCAAATAAGCTCAGTTTAAAAAAAAATGATGTTCATATCTTATCCCTTTAAATCTCAATCCTATTATTTATATTTTTGAATATTACATTCCAATATTTATAATAAATTTTAGAAAAATGTTTTTTTTTTTATATTTGAATATTACATTCCAATATTTATAAGAACTTTAGAACAATGTTTTTTTTTATATTTGTATATTTGAATATTACATTCCAATATGTATAAGAATTTTAGAACAATATTTTTTTTTATATTTGTATATTTGAATATTACATTCCAATATTTATAAGAATTTTAGAACAATGTTTTTTTAACACCTAAAATTATATTTAGAAAAAATATGTTAAACATTCGAACAGTCACAATGAAACGTAAATAAAACCAGTTAAGATAATCGAAACATGTCATCCCAGTATGTGACAATTCAAATCTTTTTGCATTAACATAATGTTGGTACGAGTCGATGACCGTCCATCGGGGTCGCGCGAGTGCAAGGCGAAAGTAAGGATGCGTTGGTATGGACTGTTACAATTATATATTATGTCTGTCTTTACGTTCCACATAACCATCTAACATTTGAGTTAATTATTTTATGTTGCGAAGGTTTGAATTGTAAGTATATTTTTTATATGTATATGTAAACTAATGAAGATTATTAGTTTTAGTTTATATAAAGTAGTTATTTTAGCGAAATAAGTAGTCTGTTATAATTGAACCCGAATCGTGATTTAAACGATATTGACAAATAATTTATTATAATCTAGAATGTCACATAATGTCGAGGATAAAACGACCTTTTGAAAATGGTGTTCTTTACTTAATTAGGTTTATATTAAACTGAATAAAATATAACTGAATCTAAATTATAACCAAATTTATAGAAAATATTTAGATGTTTTGCAGAGAAATAGAGTTAAAAATGTATGGTTATTTAGTATACAAATAATATAAAATAAGAGATATGTTTCTGATAAAGGCGGCCTTATATCCAGGCTTAGATCTAGTTCAACCGGCTTCATCTGTCATTATAACAGCTTATCTATATTATTAAAGACTCACGGACAAGCAAACATTCAAATATTCATGATTATTT
The DNA here is from genome assembly GCA_959347355.1 of Napeogenes inachia. Lineage (NCBI taxonomy): Eukaryota > Metazoa > Arthropoda > Insecta > Lepidoptera > Nymphalidae > Napeogenes > Napeogenes inachia. The sequence continues at coordinate 21,933,613 of OY365792.1, read as the reverse complement.
AACAGCAAAAGAAAGAAAAGAAAGTCTCTTTTTCAAATATACTACAATATATAAGTTCTGTAAAAAATAAATAACTTTTTATTATCCTAATGTATAATCATAATGAAGATCAAACCTAATTCAACAATTATTATTTATTTTTAAGAAATTTACACGAATTCTATTGATTTTAAGTCACAACATTTTATACAAGTCATTATATGACCCAAAATAATTTTAACTAAAAATGTTAAGCTAAGTCAATATTGAATTAGGTGCAGTTTTTAATACGATACAATATTATTATTTAGTGTTATAAGTGCTTGGATAAAATAATATATTTTAAATATAGTGTTTAAAATAAAATACATATATTATGAAAATAATTATGATATGTGAAAAATCATTTAAAGGTAAAAGAACGCATTTGCATCAAACACGTCGTTTAAATTAATTGCATTTAGTACGACAATTTTTAAAACCAGCTTAAATTGTGGTTGAATAATTATTAAATACCGTATTACTGTTGAATACAGACTAATATCAATCGCCAATAGTTCAAGATAATCTGGACAATGATAACCAAAGGGCCAAATAACGGTAAATGTAACGGTTATAGATTTAGTAAAATTCTTTAAAATAATCTTAAATGCTGCTGTCAAATAACCTTATCACATAAAATGCATTAAATTTCGGCTCGTTAACAGTATATTTAAACAGCTAATGTCCCTTCGTTTTAAACCCACAATGACGCAATTTAAAAAATATGTAAAATATATTAATTAAAAAAAACTATGCCATAACCCAGATTGTTACACATCTTAAAATCGTTCAATCAAAAACAACAGTTATCACTTGTAAAAAAAAAAAAACAAAAAGTCACCTACACAAAGCACTATTGTTATAATGTGTGTCACTACGAACTTAACGTGCGCGCGCGCAGCGACTAATACTATTACAATAGGCTCCAGGGAAATTGTACCAAGGGTTTATATTTGTATGGTAAACGCGTCTAGAGAATCCCTGATAGTGCGGTACGGAGAATGACGCATTGTGCAAAATATATACATATTTTTTTGTCATTTTTGTTTATTGTATTTTTAAACATTTATTGACTTCGGGGATAAAATAAAGTCAGTTTCTTTATATATCATAATAATTATTATTAAAAAATTAATATGTACTTTTATTCATTATTTAAATTTCGTCTTTGTTTCATGTCCTGTTATGTTAGTTTTGCATAGAATAGATTAGACTCGGATATCTGAAGTCTGGTTAAAAACAATATACAAAAGAAAGTTATTTGGAAAGTATTTTACACTTCTTAAATTCTATTGTATAGTTTTACTTCTTATTATAATTTAATATGTATACACATTATAAAATATAATATTTTTTGTTTGGGTGTGTTGGTTCTTTAATGACTTTAGATGGAAAAACGAATTGCATTATATTGTTTTATTAATAAGCGTTTCAAATCATTAACGTAACTCATCAATATTATGTACAACTGAAGTGACTCAGGTTTGCTTAACTTAGATTAGGGGGAAACTTCTCTTCAGCTCAAACATCAATACTAATAAAAGTTTATCTCGTCCCTGTCAAAAAGTTATATAGATCCTAATACTTAGGTATTGATACAAGGACCTTAGAAAACGGATAATATAAAAAGTATAAATTTGCTTCTAAATCCTGTGTCATTTAGATCAGCACCCGTGACAACCAGTCAATCACAACTCGATAATACTGTCAAATCGTATAAACAACCAGAAATTGACAGTGGCTATCTTCAAATTTAAAATAGTAATCAGTATTTATCCCAAAATATTACTTTAGAGAGAAATAGAGAGCCTCTTACGTTTATTAGGAGCAGGGTAATACGTTTGTAAAGTTAGCGAAATATAGTATTTTTATAACTAAGAAACCATTTATATTAAGTGCATATTGATTTGTAAAATATTTCTATATGAACGGTTTTAGAATACTTTTTTAAAATGTGTCGTATAGTCTTTGGTTTATTTTTACCAAAACTCAAATTTGCAAGATAAGGATGTTGTAGTCAAAAGCAATTAAAGTAAGTTAGTTATAATATAACCAAATGGTTTTTTAAATTTAATTTCGATTAAAGCGGACGCCACACGTCTTGTGGTACGTTACAAGGTGTTTGCATCTTTGTCTGCTGGTTAGTTAGTATTCGTTTTGCGTTACTTCACGGAACACATCTCTGTTCCGTGTTTTATTGATCTCAACGATAACAAAGAAATATTATTGTATTTTGATAATATGTTTGTTTTCATTAAATTACGTTAATTGAGTCGTTGATGGCTAAAAAGATTCTAAATAATAACATTAGAAATAATTAGAAATTAATTGCATTTCATACCTAATTATCCAACTATATGATAAAAATAATTTTAAATTTAACGGAATTTAAGTCAACCTTCGACATCATTTAAATAGAAAAACTAATAATGAAACTTAAAAAAGTCGTATGAAATAAAATATGAAATTTGAAATCTTGAAGAAATGTTTTTTTTTATTTGTTGGTATATTGTTGTCGCTAATAGCAGTTAATAGCAATTACTATATTTTGGTTTCATTTTTATGTTCATCCCAATCCCGTAAGAATATGTCAAAAAAATCGATATGATATTAGCTATTAATATAAAGACATTTTCTTAAATTATGTTTAATAGGTTTGATTAATACAATTCATTATAAACATAAAAACTAACAAAGGTTTTTCTTTATAATACCTCTTTTGTCTTAAAAAGTTTAAAGTAAATCGGTATTCATTAATCATCATAGTTATGTATATCATGTAGCCTATTTAACCTCGTCAGTGTGTTTGGAAGGCTGATGTATTTTATATAGAGTTGTCCTCGAGTGTTTTATTGTTGATGAGGAACAATAAGCAATTTAATATCAATATGTTTTTTTCAGTTCTGCCAACTTTGGCAAACTATGTCCAATGTGTTTATTTGCATTTTTAGCTGTATTTTTTTTGCACAAATAGATTTGCACAAAATTCGTACTCTATAAATTATAATAAATATAGAATGAAAACTAAAACCGACACGGATTCGAACCCGCAACCTCTGGGAAACATAGTCGCAAATTTAAATGAGGTTAACATGGCTATACATGTTTATAGATGTTTTTAAACATTAATTTTGGTAGTTTCATCTTTTCAGTGTCGGTCTATACTGCAAAGTTAGAAAAATTAGTTAGGATTCGAAAGAAGCTAATAGATGTCACCACCGTCGCGATAAAGACGATCACATAAATGCAGAATTCACCGAGGCGGACAGCGATACGGTAGCTCAATTGGTAGAGCGATGGGACGGTTTCCCAGAGGTCGCGGGTTCGAATCTCTGCCCGTGTCGATTTATTTTTCATTCTCTATTTATATAAATTTAAATGAGTTTAACATGGTTATACATGATTATTGATATATTCTAAGATTCGTACTTTATCATTATCGTAATGTATTTTCCTGTGGAAATAAGAAAGTTCCCGAGATATACAATTCAATAGCTTTTCAATAGTTGTTGTTTGCTTTGTTAACAAACTAAGAAAATTCAAAATTGTCTTTGTAGTGTTCTTTACTTTACTTCTAGCAATCGTCTTATTTTAACGCAACAAATGTTTATTTGTTTTAAAGATATTTATGTATCAATGATAAAATTAATATTTTATATATTAAAAATTCATAATGTAACTAAAAACCTATTTATTTAGATAATGTCAAGAGAAAATTTCCCACGAGATAACATTTATCTCATTAAAACTTTTTGTTAAGTAGTTTCTTTATACTTGGCAATGTATTTTACTAATAATTATTAGTTACTAATTAAATATGTCTGATCTCAATTATTTGTATAGCATATAAGAAATGTATTTTTTTTTAATTATTATAAAATATACAATTAAAAACGACCTATGGGCGTTCGTTACTGGTTCGAGTCCTGCTTATGATGAATACTTTTTTATACATATTATAATTAAAGAAAAAAAAATAAACAATAATAAATATTTTTGTTTCAATAATAAATTAATAAATCAATAAATAAGTAAACACTTTAATAAATTTTATGTACCAAGGGGAAATAAACGATAATCCTATTTTAAGTGAATATTAATATGTTATATATTTCAAATCCCAATAGAACTGTACAATAAATAACCGTCCGCACACAAAATGCCCTCTGATTACACAATCAAACTCCCTCTATTGGATTAGCCTCCACTCCACAGTATTGGATTACCTCAGATTTGAATGGATACAAATACGAAAATAGTGATAAAAAATCTATATAGTGATTTAGTAAATTCAAGAATATTTATATAATATTTTCTGAAATTTGGTATATATTATCCCTTGCATAAAAATAACTGCTCCAAGGTTTGTTCTAGTTACATATGTCAAATATATATTTTTTTAATGACCACTTACAAGTCACTAAGAAGTATGTATATTTATGCAATAGGGACTTCGCCTACTTATATAAAATACACCACGGAAACTTAAAATACATATGGAACAACATAAAATACATAAAATACAACTTAAAATACATACGGAACATAAATAGAAGTTTTCTATTCCAATTTTAACCGCATTAGGGGAGAAAATAAAACCCTTTAAACGAGCATCTAAGCCTTTGAACATACATAAAAAAAAACTTTTGTGGTGTCGTGATGTGTTCGTCTTTTTTCTTTTACATACAATTAAATTTAATTTGAATAATACTGTTATATACCCATCCTTATATTATAACATAGCTTTAAACTCAAGACATTATTCATCGTTAAATTATTTAGTCCGTCATTATTGCAACGAATACAGCTGTTTCAAACCTTATTATTTGATTTGCATACACACAATGGAAGAATCGTTACAAATCATTTTTTATTTATGACAAATGTATGTGTGTACTATGCTTTATCATCTCATATTAATGTTCTCTTTAAGTGAAAGAGTAATAATAAAAAGTCTAACAAGATAAATAAACAAACTAAATCAGTATACTAAATTAGTATCAGTATTTTTAGAATAGTCCTCAATAATATCCAAAAATAAGTTTTCTCTTTATAGTATTTTGCTAACTTAAAATCTATGAAGACAAAAATTGCTATACATAAATGTTTATTTAAAGCTTAAATCTAGCTTTAATGATTTATTAAAAACCTTATTTAAAATACATATTTGATAACTCAGTTTAGGATTGGGAGGCCGCTGGTTCTAACTTGTCAAATGAGCGAGGCCCGGTAACGAGAAAAGTTTTCTGATCAACTGGAGCTAATCATAAGTTCGATCGGGCACTTATTGAGTTACAACGAATATCAATTATATATTATTATTATTATTAGTATTATTATTATTATTATTAGAATTTACTCCTTAAGAATCGATTTTGATATAAGGCCCCCGGTATGAGAAAATGTTAGTTGTGAATCCTTTAAGGTGCAACTCTTTGTTCGCAACTGTTTAATTTGGTTGTCAGTGTCTTATTGTTTTAAATATAAATAATTAATATTGTTATTGTGAAGTTATAATCTTTATCATTATATTTTGCTACAGTGAAACGCAAGTATTTTGGAATAGACTATGGCAGAAAGGGGTGTAGATAATATTGTAGGCACATCTAACAAACACGTACCTTTCATAAGGTATCAATATTTTTTCAGTTAAATAAGCTTTTTTTGCGTCTGTTTAGACAATCGTACTTAAGGAGTCAACTCCAGTCGTGCGTCGGAGCTGACACACACGATGATTTTTTTTTATTAGTATTATTATTATTATATTAATAATTAGAAGAAAGAGAAAGAAGAGAGAAGAGAGAAAATTAATAAGTAGATACATTCTAGACACTTTCAGCCTTGATTTATATTTGTTATATTGATTACACTAATATGTATACAATTCCAAGGATACAAATAAAGCGGGTTATTAAAAATTAGATATCACTTTTTACATTTTATAGAATTATTAGATATTACCCGCATTTTTACGGATGCATTCTGGTACATGGTTCTGAACACATTAGTTATCTACATTTTCAAAATAACAGTTATCAAATGTATTTGAGTTTTTATAAATATAACCTATATCGCATTTAGAAATTATCATGAAATAGCTTAAATTAGATATCTTTCATATCTTTGTAATATTTAGGAGAATATAAGAATTTTAATAATTATTGCAGAGATGTAAAAAATAAAATATTATAAAATCTCAAAACATATATTTTTTAATATGAAGTGATTACATATATCTAATTAAGATTAGCTTTAACGTGATCGTTTTCAACGTTATATTCAGATATTGCGTTAACACGAGATAATGACACATATCAAGGGGTGACTGACTGCAGCGTTTTGGAAATAAAGATGAAACTTAATCTTAAGAACCTTTTAGGCAAATATTTACGGTAGATAACATTTTTTTGTAAAATTTGTTAAGCTTTTTTACAATAAGCTCATTATACGAGTAAATGTCACCATATGTGTATGAGAAACCTGAATGGTGTATATTTAGTTCTTAAAAGGGCTACAAAATTAACTGCTAGCTTGACCATTTTGGTATTACAAAATATGATTAGTGTAATCATAAATAACAATTATGTTATGAATATTTATTTAATTACAAAACAATCACAATAGAAAAATATATATAACATGATAAAATTATAATAAAAACTAACAAAATAAACCTTATGCTTATTTTATATAAAATTATATGATAAACTTTCTAGTGTAGTATCCTAATATACCAATAAGCGATGTTAAAGTTGTGCAACCATATTAAGATGTTATATAATTAGTAAAAATTCAACTCCATTTATGATAAATTTATAACCACGAATTTGAATGAGAGAGCTATGATAAAATGGCGACCGCTGCGACAGTCGCTGAAACTGCGGTAAATGTTAACCACGCGACAAAGACATAAATTATGAATTTGCCTATAGACAGGAACCAAAGCTAACCTTAGGACCATAGCAAGAGCTGAATATTAAAAGCGTTGGTGTAGAGTACAGACCTAGTATTTTTTATAGTCACAGTTTGGTTTCATCGTATATATAACAATGGTTCTACGTATAATATCTTAATAGTTTCATTTTATGCTAACTACTCACTTATATGAATGTAAAAATATTTTAATCGGTACGTTTTTTTTTTATTTATTAAAAGTTTAAAATGTTACAAAATTCAGTATTTGAATTTCTATGCATTCAAATATATAATGACAAATAACTGCTCACTGAACTACGTATTTGTATTAAAGGTACTAATTAACTGGACGTTGAGCGTATATGATATATAAAATGACTTTATATCAATATTTGAAATGTACAATTTGGTTTATTTTAGAACCATTGTTTTTATATTATTATATTTAAATACAAGAATTAAGAAATTGATAAATATATGGACTCAGATTTTTTCGTAAATCACCTAATTCTTTACATATTACTAAGAGCTTTTTATAATAATTTATTGTAGAAATAAAATACCTCCAACCTAAAATTGATCTCACTGGTTTTTATGAATCTTTTTCTATTTTGTTTCTAGGGTCAAATAGGGATTACAAACTCGTTCAATGTTACAACATAATAACAAGCAACAATTGCCTTCACACTGTAATGTAGTAAAATTCACAATGTTTAATGAATTCTTTTCAACTTCCATATGATGTCATTTTCCTATTGGAATATAACCCTTTTTGAGTTATACCATACCACATCTGACCAAAAAAATAAACTTATAACTGGTTTAGTTTTTATTAAAAATCTATCTTTATTTTAAGGTAGTAAAAAAGTTATCGTTTGAATTTGTTTGTTAATTTTTAGTCTGTGGAGTGGTGTAAGAATTTTTCGATGAGATAGTATAATATTTTTTTTTATTATTTGTGGTATAAAAGATAATAAAACAAAGTTATTTTGATATATATAGTATTATATTATTTATACAAAACATATTTTTGAAGTGTAAGTTAAAAGTAAAATACAAAACCCTCTTTTACTTCGAAACTGTAATTCAATTTGAAACATTTTTTTAATAAAAGAAAGATGAAGGAAAGTTGTTGAATACGAAATCTAACTCACAAATAATAATTACCGAAAATACGGCAACAATTCCATCCAAATTTGAAGCTTTCAAAGTCGAGAGCTTCTTACTCTTTTTCTTTTTGTAGTTTTAACTCTGAACAAACAAAAGTTTTGTATCGAATTGAAACAAATAAGCAATAAAGAATATTTATTTAGTAATTAATGTATGTATATTATAGTAGGTATTAAATATGATAGCACATAGAGTAGGCTATCAATCATATTTACAGTATAGTGAAAACAAATTGATTATTGATAAAAATCAGTTTGGTTTCACCTACTGAAATTACTTAAATATGTATTTTTATCATAATTCTGAAAATAAATATAAATAAAACATAGCGTATGATAAATATTATATTTATTTTTATTTTTCACTTATAGATCTCGAAGAATTCTCAATTCATCCAAGAGGGTAGCGATATTGTAGTTCAATAAACAGATTAACGAGACGAATCTACAGAGTTCCCAATCTTATCCCTATGGATTAATTTCACATAGAATGAAAAAGGTATTTAAAATTTAATTAAGTTTAACATGGCTATGATATCAAAAGTGTTGAAGTTGAGAAAAATTTAATAAGGATCACTACAATTTTAAAGTGTCATTTGAATTTTATTTAACAAAACCGAGCAAATAAACATTTTATAAGTTGTAGTTATTTTGTATAAAATAAAAAATATCGCTATAGATGGATTACCTTCTACGAAAAAACGTTGTTACCATAAAAACATTGTATGGAATTATAAGGCAGTAAAGAAACACATGTCAGCGTGAGATTAAAAAAAGATTTAAAAATATCTTTAACCATGTATTACAATATTAAGCTTATTTAAATTTTAAATAAATTTCGAATTTAAAACAAACTGATACGGACAGGGATTCGAACCCGCTACCTCAGAAGGTTCAAATCCCTGCCCGTATCGGTTTATTTTTTTAATTTTTTTTTTCAAAAAGTGTCTAACTGTAAATTGACACAAAATAACAGCAACACAAAATTAAAATACGTAAGCTGTATCTATAATGATAAAAAAATCACTTGTATACAAACACAATGCACACTCTATCTTTTAAAGTCTCCCATTATATCCCAGTGTAGTTAACGCAAATTCTCATTAATGCCATCATTATGAACACTGTAGGCATCTAACGTTAAGGCACTGCTACTTGTATTACATAGAGAACACACGTTTCTTTATTGCGAGCGATAGAGACAGACCCCATTTTGTAATTCTTAACTTATAAATCCCTTGACTCACACTGACTTTTCTAATGCCCTTTGGGTTGTTTTGCTAATAGAGTTTTTATCAAAATATAGTTTTATTAAAATTTTAATCTTCGCTTTTTTAGACTCACTAGTTTTTATAATTTTATTATGTTAAAATATAATTTAATTTTGATTATTTTTTAAATTTGTTTGTATTTGACACTAGCATTATATATCTCACTGTTACAATCATGTTTTCTGTATAAGATAATGGTATATGTTTTTAAAAATTATTTATACGACGTTAGAGAATATTTGTTACTTTTGTGTTTCTACAGGCTTTCTGATATTAAGATTTTTATTAGAATACCTTGTTATAAATACAAATAATTGTTTTTTTAATAAATTGCAACCTCTCTTTTTTATAACCACTAAAAATATTTGAGAAATATATGTCCGTATGTATTCATCTAGTTATCGTATAGTGCGACTATTTCGGGTGCCCAATATAACCCGGAGCGCGCTGCAGTTAGTTACTAATTACACGTAAACTTCAACCATTTATGATAACATTTTAATGAAAACTAGACTATATGGCTATTATATATTATTAATATGTATATATCTTCTAAACAAAACCAATAAAGCAAAAAAAAAAACTTATTGTGATTTACTTTTGTTAAATAATATGAATAATGTATAAGTTTTATGATAAAGAAAATATTTGAGATCAAGCTATAAAAATAATATATTTCTTTTGATATTACCTATAATATAAAAGAAATATAGAAATATAAAATATTGCATGTTTTAAAACCTTTTACAATCAGTCAAACTTGTTGAACTAAGTCAAAAATCATAATTACCAAAAATTTGAAAACGATTCCATCTTATTCTAATAAAGAAAGTTGGTGAACTTTGAAGCTTTCAACTCGTTCAGAAGTTTCAAACTTTTTCGTTTTTAATTTCAAATACAGGCCTGAGAAAACAAAAAGTTTTTATTTGTACGCTATATATAAAACATATCAAAACAAAATATATAAATTAATCTGCCCGTTTGTGTAGTGGGGGTGGACGTACGTAAGGGTTGAAAATGAAAAAAAAAAAACATTTTATCGAGCGTGTCAGATTTTCTAAGGGGGTGTTAGTTGAACCTAAAAGAAGCAGTAATTTAATAATCAGCTGATTTGGATGTGACGCAAGGTCGTGGCCATTACTTGAATTTGCAAAATAAACTCGCCATTTTGAAATATTCAAACGCGTCAGATTAAGATATATAGGATTCATCTTGACGTTTTTAAGGTGCTTGCTTTTAATCTGACAATTACTTAAAGGAATTCGTCTTATCTGTCAATTTAAAAAAAAACTTTTTTTTTTTATTAACTCGACCTAATTGAAAATTTTGGGTTATAGCATGGCAATAATAAATTAACGATATTGTATTTACGATTTTAAAATATTTATACATTTTTGTATAGTTTCCAGTGTAAATTTAATAGTTTTTTTGAAAAGTTTTTTCACCTCAAAATACAGTTGGTAAACATTATGGTAATATTTATAAACTTTAATTCATATATTTTTTTTTAAAATAACAAAATGTCACCAACACCTGAAATTGTTTCCTCCTAACAGTAATTACACAAACCCCTAAACTACAAATTTAACAAACAAAGTATGTAGATTTTATACTAATTTTAATAAGAAAATTGTACTGAGGATACGATTTTTGTAAATAGTTAACGAATTTTAAATTCTAACCATTTTCCTCTTAAATTAAGGGGGAAAACCCCTAACCCCTAACAACGCGTAAATTAGGTAAAACTATCGCGGTCTTTCTTGCTCGATTTAAACGCTCGTTGGTAATCAGGTGTTTTGGCTAAACTATACATATATAATATAAGCCTTAATAAATTTGTACGTTGGCTGTTATTTTGAATAACTCAACATATAATAACATGTAATATTCAGTACTAGCATTGGGGTAAGTACAAAACTTCAAGTCTTATATTACATAAGAATTTATAATAGATTTTTGTTATTTTGAACAGTTTTCTTTTTAGATTATTTAGGTTGCAATGTAAACAAAAATTAAAACTAAAATTGAAGTTATGTAATAGTATTATAAAACATTTTATATTTAATTCATTCATAAACAAAATATTTTATAAAATAGATCAAAAATAATTTTTCAGTTTTCAGGGTATATATTTTCTTCGGTCCGAAACTACTCTAATATTCCTAATAAGGTCAAGCCGGAACGCAGATCTACTCGTCCGCTCTCTTGAAACCCTCGCAAAGGTCTGATTTTAAATTACTTACTCGCAGAGTTTCATAACAATTATAACTATTTGGTTTTAAAATATTACAAATTAATAATAATAATATAATAAGTAAGAAAATTATTTGCTTCTGTTAAGGGTATTCGGCAAAATATACAGTATAAATACTGAGAATATATTTAATAAGCGGCCAAACCAATAAATAGAAATCTATTATGCTCATCATATACATGCCTGTCCTGTCCTGTTAGAAATCGAACCCGAGCTTTTTATTCCTTGGGTTTTATATTTTCAAATCTTTATCAACAAACTAAAACAATCATCTGATAAATGTATTAATTAAAGATAATGACAATTTATAATTTTTTTTTTCATAATACGTACGTATTATATAGTTAAAAGTTATTATAGTGATTTTAAACTAAAAAGTGAATTTTAAAGTGATTTTAGAAATAACTATATTTAGTTATTCCAGAATTAACATTTTCCTGTGATAAATATTTAGTGAGCGATAATTTTTTTTTTTACGGTTTATATGAAACAAATCTATTTCCTTAACCATTTAAGTGCCAATTATGGCAATTAAATGCACTTGAGGGATTTTTTTTAAGCGGAAATGTTTTTCTTAGGTATAATTTTTTTAGGTATCGGTATCATTAGTAGTAATATTTATTCAATATATATATATTTGTTATTAAAAAAAAACAATATCCCGGCGTCGTGTAGTCGGCTCCCGGGCTAGTTTGTTGCCAAGTACACGGCGCGGCGCCGTGAAATGGTACATCGTTACTATTATTGGTATTTTAACAGACATATATTTATTGTTTGTATTATACTTGTACCTTAAAATGAAGAAAACATAATTTAATAACTCTTTTATTAAAAATATGGCAAAATTAAAAAAGAAATGAAATTGTTGTTATTTACACGGGGATTAAGTCAGACCTCTATTTAAGAAGAAACCCTATTTCTAACATACTAATGGAATGCAAAGCAACATTCTATATAAAAGCCAGGCCATCCATCGCATGATTTGCACTCATATAACGTCGCAATTTTTTTTTTATTTGCTGCTGTCCGAGTCCTCCTCTTCAGCACATTGCGAGTACACAGCCTCTTCTGTACTATCGTTCTCGCTGATTATTCGGCGTTTTTTAATAAGCGATTTCTTAATTAATTCGTTACAAGAACGCTTAGAAGGTCCAGGCTTTTCACTAATTTTAAAGGAAGAAACGTCATTTTTGAAATATTCGTACATACTCAACAATACGCGAGCATTTAAATCCAACTATTATTTTTACGTATTTAATCGATTGTTCATATGGCCATGCAGGAAACGCGTCTGTATCGCAGGAGCCGAGTAAGAATTGATACTTAAAATTATCACATAAATTTTAACTATAGTTGAAGATTATGTCACAAATGAAAGGACATGACAATACAATTCTTGAAAGACAATGTATACTAGAGGACACAGAAGACTTTTTTTTGTCCGCGAAGCTTTTAAGCTCAATGTATTCCTATTAATTACAAAAACCTTTTGAACCAAAATCAAAAATCCTGGAATCAAAAGTCGCACCGCATCTATAAAAGTCTATTTGTAATTCATAACTGACTTTTCTTTCTTATTTTTTTTGCGCATGAAAAATCCGTTACGGATACTCACCGGCCAGGACGGTGGTGCCCAGGGGTTATCCGAGGATTACATGTACCGGACAGCATAGATACCGCTGCCATTTTTAGGCTACCCACTAAAAAACCAACGGCTGCCCGCACAGCCATATTAACACATCGCAGAATTGTAAGCACTTTCACCGAAAGTTCATATCCTATACCTTCAAAACCCATAAACATAAACTACTTAGGTAGACATAATAAAGTAGACAGTAAACTTAGTAGCCATCGTAATCATTATTTTCACAAACAAAATCATGTATAAAGTTTATCTTGTATCAGTTTTATTCTAGCCCCTAAAAAATAAAGTATTTTTTTTATGTTTAAAATCTCAATTAAATATATGTAGGATGAATCTATTAAACTGTTAAAAATCTTTCCTCCGTCATTTTTTATGCTGAAATAAAAATAAATACTGGCTTTGTTTCTGTGAGCAAAAATCGTAAAACTTAAATGTCGTCTCGTTCCTTTCCGCTTTCTGTGTTTGCCACATTGGTAACGTTAATGGATACTGCTCCGTTACTTTAGATAGTAGTGTAATATTATAAATACTGAGCATTTTGTAAGAGGAAAGAATATGTAATAGTAAAAAAAATACAAAACAGAATTTTCATGTATTTTATTATTATGAATTATGTATTCATAATAGACTAAGCAGCTTGCACTATTACATCTGTAGCCCTTATGCTACGACTTTTTACACAGCGATTTGACTATTTTCAAATTGATTAATTGAGCTTGACTACATTTTCGAATTTTCGATGTTCACAACTCTATTATTAGTTAACTATAATTTTAAAACATTTAATAATGTTGTTGCTTGATATTATATGAACGTTTTCATATCTTTTAATAATTCATTCAATGAACGTTTTCATATTTTATAATAATTCATTCAATGAACGTTTTCATATTTTATAATAATTCATTCAATGAACGTTTTCATATATTATAATAATTCATTCAATGAACGTTTTCATATATTATAGTAATTCGTTCGTATCTTGAAGGTATTTTTTTCGATGCTGGATACTCAACTTTTCGATAATTGCAATATTTGCGAGCAAGGCTTCTCATTTACCTAAGACGCTGTGATTATATAACTTAATAGACCTAAGTTATTAATTATATCAAACTTTTGTTCACAAGAAACTCAAAACATTAACAATTTAATCAGTTCACGTCATTTCTCAGTTCTTTCTCAATCAGTTCAGTTCTCAATCAGTTCTCTTCGTGTCATTCAAATTTTTTTAATATTGATTTAAATAGACTACAAAGACTAAACAATCTTAATGCTGAAATATACCCTCCTATCCATAATAAAGAATAATTTAAAGATAAACTCTCCCATCGCCCTGCTTAAGATTATCTACGTCTACTTCCATGCAATGTTTATACCTACAAATATGATGTTATCCTACACAAGAAAATTTTAACAAAGATTAATTAGTTTTAGTATATTATTTTACTTCAGATAAGATCAGTTTTTTATCATGTATATGTATTATCTTTTTTTATCATATTATGTTTTATCTCTTTTTAAAAACTAATTTTAGGTGTACATCAATGTAAGGTGTCTTTTAAGTTTAACCCTTAATATCTGAATATGCGGGTTAGAATTGAATCTTATACTTAAACTATTTTACTAATAAGCTGAGTCTGACTACAGAAGAGTTTATAAGAACCTTTAACGCACAATCGAAAAGTTATATATTTATTATTTTTAACAATTCAAGACATAAAAATATAGAAATTAACGTTTAATCAACCCTTGTATTAATAGCAGCACTAACAATTAATTGTTTTGTAAATAACTTATGGGGAAGCGTTACACATAGGAGTGTCAAGGGCTGCAAATGTTATGTTATTAATTTTTGGAAATCGTGAGGGAGTGGAGTGAGGAAACAAGAAGAAAGCAACGTCGCCAGATGGATGGATGGATGGATGGAAGAATAAGGGAGAAGTTACTTGTCGTTCCATTAGCTTCTCTTCTTCTACGATGGTTGCCTGATATTATGAATGCACTGGTCATGGCATTGAACATAATAGACACCAGACTTATAATACAGTTTTGTTGAATCCAATTTTATAAACTCGCGGGAACAAATGGGTTTCAGTGACTATAGGAGTCAACGTACATAATAAAAACAAAAAAAAATGCGTAGCTTAGTGGGAGTCGACAGAAATTATCGTTGGTGATATTTCGAACAGCTATTGGGATATCTTGCATACTAAAAATGAATCAATCTTATCATATAGTTGGGGGTTTGATGTATGTACATTAAGAATAGTACAGATACAAACGTTTCTTATCAGTGCAACTACTTATTTAAAAAAATAACGAATGATTGCAAATTCGTGTGGATGTATGTTGAAAAAATAATAATTATAAAATAGAATAAGCTACTTACGTTTAGAAAAACTGATTATAAAAAACTAAAATTTCACGGATGACTTTGATTTTTTTTTTTATCCGTATGTTCAAAAGAACCTTTAATATTTTCTCGAATTGGAAGTACTTGAAGAGGTCGGAACAGATTTACGAGCCGTAAAAAAGTCCCTGACGCAAAAGTCGGTAGTTTATATGCATAGTTATTTGTGGTCGGAAAAGGTATTGTGATTGTTAAAACGTAAGTAGTATATTCACGTACAATACTATGAATATTTTGACAAAACAAAATAAAAACTAGCTCTTTAATTAATGAAGAACGCTAAATAAGATAAATTCTAAATTAAATTTGCTAAGGAGGCTTCAAATTAAATAAAACGCCTATAACCTCTACAATTTAATATGTCAATTAATAATTCTTAAAAAAAAATGAATAGAGTAATGTTGAAAAATAGCAAAAGACAATTATGTTTATTGTTCTATGTAAAATAATATAATGTTTAAGAATACGATGTTGTTTTTTAGTAAGACGGGGCAAAGCCACCGAAGAGTCTTGCGAAATCTGTGGGGAGGCAGTAGGAACCGCGAAACACTTAATTAGTAGGGTGAAGGGTACTTCTTGATAGCGGTCTTTACTAGCAAGAGCTCGGAAGAGTATAACAACCACCAAACAATCTTTAGAGTTTGTAAAAGAAGGCTGCTCCAAAAAGTAAAAACCGAAGCCTTATTCTATTTTAGACGCGGCTCCTGATGATGTCTCATGATGGACACTAATGAAAAACATTACAAAATCCCTGGGGACGTTGGTTTTTTATCATCCAGACCAGACTTGTTCCTGTATTCTAAACATTTAAGGCGCATGATACTTGTGGAGCTCACTGTGCTCTGGGAAACAAACATCTCCAGGGATCACATATTTAAGCCTAATAAGTATTACGAACTGACCAACGAACTGACCAACGAACTGGAAGAAATTTATAGTTAGCTTGTACGCGGGAGAATTGGGAGCGAGAGGCATAACAGCAAAATCTCTCTTTAACTTACTTAAAGACTTTGGCCTTTCGAGAACTAGCATCGGTTCATTTCTAGAACGTATTTCAAAGGCGGCATTAGTAGGTTCTTTCCAAATTTGGTTAGGTAGGGAGAGGAGTGTGGAGGGTGAAGGCGAGTGTGTTTGCGCATTATAAAGGGGCCCCTTAAACCTAGTCCTGGGTCGCAAGTCCCAGGCATTGTTTGCACTTCTCTCCTTGCAATGCGATGGGCCCAGCACCCGCACGGTAATTATATGGTTAATATACGATATAATCAACCATTATAGATTTTAGTATTTTGTTGTTTGGACTAGTAATGAAAACAAACTTGGATTGAAAAGGTGCTAAAAATGGGTTTAATTAAAAAAAAACTTTATTTTTTATTATTTAATTTATTTAATATCCAAAGAGTTTTGAGATTCAGATATCAAAAACTCTTAAAATTTACAACAAAGTGAAATCATTCTAAATTTTGGTATGACTTCAAGTTCAAGAAGTTTGAAGGATGAATAAGGTTTCTAATCGCCTTGAGATATACTTTCTACTGTTGTATTTAAATAATTATATAAAAATGATAAATGTGCTTGTAAAAACCCGTACCCAAAGCAAAGATTCGTGGGTTCGAATCTCACACGGAATAATTATTTATATCGTCGTTTCAACTCTAAATATACCATTACTGTCCATTACTACAAGAAATTATGTCTATTAACTATATTCTATATAGATAAATTATTAACAATAAATAATGTTTTTACATAGAATTTAGTTAGAACATTTTCAATGTCTGCTGAAAACAAAATAAAATTAATTCTATTACTTTCAAACCCTTCTATTACTTTTAAGTAAACAAATATAAAATAAAAATATGTTATGTATTTGGAATTAATCAGTATCAAGTAATTAAAATGTTTTTTTAAAAACATGTTATGAAAATGATTAAAAGCCAATATTGAACGTAATATATTTTTTTAAAAACATCAAAGTAACTTTTCATAAAACGTTTCTCAGAAGCTACAAACGAATGAAAACGTAAAGAAATAATATAATCTGCTACCAATTAGTGCACTTATTCATTGATAGAAAATTATTTTAGTTATCCCTAAATAAAAATATAATTATATATTACATATAATCACTTATTAAGTATTATAATGGTACCAACCCTTATTTATATGCAGAAAAAGACAAAGGACGTAAATATCTGTTAGTAGATAATTTTTGACTAAAAGGACTCACTGACATGTAACAACTGTTTTAAATACTCCCTTTATCTTTGACTTTTGACATTAAACCATCGGTCACAAAAATATCTAAATATCTATTAGATAATATAGATAAGAAATTAAAGAAGATGGAGTCATGCTGTCGGTTTTCTTACTCATCTCCAGTGCTCATCATTTAACTAAAACACTTATTGTATAAGTTGTAACTTAGGTGTATAGTTATTATTTATATCAAACTTTTGTTCATACACAAAACATCAGCAAAATCAGACGTCGAAACCTCGATGCATACAAAAGTTTATTTTTATTTTTTTTTGACTTATAAATAAAATCCTATGCAACCCTGTAACTTCTTTTAAATTTCGATGTAAGTTATTAGTAAAAATGTATATATTTATATAGAAGAAACACACACAGATTTAGGAGCATGCATTCAATTCGCTATAATAATATTGGTCGATGATACTCCTTAAACCACGTCAGGGAGTAGAAGTGCCTTGAACCACTTCAGTGCCAGTTAATACTAACTCCTTACACTGAAATAGAAACCAATTAGTACAGAATTATGTGTTAGCAGATTTAATAGATCCTATATTATTAAGTGAGGAGACGCGTGCATATTGTTGTACTGCAAGTCAACAACAGGAAAATAAACACTTATACTTAAGTCATACCAAATAAAAAGTTATGTCTTATCGTTAATTAATGTTGACCTAGTACCTACTAGATACCTATCTGTTATATATATATTTTGATTTATAAAATGGTGTAGCAACAGATGGATAGGGCATTTTTATAAATAAATTCAACATAATATTTTTTTCATTTAAAACGATATTCAGAACTTTTATTTTGTTTTTATACGATGTAAAAACTATACATTGTCGTATATATTTCGTACGCTTGGGATAACAAAACCGGCTGCGTTGCCGCTTTGAATGACAATGCTTATTTTTTAACTTAAACTGTTAAAGAGCAGCACAAAGTTTTTTTTTTTTACAAAGAAGTAGTAAAAGGTTGGCATTCTCATTTTTAAAGTGAAACTTTTATTACATCGTCTCAAACTTTTTCGTCTGTGTGTTGCATGTCGCGTGACGGTCGGCCGATTTCTTATAAGTAGAATGAAATACTTCTTTATTATAATAATATTTTTTTTTTACACATTATATATTACCAACATATTTTTTATATGTATATAACAATTATAAAAACGGTATAATTTTATAAATATAAATTTCTTACTTATGAAAACTTCGACTATTGTCGAAAGGAATAGGTTCTTTTTTACACAGAATACACGTTTTTGTCATTTTATTGACTCAAAAAATATACTTTAAATTAAACAGTATATAATTTTGTATAATTTGTAATCCAATTTTATCTTAGGTTGAAATATTAGATTAGCATTTCAGTAAAAATGACAATTGGTCAGTCAATTTACGATTACGAATTACGCGCGAGACGACGACGACGAAGCACGATACGAGGACGATGAAGCACGATACGACGCCGACGAAGTACGATACGACGCCGACGAAGCACGATACGACGCCGACCAAGCACGATACGACGCCGACCAAGCACGATACGACGCCGATGAAGTACGATACGACGCCGACGAAGCACGATACGACGCCGACCAAGCACGATACGACGCCGACCAAGCACGATACGACGCCGACGAAGCACGAAATTTCGTAAATAATAGAGACGGATAGGGTTTTTCGATCTACCTATCTCTTTTAAGTTCGATGGCCACATTTTAGGCTGGCTTCCCCACTCTATGTATAATATCTCTATGTTGTCGCTTCGGTCTTAATACAAAATAACCTATAAATAACATTTGTATGTTTTGTTTTGTTTTACAAAATGTAAATACAGTTAGTGTGTATAACGATATATAGAAAAGGCTATTATTGAATTGTATAGAAGAAGCAAGTTGTGACAATTATTATTATCTGTTTCATTTATAACCGTCTACGATTCATCGGATTCATACAGTAAGTATAAATAACGTGATTTAAAAGCGCTATCAAAGATAACTATTTAATAGTATAAAATAATAAATAATTGAATGCCTTAGCATTTATGTTAAATTCCCCAATATGTAGCTTTAATTTACTTGTTATCAATTGACCAGTTTGTTTTTAAGAGATTAGGGATGGGACACAGTCTATTAAATTTATTTTTATAGATTATTTATTTCATTTTAAGTTGTCATTAGTTTTTACTGACTGTTTCTTTGTGCTTTCACTGCTTTTTCACGCTGTTCTCTTTTTCTTTTCAGAAATTAGAATTTCATTCAACATGGCTCCCAATAAAAAAAGTGTTGTTTGGAACTATTACGAAAAAA
Source organism: Napeogenes inachia (assembly GCA_959347355.1). Lineage (NCBI taxonomy): Eukaryota > Metazoa > Arthropoda > Insecta > Lepidoptera > Nymphalidae > Napeogenes > Napeogenes inachia. The sequence continues at coordinate 21,913,361 of OY365792.1, read as the reverse complement.
ATGACGACAAAACTGCCAGATGCAAGCTATGTCAAAAAAATGTTAAAACGGCTGGCAATACCTCCAATGCAATGGCACATATTAAAAATATTCATAAAGCTGTCTACTTGGAAGTTTTCCAAAATACTAAAAATACTGCTGCTGCTACAAAAGATTCATATTCAGATTTGTCAAACCCTATCCCTAGTACTTCAAAACAAGATCATGCCACGATATCGAAACTTACCGTAAACGAATATCAACTGTCGCCTTCAATTTCAATGTTGTCGTCCTCGCCAATGGATACTAACGAGATAAGTACTAACGATTCTCAAACTGATCACAAGATTGATTATGATAGGCAATTACCTTTTAAACGCCAGAGGTCAATTGAAAGTAGCTTTGGAGAAATTTACGCGTATACCTCTACTGGTGACAAAACTAAAAGAATTAATAATGCAATAATGTTCATGATCAGTAAAGACAATCAACCTTTTTCATTAGTCGAAAATGAAGGTTTCAAGCATATTTTGAAAGTTACAGCACCTCATTACAAGATTCCTAGCAGAACCACTGTGACACGCTGGTTAGACGAGAAGTATGATATATTAGCAACAGTCATGAAAAATAAATTATGCAATGTAGAAAATCTTACCTTAACAAGTGACATTTGGTCAGACCTACAAATGAGAAGTTACCTAGGAATAACTGCTCATTTTGGCATCCAAATAGAATTTCACTCTGTAACTTTAGGAGTGTACCACTTAGATGAAAGACATACTTGCGAATATATTGCACAAATGCTCACTAAAACATGTAAAGAGTGGGGATTCAATACTGATAAAGTCACGGCAGTGATAACCGATAATGCAGCAAACATGGTGAAGGCTGTTGAAATTGCATTTGGGAAAAGAAAGCATATCCCATGCTTTGCGCATACACTAAATTTAGTCGCTCAACATATTTTGGGAATTCCAGAATTACAGCTAATATTAACGAAAGTAAAAAATGTTGTTACTTTTTTTAAACAAAGTTGTGTGGCAAGTGACGAGTTGCGTAAATCAGTTAAAGCTGAAACAAAACTGATTCAGGACGTCCCTACACGTTGGAATAGCACGTAATTTATGATCATACGTTTTCTTGATTTAAAAAATGCTGTAAGCGAAATTTTGATTCGTCATAAAACAGCACCGCCGATGTTAACGGGTATGGAGTTGACAATGTTAATATCGCTTCTTAACATATTACGCCCACTGGAAGCAGCGACTAAGGAAATATCTGGCGATAAATATTGCTCTAGCAGCAAGGTCAATCCTTTAGTGTACTGCATGGTATCAAAACTGAAAAATGTTATTATTGAAGAACCTTTAATCAAGGAGGTACATAAACGCGCTCTTGCCGAGATTAACAAACGAATGGGCGCCATCGAACAGGTATCAGCATTAGCTATTGCCACAATATTGGACCCAAGATTCAAAAAACTTCATTTTGAAGATCCGTTGGCCTGCGGAAATGTCGTTAGTAAAATTAAAGATATGATGAAAAAAAATCAGCAGGATGAATTATGTACTGCAACGGAATCGGACTCGGACAATTCCGATAAAATTAGCCTGTCGGATTCTATAATCCGACAGGCTAATTTTATCGGAATATCCCTGGAATACTCCAGGGCTATCCCTGGAGTGATCACCATAAACTAGTCCAGCGGAATTGGAAAACGAATAAAACAGACGAAACTCTATCAGATGAGTTGTCGCTTTATTTGAGGGCTCCAGTTAGTAGATTGAATGAAAATCCATTAGAAGTGTGGGCAGATTACAAAATACAGTTCCCAAAATTATATAATATAGCATTTAAATATTTAACTATGGTGGCTAGCTCTGTTCCCTCTGAAAGACTGTTTTCAAAAGCCGCACAGGTCCTATCTCAACAGAGAAGCAGACTGCAAGCCAAAAGAGTGAACAAAATTTTGTTTTTGCAAGGTCTAGAGAAAAAATATTGGGATTTATAAATAAAGTTAAGTAAAAAAGTATGTAGTTGAGTATAGAGTTTTATTTTTAATAAATAAAGTTGATTCGTTTCTTAATCCTAGCAGTTTTTACTTATATTAACCTGAAACCTATCTAATATTGTAAGAATAGTTAAATAAAAACAAATTACTTACGACATATCGAAAATATCGATATAGTTGGACAATATATCGCAAAGTATCGATAGAACACTACGATATATTATATCGAAAAAAATATCGATTTTTTTTTGTATGAACATCTCTAGCAGGGATAAAGTGAAAGGCGCTCGTATCGATGCGGTTTTTACTAGATACATTGAAAAAATCGAATGTAAGTCACTGTTCACGTATTTTAGTTACCATAAAATATTGGTTACATTTATAAACTGTGAAATTCATGATGAAGATGGAATTGATAATAGAATGATTGAAAATAATTGAAAAACGGATCAAAATGACTCAACGATTATAAAATATTGTTTTCAGTGTTTTAATATGTGTATATCATCTAAATAATTGTTAAGTATTATGTATGTCGTACTCTAAGACACAGAGTTCAATAAAAATATTAGTTGGAGACCTAGTCTACTTTTATCATTTCCCATTATCATTCCCATTTTCTAAGTATAAAATTAAGATTGATGAAGCAATTTTTATACCCTTAATGGAATATTATTCCGAAAATTTTTAGTTAAATGTCTATAATGTGAAAAAAAGTTTCACTTTTACGGTGGTTTCATAAAACCACACAAGTTTTTTTTTTATTTTGTTGTAATTTTTTTGGTCTAGAAATCATAAATGAGATACCTCTACCGAGGCTAAAAGTATGTTGACGTAAATCTCCAAATCCAACTTTATTTAATATTTTCAATTCAAATTTAAATTAACTGATTTCATTATTTCAATAAGAGAAAATTTTACTGCCACTGATATATCTTAAATAGAACATTTTTATCCCATTAGTATCTAAAAAGTACATAATACACTACCGTATGTTTAAGGTAAAATGTATAATTTTGGTAGGAATCTGTAAAGTCTACGTTAGATGTTGACAATGTTTATAACTACGACAAATATGCTAATTTGTGTTAACTTCTATAGTAGCACGGCTATTTATGTTTTTTTATGCAAATAAAGTTGTATATTTGAGTACTATAACATTTTATGGTACAATAATTATTGTTTAATTTATTTGACCTGTAACATGTCTAATCGAAGTTAAGTCAGAGTGGTTGGCTTCGAAATTATTTTTTTTTGTTTCCAAAATGTAGTTTAAAGGCTTCGAATGCAAAAAAAAATATGAAAAGCTAGACTTTTAGAGCATTTGTCAAAGTACTAACAAAAAACTCAGTTTTTACAAAAAATTTGGTGATGAGTTGCATCATTTAATATAGCATAACATAGAAGCTAGGCTATTCCTTCTGACACTGTATGTGTCAACAGCTAGACCTTCTGATACTTTGACTATCAACTGGCATTTGGAAAAGATATTAATTAATTTAGAATATTTTCAGTATTATAATTTACCATTTTAAGAGCTATTTTAATTAGTAATTTAACTTTAGATTCATAGAAATATTCCCAGTTTAACTCAAGATCTATAGTTTGTAAAAAAACGAATTACAAATAAACTATGTAATATATATATAAAGGCAAATACTTATATATTTTTGTTAAAATAAAATACATAACAGAATTAAAATCTTAAATGACGTTAATAGGCAGTGATTCAATGGGACTCATTAACCCCCAGACGTCAACTCTTTATACCAAGCAGCAATATTGCTAATGAGCGACACCTAAATGATAACGTAGAAATATATTCCGTGGTTTTTATATACTAGCTGTATCCTGCGTTTTCGTCCCTGTGGACCAAGCTTTGGTGAAAAACTGATACCAGTTGTATGAAAATATATACCATGTAACCTTTCTACAATAAAAAAAATGCAAATGAGAAAAAAATCTGTATTTTGATTAGTTTTTGATAAAAACTAGTTAAAAATTATGTAAGCTACAGATAGTTATCAATGATAAGATATAAATTCAAAATAATGTTCTGTTTTTTATTTATTCAGCCTTTCAGCTGATGCTCTATCTGATGGTCTGTCTTATGATCAAACGTCAGAAAGTTTTGTAAATTAGTAATTAGGCTCTTATAAAGTAGAGAAACAAGCGAAATTGGTATTTGCTGCTGTGCCCGTGTAGTACCAAGCAAATCGAGCTAACTCGTTAGTAGCTAACCTCAAGTATGCTCTACCACTGTAGAAAATTAAATAATATAATGTATATCTATATAGTATTTATATAGGTACTGAAAAATAATTGCTAAATTTTAGCAAAGATTTTATTAATATTTTTAACTGAATAAATGTTTTCTGTATTATGTTTTGTTGTTGCGGTTTTTTTTTATTGTAAGTAAACACCGTTCCACTTCGAGCGAGATATATTACATAGCGCTGGTTAGCGACATCTAGTAGCGATATGAGTGAATTGTGAGAGCTTCTCGTCTCACGTTTAATTGTTTAAATTGGTTTGGTGGGACTTAACTGTTTAAATCATAACATCATGGATTTTCTGAGTCAAAAATTAATGCAAAGCTATTTTGCTTAATTACAAGTAATATTGATAAACCCATATTGTGTAGTAAGTTTTAATTTTAGTCAAACTCAAACTATTTAGTTTAATTATATATTTTTTGTTGTTTAAGATAACATTTATTATGTTACAACGCTTTCAAACATGTTTTTTATTTAAAGTTCATTTATTTTGTCTAAAATGTAGGTCGTTCGACGTTTGTGTACATAATTAAAATTAGAACTCTGCCAACTTGATGTTCTGAAAAGACTTGCAAGTTGTAAGTAGAAAAATAACAAGGTTCTAACAATATTACCATAGAGTTAAGTTAGGTCAGTATTTTTTGTAAGCATTGCTTCAAATGTTTTGGGATAATAATTTGTAAATTTGAATTTTAGTTCAACAATTCTGAGTAATTAAAAAATATAAAGTGTTCATTACTTATATTTTTAATTGAACTTTAAGATCAAGTGAACTTCGCTCTTTACCGAAACTGAAAATATTTCAATAAGAGACTAATTATTTTATTGCAATTAAAACACATTAAACAAAAAATATAAGGTAATAAAATAAAATGGGTCATAAGACATGGATGAAATGAATTCAAATTAAAATTCTTTTCCCAAAAAACCGGCTTCAGGTTCGTGGTTCCTCCGGAAAAAAATCTTAAGCAAGTGACCCCACCGTCGACGGGTCACCATTCTTTATAAAAACATGCAATGCTTAATATTGAAAAATAATAACATATATATCCTTCGAATAAATTTGATATTCCGGGTCAAAAGAGGAAAAAACGGTGTAACAATTGAATGCTCCATATATCATTTTGTAGGGACGTTTTATGGCTCTGTTTTACGAGGTGTTGAGAAAAATATGATTATATATCTTAGGTTTATTTTCAGCTTTAAGATTTAGAATCACACTCTTTTGTATTGTTGAACATAGTACAATTACATTACAATTATTTTTTATTATAAAACGTAATGTAAGTGTTTAAATTATACACGCTTTTTGACTTACCAGTGCAAATAAGAATAAAATCTACAGATCGATGAATTGCTTTTGTCATTTGTAAAAATATATTATTGATGCAAACCCTGTCCAGTAAATCGTTTTAATTATGATATGTGATTCATAATAATTGAAGATTTAAAAAATCTTTTTGACTTTGTTCAAATAATAAATTTTAAAAAACCATTTGAGCCGCAGAAGAAAGAATTTAGAGCAGTTTCAAAGACCTTTAAGTTTTAAACTATGAAGATTGCGACCACGAGATGCGGGCGAGGAGTTTTAACTTCGATCTCTTTACAAATGAGATAAAACACTGAATAGGAAACTGTTGAAATAAAAAAAAATAAGAATTTCTGTTCATTCATATCCCATGTAGAGTTGTTTCTGTCAACTAAATAGGTATTCGCCTTGACTAATTTACCCTTGTCCATGTATCTCATTTCCAAGTATTTTTTCCTGACCAAAAGTCTGTGTCAAAATAATTTTAGTAGTACGTGAATTTTTAAGAAAAAAGGTTTTTATTAATTAAAATTACATAAATATTTTTCAATTATGATCTAAGTTTAATACGCCAACGCTAAACTTTCGAAAAGTATATTTTCCTAGGCTAATGGTGTATTGGGGGACTAATGTGAACCTCCTCGTGGTGCTCCCTGGGCAACAACGGTTAATGAGAACCTTCGCTTTCTCCCGTTCGCTAATACTCGGCGTGGTGGGGGTGAGATGGTCTGGGCGTCAAGTGTGGGAGGACCCAGGTCCTTTTCGCCGGGAGTCAGCTGCGGGGTCGCTGCAGAGTGAATGTCTGAGTGAAAATTTGAATGCAGAGTGGACTGTGGAGTGATTCTGTCGCTCTATACGGTGATTCTTGGCGGTCTCTTTCTTGCTGAGGTAGATGCCATCTGCGTTAGTTAGGGATCTGGACCTCTTTCTACTTAGCATTGGCAGAACATTGCTTGGTGGGGAGACATTCCGGGATGTTGCCTGGATTGATCGTGATCGTCGTGTCGGGTTACAAACTGACTGATTGCCTGAGACTGAGTCCGGCTAGAAGGAGGCCTCGGCCTGGCCCGGCCTAGTAAGTTTCATGCAGCTGCAAGGTTTACTTCAATTTCTCTTTGCGAAGTTTGCAGCGAGGCCACCCATTAACTAACTTCAAAAAAAAATCTCAGTTATGAAAAAACTTGTGGTAATTATTTTTATTTTTTTTTGTTACATATGTCCAATAAGTATACAATATGTTAATATTGTTATGGCTGATACTAAAATTTTTAAATCCAAATCGCTTATGCATGGTGTTCAACAATTTTTCTCTGATGTTAGGATCTGATTTCGAAAAGTCAGAAATGCAAATAAAATAAAAGGATGGTTTGAAAAATCGGTTATAAAATGGAGGCAATAAGTTGATTCAGATGTTAGATCGACATACAGTATGCTGAACTCGCTAACCTTTTAGAAATAGTTTTAAAATACATAGTTTGTTTTTTATTCATATAATGTAATAAAGATAACAATAATGTGAAATTAATTTTAATATTTTTCCCAAATAATTAAAAAGATTACGTATTCCATTTGTTTGTACAACATTGGAACGTGTTTAATATTAATTGGTCTCATATTTCAATGCAGATTCGTGTTTGTAGCTTAGTAAACTTTGATATTTGACTGAAAATGTCTGAATTTGCATATACTTAGGATTTATAAATGCGCCATAACTATGAACATAAATGTTTAACCTATTTTCATCAGCTTAGCAGAAACTTTTGAGGAGAAAACAGGATTTTGTTGGGTGTTTATTTTATTTCCGACAACAATTCTTATTATTAGGATCCATATACTAATACCAGTCTTAGGATATCTCTCTTTTGTTAAGTTTTCTCACTAAATAGTGGGTTAAGATGTTTTATTAAAATGTTTCTCAATTGTTGTCTTGATAAAAATTATATATTTTTTGCTCACCAGAACCCCGGACATCTTTAAATTGCAACATTACAAATATATTCGTACCTTTGGCCGTACGATAAAGGTTTGGAGTGATTGAAACGTCTGCCAAATAAATTTTAGTCTATTAATTCACGAGATCGCATTTTTTCTCACAATAAAAAATCATACAATACACTAGTAAGTAATTTATCTACGTGTATATAACCAAAGCAGGACTTACTGATACCATAATGTTCAAACATGAAATAACTTTTAACTATTCGGGACGCGTTGTTACAGATTTGTCGATACAAAAGTTTTTAAAATTAAATACATCCTAATACAATACAGGAATTTGTATCTTCCTTTATACATAGCATATAATAAGTAATTTTATTGTATGGAACTAGAAAGTGTCCAATCAGGTTTTTTGGCTGACTTAATGTTTTACGAACCAAATTAATAAAATATGTCGTATTGGCTGCTCTACGGAGTTTAGTTTAATAAAGATATTTTTTTTGTAATTGTTTCATATCCAATTATATATAGATTATTTGGCCATGTCAACTTTTAATTATAAAACCTTTTATATGAGACGTAAATAAGGCAATATCACAATTTTATATTATAAGATTGTAATTTTACAGACAAACTAAACAAAAAGATTTAAAACAATTGATTAAATTCTTTATTTAAGGGCTGCATACAACAAGGTAAAAATCATGGTTTACGATATGGATGCGTAAAAGACCACTTTAATTGATTTAGACGACTACAATAAAGAGTGACATCATGACACATAAGTTTGATTTTAAATAGTAGCAAGGCCATTTAAATTTTGAGAATTTAAAAAAAGAGTTTGGGCTTGTTTATGTTGCTTACTTAGCACTTTATATACGTAGCTGTTTATGTTTGAGCAGGCAATTTTACGTAATTCTTTGCCGGGAGATTTTTGAAAATGGTATACATTGCCGTATAAAATATTAACTTATTTGAGTCGAGTAACAGCGTAAGCTGGTTTTTGTTTTCAATATTTATACATGATATAACACTAGACTAAATAAAATTATTCAGTTGTTTTATGTACACATTTAACTGAACATAACTATAATAAACTTATTTGGCAGTAGTCTCTTCAGTGGGTCATATTTTTCCTAAATTTATTAGCCAATACTTTATGAGGGCCATTGGTAATTTAGCATCTTCAATGATTCCTTGATTGTAGGTGCAATCCACTTCTATTGCGTCCTCACTTAAAAGTACACTAATTTACACTTGAGATTTAGTATTTGATTTCAAAAATGTTGTCTTTTTATTATTAAGCAAAAGGAAGTAAATATATATGAAGCAATGTACTAGTTTATAAATATTAAAGCCTAGTTTACATCGTCATACGTTACCTGATGTCGTTTGACTTTGAATCATAGAAAAATACCAACCGCAAAACAATAGTATTTCCTTAAGTTTGATTCCAAAAGAAGTAAGATCATTTACCTTATACGCTACAATCATTACAAAATAATACACCAAAATAAAGTCATTTTGGCTGTAGTAGTGAACATACAAATAGCATATTTGAATATCGTAACATTCGTTCTAAAGTCAAGTCAGGTAATAAGAAGGATTAACTTAAATATTTATGTAAAATTTAGTGAACCAAATGATTAAATAAATTGAATTAAACATTTTGAAAACCTTCGATACAAAAGAACCTCTGAAAAGGATAAAAATAATATTATTATGTACCTAATGAAGTGGTTGCGTCGGGGGACCTTTGAACGTTGACGATGGTGTCTATTTAACGAAGTAAATCATTGTGGCCTTAGACTATAGGAATCAATAACGTAAATTCTTTAATTGCCTTGGTAACTTACTTGCATTTTAATGTCTTCCTTTATTAAGCATTCTAGGCTTTCGATTAAAAAAAACCACAGTTATATCCTTCCACGCGTTTGGCTGGTAGAATGCCACAGACAGAGTTTTGAGTAGGGGAAAAAACAGGATCTCCCGTGGCAATTACGTAATCGCGCTACAACCTATGTCATGTCACAGACAAAACCATGTGAAAAAGTTAGTATTTCTGCTATTCTGGTATATAAGCAACAATATTGCCAAGTTTCATTAAAATCCGTTTAGTAGTTTGGGCGTGATTGAGTAATGAACATTAATCCATCCAAATATTCGGACTTAAATATTAGTAAGATAAGATAATATAAGTAGCAAGATATTCTAAATCACCTTTATTAAGTTTAGTCACTTGGTTTAATTACTAACAGTTCATTTTGAACCGAAAAGCCTGGAAAACCGAAAATGGCTGCAATGCAATCCCTGCAACTGGTATGGACCAGTCAGATTCCTAGCAAAAGTCATTCCACTTACCACAACCTTCTAAATAGACAATTAAGAATTAAAGATCTTGAAATAATTTGTCTTAATGATATGGTAGTACAATTTACTCACATTTTTTCAAAACTGAACACAATCGAATGGCTTTAGAAAGATCACATAATACTCAAAGAGCATTCAGTAATGCTTCCCCGACCAAAAATATACGCGAGCGACCTCTTGTAAGACCGAACAAATTAATATTAAAATGTTCTAGTAACTAGTAGATTGAGCATGATTTTTCAAATATTTTACTTATGGAATGTAATACCTATATTGGTTTGTATTTAGAAATTTTTGAAAACTGCTTGGTTCTAAATTACCATAATTAATTAGGTCAGGAAATACTTCACAAAAAATACAGTCATTAAAAATTGATGCTAAGAAAGGCGCAACAAGTTCCATTATTGAGACAACCACCTTTACAGATATCCTCCACAAGTCAGTGTCCTGTCTCTATGTGATAGAGAAAATTGATCAAACTGATGCTGGATAAAATTAAGGTGATTTACATATTGGTTATTGGGTACACTAAACACGGGTTTGATCGACCACAATCAAATGATGCTAAATGGACGGGTGAGCAAAGTTGTTCTAGCGGTCAAGTGCACCACTATTACATACCGACGTCTGCGCCTCGCTGCTTTGTCACCGCCTGTATCCCGCTCGCTACTAGAAGCAATATTAAGCGTTGCTAACGCGTTGCGTTGCGTTTATATCAGGCGCATTATTAACATAATATACGAACTGCATCCATTTTATTGTTTGCTGAAATAGAACAATGAACTCATTTAAAAATCGGTTCCAGAAATGTTTCTTCAGAAACTGGGTTTTATTGAATCTTGCAAGAGATGATATTTTGACGTCAGAGGTCGTCTAATAGGGAAATGACTTGGAGTCAAAGTATAAAGGTAAAAGGGACACCGCCCTCGCCTCCTTCTGTCCTATTATTTATGTATATAGCATCTTAACCTTGTCAACCCTCTGGTTATAAAGGATTGAGCCGCTATTCATGTGGTCAAGGTTTACCCCTGTCACATGGACCCTTATACGGCAGGTCTGACCTCCGAAGTCATCCGACAACGGCACTATAAGACTAGTAAGCGCGCAAGGCTATCGGTCATAGACAAGTCCAATCGTGACCACCAAGCTACCTTTTCTCCATGAAAGGTTCCGGAGCTGTAAGGCACGCTCACTTCTTGTGTGATTTCTCGCACTTGCAATTCACTTGCTAAGAACGTCAGAGAGGCTAACTACCAGTTTCCAGCTGGTGTCGGAGCTGTAAGGCACGCTCACTTCCCGACAGGCAGTCAGGCCGCAAGCCTACCCTACGATACAGTCGGGTGACCGGATAGATGCTAGCACATCCATCTAACCTCTAAGCAGGGGGCTACCCGAACTGCAGTGACCCCCGAAAGGATCTCTGCTTAAGGACCGTTCCAAGCCTCGAATTAAAAGACCGCAGCAGCCCTTCGCCTTAGGCTGGTCAATCACCTCTCGCTGTGCACAAGATCCGACGAGCCCCCGACAACTGTGGGGACCCAGACGAACAGCGCCGAATCTCTGCAGCTAACCACATTACCACTACGAATCCAACACCAAAACCGGTAACCCGGCAGTCAACACACGCAAGCGCGTGCATCGCTGCCGGAGGGCTTAGATACCGGGGTCCTGTAGTACCCTGATCTTAGCAGCTAACCCGTAGTTCAGCTGCAAACTATCTACCGCCGGGTGTCTCAGTAGATGGGTAGGTAAGAGGGACATCGGATAAAGAAATATTACGTGAATTTATATTGTTTTTTTTTAATAATAAATAATATATATATAAAAATACTATAATTTGATAGATGGACGGCCACTGATTGATCTCAAGCAGAAAAATAATTAAGGAAATCTCAAATTTTTCATTGCAAAACTTTATGCTTTAGATCAAGTATTAGAGTAATTAAAGAGTTAGTTATCATTTGTGATCTGTAGAAAAAGATAAAAAAATTTAAAGGAATATGGTTTGCGATAAGATTTTAGACTTTTCGAATAAAAAAATAATAACCGAGTCCTTAATATTATAAAAAGACTGTTCATTGATTAGATAACATATAACTAACTCTTAGGAGCATGCAGGCCCAGGTTTATGACCTAATAAATAATTATGAACAATGAATTATTATAATAATGAATAATGAATAATTGGACCAAAAGGTTACACGTTGTATATTGAAATTCTTTCACAAATTAATTTAGTCAAATAAGTTACCGAGTACATTGATAATATTTTTTAACTTTTTTTTCCACAACAAATCTACAACAAACAAAAACATAAACAATAAAAAAACATTTTCAGTCAAATATCTGCTAAGTAATCTGATTTAATACATAATAAAACATGCATGCTTTTGTCATACTATTTATGTATTATGTATACATGCCCTCGTACGTGCGGTATTTAAATATTGAATTATTTAGTAGCCTAATCATCAGGCAAATAAAATCATTTCTTAGAGGCAATTATTAAAAGTTCTTTAACTAACATGACTATTTGTCAGATTATTTTAAAAATGTCATATAAATACTATTATATAATAAATAATATACATAATAATATGAATAAGAGCGTGATCAGGATAGTTTGAAGTGATAATAAACCTTAATATAATTGTTTCATATTGTTAGTTACTTCAACTGCAAAAGAGTAAAAAGGTAGGTAGTATATTTGATTATTTTAAATATTATTGCTGTGTATTTTGTTTGTAATTTAATATGACTTTCATTTTTTAATATGTACTTTGTTATTATTTATTCTTGTATTAATTAGTTTAAAATAATTCAACATATTTCATACAATAACATGTTTTTTTTATGGCTAAATGTATTAAACATTTTGTGACTTCAGTGAGGGTAAAACTGATATCTTTTAAAAGGATTTTTAATGTTACCGTTTTCAAGTGGGTAATTGAAGTGTCAAGAAAAGTTTTAAAATTAAAGTCGTTTTTATTGTAAAGGAATAAGGTTCATAATATCTCTGAAATACTTTTTTTAGGAAGGCTTCATACATTATTCGGTTTAGAGCGCTTCTATAGTGCTCGGAATATTTGGAGGCGGCATTCGTCTCGTAGGGGTCCATACATATGCATTAACTGGTATCATTTCAACTCTGAATGCTTACAACTCTACCGTATCACTTTAAGTTACAGTTACAAATAATTGAGAAATGTAAACTATTGAGAGCTAAAGTAACCATTATCCTATTTATTTTTCCAATAAAGTGTTAAGTATGCATTTTAATTAAAATTATTTTTAAAGGAGTTATAATTTATATATATTACTGATAAAAGAAATATCTAAACTGTATACTAAAATATGCAAATTAGATATTAGAATATAACAATATAAAATAAAAAAAACTATCATTGCACTAGGAAATTAAATCAATCGTTATTTTAATAACAAGCATAATTTAGTTCGGTATATCGATCACAGTCCTACTATATCCTAATACACTAATATCATGTATAAATAATTGGTGTCATGAAATGAGAGGAGTGGAGACTTGGGTTCCGATGTGGAGCTGACGGAACCTGACGATCTATCGGATCCACAATCTACCGCTGGTAGGAAGCGGTTCTACGGAGTAATCCTGTCTTCCCCCGATACCGCATCAGGGTCAGCGCCAGGTTCTGGGGACGATCTGTCTCTGGAAGCGCTACGTGTGCCTGAATCGCCCTTCGTTTTCGATGAGCAGCAGCTGCGAGCTTTCGCACTGAAGCATGCAGCTTCCAGTCAGGAAGTTTGCAACAAGGCTCTATGCCTTTCAGGTTACGGCTTTTTAAAAAAGCATCCACCAGCATCTTAGAAGTTGTGGAGGTCCTGGCAGTCAGGAATGAACCTAAGGAGTCGCCGTGAATTTAGGCGGATAATGCCCTTCTTTGTCACGAGGTGTCCTTCCTCAGGGAGGAGATTGGGAAAGCCCAAAAAGATTTCGCGGAGTTTAAAGCCTCCGCGGGTGGTTTCGCGGGCCTCTTCAGTATATCCAACGGTCGAGGCGGAGGAGGTAGAGGAGTTGAAACGCTTCGTTTTATTCTTAAGAGTTTTGATTAACTCCCGCTTCGCAGGTATTCGTGTATTCATCGCAGGCATCCTCCCGGAGAAAAATATCCAACCACCCTTTTCTGCAGAGAAGAAGTGCAAGTCTCCACTCATAAGGCGATGAGAGTAACTGTTGGGTTTTAGTGAGTTTTCTGAAGTCTCAGCGAGTCCCACCTAACTGTCCCGGCCCTCTTCTAGGCTGGGTAGTATCCATAAAGAATTTCCCAAAGTTAAAAAAAAGGTCGTGACGTATATATTTTTTAAAAGAAAATTTTTCTACCTCTATAAGTGGTTACTCAATCTATCTAAATAACTAACTAACCAAATTAACTTTTTGCATATATCTAATACGATTGCACGAATTCCTCAAAGATATGACTTTGAATAATAAATGTTTTTCTCCTCGTGAATGGAAACAATGAAAACAAATATGGGCCGGATTCAATGTTGTAAATTGTTATTGCATCATATCCCATTCACCAAAGCACTTTTTTCGAACTTGTTTGGATATATTTGTATCCATTTATGTGTAATAAATGGATATAAAAAACCAAATATGATATTACCTTTTTATTTGTTGCAATTTCCTACTACAAAACTACATAAATTCTGATAAATTTCAAACATATTAATTTAAAATAATATGTTTGAAAAATGTAATAAAATGAACATATAAAATGAAGATTAATTCACAGACAAGAACTGGTATTTACTACTTATACTACTACTACTACTACTACTCCTACTAAAGGTGCTACTGATACATAAATACCTACAATACATATAATAATAAAGGTAGGAAGGTAACTAAAATACATCCTAATCGTCTTTGAAAGCAAATTTGATTACTATTACTCCTAAGTGTAAGTGTGTTTAAAGACTTTATATATATTACATTATCTGTTATGTAATATATATATATATATTATATATATCGAGGTGGTCCTCGAGAGTCCTGATAAATCACGCTCAGAATATTTCAATACGAATTTTTGTCTTAATTTCGCTTTTTTACAAACCCAATTAGTAAGTAACCGGAATATACTGCTACATACTATAAATTTTTTGCTGCTATATACTATAATCTCTTATTTTAGGTATAGTAAAAAGCCTGTCTGATAATCTATCTTGTTGTAGTATTGGTTCTTCTAAACTGAATGTATAAATATCACTATGATACAGTTTCGACAATTTAGGGGTGTTTTAAGTAATTGGTTTTATAATATTTGTAGGGAAAAGAATTATACAGCTCAGTTCATAGTACATTTCAGTTGTAAGTAATTACAGATGCATTATGAACCCTGAATAAAACTGTTGTTACGAAAAATAAAAACAGGAGAATAGGATCCATCTCTTTAAAAGTGTTATCCTATATGGAATTGACTTGATCAAAATTAACCCATAACTTTATTGATTTATTAGTCGTTTAGAACATTTTGAATTAATCTTTTAAATCGGAAAACGAGATGTAGATATCTGTTAATCAATCAGTGTACTCGACTATAACTCGACTTCTAACTCCACCGCTAACTTCGTCGTAGTTGCGAGAAGTGATGTTCTGGAAGACATAAACAACGTGATTATGTCCTTTTTCTGGAGTTGTCATAATGTGCTCGCAGTCATTAAGTTTAATATTTATCATAAAGGTGTTGCAGTGTTAGATATATTCCAACCATCTTGTCTATTAAATAAAATAGGTTATTTTTGATCTGTCGTCGGCAATTCTTTGTTATCTTTGTTCACAAGAAAAAATATCTAGACTATCCAATGTAATGTTATGATTGAGTTTGTATATTGTATTTACACTTTAGACAACAGCATTTTAGCCGCAATCGATTCGAACCTGCGACCTTCGAGATTCTCCACACTTCTACAGAGAGATACCTCTGCCAATCGACACCGCGGTTACCGGGTCCACCCTCGATTATAAATCTAGCAATACGTATTTTATTATCTTTACCGATGGCGACATCTGTTAGGATAAAAAAAAAACACAACTAATATGTATCCTGCCCGTGCTGAGGAATGAAATGAATGGTGATGAATATGTTGATTAAAAAAAATAACTTAACATATATTTAATAGGCTTAACATTAGGATAATACAGTAATGCAAAGAGTGACTTGAATCCCATTTTAAATAAATATATACGATAAACTTTTAGTGGGTATAATAATCATAATAATAATATACTTTATTGCACACCACAAAGTTGAAAATACAGTCAGTTAAAAAAAAAACAGGCACAGAGAGTTAAAAAATAAAAAATAAAAAAAAACAATATAAAAATAAAAACAAAAATTAAAACTACTTATAGGTATACAATAAGGCGGTCTTATCGCTAGGTAGCGATCTCTTCCAGACAACCTTATTCTGCTAGGATCGGATCATGAGAGAGATTGGAGGGTAGTGCATAATAGAATAATATTAATATAAATACACGCATAATAAAATACTTAGTACAATATACATACATACATATACATACATACTTAAACATACATACATATACATACATGCATACATATACATACAATACATATACACACCAACATACATACGTTTATTTATAATAAATTACAACTGAAAAAAAATAAAAATAAAAAGATGTGTAATACAAATAATAAAAGAGTAGTAAGAAGTATAGGAAAGACGTTATAACATTATTCAAGAGACGACAAATCATTCCATAGAAATATAACTTATATAAAATTATACATAAAACAAGATACATAAGTAACAATAACAAGGTATATAATTATTTTGGTAAATTAATTTATGATGAACAAATTCATTACCAACTAACCATTAGCCAAAAAACTATAGGCAACTATATTTTAAAGTAGAAAAAAAAAACAAAACTTTAATAAAAAAATATGTGGAAATTGAATCAACCTGGAATTGTGAAAATATTTTAGAAAACTTCTAAAACGCTTTAATTTTCTGCTCGACTCTACGTTTTCTAGATAAATTCTATGTAAATGGCTTTCAAAGAAATTCACTTATTTTTACTCACTTATCTACCTGACGTATTCTAACCTACAACTTAAATTAAGTCCACGTATTTCAGTGGGTCCTAATCTACCCATCTGCGCTTGACTTATAGGTCAAAATTCCTTACTTTTATGCGATCTTTCTTCGTCTTCCTAGAAAACTTATCAAAACTAAAAACTTTATAATTTCATATAAGAGAGCTAGCATTATTAATTCGTTGGTTACTTAACCTAAAGGTATGGGCTCTAACACCTATTATTTATAGAACTCCAGTACTTCGTTTTATCATTTTTTTTTCGCTTTGAATATGTTCAGAGGCTAAATAATTAAAAATGTCCCTTTTAGGCAGTTCTTTATTTTATTTAGAGTATGTTAGCAAAACATAATGGAAACATAAACATATATAAACATAGAAGATCTTGCATAATAAATGAACAAATATATTAGATTGACAGCGTTGATTTCTTATGATTTTTGTCAGGGCTTTACTGAACATAATTCCTATTCCTTGTAATAATTAAGAGAAATATTTTTTTCCGAACTATTTGTGTTTTGATTTTAATTAATCATTTATAGTAAGCTAAAAGTCTACTCTTACGCCACCGTAACTCGTCTTATCCATGTCATAACTTCAACACTTCTCCAGTGAAAGCTTGTTGGTCTTAAGTAGGTGCAAGTTTGTTCTAATTACTCACTGCGGAGTTTGCAGCAGGCCATCTATCTGCGAGTTTTAACTAACGGCAGAAAAGTTGTGTCTAACCTATGGACAGTTCTTGATAATATATTTAATTCATTTATATATGTTACTATTTATAATAATAAAATGTATAAAATTAAAACGAATAATTAAAACATAAGGTTCTATAACTTTTCTCGGATGGTATAATTATAATGCGTCAAATGAAATATAATATAAGTAAGAAATCGCTTGAAGAATCCATGAGATGGAGGCTATAAGTGAAGTGAGAACAGCTATAACAATATAATACGCTGAATTTGGTAACCTTTCCATTATTATCAGTTCTAAAGCAGTAATCTTAAAATTTATGAATAAGTACTTACCTATCCCTGATGAACAGGTTCTGTGTAAAGGTTTTTATAATAGTGGAGATTCGTACGTTGTAGTGTACGTCAATTTCGATTTCGGTTTAGTTTACATAATCTACATCAATGTCCTAGAAAAAGTGTGATCAGATCAGGTATCAGAAAAATGTAATCTATGGGTTTGAAACTGAAACAAAATTCTGAAGGACAATCAAGGTCAATATGAACAGAGAAAACTGCATAGTTGAAACGTTCACATAACAGATAGGGATGTGATTTTTGACAGATTGGGACGAAAGCATCATCAGATCCCATTTTTTCCGAAAATAAGCAAAACCCAGACTACAACAATAATTTCTAATAGCTATCAGCAACATACTCTTTACTTCAAAAACTGCATAATTAGTTTAAAATATCTGGTCTAAGCATTTTTTTTTATGTCCATTTAAATCTGTCTAACTTAATGTACCTATAGGTTATTGACATCTCTTCTAACGCAGTTTTCGTCTTGGACTTTAAAACATACATAATTATATATGTATATCCTATTCTGCTCAGCTTATCAATTTTGAGAAATGAGGGCAAGATTTTGTAGGCTATTCATATTATTTAATATCAACATTTTTATTAAGCTCCGTATACTAATGCGGTAGCAGCAATTTTAAGGTTATCTCATTATTGTTGAAATATTTTGTCTCGGTTAGACCCCGGAACCGAATTATTCAAATGCGAGCTAA
Source organism: Napeogenes inachia (assembly GCA_959347355.1). Lineage (NCBI taxonomy): Eukaryota > Metazoa > Arthropoda > Insecta > Lepidoptera > Nymphalidae > Napeogenes > Napeogenes inachia. The sequence continues at coordinate 21,894,623 of OY365792.1, read as the reverse complement.
AAAAAAAAATAGGTAAATCATAGTCAAATTGCACAAATGTAAAACTAGATAAATAAACTAAATAAATGCTTACTATATCGCTAATGACTAAAGATGGTTTGATGAACTAGAACGGTTCGAAGCGCTGAGTTGTTCCAGCACCAGGTATTCCAAGGCTGGATTGCAGCTTGACAATGAGGTGTCAAAAGAGCTTTTAAAAAACTTTCTTTTCTAGTAATTGATCACTGATAATTGCATCACGAATTTATTCTAGGAAAATAAATGGATATTATGTAAAAATGTAGAAGTAAATTAGTGATTACTGTTAGTAAAAGTATATCGATTTATAGATAGATATCGATGAAGGAGTATTAAATTTGGCCCTAAGTGTGTCAAATTTATACTTTATGTATAGAAGTGCAGAAAGAAAATATTTTTCAAGAAAAATGCACTTTTAAATACATTAAATTAAAGATAAAAACATTACACACACTGCGATGCGAACCATTACACACACTACTTTGACGCTGATTTTCAATGTATATTTGTCTAATGTCAAATAGTCATAGATATATATATTAATTCTATGCAAATAGTGTAAAATTCTTCTATGCAAATAGTCGCACAGAGTTGATAGTCACTCAACTAATACAATAAAATCAAAAATAAATATGTATAAAGGTGTTAATCAAAACTTTCATAAACATTAATACTTTCGATTAGTGTCGAATTTTGGCCGCCGCGCTGGGCGACCATCAGTTCATTATTAATTTATAAAAATAAATAACTATTCAGCTTATTGTTTAAATACAAGCATATTAATTGGTTTTATTTATCCTAGCCCTATTAAATATTAATACATTCCTATGCTAAATAAATATTTGTTGTCATAAATTTATCAGTCATTAGTGGTTTTAGTTAGTTATTATTCATCAGAATTTTCAAACAATTAACTCGTAACATAGCATTTAATTATATCAGGTATTTAGTAATTAGATGACGTTATATTTATGGAATTAAGTGTATGTTAAATTATTGTTTAGTAACAAGCACACAGACATAGCTTGCATCTCTCTCTTTACACCCAAGATACAAACCAAATTAAAAGTTGTTAATTTAACTTTAAGTATCGTTACGGACTTTTTTAATTTTATTTTTTCATAAACTTCTAATATTTACTCCAAACTCATACTCTTTTTTTTTAATTAAAAGAAAAAACTTTGTTTTTATTAGAACTAGAGATAATAAAATAAAGGAAGCTGGCGTTCTCGTAATATAAGTAATATCGTAATATTAAACGTAATTAAGACATATAAATCTGAACAAATTAGTTAGTTTCCAAAAATAACAAGTGAATACTGTTAGTGATGTTCATAATATAAAAATGTAACAATGCTTTCTTTATTTATTTTTATATGAAATTTAAATCTGCACATTTTAGAAAAAAAATCATAAATTATCTTGTCACCGAGAAATGTTTAAATGATTTATACTACAATTTACAAAACTAAGTCGTTTAAACCATAAGGTTTTGTAACTTTTCAACGGACGCGGGAATTACGAAAATATAGAAGATGAAATGAAATGAAACGAAGGCATCGCACGAAAAGTCAATTTCGAGATGGAGGCAATAAGTGAAGTGAGATCGGCAATTAACATAGAATATACTGAGCTCGATAACCTTTTGGATATCATTTAAAAGCTGTTTCTTATTTCTTACGATCTAATTAATTATGATCTAAACTAATTATGATCTTTAAAATTTTAATTGAATCTTAACAATATCCACAAAATTTCAAAAACATTTCGTGAAATAAAGACAAACTAAGCTGAATCGACAAGCATTGGGCTTCTTGGATTCCTCAGACGTTTGAATTCCTCAGATGTTTTCTTCACGGAGAAAAAAAAAAATTGTTATTGTTTTTTTGAATTCTCATTGTACACAATTAATTGAACAGGAATAACCAGGCATCTCTTTCAAAGCAAATTAAAGTTATGTTAAACAAAAAAGTCGTACTTCGGAAAGCAAAATTCCATAAAACAATTACGAGGACCTATAAATTTTATTCTTTATTCTTTATTGTACACCACACAAAATAACAGAAATAAAAGAAGAAAAAAAAAAGGTTACATAGACAATTATAAATTATGTAGTACAAAGGCGGCCTTATCGCCTGGCGGCGATTTCTTCCAGGCAACCTTAGGGTTAGAACAGACCTAAAAGACAGAGTTATATAGGGAGGTGGCATAAATTAAAAATAATAAACATACATACAAATAGCTACACATTAATACGTAGATTTATTATAAATATTAATTAAAATAAGATATTATAATAAACTAAACCATATATTATAAATACAAGGAGATTGTTAACATAATAATAGTTGTACGTAAATAAGAATATAATAAATGCTGAGGCTTTCACGGCCGGAGTTATAATTATTATTAAAATTTTCCGGGCTGATATGCCGTGGTCTAACGGATCTTGTAGGTCCTAACGTTTCGACGGACACTGTGGTCGTCATCTTCAGAGGTTTGTAGTATCTTGGCTGGTGGCCTGGTGGTCAGCAACACGCCACCAGCCAAGATACTACAAACCTCTGAAGATGACGACCACAGTGTCCGTCGAAACGTTAGGACCTACAAGATCCGTTAGACCACGGCATATCAGCCCGGAAAATTTTAATAATAAGAATATAATAGATTTTTTATATTATTACACTTAATTCGTCTTAATTGTCAATACTTAAAAAGTACTCCTTCACAGATTTTTTAAATAAATTTACAGTTTTTGACTTTCGAATAGACAGAGGTAAGGCGTTCCAAAGTTTTGTGGCATGTATTGTGAAAGAGTGTTCATAAAATTTTGAATTGTGGACAGGCATTCTTATAATTAATAGCTGTGATGATCTTAAATTGGAAGGGGATTCTAAAAACTCAAATCTTTCCTTGAGATATGATGGTGTGTTTGGGTGGAATAAAATACAGTACAGCAGAGAAAGGACATGCGAATCCCGGCGACGACGAATAGGAAGCCACTTGAGCTGTTGTCGAAATTGAGATATGTGGTCATATTTACGCAAGCCAAATATGAACCGTATAGCTATGTTCTGAAGTCGCTCAAGCTTATTTAATTGGTCCTCGGTTACATTTACGAAGCTTGCATCGGCATAATCCAGAATAGAAAGGAGAAGAGAATGTGCTAACATAATTTTGGTAGGAATTGGAAGAAAATATCTCAGTCGTTGGAGAGATATCATTGCGACAAATGTTTTCCTGCTTAGATCCTTAAGATGCACAGACCAAGATAATGTCTGGTCCAAGAACAGACCAAGATCTTTGACGGAATCACAGTAGGGCAAAATTACACCGTCATATAAAATGGGGGGGAGATTTCCTCTATCGATCCTTGCAATTATGCCGGGGCTGCCAATAACAATAGCCTGTGATTTAGCAGGGTTTATTTTCAGACCATAGAGACTACTCCATCTGAAGATTGCAGTCAAGTCTTCATTAATTACAGAAATAGAGGAGTTAAGATTTTCAATACTAGAATGGCGGTAAATTTGAATATCATCTGCATACATGTGATAGAGAGAAGATATATATTGAGTGATAGAATAAATGAAAATTGCGAAGAGTAAGGGAGATAACACGCCACCCTGAGGTACCCCAGCCGAGACATCACACCAAGACGAGAGGGACTTATCATCCTTTCGAATGCGCTGTCGCCGGCCAGTGAGGTAACTTCGAAACCAGTCTAACACTGATGGAGATATGTTAAGAGTGCGCAACAAACTCAGCAGAATATCATAATCAACAGTGTTAAATGCATTGCTGAAATCTAGCAGTGCCAATACTGTGAGCTGTTTTTTATCCATCGCTGACCTAATATCGTCGGTGACCTTGACTAACGCTGTAACCGTACTGTGACCGGGACGGAATCCGGATTGTAAGGGACTAAGCAGTTGATGCTTGTTTATGAACGTGTTCAATTGCTCATAGACAATTTTCTCCAGGATTTTGGAAAGGAAGGGCAAGATGGAGATAGGACGGAAATCACCAACATTTAATGGTTTGGATTTTTTTGGTATAGGAATAACTTGAGCATGCTTCCAAGCGTCAGGAAATTTACTACTCATAATGGAATGGTTAAGAATGTGAGTTAATATAGGAGAGATAATATCTAGGATAGGTACGATCATATTACGGCTTACACTGTCAGCACCAACGGCATTCGAAGTAATGGATAGTACGCCCTTCTTAACACCACATTCAGTGATAGCACAAAAGGAAAAATTGATAAAATCTGGAGTTGGGAGGGATGAAAGATAATTAAGTATGCGATCTTTATCAGCATTGTCCATGAAGTTTGAAGAAGCAAAGTGTTTATTAAGAAATTCAATGTCAAGATTGACAGCAGTATTTGGTGGTCTACCAACTCCAAGCGATTCGAGAAATTTCCATGTTTTGGATGTATTGCCATTTTCGATTGACTTGTGAATATGACGTCGGTGACATCTCTACACGATGTATTGCAGCGATTTCGAGTTTTATGATATTTAATGCGGTTAGTCTCAGAGTCTTTTAATTTAAATTTATGCTTCGCTTGGTTTTTTTTCTCCATTAAAATTTTTAACTCATCAGTTAACCAAGGCGCAGGAAGGTGTTTTATTTTGATTGGACGCACAGGGGCGTGTCTGTCGTATAGTTGGGTCAGCAAATGATTGAATACCTCAACTTTGGTATCAATAGAGTCAGCATTAATAACGGCAGACCAATCCAACCCACGTGCATCCTCACAAAGCCGACTATTATCAATTCCTCCAAAACTACGTTGCAGAAGTATACTAGTTCTGGGTTTTGGAGGACGGATGTTATAAGAAAGATAAATCAGATCATGATAGGAAAACGCATCAGCGGAGTACTGACCGTGCTTTTAAACAGAACTAGGTGAAGATACTATAATAAGATCTAGAAGAGAGGGGACACTGCCAGGAAAGAAGTGAGTATCATTAAGGGGTAAAACCTGAAGGTTACAGGCTTCAGTTATATTTAACAAGTTTTTACTGCGATAATTATCTTTTTTCAGGCAAGTATTAAAATCACCCATGATAATGGAATGATTATAATAAGGAATATAGGTTACTAATAGACTCTCAAAGGAATTAAAATAATTCAAGATGGAAGGGGGACAGTACAAGACACCAAGAAGGATTTTAGATTGACCTAATACCACTTCTATTAACAGATGTTCGGCGGCACAAGAGTCCGGTGGCTGAGAAGATGAGCTAACAATGTTGAATTGTAAGTGAGTGCGTAAATAGATTGCTACTCCTCCGCCACCCTTACCGACGCGATCGTTACGAATGAGATAAAAGCCTGGCAGTGAATAAGGAGTGGATGGCATAGATGGCTTAAGCCACGATTCAGAAATCAAGATAGCGTGTATGTTGGGAGACTCAAACGATGCAAGCATATCAGAATAATGGGCCGGGATACTTTGTGAATTAATATGAATAACATTAAAAGTCTTCAGACAGTCTGAGAAACACGAATTAAGAGTGACGTTAAGGGGTTGAGCGGCTGTACTGTGAAAACTATCATCACTTAAAGATTCATCACATGACGAGAGGGAAATAAACTGTTCACTACTAACACTATTTGCAGACGACATCATCTAAAAACGTTTTTAAGTATAAAACTTAATATATATAATATGTGTAATAATATACAAAATATAATATAATAAAATATAATATTGATCAGTATAACTATTAAAATAGGTTTTAAATAATAAAATGTAAGTTAACAATATCAAATAAAATATAACAAAGTATAAATATCAAAAAAAAATTGATAAAAATAAAGAAATAAAGACTAGAACACTTAACGCAAACTAGAACTACAATAACTAGCAGAATTATAGCCCGCCAGCTTTATGAAAAAACATAACTACAGTATTATAACTTAACATATTAAACATTTTAAAAACAACAGAAAAACAAAATAAAAAGAATTTAAATAAAAAAAAAATAAAAATAAAACAAGCTTAACAAAAAAAATAAAAAGAAATAAAATAATAGTAATAAAAAATAAAACAACGGCCGATATTGAAAAAACAAATAAAAACATGTCTTCTAATTGATCATTGACACCTCTAGATTAAGGACTACTAATGCCAGTTGTCACTTGTCAATTGTCAGTTGTCAGAAACCAAATGTTATTAGTGATTGTCAAATATATATTGGAATAATGAACGTTTGTTTTGTATCAAAATAAATAAAAGTAACTTTCAGTTTGGTCAAAGCTAAGTTGAAAATCTCAGACAGAAATCTCAGAAACCCTAACAAAGTTATAGTAAGAAGATACGGCACAGGGAATGATTAAAATGTTTAACCCTCTATTGCATACAAAGCCAATTTTGGCTGCTCAACTTTAGTAATTTATTTCTACCCTAATTTTAAACAAAATTTATAAAATCTCAATGTAGTAATATTAAGGAATTCAAACTGAAACGAAACGTAATTTTTATTGTCTATGGCCAACGTCATGTGTCATTATAACCTCACTTTTCTCCGGTGCGTACGCGAAGTCGTTCTTAGTGAAATTTGTTGCAGCTTTGTTGGTAGAAATTAAATAGAAAAGGTAAGAAAATTGATGTTAAAAAATGTAAATAATGTTCTGCAAAACCTCTGTTTTCGACCCCTATCACAGTTTATTCAAAATATTTGCTCCGTATACTTCATTTTCAATATTTTCTACAGGAGCCAATTATGGCTTCGCATGCATTTACGATGAAGTATGTTTGCGCCTAAAATGGCTTCGCATGCATTTTTTTTATCTTTTCAGAATGCTTCCTTCACGCTTTTATGGCACTGCTAACTGCATTAAACCTATTCCTGGTGATGGCTCTCTTAGTAACGATGATTCACTATCTGATTCCGATGACGATGTTCCGCTTTCGCGCTTGCGCAGCCTAACACGTAAAAAACCCATAATTATTCCACCATCCGATTCCGATACTTCCGATGACGAAATAGTTGATCCTAGACCTAAAAATTTGAAACAGAAGCGAGCAGTTAAGGAAAAAAATATCTGGACTGAAGGAAAAATGCCAGCGTATGATGAAAATAATTTCAATTTTAGTGGTAGCCAGGAATTGCCAGAGTTTACTCAAGAATTAGAATCACCTGCCGAATTTTTTCAATTTTTTTTCACAGAAGATTTGATAACATTTATTACGGAACAGTCAAATCTGAAATCTACTCAGGTCAATATTAACAAGCCAGGAAATATCACAAATACTGAGATTGAGCAATTTATAGGTATTATCATCTTCACCTCATTAGTTCACCTGCCATCTACACGGATGTATTGGTCCAACAACATTGGTCAGCATCAAGTCAATTCAATAATGACATGTAATAAGTTTGAAATGATAAAACGTCATCTTCATTTCAATAATAATGATGAGTTCAAACCACCCGGTACACAAGGTCACGACAAACTGTTCAAAATTCGACCTCTCATAGATAAATTAAGAGAGCGGTTACTTTTGATACCCAAAGAAGAATATCTGGCCGTAGATGAGCAAATTATACCCACGAAAGCTCGCCACCAACTCAAACAGTACAATCCAGCCAAACCTCATAAGTGGGGGTACAAAAATCAAGTGTTAAGTGGCGTATCAGGGTTTAGTTACGACTTCGATATTTTTGCTGGCGATCAAAGCAACATTTTTCCAAGTGATGCACCAGATCTTGGTGTCAGCTCCAACGTTGTTACACGACTCACATCTACTGTGCCTCGAAATGTAAACCACAAAATATTTTTCGATAACTGGTTCAACAGTATAAGATTGCAAGTTTACCTGTATAAAAATGGATTGCTGCCATTGGGAACCATTAGGATGAACAGAGTACCTAACGCTGATATGCCAACAGAAAAGGACCTGAAGAAAATAGGTCGTGGTACTATAGTTGAGAAAATCGCCATCGTCGATGACGTAAAACTAAGCCTGGTATCATGGTATGACAATAAAGTGGTCAATTTACTGTCTGCGTTTGTTGGTAGTGAACCGACTTCTACTAAGACTAGATATTTCAGAAAAGATAAACATTACAAAAACATAACATCGCCACAATGCGTTGATGTGTATAACCGATACATGGGAGGCGTTGATTTGCTTGACTCTTTGTTAGGTCTGTATAGGATCAAAATAAGATCTCGTCAGTGGTATAAAAAAATATTTTTCCACTTGGTTGATATGTGTGCAGTTAATGCTTGGTTACTGTGGCGACGCAAAACTGACCAATACATGTCACTATTTGACTTCAAGCTAGCCATTTCTGAACATTATTGCAAGGCTGGCAAAAGCATCTCAAGAAAAAGAGGCCGTCCTAGTATCAGTAATCCCGGCACACCTACCTTGTCAAGAGGAAATACTCCTACGTCATCTAGAACGGGTACTCCTACCAGTAGAAATGAATCTTTCGCACCTCGAAAAAGGGCACGGAAAACCCCAGCAAAAGTGCAAGACCTACCTCTAAATTCAGTACGTACAGACAAAATTGACCATTTCCCGATATACCAAAAGAATCGTCAATTATGTCAGAATGATTGTTCTTTGCGTTCTCATATAAAATGTGAGAAATGTGACGTGTTTCTTTGCTTGAATGAGAAAAGAAACTGTTTTAAAGAATTTCACCTTGTGTAAGTTTTTGTGCATAGGAAGCCAAAAATGGCAGTCTCATACACAGACGTTATTGCATGGGAAGCCAATTTTGGCTTCTGTTTTTTTTTTCTAAAATAAGATACTTAATTTTTTTTTCACTTTATATTTTGTCTTACAAGCTCTATTAAAACACATTAAAACATAAAAATATTTTTTTTCTTTTTAATTTAATAATTCATGCAATAGAGGGTTAAATGTAATGAATTAGATACAGGAGAATTACTTTTTGATAGTTCTTTTTGTCCGAGTTACCTGAACTTGCTTTCCCTTTAACTCAGCTGACATGAGAGGTGGGGCACGCACCACTGTGGGATCCAGAGAATCAGACAAACTGTTGGCTTGTACACACAGACTGTTAAGCTCTGAGATTGAAGTTATTCTGTGGCGCTTATCTTCTGGCCCAACAACAATAACCATCCCATCCCTTGTCCAGCATCTGGATATTCCATAACGTTGTCTTGCTGCGACAAATGCATCATGCCTCGGCTTAGTCAAAAATTCAGATAGAGTGATCCCTGTATTTTTAAGATTAGTTTTGGAAAACCAAATCTTATTTCTTAGAGACAAATTTCTGAATTTGAAAAGTATAGGTCTAGGCTTATCTGAAATAGTGATGCCCAAACGGTGACAGCGACTTACATCCTCCATGGAGAGATCAGGCATTTTAAGATTATTGGACAATATCTTTATTGCAGTAGAAGCTAAATCTTCATTTTTGGCCTCGGGGACACCGTGAATCAATAACATTTTTCTTCGACTCAACATTTCAAAGTTATCTTGCTGCATAGTAAGTAACTGAACTTGACGTTGAAGGCCCTCAAGTGCCATCAAGACGAAAGACTTGAAGGCACTGAATTGAGCTGCAACATGTGAAGTAGGACTTGTTGCAGGAATAGAAGAATTAAGGTTCTGTTGAAATTCAGCCATTTTAGTGTTGAAGTGTTGCGTCAGTTCCTGTATTGAGTCCTTTATTGATTCCATAGTGCAAAATAGAACAAGTGCAGTGAAATTGAAGTAGATAAAAGTTGTTACTAGAGGTTACAGTGAGATTTTTTCTTGAGAGATCTGCTGGCAGGTAAAATTACTTTCAGTACATTGCTTAGTTATAAGTTTAAAAGATCTTGTATAATAATATTAAATATTACACTGGGAGCACAAAATAAAACGTGTATACTTATTAGCACCTACCCACATTAATCAATATATTATACAAAATAACTTTTTCTCAAAAAGAAAAAAAACACAGAAGCACTGGAATTTATTAAATTTAATTAAACTCGAATATTATGTTTAAATAAAAATGATTTATCCGCTTTCGGCAATGCTTTCGTTTTAACGGGACAACGAGATGTAGTTGTCCGATTAGTTAGTCAGTGAATTTGTCATCTTTCTATAACGGTTTCTTAGCTTCCGGTAACAGAAATCAGGATGGATACAGACCGTTAGTGCGTCTATTTCTCTCTCGAGCTCTCATAGTGTGATAACAGAACAAAAATTAATAATATTTTATTTATTAGGGGCTATATTACAAGTATAATGTGAACTCCAAAAATATTAAAATCGCTAATGATTCTATATCTTTGTTCACAAGAAAATATTTTTAGGGAAATCAAATAACATGTAATTATTTAGATAATATTGTAATTGTTGTATGACACGCTGCTTTTTTTAGGGTTAAACTGTTTTTCAAAATGATGAAAGTGATAAATGCATTTTGAGTAAAATATATATATTAAAGATTCGAAGCTCCTCCACTGAGGTCATGTATAATAGACGAAGAAGGGCGTGAACGAAATTTATATATGTGGCGAACTAAAACAGAGACAAGGGCACCCTCTACCATGATATAGCCTCGATAGAAGTCTAATTAAGGCCGCCTCCGACCCGACAAACATGATTAGTATTAATATATAGAATGTTAAGATCATCAGTGTTAATGACAAGTGAGCGCAATTGATAGAGCGATAAGACGGTCCTAGAGGTACCGGTTTCGTATCCTGTCATTATATATTTTTTTCTTTACAAATGAATATAAAACTCAATAAACATATTAAACAAAAATAATTTTATCCTAATGTATTTGTAAAGAACAAAAAACAAAAATAGATTATGAAAAATATAAGGAAGTTAAATCCCAACTGGAATTATGATAATTTTTTTCTAAGACTTCTGATGCGATCTTATTTTCTGCTCGAATACACGTTTTTTATATACTTTTTTTAATATAGGTTTTTACTTTAAAGTTTTTTATGGTTCTCAAAGAAACTCTGCCAGTACTCGTAAGAAGTCTTATGCACAACATTAACTTTCTGGAGGTATTTTACTTGCATTTAATCTTCCCATCTACATACGATTAAAGAAATGAATCCGTCTTTTTTGCATTATATAAATCTTTTCTTTCAATTTAACTTTTAAGATAACGTTTTCTATTTTATAGAAAAGAGTTATATGTAAGCGATGCGGTTTTACATTTATATGTAGTTCATTTTTCTTTAGTACTTGTTCAATTAGACTTTTTGTACATTTTATGTATTAGATATATAGAATACTTAATTAGCAGTCAAATTAATTTGATGCTTTATTTAATAAAAAGTGGTCACGCTTAAGACCGAAAACGTACGGCATATCTCATTTGGGCTGATGCTCGAAGCCGCAAAACTCCGAATGTAAGTTCGAAGAAGAGAGCCTTAAACCAAGCTGCCAAGTCCTATAAAAAGGCATTGCGGAAGGCTTGTCTCGATCGAATCGCTAAGAATGGCGAAAAGCTCTCTGTCAGACCAACTGGCAGTCGAGTTTTCTGGTCTCTTGCGAAAGCGATCGAGTCGAATTTCTGCCAACCCTCACTGCCTGCTCTGCTGAATCCGGATGTAATAGCTTTAGTTTACTTTTACATTAATTTCTCACGATTTTATATGGTGTGCACATATACTACGACTTATTTTTGTACTCTCCTTTCACAGGTTTGCTGGAAGAGATTGCATTTTGAAATAAGTAGTGCCTTTGTTCAAATCCATGCTAAAATATGTTTATCTTATAAGTTTTCTGTGTGTACATAAATGTTAAATAAATATAAATATATATTGAGAACTATTTTATAGCTAAGTAGTGTCTTACATAAGTATTAAACAAATTTACAGGCTATAGTGCTGTTCACTGAAAATTTATAATACACTGCTCTTTCTTGGTGTATTTTAATTTTTGTTTGACAAATTAGGTGCTTATGTGTTTGATAGCCACTAGCGTTACAGAATACCAATTTTAAGAGAACCGATACAAGTTTATCTGTCAAATGATTAACGGTGGCCATCAAAGCTAGTCGATGTCTGTGACGTCATGGCAGTTTGTCACTATAATTATAAATAATAAAATAAAAAAGCCTTTTATTTCTTACAGAATTACTAGTTTACAAAATTTATTAATATAGTTAGTATCTTAAAAAATATATATAATCTATAGTTTATTTTATAATAGTTAGTAACGTTTTGAAGTAGATTTATAAATGTGTTAGATACATTTAAAAATAATTTTGGGAACTTAATTATTCTGAAGGAACCCCTGTACAGGTAAAGGCCTCCTCCAAATTGAACCAGTTTTCTCTGGATTGCGCTGTTTGCATCCAGTTTGGACCTGCTGTGCGCTTGATTTCGTCCTCCCATCTGTTGCAAGGTCTCCCTATCTTTCTTTTGCCCACTGGCCCCCCCCACTCTGTTAATATTTTTGTCCACCTTTGGTCCTGCAAGCGTGCTATGTGTCCGGCCCACTTCCATTTTAATGCAAGTGCTTGTGATAAACCGTCTGTTGCATTTGTAATGTTGCGTATTTTTGTGTGTCTTATTTTGTTAATTCTTTTAATGTTAAGCATACTCCGCTCCATTCCGCGTTGGCACGTTATAATTTTATTTTTAATCTTTTTGTTAAACTTCCATGTCTGACAACCATAGGTCAAGCATGGTATAAGGCAAGAATTCATAACCTTAGTCTTCAATTTGACTGGCATATTGCTCTTAAATATTTCTTTTAAGCTCCAGTACTTATTCCATGTCAGCTGGGCTCTGCGCACAATCTCCTGGTAGTTGTTACGTCTGTTGAAGCTTATTAGCTTGCCAAGATAAATATAATTTTCGGTATATTGAAGAGGTTTATTTTCGACGTATATTTGTGTCTTAGTGCTGTTGGTCATTACCATAGTTTTAGAGAGGTTCATTTCTAGTCCAGCAAGCTTGCTAGCTGTGTTTAGTGACTCTACCATGTATTGTAGTTGTTTCCCTGTCTCTGATATAAGCACCAAATCATCCGCAAAACGTAAGTGACTCAAATGCTTAGTTTTTACTTTTATACCCATTTCATTCCAGCCAAGTTTGCTTATTATAGACTCTAGTATGGCTATAAATAGTAAAGGTGACAGGGGGTCCCCCTGTCTTACACCTCTATTTATAGGGAACCAAGAACCGGCTGTTTCTAGTTTTACTCTGCTTTTGCTGTTTCTGTATATGCTTTTAATTACTCTTATATATTCGTTTTCCACATTTTGTGATTTCAGAGTTTCCCAAATATAGCTGTGTGACACCGAATCGAATGCTTTTTTATAATCAATATATGCCAAGTACAATGGTCTATTTCTCTCATAATATTTCTCGATGAGAAGTTCGAGTGTGTGAATATGATCGATGGTAGAGAAGCCTTTTCTGAATCCTGCCTGTTCGACTGGCTGTTTTGTTTCTAAAGTAGAGCAAATTTTTTTGGTCAGAATTGTAGAAAATAGTTTGTATGTACTCGGAAGCAGACTAATAGGTCTATAGTTCTCGATCTCCTTCGGGTTTCCTTTTTTATATAATAGAATTATGTTGGATTCAGCCCATTGAGTGGGTGTCTCTCCAGATTTGAGGAAAGAGTTAAATAACTTTGTTAAAGGTGCAGCTAGTATTGGGGCGGCTATTTTTAGAGACTCGTTTGCTAGATTGTCTGAGCCTGGGCTTTTATCTAGCTTTAGTTTGTTTAATGCCTCGATGATGTCTTTTTCTTCAAAGTGGGGACTTACTTGAATGTTACTGATATTTTGGTTCTCATGACAGGTGAATTCTAACTCTTTTGAGCTGTAGAGATCCCTGTAGAAAACTGTTGCTATGCTAATGATGTCGCGGCGGTTGATCTTCGTTGTTTCGCCTTTTTTAAGTCCTTCTATCCATGTTTTATTTGGTTTCAGTTCTTTGTATGCCTTTTTCGTGCTTCCTGTTCGTTGCAGGTGTTTTTCGATAGTTCTATATCTGTAATCGGCGTAGTCTTGTTTAATATATTTGTTGACAAGCTTGTAAAGTGCTGATATTTTATTTTTTATTGCTTTATCTTTATGTGGACTTTTTTGCAGCCCTTGTCTTCTTTTAAAAAGTTGTAATGTGCGTTCTGAGAATATTTTGTGGGTTCTCTTTGGATTATGTATTAGTCGTGCGTTTTGCAAGCTGGTGGTAATGGCTCTGATTAAGTTGTCGTAGTATTTCTGGACTGGGATGGAACTCTCGACAAATGATGGATCTTTCGATAGATACGAGTGGAGGTATTCTTTGTATTTGGTGGTTTCTTCTTCGCTTGTTATTGTGCTATGTAAAGAGTTAGAAAAGTTGGTTCTGCTTCTTTTGAAATGTGCATCATATAATATCGTAGCTCTTACTGGCCTATGATCTGAAGGATAGTTGATGTTCAACACTTCTATGTTTTTAAATAGTCGCGGTCTATTTGACAGCACAAAGTCAATTTCATTTTTGTGGGCTCCATCTGGCGATCGCCAGGTCCATTTGTTTTTTGTTTTTTTTTGAAGAAAGTGTTTAGAATTGACAATTTGTTCTCACTAGCGTATTCGATTAATCTTTGACCTCTCTCATTTCGAATGCCATACCCGTGTGCTTTCATGATTAAATGTTCCTCGTTTTTTGGTTTTCCAATTTTAGCATTAAGATCGCCCATCAATATAAAGTCTTTGTGTGCTAGTTCAATCGCCTTATCTATTTTCGAATAAAAGGTATCGATTTCAACATTGCTTGCTTGTGCAGTAGGAGCGTAGACTTGAATAATAGATAGGCTAGTACTCTCGAATTTCAGGTTCAATATAGCTACTCTTTCAGAAAGGCCGACGTAGCTCTCTATATTAGTTTTAAGATAGTATTTAACTATAAAACCTATGCCATGTCTTCCCGGTGTGTGACCTGTATGGCAGAAAATAAAATTTTTGTGCTCTTCGATTTTATTTCCCATACGTCTTGTTTCAGCTAATCCTAATATATCATATTTAATATCCTTGAGAGCTTCGTATAGTTCTATCAAACGTTCGTATGAAGAGAGTGTTTTTACGTTGTATGTCAGAATGTATAAAGTTTTTTGTGGAGTTGTTACATTTATCGGAGGGTTGTTTAGAGGGTTTTGATCGTGATCTTCCACGGTGACCAGCCGGCTTGGAAGATGAGTTTGGTGTACTGATAGTGGTTGATGTTTGTTGACGCTGCGAGAGGGGGTTGATAATTGCTATTCGTTTCCGTTATTACTTTGCTGCCGATCTAATGGGTTGTTCGTATTCTTATTAATCAAATAATTCAGCATGCCCGGTTTTATATTAGTTTCTGTTACGAACTTGAAAGCATTCTTTTGTTATTGCCAGCTGTTTTGTTATTTTCAGTTATGATGAGCTTGTCATATATTATTTTGACAAAATTTCCCCTTTCCTTTTCAATTCTTGCTTGTTCTTGAAGTTCTTTTCTCTTCTCTAAAATATTTTGTGGAAAATCTTCCGTTATGTAGTAAGGGGTATTTTTTAGTGCACTTCTATTTTTAAACAAATTAATTTTTGTTCCTAGTGTACAAAAGGTGACAACTATTGGTCTAGGTCTTTCCCCTTTCTTGCCTATTCTTCTAACTTCTTGGATATTCCAGCGATCCAGTTCTTGAGAGAAATGTTCTTTGATGAAGTGCACTACTAAATTTTCTAGGTTAGAGTATGATGTTTCCGTTTCTGTTATTCCGAAAAAGACAATGTTATTTTTTCTTGCCTGTTTTTCTAAAAAATACAGTCTTTTTTCTTGAATTTCACATTTTTCCTTTAGATGTTCGTATTTTTCATTAAATATTTTAAGCTTATCTTCTAAAATATAATTTATATTTTGTGTAACTTTTTCGGTCACTTTTTTTCCACTTTTTTCAATTGCAGATTTCTGATCGTCTAAATTTCTTCGAATTTTTCGGAGCTCGTATATAATTTCCTCCATTTTTAAATTTCCAGGCAGTTTTAATATTGTATTATAATATTGGAGTGGTGTGGTTGTTTAAGTACTACTAACGCCCTCTTGTTCCGACTTGTTAAAATAATAGCTAGCTCTCTGACGTACCGATCGTAGATCGAAGATAGTTCGAATTTGTATTAGAGTTACGGATAATTTGCCCACAGATGTCACTATGTGCAATTCGCTGTTATTGCAAGTCACTTTTTGATATGAAAAATGTACGGTTATGAAATCACTTATATGTTTGAAAAACAATTGCTGGGGATATAAAAGCTCACAATTTCTTCAGTTTAAGTTTGCCTTTCATTTCCGATGTATAAAGTAAAGGGGATATATCACACACGTATAAAATTACTATTTGTTCACGGTCATGTCTTTGTCAGGTCATTTACACTGATTGCACAATTTTCGCCGAAAGTAAGACGTTGTCCACAATGTATGATGAAGATCACCTATTTATTTCTTCACTTTTGTCTAATTCACTAAGTAAATGCACTTATTTTAATTTTTAGATGATTATTAATACGGAGTTGAACTAAACGTTTGCACTGTAGCGCCCTCTCCCTCAGCCCATAATACGAAATTAGTTGTTTGACAACAATTATGTCCGCACTTACTAATAGTGATTATCATTTTAGCTGTCATAAAAGATACGCAATAGTCCTGCTGGACAGATTAAGAGAAGTGGCTTTCAAGTGTTCAATCAATGATTACTAGCTAGATAAGATATTATTTTAAATGAGTCGACAATTGATTTCATAAATCTTTAAACTAAATCTTTATAGTTCATATGTTGATAAACATGTTATTAAAATTGAATTAACTTTGGTTTTAAATAAATATGTACATTTATATAATTATTATTTATTATCTTGTAGGGCTGAATTAATGTTTCACAAAAGCCAAAAAATTAAAATAAACAAAACAAATATAATCGAATTCAATACGAACTATGAACAAAAACGAAAAATACAAATAAAGAAACTTTTATTTGACGTTATTTAAATTACACTTAAACTATCCCTACTAATATTATAAATGCGAAAGTAACTCTGTCTGTCTGTCTGTCTGTCTGTTACGCTTTCACGCCTAATTCACTGAACTGATTTTGATGAAATTCGGTGTGAAGATAGAACTGAATTTGAGAAAGGACATAGAATACTTTTCATTGCGAAAAAATTGGTAGAAGGGGTTGAAATACAGGATGAAAGTTTGTATGGAAGTTCCTTATTGTCAAACATAACATCATGTAAGATGACATAAAATCATGTAAGACGACTAACCATATCGCGCGATATAACCGAATTTCAAGCGGGCGAAGCCGCGGGCGGAAATACTAGTTTTATAATATACTTACATTATAATTAAGAACTAAGTTTAAAAAGTTACATAAATGGTAACCAAGGATTGTATATAAATGTATTTTATTATTAGATGTTGCCCGCGGCTCCGCCCGCTTGTAGGTCTTTTCGCGTAATCTGTGGAAACTACAATTATCCAGACCTATGATAGACTTATAGTTAATTCAATAGTATCCTATTCCCGTGACAATTATATACATTTATCTATTACATTGCTGCGATATCAAACTGAAAATAATAACATACACACACAAGCACACGCACATAGACACACAGAGACACACACAGACACACACACAGAAACACACAGAAAGACACACAGACACATAGACGCACAGTCACACAGACACAGACGCATACAGACACAGATGTCCACAGACACAGACGCACACACACACACACACACACACACACAACCACGAGATTATTCAAATATACGTAATAAAGCAAATAAATCATATGAATACGAAATATTTTTTCTACCGTCTAGTCTGTAAAAAATATTATGTTTTTGAGTAATGTTCAATTAAAGAATTTCTTTGTAGAAAACATTAGTAGTTTTTCCCTCTGAGGCTCTGAACAAGCCAGAGAAACAGCTTGATCTTAGGTCAATGCTAGCTGCTTTTAGGGTTTGTCCCTGCGACTTATTGATTGTCATAGCAAAGCATACCGCTACTGGGAACTGGGTGCGATAAAACTTAAAGAGGTAATTGTTGGGGATGAGTGATATTCGAGGTATGTACACCGTCGCGCCTAAACCACACCCTATGAGAATTTCGGCCTGTATTAAGTTTCACTGCTATGGTATGTACTGATTATGTTTTTTGATTATTTGGTTTCTGTTAGGTATGGTATGAAATGAAATAGTTACTGTAATTAGACACAGGAAGTGATCATGAACTGTTACTTACTAAATAAACGTATCTGATTTGATATATCCTTATTATTTATACTAATAATAATAATAATTTAATAATTAATTTCCAAAAAGATTCAATAAGTACAACTAAAATATTAAAAACAATAGGGTACAAAAATAATTACAAAACAAAAAGCAATACTTATAAAATTAACTGCACTAAGAATAAACCTGTATCGCAGGTAATTAATTTGTTTATATTAACCCCATGTACACAATAATAGGTTTTAATTTGTAGTCACAATCCCCGTATAATTTTAACAATTAACAAAATAATATTATGGTATGTATTGTGTGTTGGTATGTATTGATTATGATATTTTTCTTATAGAATATCGTTCACTTCTTTATATTTAAGATATGTATCAGAGATATGTAAGTTTGTTTATTTTTGTTGCAAGTTAATATTACTATTTACAAAATACAAGGGTCATATAGAGGGGTTGCAATACGGAAGTTCAATTGTAAAAGTGACGAGACTGTATCCCTGAGGTTTTTTAATGCTTCTTGATTTCGTTTAATACTGCAAAGAGAATTCTAAATGGCATCTTGTAACTATTAAACCGAAAGGTTGGTAACACCTCGCAAAAAGTCACTGACTAGGTTCTACTTGATTCGTTTTCTCAGGTGCTGACTACTGACTAACATGAGGAGCTAACTCTACGGTTGCACTTTTAACATTATTGATTTATTTAATTTATTAGTCGGTAAATAATGTAACGTCGGTTAATACGAAGTTCATATATTTAAAAAATATATCTGAAATATTAAAACGCCGAGTTTGAAAATTAATTTTGAGTTCGAGTTATTTAATGCGAAAAAAACTAAAATTTAAATACATTGTAATAATAAAAAAAAAAACTTAACCTATCTCTGAGAGTGAAATGGGACCCGGCGGTTTCTGAAAAATATGCTTCTGAAAACATCGCGTAGGACATTGGACAAAGACTATTTTTCTTTAGTTATATACCGATGTTAAGATACTTACCTAACGAGCGCCGGGGCCAGATGACTATAAACATATTACATCAACAATAGCTGAAACAATAACAAAAACAGACTGACGATAATTATTACATAAAAATGAAACTTACATATCTGATAAAATTTAAATAAACTATTTTAAAATGTAAGTAAAAACATATGTAAAGTAGAATTGTGATTAAAACCGCTTAATTTTCTGCACGGATGTACTGCTTCCAGACAATTTCATTCCAAGCAAGTATTCTAAGCATTTTTATTCCTAACTTTTCTATTCGACAGTACTCTCACGTACAACTTAGATAAACCCAACATATTTCATTTGTACTTAATGGTTCCATCTACATACTAATAAAAAAATGTTCCTGTTCTGTTTATTCAGAGTAAAATTTTATAGTCTTATGACTATAAAGTTTGTGACTTCACATATTAGTATAGCAAATAAGAAGCTGAAACCGTGAATTTTATTGGTAAATTCAGAGTGACCTTATTTATTTTTTCAGTAAAAATTACTATTAGTACGTATAAGTTGGCTTGCCTTAATAAAAAAAAATACTAGTTTCAAATTTGATAGCGTAACTTATTAAGGAAAAGAAGTAAGAATCTATCTAAAGGGCTTTAGATATACGATTATGTTACAAAATGTTCAATGTGGTTTATACAAATGTGCATTATGCTGGTTATGCTTCCCTGGTTTAATCCATATTGTTCTCAGTCTCAATTAGATTATTATGTAAATACGTAAACATTCAGTAGACAAGTAATAGTAAACAAATAGTAGAAAATTAGAATAGTGTTGATAAAAGTAAGCGTTATCACTTATATCGATCTTATATCAATATAAAGTACTATCAAATCATTATTAACTTCTCTATGTTTATAAAATAGTTATATGGTCTTCGTCATATAGTTTACAAACGAATGGTTCCTTATTTAAAAAAAAAGCATTATTTGTTTTTAATATGCTCAATAAAATAGCATTTAATAGAGTGTCACAATTTTTAAAATAGGGTAAATTGCACAATGCACTTTATACAGTACCCTAAATACAAAAAAACGATAAATAATACTTATATAGACGTGGTGTCTTGAAAATCACCTTTATATTAATAAAAATATTATAATTTTTGTTGATTTTTTTATTGGTATAAATAATATAATACATAAATTTAATTTATGCCCAGAGGTGGACTCATCCCCTGACGAGATATTTTTTCACGTAAAATGGTGGTGTTTTTGTCGTAAATATTACTATTTAAAAACGACGTATGCAAAAGCGTTGTTTTTATTTCAAAATCCAACTTAGTACGTCCAATTTAACTTCAAGTTTTATTTCGATTAAAATTATGTAATCAATTATAATCAATGTGCAACTCAATAAAAGTAAAGAAAGGATAAAGGTTTCTTAAAATGTTATTTTTTAAATTGGTGCTTGCAAAATTCAAATAACCTATAATCCTGATTAATAAAGTTCCTTCGTGTGAAGTTATTTTCTTCTCTCTTCTTAAGTAATTCCGATCAGGGCTCAGCAATGCTCGGTATGATCGAGGATGAAGCGGGCGTCTTGCAGGAGTTCATAAATATTTATTAAATGTAATTACTTTCACGGCTAAGCTGCATATATATAATAAAGTCATGCAATTTTAAGAAAAATACTTTATAAGTTAAGTTCTTAAAAATACTATGAATTGAAGGTGTTAATACAATTTCAAAAGTTGGAATCTTATATTGTTATTTTTTTCAAATCTATAACTGTTCAAACTTTCTTATAAATATGTTTTTTATATACGTTACCATTATTAATACTTGTTATTAGAGATTGTATTTAGAGAATTTAATAAAAAAATAAATATTTTATTTTTTTATAAATATTCTTTTCTAACATTCGATGATCTGTTCTATGAATTAATTATTGTTTGATTATCAATAAATATTTATGATAATATGATACGTATTTAAAGTACACTGTAACTGCAGTATCTTAAGCCCATAATTTTTTTTTTTAAAACTTTAACTATATATCAAATGTTTAATAGATTCACTAAGTATAATTTATAAGTTTTCTCACCAACAATTTCTATATTGTTTTTCATTGATACATCACGGAAGTTTTAAATAATATTATATTAAGTTACTGAAACATTGTATATATAAAACAAGGTAAACAATGCCAGATTTTATATTCTCTAGAATAAGAAAGTTTCATAGAATGGGCCCTAAGTGTGTGTAATAAAAATAAGTTGCATTAAACTCTCTGTTAAGGTGCAAATTGTCTTATCATTATTGTTCCTCTGAGTCTCTCTGAGTCCTGTTCTGCTTAATTAATGTAAATTTGTTTTTTCACGAAAGTTTGAAAATATAATTATTATGATAAAATTATACATACTTTTAAAACTAGTTTTCAGAAGAACTACCGCTTTTGCATACTAATACGATTCAGATTTTAGTAGAGGTTTTTGATGAAACAATCAAAAATATCGTATTTTTAGTGTAAACATTACATAAACGATTCTGTTCTCTTTATAACCGTGGGGTGATAAAGAGAACAGAATCACTTTTAATATCGCTTAATAAATTGTACAACGTTTTTGCAAAATGAGAAAACACAGTGAACAATCGTATTAAAATGACAGATTCCTAATTGAAATATAATAACTTTTTATTGGAACGTAGTTCCTTATTGCGCGTTGTGAAAGGGGGCTAGACGGTAAAAATTCTCACGAAAAGGTGGCACGACATGTTTTGCTATCTCTCTCTCTTATAAAAAGCAAGCGAGATATTTTTATTTCTATCATTATTATTTTTTGTATTATATTAAATTGCTTAGTAGTTCTTTATAATTTATTTGATATTGGAGTTGGTTCTTTTAGAATCAATTTGAAAATAAGACAGTTTAAATGCAAATAATAATACAAATTTGTGATCAAATATACTCGTAATGTTTTGTAACAACACCATCTATTTATACCTTAGGGAAACATAACTACATCTGTTATATAAACATATCAGTACGAAGTGAAACCGTTAGGTGGCGGGACAATAACTCATGAGTTTATTGATTAACAACTTTTAATTAAGTTTTTCATTTTATTTACATTTATTATAAATTATCGGCGAAATATCATACAAAATATTATTCATTAGCATACTAGCTTATATTAATAATTTAATACCATAAAAATTAGAAATGTATCCCTACATGTAAATATAAGTCTTTACTTACCTACATTACAAATAATAAATATTTTAGGTTTTAATTAATTATTTTCATTATTTTTTTTTGTATTATATTAAATTGCTTAGTAGTTCTTTATTATTTATTTGATATTGGAGTTTGTTGCAATTTGTAACAACGCCATCTATTTATACCTTAGCGAAACATTACTACATCTGTTATATAAAAATAGTGAAACCGCTAGGTCGCGCGACAATAACTCGACCGTTTATTGATTACCACTTTATAATTTAGTAATTTTTCTTTTATGTTAATAAAAAATACTAAAAGCTTTTAAGGTTATTTTTTTTATTACAATTTCTTCAATAATTAATCGAAAGGAACTTTGTTCCATCCGGGTGTCCCTTGACACCTCTTAGTTTTTTTTTTATTGTAACAGTATTTATGACTTGACTAAGTTATTAACCGCCCCGTTGGTCGAGTGGTTAACGCAAACGCCTAACCTCTAGAGACGCAAAGGGGCTTGGGTTTGGTTCCCGACAGGGATAAGCAGGTATGTGATGAGCATAGATGTCTGTAGTTCTGGGTTTGGTCGTTTATTAAATATAATTGCAGTAATTATAATGTTTTTTTCTATGTATTTGTATCGTTGTCTAAAACCCTTAACACAAGCAAATAATTTGCTTACTTAGATCAATGTGTGTAATTTATCCCGTGATCTTATTGTTATTATATAGTAAAGATGTAGTCTACGTTGTTTTATGGTAGTATCTAATAATACAGCTGCATGAAATTAATGAGATACACTTTTTCAAACACGAAGAGTATCAGTGCGTAGTTTCAAAATAATTAATTAATTAACTTCTTTGGTCAATAGTTTGCAGATTTTATTTATTTATTATGTAAACAATCGGTATTATAACAGTAAATTTTAAATTTAATGTGGTGTCCTTTCGATTTCTATCTTTTCGAAGCACTTCAGCGTCTCATTTTATAATTAGCCTCCGGGCCGACTAAATGTTATAACTCTTACTAGCGCTACTTCCCTGGAAATTTTACTTCCATAAGAAAGTTTTTCTTCTTGATACGACCGAAATATATTTCTATCGTGGGTAGACGTGAACCTTGAAGACATCCTACTGTTTACAAAAGATTTCAGTTTCCTGGCTGTACTATGTCGGTACATAAAAGTAGAAGAAGTAGTATTATTATAAAGGTAATTGTAGATAACTTTGAGGACAGTAAAGTTATGTATTTTTGATTACCATAGTTTGCATCTGACGCTTTCTCTTTCCACCAATAATGAACTCTGTGCTAGCTGACTAACGAGCAACCGGCTTCTAATCAGCGAATCGGTACTACATTGCTTCGCTTTTATACACGTTCAGCCTTTTCTTCTTTATAGATATTATTATTATTTTTTATATTTATTTAGATTTTAAAGATAACAAATTTAAAATGTAATAATAATAAAGCTTTAAAAACTTAAAACGTTCTTGTGAAACCATTTACATAAATAAGTTTGCTTGGAGTCTCTGAGTAAGAACCCGATTTCAACTAAAAGGTTTTTCAATGCATTCTTTTTCAAGTGCCGATAGAAGTTATAAGAGAAAATAGTCTCTATTTCAAAAGTATAAAATTCATATTTTATTTGAAGTTAAGTTTGCTGAGACGCTTCATATATTATTAGGTTTAGAGAGCTCCATAGTGCTCTGAATAGTCTAGAGCTGGAACAAATGTCTAGACGGGACTATACTGACGTCGTCTTACTTTTTACATAGGTTATTACTATTACGGATAAATTACATTATAAATTTTAGAGCAAGAACATATTTGAATATTGTTTTTTTTTTATTATGTTAAACCATATTTAAAAAAGAGCAATACTTAACGTGTACTTATATTCTTTATAATTTAATTATAATGATATAACTTATTATAGTTTTCTTATTAAAAACAAAAAAGATTTAGAACAAAGGAGGTTATAATTTGTATAAAACTCTATTAAATTTGAAGTTATATATAAATCATACATTTATACAATAAAATAATGATAACTTGTAGCGTAAGCAAATCTTTCACACTTAGTTTGATCTGTTCCTATAACCGTTACTAAAGATATTTGACATTTACTGATATAATTAAAAGAATTATGTCAAATGCATTTTTAAGGTTATGGATTGGTTATGGATTATGGATTAGATTTTTAAAGAAGTATTTCAGGTTTTAAATACAATCTTTAAAATTGACTTTACTATTCTCCTCAAATTATAATGAACTTCACTGGAAACTAGTAACCAATTGGTAATATAATTAAACTATATATAAATAATGACTTCTATTTAAATTAGTACAAAGCAGTATAAGTCAATCATTTTTTTTGACGCCTAAGAATTAGAAAGACTTTAGATTTTTTTATTTAGCTATTTATATTTTGAAAATACTAAACTTACAAAAAATATATAATATAAGCACTTGTACAATGGAAAAATGTGTTTTTTCAGGTATGAGCAGATTAACTACGACTGGATATACCTCGTGTTATTTAGTTTGTACGTGAGAGTACTAAAAATGGTAAAATTTTCTTAGAATGATATTTATCTAAAAAAACAAAAACGTGCAATATATTTTCAAATGTTTTTAAATTATTTTTTTATTACTTGCAACAGCTTTTTTCCATATTGAGTCATTTATTCCAATGTTCATAGAGTCAGATATTCCAATTTGAACTTATTTTTCTGATGCTCATTACTATTAGAATGGAAGACCCTTTAAAAAATAAAATAATTTTATTACGATAAAATAAATAAGAAAATAGAAAAATAGGTGTATACATACATATTTCTTATAAGGTTTTGAAGACGGCAATTGTGATATGTTTTAAAAAAACTGATAGCCTGAGCTTAATGTTTTTTTTAACAATCAAAACTTTTTTCTAAATAAATTTGTACAAAATGTAATCAGATAAAAACTGTGATTAAAGCATTTTCTTCCTCAACTGTACCTTCATTGGCAGATCGCGTGGGAATAAACTGTGGAAAAATTCTTCAAATTCATTATTATAAAGGTAAGTCATGTTGTATTTGAAAAAAAAAACTTACAGCTTACATTACATCATAAAAGTTATAATTAGTTTCTCGGTAGCAGTTAAATGATTGCATTGACTTTTAAAAAATATGAGTTAGTGAAATCTAAAATAACTAAATTCATTCACGATTAAATCATCATCAATAACAAGATTCACAAAAATAGAAATACAAAATACACATACAGTAATAGAGGGCTATTGCTATAAATTAAAATACATATATACTGCAATTTGTTTAGCTATGTGTTTTCATTACTCAAGGGTATAATTTTTTGAGGTGCGTTTTATACTTTGTCCTCTTAATAAAAATGAAATAATAAATAAGAAAATAAAAAATAAATAATAATAATAATAAAATACTGTTAAGCAATCTTTATTACTACAACTTCTAGACTATGTTATCAACATTGTACAAAGAAGCTGTTTAACTAATTATTCCGCCCTCATAACGTGTGTATTGGCTTCATGTACTCTCTTTAATATTTTAAATAACTCTGCCTTTTTTTATCTTCGTTTTATTTTAATCAGACAGACCATCTAGTTAGTACATTTTTAAATCTCTAGATATTTCCCGCTTTAACTCAACCATCTATTCTGATTGATGAAGCAGTTTTTCTTGTTCTGTAAGGAAATGTTTGTGAAATTCACTTCACTACATGTTTTCTAAATTCATTTTCCTGAAGTAATTCATTAATTAATTATTTCCTACTATTAATTCTTTATATACAGATTAAAGGAGCACTATATATCATTGTCTATATAATTATATATTCATATCTACGATTGTATTTTGTACAAACCTCCAAATCTATAAAGTTAATCGAACCCTTGTCTCTCTTTCTCGACCGAATAAAATTAACACCTTCCATTAATTAAAAAAAATAAATAAAACAATATAATGAATAATGTTTTTTTTATACCGCCTTTATTCATATTGTCATATGTCTTTAAATGTTAGCAATAGATGCTTTTGTAAATAGGATATAACGCAATAACAATTTACAACATTGAATCTGCCCATATCAATATTCAATTTTATTCGTTTCATACCCGAGTTTCCATTCTTGTTTCCACACGTAGAGAACACGAGGAAATAAGGTTAATAATTGATTCTGCCTTTTCCATCGATTTATGAATATCTAATCCGGAGCCAATTTAAAAAAAATCTAAATAGTACCTAACTATGATTGCAGGGAATTATATAATAAAATTCATAACCTAGATTAATTTTGTATACATGTACTAATTTATATTTATATTTATTTAAGTATTTAATTTTGTTTTTATTATGTTGGTAATTGTAGCAAGGAAAAAAAGAAAAGCCATGTATTATTTGAGATGTAGTATTATCATGCCTCTTCAAATACTAAATACAAAAACGTAGATGTTCATATTATAGTTACAATAAAATACTTATAAAATATTATTATTAATTTATAAGTGTATATACATATATATATACACTTATAAATATATATATATATATAGAAGAAGGAATATAACCGTAGGCGTATATATATATATATATATATATATATATATACACTTATAAATTAATAATAACCATAGGCGTATATCTTCTTATATATGTATAAAATTGTCGTGTCACAATGTTAGTCTCGATACTCCTCCGAAACGGCTTGATCGATTCCTCTGAAATTTGGTAAGCATATTGGGTAGGTCTGAGAATCGGCTAACATCTATTTTTCACACCCCTAAATAATAAGGGTGGTCCACCCCTCAATTTTTTTTTTTCATTTTTTTTGACAATTTTTTTTTTTTATTTTTTTATGATACGATATTCAAAAATACATACAACCCTAAGTTTTTGCCTTCTATCACCAACCCCTATTTTTTAATAATTATTTTAGTAATTTAATTAATTTTTAAAATTTTCCGCGCTTTTACTCTGGATACTCATTGGCCAGACTATATCGGTGTAACTACCCAGTGAACAACGCGGAGTAGGGATAAGACCGAAGCCGGTCTCCTGTTTCTCTCACTCCCTCCACTGTTGTCGGCCATCATTAATGTTTATGTATCAAACTTAGTAGTGACGTTTAGAATTGTTATTTTTTTATGTCAGTGTAACTCTCATTATTAATTATAAGTTAATACTAATAATAACTCTCTTAAATTAATCATACAATTAATTAATTAATAGTAAATTAATAATATAAGATAATATTAATAATATCTGTTATTATTAATTATAACCTAAAAATACTCAACGCGTGTCAGGGGCTCCTACCAACAACGACTTTTGTGTTGTTGTAAGTATAATTTTTTTTTATACTCAAATTGTTGTTAATAACAATATAATTACGATGTTTTTCACTCTAAAGTAATTTTGTTAGTTCTAATTATGTGTATTTTGTACAGCGAACAATGCCACGAAAACGCAAAGGGGCTAATTTGAGCCGTAATACAAGTGAAACCAGAAGCAAGAGAAATTTAAGATCCGAAAGAACTGAAGAAGAAATCCAGCAAGAAAATACTGATGCACGTGTGAGCATGGCGCAATTGCGTCAAGAACAATCTGAAGATACACGAGCTGAACGCAATAAAGTGATAAGATTACAACAACGACAATCACGCCGATTCACAGCCAATAGACGCAGAACAAACAACCAGCAACGCCAACAGATACACCGAGCATTTACATATGATTCATTCCTGCGGCTAGGATTCCAGTATGAGCCTGATGTGGAATATTATGCCCATACAAAAGTGGTGATTGGTGCTATGGACAACGAATGTTCAAATTGTCATGCTCTTAAATTTAAAAACGAGCCAGCTGGGATGTGTTGCGCGTCAGGAAAAGTTCAACTACCCGACATTGAAACACCACCGGAACCATTGAACGGTTTACTTATCGGCACGGATCCAGATTCTAATAGTTCGAAATACTAATTCACTTGGTCAACAATACAATTCTACATTTAAAATTAGAGGCCAAGTTTATCATAAAATAGGCTCATTAATGCCAAACGAAGCACATAAATTTTTACAAATCTACTTTATGGGCGGCGAGGATTCCGGAAGCGCACTTGCCAATCGTGTGAATGCACGTTGTGACTATAACAACCTTGATTCATTTTTTGCCCTCACATTGATAGCACTATAACCAAGGCTAAGATGGCCTTAGGAGTTTGTGTTAGGATGACGTGCGGCAGGTGGGCCTTCTATACCGCGATCGTGAGGCCGATGGTGACTTACGCATCTGTGGTATGGTAGAGCAAGTGCCATATATGGTATAGCAGATCCATCTGCTATGCGAGTGCGGCCCGCTCATGCGTAAACGCAGTGATAACCTGGGAAGACACACCCTGGACCCAGTGGATGTCTGACACCTCACTGCAAAGAAAATTCTGCAATACCTCAGCGTGGCAGACCTATGCAGTAAACTTTAGGCAGTGGAGATCACATTAGATCTTATGTGTCGCAGTGATATTGGGCTCTCTTAGCACTGCACAGCCGCACACTCAAATCATAATAATAATAATATAAAATATTATTAACTTTCTCAACAATTTTAATTCATTCTAATGTATAATTTATGAGTGTGATCAAATTAGTTGCTTCAGTTCGAGCTTTTTCCTTTTAAACTTACATTCACTGATTTGTAAATAAGCTAGAGTGTGAATTAGGACACATGTTAAGTTAAAAATTTCATAAAATTACATTAACACATTGTAAATATGCTAATGTAAATTTATTCATACATACTACATCGTACTATTCATCACAGGTTTACACTTCCATTCATAAATGTAAAATAAAATAAATATTAATAACTAATTATATTAAATTTGTCACTTAATTTAGTGCTTAAAAGGTAGCTGTGTGATATTGTTGAAAGAGAATGTTCATGAAAATGTTTGGGCACGAGTTTCAATTTAAATTGATCTATGACTTCAATTTGCTTCTTACAACCGGAGATAAAGTATCGAGTTTGATAGATGTACGACGCATACTTTGCGACTATGTCTAAATGTAAATATATGCCTCTACTATTGATAGAATCAAACAAATAATGAGGAGATGACATATTATTTATTTATATAGTACTAGCGGACCCGACAGACGTTGTCTTGTACACGCGTCATTAATTTAAAATAATCAAACTTTAAAAAACAACATATAAAAAAGTTATCAGAATGTCTAACGTCATTACATGTACATTTATCATAATTCTACCAATCGATACCGTATGAATATGTAAATAAAGATTTTTTATTTGAAAAAATAAATTTGTTCCAATATATTTTTTTAAATTTCACTTTTTACGTAGCGAAGCACGTATCGGGCCGCTAGTACTAAAATATTTTTCTTATTTCTATCGCAACGCAGACTGTCAGGGCAGACTATAATTAAAATATAATATTATTTAATATTTGACATTGCCATGGTAACGCAGTCCGTCGGAACCAATGTGAAACATTCCAAAATCACCACCTACTTACACTTTAAAAATTAATCAAAAAACCATTTTCCAGGGGACCAAATTGTGAATCTAAACAATTCTCAAGTCCCCTTGGACACACACAAAGAATTTCATAAAAATCGGTCCAGTCGTTTAATTCAGTGATATACACACGCACACAAGAAATATATATATATAAAGATAAAGATAATAAAATCGTCACTGAGCCATTCCTGTACATGGAATCAAAAAAAAAAAACATCATAGGGGGGCTTTATAAGAGCAAGAGAACCCAAAACAATGGTTTTTCAGTTTGTCTGTTTGTCTGTATATCTGTATGTTTGTGCACGCTAATCGCAGAAACTTAACCAATTTGAATGCGGTTTGGTCGTTTATTTAATATATTCTCAGTATTTATAATGTGTATTTCTATGTATTTATATCGTTATTTAACACCCTTAACGGATAAAAAACCTTCAAATGCGGAGAAACATTCTCAATTTTTGCAACTTTCAAATTCAAAAGCTTTTTGTTACATGGATGTTTCGTTGACATGTACTTTGAACACTTCAGAGTCAAATATTACTTAAAATATACATATAATAAAATGGTAAACTGATCGAAAACTATACATGTAAAATATTTAAAAAATAATAATAGGGAGCCTTTATAAGAGCATAAGGATTCAAAACAATGGTTTTTCATTTTGTCTGTATGTCTGTATGTTTATGCATTCTAATCTCAGAAACGGATTAATCGATTTGGATGCACTTTTCGGGAATATATGGGATTCACTGTACAATTTGTGTTGTATTTTATTCCAATCATTTAACAAATAAAGTTAATAATCACTTATTTTCCTACTATTGCGGTAAGACATTTTTTGAAACTATTTTATTTTTTTTATATTTCAGGTAAGAACAGAAGTTACGTATTGATAGTACGTATTAATAGTAAATATTGATAGTACGTATTCATAGTAAATATTGATAGTACGTATTGATAGTACATATTCATAGTACATATTGATAGTACGTATTAATAGTAAATATTCATAGTACATATTGATAGTACAAATTGATAGTAAATATTGATAGTACATATTGATAGTACATATTAATAGTACGTATTGATAGGAAATATTGATAGTAAGTATTGATAGTAAATATTGATAGTAAGTATTGATAGTAAGTATTGATAGTACGTATTGATAGTAAGTATTGATAATACGTATTGATAGGACGTATTGATAGTACGTATTGATAGTAAATATTGATAGTAAATATTGATAGTACGTATTGATAGTACGTATTGATAGTAAGTATTGATAGTAAATGTTGATAGTACGTATTGATAGTACGTATTGATAGTAAACATTGATAGTAAATATTGATAGTAAGTATTGATAGTAAACATTGATAGTAAGTATTGATAGTAAATATTGATAGTACGTATTGATAGTACGTATTGATAGTAAATATTGATAGTAAGTATTGATAGTAAATATTGATAGTACGTATTGATAGTAAATATTGATAGTACGTATTGATAGTACGTATTGATAGTGAGTATTGATAGTAAATATTGATAGTACGTATTGATAGTACGTATTGATAGTAAGTATTGATAGTAAATATTGATAGTACGTATTGATAGTACGTATTGATAGTACGTATTGATAGTACGTATTGATAGTAAATATTGATAGTAAGTATTGATAGTACGTATTGATAGTACGTATTGATAGTACGTATTGATAGTAAATATTGATAGTACGTATAGACACACGACACGGCACTCGACACGACATACGACACACGACACGACCCCGACACGACACACGACCCGACACGACCCCGACACGACACACGACACGACATACGACCCCGACACGATACACGACACGACATTCGACACGACACACGACACGACATTCGACACACCACACGACACACGACACACGACACGACACACGACACGACAAACGACACGATTCCCGACACACCACACGACACCTAAAGTTTTTTTTTAATTAGGTATACATCTCACTCGAAACGTCGGAATCTATAGTCTGTTTTAAAAGGCGCGGTTAACGGACGAGAACCGATAAAGAACGACCCCATCACAACACATCACAGTACATCGCATGTGTTGTAGAACTTTATGCCATGTGGAGTTTAAGACTTATTTTATGCAATTTCTCCTTTCATCTTTTATCATCTGTTTAATTCTATGAAATATAAATATTATGTAACTTGAGTTAGCTGAAGTTCATTCAACATCTTGTATTGTACACGCGTCATTAATTAAAAAAATCAAACTTTAAAAAACAGCTTTAGTCATTATTCTGAGATTAAAATATAATATTATTTAATATTTGACATTGCCATGGTAACGCAGTCCGTCGGAACCAATGTGAAACATTCCAAAATCACCACCTACTTACGCATTAAAAATTAATCAAAAAACCATTTTCCAGGGGACCAAATTGTGAATCTAAACAATTCTCAAGTCCCCTTGAACACACACAAAGAATTTCATAAAAATCGGTCCAGTCGTTTAGGAGGAGTTCAGTGACATACACACGCACACAAGAAATATATATATAAAGATAATTTGTTTAAAAATACCCGATATTACATAATTATGTAGCATGGTTAGCTATGGTACCAACTAATAATGCCTATTATACAGCAAAATATGAAGGAGTAGGATATAAAGGAGGTTTGAAAAATATTAAGGAGCGTAATTGAATAGGATACCGTGATCACTGAAGGAGGAAAATAAGCTCTTAGTTGCGGAACGAAAACTATGAAGATTCTGGCACGAACCATTGGGAAACACGGGCTGTGGAGTCAAGGTTCTATCGAGAAATTTAAGAGCTAGTACTCCAGCCTAATATCATTAAAGAAACAAAAACTTCCCGACTTCGCTGGCAAGGGCATGTTGGAACAATGACGAAGGATCATGCAGCCAAAAGAACAAATCTTGGTCAACCATCCGAGCGACGCCCGGTAGGTCGTCCGAGATATCGTTGGAAGGACGAAGTGACCAAAGACTTAATTGAGATGGGAGTGTCTGACAGGTAAAAATTCTCACGAGAGAGAGAAAAATGGCCTGCTTTGATGTCCAAAACACATTCGGGTCAGTGAGCCAGTGAAGTTGTGGTAGTACTCATTTCGTTATTATTTATCTTGTCTTTACAATTATAAATATTGGTGTTATTACCAAATTTAATTTTAATTAATCAAATCATCAAATAAAATTATTGGTTTTTTTTATTTTTACTGTGATTATTATTTAGTAACTGTATGATAAGAATGGACGTAGACCCAGCACAATTTCTTGAGGAACTCTATAGAAATTATATCTCCAGTTGACCTCTAAGCTATAAAATTATCATCCTTCTTTGATATTTGTACACATTGGTTTTTATACATTTTAGGCCAGGCCCAAGTTTTTCAGGAAGTGAATCATCAGATACAAAATAAATAACTACTATCATTTTAAAATTTAATAAAACAAAAAACTTTTTGCTATCCGTTTTCATAATCACATTATTTATTGAGTTAAAATGATTCGCATGATCCAGGAGTAATTATTGAGTAGTTAATTTTGAATTTTCTACAGATTAATTCTTAAAATAAATTTAGTTTCAATTTGCACTAGAAAAAATATATATTCTTTGTGTCTTAGTGTATTTTTTTAGAGTTTAGACTAGTATAATAACTAAGTAATATAGTGTGAGTAATACAGTAACGATAGTAATAGAACGTAAGTAATAGATGATTTTATAAGTTTTATAACAAAATGAAGCCGCAATAAATGTCGGCATTGCTGAATTAAAACCAACCGTGAAAATACCAAAAAAAAGATCCTTTTTATTATATTATACTTTTCAGAAATTAATAAGCTTTTAAATTTTATAAAATCATACTGATAAACATATTTTTTAAATATAACGGTCAATAATATACCTACATTTAATTTATGTTTTACTATCGAGGATATATCTAAAATTTATAATTTAGTTTCCGTATAGCTTTAAGTCACTGACGTTTAGAAATTGAAAAAGTTTTGAACAACTAAGCGTTTGTTTCGGAACGTGAATATGTATTATAATATACAAGTGGTACAAGTGGCCTAGTCCCCGAAATTCAACTCCAATTTAAAGTTTTAATGTCTATGAAGGTTTGGACAATCATCTCTATGCATAAAAATAGTTTGACATAAAACTTTTTTAAATCTGGGATCTGAACTCTGATCTAATTCTGAACAGATGAATAACATTATTATATTATCAATAATTCGGTTCGATATGTATAACATTTACCAAATGAACAAACCATCAGACCATATCATTTTATCCAGACCAAAAAAAAAGTACAAATTCTTAAAAAGATTAAGATATGGTTCATCAACCTCAAAGACTTGCTGACTCAAAGGGGTGGAAACAATCTGAAAACCGCATTATAATAGTGCATAACTTACTGATGCTGAATAATCCATATTACACTACCTCAATAATACAATAATACGTTCTGATGCCGAATTGTAAAATGATTCTAAAAGAACTTAAAAACCAAATAATTCTAAATCCTATTATTATTCTACAACGAAGAATGTTTTTGTAAACGATATAATATGAATTGTATATTTCCTGTATTCTGTATCCAAATAATAAACACAAAAAAAAAACACAATAAAACCAAACACTGAATTTTATATTACTTCAAGAATATGGTTAATTTTTTGTATATTCTGAAATTTGTCTTTTTTAATTTATTGAAATTTTAATGTTGGAATCAATTCGATTTTGAAACGTAAGTCAAACATCGTGAGGGTCGATTTTAACTTACCTAAACAAGTATTATAAATATTTTTTTGAACAAAACTAAATATTTTCACGGATTTAACTCGCGTATATTGAATTAAATTTTAAATTTACATTTTAAATCTAACCCGACGTTTCGAATGCTTTGCAGCAATCGTGTTCACGGTAAGACGAGATGGAGGTGTCTGGCAGTAAGTCAGTTCATCAGTCATGTCACCGTTAGAGTTAGTCCAACGGTTTCTGAGCTTCCGGGCGTACAGTTCAGGATTCACACAAAACGCACTAACAGTATCTTAAGGTCATACAGTGCGGTCACAGACATGGGATTTTATATTTTTCAATAGTGGGTCCCAGGTGTTAGATAATCACCAACCATCTGCTCTATTAAAATTAGGATGTTTTTTAATTTCAATAGCCTCACGAACCATTCTTAGAATGTAACGTTGTTCTTTAGCGAGGATTTTAGGTTTATCAAATCTTATATAATGATTGGGCTTGTCTATGGTGTGTTCACACACTGCAGACTTCGATGTACGCCTATGCTTGATATCCGATAAGTGTTCCTTAACTCTTTTACCGATGCTCCTCTTTGTTTTACCTATGTATGACAAGCCACAATCGCAGTCAAGTTTATATACTCCAGCACATTGTAAAGGAATATTACTTTTGATATGTCTTAAGAATTGGCTCACTTTCCTTTGAGGTTTGTAGATAGTTCTAATAGAAACCTTTTTTAAGATATAGCCGATTCTGTCAGTAGCTCCTTTCGCATATAATAGTAGGGCAGGTTGACGTTCAACTGTGGGTGGCTTGATGTGGTTTCTGCGATGCTGGCGAGGTACGGGCAGGTGGTTGTTGAACAAGGCATGCTTGACAAGCTGCAGCTCACCCTCTAGGTGTTCAGCGTCACAGATATGTTGTGCTCTCTGAAACAAAGATTTGCGAACGGTAGCTAACTGGCTAGGGTGGTGGTGTGATTTACCATTGAGGTACCTATCTGTATGTGTGGGTTTCCTATAAACAGTGTGTCCTAGTGTGTTGTCAGGATTCTTGATAATAAGAATATCAAGGAAAGCTAAAGTATTATTTGACTGCAATTCCATTGTAAATTGTATTTTGTTGTTAATGTAATTCCGGTGTTCCAGAAAAGCTGATGATAGGTAGTATTGTGAAAGTGTCATCTACGTACCGTTTAAAGATCTTCGGTATAGCCGGTATACATCCAAGTCAGCAGTGTTTTTTACCGGTATACATTCTTATCATCCGAAGTTTTTTATTTATAAATCTTAAATTACGCTAAAACTCATATGATGAGTAATTACAAGAAACGGTGAAATTAAACAACAGCTACCTATATTTATCAACCTATATTATTAATATTATACCTACCATAAACCAGTAAATTGTATAGCAATAGTCTAAAGTTGTACTTAGATATACAATAGTGCCCATTGTCATAATCTAAGTAAATGATTGTTCGAATTTCACACATAAATTATTTGGCACACGTATTTGAAGTAAAGTTATTAATGCACACATAATTACTGATCGCGAATAAAAATGAATTTCACATTTTGTATCGAAATTTGCTATGTCTCTCTACTTACTATCGATGGTAGTTTTGCGACGACTATAGTGAACTTGAATGAACAATTCATTTTAGTAATATTATATTTTGTATCATAAATATATATATATATATATATATATAAATGTATATACATTTATATTCTATTATACATATTATATTATCTACAAATTTTATTTCAATAATATCGATCGTACCAACTAAAGTGGTCGTACGTTTTCAAACAATTCCTATGAAATACCCTCTAATGGGCTAAAATTTTCCGCAGGACATTCAGGTTTAAAAGTTATCTTAAAATAGCAGTAAATAAGCATCTTGAAATATAATTTCAAAACGACCTTACAACTTTAAAAAAATATTGTAGGTGTCTTGTTAAGTATGATTTTTTTTAACCTATCTGATTTGTTTATTATAGAAAAATATGTTTTGTTTGGCAACTTTTTTACTTTAATGATGCAACATGAAACCTTAATTTTTTCGAGTATTAGTTTTATTTTTGAAAATAAATCAATAAATATGATTTACATAATGTTAAAAAAAATATAAATTATTCCATCACAAAGAAAAAATTTTAACGAACAAAAATCACACTGAGTTTAAAAAAAACCCAAATAGATAGATATCAACATTTTAGATTGAAAATCAGGGTGCTTTTTCTCAATTATATTAAAAAAGGGGAAAAAATATGTTATTATTAAAAAAATATATTGTTTGAACATAAAAAACTAAGTTTTTTTTGAGATTTTCGATATTTTTCTTGCATAAATGTTGAGGTTAGGTCTGAAAAATTGTAAGTTAAAACAATCTTGATCATTTATTACCTAAGACTGACTTTATTTTTTGTTCATAGAACTTATAGTTAAAGAACTAACCGAAAATTTTGAAGATTGAAAGATTGACCCTCAGTTTATTAAATCATCAACTTATTTGTGGTAAGTAAAAATAAGAAATGAACACCAACTAATTGGTTTTGTCAATTATAATATAGTTTTCAATCCTAAATATTAATATTATTTATTTTAATAGTAGTTTTCACTAAAATTTAAAAAAATATATACGAATTATCTGTCAAATGTAAAAAAATATATAAACACGTTCAAAAAGCAAATTCTACAAGTTAAAAACACAATTATGTAAACAAGATTGCTACAAGACATTCGAAACGTTCATACAAAATAAATGAAATTATGGGTGGAATTGAATTTAGTATTAAAAAATGTATTTATAAAAATTACTAAATATGATAAAGAATTCAGAATCCTTAAAAAAACAAAATATTGGTTAAACGGTTTGCATATTCACTAAAATAAAAATTAAATATTTGGTAGCTCAAATATTACAAATTTAATAAAATTATATATCAGATTTATTATATACAAATATATAGGTATAAAAATATAATTAAATAAAAAAAACACACAAAGAAGATTTAATTTTCTCCTAGATACATGTAACAGACAACTCAAAAATAGATGGCCTTACTGCAAACATTGCATTGAGTAATTGAATCAAACTTGCAGCTGCTTTGAACTTACTAGCTTTAGATAGTGAAGTGTGGAAGCTTATAACGAAGAGAATAACGAAGAAGTTCTAGATGATAAAGAAATTCTAGGTATATATATTTCATATCGAACGTCTAAGGGATTTTGATGTTGTATTTAGTATTTATCAAATAATTATATCTTCTTATCTGCAATAGGGCTGGCAGAGATAACAATTTATTCACCTACTGTCCACTATTGATATTGGCAGCCGTTGTGTGACAGCAATGTGTTTGTTTTTATTGTCGAATTCTGAAACTATTTCGGGTAGTCCCACTATGGAGATGTTAGTGACGTTAGATTGTAGACGGTATTCTAGCGCAGTGTGTTGCCTCGAATAACCCTTCCTATAACTCGGTTTCAATAGATTTAAATTTTGGTATTTGTTTCAAGAAAAGAGTATAATCAGCTTTGTATCCAACCTCAGGACAGTATGGGGATACTAATATCAATATTCAAACATCCGATAAACATTTTCAAACTATAGCGATCAGATCACACATAGTTATCTACTTTACACAGATCATGACACAAGAGACGAAACATCGGAGTTTAATATATAAGACTCACTTTCCAAACTAATTTTTTCGTCAGACCCAAGCACTTAATTTATTAAGTTATAGTAATAGTCTATTAAAGTAGAAGTGTAGTAGGAAACATAATCTCTTGATTTTGAATTCCTTACAGGTTTAATTAACAATTGGAGCATTTCAGGTGAGGCTTACAACGAAAAAAATAGTGACCGTTCGAATTTTGTTTAAAATATTTTGTTTTATTGCAACCAGGTTTTAAGACTGATGCTATGATTCGTTTTCATTCATGTGTTTTCATACTTGGAGTAAACTTAAAATGTTTAGCGACACGTACCAGTTTACAAAAACATAAGCTAAAATATTTAATATCAAATTGATATAAATATTGATTGTCATATTTATTTTTAATAATTTAAATGGTAAAAACATTGGAATTTACATGTTTTAGTTTATAAGTTTCAACAGTAGCGCCACCTACGCAATTAATTATGGAATGTTATTAAGTATTTACTGTTAAATGTTTTATGAATTAGACGTATAGTATATTTTAACATAATGTTTAATCTTTTACTAATTATTAGAACTTATTATGGGGTATAAATAATAGCATCTGTAAATTGGTTATGGAATTGTAAATTACCCTCACTTAAATATTATAGTGTTAAATATTATAAAATGAGTTGTAAGGGCTGCTCTCGTCCATTCTATTACAAATGGTTGGATATTAAACATTGAAGTGCAAGTACTGTGTATTAGTGAAACAAGTCTTAACAATATATAATCAAAAATAAATCGATACGGGCAGGGATTCGAACCCACAACTCTGGGAAACAGTCCCGTTGCTCTACCGTCTATATAAATTTCAATAAGCTTCTCATGGCTATACATGTTTATAGATATTTTCAAACAATAATTTCGGCAGTGGCATCTTTTCAATGTTTATCTATACTGCAAAGTTAGAAACACTGGTTAGGATTTTCAAAAGAAGACTAATCGATGTGACCACCTGCACCGTCCCCATAAAGACGATCACGTATAGAATGCTTAATTCACCGAGATCCGAACAATACGGTAGCTCAATTGGTAGAATTATTTTTCATTCTATATTTAAATAAATTTAAATAAGCTTCATCATAAATTGTTTAATTTTTTTATGTTACTAACGATATCTATACGATATAATCAATCTATTATCAGATTTGTGATATGAATCATTTTCAATTGTTCTTTTTTTATATACCATCACAGCTATAAAATACACAGGCGATACGACTATTTTGCCTTACTCTATAAAACTACATCATGCTAAAAACGTTAACTAAATGTTAAAAATATTCAAGTTTATCTTCTCTATCTTATTTATCTTATAAGGAAAATGTACATTTTGCTAAGATTTGTCAGGTCTTTAACGTAAACGAAAATTAGTAAAGGAACGCTCCGCCTTTCAGTTAACGAACTTTCGATGTTGAAGTGTTTTGGTTTTTTTACGAATGAAGAAATCGTAGAGTAGAGAAATGTATCAAGTCTTGGTATTTTCTTTAATGGCTACTCAATTATGATTTTTCAAAAAACTAATGCACTGTTCGATAAGTTAGGTAGGTACGCACGTATAATTGTTGTATTTGGACTGACGATGAGTATTTTTCCTTTTTCGGATTTATCAAGTCATAATTCATTCCATCAAATAAATTAATTGGAATAACAAAGCAATAGTCTAATTAACATTAAATTTCTGTAATAATAAAATATGAAGAAGATGATATGATAAATCTCTTTGATATTATGTGAAATTCCTCTTTTTACACTATTATTAGCATTTGTATTAAACTAAATTAATTCTAAAAACTGGTAGCATTTTTTACACGTTTTAAATTAATCAACG
Organism: Napeogenes inachia; assembly: GCA_959347355.1. Classification (NCBI taxonomy): domain Eukaryota; kingdom Metazoa; phylum Arthropoda; class Insecta; order Lepidoptera; family Nymphalidae; genus Napeogenes; species Napeogenes inachia. Next base: position 21,854,311 of record OY365792.1, on the reverse strand, counting down.
TGGGTACAAATAGTTCTGAAAATAAAAGTAATCACAATTCCAACATCCGAATAGAAATTGACGTTAAGAACGGAAAAAGCTAAAATGGTATCATAAATTCAGCCCTCGTCTCAGAGACAGATCTGTGACTAACAAACAAACAGATTGAGTTCGTGACTTATCTCTACGATAGGGTGAGTTAAGTAATACGATTTCATTGTAAATAGTGTGAAGCTACTTAATAAGATACCTATAATTTCAACTATAATTGCGTGAACCCTAAAGAAATTCTGTAAACAAAACGTCTCTGTATGTAGCTGTATGTCTATGATACATCTTACAATTACATTAATCGATTGCTTCTATATCACACATTTTTTTTTCTGTCTATGCTGTTAGCTCTGTTGGCTATTACAGCGTCACCGGGGGAGTTCATACCACACAATGTCAAAACAAAGTACAAGTGTCTAGAAATGATGAATGAAATCAATATTTTTATGTATCTTACTAAAAATGCAAATCGTTCTCGAACCATTCAAAAATTGGCACAAAATAAGAGGAAAAAAAATATAAAGTATTTACGTGTTACAAAAATATGAATTTTTTCTTTAGCCTTATGTACGCGGCACATTAAGTGCTACTGGAATATGTCATGCTAATTTAACTTGTACGTGAAAGTACTGTCAAGAGATGTAAAATAAAATTTTGTAAGAGTGCCATTTTCATGTAGATTATATCTAGAAATTATATTATATTGCAAAAAATAGAATAATAATAGTAGTAGTAATAACAAATTGGTAAGTAGAAGTCAAAATATTTTCATTATATCTATTTTGAACCAGGTTTTTTCATATTTATATTCTACTTTCACGGTTGGTTTCGATTACAGCTTTAACTATTACAATAATAGTTTAACAAACAAATCTGATATAATTACTGTTTTTATTCTGTTTGATATATATACATATTGCATTTATGACACTTCAGACTCTTGTTGCAGTCTTCCAAAGGATAGGTCAATTGAGAATAAAAGACAAGAAGAACTGTGGATATTCTTTACACTTTGCATTTTTTTTAATAGTATTGAATATTCACAGTCATAGTTATATGTGACATCAAATTTGATTTCAAGTTAAGCGTTGTACCAAAGAGAAAATTAACCGCGCCCATAATAGTTATATTATATTTTATCTTTAAGCATTTTAATAAATAGTAATTTTATAATGCCTTATTTCGAAGCTTCTATCTTTGAGCATTTTTATATCTTGGAAGTTACTTCCAATTTCCCATAAAAGAACCAGGTAATCCACGAATTTTAAGTGTGTCGGTATTTTCTTTCATATTTAGACTACATGTTTTACAATCCAGTTTAATAATTACAGATTCTAAAACTACTAAGTATTTAAGGAAAGTAGGTCACCTTTTCTAGTTTAATTTTAACTTTCATTACATATATTATTGACATAATAATACATTAATATATATTGGGTACTATTAAATTAAAGTTGACAAAAGTTTTTTTTTGTATAATGTAAAGTAAATGAAGTAATTTTTTTTTTGTCAAAAAGTTTGTGTTAGTAGAAAAAAAAATGAATGAAATATTTAAGGCATATTTGCCACATTTATATTGATTAAACCTAAAGATATAAATAACAACATTATAATCCAATAATATATAATTATATAATTTTATCGTCAAGAATACCTACCAGGTCGGATCACATTGCACATGCCTTGATCAAGGTAGATATTGATAGGAAACAAATATTTATTTAGAAGAACGTCTTTATATCAATCAGTACCTAAAACGCTTACAGTTAAATAAATACGATAAAAAACGACTTTCTGTAAAAAAACATAAAAAACAATGAGTAGGTAAGTAATAAATAAAAATATTACAGCTGACACGAAACCAACTGCAAACGAGAAAATTTTCAAATGGTTTAAGAGTAATGGCTACCCCTTGTTCAATTAATTAATAAGTCGCTAGCTCAGTTTCATATCTCATTTGATTATTTCGTTAGGTGAATTGGCACACTTCGTACTTTTGTACCCGGGTTCCGGTCAGAACCCGCGGCTGTCTATTGTAATGGTGGAACAATTGTTAGAAATATTTGTCGCTCGAACAATTGTTTACATTCTTTCTTACTCAATTAAAAATCAAACCTCTTAGTGTATTCTTTTGATAGTTGCCACGAAGTCGGTCACTCATAATAAAAATAGTGAGCAAGAGAGCACTACTTTCGTAGTACTATAATTCGTACTACTATATTTAATTACAAGAGAGATCTTGTAACGAATCATAGTACCATTATATTAAAGTTGCTAAAGTTTCGTAAGGGTATTAAAATACCCGACTTCATCAATTGCACACTTACGAGTTTTTCGTCATGCAGGGAAAGCAAAGAGGTTAGTACAGTTTTCAAATCGTTGGAAATGAAAACAAAGGCAGTAAGACATACTTAAATATATATCTTAAATTTTATATATGTATTCTATCAATATTGGATGTGTTTATATATCCAATATTATCCAATATTGATAGATTCACAAAAGTCAGATGATATAATATTTACTAATGTTTTAATTTATTTATAAATATTTACAAATATATTTTTAGTTTAGTTAACCATCTCTAATAATAATAATAATAAATAATAATAACATCACAGGACAAATTACGCACATTGTTCTAACCCCTAATTAAGTAAGTAAGCAAATTATTTACTTGTATTAAGGATGTTAGACAACGATACAAATACCTAGAAATACACATATAAATAATATACTCATAGAAATACTGCGAATATATTGAATAAACCCAGAAATACAGACATCTATGCTCATCACATACATACCTTTTCCTGTCGGGAATCGAACCCGAACCTCATTGCATCGCTTATGCGTTAGGCGTCTGTGCTAACCACTCGACCAATCTCGACCAATGGATGCGGTTATTAAATATTCCAATACCGCATGCAGGGCCCCTAATAAATTATATATTGATTATTATATAATATAAGGAGGGTAATAAAATAGTTGTATATGAGTTATATCCAACGTTTTCAAGCTACCAGGCACCGCGTACATGCAATTACTCTGAAGAGTTATTAGCGAGACCATCAATCCGTGAACGGTCACACTTAACTACTGGCAAAGTTTGCTCTAATCGTTTACTACCGTTACAAAATTGTGTCTTTCAATGAACTGAACACTGAAAATGACACTACAACGAAAGTGTTATTATTAAATCTGATATATATGATTTAACTTATTACGTACAACATGTTTAATTAACTTGACAGCGGCAATTTTATTGGCTGTTTTGAATTAAGCATAGTTCTATTAAGACATTTTCAATAATATTCAATATGTGGTCACTTGCTTTCAGAGTCCAATTTGGTTTTTTTATGTTTCGTTTTCTCGTTAAACAAGATCTTTTCTCCCTTTTGTAATGACTTTTAAAACTGCTTTCCAAAGCAAAAGCTTTCACCTCGCTTAAGATACTTGACGCTGTAGAAAGAAGTCATCTACCAAATTTAAATCTATACATGGATAGGCGTTAGCTGCTATAAGCTACTAGACGCTTTAGAAAGATTTAGAGATTTATTTAACTGCCAAATTTTAATCGAAATATAGGGGCTATCTGGGAGTCATAAAATATATTTATATTACAATATAAATATATCATTTGATTAATAAAGTTTAATTTTGTTCTTTTTATGCTCTATACAAGCAAAAAACGATCGAAATCTGTTAAACTCTAAAAGCAAGTTCTTTTCCATTGTCCACAATTGAACTCGCGTTAAAAGCGAGACCTCAAAGGCAAAGTTTATGATAAAGACACTGATAACGAAACGCTGCGGGCTCGTTCTTGAAATTGACTGTAGTTGCTCGTTTGAATTAAGAATTTTTTTTTTCAGAAGAGACAAAAGTAATCACAATAATAGATGCATTTTTATTATCAGACAATGCTTTTATGTTTAATAAAAAAATATACAAATATATTTTTTATTTAGAAAAGATAATTTACTGCTAGTTTTCGTTTATTTACAAAGCAACTTACCACAATTATATGATGTAATTATAATTAAAATGATAACAAAAAAAACTTCGTACAGATAAAGATTACAAATATTATTATTACAATCTCGGGTTTCAACACTTGATTTTTTTTATATATTGCACCACCTGATATATAGTCTAATGCATTCGCTATGCATAAGAAAATAACAACAGTAATAACAATACCAATATCACGTATACTATATTTTTGTATCCAAATAAATGAAAAGCACTTGGCCCGCATGATCTAGCGAAAGTTATTATAAAGTCAACTTTGAACTGCCTACAGATAAATAGATTAAATCATCTTTAGTTCAAACTGGTCTAGATGAGAGTTGGTTTAGTTCAAAGGGTTTTAGGACTTGGGGTTGGTAGAAGAAAATTATCAAAATTAGTTATTCAGAACAATACTCTGTAGGTTTGTTTTACTACCGTACATCTTATCGTGCTGTGCCCTAAAAATGTGTAATTGCCCCGCAATCATTCTAAACCAAAATATATTTAATTGATTGTTTAATTCTTACTACCTAAGACTACATTCTACTTACCATCAGGTGGAATGTAGTCAAGCATTGCCCTAGATTATATAAAGAAAATGCGATCCCTAAGCGAGTGCATACAGTTATATACATAAAATTTTTTGCTTATTTAAAAGATCAATAACAGTTCTATATATTCTTAAGAATTTTAGTTATTTCACTAATTTATAAAAACATTATCATCTACTCAGCATTTTCATCCAACTCGAGAGAACCGTACTGGTAAGCTAATCTGGAATAGTTAAAAAACAAAATTTTATTTATTCAGGTCTGGAACACTTGAAAATACTTGAATTGGGAGAAATTAATGCAGATGCAATTTCAATAATTAATTAAAGATTTATAAGTTTAACAATTAAAGATCTATAAGTTTAAAACTGCAAAGACTATTGAACCAAGAGATGCGGGTAAAAAGTTTTATGTACAATCTATTTTTAGTCAGGAAAAGGGCATATTGTATAAACTTTAAAGCCATTTGTTAGAACATTTATGTGTTTCGATTAGTCCACCTGAGAAAAATAAATAAAACGTTTTAAAGAAATAAAACGTTTAATTAATAAAAGAAATAAAGTGTTTGTTCCATATATTTTTTTGAATTAAATTAAATTAAAATTAAAATTAAAATTAAAATTAAAATTAAAATTAAAATTAAAATTAAAATTAAAATTAAAATTAAAATTAAAATTAAAATTAAAATTAAAATTAAAATTAAAATTAAAATTAAAATTAAAATTAAAATTAAAATTAAAATTAAAATTAAAATTAAAATTAAAATTAAAATTAAAATTAAAATTAAAATTAAAATTAAAATTAAAATTAAAATTAAAATTAAAATTAAAATTAAAATTAAAATTAAAATTAAAATTAAAATTAAAATTAAAATTAAAATTAAAATTAAAATTAAAATTAAAATTAAAATTAAAATTAAAATTAAAATTAAAATTAAAATTAAAATTAAAATTAAAATTAAAATTAAAATTAAAATTAAAATTAAAATTAAAATTAAAATTAAAATTAAAATTAAAATTAAAATTAAAATTAAAATTAAAATTAAAATTAAAATTAAAATTAAAATTAAAATTAAAATTAAAATTAAAATTAAAATTAAAATTAAAATTAAAATTAAAATTAAAATTAAAATTAAAATTAAAATTAAAATTAAATTAAATTAAATTAAATTAAATTAAATTAAATTAAATTAAATTAAATTAAATTAAATTAAATTAAATTAAATTAAATTAAATTAAATTAAATTAAATTAAATTAAATTAAATTAAATTAAATTAAATTAAATTAAATTAAATTAAATTAAATTAAATTAAATTAAATTAAATTAAATTAAATTAAATTAAATTAAATTAAATTAAATTAAATTAAATTAAATTAAATTAAATTAAATTAAATTAAATTAAATTAAATTAAATTAAATTAAATTAAATTAAATTAAATTAAATTAAATTAAATTAAATTAAATTAAATTAAATTAAATTAAATTAAATTAAATTAAATTAAATTAAATTAAATTAAATTAAATTAAATTAAATTAAATTAAATTAAATTAAATTAAATTAAATTAAATTAAATTAAATTAAATTAAATTAAATTAAATTAAATTAAATTAAATTAAATTAAATTAAATTAAATTAAATTAAATTAAATTAAATTAAATTAAATTAAATTAAATTAAATTAAATTAAATTAAATTAAATTAAATTAAATTAAATTAAATTAAATTAAATTAAATTAAATTAAATTAAATTAAATTAAATTAAATTAAATTAAATTAAATTAAATTAAATTAAATTAAATTAAATTAAATTAAATTAAATTAAATTAAATTAATGGTTATTAAACACCATTAAGTGTTATTAAGTAAAAGTACGCAGAACCACAGCTGCCACGGGTAATCAACTTTAAAAGCTTTTTATTGTAATTGTGGCGCTAGCAAATTTTTTATTATTTGTTTCCTCATATGTTACATATTGGTTACGTAAATAAGCTCCACATCATAATGTATATAAATCGAATAGTTTCTAAATGGTTCACGAACAAATATGGCAGACAAAATTCTAAACGGTTAGAAGTTTATTTTATGTACTCCAAAATTGTGTTGTTTTTTCTATATATCTTACTAGTGCTATAAAATATAGATAAATATCACGTAACAGATATCACATAGACAACAGCATTATGAAGCAGTAAAAGCTTTACAAGTTAAAATTGTACTATGTACCCTAATCAGGCTCATTTCCATTTAAGTTATATCAATTAAAAGATGAAATCACAGGTCATTGCAAAAGTGTGCCGGCTCAAAAGAAATCCAGCAATCTATGGAACTTATCTATAATGAGGCATTATCGGGATCAATAAACCTTTATCCAAAGTGCGATCTGAACACAATAGCAGTATTCATAACGAGCTACCTTGAGAATATGACTAGGCATCAATAAAATCTAGTATAATATTAATTGTACTTCGATTTATAATAAATAATTGTAGTAGAACGGTATTATGATTATTAATTTATTATTGTATACATTTTATATTGAATTGTATGAATATATATTTTGTTTTTTGTTTGAATGTTTGAATCATTCAAATTAGTACCAAGAATAAGTTATACAATAAATATCTAACAAACGTTATTTTCAATATTTTTATCCTCAAGTGAGCAGCAAGCAGAGCACCTTAGTTAGGTAAATTTATATATATTTAATATAGCGTTAGATATATATTTATTTTGAATGTGTAGATATGCTACTTGAACATCTCTAAAACTAATCTCAACAAATTGGACCGTTTCTTCATTGATTGCATTCATTTCATCTTTACGTTATTTTGTTAATTATGTTAATAATATAAGTAACGTTATAAGCTGTAATGGCTTTCCATACGCGAAAGACAAATTCCACTTTTTTCATTTCCAATGATCCATCTACGCCACGGATTTTCGGATTTGCTGAAGACATCTCATAATATGAATCTTCGTCTGTCTCGAACCTATAGACGGAGGAATATATAATCCCTCTACAGTTCATACCCAACTGGTTTATAATCTTTCTCTTGCTATGCACATGCAATACAGTCCCGAAACGATCTCTTTGTTGTTCCTTGTTTCGAAGCGCGTCTCGTAAGGAGGTAATCAAGAATCATTTCTGAAAAATAAACCATTGTGAAACCATATTATCTTGTTCCTTCTAACATAGTGATATATTATCTTTCTCATCAAATTATGAACATTTACTATATTGTATTAAAGTATATGTTTACATTACTTAAGTTATTGTTTTATAAGTTGTAATTGAACGTATATTGTATATTTCAATTTAGTAACGTGTGTCAAAATTATAAATTGAATTTTAGTTTTTAATTGAAGTTAATTGTATTTCTTCAATAAAACTAATAAATATATAAACTTCTTAAAACCAATATACGTTTCGTAGCAAAATTAAAAGCTTTAACAGGAAAGCTAAAAATATTAATTGAAAATATAACTCCTGTTATGTCTGATACAAGCAACCGTATGAATACAAAGTCGGTACATGTAAGCCGGATTTATTATATTATGTCATTATAGTTAATGTAAACATTATAATAGCTGTAAACATCATAAACATTATAATGTAGATAATTTGAAATTAAAACCTGACTAATGTTACAAGTAAAACGTCTGTATCGTTATTTAAGACCCGACTCAATTCTTGTGCAATATAGACTTACTACAATATATACGTAAAACGATCCGAACAATAGTTTTGAAACTAATAATTTATATGCAATAAAAGCAATCACGCGTTGTCTTGATAATGTGATTTAATATCAAGCTTAATAACTCAACAATCAATAATCCTAGGTTATGCACTCCAGATATTTGTTCTAAATATTCACCACAAAAACAAATATATTTTTTCAAAGATTTTATTAGTTAGATTACAATTAGTTCGTTATGTTCAAATATTTGGTTTATTTCTTTACATAAAAAAATATTATTATTCTTGTAATAATTTAACTATTTTCAGTCAAACCAGCTTGTTGAATGCCAAGGCAGACTCACAAATCATAACTACTCAAAATTTTGGATCCTTTCATAATCCAATAGCAAAAGCTCAAAAATCTTAAACTTCAAAAGTGCTTCACAATTTTTAATTATCAATTTGTTCTTTCAACTATAGAAGCTAGAAATGTTATGCCTTTAAAAGCGTTTCTGTTTGATGTTACTCTAACTCTAGTAATCCGCTAGAAGTTTTAATAGAAAATCAAAAAGATATTTCGTAAATCTATTAGTTTTATAATTAATCGAGAACACAATAAAAGTCCGCTAAGCAGCTAATAAAAACCGACTTCGTGAATACCAAATAACTAATATCGTTTGTATTACCCACATTGCACAAAAATAATATTTTGAATTTTATTAGAGGTAAAGTATTTTGTCCAAGATAGGTATTTTCCTTTTAGTTAGAAGAAAATAAATTTTAGTCAGTATTATATTTAGCTTCAAATGTTTCATTCAATGTTTTAAGGGGAGTTGAAATATGTTAGACTTTTTGATCATAATATAATTTATTATATTAACATAGGAAGCTGTAGCTGTAGCTGTAGGTGGAAGGAAAAATAATAATTAAGCATATAATCTCAGTAAAGTATACAAAAAAAATATATATATAAAAAAAACCCGATACAATAAGACCTCTCAAAGAATAAAAATAATATTAGTATGTATTTAATGAAGTCGTTGCGTCGGGGGACCGTTGTACGTACGTTGATGATGGTGTCTATTTTACGAAGTTAATCATTGAAGACTTAGACTATAAGATTCGATATCATACTTTCTTTATTTGCCTTATTAAATTACTTGCATTTTAATTTCTTACTTTACCAAGCGGTCCCCCTACGTAACTATTTTAATAAGTACATAATAATATTACTTTTATTCTTTTTAGAGGTCTTTTTGTATCGGTGGTTTATTAAATTTAAATTTAATAAACCACCAAACAACCACCAACAAAGGCAAAAATAATTTTTTTTGCCTTTGACAGTTGTTTCTGGTTTCATTATTGAACTAAATGAACCCGAGGACACACATATTCTAACTTGTTGTTTAAGTATTTCTATCAATATTGCATAAGAACCCTTCATCCGCACCAACAAAACCTCAATATCTTGAAGACGACTATTTAGATTTTGACCAAACTTATTTAAGAACCAGGTTGACAAACCAGGCTTTCGATTAAAAAAAACACAATCAAATCCTTCCACGCGTTTGGCTGTTATAATGGCACAAACAGACACACAGATACACAGGTCAAATTTATAACACCTCTTTTTGAGTTGGGGGTTAAAAAAAAATTAACTGATAATTAATAGAAGTTAAATACTATTTATTATTTCTTTAACTACCGCCATATTTATATTATTCCATATATTATCATTTTCGTATTAGAATGCAATAACGGTACTTACTAATGTTAAGAAATCTAAAAGTATGAAACAGCAGTGTTTGAATAGTTAATCGTGAATGTACTTTATAATAATCTGAATTACACGATGAGGAAGCGAATCTTAACAATTATTATTATTATTTTATTTTATGCTTTTCAATAATGATTACTAAAGATAATAGTTAAGAAAATAGTTTAATTTAAATATAATAGTTTAATTGTCTTATTCATATTTTTAATTATTATTTGCTTCACTTTTATTTATACAAAAATATACGACCGAGAAATCCGCCATGGAATTCTATAAACAAAGATTAAGCCGTAAAATCTTTAAAAAAAAGTTAAGGTTAATCAAACTCAAATGCTTGCTGATTCAAAGGCGTGGAAAAAACCAATAAATCTCATTATATAGTAGTGTTACCGATCGATTAACACAAATCCACATACCTCCAAAATGGTAATTTCTCATGCAGAATGATTCTAAAAGGATTTAAAATACAATTTAGACTCATTCTAGATTCTAGTGTCAATGTTCTACAATTTCGAACGTTTAGGTAAATGACTTATTAAATGTCCATTCGCTATATTTAATAATTTAACTATAATGATAAATTAAATATCAGCATCCGAATCGATAAAAGATTACTAGACTTTTTTTTATGTATATTTTTCAGTTTTTTTTTATTGTAAATCTTCTTTCACAAAAAAAAACAATGAATATACATTGATTTTTCAATGTTGGAAACTTTTTCAATTTCAACGCTTAAGTCAAACATCGTGAGGGTCGAGTAACGATGTACTTTTCAAACAACTTGAAAAATATACCAAAAAAATATTAAGGTTAACCTCTTATTTGAAGCGGTTAATTTTTTTATGCAAATATCCGACTTTTTCAATTATAAATTTTGTTCATAATCATATAAAATAATTTAAAAAATATATATTTTTAAAAGTTTATAAAGTAACAACAATTTTAAGTTTCTATCGTCCGGATTCCTGTAGTTTACTCTTTTAACTCTGATGCAATACAAAGAAAGAATAAAAGAATAATTAAAATAATTAAAAAGGATCTCTCGTGCTCATTAAAATCGAAAATGAATGAATAATATATTTTGCACAAACGCATTTATAGTAAAGTCGCTATTGAAAATGGATTTCACATTAATGTCAGAATTTGAAATCTCTCTCTATTTCCGGTCGGTCTTTGTTTTTCTGTATTATTGTTTACCTGAATACAATTTGTATTAGTACTTTAGTATTCATAACGATTTAATTGCAAAATAAGTATTTAAGCATTTTTTTAGCTTTTTCATTCTTCAGGGTTGCTTCGATTTATAATAACGCCTAATAATCGTGGTAAAATTTACCCCTCGCCTGAAATAAGAATAAATTATTTATCTAGAAAGATAATAAAAATCAATCCTCCTTAATACTTTCAATCTTTTTTCTGTAACTGTATTAGTAGAAACTGTCTTTTATACTTAGTAGTTTAAGTTTGTAATAAGTACTTATTTGAACTGACTCTTAAATTGCGATTTAAAAGTAAAATAGATTTAGTGTACATTAAAAAACTATTTTAAAAATAAAAAAAAATAACATATTAAATTGTACAAGATCTCATTCGAATCAAATGCATTACTCCTAGAAGTACCTCAGTAAAATCCTAATATAAGATTGCGTAAATGTTGAAGGCTCACCTCATTATTTCCTTTTTTATTCAGATAAACCTTTCCTTTTTTATTCTGGAACTGTTGTAAGTCCATCTCTTCCAGGAGTTCTCAAAGAACTCGCTCAAATAGCCACAAGATGAACTGGCCTTGTGTTTTATGATTACAAGTGCCACCTCTTCAAAGTCTCATGTGACTGCATCTATTTGGTCTTTTGCTGAAGTAGAATCACGTACCTAATCATTAAAGAATTGGTTCCAGAAATGTTGCATCAGAATCTGAACAACATATTTGTTGTGCATCCACCTCGTGAACTAGCAATTAAGGTAAGTAAATCACTTGTTTTTTACTATTTTAGGTTCAGTATGTTTGTCGAAGTGAGGATAAAAAAAAATATTCTTTAAGCCTTACCTTTTCACTTATGTGTTTTGGAATGTAAAATTTACCACTCTGTTACTGGATATCATTGGTGTCGAGATGCCTCTAACTCCAGCTGAGAAGCAGCGACGGTACCAAAAATGGTGTATAAATAAAAATATCCATACATCAAACTGTTCATCCATCGAATGCAGTAAAAGAAATAAAAAGGATCAAAAAAAAAATTAAGATTTGCTTGAAATATTCACTGATTTTTTTATAAACAATTATAGATTGGTAAATAACAATTAGAAATATTGTAATTAACATCGTATCTTATAAATTTGTAAGTATTCCAAGCTCCCTTTTACAGTTTAGTCTAAAAATAACAATCCTGTTGTTTTTTTACAACTCCGTTACTTTGTTGTTCCAAAGATTAAAGTAATTACTTTTAATTATTTAAGCAAATGCTAAAAAGATGATTAAAAAAAGGCTTACTATTTCTAGAGTATGATTATATTGAAACTCGTTAATGTGCTAGATATTTATGCCTTCATATTTAATAGTAAGTCTATATATCCAAATTTAGAGAAAGATCTCTAAATTTTAACGTCTTACTCCATGAAGTAAAAGAAATTTGACACGATCCTTAAACGCTTATCTCATGAGTATAATTTTTTTTAAGTTCTTATTTTATGTTAATTAAAATTTCAATATGTGAAACAAGTTTTTTTTTTAATATTTACAAATATACTTCTTCACTTAAAAAATATACTTTGTATCCATTCTAAATTAGTTCCTCATTTTTAGTTCAGATGGACCATTACAAACCCACAAATATTTTAATTACCTAATACCTTTATAGTTTCCACACAATGTGCCTCTAGAGTATTGAATATCAACCGGTTTGAAAAGAGATCGGAGATAAAACTGCTCCCAATCATCTTCACAGTTTAAAACTTACAGATCTTTGAATTTCCGACGGCAATAATTTGTCGCAATTCAAGGGTTTTCAAGTTTTCGATATCTCAATAACATCTGTTAAGAAAATATGCAAGTTTTAATTTTAAGAAGATTAAATTTCAGCCTAGTAGGTATATTTTATTAATCTCATTTTAACATTACAATCTTTTATCAGCCACTTCACCCGAGTTTAAGAGAGACGATTGATTTGACGATGACGATGAGTGGACGATTATTTCAAAGTTGACGAAGAAAATAGGAGAGAATGCCCTCTGGGAATAAATAGCTACTAAATATGATAAGTTCTGATGAATCTTTTAATTTGGTACTATAGTTATCAAAAGTTGTTTTGACGTAAAGAAAAGAAAAATCGTCTCATTAATATTCAGAATAAATTTATTTTTACAATTTCTTGTAACACACCTTGTTTCTAAAAACCTTTGAATTACATAATGCCCTATCTATGTGAAAACTTAACTAGATTTGAATTAAGGTATTTATTTTAAAGACAGAAGTTCAAAAATCCTGATTTTTGTGATAAATTAAAAACTTACCTTAAATTAATAAATCTTTCATTAAATAAGTTGCTGTTACCCTTTTCTATTTAAATTTGATGTTTCTTAAATCAAGTGAACGACTAGAGACGATTTCAAGAACAAGCCCCTAGCGTTTTGTTATCTCTGGCTTTATCTTAAAGTTTACCTTTGAGGGCTTCGGTATCGCCACTTTAGTCATGGACAATATCAAGGGACTTGTTTTAACAGATTTTATCGTATTTAACTCGTTTAGAACATCAGGAGATGAAAATAAGACTTGAATACTTCAAGTTTTTAGGTTATCATGATCTTTAATACTCTCACAAGAACTTGAAAATGTGTTTCGAAGAATATTTTTATGGAGACGACTACTTTTATTCATTCCCGTTTCTTGGGATCAGTATTTTTTAAGACCCGCTGCACCTTTTGTAGGTCTACCCAGGGCTAATTGACAATGTAGCAATAAACTAAAAAGTATTAAATAAAAATAACTACGTTAAAAAAACCGACTTTAAACCTAAAGAGTAAAACATAATGAAGATTTAATATTTATTATGTACTACCTATTATTTATATGTCCTTTTTACAAACAGGTTTGAGGTCGGTGCCAAGCCTTAAAGAAATAATTATATTTACCCACTTAAATGAATACGAGCAAATTAATACAATACAATGAAATGCCTATTTTAATGATTAAGGCACGTAAATAAACATAATAAAAAGCAATTAAATCTTAATATTATAAGCAGATCAAACAATACGAAGAATAGTGAAAAAAAAAACAAATTATAAAAATGTATTCAACAGAAATCTTAAACTTAGTGGACATGTGAATTATGGAATGTCTTCTTCAAAACTTAAGCTATGTAAATACAGCTATAAAAGAGCAATTAAATCTTAATATTATTACTAGCTTGAATGGATACGAAGAAAAACAATAAAACAAATAATTACGAAGATGTATTGAACCGAATTCCTATAGTAAATGGATTGGCACCGGCTTCAAACCTATTAGTAATAATATTAATATAATATTAAATCTTCATTATTTTTTACTTTTTAGTTTTAAAGTCGTTTTTTTTAACGTAGTTATTTTTATAATAAGCTTAATTTTACAGACATTGAGAGGAATGAAAGATATTATAGAAAGAGACAATTCTCTTTCTATAATATTAAAATCTTAAAATATAATAAAAGTTTTAAATCGATAAATAATAACAAAGTAACAATATAAATTAATAATGGCTGGTAAGCAAGGCGGCAACTGTTAGTGTCAAGTGAAGGGATCGATTAACGAGCCTAAATACTAGTGAGAGTATGACTGAGGAACAAAGTTTCAGAAAAGTCTCTAAGTCAGAAACGAAAAAGCTTATAAGTGTAATTAATTTTATTTAAATATATAATTCTAACAATCCTTCGAGAAGTACAATTGACGGTTCAGGCCATATCAAAATTACTAAATGTGCAGATTTACCTTACGGAAAATATAGAACTGAGCCAGCGACTTATTAATTAATTGAACACCGGGCAGCCATTAATCTAAGTTCTTTTGAAAATTGTCAAATTGAAAGTTGGTTTCGTTTAAGCGATTATATACGATTTATTTTTAGTGTATTTTTGTTAAAAATATTTTTATGGTTTCTAGTTTTTGTGTTAAGATTTATCGTCGTTCTGTTAATTGGACTCCTTTAAATAGTTAGTTAGTTTGCAAAATTACTAAAAAAATATATATTATTAGTTTACTTTTATTAGTTGCTATATAAATGTGATACCTCACAAGTCATGATTTAATGTATTCACAAGTCTAGCTGTAGGATAGCAATTGCAAACTTTATTAAGTGACATGTCCAAAAGCATTCTGCTCTGGGTATAATATAAAATCTATTTTTATTCTACAAAAAAGTGCAAGTTGGTCTACATGGTTTTTCGGGAGTCGTTTAAAAGTGTTTTCAAAGACGCTGCAAAATAAAAAATGAGTCCGGAAAAAGTAAGAAAACTTAATGTAACGTACGTATATATAGAATAGACATAAGTCTAAAACCATAGTTCCTAAATTAAGACATGTCACATGCTACAATTATTAATTAGTTTTTACGGTTAATTTCCTAATTTATGATCGATCTATGAAATACAAAATGTAAAACACGCATTATATGCGTACTTGTATCTAAATCATATTTTAAAATTAAGGAATATGTTCAAAATGGGGAAGCAATAATCAACATTTTATCAATTCTACATGTGTCTCCAATTTCTTTCCACTTTTCACTTTCTTTCTCACACGTTCTTTTGGAACCCTAATCTAGAATCTGTCAGTTTGTAAGTACAATATTAATTGATTATATTGCTTAATAGAGATACTAGGTGTATCTAATATATGTACATATATATAGAGAGATAATAGTTCTTAAATTTATACTCGCTTAGACAAACATTTTGGTTAATGGATAATTCCATTTCTGTTTTTACAGTAAATTGACAAAATTTGTTTCCCACGTATCGAAGCCAACTAAAGCTTATGTTAAAAGCAAACTTCTATTACAATGTTAAGGAATATGCTGACGATACTGGGGCGGTTTTGTTAACAATTCAGCATATGCAAAATAACAAATTGAATATGAGCATATTATGCCTATTTTAAATTTAGTTACATAAAATCTCAATAGATGGCGCAGACTTTTTTAGAACTCGCTATGATTATGTTTTCGCATAATATGGTATAGCAGTTTGAAATTCTACAAAGAATATCTTTAATTAAATATTACTCAAAAACATAATATTTTGTAAAAATTATTTCGTATTGATATGCTTTATTACCTACGTACATCTGAATATTGAATAATGTCCTGGCTGTGTGTGTGTAATGTTTATGTATGTTATTATTTTCAGTTTGATATCGTACCAATGTAATGTCTATATGTATAAAATTTCCAAGGGGATAAGATACTTTAGAATTAACTATAAGTCTATTATAGTTCTGTATAATTGTAGTTTCAACAGATCGCGAAAAGCGACCTACATGCGTGCAGCGCCGCGGGCTTGTATAATTTATAATATTAATCACAAATTAATAAGTACGTCTATTCCATACATCAAATTCATTTGTGATCAATATCAAGATAAAAAGAGTAAAATTTCAACTAGTACCTACTTGTTTTATTATTTTAAATCCCATATTCCCAAAGCAGCTACAAGTTCAAAATAGTATTCCGTCCTATGTCCAATCCAAATACTATAATAGTGCGCTACCGAACAAATGTTAATCTCCCGAGAGGCGCTGCGTCTAATTTGTTTGTGCTAAATGGTTAAAATAAATCTCATAAACGAAATATGTCTAAACTGAATTAAATTTAATCATTTTGGTAAATGGTACTACGTATAAATTATTAAATTATAATTAGTATTTATAAGGTATATATAACTTTGTTTATAATGTATTATCACAAAATTAAGAATATTATATTCCACTAATAGTAATCAGGTAAATGCTATCTATACTATATTTAAAATTGCCAAATAAATTAGTGACTCAATGTTTCTTGCAATACCATAAAATTTTCTTGCAATACCATATTAATAATTCGTCCATTTATGGTTCTGCCTGGCGGTAAAAGTTCATAATAAAGTAGAATAATTCTGAAAAGTAAACAATTCTAACCTGAATACATATTGACGTTAATGAACGGATAATTGTATCATAGATTTCTCCCCCATATCAGAGACAGATCAGTGACGACCAAACAAACAGATTGATGTCGTGACTTATCTCTATCACAAGGTGAGTTCACTAATACAATCTCGTTGTTAATAGAGTTTAGCCGCTTAATAAGATGTTAACAATTTTATTTAAATATTTTAAAATTTATTTTAAAACCTATTGAATTAATACTGAATACAAGAAAAAAAATTATCACTGAAATATATTTATAGAAATGAATTATATTTCTATGTTTCATTTTATTACTTTGAATTTAATTTCCCTGAAGAATGAATACAAAGTTGTGAAAGTCAATAAACTTTTACTAAAGCGTAAGAATTATAAAAGTTTTAATATTTGACTGTCGCGTAATTAAAAAAGAAATAAATAGCGTCCATCTAAATGTTTTCTAATTCAATTTATTAATATAGGTAATATATTCTCAATAAATGTTATAAAATTGGTATTCTAAAAACTTTAGTTATTGAAGAAAGAAAACACTTTTTTTGGAACGTACAAATTACAGACATTTAACATACAAGATTACAAAAGAAAAAATAGGCAACAAAAATATAACAAAACGAAAAAAAATCCTAAAAAAATAATAATTTAAGAAAAAAACAATCATCATCACAACTTGAGGCCTCCCGCGGTGACGCTGTAATAGCCAACAGGGCTAACAGCATAGACAGTCATAACAAAAAAAATCTTCCTGAGATTAAGGTAAATTTAAACAGTTTAGAAAAAATAACAAAAAAAAAAACTATCTGTAAAATTGCGCGCCAAAAAGGTGTACCACTCAGCTTTGAGTTAGGCTTCATTAACCCAACACTGATTTTTAGTGATACCCTACCATGAATAGTGCGACATGTATCATTCAAATACAACACTGAAAATGTTATATACATATAAATAGGCACACTAAAAATACTAAGTACTAGATATAATTTATATAAGTAAACAAATTCTATAAAGATTATAAAACAAAACAGTCAAATACAACCAAAACAACAAACGAAAATATAATACGAATACCAATAAATCCAAGTTCAAGAAAAGTAAAATGATTTCTTCGTGGCGGTCACCGCAACCCGTTTTGGAACAACCCATTTTTTGCGATAGGGTCAGTTCTTTTATAATACACATACAAAAAAAAAAATAATAAAGAATTTTATAAATGTGGTTATTAAAACCATGACTAGACTTACTGCTTATAAAATCTTTTTAACCGAATAGAACAGTTATGTAGTAACGGCATGAAATGTCACAAAAGCAATAACGGGATAAATAATAATTAAAGTTAACTTTGTAAATAGTATTACCAAATTTATACATCTATGATAATGATTTGTCTATGAATGATGATTGATCTATGATTTATCTATTAAGATATATAAATGTTATTTCTGTATTCTTAATGTAATTTAATTCTAGTTATCTTTGTTGGTCAGTGTTAATTGAGTATTTTTCTATAGTTTTTCTGAAAAATAGTAACTTTCTTTTGCTTTAAATATTTTAAATTAAATTAAATTAAATTAAATTAAATTAAATTAAATTAAATTAAATTAAATTAAATTAAATTAAATTAAATTAAATTAAATTAAATTAAATTAAATTAAATTAAATTAAATTAAATTAAATTAAATTAAATTAAATTAAATTAAATTAAATTAAATTAAATTAAATTAAATTAAATTAAATTAAATTAAATTAAATTAAATTAAATTAAATTAAATTAAATTAAATTAAATTAAATTAAATTAAATTAAATTAAATTAAATTAAATTAAATTAAATTAAATTAAATTAAATTAAATTAGTTTGGTTTGGTTTGGTTTGGTTTGGTTTGGTTTGGTTTGAAATTAAATTAAATTAAATTAAATTAAATCAAATCAAATCAAATCAAATCAAATCAAGTCAAGTCAAGTCAAGTCAAGTCAAGTCAAGTCAAGTCAAGTCAAGTCAAGTCAAGTCAAGTCAAGTCAAGTCAAGTCAAGTCAAGTCAAGTCAAGTCAAGTCAAGTCAAGTCAAGTCAAGTCAAGTCAAGTCAAGTCAAGTCAAGTCAAGTCAAGTCAAGTCAAGTCAAGTCAAGTCAAGTCAAGTCAAGTCAAGTCAAGTCAAGTCAAGTCAAGTCAAGTCAAGTCAAGTCAAGTCAAGTCAAGTCAAGTCAAGTCAAGTCAAGTCAAGTCAAGTCAAGTCAAGTCAAGTCAAGTCAAGTCAAGTCAAGTCAAGTCAAGTCAAGTCAAGTCAAGTCAAGTCAAGTCAAGTCAAGTCAAGTCAAGTCAAGTCAAGTCAAGTCAAGTCAAGTCAAGTCAAGTCAAGTCAAGTCAAGTCAAGTCAAGTCAAGTCAAGTCAAGTCAAGTCAAGTCAAGTCAAGTCAAGTCAAGTCAAGTCAAGTCAAGTCAAGTCAAGTCAAGTCAAGTCAAGTCAAGTCAAGTCAAGTCAAGTCAAGTCAAGTCAAGTCAAGTCAAGTCAAGTCAAGTCAAGTCAAGTCAAGTCAAGTCAAGTCAAGTCAAGTCAAGTCAAGTCAAGTCAAGTCAAGTCAAGTCAAGTCAAGTCAAGTCAAGTCAAGTCAAGTCAAGTCAAGTCAAGTCAAGTCAAGTCAAGTCAAGTCAAGTCAAGTCAAGTCAAGTCAAGTCAAGTCAAGTCAAGTCAAGTCAAGTCAAGTCAAGTCAAGTCAAGTCAAGTCAAGTCAAGTCAAGTCAAGTCAAGTCAAGTCAAGTCAAGTCAAGTCAAGTCAAGTCAAGTCAAGTCAAGTCAAGTCAAGTCAAGTCAAGTCAAGTCAAGTCAAGTCAAGTCAAGTCAAGTCAAGTCAAGTCAAGTCAAGTCAAGTCAAGTCAAGTCAAGTCAAGTCAAGTCAAGTCAAGTCAAGTCAAGTCAAGTCAAGTCAAGTCAAGTCAAGTCAAGTCAAGTCAAGTCAAGTCAAGTCAAGTCAAGTCAAGTCAAGTCAAGTCAAGTCAAGTCAAGTCAAGTCAAGTCAAGTCAAGTCAAGTCAAGTCAAGTCAAGTCAAGTCAAGTCAAGTCAAGTCAAGTCAAGTCAAGTCAAGTCAAGTCAAGTCAAGTCAAGTCAAGTCAAGTCAAGTCAAGTCAAGTCAAGTCAAGTCAAGTCAAGTCAAGTCAAGTCAAGTCAAGTCAAGTCAAGTCAAGTCAAGTCAAGTCAAGTCAAGTCAAGTCAAGTCAAGTCAAGTCAAGTCAAGTCAAGTCAAGTCAAGTCAAGTCAAGTCAAGTCAAGTCAAGTCAAGTCAAGTCAAGTCAAGTCAAGTCAAGTCAAGTCAAGTCAAGTCAAGTCAAGTCAAGTCAAGTCAAGTCAAGTCAAGTCAAGTCAAGTCAAGTCAAGTCAAGTCAAGTCAAGTCAAGTCAAGTCAAGTCAAGTCAAGTCAAGTCAAGTCAAGTCAAGTCAAGTCAAGTCAAGTCAAGTCAAGTCAAGTCAAGTCAAGTCAAGTCAAGTCAAGTCAAGTCAAGTCAAGTCAAGTCAAGTCAAGTCAAGTCAAGTCAAGTCAAGTCAAGTCAAGTCAAGTCAAGTCAAGTCAAGTCAAGTCAAGTCAAGTCAAGTCAAGTCAAGTCAAGTCAAGTCAAGTCAAGTCAAGTCAAGTCAAGTCAAGTCAAGTCAAGTCAAGTCAAGTCAAGTCAAGTCAAGTCAAGTCAAGTCAAGTCAAGTCAAGTCAAGTCAAGTCAAGTCAAGTCAAGTCAAGTCAAGTCAAGTCAAGTCAAGTCAAGTCAAGTCAAGTCAAGTCAAGTCAAGTCAAGTCAAGTCAAGTCAAGTCAAGTCAAGTCAAGTCAAGTCAAGTCAAGTCAAGTCAAGTCAAGTCAAGTCAAGTCAAGTCAAGTCAAGTCAAGTCAAGTCAAGTCAAGTCAAGTCAAGTCAAGTCAAGTCAAGTCAAGTCAAGTCAAGTCAAGTCAAGTCAAGTCAAGTCAAGTCAAGTCAAGTCAAGTCAAGTCAAGTCAAGTCAAGTCAAGTCAAGTCAAGTCAAGTCAAGTCAAGTCAAGTCAAGTCAAGTCAAGTCAAGTCAAGTCAAGTCAAGTCAAGTCAAGTCAAGTCAAGTCAAGTCAAGTCAAGTCAAGTCAAGTCAAGTCAAGTCAAGTCAAGTCAAGTCAAGTCAAGTCAAGTCAAGTCAAGTCAAGTCAAGTCAAGTCAAGTCAAGTCAAGTCAAGTCAAGTCAAGTCAAGTCAAGTCAAGTCAAGTCAAGTCAAGTCAAGTCAAGTCAAGTCAAGTCAAGTCAAGTCAAGTCAAGTCAAGTCAAGTCAAGTCAAGTCAAGTCAAGTCAAGTCAAGTCAAGTCAAGTCAAGTCAAGTCAAGTCAAGTCAAGTCAAGTCAAGTCAAGTCAAGTCAAGTCAAGTCAAGTCAAGTCAAGTCAAGTCAAGTCAAGTCAAGTCAAGTCAAGTCAAGTCAAGTCAAGTCAAGTCAAGTCAAGTCAAGTCAAGTCAAGTCAAGTCAAGTCAAGTCAAGTCAAGTCAAGTCAAGTCAAGTCAAGTCAAGTCAAGTCAAGTCAAGTCAAGTCAAGTCAAGTCAAGTCAAGTCAAGTCAAGTCAAGTCAAGTCAAGTCAAGTCAAGTCAAGTCAAGTCAAGTCAAGTCAAGTCAAGTCAAGTCAAGTCAAGTCAAGTCAAGTCAAGTCAAGTCAAGTCAAGTCAAGTCAAGTCAAGTCAAGTCAAGTCAAGTCAAGTCAAGTCAAGTCAAGTCAAGTCAAGTCAAGTCAAGTCAAGTCAAGTCAAGTCAAGTCAAGTCAAGTCAAGTCAAGTCAAGTCAAGTCAAGTCAAGTCAAGTCAAGTCAAGTCAAGTCAAGTCAAGTCAAGTCAAGTCAAGTCAAGTCAAGTCAAGTCAAGTCAAGTCAAGTCAAGTCAAGTCAAGTCAAGTCAAGTCAAGTCAAGTCAAGTCAAGTCAAGTCAAGTCAAGTCAAGTCAAGTCAAGTCAAGTCAAGTCAAGTCAAGTCAAGTCAAGTCAAGTCAAGTCAAGTCAAGTCAAGTCAAGTCAAGTCAAGTCAAGTCAAGTCAAGTCAAGTCAAGTCAAGTCAAGTCAAGTCAAGTCAAGTCAAGTCAAGTCAAGTCAAGTCAAGTCAAGTCAAGTCAAGTCAAGTCAAGTCAAGTCAAGTCAAGTCAAGTCAAGTCAAGTCAAGTCAAGTCAAGTCAAGTCAAGTCAAGTCAAGTCAAGTCAAGTCAAGTCAAGTCAAGTCAAGTCAAGTCAAGTCAAGTCAAGTCAAGTCAAGTCAAGTCAAGTCAAGTCAAGTCAAGTCAAGTCAAGTCAAGTCAAGTCAAGTCAAGTCAAGTCAAGTCAAGTCAAGTCAAGTCAAGTCAAGTCAAGTCAAGTCAAGTCAAGTCAAGTCAAGTCAAGTCAAGTCAAGTCAAGTCAAGTCAAGTCAAGTCAAGTCAAGTCAAGTCAAGTCAAGTCAAGTCAAGTCAAGTCAAGTCAAGTCAAGTCAAGTCAAGTCAAGTCAAGTCAAGTCAAGTCAAGTCAAGTCAAGTCAAGTCAAGTCAAGTCAAGTCAAGTCAAGTCAAGTCAAGTCAAGTCAAGTCAAGTCAAGTCAAGTCAAGTCAAGTCAAGTCAAGTCAAGTCAAGTCAAGTCAAGTCAAGTCAAGTCAAGTCAAGTCAAGTCAAGTCAAGTCAAGTCAAGTCAAGTCAAGTCAAGTCAAGTCAAGTCAAGTCAAGTCAAGTCAAGTCAAGTCAAGTCAAGTCAAGTCAAGTCAAGTCAAGTCAAGTCAAGTCAAGTCAAGTCAAGTCAAGTCAAGTCAAGTCAAGTCAAGTCAAGTCAAGTCAAGTCAAGTCAAGTCAAGTCAAGTCAAGTCAAGTCAAGTCAAGTCAAGTCAAGTCAAGTCAAGTCAAGTCAAGTCAAGTCAAGTCAAGTCAAGTCAAGTCAAGTCAAGTCAAGTCAAGTCAAGTCAAGTCAAGTCAAGTCAAGTCAAGTCAAGTCAAGTCAAGTCAAGTCAAGTCAAGTCAAGTCAAGTCAAGTCAAGTCAAGTCAAGTCAAGTCAAGTCAAGTCAAGTCAAGTCAAGTCAAGTCAAGTCAAGTCAAGTCAAGTCAAGTCAAGTCAAGTCAAGTCAAGTCAAGTCAAGTCAAGTCAAGTCAAGTCAAGTCAAGTCAAGTCAAGTCAAGTCAAGTCAAGTCAAGTCAAGTCAAGTCAAGTCAAGTCAAGTCAAGTCAAGTCAAGTCAAGTCAAGTCAAGTCAAGTCAAGTCAAGTCAAGTCAAGTCAAGTCAAGTCAAGTCAAGTCAAGTCAAGTCAAGTCAAGTCAAGTCAAGTCAAGTCAAGTCAAGTCAAGTCAAGTCAAGTCAAGTCAAGTCAAGTCAAGTCAAGTCAAGTCAAGTCAAGTCAAGTCAAGTCAAGTCAAGTCAAGTCAAGTCAAGTCAAGTCAAGTCAAGTCAAGTCAAGTCAAGTCAAGTCAAGTCAAGTCAAGTCAAGTCAAGTCAAGTCAAGTCAAGTCAAGTCAAGTCAAGTCAAGTCAAGTCAAGTCAAGTCAAGTCAAGTCAAGTCAAGTCAAGTCAAGTCAAGTCAAGTCAAGTCAAGTCAAGTCAAGTCAAGTCAAGTCAAGTCAAGTCAAGTCAAGTCAAGTCAAGTCAAGTCAAGTCAAGTCAAGTCAAGTCAAGTCAAGTCAAGTCAAGTCAAGTCAAGTCAAGTCAAGTCAAGTCAAGTCAAGTCAAGTCAAGTCAAGTCAAGTCAAGTCAAGTCAAGTCAAGTCAAGTCAAGTCAAGTCAAGTCAAGTCAAGTCAAGTCAAGTCAAGTCAAGTCAAGTCAAGTCAAGTCAAGTCAAGTCAAGTCAAGTCAAGTCAAGTCAAGTCAAGTCAAGTCAAGTCAAGTCAAGTCAAGTCAAGTCAAGTCAAGTCAAGTCAAGTCAAGTCAAGTCAAGTCAAGTCAAGTCAAGTCAAGTCAAGTCAAGTCAAGTCAAGTCAAGTCAAGTCAAGTCAAGTCAAGTCAAGTCAAGTCAAGTCAAGTCAAGTCAAGTCAAGTCAAGTCAAGTCAAGTCAAGTCAAGTCAAGTCAAGTCAAGTCAAGTCAAGTCAAGTCAAGTCAAGTCAAGTCAAGTCAAGTCAAGTCAAGTCAAGTCAAGTCAAGTCAAGTCAAGTCAAGTCAAGTCAAGTCAAGTCAAGTCAAGTCAAGTCAAGTCAAGTCAAGTCAAGTCAAGTCAAGTCAAGTCAAGTCAAGTCAAGTCAAGTCAAGTCAAGTCAAGTCAAGTCAAGTCAAGTCAAGTCAAGTCAAGTCAAGTCAAGTCAAGTCAAGTCAAGTCAAGTCAAGTCAAGTCAAGTCAAGTCAAGTCAAGTCAAGTCAAGTCAAGTCAAGTCAAGTCAAGTCAAGTCAAGTCAAGTCAAGTCAAGTCAAGTCAAGTCAAGTCAAGTCAAGTCAAGTCAAGTCAAGTCAAGTCAAGTCAAGTCAAGTCAAGTCAAGTCAAGTCAAGTCAAGTCAAGTCAAGTCAAGTCAAGTCAAGTCAAGTCAAGTCAAGTCAAGTCAAGTCAAGTCAAGTCAAGTCAAGTCAAGTCAAGTCAAGTCAAGTCAAGTCAAGTCAAGTCAAGTCAAGTCAAGTCAAGTCAAGTCAAGTCAAGTCAAGTCAAGTCAAGTCAAGTCAAGTCAAGTCAAGTCAAGTCAAGTCAAGTCAAGTCAAGTCAAGTCAAGTCAAGTCAAGTCAAGTCAAGTCAAGTCAAGTCAAGTCAAGTCAAGTCAAGTCAAGTCAAGTCAAGTCAAGTCAAGTCAAGTCAAGTCAAGTCAAGTCAAGTCAAGTCAAGTCAAGTCAAGTCAAGTCAAGTCAAGTCAAGTCAAGTCAAGTCAAGTCAAGTCAAGTCAAGTCAAGTCAAGTCAAGTCAAGTCAAGTCAAGTCAAGTCAAGTCAAGTCAAGTCAAGTCAAGTCAAGTCAAGTCAAGTCAAGTCAAGTCAAGTCAAGTCAAGTCAAGTCAAGTCAAGTCAAGTCAAGTCAAGTCAAGTCAAGTCAAGTCAAGTCAAGTCAAGTCAAGTCAAGTCAAGTCAAGTCAAGTCAAGTCAAGTCAAGTCAAGTCAAGTCAAGTCAAGTCAAGTCAAGTCAAGTCAAGTCAAGTCAAGTCAAGTCAAGTCAAGTCAAGTCAAGTCAAGTCAAGTCAAGTCAAGTCAAGTCAAGTCAAGTCAAGTCAAGTCAAGTCAAGTCAAGTCAAGTCAAGTCAAGTCAAGTCAAGTCAAGTCAAGTCAAGTCAAGTCAAGTCAAGTCAAGTCAAGTCAAGTCAAGTCAAGTCAAGTCAAGTCAAGTCAAGTCAAGTCAAGTCAAGTCAAGTCAAGTCAAGTCAAGTCAAGTCAAGTCAAGTCAAGTCAAGTCAAGTCAAGTCAAGTCAAGTCAAGTCAAGTCAAGTCAAGTCAAGTCAAGTCAAGTCAAGTCAAGTCAAGTCAAGTCAAGTCAAGTCAAGTCAAGTCAAGTCAAGTCAAGTCAAGTCAAGTCAAGTCAAGTCAAGTCAAGTCAAGTCAAGTCAAGTCAAGTCAAGTCAAGTCAAGTCAAGTCAAGTCAAGTCAAGTCAAGTCAAGTCAAGTCAAGTCAAGTCAAGTCAAGTCAAGTCAAGTCAAGTCAAGTCAAGTCAAGTCAAGTCAAGTCAAGTCAAGTCAAGTCAAGTCAAGTCAAGTCAAGTCAAGTCAAGTCAAGTCAAGTCAAGTCAAGTCAAGTCAAGTCAAGTCAAGTCAAGTCAAGTCAAGTCAAGTCAAGTCAAGTCAAGTCAAGTCAAGTCAAGTCAAGTCAAGTCAAGTCAAGTCAAGTCAAGTCAAGTCAAGTCAAGTCAAGTCAAGTCAAGTCAAGTCAAGTCAAGTCAAGTCAAGTCAAGTCAAGTCAAGTCAAGTCAAGTCAAGTCAAGTCAAGTCAAGTCAAGTCAAGTCAAGTCAAGTCAAGTCAAGTCAAGTCAAGTCAAGTCAAGTCAAGTCAAGTCAAGTCAAGTCAAGTCAAGTCAAGTCAAGTCAAGTCAAGTCAAGTCAAGTCAAGTCAAGTCAAGTCAAGTCAAGTCAAGTCAAGTCAAGTCAAGTCAAGTCAAGTCAAGTCAAGTCAAGTCAAGTCAAGTCAAGTCAAGTCAAGTCAAGTCAAGTCAAGTCAAGTCAAGTCAAGTCAAGTCAAGTCAAGTCAAGTCAAGTCAAGTCAAGTCAAGTCAAGTCAAGTCAAGTCAAGTCAAGTCAAGTCAAATCAAATAATAGATAAAGTTTTTTAATTGTTTTTAGCAATTCAATTAATTCAAGTTCGTTGAAACAAATATTAAATAATAATTTGCAATGAACAACATAGGTAACCTTCTCAGTGAAAGGAGAAAGCTTAAGCTCAGATAGCGCAAATGAAATGCCACTCACTTGCTATTTATTTCCAACACAAGTACACATTTCCCAAATACATAGGTATTAAATTACACCACTACGTTGACAAAGCTTGTCTACGCATAAATACGCGTAGCTATATACAAATAACTGAGGGAGTAAGTATTAAGTAAATGAACAATTTTGATACTTAGAATTTATTGTTCTTTTAATTTTATATAAATCCTGTTATTTATATGATTATTTATTTATTTATTGATATCCCTTCCACTTTGATCAATATCAATAACCACTTGTGTCAGAAAGGCATATTTCGATATCACATTTATCGTAATAAGCTCTATAAAGGCACTTTCCAACAAAATGTTAAAGTTGTGAGGGTTCCAAATGCGTCCCGGTCTGAGAAAACCCACACAACTAACTCAGCCGGGTATTTTTTATTGTGATCTCTGTTTCACAAAACCCAATATAAAAATAAATAAAAAAAAATAAAGCCTAATGATTCTAGGCAACGAATATACGAAAAATAATAATAATTGTAAAACAACAATAATAGTATAAACTCGACCCGGACAAAACAAGTCAGCATAACAGACATAACGCACATAACAGACATAACGCACATAACAGACATAACGCACATAACAGACAAAACGCTCATAACAGCCCGGTCGGCCGAGCTTAGTTCCGTGTTATTATTAGTTATAATGACATGTTTATTTTAGATCAGAATCTTAGAATTCCCTTAAAACACTTTTTAAAGATGTTAAGTCAGTGCTTTCATCAGACTATATCTTGAAAAATATAATGTATGCTCTGAAAAAAATAACAAGCATTTAATGTAAAAAGTATTATCTACATGTGACATAATATTTATATATTATTATTATTAATATAAGCATAATTTTTGATCTGAAAGTGCACAATGTGACGGTGGCTTTTTGGTGGCATAGACGAAAAAAGCTAGGTCGGCCGAGTGTAGGCCCGTTTTGTTAGTTATAATGACATTTTTACTTTATCAAAGACAGCGTTTCTAGCTATATTTAGCCTGGTCCTCGAAAATTCCTTTAAAACTCTTTTCAAAGATGTTGTAATACTGACGGTTCCATCACTCTTAAAAAAATAATTTGATGCCTAGAAAAATATACAAAACATTAGATGTGAAAAGCGATTTGTATAAAATAAATAGATACTAATGATAATTATAAAATTATAGTCACTAAATTTAAACTCACTAAAACAAAACAATAATTTTCGGGTAAGAGATTTTTTTTATATTAAATTCATCCCAGACCGATTATTATGGGATAAAAAAATTAAAACTTACTTATAACGCATCATGGAACTTGTAGTGGCGTAGTTAGTCACTCTATTCTTCTTTACTACGCTGTACTTGAATTTGAATATATATCACATATTAGTAATGACTGTAACTGAAATAGTCAGTTAAAAAAATATATATAGAGTTTAAGGCTGGTTCTTTTCCATGAATTTACCGAATTAAACAAACTAGAGTTTGTCGTTGATTGGTTAGGAGTTTTCGAAAGAAATTTAATTTAATTTAATTTAATTTAATTTAATTTAATTTAATTTAATTTAATTTAATTTAATTTAATTTAATTTAATTTAATTTAATTTAATTTAATTTAATTTAATTTAATTTAGTTTAATTTAATTTAATTTAATTTAATTTAATTTAATTTAATTTAATTTAATTTAATTTAATTTAATTTAATTTAATTTAATTTAATTTAATTTAATTTAATTTAATTTAATTTAATTTAATTTAATTTAATTTAATTTAATTTAATTTAATTTAATTTAATTTAATTTAATTTAATTTAATTTAATTTAATTTAATTTAATTTAATTTAATTTAATTTAATTTAATTTAATTTAATTTAATTTAATTTAATTTAATTTAATTTAATTTAATTTAATTTAATTTAATTTAATTTAATTTAATTTAATTTAATTTAATTTAATTTAATTTAATTTAATTTAATTTAATTTAATTTAATTTAATTTAATTTAATTTAATTTAATTTAATTTAATTTAATTTTTATTTGTAAAATATTAATCTAAATTAATAATTCAATTTAGCCGTAATGGTAATCTATATAATTGTTAGAACGTCTCAAGTAGAGCCCCGTAGAGAAGGTTGCGCTACATCTTGGATATTCACAGCACTACAGATATCTCTAACCTTATGAGGTTACTTTTCGTTGAAATTGGCCTCACATTCAGAGAATTATGACCAGTTTACAAAATCGGAGAATAGGGCTCCATCCCATTCATTGTAAAACATATAACATATTTTATACTCTTTTTAAAATATTTACAAAAATATTGCGATAGCTTCCTTTGTTTGAATACTACCTGGTTCTAAAGACTAAATTATATTAATTTAAATAACATTATATAGTAATTTTATAATACTGTTAGGTCATCCTAAAAACAAAAAAAAAGTAAAGAATTTATATATGTTTTTATACCTTTGTACAAAAACAAAGTTTCATTAATTAAGAAGTACAGCTCTCTCGAGAGACAATAATGATAAGACAGTTTGCACCTTTACAGTATGTTTAGATGTTACTTATTTTTAATAAACACACTTAGGACCCATTTCACCAAACTTTCTTCTTCTGTAGAGTAGGAATTTAGGTTATACTTAACTTATCTTTATTATTCTCAGATGATTTCGTTTATGTGTAACCCAGAACAAACGAAATATAATATTATTTAAAACAATAAGAACAACTCTATAAATTAAAAATATATTCATAATACTCTAACAGTAATAATAATATCAGGACAAATTACACACATTGATCTAACCCCTAAGTAAGCAAATTATTTGCTTTTGTTAAGAGTGTTAGACAACGATACAAATACATAGAAATACATATATAAATACTGAAAATATATTTAATAAACGACCAAACCTAGAAACACAGACATCTATGCTCATCACATAAATGCCTGTCTCCGCCGGGAATCGAACCCGATTAACCCGACAATAAAATATAGATCTTTTAGATTTTGGGTGCTACATATATAATATGATGTAAATGTTTATCTTATTTAATTCAATTGTTAAAAAAAATACCTTAATTTCGTTAATAGTAGAAAATTAAGATTTTAAAAAATGTTATGCTTAAAAAAAGTTAATAATTTTTAAACAAACTTTTACTTATTGTGAAAAATATATTTCATATTGTATTTTTCATTTAAAAAAATATGCTTTAATGAAAAAAAAAACCATTTGTGCATGACCCAGAAACTAGTAGTATTATAGCCCCAAAATCAGTTACTTGGTTGTCCCTTAAAATTAATAAATTTTAGAATTGTAGGTATATAATTATTTTTTTAATTCAAATGAGCATAATTACTCTAGGATTGATGAGTCTAATTGCATGATTCTAGAGGGTAGGCTTATGGACTGCTACCTGTTAATGACAAGAATGAAAGATGCAATACACTTTAAACAAAAACTTTTCTTATTTATAAACAAAAGAATAAAACGTAAAAAAAAATAATCGACCGTTTGTAGCAGTGCAGTGGCTTATATAATACAATTTTTCCATAGACAATACATATTAGTACTAAAAAAAAACCAGACGTATTTGGATGCTTGTACAAAAGGTACACAATCCACTTAAAAATAACAGTGTCTAATCTTCCGCTAAGAGGATGAATTACATAAATTAGTCATCCGATAAATTAATTAACATAACCGTTTAATTTTTGTATGATCAAATAACAAATTAGATTAGGTTAAGTTATTTTTTTTTTTATAATAAATTAGGTTTGTTAGGTTTAATCTATAAAAAACCTTACAACGTTAAAAATTCGAACCTGAGACATATTTAACATATTAAATAATAATATTTACTTGAAAACTTTTTAATTTCATGTAATCTTAATGAAATTTATTAAATATTCAGAATGATTGTAACAAATAGTCTCTAGAAATAATATAACTTTCAATTATTCGTACGCTAGAATTACGCAAGTTCCCTTCAATTTTAATTGGCTTGAAAAGTCGGAAGTTGGAATTAACGTTTTAGTATAGGTATAAGTTACATAGAACAAAAGTTAATTTTGTTAGAGGAAATAAATCTAACAGCAAGTGGAAACTTACACTACATTTATATAAATATAAATTTGAATAAGCTCCATGTTAAGCTTACACGAAAATATCTATACATCTTTATAGATATTTTCAAACAAAAAATATATTATATATTATAATATTCATTATATCCAAACATACATATATTTATATGTATATATATGTATGTTTGGATATAATGAATATTATAACTACAATAGTAATGTAAATTAAGTATAAATTCGATTATTCTATTTTTACCGCCTTATTGTTCATGTTATTTATAATGTTTTTTCCTCGGATTGACTGGTAGAGAATGCCTTGTTGCATTAAGTCCGCCCATTGTTCCTCTTTTATTTTGGGCAATAAAGATTAAATAAATAAATAAATAAATAATATTAGATATTGATCCAGTGCTTTGCATAAGCACTGGGTCAATATCTGTATATATCATCTGGGATTTTACTGGTACTGGGAAATGGGACTGGGATTTTAAAAAGACAATATTTAAAAAATCCTGTAAGGTTTGGTGACGATTAGATTTTTTTTTACTATTGATATGCCATTCCATTTTTGCTGCAGTTATCCTCATTAAGAAAATGTATTTTAAAATGTGTATGGCAATAACCTCACTTACTATTAAGTGCATCAACAGGCTTGCCACATGTTTCTGTAAATAAAAATAACTAAATTTGATATTAACTGAATATATGATACATGCCAATGTAAGGCTTAGATAGTGTAGTATACATAGACAGAAGTTAAACATGTAGGTATGTGTTAAAAGAGTACTCAGGTAGTACAGATTTAAATTAGACGAAGATAGATATGATACTTACTATTATTTATTTTAATAGTTGCCAATAAATATTTTGAAAAATCATGTTGTTTCGTAATATTAAAACATTTCAGATAGTAATTACATCTTTGATATTTTTTATCAATGTATATTTTACGTTTCCAATATTTTTCTTAGTTATATTTTGAATTATATTAGATTTTGGCATTAAGATTAATCCTAATAAGATGTCTGAATTATTATATTTAATTCATTTTTTTAAATTGATTTTTAACTTCATACACATAAAAAGTTTTATTGTAAATATATACCTACTAAATCCTGCCTTCGTATTGAAATTATAAAGTCTTTTATTAGACTTATTTTTATAATACCCTTACTAATTATTTATATAAAAAAATATTATTAAACATTAATTACTATGATGTAAAACTTAATAAAAAAGTTTCTGCTGAAACTTGGTACCAAAACCACTTTATTAGGTACAATTCTTCGAAAGAAAAGACCGTTTTCAACTACAAGAATTTTCAATGTGACCGTTTTCAAGTTTATATTTGCAAAGTTCCAATAAAAGTTCTATAAGAAAATAGTTTCTATTTTAATGGAATAAAGTTCTTATTCTCAGTGCAGTGATTTTTTCTGGGATGGTTCATATATTATTCGGTTCAGCGAGCTTTGTGTTCGGAATAGATGGAGGGGGCATGAGTATCTCATAGATACGAGTATGTACTGTCATATACTATACTATCGCCCCGTTGGTCGAGTGGTTAGCGCAGACGCTTAACGTGTCACGGCGCAATGGGGCTCGGGTTCGATTCCCGGCAGAGACAGGCATTTATGCGATGAGCATAGATGTGTGTGTTTCTGGGTTTGGTCGTTTATTAACCCGACAGATGACAACCGACGGAGGCTGCGCCGTCTCCAGAGGGAGTCGAGACAAGCTCTCGATGACTTCAGAGATAGCGGCTGGGATAGGACGCTTGCGACGCTCTCTCCAACACACCAGGCATTCTGGCGGTTGCAGAGAGCGTTGAAGGCGGACACTGTCTCAAATATGCCTCCCTTGGTTGGACCTAACTCCGCCATCGCTTTTGACGACCCTGACAAAGCTGAGTGCTTAGCGGACAGTCTAGAGAGCCAGTGCCGTCTGTCTGCTCAATCGGTTGATCGCGATCATGTCGAAATAGTCGACAAATCGGTCAATATAATGTGTTCTCAGCCACCGGTCGGTCCGCCAATCAAGGAAACGAACCTAGACGAGGTGACGTCCATAGTTAGGGCGCTTCACGCCAAAAAATCGCCAGGTCCCGATAGGATCACTAACAAAGTGATAAAGCTTCTTCCGCCTCCTTTAATTTACCTATTGGTTACCATTTTTAACGCTCTACTGGCCGGTTGCTCGTTTCCGGCCCAGTGGAAAGAGGCCATAGTGATAGGGTTCCATAAGCCCGGCAAACCCCGGCATCTGCCTAGTAGTTACCGTCCCATTAGTCTTCTTAGTTCCTTAGGGAAAGTATATGAGAGAATCATCCTCTGTAGACTTAGATCGGAAGTCGAGAGACTCAAAATCATCCCAAATGAGCAGTTCGGCTTTAGAGCCAACCATTCATGTTCCCATCAGGTGCAACGCCTCACGGAGCACATACTGATAGGGGCCACTGTGATGGCCAAGAAGCATAGGACAGGAGCGCTCTTCCTCGATGTAGCTAAGGCGTTCGACAGGGTCTGGCACAATGGACTGGTGTACAAGCTATACCAGTTCAAGGTGTCGGACAGACTCGTACTTATCATACTGGACTACCTGTCGAATCGCTCCTTTCGCTACAGAGTGGAAGGCGATCTGTCAACTCCCCGCCCCATCAGGGCGGGTGTCCCCCAGGGTTCAGTTCTCTCGCCCATCCTCTACTCCATCTACGCTAGCGATATTCCTAGGCCGCGATCTAAAGTGCACCTTGCCATGTACGCGGACGATACCGCGCTTTACACGTCCTCTAAGGATCACTAGGAGATATACCAACGTCTCGAATCCGCAGTCGACTCCCTTGAGAGTTGGCTGCGGAAATGGCGAATCGAGGTAAACCCTGAGAAGAGCGTTTCGGTGCTCTTCGAACGGGGCCCCCCAAGGATCCTCCCGCGAATCAAACTCTTTGATAAACCTTGGAAAGACGAGGCAAAATACCTAGGAGTAACGTTAGATAGAAAGTTAGTTTTCACTGCACATATTAGGACCGTTCGTAGCAGAGCGGCCTACATATTAGGTCGTTTATATCCGCTGTTAGGCAAGCGGAGTAAAATGTCCCTTCGCAATAAGGTGACACTTTACAAAGCTTACATACGTTCCGTCATGTCCTATGCGAGTCCCGCTTTTGCGCACCCTAATCTGAAACCCCTTCAGGTGATTCAGAACAGGTTTACACGGATTGCAACCGGGGCGCCGTGGTTCGTACGCAACATCGATCTCCATAGAGACTTGAACCTTCCGACCATCGCTCAGTACTTCAAGGGGCTTTCCCAAAAGTACTTTGAACGTGCTGAGCGACACCCGAACCCACTGGTGGCTGACGCCGCAGAGTATAGACCACGTAAGACTACTTTAGTCAGAAAAAGAAGACCCAAGTCGGTACTTGTTGACCCCGACGACGCGTTCACAGTAGGTAATAACGTGTACGCGTAGGCATAATTGACACCACACAACATACAGACACACACTGTTTATACCGGTATAGACGAGGTCCCAACTGAGTAAGTGCTCCGTTGCTCCGGCGTTCTGCCGTCGGAGGACGCTAGTGTCCAAATTTCCTTAGCTTCCCTCCTGACTAACGACGCCCCGAGCCGAGGTCCGTGTCTCAATCTGAGACGCCCTCGGGACGTCGTTCCCCATGGGGGCCCATCTGGCCCCCCCTTTTTAAGGGTGGGTCTCCCGACCCACCCGCTCCCCCGGTGACGCTGTAATAGCCAACAGGGCTAACAGCATAGACAGACAAAAAAAAAAAAAAAAAAAAAAAAAAAAAAAAAAAAAAAAGGTCGTTTATTAAATATATTTTCAGTATTTATATGTGTATTTCCTTTGTATTTGTATCGTTGTCTAACACCCTTAACACAAGCAAATAATTTGCTTACTTAGGGGTTAGATCAATGTGTGTAATTTGTCCTGATATTATTATTATTACTATTATTATCGCTTTGAGTTAATTGATTAATTTTAAAATAATGTCAAGTTTATATTATTGTACTTATTAACCTATCACTATGGACACGCGGTCTCACAGACCGCCCACAGCTTGCAAACTTTAGGTGCTCAGTAGCTTCAGTTTTGGTATCAAAACAACTGCTGACATCGAAGGTTTTGTCGTTAGTTCTGAATCTCAGAAGTTATTTTGCATCAAACTTCGATTGTGTTTGAGGGACCTCACGTCCATATATCCAATACAAAAATCTTAGTTTATTTTTGTTTGTTTTGGATTATTTTGATACAGTATGTTATTAACTATTAGATATACTAACACATTCAACGAAACTACCTGAGATCATACACTACTATAGCATCCCCAAAAGGAGGAGTGGATGAAATAGATAAAATGTGTTCAATTTATTCAAGCCGCAGACGAACAAGAAGATGTCCTCTTATTGTTTTCTATAGAAGTCTCAACTTATGTAGTTTCGACGCTTATATTTTACACAACCATCATTAAAGAAGTCAAGAGAGGAGATTTTCTTAAGAAATTAGCACGGAGTCTAGTCGTTCCTCATATGCAAGGACGAGCTTTAAGTTCTGTATAAGGAATTAAAACTTCTTCTTATATTTCTTATAGTTTATTTTCTATGTTTGGTATACCTTAAATTTTAAAATATTTAAGTTGAATTTTTACAACACTTGCGAGTTTATGAATTTTGTTACTTTAATCGCTCTCTGGCAAAATAAGACTGAAAATGCCTTAGAGTGTTTAATTGCTTAAGTAAATAAATAAATACATTTTGAAAAAAAAAACACTAAAATTTGTTTATTTTGATACCTATAGAAAATAAAAAAAAAACAAAAAAACAAGAAGTATATATATTATAGGGTAAATATTTTAGGGTTGATTTTATATTGTGATAAAATCAACCCTAAAATTTAGCGGTTTGTGAAACCTCAGGTCCATGGATATGTGACAGAAAAAAACGTCCATAGTTCAAGGTTAAATAAAGCAAAATAACAAAACGTATCTAGTATACGTTTTGTTACTTTGCTTTATTTTTATTTAAAAAGTATTTATTTATTTTATTATTTAAAAAGTATACTAGCAATACATACAATATATATTGCTAGTATACTTTTTATTCTATATTTTTTTATATATTGGTACTGTACCAATATTAAAAAAATAAAATAAAAACATTCTTTTATAAATAAATAAATGTAAATAGAATAAAACAATATTTTATTGGTTCCTGGAATGGTTGCTACAATCTTGATCAGAGATAAAATCTTTAGTGTTCAACTTTATAATTTTATTTAGCTAAAGTATATAATATATAAAAAAGTATATATCATTAAATAAGCTTTAACAAGCGTCCAGTGCGACAATCGGATTTAAATCTTAAAAATATAATTCTTTATGATTTTCAAATAAAGATAAAATGTAATAAAATAAGTTGATATATTTATTTTCGGACTTAAAGTACCATACAAGGATTTATTTGAAAATTAAAAGGAATATTAAACATTGTATACGAAACGAAATTTCATACTTCGTTTTTAGCTACTTCAATATATATACTCATTTATAATAATAAATAAACTGTTAGAGGTTTTCTGAAATTCTATTTAAGTATATTTACTTAAAATAAGCTTTAGAATCAGAATCGACTGACACTATCAAAAAGATAACATACCATTAATTTCAAATGACTATAGATAAATCTAAAATAAATTTTATAAATAAAGCCTAAATATATATATATTTGGAATACCCGATATGTTAATAATTATTTTATAAAAAAATCCGGAAAATAATATATACAGGGTTATTTTTAATAAGGTGACCACCTCTTGCAGGCACCCTCTCTACATCAATCCCAACAACATTTGTTCTACATCTTTTTAAAATTAATAGTTTTTAAAATTTAAATTTACCCATACAAAATTTATTTAATTTTCTGGGATGGTTTCCCATAGGTCGCGGTTTTTCATCCCTGCTCGTGCCGGTTTATTTTTCATTCTTTATTTATTTATTTATTCTATAGAGCCGAGCAATTTACGAACAATTTGAAAAAAAAAATAGTTTATATGACATTCAAAACTTTATTCTTTTAAATAAAAACTATTTTCTCGTAGAACTTTTAGTGACACTTTAATTATCAACTTGAAACCAGCCAAATTAAAAATCCTTTTAGAAGAAATCTGCTTTACCCCTACAGAACTCATCTAAGTTATTTTCGTAAATAATTTCGTGTAGTCGCTCAACGGTTAATTTAAAAGCTGTCTTTACTTATTTTTAACAACTTTACTTTAAGTTTATAAAATAAGCATTAAGTGCCTTGCTTGCTAATTTAGTTTGAATATGTTGATATTCTATTTTAACTTATCTCTTTACATAAAATATCAATAAATATAATAAAAACAGCCTTTTCTAATAATTCATGTTATTATATAATTGTGGGAATGAACTAGATTTTTATACATTTAATAGCTCATATAACCTTTCTAGATGAATTACTTATATTCTACTTTTCATTATTTTTCGATTAAAACAAATTAATTAAAAAAAAACGTACTATTAAACACTTATTAAATATTACTAAATATTTTATATTTGTAAAATTATATTAATATTGCTCATACAGCTGGTAATCAATTAACTAAATATAGTTAATTCATGTTAAAAAGATTTATAGCGTTTTAAGTGTTTTTAGCGAAAACCTATATTTTTTAAAACTCTATCCTTCTTCAAACCCGTATTTTAACATCACAATTATTGTAAAAAATGTTGCTCACAAAATCTGTTACAGGTCAATTATTTGATAGTTTTCGAATTATGACCAAATGACTACACATATTATGTACCTTTTGCTAATTTCGCTTTTAGCGTCAATTTGGAAGTCTAAAATATTAGTTTGTGAGCAACTTACTACCAATGGGGTACTGCTTTTCTGTTGAGAAGAGCTGCCCAGAAACTGCACGTTGCTCTTTTTAAATGAAATTTAATAATTTTTGACGTTTTATATAAATATTTATATTTTCGCGTATAAATATGTGTATATATTTTATTTATTTATTTTGATTTATTTTTATTTGGGACACAAACAGTACAACATCACACAAAATAAACGTAACAACAAGACAGTACATACACCAATAAAAAATATACTAATAATAACAGAAGAGAAAGACTAAAAACACAAACAGCATAAAAAATTAAAACATCCGAAATTTGTGATACAATACAAATACAAACTTATACATACTTAATTGTGCGACTCAAAATTTTAAAAACGTTTAACATTAAAATATAGTAAAAATAAAATAATTTGTAGGTACATAAAAAAGTTAAATTTATTAGATCATTAATTGATTATTATGAGACTTAAAATCAGAAAGCGAACATTAGAATATATCTACATTATAATTCTTTATTATACATTCTACAGGAACGATGATCGTTTTAGGCATAATTAGTTTCAATTTACTACCTAGGTAAATACCCAGATCTCTCACGTCAGAAACGCGGTCAATAATTTGGTCATTAAGATGATACTCATAAGCAGTTGTATTTTTTTCTATTTTGTATCTAATCAATATTGTGCAGTATATAATACGGCAAAAGTTTAAAGTTTATTCTAATTGCATCGAGATGATATATTTATATATATAATTCATTCTATTATGGATATCATTTATATTAGAATTGATTATATGTTGTGACTTGTTGAAATTGATCGAAAAACGTATACCATATTTATTAAAATTCATAATGAAGGCACTAATTTAATTATTCCGGTTGATTGTGTTACCAAATAATTAATTATTTAAATACCACAGGTTTGTCGTATACGAATATGAAGACAAATGCAATAATAACTATATTGCATATTATTTCTGAATTATATAACTTAAAGGAATTTTAATCAAAGATATAGAAAAAATAATAATCACTTTGTAAACTCGGCGTCACAAAAATCGCACCTCTATGTTTTTTTCAGTAAATCGTTCCTAGAATCTAGCACATAAGTACTACGTATGAAAAAAATATATCATTCTAAAGTGCACTTCAATACCTTTATATTAATTACCTGTATCATTAAAAAAACAGTTACCATTTCTAACCAGGGACCAATCAAAAAAATGTTTAAAAAAATGCTCACTTAAGGAGCACTACTTGTGCTACCTTATAAGGGAATAAAAGCTCATGTAAAGGTAAAAAATGGGTCAGTCGCTACTCAGACTTTAGAGTGAACACACCGGAACAACATACGCAAGAGAACAGTACCTGAAGATGGATACAACCCCTGATAAAGCCGCTCAAATCATTGCGCTATTGCAATTAGGACTGCGACAGGTTGACGTTGCTCGACAGTTGAACCTTAGCCGATTCTCAGTTCGACGAATATACCAACGGTTCCTTGAGACTGGTGGCTATACTCGAAGACGTGGATCTGGAAGAAAACGCTGCACGTCAGAAAGAGACGACCGCTTCGTTGTTTCCACATCCTTGCGGCACCGCTTCAGCAATGATGTTGAGTTGCAACAAGAGCTCCGATCAGCTTGCAGATCGTCTGTGAGTGTTTCTACGATTAGAAGAAGACTGAAAGAAAAGGAATTGAGAGCTCACAGACCTGCTAGGGGCCCAAAATTGACCGTGCAGCATCGAAGAGAGCGGTTACGATTTGCCCAGGAGAATGTCAACTGGACGAGTGAACAGTCGAAAGCCGTTCTCTTCACCGATGAGACACGAGTATGTCTTTTCTGCAACGGCAGACGCAGAAGAGTATACCGAAGACGAGGAGAGCGATTTGTCCAAGCTTGCATAGAGGAATCCGTCGAATACCGAGGTGGTTCCTGTATGTTCTGGGGTGGCATATCCGTCGAAGGGAAAACGGAGCTTGTGTGCTAGTGGTCGCGGGCAAGGGCAGGTACATAACGGAGATCTTACAAGACCATGTGCTTCCGTATGCTGGTTTTGTTGGCGATGGGTTCATTTGCCACACTGCGTTTGCTGTGCGGGACTATTTGGAAGAGGTTGAGAACCCTGTTATGCAGTGGCCAGCACGAAGTCCAGACCTGAACCCGATCGAGCATCTCTGGGACGATGTAAAGAGGCACGCACGAGCACGAGGTCCTGCTCCCACCACTCTACAAGAGCTCCAGGATGCCGTGAAAGACGAATGGGACAACATACCCCAAGCAAGAGTGGTGACCCTCGTGAGCTCCATGAAGGATCGGCTGGAAGCTACCATCACAGCAAGGGGTGGAAACACTAGATTTTAATAAACTACCGTACGTTACTAGTAACTAATACCATTTTAATTTAATGTTTTTCGTAGTAAATCACAGTCTCCCACTGTCCTACTGCTGGCCGAGGGTGTCCTTTTCAATAACGAAAACCCTTTAGAGTTACGAAATTAGTTATATTGCTTTCAAACCATATGTTGTATTATTCCTTTCAAAATATATTTTGTTGCCATGTTTTCTTTATGCTTGGACCTGGACTAAAATATAAATATACTGGCAGTCCCAACCCGCTACGCAGGGCTACGCATAATTTAAAGATATCCTAATTCGAAATACATAATAAAAAATACATTCAATATATGAATGAAAAAATAACTATTATGATTCATCATCAATTTCTTTTTCTTGTACTCGTTTCTCTATCGGGTACACGGATAGACCCATGGCGTTGCAACTGACCTTAAATACTCCCTATCACTGATACCCAGCAGTAGATAATTTAAATTATAATATAAATATAATATTATAATATAAATATAATTTAAATTATCTACCGCTGGGTACTGATAGATATCTATCTATCTATCAGTAGATAGTGAGTTTGATTAGTAAGGAGGGATGATTTAGATGCATGCGCTTGCCTTTGGTAACTATCGGGTTAACGGTTTAGTTGTTGGAATCGTGGTGGTAATTCGTTAGTTAATATTCAAGCGACTACATAGCTCAACTAACTAACTAGTAGCCTCTAAGTAGTAGCTCTAATTAGTAGCCTCACAAGGATGACAGTAAAGAGAGTGTAAAATCTTGAACACTTATATCCAGTCATTTACAGTTAGATGAAAATAGAAATTTATTCGGGCGTTGATTACAAGTTTCGTGACACTTACTTATTTTGTTTCCACGTTTGTTGTTTCTACAATTTCCAGGAAAACTTTCTGTTTTCTGTTTTTATAAACTTTTGTTTAACTTTACTCCGGTTCAGGGTATATTCGGGAGAAATGTTGTATGTAGATTTGAACATCATTTGTTACAATGATAATGTTAAGTACCATTACTTTTTGCTCATTCGAATTGTCTTAATGACCTACCTACCTACTTTTGCTAAAAATTAATGGACGCGTTAATTTCAACTATTTAATATACCATATAAAAGATATTAAAAAAATATGTGTGTGTGTATTAATGTACACATGTAAGAAGTGAAACTTCTTTATAACATATTTTTTTGAATAATGATTCACTAATTACAACTTTACAGGAATGGCTAATTAAGCTAAATTAGATAAAGTTTAAGCAAAAATAAAGTTGGCGCGTAAAATAAAAACGTTACAATTTTTTGACATTGCTATAAAATTTCTCCCATCCGTCTATAAAAAAGTTTCACTTCAAATATGACGCGTAACGGAAAAATGTAACGCGTAATGAAAAAATGTTACACAAAATTTTTTTCCAACCCCGATAAAGAAGTTTCACTTCAAAAATATAATAATAATTATAAAATAACGTACTAACGTACCGTAATAACGTATTGAGTAAAGGAAAAATATGGTTCATGTATATATCATCACCATATAAAACTTCGTAATATTATAAACCATGTTCGTTTTTTGACACTCTAGCAACTATTATTAATTGTCATCAATGGGGGCAAATTACGAGAGACATGAATAATTGTCGCTCTACCAATCGAGTGACCGCGTCGCCACTCTTGTGCACGTTATCATTCTTTAATATTACTTTCTCTGTCTAGACAGACTTGAGTGCTGCCCTTATCTATTAATGTATTATTCTATATTTTTATATAATTTTAATAATCCTAAGAATAAATAAAGAATAAGCTTAAAATTAAGATTATATGTAACTCAAGATGTTCTAATTAATAATATAGTGAAAAAGACACGAGGTATTTGTTCAATTCTGTTACCAATTGTCAATATTCATGTAACAAGTCTTTAACATTTGTAGTTATCAGTTAGAGCAAACCTAACTCGTAATTAAGTGTAACCGTTCACAGATTGATGGCCTTCCTAGTAACTGATCTGAGTAATTGCATGAGCGCGGCGCCTGCAAGTTGACAAGCTCGTTCACATGTTCAGAAAGTTCAAACGTTGAAGTGTTCAGGCTCTGTTATGAATGAGATATTATGTCATAGTATTATGTCATATGCCGTATGACATAATACTATGAAAATAACTAAAATAAACTAGTGTAGCTTATGCAAAGTTTGTCAACTGGCGTATTTTTGCAACGTGTATCCGACATTACCAAATCTGTTTACTTATAGGTATAACAAATGCATTTGAATTTATGCAATTAAGATTATGTCAAAAAAAACAGTATAATTAATTAAAGCCAAATCCTAATTTTTTAATTATACATTTGAGTTGACACTTCGGACCTTCAGTAAAGTAAACTTAATATATTTAGTTCTTTTTCTCGTGGATCATCTGATTATTAACAGACATAGAGCATTTTGAGAAACGAACCAGGAGAACGCTTTCTGTTTTTTTTACTCAAAATGACTATGTCTATTTTACATAATCATTTTTGATATAGATAAAGAAAAAAAATGAAAAAATATTTTTGAAGAGGGGTAATAAGGGGCAATACTAAGAAAGAAGCCCTTCTCTTCCTATGCAGGAATTGAGCGAATAACCTGTCTCGACATCATATATTTTTTTATTATTATAATATCAATAAAAACATATTCGAACATATTCGATTCGAACCCGCGACCTCTGGGAAACCGTCCCGTCACTCTACCGATTGGGCTACCGTATCTCCATCTCGGTTAATTAAGCATTCTATATGGTAGCTCAATAGGTAGAGCGACGGGACGGTTTCCCAGAGGTTGCGGGTTCAAATCCCTGCTCGTATGGGTTTATTTTTATCTTATATATATATATATATATAAATCTATAAAGTTTATTTAATATTAGTAAAACATAAAATGAAAATGTCAAACTTATTGTGAAAAACTAAATTACAGTTTTTCAGCGACAATTAAACAATATCTAACGTACAATTAAATCTTCAACTTATTTTGTGACCGAAATCAAGACAAATACTAACATCTAAGTTAGTATGTGTAGTAGAGAATAAATAAATACTAATAGTTATTCCTAGAGGAGAAACAAGTTCAAAATAGGACGTACGGATTCCGTCCAATGTCCCAAAACTACAGTGATTCGCTACAAAATAAACTTTAGGCCCTTGAGAGTTACTGCATCTGATTTTTTTGAATTAAACGGATACAATATATCTGATGAACAAAACATGACTAAACTGGGCAAAATTACATTATTTTAATATATAAGTTAGATGACTTAGCGAGTAATTAATTCTTGACTCGGCGTTTCATGTGAGAACATAGAATTTGTAGTTTTTTTTTTAGATTTGTTTAATAAATATTTATTAATATGTTATTGTAAACGTCAAAGCCATTATCAAGAAAGCCATAATAAATTTTATTAAGTAAATTGTAACATTTTCAAAGACTTTTAAAGTACAGATTTACAATAATGAATTTAAAATTAACTCTTCATCCACAGATTATTTCTTCGCGATATCCCATGAGGGTAAAGTCGAGCAAGAAAAGATTTTTGCTCTACCATAATATTTTTTTTTATCAATTTTTTTACTTCATTTTTACTTTTTTATGGAACAAACATAATTTCATTGTTCGATACTGATAACGGCAACAGTTAGACACTTCAATAACTACGTATATATTC
Source organism: Napeogenes inachia (assembly GCA_959347355.1). Classification (NCBI taxonomy): domain Eukaryota; kingdom Metazoa; phylum Arthropoda; class Insecta; order Lepidoptera; family Nymphalidae; genus Napeogenes; species Napeogenes inachia. Next base: position 21,810,760 of record OY365792.1, on the reverse strand, counting down.
AGTTTAAAATAAATAATTTAATTAAAATATAACAAATTGTTAAGCATCTCAAATTTAAATTATATTTATCTTATATAAAACTATTAGCAATGAAAGTGGTTTAGTTAACTGACTAGATAGATATTGATATAGATAAGTCACGAACTCAATCTATTTCTTTGTTTGTTACTGATCTGTCTTTGAGACGAGCGCTGTATTTATGACACAACTCAGCTTTCTTCTGTTCTTTACCATCAATTTCTATTCGGATGTGAGAATAGTGTTTACTTTTCTAAACATGTGTATTCTCATTCAATATTTTAAAACGTGTCAACTACGTTAATTTAATTAGATAGAAATAAATGTAAACAACCCTGTTAAGAAGAACGTTTACTCAAAAAAATAAATGTTCAAAATCAATTCCTTGGTTTATTACACATACATAATAACAGATGAATGAAAATATGTTAATAGGATTAATCAATTATTTTTAATTATTTTATTAAATTTACTAACAAGCCGTAATGGAAGCTGTATGAAAATACAGTTAGATTTATTTAGTAACATTTACTATGAAACAAATCATTAAAAAATATAAATACTCATCATACGACAACGACCAATTAAAATATTAGTTGTTCTTAAATAATCTTATCTATGATAATATTGGTTATTACATAAAAATACATAATAACATATTAATGAAAGAGCAAAATGTTAGCTTTATTTATCACGAAATCTTTACGAGGCATCACGGCATTTGGAGCCGATTGGTCTTAATAAGATTTTCTCTTAACTATAAAATTATTAAATATGGAGGAAAAACTGCTGAACAAATGAAAGTTTCTTCTCGGTTGTGCATGTATTATTTGAGTATTTCTATATGATAAATTAGTGATTTTATTTTAATAGATTATTTCATTGTTTTTATTCTAACTCTCCATAAAGGTTTTAAAATATGGTTTTACCCATTTTTTTTTCTTAAGATTCAATAGACGTTTATATTCTACATATATTTAGATTCATTGTTTTAAAAACTTAAGTATAAAGCCTAAAAATAATATGTTAGTAGGTACGTGTTAACAAATCTAAATTATAGGTGTCTGAACCCATAAATTTTGCAAAGCTTACAATGATATCGTAATAAATAAGAACTAAGAAATAAGAAAGGGAATGTAAAATTCCAAATATTTTTTTTGTCGCATGTAGATGGGAAGATTAAGTGCAACTAAACTAAGTCTGGTTAATTTAGTATGTGAGAGTACTATCAAATAGAGAGTTGAGTAAACTTAAGTGAGTTTCGTTGAAAACCATTTACATAGGATTTATTAAAAAAATATGTAGTCGTGCAGAAAATTAGATCGTGGTAGAAGTTTTTAAAATATTTTGACATTTCTGGTAGGGGTTAACTCCCACATATTTTTATTTCGATTTCTTTTTCAGTTGAGTTCTTAACAAATATAATAAATAAAAATTGATATAGAAATAGAGGTGTTTTGTATTTTTTTTACTCGAATAAATTAACTGCATTATTTGAATGTTACATTTTTTGGAGTTAAAAAAAACTTATGAAGAAGGATCGGTAAAGACATTCGGGTATCATCGTCCGTCTACACTTACCTGCTTCTGCTACTTCATTCTACACAACGTATAACTACTTTTATATCTTTTTTATCATTGGCGCTATTTTCAAACTACCTCTTATGGTTATAACAAGACGAGGAAACGTGTTTATATTACTTAGCTAAATGTTTCAAAAAATTATCTATACTAATTATTCACATACTCACATTTATACGATACGGACAGGGATTCGAACCCGCGACCTCTGGTTTATTTTTCATTCTATATTTATATAAATTTAACTAAGCTTAACATGGCTATACATGTTTATAGATATTTTCAAACATACTCATATTTTTAAAAATATTCTAACAAACATACATATTGAAACATAATATTATATATATATATATATATATACATACATACATATTTGATCTGATATTATGATCTGACCCCTCTCTCCACATATTCGTATTTGAAATAGAATATTGATGCTGCAAACTGATAAATTGGGTGGGAAACTTTCTCTACAACAGCTGAGTATTAATTTCAAGGCACCACATATAGTACATTTTTTTTTAATTCATGCTGTTTTTTATGTAATTGACTTTTTTTCCTGTTTTGGTTTTTGTTTTTGTCTTGATATATTGTAATATTTGTTTAATTCCGTTGTACTAAACATTTTAACCTTTTTTTTACTTATTAAATAAAAGAAATACTTAAATAATTATTTTTTTTGTAACAAAAACATAAATTAGACTTATATTTCATAGAGACAGATAGATAAATATAAATGAATGTGTACCAGTACAAAAAATAGTTTGAAAATAACCAATAATTTGTTTTAGCAATTGTATGAAGTAAGTAAACCACTGTTAGACTACATTTCATTAAAACTAAAAGAGCTACTTCATAAAGTTTCTTGTGTTTCTCATGCTTGCAGTTTTCATAATGGGATCGTGTCTGGGAAAGCCTGGACAAAACTTTTTTGGTCTGGTAAAGAAATGTTATGTAATATTTGTATTTAAACTCAATTACTGATAATAATATTATATATATAACAAAAGTCATACAGCGAAAACTCAAAAATTATGCCATGACATCATCAATATCATCGCACTCACTAAAAGAAACCGAAAAAATATAGATTGGCAATAATTTGAGACTGTTACGAGACTCTGACTTTGTTTTACTCACACTTTCTCTTCCACACGTCAATGAGTCAGATTCTTGGAGGTCGGGTCACCAGCGACCGTCTGAGACAGTTTTTCTGAGATGTCCTCTGAGACATCTCTATCTCAGAGGACATCTCTCTCTCTCTCTCTTAGTGGAATGATCCGTCCAAACTCTAATCAGTATTAATGCGTCAACGATGTGTTTCCACTATTGTGATTCCCAACAATAAAGCAATTTCTGGTGGCGAAAATATCCTACATTTTGATCGGAGTAATAACCTATTCATATATCGAATATCATCAAAGCGAGTATTTATAAATCATTGTTAAATTTATTTTATTGATTTTGAAAAATTAGCTCACACTTGTTAGGTTTAAAGATTAATTCTTAAAATAATTAAGTAACTCAAACCAGACTTAATCTTTAAAGAAACGTTCAAGAAAATAATCAGTAGAATACAATACAGCAAAATGTATGTCAATTATTTTTTTTTATTCTGGAAAAAATACATTAATAAGGTAGAAAATTCAAGAGGCTTCTTATTAGTTCCTGAAGTATGTTAATCTCTAAACCTCAACAGAAGCGTAAATATGTGAGGGAGAGAAATAAGGCGCATGGAAAACTATCGTGAAACTACATCAATATTTACTCTAAAACTGCGATAGTTTTTATCATTAAAGAAAAAAATCCTGTTAAACTCGATATTATACTATTTTACAATACATTAAAAAACATACAATAAAAAATACTTTCTTAAATACAATTCAAAATAAATAACTACAATAATTGTATTGTTAAAATTTGTCTTTAAATTGTATTTTTTCATTTAAAACAATTTATATATACTTAGAAACTTTATTAGGAAAACAAAGTAATATGAATTAGAGGAACAGGACTCTAGAGAAACGATAAGGATAAGAGAGTTGGCACGTTAACAGTGAGCTTAGATGATACTTATTTTTAATACACAACTAGAGCCCATTCCGGTAGACTTTTAATTTTTAATGACGAGTTTTTTTGTTTTTTTTTTATTTTTTATTTGATAATGATTTTTTACAGTGAAAAAAAACCTTTTAAAGTCATAGTAAATAAACGCACAGGTAATTCAAATGGCAGCAGTAAGCGAACATTTAAAAATATTAAATATTTTATAATGTGCAAATATTTTATTTTACTAAATGTGCTGTAATGCTTCTGACTTTACTTATCAATTGTAACTTTAACATTAAAAAAAACATTGATTTCGTATAGGAATTACATGTTCGCTTTTTTTTTGAGCCTGGCTTTTGTAACTTATAGCCTGGCTTCTAATTTTTTTCTAATCTTGCTTTACAACAAACAGCAGAGCCCCAATCCTCATATGAGGTTCTTTATGGATGCGCGATCCGTTATGGGCCCCTTTGCGAGATTGGCTCTCCTTACCTGCCCACTTCCCATGTAACGTTATCATACCCACCAGGATAACAGCATAGACACGAACATAAAACTAAATAAAAAGCAAGACTTTGACGTTTACAATCAAGAAATAAAAATAAAAAAATAAAAAAAGCTGTTTTTAGAAATGAGTTTCTTTTTGTTGCTATAAAATATTTTGAATGAAGTATAAACTAAACTAAATGATTAATTTTATTCATTAAAGTCTAGCCTTTAACGGTTGTCTATTTCATTTACGATTATTTTTTGCTAATTAATTCAATTTAAATAATTGTTGAACATAATATGCCGATAAATTATTTTCCCATAATGATGTCATTATAATAATTAATTACTTGTCATCGTGATCTGTGACATAGTGTGTAAGTAAGTAGTAGTAGTGTGTAAGTAAGTAGACACACGATACGACACACGACACACGGCACGACACTCCATACGACACACCATACGACACGACACGACACGGCACACGACACGACTAACCACACGACACGACACACGATACGACACACCATACGACACGACACATGACACGACACGGCACACGACACGACATGACACACGACACGACACACGACACGACACTCCATACGACACGACACACGACACGACATACGACACGACACACGACACGACACACGACACGACACACGACACGACACGACACACGACACGACACACGACATGACACGACACTCCATACGACACGATACATGACACGAAACGACATACCACACGACACACGACACGACACCACGACATACCACACGACACACGACACGACACACCATACGACACGACATACCACACGACACACCATACGACACACCATACGACACGACATACCACACGACACACCATACGACACACCATACGACACGACACACCACACGATACTACACACGACTTATCTTACAGTTATCTTCATATCCGACATTACTTTAAAAGTTTTATGACAAGCCCTGAAAGTTCTAATTTAGCTTATAACTTTAACAAATGTCAAAGTTTTTGATTCAACAAATGTTGAAGTTACACACGATGTGACGAAGTTGGTAAATCTATTAAGTAAATAATCTTGTATCGCGTAATATATGTATGTATATATATATATTATACATATGTTTCGTACTAATTGTAAAATATCTATAAATAATATATCTTTTTAAACACCCGAAATAAATAAGTTACCCTTTAATTGAATTGGCTTGAAAAGGTTGTCAGTCGGATGTTTGAAATAATCATTTTGGTTTAAGAGTACTAAAAGTTACTTAGATACACAAAATAACACTGTAATGTTTTAAATAACATATGAGTTTATAAAATATCCGAATGAAATGATGTTGGTATATTATTAGTTATTTTAAAATAATCATGTATTATCTATTATTTAGAAGATGTTATATACCTAAATTCATTATAATAACTTATTTTATTATTCTTAAATTTATTTATTATATGTTGAATTTAATTAAACTGTAAATAATCGAATTAAATGAAAAATATCGCACAAGAGGTTGCTTGCAATTTCTTCAGGAAAAATTTTATATGGTTTGTTGGAAAGTAGTTGTTACATGTATTATATACAGCTCTTTCAGCTTTGAAATTTATACCTATTAAATTTAATTGTTATTTTCAGTTAAGATGATTAATCTCTACTCGGTGTTTGTTAATTTATGTAAAAGAATGACCATAATTTAATTTATAATATAAAGATTATACAATAACCAGTAAGAATATTTCCTTGATGTAGTATGTTTTCAAGGTTCCGTACAAAAAGGGTAAAAACGGATTAAAGTTCCGTTTTCGATCAAGACTTCACTTTCTGTCCATTTGTCTGTCTATATGTATTTCATGAAAGAACACTTGAAAGTTTTAGAGATGCTTTATTTCTTTCGCAGCTATAATAAAAAAACAAAATAGTATTTTTTTTGGGGAGCTCCCATACAAAAAATTTGATTTTTAACTCTATTTTGGTAACAGCATTGATACTTGAAATATTCACAACATCTATAGTTATATATTAATTCAAAAAAATAAATAATTAAATAAAAATAATCCTACTACTATTATAAAGGCGAAAGTTTGTAAGTATGGATGTATGGATGTTTGTTACTCTTTCACGTAAAAACTACTGAATGGATTTGAATGAAACTTTACCACAATATAGCTTATACACCAGAATAACACAGGCTATAGCTTATACATCAGAATAACACATAGGCTACAATTTTTGAGGATTTTAATGTGAGGTCGTAAAAAAAACACTGACTGAATCCTACAAGATAGATCATAACAATTTACTACAGTATTGTACAACTTAAAAAGGTCTACAAAAAAGTCCGTGATGGTATATGTTTATCTCTTAGGAATAACCCACAATAACCATTTTGTATCCTTTACTTTGTACGAGAAATAATGGCTTATTTACGAAGCGATTTTAAGCAATACAGTATTAATCCATATCCAATTAAGTATCTTAAATACATTGTGCATTTAATAAAGATCACGTGTTTCCAAAGCGAAGAATCTGCACTGAAGGAAAAAGATCGTTAAATTTAGTTTATAGGAGCATACTGCAGTAGCTACCTATAGGCCTATGATTAGGGCTCTGCAGTGCTTAGTTACCGTATTTCTTACTTATTACTAGACTAGACGGGACGAACCTGAAGTCCACGCGAACGAAGTCGCGGGCAAAAGCTAGTATTTAAAATTTATATTTACCATACAGCAGAGGTGATTGTTTTGCTGTTTTTAGATATAATATAAAAATAATTTATGTGGCCGGTTTTATTTTTATTTAATAAATAAAGAGAATATTAAGAAATTAAAAAAAATTAAATCTATTTACAAAAAAAAAACAATTTATCAAATTTGTAAAATATATAGTAATATATATATTTTTGAGTGAAAGTTCTAAGTTTATAAATCCTGTTCCTAGCTCTCTGTGTGTATTCCTATCGTCTTCTGCAACTCAGATCCTTCCTGATTTTTTTAGATGACAAGGGATCTCCATTATTTGATAAAAACAAATGTCTACGGGCGACGGAAACACAAAGGCGAAGGGTCTGATAGTTTAACAACTTATTCGACAAAAAGAAAAGCTTCACATTGTACACGGAATAAAGTTTATTTTCCTTGCTCTTATAAACGTGTACTACAAGAATTTCTATTATGATTATTTTTATCGAATTTAAGATTATATCATTCTATAATATAAAAAGACAGTATTTTCCATTTTAGAAATCTGTAAAATACTACTACCTAAATTTATTCTTTACAATATTAAAAATGTGTTATAAAAATAATTAAAACTCACTATTAATGTGCAAAACTATCTTATTACACTTATTCTTCAAATTCTTCAAGCAATATATGAACACCGTACATATATTGTGTACATACAACCGGAATCGCACCTAAAAATAACTCTTATGTATTTACTATAATAGCTTAAAGCACGAGCTTTTCTCCCTCTGCTCTTTTAATTCGCCAAATTTCTAAAGTTCCTTTCGATCGCTAAGGTTTGATATATAACAGTATATTTTGCTACTGAATTTGCAAATTTATAAAGGCGATGTACCACTTACCATTTAATGTATCAACTGGTTTGTCACATACACTCATCAAAATATAATAAACAAATTTAGTATTGATTTAAAATACGACACATTATGAGTACAATAAAAGTAATTACAGCTTAATAAAATATTTTACATAAAAATAAGTGATCAACTATAAAATTACCCTTTAATAGCACATTTACTATTTTGATGTACATTAATTTGCCTTTGGCTGACTATTCAATGACTTATCAAAGGACCACACTTTTGTATTACATTTAATTAATAGCTTAATTAATATTTTATTGGTCGAGTGGTTAGCGCTGACACCTAACTTATAGCGACGCAAAGGGGCTCAGGTTCGTTTCCCGACAGGGACAGGTATGTATGTGATGAGCAAATATGACCGTATATCTGGATTTATTCGCAGTATTTGTAATGTGTATTTTTATTGTATCGTTGTCTAATACCCTTAACACAAGTAAATAATTTGATTAACTTACATAATTTGGTGTGTTATTTGTCTTGTTATATTATGATATTATTATATTCATGTGTTATAATTTACCTCAGTGATAAAATAACAAAAATCTCAGAATATATCAGTTTTATATATTTTTTTTATATGCTCCGTCTTCTGTAGATATGTTATAGGTATAATATACATAAAGTGGATTCACGTGTAGATTTGTGTTTTTAACCGTATAACATATTGTATACCTAATATTAACAATAGAAAAGAGAAGTTAAAACTTTACCAAGTAAAAACATTACTAAGAGGCAACCCATAGATTAAACCAAACCTTTCTAAAGTTAGTTAAAACTAGCAGATAGATGACCTCGATGTAAAACGCCGCAGTGTGTAATTGCACCCAACTGACAGCTGGTTACAACTTATATGTTTTATATGTTTCAACACTTGAAATTCTGTCATGAAGACACGAAGCAAGGTCGTAAATATAAACTAGAAAATATAATCCCTAATTATCTATAGCTGAATCTTATCATTGTACTTTTATTTAAAACAAACAAAAAGCCAAAAAAACGGTTCCTTATTTTAGATAAATACTAGTATACCAAAAATATTATATCTGATTGCTAACCTGATTTATCTTTCGATGTACTTATAATACAAAACATTTATATTACGTTGGAGATCTGATTTCAATTTGTGATATATGGTATATAATATTGACAATATGGTATTGTAAGTCCTTAGATAAATTGATACAATTTCTATTAACCCTGACCTGTAATATTTTGTAGGTAATAAAATATAAATCCTTAATATACTTACTATTTAGTTATTTTTAGTGTTAGACAATTTATTAATATGTTCCGTGTAAGTGGAGTACTCACTTATAGCATGTGTATGTAGACTTACTGAGAGGGAAAGCAAACACAATTCCGACAACCGAATAGAAATTGACTTAAATGAACGAAAAAAGCTGTAGGTACCACATTCAGCCCTCGTCTACAGAGATAGATCCATCACGAACAAATAAATAAATTGATTCCGTGACTTAATTTTATTTCAGGGTAAGTTAACTTATACAATTATTTTATGTAAGTAAATTAGTAATTACAAATAAAATATCTTAAGGACTGATGTTACCATTCCCATGTAAGATTTATTCAGTATTACAAGGAATACGTATTTACTCAGAATAAACAATAGAAGAAAGCATATAAACAACTAGTGGCTTTTGTATAAATAAACGTGTCAATTAATCTAATATATATATATTCGATAACATAAAATCTAAAAAAATGCATATTAACGTACTTTAAAGACTTCCTTATATATAATTTACACTTTGTGTTGATATTTCTTGATGGAACTTCATAGCTAAATGTTTTAAATGAAAAATATATGCTTGTACTAAGTTCCACTAAATAGCATAAATATAAAATCATTAAATAGTGGAATATAAAATCATTAAATAGTGGAACTTAGTACAAGCATATATTTTTCATTTAAAACATTCCTTATAAATTCCTTACTTTCCATATATATATAAAAAAATATCTTTATATATATATATACTTATATATATATATATATATATATAACCACCCATATTCATAGGGAAAGGAAGGAATGTATATATATATAACCTATATAGGAAAAGGTAAAAACGAAATTGGTCGTGTTAATTAAAGGCATTAAATCTAAAATTAAAAGCGTATTATTAAATAAATCCTATAATAAAATTCAAGAATTTTTGGATGATCGAAATGTATTGACTCATTTGCAGGGTTGATGTTATAATGTGTTAGTCAATCATTGTTAAATTTCATTTAAAAAGAGCAACTGTTGAGTTTCTGGCCAGCTCTTCTCAGCAGAACAGCATTCCGAGCTGGTGGTGAGCTTACTCACAGACTGACTATACTGACCAATTTAATGTAATTGACGATTCAAAAGTGCGTGTAAATGCCTACTTGAATAAAGATATTTTAAATTTGAATTAAATTTAAGTTGTGCCTTAGTGTTCTAAAAAGAAAAAATCTGAACATATTTATTTACACAGGATTTATACATGTACTAAACATGTAATAGTGAAAAATAGTAGATCGTAATATATTTTTAGAATATTTTCACAACTCCAGTTGGATTTAACTTTTACATTTTATATTATATATTAATTATGGTCATTATTACATCGGGATGAAATACTTTTGTTTAGTAAAATTAGGGCAAAATTTCTAGGCATGGGTTTAAAAAAAAAAACTAAATTAAATTAACTTTATTATATTAATGTTTCATCATCGAGGCTTAAAACCAGGAATTCTATAAACAAAGGAACCATATCAAAGTTTGGGAATATATCATTATCTGCTTTACGGTGCCCTCATTATTAAGGCTTACATAACTAAATAATAAATATATTAATGAATATAGCTATTAAATTATTATTTTATGTGAACAATTAAGTTATAATGATAGGAGTTGTTGTCCGCGTTTTCTTTTGTTCTTTTGCACAATTACTATTTTTTAAGCCATTCTACATTATCTTTTTTTACCAAAAATTTTTTAGTTGAATTAAATTATCATATTAGTTTTGATGCTTCTTTTGGAAATGGCAAAAAATTCCAAAAACATTAAAATAATTCTCGTATATAAAGTATTTTTAAAGTTTATCCACATAATGTGATAGAACTTTCATTTCTTTGTGTATTAATGATATATGTATGAGAAACGGCTCCTGACCTGTTTATAGTAAACCCTATTAATATCACAAATATTAAAGTCCGATAACAATGGCTGTTATGAAGTAGAGCGAACTATCCAATTCCAATGCTGCAAATTAATTCCATTCTAATCTCATATACGTTCAATTTCGTGTTAATTAATGTGTATAATACGTGCTTTGGACTGAATATTTGTAATTTATATTTGGTTTTGCAGTGGTATGTTCACGTAATCCAGTGGGATGAACATTGTAATGAGAATAGTCCTAAAAATGAATATGAATGATTGTAAGAAAAGCGTAGAAGACATAAGAATCTAACCTCCACTGAGATGATATATCAAACAACAGCTTGGAAGGTATTGATAGTTACGCTGACTCGACATTATTGGGGTCATAATATTTGGTTTTATAAACTATGCTAATATATGAAATAAATCTTTTACTTACCGATTCATTTCATCATTTTAGTTGTCGACATTAAATGTTATTGATGAATATGGATTAGGAATCCATTCTGCTGACCCTAAAATAAAAGAAAATAACATTTTGAATATTCATATTAACATTTCTATTTCACTACGATCGCAGTAAATTGTATAGATACAGCTCAACTTACTAGATATAATTTTGAATTTAGTTTTGTATCATAAATGAGTGCTCAATTTAAGTATACCGAGCCATCTATTTCTTTTCTTTTTTAAAGTAATCCTTAAAACTTAAATTGTTATTGATATGTTGAAATGTATATATATATTTGTTCCTTGCAAAAATTAAAACTCTTATATTATAAGGTCTGAAACTGAAGTTAATAAAAACGAAAAAGTTTGCGATGTTCTCAATGAGTTAAAAGCTTCAAAATTCCCAAACTTTCATAATTAGAATAGGATGGAATCGTTGCCGAATTTTTGAAAATTATGATTTGTTAGTTAGATTGAGAATTTAACAAGACCGATTATATAAGGATCGCCAAAGTGTAAAATAATTACTTGTATATATATATTTTTTTAAAATATCTTCATTGTAAGGGTATTATTAATAATAGCTTTAATGATTTTTTTGTATTAAATACAAATAAATAACAATTTACAATTACGAATGCCCAAGCGATCACGTGGATGGTGAAGTCCCAGTGATAAGTTCAGCCGTAGATTTTTTATAGACTAGACATTAAAACTGCAGCGGTCTTTATGGTGCTGGGTAGTCCCACATAACCACTCGGTCATCACCTTAGTCGAAACGGATTTTTCCAACACAAAAAAATCTTGCTAACGGGACCACCATGAAATTACGTTTGACTGATAGTCAGAATAATAGATACGTAATTTTAGTTGATAATAATAGTAGTAAGAATAGTATTGGAATACACAAGGTAAACTAATTTCAAGCTTAGAATAAAAATTTACAATTACTTTAAAAAAAACGGATATCTAAAATCATAAGTATTCATCAGTTTGGTAACGTTTTATCACATGTTAATTTAAGTACTTTCAACACTGCCGCGGTATTCTATTTTTGTATTTTTTCCGTCTATAGTTTTTTTCTGTGTGATCAGTCTTATTTTGGTAACACAAAGTTTATTAAACCTTAAATTATATATTTTTTCTCATATATTTATTTTTCCTGTGACTTAATAGTCCATAACATAAAAAAGTATAAATAAATTAATGGCATTTCTTTGGAGTACATTGTCCATTCTTTTTCATGGATCTATCTAATGTGACCATATAGAAACAATCTGACGTTTAACAAGTGCATAAGTGCAGTTTCCACCTCTTCGAAATAAAATCTTAGACTTTGACTTTTATCCTAAGAGTTTTAGATTATACTTCCTTAATTTTATAAGTAAATATAGAATTCTAAATTTATAAATTTGGTATTCCGTCCTGTTGCTTGATGATTGATGAATTTACTCTTCTATACATAATTTTCTTTTTGAAACATGTAATATCTAGAAATTAAAGAAATATATTTAATAGCTCGTTCGTTTCGATTCACTATAAAACTTTTCCTTGTTCAAAGCTGAAACAAAAATGGAAAAAAAAAACGAATTGGGTGCTTCAATGTTGAATGTTGCTCGATTTAATATTAGGTACTTACGATTTGTTTCCTAGATATCAAGTTCAATAAATTTAATTAATTGCAAAAGTTCTGATAGCACTTAAATTTAAAATACCTTTAATAATCTTTTAAATCGTAAATATTTTCAATTGAATAATGTTTATTTAAGTTTAAGTTTTAAAAAATGGAATCCAATAAAACCGGCTTGTAATTAATGTTTAGTATCTTTTAGATATGTATTTACGTACATACAAATATATAATAATTATTAATTCTTTCAGGTGCAATTATTAATATTGATAAATTATATTTGTATGTGAAGTACATAAATAGTAACGATGTTATTTAAGAGAAAGAGAGAATCATAAATCATTTATATACCAAATTTACACGTCTTATTAATTTTATCATATTAATTTTATCAGAGTAAATTAAGTCACATATGTAAATAAGGAACAAGAAAGAACCTAATAACGAGCCTTGAGATATTATGTCCATTTTGACAAATGAATCAGGGTAACGCTGTCCATAAACATCTATCTACTTTTGGAAGTCTTTTATTAAGGTATGGACTAATAATATCAAGAGCATTTTTCCAACTCCATAATGATGTACGCAGTCGAACGCCTTTGTGAATTATTTAAAGAAAATACCAAGCTAGTCTTGTGATTCTTCCCAGGCTTTAAAAATATTTAGCAATAACTCAGCACTGGAATCTGCAACCAGAAGTGAAACCAAGTAATTTTTTTATATAATAATAAAATAAAAAGTTAAAATTTTTTTTGAATTATTTTATAGGATTAACTGTAATTGATTGTTACTTTTCATTTACTACTTAAATTATTTCTTTGAGTACAAATACATCCTGTATACACGAGCGGAAGTGTATTGTGTCACTTCCGCTATTTGTGTTTTAGTTTTCAAGAGGCTGCACGAGATATCTAGTAACAATAAATTGCTTTGAAGTATCCTGTTCTTTAATTTATCGTATTATTATAACAAAACCTAACTACAACAGACTTCATTACTAGGTACTACTTTCAGATATTCGAAATTGTCCCAGAACTCTGATACTCAATTTAATAAAAATATATATAATACATGTCGGCTCAAAATCATTAATAGATACAATACTATTGAAAACTGTTAAATATTTATCTTTAGTTTTGATAGTAGTGGTAGAAGTAGTATCCAACTAAATATTTTATAAGTTTTCTTATATGAACATTATTGTCTTTAAGGGGCTTCAATTATTTTAATTAAATGTTTTTTTTGTGTTCTATAAATTATTGAAAATTATTTGATTGACTTGATTTGACTCTTTGTTTGATTCGTTAAAAAAACGAGCGATACTGAGGCATATTATTCACGACCTTGGTAAACCGCAGTTGAATGTGTAAGAAATTGAAATCTATTAAAACATATGTAATTTACTACTTAATATTTTAATAAATTTTTGAGAAATATGAAAAATTATAAATAGAGTTATAAATGTCAATTCTGTCGTCACTATTTTATTTTCGGCGTTCTGATATGTTAATTTTATAAAAATTTAATTTAATATATTTACTCTTATACTTATTACTATTTAAAGTCATTGTTTAAAAGAAGAGTAAGAGATTGTAAATACTAAGGAGCTAGAAAGATAAATAATTTATTCTCATTACTATTTCCAGGCAAGAGGATAAATTTTAAATGGAATATAATGCCTTAACATAAATTGCAGCAACACTGCTGAAGAATGAAAAAGTAAAAAAATGCTTAGAATACCTATTTTCAAGTAAATCGCCTGGAATACGTTCACTTACAAAATATTAAAACGTTCTTAAGTTAATTAATTGTCATAACTCCGATGATAAAATGATAATATGATGAAACTAATGATGTTATAAAATAATCATAGAAAATATATTTAAACGTTGTTTTATATTAAGACTATCTGTACGCCTTCATATTTTATTTTACAGTAATTTTGAACAAATGTTAGCAAAAAACAGCTAGATGAAAAAAAATACAATATATGTGTACACTTATATTGTGCATTTGTTTTTAGTATTCATGTGATAAGGCTGACCTAAAGGTAAACTGCTTTTAATATCTGTTTGCATAAACTAAAACAGTACTAACACAAATGCATTCAGATAAACAATAATTGCAACAAAACAAAGACCGACAGGAAATAGAGAGAAATATCAAATTCCGACATTAATGTGAAATCCATTTTCATCAATAATTTGTGTATTAACCATGTAGTAGTAGTGTAGCATCAGTAATAATTTGTGTATTAATAACCTTACTATAAATTCATTTAGTTTCGATTTTATGGCCGTGAGAGATCTTTTTATAGATAATTTTTACATAATTTACTAAATCATAGTAACATGATACGGTAGAACAGACACATAGAATATAGAATGACATATAGAATGCTTAATTCACCGAGATGTACAGCGATACGGTAGCTCAGTTGGTAGAGCGACGGGACGATTTCCCAGTAGTCGCGGATTCGAATCCCTGCCCGTATCGGTTTATTTTTCATTCTATATTTATATAGCTTTAAATAATCTTAAAATTTTTGGCAATTCATTATATTTTTCAAGTTATTTAAAAAGACAGCGTTAATCGACCCTCACGGTGTTTGACTTGAGCGTTGAAATTGAACAAAATTTCACTATTAAAAAATCAATGAATATGAATAGAAGATTTACAATAAAAAAAACCATTATACGTATTCTTGAAAAAAAATCTAGTAGTCTAGTGGTCTTTCATCTGGATGCTGTTATTTTCTTTGTCTTTATAGTTTGATTATTAAATATCGCGAAAGGATTTTTAATATATCATTTACATAAACTTTCTAAAAACATAGGATTAGTTAAATTATATTTTAAGTCCATAGAACCGTTCTGCATCAAAAATCACTATTGTGGAGGGATAATGTCTCATTAGTAGGATCTATTGGTAATGGTCCATTAAAATACTTGAATAATATTTGAAATCGTTTCCTCGCTTTGAGTCAACAATCACTTGAGGCTAATGAACCTCAACTTCTTTTTTTATTAAGATTTTGTTATGTTATGCTCAGAGCATACAACAGTGGATTTTTAGTTTGAATATACATTTTTAGTATAGAAAATAAGCGAAGGTGAAATAAGAGAGTTAGTTTTATTGGTTATCTAATAAAAGAACAACCCACCCTGTTCGAACGTCTATTAAAAAATGTATTTATTAAAAATAGGAATAAGTCAATTGAAATTTTATTTCGTGAGCTATAAAAAAATTCTGATTATGATAGATTGTGTAAGTAAAGATAATATTATAATATACATCCATGATTAAATATTCAAACAATTTGTTGTACCTTACTTTTTAATTTGTAATTATTAATAAGTTTGTGTTACCTTCCTACCGGTGTTGCCTTCTAATATAGAAATAATAATATACGGCATACGAAATAAAATATATGTAGCGGTAGAAAAAAATACACAATAGTATTTAACTATTATTGAATCAATCACTTGAAATTAATTTATATTATTACTAAGCAAGCATATAATGTTTTACTTCAATCTTTGCAGACTGGGCTAACATTTTTTACAGATCCGTATCTGAATGTTAATATAATAAGTTATCTTATGAAAACGCCTAACTTATTTCAATTCTTCACAAAAACATCGAATGAAATAGTTGAAGCTAAAGACAATAATGAGCAAAAATAATTTCATTATAGCTAAACCAAAATACCTATCTCGGACAAAATACCTTTACCTCGTATAACATTGAAACGATTATTTTTATGTGAAAAAAACGATATTATGTTTGTGGTATTCACAAGGTCGGTTTTTATTCTACTTAGCCCATATTTATTGCATTTATCAAATACTTTTCTAATTCTCTATTAAAACTTCTAGTAATTACTATCATTAAAGTAAAATCAAAACGATAAACTTAAAAAGGCATACAACTTCGAGCAACTAGTGATGATTGAAATAACAAATTGATAATTAAAACATTCTAAAGTTCTCTCGAACTTTTCAGGGCTTCGAGCTTTTGCCGCTGGATGATAAAAGAATTTTAAATTTTTAGTAATTATGATTTGTGAGCCTCTGTCCTGGCATTCAACAAGCTTGTTTGACTGAAAATGATTAAAAGTTTCGCTACCATAAACCGCTTGTTATTAAATTGTTTTTTTTTTATTTTATAACAATGTATTATTATTATTTTATATAAAAAACATATCAGGTTAAAATACTTTAGCAGAAGGTACTAATTGTGTTCTTATTAACGAGTCCTTTGAATAAATTTGGTTATTTTTACAAGATAATTAATTAAATGTACTAAAAAAAGTATTTTAATGTATGTAAATGTAATTAAATGTACTAAAAAAGTAGTTAAAAGAAGAAAAAAAAAGGTTTATCAAGGTTTATAAAAATTTATAGAACAAATGTTGTTGGGATTGACATAGAGAGCCTGCCTGCAAGAGGTGATCAACTAATTACAAATAACCCTGTATATTAAAATAATGTCTATACATTTTGTAGGAGGATTTATTTATAGTTAATAAGAATGAGGTAAAAGGTATATACCATTTTATTAAAACTTATAACAGACTAGCAATGTATGTAATCATATTTTCTTTTAAGTCTATAAACAATTATGTAATATTAAATTATAGTTTATTCAGAACCTGGTATATATAAACAGTAAACTGTTGAAATACAAAGAATATATTATTATCAGCTGCTAAATAAAACACTACTTTTTAATTTCAATTAGCTGATTATTGATATTTAAACAAAATTATGAACTTGTGTGTACAAAGTTTGTATGTAATTATGTAAATATATATCATTTATCTTACATATTGTATATTATATACATATTTCTCTACTATTTTTAATTACTTCATTACTTGATTTTTTAACATAGCAGATGGGTAGATATATGTAGTAAGTAGCCTAGCCAAGAAGCAGCATGACGAATAAACTATAGTCACTACTTGAAGGGTTATTTCAAGCACTCCCCCGGTGACGCTGTAATAGCCAACAGGGCTAACAGCATAGACAGACAAAAAAAAAATAAATAAAAAAAAAATTTCAAGCACAGCGTCTTGTCAGCTTCCTTGTACTTTATAATGAAAATTTAGGATAAAAAAATGTAACAATCTGATTATATAAACATATATACAAACAAATGTTGATATTTTATTAACAAAGTTGTTACTTTCTAGATATGATTTTAGCCTTAGTACTAGAGAGTAAATGATATAACATTAGATTATTACCAAACTGAGAACAGCTAAGAATAACTCTCACAAATAACAGCAAATACCCTTAAACTTTTATTTTGTTGTTGATACAGGGTATTGTACATCGGAGTTTTCCTCTTTGTGCTTTTCATTAAATATTCACGTTATAGTCATTGTAAACTGAAAACTTTAAACTAAGATGACATGTCGTGATGCTGTATGTCAATTACTCAGTATCAATATTTACGTTTTTCATTTTTGTTTTTTTTTTAACTTATTTAAATAATTTGACTTTAGAACGATTTCACCGATCACTGGATCGATGGTTAATGGTAAGCAAATACTACCTAACAAATTAAACTTCCTATAAATATAGCTTATACATCTGAATAATACATAAGTTATATTTGTAAACATAATATTAAATAAAATAACTAAAATACAATAAGATAATTCTTGATAATATTGGTATTACAAATGGTTATACAATACCGAATCAAAACTGCCTTTTATAGAAAAAAAAAACACGTATAGTTAAAAATGTCGATAAATATTTTTTTTTACCATTCTGTATTTATTTTAGAACCCCTTGGATTTTTGATATCATTGTATGATATTGTATGCTATTATATATAACAGTGATAGTATGACTGAACATAATAAAATACACTTATTTTAGTTAAATACTCATGTCTTTAAGAATACTTACAATAAATAAAAAAAAATCTTGCAGCCAATATAATAAACTGAGCATCAAGATCACTTTGAAAAATACCAACATTTGTTAAGTTCAAATTATAATTCCTTCGCTTCTCGTACACTCCGTCTAAAGATGTAGTAATATATATTCTACTGTACTACTGTACTACGCATACTGCATTTGTTAATGGCATCTTTTATTATATATAAAAAAAATAATAGATAGCTTTTGCCCGCAACAAATTTTGTACGTCACAACTATCGATTCCCTACGAAACAAAACACAATTATCCCAACAAAACTAACACGATTAAAAAAGAAAATTGTTCAAGTTAGTGAACAAAATCTGCCAATACTTATGAAAGGTAAAAATTTATAACAAACGTTGGCTATTATAATGTTTAAATTGACCATTATAATATAATATAATACCATAAATTAACTAATCCGACTTACATCTATCATCTTAATACGGTAGCTTGTAACAGACATTACAGGAATTATATTTTCAATTAATATTTTCGGCTTTCTTGTGAAAGCTTTCAATTTCCACGAAACGTATATCGGTATTAAGAAGTTCATATATTCATTTATGGACTTTATTAAAAATATTAAGTATTGTACAGTAAACAATACACATTACCACTAAAAAAACTAACATAAACTTTAAAACTCTGACACACATTACAAAACTGAAATATATATTATATATTCAATCACAACGAATAAAATAATAGCTAAACAAACGTTAACATATACTTTATATGTAATATGGTAAATGTTCTATAATAAAAACATCAAATACCTATAATAATTAGATCAGATATATAATATATTATTATGTAATAAAGAACAATTTAATATGATTTCACAATAGTTTCTTCTTCAGAAATGTTTTTTGAATACCTGCTTATTGATTAGATATTTATTGTATAGCTTCGTACTAATTTTTATGATTCAAACGAAGATACAACTTTAAAAACAATAAATATATGACTATAACTCAATATAAAATGATTAAAATACATATAATAATAATATCATTATACTAGTTTAATAAAATACTCGGCGTGGATTATATATTGAGGTACAATAAATATTATAAAACCTTATTATTCTAAAAAGACAATAGATTTTAATGGTGTGAAATCATATTCTCTCGATAGCTCGTTACCAACACTACTATTGTGTTCAGATCGTACTTTGGATAAAGGTTTATTGATCCCGCTAATGCCTCATTATAGATACGTTCCACAGATTGTTGGATTTCTTTTGAACACTTTTGTTAGTGACCTGTGATTCAATCCTTTTATTGATCTTACTTAAATGGAAATGAGCTTGATTATGAAACATGGTGTAATTTAATGGTATTTGATATTTGTGGTGTAATATTTGTTATGTGATATTTTTATATATTTTATAGAACTAGCAAAGATATATTGGAAAAGATTACAATTTTGAAGTATATAAAATAAGCTTCTAAGCGTTTAGAATTTTATCGGTCATATGGCCGTTTTTCGTGCACCAATTAGAAACTTAAACAGGACATTTCACATCTTGATGCCGGTTTAGCTCAATATTAATATGAAAACAACAAATCCTCGCTATCTGTGTTCTGGCTTCTTCTCTAGCTCATCTTTTTGGAATTGGATAAATGTCTTCTTTAAATAAGGTTATACGGCATTTGGAGAAGAGCTCCGATAATTATAAATATGCTCTCAAAGAGCGTTTTTTACAATTAGTAGTAATACAACAATCAGTTTTTATTGAATAGATAGAGAAGATATCTCCTATCCCGATGCAACGAAAGAAGTGTATACATCATGTCTTCTGCGTCTAACGACTAGTTTACATCATCTCGCCACCGAAAGAATAAATAATTACTGTAATTTGCACTAGAATTATTATATTAATTATTATAAGTAACTTGTAAGGTTTTTTTTAAGTCGGAAGTAAATTTCCTTGATATGATACTGGGTTCTACCGGATTTAGGTTTTTGTACCCCACCTTTTTAGATGAGTTATTGTACGCCACCAAAATTTCAAAAGTAATCATTAATTTCTCAGATACATAAACCATGTTGATTGTAACTTACTTTTGAACGAATCCTCAGCATATGCATAAAAAATGTCACAACGTTGATGAACAATTTCCGCTCTATAACGGCAAACCATCATTGGATATTCCGGAAAGTTTCACCCGTCAAAAAGAATCTAGAATCTTTTCATTCAACACATTAAAGGTAGCTGGTATTTTAAGAAGAAGCTATAAAGCTGCAGTTTTCTTTTTCAAGTAGATCTTGTTATTTATTTACAGCAAAGAAAAACAATTTTAGTTTGTTTTTATGTATATATAGTTTATGTTTTAAGCTACTCTCTACTTACTATATTAAGTCATTTAACAATTTTTATTCTATAATAAGATATCGTTTATTCTTTATGCTTATATGATTATTTAAAAAGTAATAAAACATTTTGCAATACTATTTAAAGAATGTATTAGTGTGTTATAAATGCCTTAACATATTTAATTTCTCTACTAATTATTTAAATCATTATTTTTATTTATTTTTATAATTGTGAAAATCAATTGAATTCTTATTAATTCTAATGACAAAACTGTAAATTATGCCGCAACAGATTTCATAGTTTCTTATCTCATATATTCTTTCTTATCTTTCTATTTGACTTTTTTTTCCTACAAGGGGTATGGTCAGTATTTGCAGTGTCTGAATCTTGGCAACACATAGTCATCGAAGTATTATTTGGATGACTCGAAATTATTAAGTGTTCACATAAGTATTTCTTAACTCCTAATTGAATATTTTGATAGCTCTGAAAACAGATTTATATAAACTGCTTAATATTTGCAATGTTTTTTTCTTAAGCACGCTTTAAGCTTTGGTCAACTACCAACCCAAGCCTTCTCATATTATCACTGATTATAATCTAACCAAATAAACTCCGTCCGCCTAGCGTAGTAATATAGTAAATTAAGTCTTATCCACTATGGTAACGCGTCGTTAATTGAAAAATGTTCATTAAATAAATTCCGATCCTGATTGTGGCAAGCCCTTTTAATATTTCTTATTAAAGGAAATTTTGCATTCCTTTTGCTTTGACTTATGTTTGAACGACGACGTCTTCAAGCAAGACTAAACCATTAAATAATTTTTGTACAAAATAAAATATACAACTGATTTTTAAAAACAAAAAGTAGTTTGTTCTTTTTGATCCTAAATAAATTTAAAATAATGATCACTAAATAAATACTATTTTCTCATAAATCGATCTTGTCTTAATATTATACGTTAACCTTAATAATGACACTTAATAAACGTCTGACTCAAAATTATGACATCGCGTTAAAAATCTCTTACCAATTTTTTTTTTATTTTACTTTCTAAAGAGCTCCGATAAACATGTGCTATCGCAATACTACAGGGCGAGGCGCGGATTTCACCGAATATTTTGGTATAGAGCATAATATTAGAGGCGCACAATTATTTTAAAAGACGTAAGATATACTAATATATATTGCTTTAAAATATAATTCCAACATAAAATATTTTTTTTAATAATTTCATTTTTTTTTTCTTTTAGAGACATACCAGATTTTATATTTTTTATTCAGCTGAGAATGATATTCTAATGAATCGATATATATTTTAACAAATTTCTTTAAAGTTTATACGATATGCCCTTTTCGTGTTGAATTTAAACGGGACTAAAAAGAGATGGGAGATAAAACTTCTTACCCGCATCTTGTGGTCCAATCGTCTTAACAGTTTTAAACTTATAGATCTTTGAATTTGCACATAGCATTAATTTCTCGCGATTCAAGTACTTTTGAGTTTTCCAGACCTGAATAAATACAATTGGTTTTATAACTATCTGAGTTTAGCTTTACCAGCACTTTTGCGCGTGTTTTACCATCAGCTTTTCTCTAGTTGGATGAAGATGCAAAATAAATGTTATATTTTTTTTAATTAGTACAATAAAAAAGATAGAATGGAAGCGCCCTCTGGTGACGAATAGTTACTGAAAATTTTGGTAAAACTTTTGTAAACTCGGTGTTTTGAACAGAACGGAGGAAGTTAATTAAACCAAGGAAATATTGTGCTGAATAACTAATTTCGGTAATTTTCTTCTACCAACCTCAAGACCTAAAACCCTTTGAACTGAACTAAGTATCATCTGTTCATCTGTAAACAATTCCAAGATGACATTGTAATAATTATCGCTAAATCATGCGGGTAATGTTATTTGATTTATTTTGATACAAAAATATAGTATACGTGATATTGGCATCACGAAAGTGCTGATTAGCGCTGATTAGGTCGTGCAATATATATAATATATATTGAATTGAAATCCGAATATAATAATAAGATATCTGTAATCTTTGTTTGTAGTACCCCTTTTTTTCTTGTATTATTTTAATTATAATAACATATAACTCAAAGCGAGAGGCAAGTTGCTTTGTACAAAAAAAAATGCATAAAATTATTGTTTCAGATAAAAAACGAGACAACTGAATTTTTGTAAATAAAAAATAATAATATATTTCTTAATTCCAGCGCACAACTACAGTCAAGTTTAAACAACAAGCCCGCAGCGTTTTGTTATCAGTGTCTTTATCATAAACTTTACCTTTGACGTCTCTGTTTTATCGGGAGTTCAATTTCGGACAATGCAAAGGAACTTGTTTTCGGATTTTCACAGATTTCAATAGTTTTTTTTGCTTGTCCAGAAGCAAAAAGAGAAAAAAATAAAATTTGAATAATTTAATTAAAAAACTATGTTTTACTATAATTTTGTGAAAATTTATATAGTTTCCAGGTTAATGCCTATCTTATACATATTTCTATTAAATTTTGAGTCTTTCTACACCGTCGACTATCTTAAGTGAGTCGAAAGCTTTTTCTTCGGTAAGCACTTTCACAAGTCAATACAAAGATAGAAAAAACCTTGTTACCTTGTTGTTTTGGTATAAAAAAGAAATATTAGAAATAAAATAACAAAAAATAATGCATCACCATCAATAGAGCGACATGCATTTGAATTAAACTATTTAACTTCTACTAATTATTGGGCTTTCTAATAAATATTACAGAAACACGTATATTATTCACTATATTAAAAATAAATTTTGTTGTTTTAATTACCTTCTAATTATTTTAACTACAAACACAGTTTGTGCACAACCAATTCCTTATCATTTCAAAGCAAAATCATTTATTCAAATGCAATTGTAAGGAGCATAAAGAAAAGTGGAATTAAAAAATGAAAAAACTGGTTCAAGATATCATGAAAATATTTTTCAAATTTCTATCATAATTTATTTTTTTGCAAGATTATATCATTTCCACATAATTTACATGGAAATAGCACTCGAACAAAATTTTATTCTTCACTTTTCTTGACAGTACTTTCACGTACAAGTTAAATTACCATGACATATTCCAGTACTTAATGTTCCCGCCTACATAATACAAAAGAAAAAAATATTTCTTATTCTAACACATAAATACGTTATATATTTTTTTTCCTTAATATATTAATAAGACAAAAATTTTGTAATGGTTGGAAAAAAAAAATAGCGCTTTTAGAAAGAGACATTCATCCCCATACACATATAAATGTTGATTTCAAATATAATTTCTAGACAATCCTACTTTGTTTTACGACGTTAATTGGTACAAACGCAACAGATACAAGTAATTGCAAGATATGCGTCAATGTCCATAGACTACGGATCCCTTGGACATTGAAACTGTACTACGTTGAAGATCTGCTTCATTAATTACGGACAGATGCTAGGGTAAACAGACAGGAAGAGAGAATGTGTTGCGGAACTCAACTTAAAAATTATGACACATGTCATAATTATTCACTATATATACGTCACAAAATCTCACATAAAAAATCAAACGGTTGAGAGATTTTTGTTTACGGAAAGTCTTTAGGGTTCACGCAATTATAATTAAAATTATAGGTATCTTATTAAGTAGCTTCACACTATCTACAAAGAAATCGTATTATTTAACTCGCCCTATCGTAGAGATAAGTCACGAACTCAATCTGTTTGTTTGTTCGTCACAGATCTGTCTCTGAGACGAGGGCTGAATTTATGATACTATTTTAGCTTTTTCCGTTCTTAACGTCAATTTCTATTCGGATGTCGGAATTGTGTTTACTTTTCTTTTCAGAACTATGTGTACCCACGTTGATTAGTTTAAAACGTGTCAACAAGTAAATAAATGCTATCAGGTTTTTAGAATTCATTTAGTTTAACACATATGTTAATAAAGTGTTAAAAGAGAAAGTTTACATTAAATTAATTAATTTTATAGGTAATTTTTATTTCTTTCTTTATTGTATAATATGATAACAGAAAGCAAGTATTAATTAGACTGTAGGTTTAGTATTCTAACAATACTTATTTTAATTGGCTATTTGGTTGTTATCGAGTTATATATTCTTAATTTATTTGATAAAATTGATTATTACTAAGTCCAAAAAAAATATATAATTATTAATACATATTTTGTAGTTAAATAAAATATTTAAATGGTCGAGGATATGAAAAATACAAATGTAAATAGTTATTTCTGGCTTAACACTACTAACTTATTTCAATTTTCATTCTAATTTAATGATT
Source organism: Napeogenes inachia (assembly GCA_959347355.1). Classification (NCBI taxonomy): domain Eukaryota; kingdom Metazoa; phylum Arthropoda; class Insecta; order Lepidoptera; family Nymphalidae; genus Napeogenes; species Napeogenes inachia. Next base: position 21,785,185 of record OY365792.1, on the reverse strand, counting down.
GAAAATAAAGTTAACTATTATATTTAATATGTGATACTAAATATAACATTAATTATTTATTTATTATTTATTTAATATGTAAATATAATCCCAATAAACACGTTCGTCAATCAGATTTTTTTAATCTCTTTACGTCACAAAAAAATCTTGAATAATAGAATATATTTTATATACACATTTATATCCTTTAGAAGTACACATTTATCCAAATTAAACAAATTCCGGAAGGTCACTATTTTGTTCGTTGTAAGTTCATTTGAATGAAATGCTCTTTTTTTTAATTAAACTTGTAAGTAATTTAAAGTCTTCTAGGAATATCTTTCCTACTATACTTCTTCTTTTATATGCTGTTAATACAACTTAATTAGTTTTTCTCTTTCTTCTTCTGTTAAAACGATCGTACATATTTTAAATAATTAGTGTTAAAAAAATTTCATTAACTAAGTATCTGGCAAACAAATTAATTTAGAATGTATTTTTTATGTATTTCGTTTTTATATTAGAGTCCGATATTTCGTCTCTTGTAAGCGTCATGATCTGAGTAAAGTAGATAATTGTCTGTGATCTTATCGCTACGGTTTGAATATATTTATCGGAAGTTTCAATATTGATTATTAGCATCCCCATATAGTCCTGGAATTCGATACAAAGCTGATTTTAATTTTCTATTGAATCCACCTCCTTCCGGCTCAAGGAAAGAAATGTAAGATTTAAGGCAACAGAGACTGCTAGACGGTAGTCTAGAACTACAACGTAACGTTACCCAAATTAAAATAAGCACACCGGTATGTCACAATGGAAACCAACCCAGCACTGACGTGGATGCATACAGTGTACCTCTGCCACTCTCAATTCTAAGATACAGGATTTATTTATTTCATAAATACTAAATACAACACAAAGACCCCATAGAAGTTATTAAGCCTTGTTGATAAAAAAATCCTTTGATATGAATGATATATAACTAAAATTCCTTTGTCGTCTAGAATTTATTCGTTCTTAAATAAGCTTCCACACTTCAACTTCTACAGCTAGTAAGTTCAAAGCAGCAAGTTTATTCAATTACTCATTGCGGTGTTTGCAACGAGGCCATCTATCTTTGAGTTGTATGTTACATCTGTCTGGGAGAAAATTATACTCTAATTGGTGGCAAAATCTTGGAGTTTTTTAAATTATTTTATTTCAGACACCAAATGTTATATTTCAGATTTTTTTTATATAGTTTGTTTTTATGAATATTTAAACCATTCAATAAATGTTTTAACTTTATTATAGATTCCGAATTATTAATCATAATTTGTTTTTATTAATGATTGTAAACAAATTGGGACTGTAAAGATAAATAACACCCTCTTATTAGTTGCTTGTTTTGCTTAGAAGCAATTTATTATTAAAATTGTTTGTGTAACCTTAGCTCGAGAGTGAAAAATTAATATTTAATTTTAATAACCGCCCAGTTGGTAGTTAGCTCGACAAAATAATTCCATACATGGTATCTCTTTATATTTTTTGAATAAAACTATACAATGTTTGAAAATATCTTTGAACATGTATAGCCATGTTAAGCTTATTTAAATTTATATAAATATAGAAATATTTCCCAGAAGTCGTGGGTTCGAATCCCTGCCCGTATCGAATAGTATGCTTAATTCATCGAGGCGGACAGCGATAGGGTAGCTCAGTTGGTAGAGCGACGGGACGGTTTCCCAGTAGTCGCGGGTTCGAATCCCTGCCCGTATCGGTTTAATTTTCACTCTATATTTAAATAAATAAAAAAAAATTAAAACGATACATTTTAAAGACCATAACGACATAGTGGCCCATTCTGTTGAACGGACAATTGAACTATTATCAAAAAAATTCAAGTAATTAAGTAATATACGTTAATTGAGGGGTAGGTCTCACATTGAATCTTTGTCTCATATTGAACAATTTGAGGTTTTAATTATGCAATAAACAGTTAATTACTCTGGTAGATATTTTAATATTAATATATTAGAACATAACACACATATTTCTAAGAAAAGATACATGTCACCGCTACTAACATGGCCTGTAATAATTAATTTATTAATAATATGAGTCATAGTTTCAGATGTTTAATTGTTACTGGATTCCGACCTCTCCCATCAATTTATAACTTAATTATAAATTGATGTAGCATACGAAGGCCCAAGCCTTTGAAAATGGTCAAAAGTAAAAAAATAATAACATGGTGGAATCCATTCGAAACGGAAGAAAAGGAAAATAATTTAGGGGCGATCTGAGGTCGGGAAGGGGATGAGGGAGAATTTTTAAGGGTAAAAAACGGTTTTTCGCAATTTTCGACAAGTCTTATGAAAAAAAAATATAATGGAAAAGTTGTAAATAATAAAAAAGTCAAGAACTTTTGAACTGTCCAAACATACTGTATATTTTTATTAATATATATTTTTTTATCTTTATTAATAAGAAATAAGAAATAATTAAGAAATTTTCTGCTTATTAATTAATTTTTAATCAGAAGTTCTGACGTCAAAATAACTGTTTTTTTTTAAACATGGAGTGCTTTTTTGTTCGTTGGAATGTTTTTTTTTTTTCAAATGGAAACTTTAATTACTTGAAAAAATTTTAATTTCATGTTAAATTGATAGAGTAAAAAAATGCAAATCAACTTATTTTACTATAACTAACAACCATTTAATAAAATAATATCTTATTAGAACCTAGAACTTCTCTTGAAAGTTTTAAGATTGTTTTGAAATTTTATTTGTAGATGCTTATTTATTGCTATTTTAAGATAACTTCTATACCTAAATGACCAATGATAAATTTTAGCCCATTAGAAGGTATTTCATAGAGAAGTGCTTTAAATCGTTCGATTACTTCAGTTGGTGCGATTAATATTATGGAAATAGAATCTGTACATCTTTACAAATATCATCATTTATAGATATATAATATAAAATGAAATAATACTAAAATAAATTGATGTTAGGTTAACTATAATCGCCGCAAAACTACGAGCGATAGAAAGTAGAGAGAAATTTCAAATTTCGATACAAAATGAGAAATCTATTTTCATTCGCGATCAGTAATTATGTGTGAATTAATAACCTTACTTCAAATACGTGTTGCAGAGCGTGATTATTTGTGCAAAATAATTTATGTATGAAATACGTACAGTCATTTACTTAGATTATAACCAACGGGAGCAATAGCTCCCGTTGGTAACAATAGTTTCACATAGTACAATTTTAGATTATTGTTATACAATGTACTTGTTTACGGTAGGTATAGTATTAATAATATAGGTTGTTAAATATAATTTTGTTTCTAACATTAAAATTTTAATAAATTAGAAAAGAGAAAATTCAAAATATACAAAAAAATAACCATATTCTTGAAGCAATATGAAATTCAGTGTTTGGTCTTATTATAGTTGTTTGTGTTTATTATTTGAATACAAAATAAAGGAAATGTATAATTCATATTATATCGTTTACAAAAACATTCTTCGTTGCAGAACACGGACAATAGGTTTTTGAATTATTTGGTTTTTAAGTTCTTTTGGAATCATCTTTCATTTCGGCATCAGAACGTATTATTGAGGAAGTGAAATATGGATTATTCAGAATCAGTGGGTAATGCACTATTATAATGCGCTTCTCAGATTATTTCCACCCCTTTGAGCCAGCAAGTCTTTGAGGCCGATGAACCATACCTTAATTTTTTTGAGATTTTGTACCTTTATCTTTGGTCTGAATGAGCTTTTAATATTGCGGATTTCGTGTTTGAATATTTTTAGTTTCAATAATTGCACCGGTGTAAATATTATAAGTATCAAAATAAAACATAAAATGTGTCCTATTTCACACCATAGTTCATTTACGAATCAGTGAATGCAGTTTCAAAGGTAAGAGCTCTGAACTGATGTAACTAATAAGACCACTCTAATAAATAAAACATAAGAAAGAGCAACATTTAACAACAAAATATAAAAAAATAAATACTTACAGATTCATTAATACATATATTTAAAATTAATCTTGATTATAAATATTATTATATAATTAATTCATTGTAATCACGGTTAGGTTCTGATTAGGATTTTTTATTATTAGCTTCGGATCAGACATTCTTAAATCGATGGAAAAGGCAGAATTTTCAATTATTAACCTTATTTCCGCGTGTTCTCTACGTGGGGAAACATAAATGGAAACTCGGGTATGAAACCAATAAAATTGAATATCGATATGGGCAGATTCAATGTTGTAAATTGTTATTGCGTTATATCCTATTTACAAAAGCATCTATTGCTAAGATTTAAAGACATGTGTACCTATATATTTGAGACAATATATAACAATGTACATTTTCAGCGGTATTAATGTAAAACCATGACATATTATATGACTTAATTTTGTAATAAATATTGAATGGATTAATTTTATTCGGTCGAGAAAGAGAGGCAACAGTTTTGAAAGTGTTACAAGAGTGAACACATTTAAATATGTACCATTTTGCTCGACAACTTTTTGCCGTCTTGTAGTATGACATGATCCCGTTGCTGTAAACATTGGACAATTACAATGGACCTCTGATCAAAAAACGAGACAAGTGGTTTTAGGAGTCTTCTCTTGATGTTAACCTGACAGAGCCCAACTGACAATAACAGAAATGAGAATCGGGTTTTGCCACAATCCTTTGTCTCTCTGATTTGCAAAATACTGAGAGTTACAGGTAGTTATTATATATTTATTTCAAATAATGAATAATATAACAATTCAATCCAATGTTAGAAGATTGGTTTCTAGTAATAATGTATTAACAAAACGAAATAAAATTAAATGTTTTTTAAAAAATATATTTTAAAATTTTCATGGGTTTCTTATAGTGTCACATGTTATGGTACAGTGAAAAGATTATATTTATTTATTTTTTCGACGTAGTATAGCAATTACTTAACAATAAAGTAGGAAAATAAAAAAAATAAAGATTATCTGATACTCGCTGGAGCGTACATAACAAGTCACTAAAAGTCAGCAAACATGAAGACAATTTTGAATATTCTTAAAAAATTTCAAGATCTTATACAACCAAATTTAAATATAAAATCAGCAGGCAGCTTGCTACTGACAGCTATTTGTGATTTTACCTTTTTTACCGATATAAGATTTTGGCTCTCGATACAATGGGAAGTTCATTCGGTTCTAAAGTATATAAAGTATCCAAAAACGACTCTGGAAGATCGAAGGAACCGAAATTTTCGGAACCAATGCTGTAATTTTTGGAACTAATAAGGAATATGGAATGAAACAAACGAACGAACAAAACGCTTTGCTTCGTCTTTTTTACTTCGTACAGCGACGGATTGGAACAGCTTGCCTGCGTCGGTATTTCCGGCCGAATACAATGTGGGTGTCTTCAAGAGAAGAATGAATAGGTTTCTAAAGTAATGCGCCCTACCACATAATACTACATTCCACTTACCATCAGGTGAAATGTAGTCAAGCATTGCCCTAGATTATATTAAAAAAATGGTATTAATTAATAATATGATATTAACACCGAGAGATGAAAAAAAAGTAAAGTAAAATATTATGGGAGCTAGTCATGATGCCGGATTGTCAATTCGAGATGGAATAAGTCGGTCAATGTTTGAATGCATAGACCATAAACCAACGATATGTGGCTATTAAACAAATAAACTATATTTTCCAAATAGTTACAACAAAAATAATGCTGGAAACTTCAGATTACGCTGGCTGTAGCACTAAGTAAATCTCGTAAATATTAAAAAAAATTAAGAATCAGGTTTTAAAAGAAATAAAAAAGGTACCGCAGGCATGACCGTCTTATCAACACGAGAACAGATGTTGCATTTAGATGGATAGCCCAGAAGTCTTACGATTTTTATTTCGAAATTCTAGTACATGTTTATTTGATAAAAAAAAAGGATTTTATGTTCCTAACTGTTTATGAAAGTCTCATACAAACGATAATTACAAAATGTGAATCAAATAATCATAAGTACATATGATACTCGGTGTTACATACAAATATGTAATTTTAAAAAGGACAAACCAAAGCGCCTCGTTCGAATAGGAGGAATGTCCACAATATAGGGATATTTACCTGGCGTGCGTCGGAACTTCAGATGATGGCTGGGGGACGGGGAATTAATACGTGTAATTCCAGCGCACTCTCACGAAAATGTATCCTATAGAATACTGAGAGGCTAGCAATTCTACGCCTGTGTTCAAGGTTGTGGAGGTTGGCTTCAACCAATTCAGGGTCGCCTATAAGCCTATTTGCTCGCCTCTTAAGATCGGGAGATCTCACTCTAGGGAAAGCCTAGAGTGGGATTTCCCGGATGTACAAGGAAGCGCTGGTTGGATATCGTGAAGCAGGATATGAGAGCCATTGCACTAACCATAGAGCACGTCAAAGACCATGCAAAGATTAGGGTAATGCCAGGAAGAAGTAGAAGAAGACTTTTCATTATGAAAAGTTGTATTAGTATTGCTCAATGTAAATTGTTATTAATTTTTTAACAAAAGATATTTTCAATTATAAAAATTTGTATTACTATTGCTCAATGTTAAATGTTATGTTTTAATAAAAAATATTTTTAATATTGTAAGGTTGCATTATTATTGCTCTTTCTGGTAAAATGAGTCTTGATTAGAAAATAGGTTTAATAAAACTACAGACGAAACTAATGTTATTAAAGTTTTTAAGATGAATAAAAATAAGAGCGTTACAAAATAACTGATTTTAAAAGTGGGCGTTAAACAAAAGAGGTTTGGGAATATCTGCTTTAGAAGAAGAAAAGCTAACTATTATCTGCATTTATAACGAGAAATTATAGAGTAGAGTAGAATAGAATAAAAAATATTTATATAGCACACAGCACACAGTTAAAGACAAAATAAAATTAACTTATAACTAAATTATAAATGCAAAAAAAAAATAAAAAAGAGAAAAAACAAAATGTGTAACAGTTAAAAATACCCTAATAAATTTTTGTTAATGTTTAATTGTCAATGTCAAAGTCTGTCGTTAAATAGTCGCACAGAGTAAATTGTCGTAACTTTCATAAACATACAATCCTAAAATTATGGACAAAATTTATCCACCTGGCGACCTTTAATTATTTAATAAAATATTGTGACATTCATGTAAGGGTTTTCTACGAGCTTATCAGTACATAATAAGTAATGTTAATTGTTACCCCTTCTTTTAGTATTCACCTCACGACTGTTTATTTGTGCTCTAAACGTGAGGCAAGAATTAACAGCTGTTCTGAAAAAAAAAGGTTCTACTGAAGTCATTACTTATTTTATATTAGATTTATGTTAATAATATGATAGAGCTTATAATTGTATATAATATAATACAAAATAGTATATACAAAACGATGCTACATAACGGTCTTATGTACCTACAGGTAACACAGTACAGTAAGTTTATGATGGTTATTGGAATATATATTAACAAGGATACTGCTTAATTGATTTAACCCGGCGTTCGCACAATTCTGTCTATTTGACCCGAGCCATTTTCGAATGCGCGTATTTCTAATGTTTTCTGTGCTACATTGCCATAATTCTCAATAGCTGGAGCTAAGGTTCGTCTTTTTACACGGAATATCGCTATTTAGTTGAATTGTAATCGCAGCGGTGGATATACGCTTCTAAACATGAAAAAGGTAAATATGACCCAACCATACACTTCGTGTAGTAATTTCGCGCCATTATATAAAAAGTATATTTATTTATTGCATTTGCATGATTTTTGCAATAACGGATCTCGAAGAACGCGAACGACATTGAATATTGAGTATCTTGGAGAAATCAGACTCCGATCATGAAAATTCAGAAACTGAAGATGTAGAAGACCTTCTACATCTTCAGTTTCATGAAGACCACCTTTACATTCTTCACCGAATCTAAACTAGATGTAAAAACGTTCAGAGTCCAAAATAAAAGAAAACAAACCAATATCTTTACCTTACAAAATGTATGTATGTATTTTTAGAAAATATTTTATCAGATTTATAAGAAAAATGCAAATAATATGACTGCCTGAGTGTAGTGTCATTTATTTTAACTCAGCTAGGACTTCCTCAGGGCAAAGACATGTTACTTATCTCGAGGGTGTTGTTTGTTATTGTATATTGTAAGATATAAAAAAAAGATATCTGTAATAATTAACTTATTAGTAGGTATATAATATTCTTATATTTAAGACATCGGTAATACATATGTTGTGGGGTAGTAATATCTTGTGCCAATAAAATATACTTTTTTAACCCCCGACTAAAAAGAGGGGTGTTATAAGTTTGACCTGTCGATCTGTGTATCTGTGTATCCGTGTATCTGTGTATCTGTGTATATGTGTATCTGTGTATCTGTCTGTGGCAAATTTCCGGCCAAACGCGTGGACGGATTTGAATGCGGTTTTTTTTAATTGAAAGCTATACTCGTCGAGATGGTTTTTATCTATGTTTTATTTAAATAGTAATAGTCGTCTCCAAGATATTGACGTTTAATTCGTGCGGGGGAGAGGTTCTTATGCAATAATTAGCTGTTTGCGCCTAAACGCGTAAACGGATTTGAATGCGGTTTTTTTTAATCGAAAGCTATGCTCATTGAGATGTTTCCTATCCATGTTTGATTAAAATAGAAATAGTCGTCTTCAAGATATTGACGTTTTATTCGTGCGGGGGAGAGGTTCTTATGCAATAATTAGCTGTTCCTAGCGGTGTCGCCAAAAGGATGAAGGCCAAAAGGTTTTTACACTTACGTACTGAGGTAAAGTACTTTATTAGGGATAGCTGTTGTCCGTGACTGCGTCCACGGAGACTGTAAAAATATATTTATATGGCTTATGGTCGTAGTCATAAAGAATCACGGGCAACAGCTAGTGATAATAAAAATCCCTTCATAGTGTTATTAGTGATTGTAAATCATTTTAATTCTAAATGTTTATATTTATTAATATTCGTATATACTATATATGAAACCTACCATATATATATGAAACCTACCTACCTACCTACCCATATGAAAACGTCTTGAATCATGTTACTTAATACATTTATAATTTATTACATTGTCGAAACTTTCACGTGGATCCTTATTTTATTATATTAAATATAATATATATTTCTCTTAATAAATATAGCCTATGTATCTACATCATAATATAAAATTCTAATGCTAAAAGATTTTTTTAAAAATCGGTCCCGTAGTTTCGGAGCGAATTCAATTCAAAGAAACAAACAAATCTTTCCTACTTAAACAATTGAATTTTTTTTTAGGTTCATTTAGTACAATTCAGAAATTAGTAACATAAGTTTAAAAAACAGAAAAAAAAATTAAATTAAAAATTTAAAAAACCCCCGATACAAAAAGACCTCTAAACAGAGTAAAAATAATATTCTTATGTACTTATTGAACTCGTTGCGTCGGGGGACCGTTTAATAAAGGAAGAAATTAAAATGCAAGTAAGTTAACAAGGCAAATAAAGAAATTACATTATCGAATCGTATGGTCTAAGTCCTCAAAGATTAACTTCGTAATATATATATACACACAAAATAAATAAATAAATAAATACACTAACAACGTACGTACAACGGTCTCCCGACGCAACGAGTTCAATAAGTACATAAGAATATTATTTTTACTCTGTTTAGAGGTCTTTTTGTATCGGGGGTTTTTTTAATTTTTAATTTAATTTTAAACTTATCTATTAGTCATTAAATAAGTAGTTTATTCATACTTGAGTAATAATATTGTAGAGTTTAAATTGAACATAATATCTTAAGCATGTTTAGCATTATTAATGAAAGATATTTAACAGTTTCAATTTAATTTCTAGCCAGAAGTTAGACAAAGTTGTAAGTCCCAATGCTGAATACAATTTATAAGAAAATTTTGCCTGATAACTAAAAATTTCTTACATTGTTAATAAGTTATTATTATATTTTTTTAATTCGTTTTTCAAATAAATTTAATTTACCCATGTAACTTATTTTTTTGCAAAAGTTATATATTTCATTTAAAAGGTTGTTTATTTTATATTTCACATATACGTACGAGTATATAAAATGAAAATCTATATACTCAATACTAGTTATTCTTCGATTTAATCTTGCTTTTATTTTTATTAAATCAAGCTCCTTATTCAATAGGTCCTCTTATAGCACAAAAATACATACACCACAACTTAATATTAATAATTATATATATCAAGTCATCAAAATTTTAGATGTTTTGTTTATTTTTTACTACTATTTTTTTTAATACGATGAACAGCGTTTACTACTTACTATTGTTGAAGTCCATTTAGTTTAAATTTCTTAAATATTTATAATTACTAGTTACTACATAACAAGGGTTTGAATTTTTAATTAAATAAATTAAAAATAATCAGTAATACGCAACTTCACCCTTAAAGGAATTCACAAATCAATCAGAAAACCTTTTAATTATAACCTCAAACATAAACATTTTTTTCATCAATAGAAATGTTACGTTTAGACCGAAGCGACCGTACAAATACCGATTTCTTTAAAAATATCTCTCAGAGAATCTCTGTTAGTTTTCTTAATATTTAACATAAAAAATAAGCGAGGTATTATCCGCAAAAGGTACCATGTCATATAGACATTATACGCAAAAGTGAAACTCGTTAATGTAGAGTAAAAATAAAAAGGGGCCAAAAAAAGATTTTTGTGGAACACCCATTTTTAGGTGAGAACCAGCCAATTTACAATTATAAACGTCAGCGTTTGAACTCTTCAATTCAGGTAAGAGGCAATAAGTGCAGCTCTACGCACACCATAGTGATTAAATTCTTATAGGAAGCTCTGTAATTGAGTTCGTTATGCATACCTACATACAGTTTAAATAGTAGTAGTGAATATTTGATCCACTACAAATATTACTAAGTTTTATATATTAGCGGATCGAATACTATTCACAATATTTAGTTTCAGTTAATAAATAGGATTTGAAATACCACAAAGAGATACTGTAAGGAGATATTGATTATTGGAATATAATATTATCTGTATTTAACTGCATCTATTATAATAAAATACAAACTGTTCCAAATGCTAGTCAATATGCGGTGGGAGGGTTTATAATAATATGCTTTCTGAACTCCTGTTAATCATTAAGTTTCTTACTTATTGTGATATAAATAGTTTTATTATACGAGTGTTTTACTATACAAGCAGTTTCGCTTTGGAATGCTTTGCCAGTCGCCATCAAACAAGTCAAATCCTTGACTACTTTTAAGAGACTAGTCAAAGACCACTTATTACGCCTAACTACTCAGACCATTCTTTTTGTCTTATTAGGCTATGAAAGAAACGACGACAAATTGTTCCCACTATAATATACGAAATTGTTGGTTCAGCCCCGTCCATGTTCTTCGAATTGTAAAACCTTGTAGAAAATTTAGGTTATACGGCAAAATTTTTTGTTTTTGAATAAATATTTACAATTTTTTTTTTTTTATTTATTTATATATTGCCTGGCCATAAATAATTTAATTAGAAAGAAAGAAAGGATACTGTTAATAAAACAACAATTCAAGTTGCAAACTATTTGTTCAGTATATTTTATGAATATCCAAAGGAGTGGAGTAAAAAAAAATGGGACCAATATAGTTCCTGGCAACATCCAGAAATATAATCTGCAAGCTTGTCTAAGTTCAAAACCATCAACAGCATGCGGTCCGCATATTAAACTATTACCATACTCCCTTTCTTATGTGAAGAGGTTTGAGAAGAGGATAGCTTGTCTTTGGGTGATTCTCTGTTTCTTACAATTTACATAACTTTCAGTTTATAATAAAAATATCTGTCTTTCTAAGACCTGGTAACGTAATGTGCTGACAGTTGTATGGTACTCCGTAATAATAACATGTAATCGTTTCACACAGAAATGTTACATAGGTGTAATGTTTTTATGCTTTGATTTATAGCACATACCAGTCATCTAAAATAATGTAGTCCAAACTGTAAGTGCAATATTATATAAAAGATACAGTAATTATAATAGTGATATATATTGTTCCAAACAAATGAAACAATCAGATGAAACTAATATTAAACTGCGATATAATTAGTAAAAGGTAGAAAATATATTTATAAGTTGGATGGTAAAGTAAACTTTATTCAATTGCATTAAGAATAAAAAACCAACGTCATATTTTATATAAAAAATAAGTTTTCAATGGAAAATATGTTGATCTTAAAAAATTAAAAGGATTTATAAAGTGTATAATAAAATTAAAACTATTTTACTTATAATTTATAAATATTTTAATAAATTAAATAAATATATATATGGAATGCTTTATTCGTACAAGCGTAGCGACACCTCATCTCAATTTGCAGAGCTGAGGGGAGCTTTTCCAGAGATTGCAGGTACAAATCCTGGCCTGTTAATGAATATTTCATGCTTTATTTATTTAAAATTAAATATGTTTAGTATGCCTAAATATGTTCATAGAGAATATAAACAAAATTAAATAAATTAAAAAACATTGTTTTATCTTATTACTTACCCAATAATAAAATTAATAATTTATAACAATACAATAGTAAACAGCATCCTTACGAGGTAAGTAATTTCTTCGAGGAACGTTTGATTTATCACTATATATCGGCGGTTAGCCGTATTGCATACAAAAAACCTTTCATCAAAGCTTAGTCCTATTTACCTAAGAGTCAAAATAAATTAAGTTAGTCTTCTGGAATTAATTTACTATTTTCATTATTATAATGTCATTGTCTTTACTATTGTCATTATTTAATCGGGTCCTATAGATATGGCTGCAATATCGGAACATCTTGCGAAAGCTTTAGTCGTGATGGATGATAGTGAACAACCATCACGAAGATTGCTATTTAAAAACAGTACGAAGCTCATAACTCTGATATATATAAACTGGGAAAGTTCTGGAAGTTCCTCGGCGACCATGACCGATCATAATTTTTGTGACCGCTAACACCTTTCTTGATCCTGCATACAAATAAGACACTTAAATAAAATACGTATGCATACTAAAATGCCTTTACTTATTCGGAGTTTTTAATAGATTAATCAAAAGGTCAAGAAAGGGTCTAGAGACAAAATATATTTTAAATTTGTGTCCGTAAGCTACAAATTCGAATGGTAACACACTTATATACCTCGAACGTTATATTCAGGCATTTTACTTGGGTCAAAGTCACAGATCTTAAGTCATTATACTATAGTAAGTTTAGTGTAAAGATATATACAGGCTTATTTGTAATTAATTGGCCACCTCTTGCAGGCAGCTTCTTTACATCAATCCCAACAACATTTGGTCTACGTCTTTTACAAATCTTGATGAACGCAAAAAAAACGAAACAAAAAAAAATTGTTTTACTTATTATCCTGTATTTTGTAAGAAATACTTAAAAGGTAAAAGCCCGGATGCCATACTTACGCACAGAGTTAATACCAGTTCAGAAATAAATGTTGTAAGGGGAACCTTAAATTTTCAAAACTATTAATTCTATTATATATATTTGTATCCAATATATTTTTGTGTCATAATGCTTCTTTTAATAATTTTTTTTTACAGTAAAAAAATATGATTTATTATTGCACAATTTCATATAAAGAAATAGTAAAAATTAAAAGGGCTTAACGCTAACAAGCATTTTTTTATTTATTTTAACACCAACCCAAGGAGTTATGAAATAATATTTGTACCTTTGTTTTTTGTTTATTTTATACCTACGTGTGTTAAAATACGTAATGTAAGTAAGCGTACAAAAAAAACAAGACTGACAATTCTGTATAAAATAAATTCTTATAACACGACGTTGAAACACGTTATAAAAGATAGTAGTAGTATTTGTCATTTAAGAAATGCACATTATAATATTGATATAAGACTACTTTTTATTAAGATTGATCTAAAAGTCATAGTTAGAATAGTTTATATAAGTTAAAAATCTTTTCTTTATTTTCGCCACCACTATCGTTCGTTATCAATATATGTTATTTTTATAAGTTTTGAGTTTTACGTGGTTATTTTCACTAGAATTATCTATAAAAACGGGATTATTGCCACGGTCAGTTATATTATTATTATTACCTCGATATTTCGAAGCGGTTACACGCTCCATGGTCACGAGTAAATATCACGAGAAATATCGAGGTAATAATAATAATATAACTGACCGTGGCAATAATCCCGTTTTTATAGATAATTCTTTATGTTATTTTTATTCTTACAATATAAGAAATATTTTGTCAAACACTATTTTTCTTAGGCTCACTATGTTATGCATTAGGTTATGGAATTCTAAATACGGCGGGAAGAACGTATCTTAAATTCTTCAATCATATTATAGTACAGCTCAACACACGCCACCGAGCACTTGCTTCATTATCTTTTATATTTAGGCGTAGGCTCTTTAGCTCGTTATACAAGCTCTGTAAACTTGCTTCAGAAGACGCTTTATCTGTAAAACCTGAATTGAAGCCAATCAAATGGTTCATTAGTATTCGAGATTGCACTTGAAAAACAAAAAAAATCTTGACACTAAATAATAGAATATTTTTTTCCAAATAATTAATAACTCTTCGTGGTTCCACAAATAAAACTAAGTAACTTTGGTTTACGTTACTTAGTTCGTTTTTAAACGAAAGTTTTACTCTGCAACAGGAAAGGGCTACAATTAACAAAGATAACTTTTAACAAGCTACTTTTTCCAAAGTCTGGGATGGGACAACTAAAGCGCTTCCTATATATTCTGAGGCAAAGACTAGTTAGAATATAAATTTAATAATTCAAGTTAGTTAAATTAATATCTATAGATTAATAAATATCTATTTATATAAATATCTATGGATTAATTCAAGTTAGTTGAATTTATAATTCAAGTTATATGACACATAAATGTAATAATTCAAGAGTCCTTGCCTGGTTAGCTGAGTTCACGACATATGTGATGAGCTGTGCACCTTGACGACCGATGACGACCATACAATATGGTAACAAACATTCGGATTTGAATTCTGATTTTAATTATGCCTCACTGCAAATTCTTCCAGGAGGAATTCTATTCAAGGAAAAAAGAGGTATAAATTTGTAAAAAATATATATTGTCTAGAGAATTTTTTTATATCATTGAACGCTTCGACAATAATAATAAATTTAACATGCTGTGAAAAGACCGCTCTACTAAGATTAGATTCGTATTGCATATAGACGAAGAAGAAGTTAACTTGTTTTATAAAAGTCAATAAATTTATACAAAAGGGCAATATAATTCTGGTCAATATAATTAACTATTCAAACAAGGAATACCATCGCATGAAAAATATGTCATTAGCAGAGGTATATCTCGTTACAAGCGTGCTGTACTCTAAAGGTATATATAGTGAGTTACGCTTCAATGTCCAAAAAAATTGTGGATACTATGTACAATACTTATATAAAGCAAAACAAAACGGTTTTAATTAAACATCACACCTAGAAGCAGGACTGTTTGTGAAAAGCGAACGAATCAACGAAGAGGAGAGCTATTAATAACGAGGGATATTTTGGAAATATTTATTGTTAAACCAAAAAAAAGGTTAGTATCTATATGTTTATCTGGAGACATTTATATGAATGATATGTTATAGAAACCACTACAATAATGTAATATGTTAACTTGCAAAAGTGATTTTTACGTAATTTACAAGGGAAATGTGATTTGCTTTATCATCATTATAATATTATTAAGAATATTATCACACTAATTAATTAATTATATCTTAATAATTCTATGTTTTGCAACATTATATCTTAATAATAAATGATTTGCGCTAATTATTTTAATGTTGACTTTGCTCTTTGCAGAAATATATCATTTGTCTTTCGGTTTATAAATATTGTCATTAAATATTGAATAATAATAAAAGGAAACACTACTACTACTTTTTCACTATGGCTTCTGTTATGCATTCCAAAAAATATTGCAATTAGTTTTAAAGCCCTTGCTTTTCCTAGATATTTCATAAAGTCACGACATCTTTAGTACCTAGGTACATTAATTTGAGTATTTATTGTTTTAATACAACATTAATTTAAAACATATTATACAAAAAAGATCTAACAGGCGGATTTCATGCAAAAAACATTCTCTGGCAGTTAACACCGGAAAAAATAATAATCCATAAAAGGCGTTTATACTCTACTACTAAACTTATTTAAGTCTTAACAACTAAAATAATTACAATGCATAATATAAAAAAATAAACATTGATGTTATAATCAACGTTATACGTATCTAAGGGCTTCCTGAATTTATTATCTTTATAATTTTTTTACCATGCTTAAATATATATTCATGTTCCACGTTTTAGCCTTATGTATTTTAGCATAACTTTTATAATCAGTGAGGAAGAACAATTTACAAGTAAAGATAAATTGCATATTAATGCAGCTGGATTTTAATTTGTATTTTTTTTGTCTATTTTATAAAACGGATTTAATGTTACATTTGGTATTACAAATTTACAAATTTGTAATACCAAATTAATTAATTAAAATTACAAAAATATTTTTTCATATTTTTAGAAAAACATTTTTTCAGTTCTATAAATAAATATTTGGTAAGATAACATTTGTTGTTTCTTATTTTATAGGTGTACTGATATAAATATATATATATATACCTTGTTATTAATATAAAATGAATATAAATAACATAGTTTCATCTAGTTATCGTACAGTACGACTATTTTGGGTGCTTGGAAAAATCCTGAGAACCTTACTGTTAGATACTATATCAGTAATATAGTATTTAACAGTAAGGTTCTTTTATTATTCTGAATGATTGATCTTATTATTTTTATTATTCTGGTTCTCTTATTATTCTTATTCTGATTGAATTGTGGTTATTACAAATAAATTAGTAAAGCTATAGAAAACTGGTTATTTTATAATTTTTTTTTTAGAAAAAATGCATGCAAGTAATTATTTTATTCTAACAGTAATATTAAGTCTGGGAAGATGGATCTTTCTACGATCAGGATCCTTTTATAATCAGCCAAACTTATTGAATTCTAAATCTAACTCACAAATCATAATTACCAAAAAATTGACAACGATTCCATCCTATTATAATAATAAAGTTTGGTAAATTTTGAAGCTTTCAACTCATTGAAAGCGTCCTAACTTTTTCGTTTTTAATCTCAGCTTCAGGCCTGAGAAAATAAGAGTTTTCATTTTTGCAAGATACAAATTTATTTATTTAATTATAGTCAATGTAAGTTTTATACTGTTTTAAGGATTACTTTAAGTAACAAATAAAGAAAACGACAGTTCTCTATACCAAAATTAAGGCACATATTAATATACTTAGAATATGTCCAATGAGTTGTTCTATATCTAAACAGTAATAACAATCGCAGCAAGAAAACAGAAAAAAATATATAACTAATCCTCATTCGTTTTCAGAAACACTGAATAATTTATTTATTAAATTTTAACTATAATAATTTTTAATCATTAGTAACTTAGTATATTTATTTTAACGGACAAATATTGAATCAATATAATTTAATGTGGACAACTAAAATGATGAAATGAATCTTTATGTAAAAGATTCATTTCATATATTACCATAGTTTATAAAACCAAATATAATGATCCCAATAATGTCGAGTCAGCGTAACTATCAATTCCTTCTAAGCTGTTCTTTGATATATCATCTCAGTGGATGCTAGATTCTTATGTCTTTTACGCTTTTCTTACAATCATTCATATTCATTTTTAAGACTATTCTCATTACAATGTTCATCCCACTGGATTACGTGACCATACCACTACAAAACCAAATATAAATTACAAATATTCAGTCCAAAGCACGTATTATACACATTAATTAACACGAAATTGAACGTATATGAGATTAGAATGGAATTAATTTGCAGCATTGGAATTGGATAGTTCGCTCTACTTCATAACAGCTATTGTTATCGGACTTTACTATTTATGATATTAATAGGGTTTACTATAAACAGGTCAGCCCTTTACATACATATAGCATTAATAGTTACACAAGAAAATGTTCGGTTTATCATATTATGTTGTGGGTTAACATTAAAAATATTTTTAATACGAACATCATTTCAAAGTTTATAACCAAAATACCCGGAAATACCTGGAATTTCCAAGGGAAGCATCAAGACTAATGTGATAACTAAAACATTTTTGGTAAAAAGAAATATAGATAGGATGGCTTAATAAAAATGGTAATTATAGTAAAGTTATGGTAAATGACTTAATAGTGTACACAATTGATAAACTATATACGTTAAATTTAGTTATGAAAACCTTAATAATGAGGATAGGGTAAGCGGATGATGATTTATTTTCAAACTTTAATATAACTCCTTTGTTTATAGAATCCATGATTTTTTTAAACCTCGATGATGAAACATTGAGATAATAAAGTTTATTTCATTCAGTTTTTTAAGCCCATACCTGGAAATGTGGCCCTAATGAATGTATTAAACAAAATCAACTTTATCCCGACACAGTAAAGACTAGAACTAAGAATAAATAGGAAATTAATGTGAAAATTAACTGGATTAGAGAAATTATTCAAAATACGTACGTATAGGTAGTAGTAGTGGAAAATATTAGATCGTAACTACATAGTTATGTTCTACAATTTGGAACCACGTGTTTTGTATATAAATCCTGTGGAAATTCTTCTAACTTTTTCTGACGAACTGAAAGTCGTATTAACTAAATTAGATTTAAGTGATTTTACGCAAAGAACTTTAGGAAACGATCTCTTTATATTTAAACACACATGGTATAAATATAATTTTAGATAATTATCTGTTGGTTAAATCATTTTAATCGGAACGTTTGAAGTTACAAAAATATTTTAAAATCTTGATCATACTTTTTTGTGTCAGATAAGTCGCTCATTTAGAAAAATATTTTTTGTATTTTAACTTATATTCCGGAGAAAAACTATTAAATCTTACGTGATGATAGAAACATCAGCCCTTATAAATATTTTGTAATTTACTTACATAAAATAATTGTATAAGTTGACTTGCCCAGAGATAAAATTAAGTCACGGAATCAATCAATTTATTTATTCGTGATGGATCTGTCTCTGTAGACGAGGGCTAAATGTGATACCTAAAGCTTTTTTCGTTCATTTAAGTCAATTTCTATTCGGTTGTCGGAATTGTGTTTGCTTTCCTTCTCGGTAAGTCTATATACACAGATTATAAATGAGTATTCCACTGACACGGAACATAATGATAAATTGTCTAACACTATAAATAACTAAATAATTAATATATTTAGGATTTGTATTATAAAATCTAATTACCTACATAATATTACTGGTTAATAGAAATTGTATCAATTTATCTAAGGACTTACAAGAAATATTAGGTACATGTAAATATAATAACACTAGTTTAAATTCATTTATTTATTCATAAAAAAAAATAAAAGCATTTTACATTCTCAGTATACAAAAAATAAACATAATGGTTTCATAACATGGTACGTAACCCTATAAGATATAACGGTTTAATAATTTCACGAACATCTATTTCGCAAATAAGAAACTAATTGAGCTTATAATTTAGATAATAGGTAGAAAAAATATTTACGCTATTTAATTCTCAGAGTAAGTTACTTAATTTACCATCGAAGGAACTTGTTAGCGATTTTAACTCATTAATAAAAGATCACTCTATAGAGCCATTTTCCAGGCCATCTAAGGAACGGAAAACACCAAAACGACACCTACGTAACTAAGAAAAAATTCTATAATATGTAACATACTAACACGCACTGAAGCAACATTGTAGCTTATCTTTTCATTAGTATTCCAACTTTATTTTAACCCAAAATTGAAAAGAGACCTCCAGCGTAACATACATGTTCTGTATTATAAGTGAATCAAAAGATAATTCAGGTTAGCAACCTCATATATTACTAGTATCTATCTAAAATACAGAACCGCTTGGCTCTGTTTTTCTTTTGTAATATTCAGATTTAGTTAAGGGATTATATTATCCACGACATTTTGGTCCCCTACATGACAGAATCTCAATACTTCAACATATAACACATATAAGTTCTAACCAGCTGTAAGTTAGATCCAATTACAAATTGCGGAGTTTTGCAACGAGGCCATCTATCTACTAGTTTTAACTAACTTAAGAAAAGTTTAGTCTAATCTATGGGTTATCTCTGGGTAATATTTTTACTTCTCTTTCCTCTTTGTTATATTAGTTATAAAATATGTTATATGGTAAAAAATACAAAATTTGCTTGACGTTAAATACCCTAGAATCAAAATCATCAAATGTGTTAAAATATTTATATACGACGCAAACTAATTAAAAGTCACAATCATAAACTAAATGATTTAAAAACTTCGATGATAATAAATAGGTGAAGTAAATTATAACGCATGAAAATCTATATATATATAGAAGGATGTTTGTATATATGAAATCGATGAACTCAGAAACTATTGGACCGATGATTATGAAAATTGGTATGTATATGTATTTTTCCACGGAGAAGGTTTATATGGTATGCCCATGGATGTAACACGCCACCAGGCGGCGCTGTCAAATATAGACTTCCGCCCCGTTCAACCGATTGTCATAAAAGTTGGTATGACCATGTATGTTTCCTCGAAGAAAACGAATATGCTATGTCCATTGATGTAACTCGCCACCAGGCGGCGCTGTCAAATAACGACTTCCGCCCCGTTCAACCGATTGTCATAAAAATTGGTATGATCATGTATTTTTCCTCGAAGAAAACGAATATGCTATGCCCATTGATCTAACTCGCCACCAGGTAGCGCAGCGATGTATCGACTAATAAATAAACATTATCCAAAATTAAAAACAAATAACATCACATCTGTCATCTGTCAATAAGCATAACATAATAACACAAATCAATAATATAAATAACTAATAGAAATTATTTAAGATAAGATGATTATATACAGAAAAAAGTGATTAGTTAATTTGATTATATGAAAGTGGTCAATAATATAATCTATACTAATATTATAAAGCTGAAGAGTTTGTTTGTTTGAACGCAATAATCCCTGGTACTACTGGCTCGCATTGAAAAATTCTTATTGTGTTGAATAGTCCGTTTATTGAAGATGGCTATAAGGTATATGTCATCTCGCTGTGACTTATAGAAGTCAAACAGCAATGAAAAATGCTGCAAAAACGGGAAAAGATTTCTTTTTTGAGAGCTTTCCTCGCGTGCGCTGAGGAAACACTAAAAACCGCGCGGACGGAGTCGCGGGCGACCCCTAGTATAATATAAAAGTTTAGTTCTTCTTAATTTGTCATTGGATAGTAACTCTATTACAAACAATAATATAAACAAATCTGTTTCAACTTTTGACAGTAGTCGGTTACAGTCAGCCAAATTCGAAATAATTTACACCCCTTAAAAATTGGGAACCCTAGAACCCATATCTTAATGAGAAAGATTAAAAGAGCGAAGGGGTAGAAAGCTTGAGCAATCAGTTTTATAATTTATAGTAAAATAAAATATGGGGTATTTGTAGGTGTGATACCTACCATTTGAGCTAATTCCTATAAAAAGACAGTCCGTACAAAGCTAGGTTGTATAAATAGCTTAAGGATTTTTAAGAATAATTGTCAATAGTGATAATGTTTCATCTCAATAATGTAGTGTAACTTTTTTATTACACGTATTTTATATATTATATCTAAAAACGGCAAAACAATCACCTTTTTGTATGGTAAATATAATTTTTATTTTATTCTCTATTTTTAAAGTCAATATATAACTAAAGATTTTGTGATTATTTCAAGTGCCTAACTATTGCCGTTATCAAAATCGAGCTAAAAATCAAATTCTTGTATGGAAGAGGACTCCCAAAAAACATATTATTTTGATTTTTTTATATTGGCAGCAGAAATACAGCATTTGTAAAATCTTCAACTGCCCTTTCATGAGATACAGCTTGTAGACATACTTTTTACCCTTTTTTACGAAGCCTTAAAAATATACTCCATCAATATTGTTTCTGGTCTAGATATATTTTACAAAAGAAAACAAATTTGACGGAGTAGATATAAATCATCTTAACTGAAAATAACGAATTAATGTGATAGGTAGGTAGAGCGGGTCTAGTGGAGCAGTTTTTCACTTAATCAGTTATAGTTCCTCAACGATAATTCGTCATGGCTTATAATGCATACTGATGGACGTGTAATTTATCCCTTAGCTTAGTGTCTATAATAATTTATTTCTAACAAGTCGAATTTGGAAGCTACATGTATTTTAATGCCATGTATGCTAAAAGTCATGTATGCTCAACTTACCCCATATGTGAGGTAAGTTGAGCAAGGGTATGGGGCTAGTAGAGCACTTAGAAAGTTTACCCAAATCATAGTTCTTATGTTAGGTAGATTTACAATAAAATTACATTTTGATAATTAACTTTTATTTATAATGTTATAGTGACCAAACATCAAATCTAAAAGTACATTTCTTGGAACAATGAGGTAAAAACAGAATCTACAAAACAGCAACATTCCTAACTTAGCTTAACTATTAGATTCAGACTTCAATATTTGTGTATTTATTCAACATAGCTTATACCTAAAGTAAAATAAAATATTTAAGAAATCATGGAGTCACGTAAGCCATTCTTTTTGGGCCATCATATTTACAGTCCAAGAGGGTGGAACTTTATTGCCAAATTTCAGTATTTTAGAGAATATCCATAGAATATTGATACCGTTTGTAACAAGTATTTTTTAAAGAGTCTTCTTGCGTGGCAGAAAATACTGGCCTCAGCGTTGCAAAACCCATGGACGTATCACCGCTTTCATTTAATTTCCTTAAAAAATTTGATAATGTCATCCGTTTGATTCCAAATTATTTGGCAGCGGCAAAACCACTTTTTCCCTCTTCACTCACAGCTTCGGCAGCCCCATTTAAGTCTTGACTAATATTACCTCTAGTAGTCTTTTTTTTATAAGTCCTCATGGTAAAAAAAAAAACAAACATTTGTTTTCATCGTGGGGATAGTTGGGCTACTGTAGCTCAACTAACCCCAACCCGAAATTTTTAAGCAAAATTGAATTAATAAAAAACTGGTTAGAATTATATACAGATTCTCTATCAATATCAAAACTGCAATAAATTTACCGAAGATTAACACTTATCTGATTGAAAACGGATAAAATTTGAGTATCACAGACGGAATATCCCGGCTTAAGATGATTTAACTTTTTAATAACAAAATAAACAATGCGCTTGGGTACTTTTCTCGATGGCCCAGTTGCTACTTTTGTTCTAGGGATGAGTTCCTTTCCCGGAACCCCTTCTTTTCGCTATATGTTGCGTTCGCGTGCGGTGGATAGTTTTCGAGATATTTTGATTGCCCAACTTACCCGTACGCTCTACTAGCACCGCCCTACCTACCTATATCTTAATATATATAAATTACGTGTCACGTTGTTTGTCCGCGATGGACTCCTAAACTACTTAACCGATTTTAATCAAATTTGCACACCGTGTGCAATTTGATCCAACTTGAAACATAGGACAACTTACATCTTAATTTTAAGTCGCAATATAATTTTTTTGCAAATTATTTCTTTACAATTATCTGTTAGTACAAACAAGTTTAACAGATGGCGTTGTATCTGTTGACTGGATTGAGTTAGTGTTCAACAGATGGCGTAATGTTAAAAGTACAAATGTTTCATATACAATTTAACATCATAACCAACACGCGATGCTGAGAATAAATTATGAGTTAATTTTTAGTGTTAATATTGCCCGCCACGTATTACTTAGACTGAAGTATATATAAACTCATATTATAATGAACATAATACAGTCAAATTATACCTGCTTCTTCGTTGAATCTATTTATGTGAGACGGGTCAACCAAAAATATTGTGCACCGATTAGTGCAAAATTTAATTATTAATAATTTAAAATAATAAATATTATTTTCATAATTCTTAAAACTATCTGTCCTATATACTTTATTTATAAATTTGTAATGTACTCATTTGTTACCATCTTAAATAAAATAATAATAATTAAATTTAAAATTAAATATCTCAACTGTACGATAATTTTGATCAATCACGTTCAAAGACCTTCTCCTTTAAATCCCAATCCGTTGAATTTTTAGACCGGCTTTAACGTTTTCGTCTGCTTTGGTAAGTAATAATTTCATTGTTGCAACCACCCTGTTGGTCAAGTAGTGGAGCGTAGACGCCTAACGTATATCGGTATAGTGTCGTACAGTGTGGTATAGTGTGGTGTACCCAAAAAATAGTAATACTGGAACCGAATATATTCGGCATCAAAACCGAATAGTTCGGACAAATACACCGAATACCGAATACTTACCAAATATTCGGCGCATCACTAATAATTATTATATAACTGTATCTAGGGTTAGGTAATGGTAGTAGAAAATCAGTCATAGAGATCGCCATGTTCTTTACAAATTGCATCTATGTAAAAAAAACATAGCGGTCCGCATCATTATTTTTAACCCCCGACCCTCTTTTTGGGTATTATAAGTTTGACCTGTAGATTTGTGTATAGTAATATTGATAGTAAAAACCTAAACAGGGGAAATTATTGCATTCGTAGGTTCATTTAGTACAACGAAGAAAAAGTAAAATTATTTAAAAAACAGAAAAAAAAACCCCGCTACTAGATGACGTCTAAAAAGGATAATAATATTATTATGTACTTATTGAAGTCGTTCCGCCGGGGGACCTTTGTACGTACGTTGATGAGTGTCTATTTTACAAAATTTTCGGAGCTAATAAATGAGGACTATACGATAATATTAAAATATTTTTATTTCGTTATTTGCCTTGATAAATTTACTTGCATTTTTAATTTTTCTTTTACTTGGCAGTCGGGGGTTTTTTAAATTTTTATTTTATTTTTTCTAATACCGTGACTTATTAAATAGTTTACTACAATGTAATAGGTACATCCAAAACCTTATCAACCACAGCAACGCGTGGTCGGGTCTGCTAGTATTGTATAAATAACTGACACGTCATGGTATTTTTTTTTTTAATTTATTACGTATACGTATTTTACTTAAATACTTTATAGAAATACTGTTAGTAATATTTATTTATAATAATATAATTTAACATCGGAATTTACATGTTATTAGTTCATAAGTTTCTAAATAGTTTACAACAATAACGCCACCTACGTAATTAATTATGGAATGTTACTCAGTATTTAAATATTTTAAGAATTAGAAGCACATGATATATTAACATTTATTTAATCTTTTATTAATTATTAGAATTTATTGTGAGTTATAAATAATACCATCTGTAAGTTGGTTATGAAATTTTAAATTACACACACCTAAATATTATAGTGTTAAAATATTATAAAACGAGTTGTAAGGGCTGCTCTCGTCCATTCTATTACAAATGGTTGCATATTAAACATTGAAGTGCAAGTACTGTGTATTACTGAAACAAGTCCTAACAATACATAAAACAAGAAAATCAATCAAATAAGTCGTTATAAAGTTATGACCTTGTAACTCATCGGAAGTTTGAAATATTATTTCCAAACTGTTTTTAATAATAATAATAATAATAATAATAATGTCAGGACAAATTACACACAATGATCTAACCCCTAGCTAAGCAAATTATTTGCTTGTGTTAAGGTGTTAGACAACGATACAAATACATAGAAATACACATATAAATACTGAGAATATATTAAATAAACGACCAAACCCAGAAACACAGACATCTATGCTCATCTCATAAATGCCTGTCTCCGCCGGGAATCGAACCCGAGCCCCATTGCGCCGTGACACGTTAGGCGTCTGCGCTAACCACTCGACCAACGGGGCGTTGTTAGTTTGTTGTTAGTTCCTTATCGCGCGTTGTGAAAGGGGGCTAGACGGTAAAAATTCTTACCAAAAGTTGGCACGACACGTTTTGCTATCTCTCTCTCTCTCTCTCTCTCTTATAGAAACCAAGCGAGATATTTTCATTTCTATCATTATTATTTTTGTATTATATTAAATTTCTTAGTAGTTCTTAATTAATTATTTGATATTGGATTTTGTTCTTTTAGAATCAATTTGCAAATAATACAGTTAAATGAAAATAATAATACAAATTTGTGATCAAATATACTCGTAATGTTTTGTAACAACGCCATCTATTTATACCTTAGGGAAACATAACCACATCTGTTATATAAATATATCAGTACAAAGTGAAACCACTAGGTGGAGACAATAACTCATGGGTTTATTGATTAACACTTTTTAATTTAGTTATTTCTTTTATTTACATTTATTATAAATTATCGGGGAAATATCATACAAAACTAGTATACAAATACTATTCATTAGCATATTAGCTTATATTAATAATTTAATATTTTTTTTATTACAATAGGTAATATTTATGTATTTTTTTACGTAAATTAATCATTTACCTCTCTATATCCTCATATTTTAAGTTTTAAGTGCTTTACAAGTCATGGAAGAAGATAAAAACCATCTTAAAAGTATTGTATAGTACCGGAGTGCAAAAATAGTATTAGAAAAACATCCGACAAAGTGTTTTTTATAGTCCAAGAGATGCGAAAATACAAAAACAATGGTCTATGGTAATTCGATGACTCGTCGATGACGTGAACCAGTTACCTTACATTGATAGAGATAATCTATTCGAGATGAGGTACTGTCTTCCTACCCTGATAACGTCCATCAGCCAAAAATTACTGTGCACACATCGAAATCCCTTAGATGTCGCGTATGCCTAAGAAGAGGTCTACTCCGGCATCTACTCCAGCAGAAAACTAGTGCAGTCCTTAACAATGCTCAATTACACAGGATCGAAAATACCCAGATTCCAACCCAATACCCTCTACTTAGTACACACCCAGGAAGAGAAGATAGCATTGTCTAAGGAGGGTTATGGATCAGGCGAAGGGTTGCTATCGTCTCTTAACCATACACGAGGCACAAGGACTCACTTTCGGCTCCGTTTTTATAATCAACACAAGGAGTAAGATGCAACTGCACGACAGCGTTCCCCACGCGGTTGTAGCAGTGTCGCGTCATACCGAGAGCTGTGTGTATTTTTTTACTACTTTTAAACTAAAATGAAAATTTCAAACATCCGACTGACGAACTTTTAAAGCCAATTAAAGTAAATGGAAACTTAATTATTTCAAGAGTATATAAAGATATATTATTTCTGGAGACTACGAATTTCAATTATTTTTAGTTCGAAATATATGTATTTTATACGCGATGCAAGCTTATATACTTAATAAATAAACCAACTCTACCAATATCTGATTCTAATCGTCATATTTTATCACACACAGTTGTACATAACTGATACTGATATTGATACTGATAATGAACAACTGTTATTTTGTAGATCAATCATTGACAAGTAATTAATTATTATAATGACGTCATTATGGCACAATATAAACAATGATTTGAATTTATATTGAAGAAATGAATTTAAATTTAAATATAATTAACCAATCCATCATTACTAGACTTATCAATTAAATTATAATTTACTGTCCTGAATATTAGAGTAATTAATATAATAATCTTTGAAATGGTCTTTTGACGTGTGAGCCTTATTACGTTTACTTAAATTTGAAAAGATAAGAGATAAGATAGGGAATGATAAATTCATCGAACTGTTCAATAACAAAGATAAATTAAGGATGACGACGAGACGGACTAAGAAGTCGCAGGTTGGAGTCTCGCTGGTATTAAAAAAAATGTCAACTAAATAAAGTTAAAGGTACTTACGTCCACGTAGCTCGTATGACTTTTAGTCTTAATATACTTAATATCCAGTTTCGATATCTTTGCATATAAATCGCGATATTTCTCCAGTATCCTTCGCTGCCCAAAACGTATCCTATCTTTTCTACATTCTCAACAATGGCTGTCATTCAATATATGCACTAGAATTGTAAATTGTAAATGTTTTCTATGTATAACCTTTATAAGATATTTAATCCTAAATGTCTAAGATACAAAATATTTTCATATTGTGTTCCACAAACATAAACTACTAACATTTAAACCTAAAAATAAACCATAGAGTTCTGCAAGTTATCCTAGAAATGAAAATTTAAAAATTATATATCAAAAATTTTAAGTTGTTAAGACGGTCCTAGGGGCTAAATTCATTTTGTGTATTAAAATTAGGTTATTTCTTCCTCGCAAACGATGCCATTACTAGGTACACTAGAAAAGATATGAGATATAATTATAGAGTGTGTTGTTATTTAACACATGGCTTTTTTCGTCGCTAACTTGTTTATTTAATTTTATATTTATTTCTCAAAGTTTAAATGAAAGTGATGATGATGAAGTGATGTGTGGCGTATTGAGAATGAATAAACTGGTACATGGTTATGTATGAGGTAGTTTGAAGATAGCACCAATTATAGAAAAGATATAAAACTAATTATATGTTTTGGAGAGTGAAAACCAGGTAAGTGTAGATGGACGATGATACCCGAATGTCTTTATTGGTTTGAATTATTTATATGAAGTTAAAAAAAATACAAAATTAACTCCATTTCTATCTCTATCTTTTTTTACTAAGACCTCAAACTAAAAACAAAATTAAAATAAATATATGTCGAAATTAGCCTCAACCGGAAATGTGAAGATATTTTCAAAACTTCTACCACGATCTAATTCTACACGACTACATTTATTTTTTTTGATAAATCCTATGTAAATGGTTTTCAACGAAACTCACTTAAGTTTACTCAACTCTCTATTTGATAGTACTCTCACATACTAAATTAACCCGACGTAGTTCAGTTGCACTTAATCTTCCCATCTACATACGATTAATAAAATATTTTAAATTTTACAACCTTTCTTATTTCTTAGTTCTTATATATTACGATAGTATTGTAAGTTTTGCAAAAGTTATGGCTTCTGACACCTTTATTTAATTAGTTTACAGTACTTCGATACTTTTTTCCTTTCGATTTCTACATATATAAGTGTTTCATTAGAAATAAAATTATTTAGTATTTTATGTTATTTAAAATATTTTCATATGTAAATATAATAGATAAAGATTAGGTATTAATAACTTTAATTACTGTGTTATTTCTTTTTTTATTATAATAACCATTTTTTTTATTACCAATAAGCTAACATATTTTACGGCATCTGATATTTTAGTCATTTGTTTTCGAATGTTGAGTATTTCTCTTCTTTTACTAATTTATTTAATTATTCTAAATGTTATCAAATGAATAAAGCTGAACAAAATGTTATAACGGCTTGTTAGTAAATTAAATGAAATAATAGATAAAAATAAATAAATAGTTCTATTAACATTGTTTTATTTTTATGTTATTATGTACAATAAACCAAGAAATAAATATTTTATTTTATGTATTGTAAACTTTCTTTTATCTCGTTTGTTAATATTTTTTTAACAAAACGAATTAATTCTATTGACACGTTTCAAATTGTTCAATACGAATACACATAGTTCAGAAAAGTAAATACAATTCCGACATCCGAATAGAAACTGACGTTAATGAACGGAAAAAAGCTGAAATTGTTTGTATCATAAATTCAGCCCTCAGATCAGTAACAATCCAACAGATTGAATTCGTGATTTATCTATATCTAAATCTATAAAAAAGTTAACTAGTACGATTCTATTGTTAATAGTGTATATAGGTAGTTAATTAATAAGATAAATATTATTTTAAATTTAAATGGTTGTAATAACTGTAATGACATTTCCATAAAAAAATATATATGACTAAAACCAACTCATAATACTACAATGGTAACAGTTAACAAAAAACATATAAAGTACAGTTTAGTACAGAAAAATCAAATGCAGAAACTGTCATGGGACAAAAGTTTGTTCTGGAGCGAATCATTGTAGTGTATTGGACATTGGACAGAATCCGTACGTCCTATTTTGTACTTGTTGCTCCTTTAGGAATTACTATTAGTATTTATTTATTCACTTTTATACATACCTACTAACTAAAATGTAAGTATTTCAGTCTTGATATTTAGTTTACAATAAATTTGACATTTACCTTTTCAGTTTTACTAAAATTAAATAAACTCTATAGGCTTGGAATGTCCACATTAAAAATTAAACATATTTTAACAGTTTACATACATAAAATAATTTCTTCTCATACAGTATAGTTGTAACACATATCATTTTTTTAAATCTTTTTTAAATAAATTTAGAAGACAAACATTTAATATAGAACCACCCACCTTAAAATTTTTATTTCACATACTACATTCATAATAAATACCAAAAAGACATTGAGTGGCTTATTGCTCTATGAATTCATTTTGTTTATTTGATTTTTATACTAAATTGTTTCAAAAATTTTAACTGTCATTGAATTGAATGTATATGAATTCATTTTTTTTTATTTCCAGAGTTTAAAAAATAAAACAACGTCCAACATTAGGTACGTATATCGAAGTACCACATTACCCTAAGACGTATGTTTGTGGATCATGAGCCCTAACATAATGTAGTATTAATATGTGTATGCTTGCACACATTACCAATCATTGACTGTAACGAGCTGTGTTTATTTAAAAACGTCAAAATTCGACTAATAAATAAAATGTTTGCAATTATTACAATGAAATAATTTTATTTTTTTAATGGTGTATGGTTTTTAATCAATAAAATGTTTATTCAAATACATTTGTTATGTTTCCAATTAATTAATCATTCTGACACTGCATGCAGGGGAACGTTAATATATTATTGGTCATCATATTACCCAGGCGTAACGTATTTCCGATACAAATATTTTTTAATAATAATATAAAAATGTTGCATATTATATTTCTGTTTCCATTACTATAAATTCATACTTATCTCATTATTAACAGAGCTTGAACACTTCAACGTTCAAAGCTTGTGAACTTGCAGGCGCCGCGCTTATGCAATTGCATAAGTAATCCTAGTAATTGATCTGAGTAATTACTCAGCTCAATTACTAGGAAGGCCATCAATCTGTACAAGGTTACAGTTTATTACGAGATAACTTTGTTCTAATTAATGACTACAAATGTTGAAGACTTGTTACATGAATATTGGTAAAAGAATTAAACGACCTTACCGTGAACACGATTGCTGTAAAGCATTCGAAACGTCGGATTAGATTTAAAATGTAAATTTAAAATTTAATTCAAAATACTACCTATCTCTCTTTTCATTATAATTATAATATTAGAATATCTTGAATTATAAGCAATGTTAATTGTATAAGCCTATTTAAATTATATAAAAACAATAGAACAATGAATTTATAAATAAGGACCGGACTACAATCTGTCTCCATGAAGAAAATAATATTACAGAATGATTTTCGACACTATCAACTATTATAAATTGACATCATATATATATATATATAAATTGGTAAATATATAAGTGGTGGCTTTTGCATGTTCATTTGTAATTGTATGGTATGAAATGAGGTATACGAAAATCTCTTATTCTAGCTGGAAATGTGAGCAGCAAAAGTTATGTCCTTTATGTTGTTGGAAAAACCACTCTGTCCTTCTGACATATTGTTTATTGATGGTTTTTTTTTAAGTTTTTTTTTCAAAATTTTAAAGTGAAACTTTTATTACATCGTCTCAAACTTTTTCGTCTGTGTGTTGCATGTCGCGTGACGGTCGGCCGCGGAGTAGGGATAAAGTGAAAGGCGCTCGTATCGATGCGGTTTTTACTAGATACATTGAAAAAATCGAATGTAAGTCACTGTTCACGTATTTTAGTTACCATAAAATATTGGTTACATTTATAAACTGTGAAATTCATGATGAAGATGGAATTGATAATAGAATGATTGAAAATAATTGAAAAACGGATCAAAATGACTCAACGATTATAAAATATTGTTTTCAGTGTTTTAATATGTGTATATCATCTAAATAATTGTTAAGTATTATGTATGTCGTACTCTAAGACACAGAGTTCAATAAAAATATTAGTTGGAGACCTAGTCTACTTTTATCATTTCCCATTATCATTCCCATTTTCTAAGTATAAAATTAAGATTGATGAAGCAATTTTTATACCCTTAATGGAATATTATTCCGAAAATTTTTAGTTAAATGTCTATAATGTGTTACGGTGGTTTCATAAAACCACACAAGTTTTTTTTTTTTAATTTTTAACCTAAACAAAACCGGCAATAAAAAGATATTTTTTATTCATAGTATAAGTTTTGAGTTACTACATCCCTTTTAATTAAATGAATTATTTAGTACGATTTAAATTCTATTAGGTACATTTAATCAGCTACATCCATTTTAACAAAAATATCTATATACTTGGTATCAACATTAACTCAATTGTTTAACAAGGTTTTCTTTTGGGGTTATATCGTATGGAAGTGTCGGTTTTTTTAATTTTAATTCATAGCGTTTTGATAGTAGTAATATATCCAATCCAATTTGATGGTATTTATTTTTAAGTCTTAACAAAAAAGTTCCTAGCAATTTATGTTAATTAATTGTTAATTTTAGTAATGATTGTATCTTGAAAACAGGCGAAAGTGAAATTTTATAAAAAAAAAACTCTTTTTACGCAAATTACAAAAATGAGAACCTCTTAAAGTAAAAATACAATTTATGACAATTTACAATACATGACTATTTAACATCAGTAAGCTCTATCTTGAATACTGTAAATAATATACAGTTCAAATGTGTGTTCATTATACAGTAAACTTTGTTTGTATGTAGGTAATATGTTAAGTAGCTAACATGATTTTTATGTGATTTACTAACTAGATGAGAGTATCAAAACCACGGTGAACTCATAGCTGCTAAGCCGGAAATATACTAGAAATTATCTAGAAGCAAGGTAATTATTTCATTTTTTATTTATAATATTACAACAATACGCATTTATCAGATATGAAAGATGTGTGAGACAGTTAAAAATGTATAAAATGATAATGAATTGTTAAACAAAATGCTCAGAAATATATCTGACGAATTATTCTTAATCATAACATATTTTACAAAATCATTATAATGATAAGTGCTAATTATTTAAATGTTGACAGTTGGATAGATTATAACGAGGATTTATAGTTATACATCGTTTGTTTTGTTGCTTTTAAATATTGTTATTAAATATAAAATCATCATAAAGGATTTTTAACTAATGCTTATATTATATGTTCCGAAAAAATATTGATAATAAAATTATTTTGATGCCATTGTTTTCAATCATAAAGTCACAACAATTATCATAAATTAAATTTGAATATTTATTGTTTTAATCCAAAACGTGTTGTCACAAAAGTGATTTATTCTTATTATTTATTTATTAAAGCATTTTAATTTTGGGCAACAAAAAGGGAACAACAAAATAAAAAATATTCTCTGCCGGACAACCGTGGATAAAGTTGCAATAAATAAATTAAAAAAAAACATTGTTATTATTTTCAACAGTATACATTCATAATGTAATAGATTAATTGTACATACGTATCAATAAATATAACATACATATAAATAAACAGGGTTCAGATCACAAGAAGTAGCATAGTATTTGGCTCTTCTACATAGTGTAAAGTAATAATTATATATTGTGTAGTTTTAATGTTGTAATTAAAAAATGTGCTCTTTAAAAGTTTTATTAAGAATAATCTTTATTGTTATTAGTACTACCCACAATTCTCCCTCTTTTTTAATGCCTAGCTGATTAAATGTCAAATTATTTTAGGACAAATCTCTAATGAATTTCAATATGTTACTAACTTTAAAATCAACATATGATATCAGTGGATCTTTTCAAATCCTTAACATTTTGAATTAAATATATATATTTCTTACAGAGTTACGTGTAGACAATGGCAGTTTGTAGACTGTACTTTACCTAGAATAAAATATTAGAGTTCATTCGTAAAATATATAAAATAATAATTTCTTTACTTAATATTTCACAAAGGAGAGCAGAAACATTTGTCTTGCTGTTGATTGAATGTGTATTTACTAATAAATGAGAAAACAAAACTTGAACACAAAACATAGCATGGGAACTATTAGTTGAGTGTATCGTAAAACTTTGTAGACGAATTCGCGGGCAACGGTGGCTACATAAATACTAAAAAATCTTCTCAGGTATATGTAATGTGGATAACCATATTCAGGACGTATAATATTGTAAGTAGCTTAATAATCATTATCTCAGATATAAAAAAAAAATATTCACTTAGGATTATAACAATCCTAAGATTAATAAAATTAAACGATTTCGTTCTTAAGATAAGATACCATTTAATATAAAAATAGGACCATTGGATTACGACGATACATATTTTTTTCAAGATGAAACTACTTCTTGTCGTCGTCGGTTTAATCGTGGCTGTTTCAGCCTACCAGCCCATTGATAATGACTACCACAATACAGTTGGTATTTTAAAGGCTGCTCGTATTAAGCAAGCCGAGGAATCTACAGACTTTGACGGCGCCAGGATTACAGGAGGAAACAGTGCATCCCTAGGACAATTCCCTTATTTGGTATTTTTTTATTAAATAGTTCAATAAGCGTTATATTTTTAATACAAGAATGTAGTTTAACAAAACAAAAATAAATATACCTCATACAATTTTGTCTCTTAAATGTATAACGTATGTTTTGTCATTGTAGGCTGGTCTTCTTATTCCATTGACCAATGGTTTAACTTCAGCCTGTGGATCCTCGCTTATCAGCAACACCCGACTTGTTACGGCAGCTCATTGTTGGAGAAACGCAAGAAGTCAAGCCCTTTCATTTAACGTTATTCTTGGTACTATCCGTCTTTACTCTGGTGGTACTCGTATCAACACAAAAGACGTACGTTTGCACAGTGGCTACAATCAGCAAACCCTGGTAAATGACATAGCCATTATCGTCATTAGCAGTGTTAGTTATACTGGTAAGTATAATGTTGTGTGTTTTAAATACTCTCATATTCCAATTCCAAAATAAAAACCTTGATATATTTCTTCTTCTTACAGACAATATTAGGAACATCAATCTTGCGAGTGGTAACAACCTATATGTTGGCAGCACGGCTACAGCCACTGGATTTGGTTTGACCTCTAATGGTAAATTTTATTTATTTATTTATTTATGTACCAAAAAAAATACAATACAGAAATTTTTACATTGAAAAAAAAAAGTGTACAAAGGCTTAACTTATCTCTTTAAGAGATCTCTCCCAGTTATCCTTAGGCGAAAAAGAGTTTTTATTAACATGCAAGCGGTCTGGTACGTTAATAACATAACAAAAAAAAAATGTGAGAAATTTTACTGCTCTACAAGAATATTTCATAAAAAGCTACCACATACAAATGTTGTTTAATGTGAATTTGTTACTTTTAGACCCTGATGCTAAAGTCTCCGAAACTCTGAACTATGTAAACTTACAAGTAATTACCAATGCTGTATGCCGTCGTACCTACGGATTTCTTACTGTCGTCTCCTCCACGCTGTGTGTAGCAACTCCAAACGGACGCAGTACTTGCAATGGAGACTCCGGTGGTCCTCTTGCCATCGGAAGTGGAAACGACAGACAATTGGTAACTTATTACTTATCTAAAATATGAAGCTATAGATCTCAGATAATATTAAGCTATTTTAATCTTATTTAACATAACATTTAAGATATTATTTAATTTAGCATCATTTATAATATACTGTATAAATGATTCGGACATTCTTATTTTTACTGGTGGTAATGATATATTATATGATATCTTAAGATATGTTAGGTTTTATCACATTGATGTACATTTATAAATTTATTTTTCTAGATTGGTGTCGTGTCGTTCGGTCATAAAGATGGATGCACCATATCACACCCCGCCGGTTTCGCCAGAGTTACATCTTTTAACTCTTGGATCCGCTCTAACATGTAAACATAACAAATTAATGTGTGTATCAAATAAGGAATTGCTATTCTTAAGATAATAAAAAAAATATTTTTCTGTTACATTTGTAATTTTTATTTAATTTTTAATAAATTTAACCTAATTTAAATAACTATTTTTGAAATTTGGTAAGTGGACGTTATAAATAAGGACATTACGTAAGCCTTTTCCATCATATTTTTTATTTTGTTAATGAATTAAAATAAAATAAATATTACTCAAGATTAAAAATAAAATAAATAAATGAGTCAAAATATAATTAAAAAATAAACAAATAAAAATAAGACAAATTTAAAAAAAATAATAAAAATGAATAAAGTATGATTAGTTTCCTATCTAACGTTCCCTAATGTTTTTGTATATTTAATTAATATTACTTGTATCTTAATTAAAATGAATTCAAAGTTTTAAGAGATGCAAATGGGGGTGGTAGATTGTTCCAGCAGCTGGAAGCAGTGTATCTGAAACTTCCACGAAATGTAGCTGGTTTATGTGAAGGGACCTATAAGATATTTGTAGAAGCTCTTGTTTTATAGATGGAGTTATAGTCACTTAACCATTTTAGTTTTTTATATAGGTATATAGGAATTTTATGTTTTTTCATACCAAAAAGCAGGCAAGCAAAATGAAGTTGCCTTCTATTGTCCATTTTTAATATATTTGCTGAATTTAGAAACGGTGTGATATGCGTTCGCGGTGGTATGTTCAAACGAAATCTTGCGCAAGCATTATGTGCTCGTTGAATTAACATCTTGCTGCTAGCAAAGAGTCTAGGTCCTACAACAACATCAACGTAGTTATGTTTGGATAGTACAATTGCCTCACATAGCTTAATTCGTATTTTCTTAGATCAATATCGGCGAATGCGGTACAACACTTTTAGACGATAAAAGCAGTTGCGGAATGAGCGAACATGTTTTTCAAAACGTAGATTTTTGTCCATTATGACACATAATTTTTTTTCTTCAGAAACACTTTCTATTCGCGAATTTTTAATGAATACACTTGGACGTTGCATGGAAATTTTGTGGACAAGCGAATTCGTTCAAAGAATTAAATATATTGCTTTATTTGGGTTTAAGATTAAACTATTTGAATCTGACCACGTTGCTATTATATTTAAGTCTGCATTTAGTTTACTAACAGCGGTTATCATTTCATTAGGTTTAAATGATATATACAGTTGAATATCATCAGCATATATGTGATAATTGCAATGTTTAATGTAGTTTTTATGTCTGCACAGTGCAACGAGAATAGAATAGGACCCAAAATAGATCCCTGTGGGACACCCCTCGTGACCATCTTGCAATCTGTTATGGACTTTGATCCATCTGCGTTTGTAATTTCTACAGTTTTAGTTCCATTTAAGAGATAGCTCTCAAACCACGCTATAATTTTAAATAGAAGAAAAAAGAAGAAAAGAAATACGAGTGTTTTAGGTGAGAAATGGAGCATTGGGTGCCTGATCTTTACAAGGTCTGTTTTGCTATACCTAGAACGAACAACAACTCGAAACAGCAGAAACAATTATGAAGAATAATTTTATTTGTGATATAGTAACGATCCAACATGTTAAGAAGTCTAAAGTTATTATTTTTAAAGTGGATTGTGTACATTTGTCTGTTTTTTTATGGTACTTATGTGTTTCTTCTATGAGAATATTATACGTCACAAACAATCGATTCACTTCTTACGTTTTAATTAAAAAATATTAATAAAAATATATTGATGATAAACTGTCTTTGAATTAAAGAGTTAGTGCTGAGTTGAACACTATACGATTATATTTATAATATAATAAATCAATTAAGTGTGATGTATGTAAGCAGTAAAAATAATCATAAAATAATAGGTAACCTGTTTAGACTAACTAAAATACAGAAATGATTTTACAAATCGTTTTTATAAATGGAAAGACCCTTTAAGTCCGTGTAATTTTGAGAGTATCATATAATTACTTGTGGTGTGGTTATCTAGCCTAGATTTCTAAATGTCAAAATTAGACATAAAAGTAGAATTACTTTCATGTTTCTTTTGTCAAAAAATAGTTCATGGTACGAGTTAATAATGTTTTATATGGTAAAAGAGTGAATAATTTAGGATGACGTCATCAAAACTTCTTATCGAAACATTATTAAAGTAATATTACTTTTAGGATGTCATGGTACGAAAATCGAAAGTAAGATTATTGTAATACTGCTATAAGAGTTCATGGTAGGCCCCTATATATAAAAGAATAGAATAATTTACTATTACTTGTGATCTTAGTTATTGATTCCGTTACATTTTTTTAAATTAACTGTTGGACTATGTATTTTTAAGAAAATAAATTTGCCTCTACCTCAGTTTGTATTTTTTTATTTTAACGCAGTTCTTATATTTTTCGACCAATATGCACTTGATCACCTTTACATTATATTGAAAATATTTAGAAACTCGTTTCTATATTTTTGCTAAATGTATGTAACCTTCTTAAAAAATTTGGAAAAGTAATCTTCACTGTGGTTTCTTGTACTGTTTGAATTTGGTACTTCTAGTATGGTAGTTGTTTACTTAATTATTACGATTAATAATCATAATTTTATAATAAATTAGCTGAAATTATACATAGAGTAATACAATTAAAGCATAGAAGAAGCTTCACATTTTTAAAGCGTACACTGCCGTAGACAACAAACTTTTTTCTAGTGATGTGACATTGTGTAAACTTATCCGCAATATCGATAGTGATCCTTATCTCTATTGTAGTACCTTTCGTTTTAAAAGGCTGGTTAGGTGCTTTCCATTACTAGAACGAGATACATCAAAAACAGCTATCACCTCGAGGATTTTTCCGCATGCTTTATTTCGATCTAGAAAATAACTAGGTATTATTTAAAAATAATGACTACGACAAACAAAATAAAACTATAAGTTAAAAACATTTATTGAAAGTAATTTTTTAAAGAAATATAATGAGTTAACACACTTTTTTATTTTTTTTATTAGTCACTTCGAGAACCTCTTTTAAGAGAAATGACAAAAAAAAACAGTAAAACTACAAATTTATTTTTCTAAGCTACTTATAAAACATTCGATCTGGAAATCTAGAATACTAGTCCTTCGATATATCACATAGATGTTGCAGAATTGATTAGAATAATACTGGATTAAATTATCGATAACCGTGCTTTTTACATTATTGCAAAAATATATAGGAAAATTTATATATAGGATCAAATATCGTAATAAGTATTGCATATAGCAGTTTAATAATTGGAGCATAGGATAATTTTCTCTATATAATTTGTAAACGTATAAAAATACCATGTTAGATCACTTACCGATGGAAGGATGGAATGATGTCAACAAAAGTTGATGACGGCTTGATATCTCCCAAATAAAAAATAAAAATTGCAGTGATTTTCAACAAGTATATGAAAAATTTAGTTTTAATCATCATTTGTGCTTCACTTTAAGTGTCATTTTAAAAACTTTTTAGTATTATTGTGTTCTTGTGTACATTTTACAATTATCATAGTGTTAGTGAATCAGCTGTTTTGTGCATATACCCACGACTTATTTTTTTTTCTATGTAATAGGTTTCAACTCGATTGAAGCGATGCCGCAGTGTAGTATTAAGAAAACAAAATAGTATCGTGTTCAAAATAGTATCGTGTTTATGTATGACAGCTTACGGTAAGAGATAAATGACAGGGATCAAAACAGCTTATCTAATGATATTGAGGTGTCTGGCCTTATTGAAAAAAAATCAGGCGAAATATTATGAATATTGTTCACATGATTGCAAATAAGATAGGAATTAATATTGACGATAATGTGAAACTCCTGTTTGTCGTATTCTTTCGGATTGTGATATCAGCAAGGTTCTTTTGTGGGTAGTCTATTTTGTCTATTGTATAGGATTTATTCTCATTTGTCTTATAATATTATAGCATAAGTATAAATTTACTTTTATTTTCATATCATTGTTGTTAAATTTTGTAAAATTTCATGTGTATTACACTATTTACTTATTTATTAGATGACCCCCAAATTCACCATTGGTAATTGTTTTTATATTATTTTACATCAATTCTAAAAATATATTACTTTATTATGTACGTACTAACCATTAATCCTTTGTTATTTAATATGAGCATATTATTATAATCAATATACGTCATTATAAATATGCGATTATTTATTGATAAATTATAAATATCTAATACATACTACGCTAATTTATAACTTATATTCGAGAATGCGATATATTACTTTAGAGTATCTGTTATGCACTGACTCTTATGCCTACTTACTTACTTATACTCACACTTTCTGTTATCTACTTATATTAATAAAACTATATAAATCGGAATGTTAGGTTTACAAAATTAAAAAAATGGATTTATTAATTAATCCCTGTAAACGTTGATATCATGAGAGTGAATGAAACTTGGTTAAGAAGTGGAGAGGAAGGTCATGCACCGAATATACCTGGATATCGTTTACGTCATAAGTCTCGGCCAACAGATATTCGTTCTCGTAGAGGCGGTGTAGGTTTTTATATTCGGAGAGGCATTTTGGCTCGTATTCTGTCTCATGTGGAAACTAATACTGTTGCACAAATGTGGCTGAGTATAGGCGTAAAAGGCAAAAAAGTAATTGTAGGCACCGCTTATCGGCCGCCATGGATCCCGGCCTCTTTCTTGGTGCGTTAACTGAATGTACTGTAGGCTTACCGATGAACATAACGAAAATTGTAAACAGCTACGCAACTTTCTTTCGTACACAAATTTAAAACAATTCATAACCAAGCCGACGCACTTCAGCACCCATAGCGAAACTCTGCTTGATGTGGTCTGTTTTTACTGATATAAATATTAACTACGTCAATATAGACTATATTTCAAGTTTAAGTAGTCACGCATTTCTTTCATTTGAAGTACATACATGCAAGATTAAGCATAAGACGTTACGTAAGTAGGTACTATAGATAAATCAATAGCATAGTTACAAATTTATTTCACTGCTACTTAGACTCCATCGACTGGAGTAGTCTTAAAAAATCAAAAAACATTTTTTTTATTTTTTTTTATAGAAAATTAGGCTAATGCTTGACTACATTCCACCATCAGGTGAGTGGAGATGTAGACATAGGTGGTATGGCGCATTAACCTAATAACCTATTCATTCTTCTCTTGAAGACACGCACATTGTATTCGGCCGGAAATACCGACGCAGGCAAGCCGTTCCAATCCTTCGCTGTACGCACTAAAAAAGACTAAGCATAGCGCTTCGTTCGGACAGGTGGAGTATCCACAACGTAAGGATGGATACCTGTGCGTCGGAACGTCCGGTGATGGAAGGGGGCCGGGGGTAATAGATCGTGCATCTTCTAGCATCAGCCCAAATGAGGTATGCCCAATGTTTTCGGTCTTGAGCATGATGACATTCGGCATTAAACCATGGGCGAGACTTGCCACCGATAAGTACGTCAGCAAAAGGTATAAAACAGTCCATTGCCTGATGCACCGCATCGGTTGTAGCATCCGCGCAACTCGACGGATCCAAAGAAGAGAAACAGACCAGCCGCCAAGGATAAGACGCAAAAAAGTGCAGCATCTCATTCCAATATGCTGACTTGTATTTCCATATTTGCCTAACACCATGTGGTTTGAAAGCTGGTGGGGAATATGTAAATACAGATTTCACTAGACAGTGATCGGAGGTTCCCAAGGGGGAGGTGACCTTTACACGATATCTGTCTGGATCAGTTGTCAGCAGAAGGTTCAGGCAATTGGCTGTATGGCCTACCACATCTGGTACTCTTGTCGTTTTCCTCACCAGCTGAAAGGGGTCCAAGGACAATGCAAAATTCCGCATTTCACTTCCAGCATGTTCAGTCTTCTGGTACAGGAACAGCCAGTCCTGATGACAGGCATTAAAGTCTCCCAGAAAGACTAGTTGCGCCGAAGGGTAATGATGTAGAGCCATATCAGCAGCCTCACTGTGATTTCTCTGGAAATGATTTTCTGCTTCCTTTTGGGATTAGGACGAATTCTCACCTTGGCTGCTTGGTTTGTTTAAATAGACCGCTGCGCCGCCGGCCGGATATCTCACGGTCATCAGACAGACAGACATGGTTTCAGTGTATCTTTGGATGAAACGATACACAAAAATTCGACTAATCCCTAGCTTTTTCAATGTATCAAAAAGGTGCAATTCATGCATTCCTATTCCCATTAGTGCCCCACTCCAATTTAAAAAAAAAATAATCTTATCAAAAAACATACAATAATGGCGAGAAAAAAATCTACTTTGTTTTCGTAAAAACTAAT
This sequence comes from Napeogenes inachia, assembly GCA_959347355.1. Taxonomy (NCBI): domain Eukaryota; kingdom Metazoa; phylum Arthropoda; class Insecta; order Lepidoptera; family Nymphalidae; genus Napeogenes; species Napeogenes inachia. The sequence continues at coordinate 21,742,789 of OY365792.1, read as the reverse complement.
GTTCGAAATTCAAATTGTTGGTTTTTTTAATATAGGTAAACAGACAGTTACAGAACCTATGGCTAGACTAGTAAGTTCTACCAGTCTTTTATTGCAAAATAATAGTTAGCAACAAACCGTAACTTTTCATACTTTTGATGTCATAATTAAACAAATATTTAATAAATTAAGTTTAAAGAATGTTGATCGCAACCATTACAATAACTATTTGAGATAATAGCCATATTAGATTTTAAAATATAAGTAACGTGTTTTATTATTAGTGCTACTGAAATTCTACCTCAGAAATAAATTACCCTGCTAATTGAGTGATTTTGTTATTCATAACTTTTTGTTGTGCACAAATAAGTAGCTTATTATTTATTATCTAAGATGTTGATTAAAAAATGTTCACTTTATAACAATCCTAAGATTAATAAAATTAAATGATTTCGTTCTTAAGATAAGATACCATTTAATATAAAAATCAGACCATTGCCTTACAACGATACATTATTTTTTCAAGATGAAACTACTTCTTGTCGTCGTCGGTTTAATCGTGGCTGTTTCAGCCTACCAGCCCATTGATAATGACTACCACAATACAGTTGGTATTTTAAAGGCTGCTCGTATTAAGCAGGCCGAGGAATCTGCAGACTTTGATGGCGCCAGGATTACAGGAGGAAGCACTGCATCCCTAGGACAATTCCCTTATTTGGTATTTTTTTATTAAATAGTTCAATAAGCGTTATATTTTTAATATAAGAGTGTAGTTTAACAAAACATAAATTAATGTACCTTATACAATTTTGTCTTTTAAATGTATAACATGTGTTTGTCATTTTAGGGTGGACTACTTATTCCATTGACCAATGGTTTTACTTCAGTCTGTGGATCCTCGCTTATCAGCAACACCCGACTTGTTACGGCAGCTCATTGTTGGAGAACCGCAAGAAGTCAAGCTATTTCATTTAACGTTATTCTTGGTTCCATCCGTCTCTACTCTGGCGGTACTCGTATCAACACTAGAAACGTCCTCTTGCACAGTGGCTACAATCAGCAGTCCCTGGTAAATGACATAGCTGTTATCGTCATTAGCAGTGTCAGTTACAATAGTAAGTAAAATGTGGTGTTTTTAAAATACTCTCTTATTACAATTCTAAAATAAAAACCTTGATATATTTCTACTTGTTACAGACAATATTAGGAACATCAATCTTGCGAGTGGTAACAACCTGTATGTCGGCACCACGGCTACAGCTACTGGATTTGGTTTGACTTCTGATGGTAAATTTTACTGCTCTACAAGAAAATTTCGTAAAAAACTAATACATATAAATGTTGTTTAATATGAATCTGTCACTTTTAGCCAATAATGCTGATGTCTCTGAAAATCTGAGACATGTGAACTTGCAAGTAATTACCAATGCGGTATGCCAACGTACCTACGGTTCGCAAACTGTCATCTCCTCCACACTGTGTGTAGCAACTCCAAGTGGACGCAGTACTTGCAGTGGAGACTCCGGTGGTCCTCTTGCCATCGGAAGCGGAAACAACAGACAATTGGTAACTTATTACGTTTCTAAAATATAAAATCTACAGACCTCAAACAATATTAAATTATTTTGATGTTTTTTTTAACACAGAATATAACATTTAAAATATGATGTATTGTGTTAGCATCATTATAGCATCATTTCAATATACTAAATGTTTCGAACATTCTATTTTTACTGGTGTTAATGATGAGTTGAGATAAATCTTATTTTTATTACAGTCAAAAACATATATAACAATGCTGGATATTATTATGTGATATCTGTGATATCAGTATGTGATATGTTAGGTCTTATCACGTTAATGTACATTTATCAATTTATTTTTCTAGATTGGTGTCGTGTCGTTCGGTCATAAAGATGGATGCACTAGATCACACCCCGCCGGTTTTGCCAGAGTTACATCTTTCAACTCTTGGATCCGCTCTAACATGTAAACAAAATAAATCAATATGTGTATCGAACAAGGAATTGCTATTTTTAAGATGATAATAAAAGGATTTTCTGTTACACTTTTGATTTTTATTTGTTTATTGATAACTTTAACCCACTTTAAATACCTTTTTAACAATTTAGTAAATGGACATATGGATAATTAATAAACCTAACACTTGCTTACTAATTTATAGGAGTTGATGCCTACTAATTATTTAGAAATACCCTCGACTCCTAACACGGCCTCTCCTGACAGGAGGTCGTCATCGACCTCTATCTTTTAATCCTGAAGTTTTATTTTTTAAAACTACCAATGAAGCTTCCAAAAATGTGGTCTCCAAATGAGACTTAAGGCTATGTAGTAAATTCTTCTGGACTCCTATGTACTGGGTGTGCTGGGTCGTAACCCATCACCGACACGAAGGATTACGAGACTCAGCAGTGCCAGCTCCGCGATCAGCAGCGCCAGCTCCGACCAGCAGCAACTTCAACAGCCAGCAGCAACCTCAACAGCAAGAAAAAGAACTTCTCAGTTTCCTTTTTTTTTATAAATCTTCCAGTTGACCCAGACCCAGACCCAGGTTGAGTAGAGGTGCTTGTAAGATGGTCATTACTGGTAAGGGATAGTCTTCAACCGAACCGTTCATCATCATTATCGTCCGGTCCGACTCGCCCATCCTAATGATCATAAAAACAACTGAAAACTCTCCTAAACAAAAGGCATAAAGTTAGAAAAATGTAGTAAGATGTAAATTAGAAACATAAATTTAAGTTTTTAATAAAAATTTAAGAGATATCGTTGCTCTCGGCGCAAGCATGCACTCAAGAGTCCTCAAGCGACGATTTCAAAATTGTAACAAAGGGATAAGTCTTTAGTATTTAAAGAGATGTAATGTAGCCATATGTACATGTTGTTCGATTGGTAAGATTCCGGACTCTTACCACTCGATAGATTGTGATATTAAATAAAACTATGTGTAGCATAGCACTCATTACCGTAGTGCGTATGCATTTAGCTAACAGCTCCGTGAGCCAGCAGCGCCTTCAGCCAGCAGCGCCATCAGCCGGCAGCGTCATCAGCCGGCAGCGTCATCAGCCAGCAGCACCGTCAGCCAGTATCGTAGGGCGACGAACGCCATAGTATTGCGACGAACGCTAAGGTACGGCGACGAACGCCTAGCATATTTTCCCGAGTGTCAAAGCACACGATACCTCTCCAATTTAGGCGACACACGCCAAGGTACGGCGACGAACGCCAAGCATATTTGCCTGAGTGTCAAAGCACACGATACTTCTCCCCTTTAGGCGACACACGCCAAGGTACGGCGACGAACGCCAAGCATATTTGCCTGAGTGTCTAAGCACACGATACCTTTCCACAACAGTCGATTATCGGTAGGGTACAGCGACGAACGCCAGGCTCTGAACCTGTGTGTCTGTGACACATATACCAAAAACAAGGATTAAGCTTGTGTGTGCATAACACACAAGCTTTTCTCATTCGGATTTCACAACTTTTCCCTCTCTCGATTCATACACCAGTAATCCATCCTCATGAGACGTCTTAACACTCATCATCTCCGCAAAACACAAAATTATAGTAACAGTAAGTAGTCAGTCAAATATACAGTCATTCAGTAAATACGTGCAGTGACCGCTGTATGTCCCAAACGCAGTAACCAGCCCGTGGCAGTTGCGCTAGCAGCACACTCCAACAGCCGACTCCAACGGCCGACTCCAACGGCCGACTCCAACGGCCGACTCCAACGGCCGACTCCAACGACCGACTCCAACGGCCGAGGCGACTACCGCTGATGCTACTGTGGACGGCAACAGCTGAAGCTGGTCATCCGGAGTCAGCTCTGCGCAACAGCTTCAGGATCCCGGGATTGTCTCTGATGCAGGCCTTGTAGGCTAGCTTCAGCAGACCGCTCTCCACCATACATGTTACATGGTATGTTTGCCAGAGAAGAGTATCCCGACCAACTGGAAAAACAAATTAAAACAGCAAAATATAGCCAACTCTCTCCATTGTTTTTCTTAAACAGTCCTTCTAGAAGATCCACATAGAACGCGATAAGAGCGCTACAGCATACCGGGATCCAATTTACTTGCTAACTAAGTACTTAGTTCTGTAGCTCGGCCTAACCTTACATTTACTTGCGAGCATACCTCTATGACATAAAACGACACGACGAAACGACATAAAACGACAAATCTACCAGGATGAGCTAGGATCTTTGAGTACAAAGATCACATCGATAATGACTATTCACACCTGCAGAGCTTCCGCTCTCAAACGACTATGACACGATAATTAATAAACCTAACACTTGCTTACTAATTTATAGGAGTTAATGCCTACTAATTATTTAGAAATACCCTCGACTCCTAACAATATAATATTTGAGAATTGTAACGTTGATGAGTTTAGTAACACTTTGCTTGTAGTTAAAAAAATAAACGTATGTATTTTACCCAATCGGATCTATAAATAATAAAATAAGAATAATTTGGAGAAAAAATTAATCTCCTCACGGTAATACAGTGTACAAAATGATTATTAGTGATTATTAGTGTGATTTACACAGTCGGTTTACTTTTCCACTCAAATGCTTAAATAACGTTGAAATTATAATGAAATATAAAGCGTTTAGAGTAAATGACTATATTGATGATATGGTCGCCTGACAATAATACATGTATCATTAATGATCCTGCAGATTCAAAAAAAATATATATTTCTTACAAACATATCGTACAATTTTGTGGACAGAGTTAATAGTTATTCCAATGTTAGGTCATTGGAATATCCATTTTGGATATCTGTTGTGTGCAAAATTCAATTCGGGGATTGTAACATTATAAGTAGCTTATTAATTATTATCTAAGATATTGATTAACGTAAATCCCCTTTAGCACATAACGATACTTACTAAGATTAATGAAATAAAAAAATAGATTTCATTCTACAGATAAATTACCAGAAAATATAAGAAACGGAATCATTGTATTATTACGATACTTTACTCCCTTAAGATGAAACTACTCGTAGTTCTGTTTAGTCTAATCGTGCCAGTTTTAACTTACGATTCCCTCAATAATGACTGCCACAACAATGTTGGTATTTTAAATGCTGCTCTTATTAATCAGGTCGAGGAATCCGTAGGCTTTGACGGCGCTAGGATTACAGGAGGAAGCAGTTCATAACATAACTAAAACAATTTTCTTATTTGGTATTTTTTCTTTTATAAGTAGCTTATTAATTATTATCTAAGATATTGATTAACGTAAATCCCCTTTAGCACATAACGATACTTACTAAGATTAATGAAATAAAAAAATAGATTTCATTCTACAGATAAATTACCAGAAAATATAAAAAACGGAATCATTGTGTTATTATGATACTTTACTCCCTTAAGATAAATCTACTCCTAGTTGTGTTTAGTCTAATCGTGCCACTTTTAACTTACGATCCCTTCAATAATGACTGCCACAACAATGTTGGTATTTTAAATGTTGCTCGTATTAAGCAGGCCGAGGATTCTGTAGGCTTTGACGGCGCCAGGACAGGAGGAAGCAGTTCATCCCTAAAACAATTGCCTTATTTGGTATTTTTTTATTAATTAATTTTACTGGCGTTATATTTTAAATATAAGAATGTAGTTATTTATTTATTTATTTTTATATAATCTAGGACAATACTTGACTACATTCCATCTGATGGTAGATGAATGTAGTCTTAGGCGGTAAGGCGCATTACCCTAGCAACCTATTGACTCTTCTCTTGAATACATCCACATTGCTTTCAGTCGGAAATACCAACGCAGGCAAGCTGTTCCAATCCTTTGCTGTACGAAGTAAATAAAACAAAGCAAAGCGTTCGGACAGGTGGAATGTCAAAATAAAAAGATGGATATCTGCCGTGCGTCGGAACGTCCGATGATGGAAGGGGGTCGGGGAAATTAGATCGTGTAATTCCTGCGCACACTCACCAAAATGTATCCTATAGAATACTGAGAGGCTAGCAATTCTACGTCAATTTTAATAGCTAAATAATATATATTAGACATTCAGTTAGCTATATGCATTAATTTGCACGGTTCAATACCATAGTGCGCCGGCCGATCGTACTATCGAAACGCGTTGTCCCTATAATATGTTAATTCTGTAATATCTTCGAAAATATTCATTTAAACTACATGCTATACGGGGCTGTATTGTTTAATATTAAACGTAAAATGTATTTAAGTTACCTAATAACATAAGGATTAAAGCAGTATTGTTTAAAATCTATTCGTAAATAAGCTTTAATTTATTTTAAAAAGTAAAGGATAAAAATTGGCTATTATGGGTTATCACTAAGAGATAAAATGTACCATCGCGGACTTTCTTGTAGAACTTTTTAAAATATACAATACTTAGTACATTATTTTGATCTTTCTCGTAGAGTTCAGCCAGCTTTTGCAATGTAAGTGCAAAACGATGTGTTTGTTTACGACTTCGTATTAGAAATAATGAAATTATCAGAGGTTCTCTAATATAGTAAGCATGTTGTTATACATATAAACCTTTCTCTTGCATCACGCTATCTATTAAAAAAGACCGTATCAAAATCCGTTGTGTAGTTAAAAAGATCTGAGCATACATACAAACATAGGGACAGACATGGAAAGCGACTTTGCTTTATACTATGTAACGATTAAAATAATTAATTATTTTTATTTTCAAATAAAAACCTATTATTACTTACTATGCTTGCTAATAATTAGTGTATTAATTGAGAACAGTATTTATATAGTTAAAATAAAATATCTGTGACACCAGATATTTTGAACTGATATACATACGTATTCTGTTATGAAATGTTAAATAGCGCTAAATTTTTGTAAGATATATAAATTTAGATTTGTAAAAAACATCAAGCTTCTTAACTCTATCCAGACCTACGAATATATTATAATCTTTATATTGATATTCCTTGTGGACAAACGTCCAGTGGGGACGATTTCTTTCTCAAAACTGGAAATCTAATACTATCTAGTTATCGCAGATATTGTAGTTTTCTTTTTTTGTTATTCAGATTTTTTTATTTTCCACTTTTATTTTTCAGATATTTCACTTCCCATTCTTTTATGCGCATCGACTTAAGTACTTTCTTAACATCAACTAGTGCTTCAACTACGTCCGTGAAGCATTTTTTCTAATTTGTCTTAATCTTATCTCTTCTGTAGAACCCGAACTTATCATTTAAAAGTTTTCTACTTAATACTGAACGATTTAACCAGGTTTTAATCTTAACATAATCTGTAATCATTATATGACTATTACAAATAAACAAATATACTGGTTCGTAAGCCTCAAATCTTGTGTTATGGTAATGTATTTGTATTAAACACATTTTTCCCCAATACTAAAAATGCAAAATGTTTTTAAAACCTTTATACAATTTTAATTAATGTTTCCATAATCTTTATTATTTAATCGGCGTCGTCTCTATTCCACGCAAAAATTTTCAATTCCTTACCCAGACTTATAGCACTTCCCATTGTCTCTTCAATTTGACTACTTAGTGTGTACAATTCTTTTAAATTCAAAATACTTATCTTATACAAATATTATTATCTTATACAAATATTATTAGCTTATTATTAATTTCAAATGATTAATTATAACATTGTACAACCATAATAATAACTAAAAACTGCTAAAAACACGTTTAAATCTAAATGCTCGGCTGCACGGGTTTAGTTCCATATTTGTCGTTAGAAGGAGTAACTCATACTCATAGTCACCTTATTGAAATACTGGTATATACCTAGTCTAGCTATAAATTCTTTTACAAAAAAAAATCCGATAATTTCTTATAAAATAATGCAATTATGTAGAGTGAAGTAGGTATGTTAATGTACTAAACTAGATTCGTCGACAGATTTACGAACGGTTTCTTTTGGAAATCAATCAGGAGATCAATCATCAGCCTGTATGAAGTCTGGAACATTATGTTTAGCCAAATTTGGGTAATGCGCGTCTTATTACCGGGGTTTAAATCCTGTTGGAATGTCCACAATTTATTTTTAAATAAGATATTGTTGAGAGTTTTTACAAAGCTTCCAACGTGGTATTCTGATACAATTTAGCTGAAGGTTTACTTCTTTTTCGTAAAAATGGAGTTTCGTAAACCCTTGGTAGGAGACTCCCCACCAAACCATGACGTATGCTGTATGATGGCCTCGCTCAAATTTGACCGCTACCTCGGAAGCTTCTTTAGAGCTGTGTGCATACACTCGATAATTTTGTTTGTTGCAGTGCTTCTATATCGTATTTTTTTTCATCGGATAAGAGATTTTTTCTGTGTTTTCTGTCCTCGTATCGAAGTAACAGATCCTTTGATTTTTCGAGTCTCTAGGTCTTTGTGTTTCGAGGCCCTAGAGTCTAGACCTCAATTGATAATATGAAAAAGTATTCTCGGTGAGATTCTCATTTCTCTGGAAATGATTTTTTGATTCCTTTTGGGATTACTCTTTATTGCACACAAATAAATAGCTTATTAATTATTATCTAAGATGTTCATTAAAAAATATGCACTTTATAACAATCCTAAGATTAATAAAATTAAATGATATCGTTCTTAAGATAAGATACCATTTAATATAAAACTCAGACCATTGCCTTACGACGATACATTATTTTTTCAAGATGAAACTACTTCTTGTCGTCGTCGGTTTGATCGTAGCTGTTTCAGCCTACCAGCCCATTGATAATGACTACCACAATACAGTTGGTATTTTAAAGGCTGCTCGTATTAAGCAGGCCGAAGAAGCTGCAGACTTTGACGGCGCCAGGATTACAGGAGGAAGCAGTGCATCCCTAGGACAATTCCCTTATTTGGTATTTTTTTATAAATAAGTTTTATTTAAATATAAGAATGTAGTTTGACAAAACAAAAATTAATATACCTCATACAATTTTGTCCCTTAAATGTATAACATGTGTTTTTTCATTTAAGGGTGGTCTACTTATTCCATTGACCAATGGCCGTACTTCTGCCTGTGGATCCTCGCTTATCAGCAACACCCGACTTGTTACGGCAGCTCATTGCTGGAGAACCGCAAGAAGTCAAGCCGTTTCATTTAACGTTATTCTTGGTTCCATCCGTCTCTACTCTGGCGGTACTCGTATCAACACTAAGAACGTCCGCTTGCACGGCAGCTACAATCAGCAGTCCCTCACAAATGACATAGCTATTATCATCATTAGCAGTGTCAGTTATACTAGTAAGAAAATGTTTAAAATACTCTCATATTACAATTCCAAAATAAAAACCTTGATATATTTCTACTTGTTACAGACAATATTAGGAACATCAATCTTGCGAGTGGTAACAACCTGTATGTCGGCACCACGGCTACAGCTACTGGATTTGGTTTGACTTCTGATGGTAAATTTTACTGCTCTACAAGAAAATTTCGTAAAAAACCAACATATATAAATGTTGTTTAATGTGAATTTATTACTTTTAGCCGCTAATGCTGCTGTCTCTGAAACTCTAAGACATGTGAACTTGCAAGTAATTACCAATGCGGTATGCCAACGTACCTACGGACCGCAAACTGTCATCTCCTCCACACTGTGTGTAGCAACTCCAAATGGACGCAGTACTTGCAATGGAGACTCCGGTGGTCCTCTTGCCATCGGAAGCGGAAACAACAGACAATTGGTAACTTATTACGTTTCTAAAATATAGAAGCTACAAACCTCAAATAATATTAAACTATTTTGATGTTTTTTTTCACACAGAACATAATATTTAAAATATTATGTACTGTGTTAGTATCATTTATAATAAACTGTATAAATGTTTCGAACATTCTATTTTTACTAGTGTTAATGATGAGTTGAGATAAATCTTATTTTTATTACAGTTCAAAACATATATAACAATGCTGGATATATTATATGATATCTTAAGATATGTTAGGTATTATCACATTAATGTACATTTATAAATTTATTTTTCTAGATTGGTGTAGTGTCGTTCGGTCATAAAGATGGATGCACCATATCACACCCCGCCGGTTTCGCCAGAGTTACATCTTTTAACTCTTGGATCCGCTCTAACATGTAAATATAATAAATCAATGTGTGTATCAAATAAGGAACTGTTATTTTTAAGATGATAATTAAAGGATTTTCTGTTACATTTTTGATTTTTATATGATTATTGATTAATTTAACCCACTTTAAATACCCTTTTAACAATTTAGTAAATGGACGTTAAAAATTATTATATAAGGAAGCCCCGTCCATCGTATTTCTTTTTTAAATGAACTAAAATAATTGTTATATATATGTGTATTTTATTCAATTTGGGCAACAAAATATCTGTAATTTAGAAATTAGGTAGCTGGTACTTTTAATTGTCATACCTATTATGATAAACATTTATGCGAAGAATGGCATTCCATAAAACATTTATCATTGGCATTATTAGTAATTAGGCCCGGTTGCAACTTTGCAGTAGGCAAAAGTAAAAAAAAAAGTTTTTAGTCTTGCTGAAATGGTAAATGATACAAAGTTTTTGACAAGATTTGTAACAGTATAATATAAAAAAATTAAGCAGTTTGTTAACACTATCTAGCGCATTAATTATTCTAATACACTTTAATATTGATACTTAGAAACAAGTAAATAACTGTCAATAAGTTGGACCGACTTTGTTTTGTTTTGTGGGATAAATTTCGTGTTCCATTCCATAAATTGCTAAGTGTAATAACGCTCTATTTTGGCCTGCGTTTCTTATTTCTACCAGAACGCTAAAATATCAAGTCAATATATATAATAATATTTATTTCTCAGTAATATTAATTTCTAAATAATATTTATTTCTCACCAAATAAATATTACTCTATTTATTGACTTCAAGACTTCAAGTGGTAAAGCCATTTTGATTTAATATTTCGAAAGGCTTTTCTAATGAATGAACGTGAAATTAATAATATTATATAAAATAATACAAATTGCCGGAGACTATTTTCTTTCTTCTATTATAATCACTGAATCAACATCAACATCAATCAATCTTGGTACCAATTGGCATTGGCCATAAGAAAATATTATTTTTAATTTTATTATACAAAGGTATAATAAAATGACATTAAGAGTAAAACATTTTTGTTTAAGTTTGATTGTTGAATTTGTAAATACTTTGATGTTTACTGTCTATGCATATGTTATGCAACTACCATAGATAAATAGAACCACCTAGAAAAAAACTACCATATTCAAACGGTACAAGAAACCAGAGTAAAGATTCTTTTTTTCAACATTTTTGAAGAACGTTATATAAATTTAGCAAAAATGTTTAAACGAGTCTATGATGTTCTAATATTCTATATCTAGATGTTCTATATATTTAAAATGTAATGTAAGGGTCATCAAGTGCACATTGGTGAAAAAAAACATGAAATGCTTTTACATTTAAAAAAATCCTCAACGAATTGTAATTAATACAAAAACATGAATAATGCTATTCGTGTGTTTTTTTTTGTGTTATGCAATAAGGCAATTTTAGTTTAAAGTCTAAAATAAAATACACACGTTCCTGTGATTTTAAAGAATAAAATAGTGGAGCTCTTTTTTAAAGGATTTTTTTTTCTGTCGGGTATTTTAAATTATAATATAATATTTGAGAATTGTATCGTTGATGAGTTTAGTAACACTTTGCTTGTAGTTAATAAAATAAACGTATGTATTTTACCCAATCGGATCTATAAATAATAAAATAACAATAATTTGGAGAAAAAATTAATCTCCTCACGGCAATACAGTGTACAAAATGATTATTAGTGATTATTAGTGTGATTTACACAGTCGGTTTACTTTTCCACTCAAATGCTTAAATAACATTGAAATTATAATGAAATATAAAACGTTTAGAGTAAATGACTATATTGATGATATGGTCGCCTGACAATAATACATGTATCATTAATGATCCTGCAGATTCAAAAAAAATATATATTTCTTACAAACATATCGTACAATTTTGTGGACAGAGTTAATAGTTATTCCAATGTTACGTCATTGGAATATCCATTTTGGATATCTGTTGTGTGCAAAATTAAATTCGGGGATTGTAACATTATAAGTAGCTTATTAATTATTATCTAAGATATTGATTAACGTAAATCCCCTTTAGCATATAACGATACTTACTAAGATTAATGAAATAAAAAAATAGATTTCATTCTACAGATAAATTACCAGAAAATATAAAAAACGGAACCATTGTATTATTACGATACTTTACTCCCTTAAGATGAAACTACTCCTAGTTGTGTTTAGTCTAATCGTGCTAGTTTTAACTTACGATCCCCTCAATAATGACTGCCACAACAATGTTGGTATTTTAAATGCTGCTCTTATTAATCAGGTCGAGGAATCCGTAGGCTTTGACGGCGCTAGGATTACTTACTAGCGTTATATTTTAAATATAAGAATGTAGTTATTAATTTATTTATTTTTATATAATCTAGGACAATACTTGACTACATTCCATCTGATGGTAGATGAATGTAGTCTTAGGCGGTAAGGTGCATTACCCTAGCAACCTATTCACTCTTCTCTTGAATACATCCACATTGCTTTCAGTCGGAAATACCAACGCAGGCAAGCTGTTCCAATCCTTTGCTGTACGAAGTAAATAAAACGAAGCAAAGCGTTCGGACAGGTGGAATGTCAAAATAAAAAGATGGATATCTGCCGTGCGTCGGAACGTCCGATGATGGAAGGGGGTCGGGGAAATTAGATCGTGTAATTCCTGCGCACACTCACCAAAATGTATCCTATAGAATACTGAGAGGCTAGCAACTCTACGTCAGTGTTCAAGGCTGTGGAGGTCGGCTTCAACCAATGCGGGATCGCCTATAAGCCTCTTCGCTCGCCTCTCAACTCAAAGTCCAGAACCGCAAGATGAGGCTTCTTGGCACCAGCAAATATGTGACCACAGTGCTTCAAGACGCAAGAACGGCAAATTTTGCTGCTACTGCACTTGCTCTGGACTCAATGAACCGACCAAAGTTGAGGTTCGAGGAAATCTCTAAGCCCAATAACCAGCCAATCACTGTTTTCCAAGGATATATTCTGAAAAGAAGGAGCCAAGGTGAAAGGGCTCCTTTTGAACAGACAGGTCTGCGTTTTAGTGGCGTTGAATTGGACAAGATTGGCATTGCTCCATGCGGAAACTGCCTAAAGTTGGTCAATCTAACGTTGCACCATGGCTTCCCTTTCAGTTCGAACTTGATCTCTACTAGCCCGAGTACTAGGCACATATCTGTCTACAACTTTGCTGTCGTCTGCATACCCATAAATACCGGGCTTCAACAGATCGTTAATGTGCAGCAGAAAAAGAGTTGCAGAAAGAACGGACCCCTGAGACACTCCGGCATTTATTGTCAAGGGTTCCAAGGAACACCCGTCGACAACTACTCGAAGAGATCTCTGGCTCAGAAAGTCCGTTACCCAGCCGATCAGACCAGGAGATATACCGTACGCTGAAAGCTTGCTTACAAGGCTCACATACCAGACCCTGTCAAATGCCCTCGAGACGTCCAGAGAGACGGCAACCGCTTTTCCGTTCATTTCGATGGCCTCGCCTAAAATGTGCGTAGCATACATTAGGAGGTCCCCAGTAGACCTATTACGGTGAAACCCGTACTGTCAGTCACTAAGGAGATCGTTTCCTTCTAGGTATGCTAGAAGGCGCGAGTTCAATACACGCTCCATAATCTTACACAGTATGGAGGTGACAAAACAAAAATAAATATACTTCATACAATTTTGTCTCTTAAATGTAGAACGTGTGTTTTGTCATTTTAAGATGGTTTACTTATTCCATTAACCAATGGTTTTACTTCAGCCTGTGGATCCTGGGCTTATCAGCAACATCCGACTTACTATGGCGACTCATTGTTGAAGAACCGCTAGAAGTCAAGCTATTTCATTTAACGTTATTCTTGGTTCCATCCGTCTCTACTCTGGCGGTACTCGTATCAATACTAGAAACGTCCGCTTGCACAGCAGCTACAATCAGCAAACTCTGGTAAATGACATGGCTATTATCGTTATAAGTAGTGTCAGTTATACTGGTAAGTAAGATGTTGTGTGTTTAAAACACTCCTATATTACAATTCTAAAATAGAAACCTTGATATATTTCTACTTCTTACAGACCATATTAGAAACATCAATCTTGCGAGTGGTAACAACCCATATGTTGGCGGCACGGCTACAGCTACTGGATTTGGTTTGACCTCTAATGGTAAATTTTACTGCTCTACAAAAATATTTCATAAAAAACTTACACACATTAGTATTAATTAATATGAAATTGTTACTTTTAGACCCTAATGCTACTGCAAAAGCAAACGACAGAGAATTAATAATTCATGAAATGTCTAAATTTATTATTCACTTATGTTTTTGTAAATTCTAACCTACTTCGATGTTATTTTAATATAGAAAATAACAGTTAAGATATTATATACTGTGTCAGAATCATATATGCATAAATAGTTCAAACACTCTTAGTATTAGTTGTATTAATAATGAGATAAATCAATTTTTTTAGAGCTTAAAACATATATAAGGTCCAATATCCATTATCCAGCGATAATGGATATTAGATATGATATGTTAAAATATGTGAATTATTATCACGTTAATGTAAATTTACAGTTACGCCAAAGTTACATCTTTCAGCTCTTGGATCGGCTCCAACGTGAAAACATAAAATATATATATCAAACAAGAAACTGCTTTTTCTATGATATAATAATAATAAAAATGATTTTATGTTATATTTGGTTTTTTTTTGTATATTTGGTTTACTACTGAATTATTATATTTTAAGATAGATTTATATTCTATATAGTACCTAGACAAATAGCTAGTGGACATTACAAAACAGCTCATTGTTATTGTTGTCCAGGTTCTTTTTTATAAATGAACTAGCTTTTTCCCGTGGCTTCGCAGGCCTTAAATTTGTAGTAAAACAATTCCCCTTTCCCCTTTTTTTGTATTGGCTTCCATATGACTTATTTTAAGTGATACGATCTAAATCACGACATAGGCGGACATCGCTCACTGTCAAAAATCTATTTAAAGTTTTTAATAAGGATACAATATTAGATAAAGTATTTTTTAATCAGAGCACTTAATTACCATTCTAACCGTATATCATATTTATAGATTTTCATTGAACATAATCAAAATATGACCATGTAAACTTGAGGAATTTTGAGCTACACAATCGACGATATTTTGACCTTCAACTTGCAGGTCTGGTTTTATTAAAATAAAAATTATATTTTAATAGCTAAATAATATATATTAGACATTCAGTTAGCTATATGCATTAATTTGCACGGTTCAATACCATAGTGCGTCGGCCGATCGTACTATCGTAAACGCGTTGTCCCTATATGTTAATTCTGTAATATCTTCGAAAATATTCATTTAAACTACATGCTATACAGAGCTGTATTGTTTAATATTAAACGTAAAATGTATTTAAGTTACCTAATAACATAAGGATTAAAGCAGTATTGTTTAAAATCTATTCGTAAATAAGCTTTAATTTATCTTAAAAAATATAGGATAAAAATTGGCTATTATGGGTTATCACTAAGAGATAAAATGTATCATCGCGGACTTTTTTGTACAACTTTTTCAAACATACAATACTTAGTACATTATTTTGATCTTTCTCGTAGAGTTCAGCCAGCTTTTGCAATGTAATTGCAAAACAATGTGTTTGTTTACGACTTCGTATTAGAAATATTGAAATTATCAGTGGTTTTCTAATATATAAGCATGCATAGTATGCTATAGTAAGCATGTTGTTATACATATAAACCTTTCTCTTTCATCACGCTATCTATTAAAAAAGACTTGACTCAAAATCCGTTGTGTAGTTAAAAAGATCTGAGCATACATACAAACATAGGGACAGACATGGAAAGCGACTTTGCTTTATACTATGTAATGATTAAAATAATTAATTATTATTATTTTCAAATAAAAACCTATTATTACGGTTTAATATATTTATTAATTTAGAGATTTTTTTTTTCTAATGTATGCTAATAATTAGTGTATTAATTGAGAACATTATTTATATAGTTAAAATAAAATATCTGTGACAACAGATATTTTGAACTGATGTACGTACGTATTCTGTTTTTAAATGTTAAAAAGCGCTTATTTTTTGTAAGATATATAAATTTAGATTTGTAAAAAACATCAAGCTTCTCAACCTCGACCTACGAATATATTAAAATCTTTATATTGATATTTACAGACTCCCTTGTGGACAAACGTCCAGTGGGGACGATTTCTTTCTCAAAACTGCAAATCTAGTTATCGCAGATATTGCAGTTTTCTTTTTTTTTTTTTCAGATTTTTTAATTTCCAGTTTTATTTTTCAGATATTTCACTTGCCATTCTTTTATGCGCATCGACTTCACATCTTAACATCTTAACATCAACTAGTACTTCAACTACGTCCGTGAAGCATTTTTTCTAATTTGTCTTAATCTTATCTCTTTTGTAGAACCCGTACTTATCATTTAAAAGTTTTCTACTTAATACTGAACGATTTAACCAGGTTTTAATCTTAACATAATCTGTAATCATTATATGACTATTACAAATAAACAAATGTACTGGTTCGTAAGCCTCAAATCTTGTGTTATGGTAATGTATTTGTATTAAACACATTTTTCCCCAATACTAAAAATGCAAAACGTTTTTAAAACCTTTAAACAATTTTAATTAATGTTTCCATAATCTTTATTATTTAATCGGCATCGTCTCTATTCCAGGCAAAAATTTTCAATTCCTTACCCAGACTTATAGCACTTCCCATTGTCTCTTCAATTTGACTACTTAGTGTGTACAATTCTTTTAAATTCAAAATACTCTTATACAAATATTATTAGCTTATTATTAATTTCAAATGATTAATTATAACATTGTACAACCATAATAATTAACTAAGCAACTGCTAATTAAACAGTTTAAATCTAAATGCTCGGCTGCACGGGTTTAGTTCCATATTTGTCGTTAGGAGTAACTCATACTCACAGTCACCTTATTGAAATACTGATATATACCTAGTCTAGCTATAAATTCTTTTACAAAAAAAAAATCCGATAATTTCTTATAAAATAATGCAATTATGTAGAGTGAAATAGGTATGTTAATGTACTAAACTAGATTCGTCGACAGATTTACGAACGGTTTCTTTTGGAAATCAATCAGGAGATCAATCATCAGCCTGTATGAAGTCTGGAACATTATGTTTAGCCAAATTTGGGTAATGCGCGTCTTATTACCGGGGTTTAAATCCTGTTGGAATGTCCACAATTTATTTTTAAATAAGATATTGTTGAGAGTTTTTACAAAGCTTCCAACGTGGTATTCTGATACAATTTAGCTGAAGGTTTACTTCTTTTTCGTAAAAATGGAGTTTCGTAAACCCTTGGTAGGAGACTCCCCACCAAACCATGACGTATGCTGTATGATGGCCTCGCTCAAATTTGACCGCTACCTCGGAAGCTTCTTTAGAGCTGTGTGCATACACTCGATAATTTTGTTTGTTGCAGTGCTTCTATATCAAATTTTTTTTTCATCGGATAAGAGATTTTTTCTGTGTTTTCTGTCCTCGTATCGAAGTAACAGATGCTTTGATTTTTCGAGTCTCTAGGTCTTTGTGTTTCGAGGCCCTAGAGTCTAGACCTCAATTGATAATATGAAAAAGTATTCTCGGTGAGATTCTCATTTCTCTGAAAATGATTTTTTGATTCCTTTTGGGATTACTCTTTATTGCACACAAATAAATAGCTTATTAATTATTATCTAAGATGTTCATTAAAAAATATGCACTTTATAACAATCCTAAGATTAATAAAATTAAATGATATCGTTCTTAAGATAAGATACCATTTAATATAAAAATCAGACCATTGCCTTACGACGATACATTATTTTTTCAAGATGAAACTACTTCTTGTCGTCGTCGGTTTGATCGTAGCTGTTTCAGCCTACCAGCCCATTGATAATGACTACCACAATACAGTTGGTATTTTAAAGGCTGCTCGTATTAAGCAGGCCGAAGAAGCTGCAGACTTTGACGGCGCCAGGATTACAGGAGGAAGCAGTGCATCCCTAGGACAATTCCCTTATTTGGTATTTTTTTATAAATAAGTTTTATTTAAGTATAAGAATGTAGTTTTACAAAACAAAAATTAATATACCTCATACAATTTTGTCCCTTAAATGTATAACATGTGTTTTTTCATTTTAGGGTGGTCTACTTATTCCATTGACCAATGGCCGTACTTCTGCCTGTGGATCCTCGCTTATCAGCAACACCCGACTTGTTACGGCAGCTCATTGCTGGAGAACCGCAAGAAGTCAAGCCGTTTCATTTAACGTTATTCTTGGTTCCATCCGTCTCTACTCTGGCGGTACTCGTATCAACACTAAGAACGTCCGCTTGCACGGCAGCTACAATCAGCAGTCCCTCACAAATGACATAGCTATTATCATCATTAGCAGTGTCAGTTATACTAGTAAGAAAATGTTTAAAATACTCTCATATTACAATTCCAAAATAAAAACCTTGATATATTTCTACTTGTTACAGACAATATTAGGAACATCAATCTTGCGAGTGGTAACAACCTGTATGTCGGCACCACGGCTACAGCTACTGGATTTGGTTTGACTTCTGATGGTAAATTTTACTGCTCTACAAGAAAATTTCGTAAAAAACCAACATATATAAATGTTGTTTAATGTGAATTTATTACTTTTAGCCGCTAATGCTGCTGTCTCTGAAACTCTAAGACATGTGAACTTGCAAGTAATTACCAATGCGGTATGCCAACGTACCTACGGACCGCAAACTGTCATCTCCTCCACACTGTGTGTAGCAACTCCAAATGGACGCAGTACTTGCAATGGAGACTCCGGTGGTCCTCTTGCCATCGGAAGCGGAAACAACAGACAATTGGTAACTTATTACGTTTCTAAAATATAGAAGCTACAAACCTCAAATAATATTAAACTATTTTGATGTTTTTTTTCACACAGAACATAACATTTAAAATATTATGTACTGTGTTAGTATCATTTATAATTAACTGTATAAATGTTTCGAACATATTTTTACTAGTGTTAATGATGAGTTGAAATAAATCTTATTTTTATTACAGTTCAAAACAATGCTAGATATATTATATGATATCTTAAGATATGTTAGGTATTATCACATTAATGTACATTTATCAATTTTTTTTTCTAGATTGGTGTCGTGTCGTTCGGTCATAAAGATGGATGCACCATATCACACCCCGCCGGTTTCGCCAGAGTTACATCTTTCAACTCTTGGATCCGCTCTAACATGTAAATATAATATATCAATGTGTGTATCGAACAAGGAATTGCTATTTTTAAGATGATAATTAAAGGATTTTCTGTTACACTTTTGATTTTTTTTTTATTATTGATAAATTTAACCCACTTTAAATACCCTTTTAACAATTTAGTAAATGGACGTTAAAAATTATTATATAAGGAAGCCCCGTCCATCGTATTTCTTTTTTAAATGAACTAAAATAATTATTATTTTATTTTCTAATGCGTAAGTATGTAGTATGTAGCATAACATACTATTTTATTCAATTTGGGCAACAAAATATCTCTAATTTATAAATTAGAAAGCTGGTACTTTATAATTGTCATACCTATTATTATAATTATTTACGCAAGGAATGGCATTTCATAAAATATTTATCATTGGCATTATTAGTAAGTAGATCCGGTTGCAACTATGCAGTACGTAAAATTAAAAAAAAAACGTTTTTAGTCTTGCTGAAATGCTAAATGTTACATAGTTTTTGACAAGATTTGTAACAGTATAATAAAAAAAAAACATTAAGCAGTTTGTTAACACTATCTAGCGCATAAATTATTCTAATACACTTTAGTACTGATACTTAGAAATAGCCTAGTAAATAACTGTCAATAAGTTGGGCCGACTTTGTTTTGTTTTGTTAAATAAATTTCGTGCTCCATTCTATTAATTGCTAAATGTAATAACGCTCTATTTCGACCTGCGTTTCTTATTTCTGCCAGTATTCTAAAATATAAATTTTTGGTGGTCGCGATTGGACTTGTCTATGACCGATAGCCTTGCGAGCTTACTAGTCTTATAATGCCGTTGTCGGACGACTTCGGAGGTCAGACCTGCCGTATCCCTTATATGCCGTATCCATGTGACAGGAGTAAACCTTGACCACATGAATAGCGGCTCAATCCTTTATAACCAGAGGGTTGACAAGGTTGAGATGCTATGTACATAAGTATTAGGACTGAAGGAGGTAAGGGCGGTGAGCATATTAGGACCGTTCGTAGCAGAGCGGCCTACATATTAGGTCGTTTATATCCGCTGTTAGGCAAGCGGAGTATAATGTCCCTTCGCAATACGGTGACACTTTATAAACCTGGCATACGTTCCGTCATGTCATATGCGAGCCCCCCTTTTGCGCACGCTAATCTAAACGCCTTCAGGTGCTTCAAAACAGGTTTACACGAATTGAAACCGGGGCGCCGTGGTTCGTACGCAACAGCGATCTCCATAGAGACTTAAAAATTCAAAATTCAAAATATCTTTATTCAAGTAGGCATTTACACGCACTTTTGAATCGTCAATTACATTAAATTGGTCAGTATAGTCAGTCTGTGAGTAAGCTACCACCAGCTCGGAATGCTGTTCTGCTGAGAAGAGCTGGCCAGAAACTCAACAGTTGCTCTTTTTAAATAAAATTTAACAATGTTTGACTTATAAATTATAACATCAACCCTGCAAATGAGTCAATTTTATTTATTTTATAAACTTAAATGCAATTTTGGAACAACTAGAACCGTCGCAATCAATCGGAAAAGAAGCCCAATGATTTCAGGCAACGAAAATTAAATAATAATAACAGTAAATATATATAAATCTTCGGCCTGCCACACAACCAGTCACCGCAAGCAGCACCCGTTCACGAGCATAACACAAGAGCCAGCCATCACCCCCTTCGCACATATTTGAGGGAGGGAGGCAACCCGACTCCCGATGCTACCGCAAGTAGTGACTTCTAAGGAATCGGTGTGATGCAGAAGGTCGATAAAGCAAAATTAATTTACAACAAAAAACAAATTGCGGAGATTACTAGCTATTCGCAATACAGATTTATGACCCAAGATTTATGATACAATGACCCAAGTTCCACACATTTCGATCAACCAAAAACTCTTGAATGTTATAGTAAGATTTATTTAATAATATACCTTTAATTTTAGATTTGAAATCAAGAAAAGGAAGATCTAAGATATCTTGTGGAACCTTATTATATATGCGTATACTCAAGCCCATGAAGGATTTCTTAACTTTTTGAAGTCTAAATTTAGGCGTTACAAGCCTATTTTTATTTCTTGTATTGATAGTATGTCTGTCGCTGTTTTTTTTATAGTCATTTAAATTTTGGCGTATATATAGTAAGTTATTAAAAATGTATTGAGAAGCGACCGTAAGAATACCGATTTCTTTAAAAACTTCTCTTAGGGAGTCTCTAGCTTTTAAGTTACAAATAGCCCGTATAGCTCGTTTTTGTAAAATGAATATAGAATTAATTTCGGCAGCGCTGCCCCATAGTAAGATACCGTAAGACAATATACTGTGAAAATAACTAAAATAAACAAGTCGAGCCGTATTAGCGTCTGTTAATTGTCTTACTTTTTTAATTGCAAAGACGGCTGAGCTAAGTTTGCTTGCGAGTGTCGAGAGATGGGGGTTCCACTGGAGCTTTTTATCTAAAGTTATACCTAAGAAAGTTGTCGAGTCAGTCAGTTCTAACACTTCATTGTTAAGGAATAAACTACAATCCCGACTTTTTACATTAGGAAGTGTAAATTCCATGCATTTAGTTTTCTTAGTATTTAATACCAAATTATTAATTTCAAACCAATGAAGAACACGTGACAGAGCACAGTTAACTTTGTCAAAATTAGGTTTATTACGATCAACTTTAAAAATAAGTGAGGTATCATCAGCAAAAAGTACAATGTCACATAGTCCTTTTACGTAAAAGGGCAAATCATTAATATAGAGTAAAAATAAGAAAGGGCCTAGAATAGATCCTTGTGGAACACCCATTTTTAGGTGAGATCCAACCGATTTACAATTATTTACATCAACCGTCTGAACTCTTTGATTCAAGTAAGAGGCAATAAGATCAAGCGCAGCATTACGCACGCCATAGTGATTAAGTTTGCAAAGTAATGTTTGATGGTCCACGCAGTCAAAGGCTTTAGATAAATCACAAAACACTCCGATTGCATTCTGTGACTTTTCCCATGCGTCGTAAATGTGCTTAAGAAGCGCGGCACCCGCATCAGTTGTTGATTTGCCTTTGGTGAAACCATATTGTTCACTATGCATGATTTCATTGCTATAAACAAATTCTGACATTTGGTTTAGTATAATTTTTTCGAAAATTTTACTTAAAGTGGGTAAAATAGAGATAGGTCTATAATTTCCGGGTATTAGTCTATCGCCACTTTTGAACAAAGGAACTACTTTACTATTTTTCATTAAGTCTGGGAAAGTACCGGTTTCAATACATTTGTTAAAAATTAAGGATAATTGTGGAGCAATATCATTTATAATACTTATTAGTAATTTTAGACCTTCCGACCATCGCTCAGTACTTTAAGGGGCTTTCCCAGAAGTACTTTGAACGTGCTGAGCGACACCCGAACCCACTCGTGGCTATAGACCACGTGAGTATAGATCACGTAAGACTACTTTAGTCAGAAAAAGAATACCCAAGTCATTACTGGTTGATCCCGACGACGCGTTCACAGTAGGTAATAACGTGTACGCGTAGGCATAAGTGACACCACACAACATACAGACACACACCGTCTATACCGGTATAGACGAGGTCCCAACTGAGTAAGTGCTCCGTTGCTCCGGCGTTCTGCCGTCGGAGAACGCTAGTGTCCAAATTTCCTTAGCTTCCCTCCTGACTAACGACGCCCCGAGCCAAGGTCCGTGTCTTAATCTGAGACGCTCTGGGGACGTCGTTCCCCATGAGGGCCCATCTGGCCCCCCTTTTTAAGGGTGGCTCTCCTGACCCACCCGCTCCCCCGGTGACGCTGTAATAGCCAACAGGGCTAACTTTGAAAAAACCTTTTCAGGTATTTGTAATGGGAAAAGCATATTTAGCGATAACAATATTATAAATAGAGGATATTTTTTATCTATATTTATTATCTAAATATTGATAAAAAAAATATCCTCTTTATATCATAATAATACTTACTAAGATTAATATAATTCAAAATTAAAAGATTTCATTCTAAAGATAAGATACCAGTAAGTAAACATTACTCCCTTAATATAAAACTAATTCTAGTTGTCGTCGGTCAAGTCATGACTGCTTCAGCTTACAATTCCATCAAATAATGACTACTATATTACAGTTGGTATTTTTGGGGCTGGTCGTATAAAGCAGGCCGAAAAATCTGCAAAACTTCGACGGTATAACGTAATTGTAAAGTAATTTAAGTGATATAATTTTGAATTTCAAATACATATAGAATGAAAAAAAAAGATATACGAAGGGGTTTGGACACGAACCTCTAGGAAACTTTCCTGTTGCTCTACCAATTGAGCTACCATCTATCTATTTACTTTGGTGAATTAATCATTCTCAATATGGTGACATTAAAATAGCTTTATATTAGTTTAACAAAACAATGTATTGGGTAATGGGATTTGGAAATGTTCATACAAAGATGAGGGTGCTAAATTAGAGAAAATATTATACAGTGTATTTACAATGTGCATATTCCAGCGTAGGGAAAATCCTTAGGTTTAGTCCGAAAATAAACCGGATATATGTATCCGGTTCATATTATATATGAACCGGGTATATGTATCCGGTTCAGTTTTGAAGGCGATTTGGTTTATCAGGTAGTTTCTCAGATGCATCCAAATAGCGTCGGTGTAGTCAAGGAAGGTTAACAAAAGAGATAATGCTAGCTAGATTCTAGTTCACAAGACAAACAAAAATATTATTAATTTATAATAATATTATCGAATAACAACCTATTACATTGATTTTATTAGATATATTATAATACTTATCTACTACAGACTTTGCCATTTAATCAAAAGTAGTATGCGTTTATTAACTAATGTACATTTTGGTAAGTATTTGAAATACACCTGATATTTGAAATTTTGAGACTAGATATTTTGATATAATTTTTTTGTTATTCATGGATGATTTGGCGTTTCATTTAAACATTTTCTATTGGCAGTTGTAGCTCTTGTTGCAACAGTGTAGTATGCAAAAGTGTAAAATAAAGTAAACCTTTTTCTTTTTTTTCTTCTAAAGAGCTCTTCTGAAGGTTAAGAGAAAATAATCTGAGTAATAAATTAAAAAGTAAAAATTGTATGATAGTATAATATTTTTTTAAGTAAGAGATATTAATCGTTTCTGTTGTCCTACATTATTGTTCCAGACAAGATCCTGAATTGTAAAGATTTGAAATGAATTCAGTACATTACTCTAAATAAACACACGGTATCAATATCTTGAACCCTTACAAACACCTAACCACGTCTCGTCAAATTAGTACAAATAGTATCAGCTAAATGGAAATCTACGCTAGTACCTGCCAGTAGACACGTGACTGAACTGTGCAGAAACTAAAACTGTAAGATAGATTATTGGACTTATTTTTTACATAAGACTCTAAAAACATCCATCTTGCGTATTTTAACAACAAATTTTTAGTATATGAGCTCCAGCTGCATTATTTGGTGTGACCTATGATGATTATGATATACCGAAGATCTCAAAACGGTATGTAGATGTGACCTTCACAATAATAACTAGTAATCCAAAATCTGCTTTTTTAAAACATATTTTTTAATTATTAATTAAATACAACTAATTATACAACATACTAAAGCATACTGTTTTCAGGAAACCCATACATATAAATATGTCAATGGGTAAATCCCACCATAGTTCTATCCAGTTAGCTATCGTTTTTATTTTTTTTTTTCAAATACACTCTCATATATCATGTATTAGCAAGTATTTACATTTTAATAGATAAGATGTTTTAGGCAACACAATAACTAGGACTCATGAGAAATTTATAATCTTTGTGAGACGTCAAGATATTGTTAGTGAAAATAGATTAACTAAATGTCGCACAGACAGACACCTACATCTCTTTGCTCTCTCATTGCTCTTATTGTTGCATAGCAGTCGAAAGTAATAAAGTTTAATATGTTAATCCATTTGATGGCAAAACAAACCGTTATTTTTATTTCATTTCTAAGTGAAACTCGTGACAATAAAAGAAAAAAACTATAAGAACACAAGAAAACATAGTTATTTATGTATATACCTCAATTTTATTTAAATGTTTTTTAATCCATATCAATGACCAGTTTTGGAAAAACCTGTTGACGTCATTGTAATTGTCACAAGCTTATTTAGTATTATCTGACATTGATATAAGTAATACATCTTTAGATTAACATAGAACGATTTGCTGATAATACTAATTACGGAAAATCGGATTATCATTATTTGTAATTTATTTATTTGTTTAAGGATTGCTAACGGCAGGTACACTTTACATTTATAATTATATTATTTACAGTACAAAACAATTTAAGTGTCTTGCCAATTATAGGCAACCACAGTTTATGGCAAAGAAAAAAGTACGAAATTAAAAAAGTAAATGGATCCTTCAGATCTAAAACAAACTAAACAACAAAAAAAAATTAAAAACTATGTAGTAAAAAATATTCAGATATTTTCGTTTTAAATGTGTAAAAGTTATCATGCAATAGATCGAAATTCAGCAACCTTGGTAAACTGTTATATAGACGAGCCATTCTTGATAAAGGGGAGTTATATCCTAGATTGTAATGTAATGCAAAGGAATATAAACAATTTGTAAAATTTACTACTTAGAACGCTTATATTTATTTGCGACAATAAACTTGAACAATCTTTTTTGTTATTGAGTAATTTATATAAGAACAATAAATCTAATTCTTGTCTTCTTTTATTTAACTTTAATATTCCATAATGATTTAATCTTTTAGCGTATGAAATGTGTACATTATTATTATTTAATCCGTAATCCAGATAACTTAAAGAACGACGCTGCACCCATAAAATGATAACCATATTTGACGACAGTTTTCCAAAGTACTACGAACTAGCGAGTTAAAAAGAAGTATCTTAGTCTGATGACGTTTAAAATATTCGGTGTTCCTAAAAATAAAATATAACAATTTTGAAGCTTTTAATCTGATGCACGGAATATGATCTGTAAAATTTAATTTAGAATCTATTATATTGCCTAAATCTTGTATGCTAGTTAATTTCAACAAGTTATTTTTTATTTACAATTTATTCGGTAGAAATACACTTTTGTTGCAAGTGAAAGATAATTGAAAACATTTTTTAATGTTTAAGTCCATGTTATTGTTATAACATCACAAAAGTAATCTATCCATATCTTCCTGCAAAAGAGTTTTATCATTTAGGTCACGAATAGGTCTGATAAATTTTAAATCGTCTGCAAACAGATAAGCTTAGGAGTTTCTAAAGTCAGAATTACTCTTAAAAGAAATAAAAAAATGGTAACTTTGTGGTTTAGATATTTTATTAGTGGTTAAGCATAACACATAAAAAACCTCATTGTTCCATATAATTAATAGTAACACAAAATAAGGAAAATGCCCAAAATAATAGTCAGCTAGACTCAGCGGTGGGTTACTTGAGATAACGCCTAAATTTTAAATTAAATATAGAAATTTACTAAAATAGAAATCCTAGGCGCCACTGACAAATTATAAGCGAAGACGAAGAAGAAGAAGCGGGACTATAAAGTTCGCTTAAGCTGTCAACATTTCAATATCTTAAGAAAAGAAAATGTCACAGACTAATTAAGATATTGTTATTAGCTATCAACAGATAAATAATTTACCTTGTCTACGAATTTAACAGATAATAAGAAATCGATAATATTAAATTTATAAATATTTAAATATCTACAGAAATGAAATTTCTATGTAACAATATATATATTAAAAAGAATAGTGGACCCAGATATGAGCCTTGACGTACACCTTAATATTGTGAGATTTATATCTACTGATCTACCCTTTATAAACCCATGCTGTTTTTCCGTTAATATATTTTTCACATGGCAATTAAGTTTTGGGAGTAAAAGAGAATCAAAATCTTTACTAAAAATAGAAAGGATTGATACCTGTCTATAATTTTTTATGTCCTTTTTGGAGCCCTCTTTAAAATTCGGCACAATCTTTGCTTCCTTCCAAGTATTTGGAAAGCGTCTTGCTGTAGTGATTTATAACATATGATGTTTAAAGGTAATGTCAATTGTTGAGCACATGTTTGGATAAATATAGCGGGTATTTCATCAGGTCCTGGTCCTTTTAATGGACCAAGCTTTTTAAGTTTATCTGGAACTTCACTTTCCTGAGATGTTATTTCACACAAAGACTGGAGTCCATGTGATGTTGTATAATGGTTTTCAATACTGCGTGAAATATTTATACCCTCATAAACTGACAAAACTTTTTCTAAAGAGGTTGCTAGTTTGACTACTATCTGAAGCGGTCCACAATTCAAGAAACCCGTTACCGTTACCTTGTTACTCGGTAAATTATATTTACTATTACGTTTTTGGTTAATGTACATCGGTAATGGGTAATGGTAATGTATTTCGGATTTTTTGTTATAATCTTCAAGTTTAGTCTTCAACTCTGCTAATATAATTCTTATAACGTATTGACGCTTTTAGGCTCTTTTAGTTAACGTTTGAAATATTATTGCATCCTAGGGATTGTTATACTTTTTATGTTTAATTCTAACCTTGTATCTTTCATTTCGGAGCCGAATAAGGTCTTTATCATACCAATGCGGATATTTAGGATTCGTGATTTCAGCCTAGAATTAAAAACTGAAACCATTCTGTCAACATCACCGCAGTCTCCTAAGGTGGTTAGCCAGTCAATGACTTCTAGTGATTTGATGATTACTGTGTAGCCTTAAAAAAAATGCTCTAAATTTAGTCTCAGGAGTACTTGACCTTGAAGGAACCAAAATCTACTAAAAATTTTAGAGGTAGATAATATGGGTCAACAGCGCATAAAAATTATTACACGTATCTAGCCCAACCGCAGTTGCAAAAAACTCAATCCAGTGTTCTGTTATTACAATGAACTATCCTATTGATTTGTTTCAAATTGCTAATTGCCATTAATAAGGAAATTGTATTATAAGAAGGGAACGTAGTTCGATCCGGTACCAAGGCACTTGTTAAAGCGTCATATGATCAACCGGGATATTAAAGCCGGGCAGGCCAATTAATACGTAGAATAGTGAAAAAAAAACTAAATTATGAAAATGTATTCAACAGAATTCTTAAACTAAATGGACATGTGAATTATGCCTACTTCAAAAATAAAGATATGTAAATAAAACTATAAAAGAGCAAATAAATCTTAATATTATTACTAGCTTGAATCGATACGAAGAATAACAAAAAAGTAAATAATTACGAAAATGTATTCAACCGAATTCCTATACTAAATGGCTTGGCACCGTCTTCAAGACTATTAGTAAGTAGGACATATAAATAAGAAGTAGTATATAATATATATTAAATCTTAATTATTTTTTACTTTATAGTTTTAAAGTCGTTTTTTGTAACGTAGTTATTTTTATTAAATACTTTTTAGTTTATTGCTACATTGTCAATTAACCATGGGTAGACCTACAAAAGGTGCTGCGCACCTTAAAAACTATAGATCTCAAAAAACGGGAAAGGATAAAAGTAGTCGTCTCCGTAAAAATGCTCTTCGAAACACAATTTTATATTCTTGTGAGACTATTAAAGATCGTAAAAAAACATTGGTTGGCCATGAAGGCATATATGAAATCACGATTACACCAAGAACCTCTTGATCAACATAATTCTCGCGTCTTGCGAATGAGTATTTTGAGCAGACAGCTAATAGACTTGGCCTCATTAATCCTGATCAACCGAGTCTGCTCACCAACGTGAGAACCGGCTAGCAGCGGCGCGTCAGACTCCACAAAGACTTCGTTCAATGAATGGGCGTAACATTATAACCACCATAAATCAATATGCTGAAGTAACATTTACCATCGGTAAGAAATTATTATATCCAAAATAACAGATGTCATTAGTCACAGCACGTTTTGATTTCCTTCCGGAGGAGCTAGTACAAAACTTGGACAAAAATGCTCATTAAATAAATACTAATGGGCCTACCTGAATCAAATTTTTATGGGACCAACTCGAAACTATTCCACATCAATTTCCAAAAAATTGGCGTACATACATAAAATAATATATATATATATATATATATATATATATATATATATATATATATATATATATATATATATATATACCCACCGAATAGAGAACCTCCTCCTTTTTGAAGTCGGTTAAACATGTATCTCAGTTCTGTCTGAATAATTTCACGTACATCTGCTCTAGAAATATTTTGGAGCTCGCTTTTGGCTTGAGTTAAAGAAGGATGAATTTTTAGTCGCATTAGACCGTGGACGCTATGATATCCAAGATGGTGTCAAAAAATTTGCCGAATTCGGACTTGTTTTTGCATTAAGGGATGGTGATCGAACCGAACTATTCAGGTGGTTGTCGGTTTTGTTATCTTTTTGGCACTTAGAGCAGAGAAAAAGTAAATTACTCATTTACCTCTCTATATCGTAGAAAAAAATATAAATAGGCTTGAAAAGATTCTAGTTTTTTTTTAAAGTGAAAATTAAAACATTGAGTAAATTTGAGCCGTTCAAACGCCGTCATTTTGCGCGTGCTCTGCGTGACGACAAATGACACGTCCAGTCAATGTTTACTATGAACTTTTTATTTACTTCGTACATATTCTAAGTTTTAAGTGGTTTACAAGTCATGAAAGAAGAAAAAAAATCATCTTACAAGTATTGTATAGTACCGGAGTGCAAAAATAGTATTAGAAAAACACCCGACAAAGTGTTTTTTATATTCCAAGAGATGCGAAAATACAAAAACAATGGTCTGTGGTAATTAAAAGGGGTAATATATGTCTTAAATTGTGTTTATATTGTTGTGAAGATCAATTTAACGTAAGTATACTTTATTTATAAGAAGTTTAATTAATAGTTTAAATTAATAGTTATAAAATTTAAAATGTTTCTCTACTTGCCCAATCACTATATTGAAGTTTTAAGTTTTTTTATTATAAAATTTTAGTAACAAAAAAATTAAAATTTTTATGGTTCAACTATTAGAATTATTATCTACTTTACCCACTTTTTGGGCAATAATATTTTTAAAAATAAGGCTTCCGATTTTCGTCTGCATGTAAATTTTTAGGACTTTTCATTGTCATGATATTAATCATGACAATGAAATATAATAGAATAGAATAATAGAGAAAATTAATAATTGTATATCAACTTAATATGTGGGATGTAAAGAACTGATAGGGACATCTAGTATAAGTGATGTAATAAGTTGAGTACATGACAATTGAAATAAAAGTCAGTCTATTCACAAAAATACAACCTGTCGTTTTAATAGGTTATGGGCCCAGCCAGATTCCAGAATTATTATATCTGTGAAGCTAATTGTAAAAGTAATTGTGTCAATAAATTACAGTTCGATTGAATATCGATATTTCGTAATTAGTTTGGCAAGATACCGCGTATTGACTGTAATAATATACAAGTGTGTTGTGGAGCCCGTGTGTCGGTTCAGAATAATGGCGGCTAACTATATAGTGTACTTCATGGCCAACCAATGTTTTTTACGATCTTTAATTTAAGGTGCGCAGCACCTTTTGTAGGTCTACGCATGGTTAATTGACAATGTAGCAATAAACTAAAAAGTATTTAATAAAAATAACTACGTTACAAAAATCGTATCAAAGTTGCGTGACAGTAATAACTACGATGAATGGAAGTTCGCGGCAGAAAAAAATCTGATACTCGAAGGCATGATGAAATGTATCAAACCCGAGCGGAATGAGAACGGTACAGAAATAAATGTATCGTAACGATAGATTCATCGTTGTATGTTCACATTAAAACCTTTAATACTACAAAGTAGCTGTGGGACAAAACCCAAGTCGCTCTTTGATGATGCATCCGATTTTACCAGAAAGATAATTTTTTTTACGGCATTTAATATCCATTTGGTTGGACAATTGCAGTTTCATGACCTTATACGTTACTCAAATTATTGAAACAGGTCAGAAACTTTGTGGAACGGGATTTGCAATTAATGATGAGTACTACTAGCAGAACTACTAGAGAAGTTGTCTCCTACGATCATGGCCATCGAGTTCTTAGGCATGCAAGTAACGGCAGACGCCACTAAGAATAAGCTTTTAGACATGGAGACCGGAAACAGAAGGTGCGTTAGCAGTGTCAAAAAGCAACCATTTCCAATCAATACAGGATGCGTTGACGAGTGGCAGCACTAGCAATTCTAGCAACAAAGAAAGCGTCATAAAAACTGCTAATGTCAGATGCTATCGATGTAAATAAATTGGACATTATCGAACGCAATGTTCGAATAATCCTAAATTTAGTAAAAATGATGAACGGAAACAAATCAATGCTTTTTCAGCTGTATTTTTGAGTATAACTTTTAACAAAAGAGATTGGTATATTGATTCCGGTGTTAGCGTTCGCTTAACGGCTAATTCAAATTGGATCAGTAACAGACATCGTAAAGTTCAATAAGAAATAATAGTCTCAAAAAATGAGACTGTCGGTTATGTGTGCTGGCGATGTTAAAATAATACCCTCAGTGAAGGGCAGTGAGTTTGATATAAACATTGATGTCTTTTGTATGCCAAACTTGCCAAAATAATAATGACTATGACTGTAATTGCTTTGCATGTTGATGACTTTTTGTGTTCTCAAATAATAGTGTTGAGACTGATAGGTAAAAATCTGTACTAGAAACTCATTTCAAGATTAAAGACCTAGGCCAAATAAGGCAGTTTTTTTTTTTAATTTTTTTTATTCGATCTAGGGCAATGCTTGACTACATTCCACCTGATGGTAAGTGGAATGTAGTCTTAGATGGTAAGGCGCATTGCCCTAGCAACCTATTCACTCTTCTCTTGAAGACACCCACATCATATTTGGCCGGAAATACCGACGCAGGCAAATTGTTCCAGTTCTTCGCTGTACGCACTAAAAATGAGGAAGCAAAGCGCTTCGTTCGGACAGGTGGAATGTCCACAACAAAAGGATGGATACCTGCCGTGCGTCGGGACGTCCGGTGATGGAAGGGGGACGGGGGAACTAAGTCTTGTAGTTCCTGCGCACACTCACCAAAATGTATCCTATAGAATACTGAGAGGCTAGCAATGTTACACCTGTGTTCAAGGCTTTGGAGGTCGGCTTCGACCAATTCGGGATCGCCGATAAGCCTCTTTGCTCGCCTCTCAATTGAGTCCAGAACCGCAAGATGAGACTTTGCGGCACCAGCAAATATGTGACCACAGTACTCTACACACGACCGGATCTGTGCTTTGTATAAAACAAGAAGTTGTCCCGGTGTAAAGTACTGCCGAACCTTCGCAAGAACGGCAAGCTTTGCTGCTGCTGCTCTTTCTTTGGACTCAATGAACCGACCAAAGTTGAGGTTCGAGGAAATCTCTAAGCCTAACAACTGAAGCCGGTCACTGTATTCCAAGGATACATTCTGGAAAGTAGGAGCCAAGGTGAAAGGGCTCTTTTTGGCGGTGAACAGACACGTCTGCGTTTTGGTGGCGTTGAACTTGACAAGATTGGCATTGCTCCATGCGGAGACTGCCTGAAGTTTGTCATTCAAACGTTGCACCATGGCTTCTCTTTCAGACTGTATTTGATCTCGACTAGCCCGAGTACTCGGCAGATATCTCGGCAGATTCTACAACTGTGCTGTCGTCTGCATACCCATAGATACCGGGCTTCAACAGATCATTAATGTGCAGCAAAAAAAGAGTTGCAGAAAGAACGGACCCCTGAGGCACTCCGGCATTTATTTTCAAGGGTTCCGAGGAACACCCGTCAACAACTACTCGGAAAGGTCTCTGGCTCAAAAAGTCCGTTACCCAGCCGATCAGACCAGGAGATATACCGTACGCTGAAAGCTTGCTTATAAGGCTCGCATGCCAGACCCTGTCAAATGCCCTCGAGACGTCCAGAGAGACGGCGACCGCTTCTCCGTTCTTCTCGATGGCCTCGCCTAAAATGTGTGTAGCATACACTAGGAGATCCCCAGTAGACCTATTACGGCGAAACCCGTACTGTCGGTCACTGAGGAGATCGTTACCTTCTAGGTATGCTAGTAGGCGCGAGTTCAATACACGCTCCATAATCTTGCAGAGTATGGAGGTGATTGAAATCGGTATGTAATTGACAGGGTCGGCACGGCTGCCTTTTTTGGGCACGGGTTGCACATTAGCAAGCTTCCAGGATTTCGGCACTATTCCAGTCATGAAAGAGAGACGATACAGACGTGTCAGTACAGGAGACAACTCAGCTGCGCATGTCTTGAGCAGAATGGCTGGTATACCATCAGGACCACTGGCTTTATTCACATCTAAACGACACAATGTTCTCCATACCTCTTTGTTAGTGATGCGGATTTCAGGCATCGACATACCGCAGTGAAGAAGATGTGCTGGAGAAGCATTGCCAGTGTCTAGATGCGAATTATCAGCAAACAGAGAAGCAAATACATTTGCTTTCTCTGTTGCTGTGTGGGCCAGAGAACCATCCGCCTTCAGCAGAGCAGGCAGTGAGGGTTGGCAGAAATTCGACTCGATCGCTTTAAGAGACCAGAAAGCTCGACTGCCAGTTGGTCTGGCAGAGAGCTTTTCGCCATTCTTAGCGATTCGATCGAGACGAGCCTTCCGCAATGCCTTTTTGTAGGACTTGGCAGCTTGGTTCATTCTTTATACTTACATCCGGAGTTTTGCGGCTTCGAGCATCAGCCCAAATAAGGTATGCCGAATGTTTTCGGTAATGTGCATGACGACATTCGGCATTAAACCATGGGCGAGCTTTGCCACCGATGGGTACGTCAGCAAAAGGAATAAAATACTCCATTGCCTGATGCACCACATCAGTTATAGCATCCGCGCAACTCGACGGATCCAAAGAAGAGAAGCAGACCTGCCGCCAAGGATAAGATGCAAAAAAGTGCCGCATCTCATCCCAATCTGCTGACTTGTATTTCCATACTCGCCTAACACCATGTGGCTCGAAAGCTGGTGGAGAATATGTAAATACAGATTTCACCAGACAGTGATCGGAGGTTCCCAAGGGGGACGTGACCTCTACACGATACCTGTCCGGATCAGTTGTCAGCAGAAGGTCCAGGCAATTGGCTGTATGGCCTACCACATCTGGTACCCTTGTCGCTTGCCTCACCAGCTGAAAGAGGTCCAAGGACAACGCAAAGTTCCGCGCTTCTCTTCCAGCATGGTCGGTCTTCTGGTACGGGAACAGCCAGTCCTGATGACAGGCATTAAAGTCCCCCAGAAAGACGAGCTGCGCCGAAGGGTACTGATACAGAGCTATATCTGCAGCCTCACTGAGATACTCAAATAAACGAGTTGTCTCCTGGTCACCGCTGTGCGAACGGTAGACACAGGAATACAGGATTTTTTCGTTTCCTGTGTCCACTAAAACCCATAGGGAAGAAAAAGTGGGGTCTTCAAGGTGACGGAGACGCTGAATACAGAGGTCGTTCCGCGCATACACACTGACTCCGGCCCGTGAGCGAAAGTTGTGCTCTAACGAGTAACCGGGATAATCCAAGTATGCAGCGCTCAAAGGACATTGTATCTGCGTCTCCGTAAAAAAGAGCAAGTGCGGCTGCTCTGTCTCCAGGTGGTGGTGGACAACTAAAAGATTTGAGTGCAAACCCCTTATATTAGTGAGGTGCACTTTATATGAGGAGGAGTGCAACCGCTGCTTTAACTTGTTCCCTTTTTTACTTTTTCATAAAAAAATAAATATAAAAGTGAATAGGGATGGGAAATGGCAGTTGAACGAGGCGGTACATATCGAACCCGACGTCGAAATTGGTGAAGTCTTGCCACTGGGAGGCTAGTCTGGAGACTGCGGGGACGCCCAAACCCCCCCAGGGATTGCCATCGGGCCTCCTCGACTGGGCGCCAACCAGCACGATGGAGCCACCCTGGGATTTTTCGCAGCTGGCGGGGCAGCCTTTCGTGGGTGACTAACCCACTAATTGGGCCCCCAACTATCTGCGGGCGGCCAGCGGAAAGCCGTCGCTTCGGATCCCGCTACCCTCCTCGACTAGACACCCGACAAAACAAACACCAACCCGACGTCAAACAGGTTCGCCAACGCACCGCAACTGTTCAGACCCATTTCCCATAAACGGCTTCATCGAGCAACGTGCCGGAACACGACTAGGTCGCTTTGCGGCACGACTCTGGCCGATGGGTGGTAACTTTGCCGGCGACCGGATGTTATGGTCTACCACCAAGAAAAAGCAGTGTCTTGGCATATCAGTTTGTTACGATAAAAAACATAAGACTGTAACACTAATAATGCAAATAGGTTCAGAAAACTACATCAGAACTACTGGAAAATCGAAGTAGAGATTGTTCTTCTAAAATACTTTTTAAATCGGAAAATAATCTCTTAACTGTTATTGTATTGAGGAATATACTGTATTAAGGAAATATACTTATACTGTGTTGAGGAATATAATTTATCATTATAAATCCTGATTTATTTAATTATTATTAATTCTTAACTTAATAGGCCCATTAGCAGTCCTAGTTTTCCCAGAAACACTAGATAAAACATCCCAAGTTAACTTTATTTTATTTTTTAAGTTTTCGATTTTATTTCCTACATAAATCGACTTAGCTTGTACGAAAAGGTTCTTAAATATTCTAGAAAAATTCCCAACTCGATCTTGATTCCATTGCCTCTTACCTTATAAATCATATAATTTATCTCTACTTTTATATATTCTCATGGTAGCCCAATCACAAAATTTAAGTTTCAGATATTTTTTTATAGTTTTTGGCTTAAAAATTATTTAATTCTTGTCATATTACTTTTATTATTCTACTTTAATCAAAAACGTTATTATATAAATTATTGGGATTATCATCGGTCTTTTACTTGTACTTGTACTTTTTGCTCATCAATATTCTTAAATGTAAGGATTCAGGTTTTTGTAATTTAAATTCGTCATTACCGTTTCTTCATAAATGTTACAGCGACAGAACACATTATCAATACAAGTCGCGTAAACACTAGTAATGCGTGTAGGTTCAAAAAGACGTTCAATAAGTTAAAAGATTTAAACAAATTTAATAAACGTACACTAGACGAGATTACTTGTAATATATCTAAATTGAATTCATTTATTCATCTAATTGAATTCATTCTAATTATCACGAACTTGTTTTTTTGATAAAGGATAGTTAAAATATCCTTCATTTCAGGATGGTCTGTACACGCATAAAATAATATCTTGTATTGTTTTACATCTTATTTTTATATTGGAATATTTGTCTAAGTTATAAAAATATTCAAATCTTCCTTCAATCAATCACAAGATTATTTATAGATTAATGTAGGTGAGATATAAGTGAGACATATTCTAATTGCAAATTGATGTATTTTTGTATGTACATATTTTTTATTATAAGAACTTCATGAAATAAGAAAGCCCATTTGTTATTTTTGTTAAATTAAATAAAGTTAACTATACCAAAAATCAAGTATGTGTATCTGTTTTCATTAAATAAATGTGTAAACAAATATTGATCATATAATGACATAAATACAGTTTTCATTAAAAAAAAAGCTCAACCAAAAATAGTTTTCTTAATTTCGCATGTAATTCACACACAAACAAATATACTTTGATTGCGTTCGTGACATATATATATCAGAGGCCTTAACATTTTGATATAATTTAATAAATTATTACAAATAAAGTTACAGGATAACTACATAAGCACATTAAAGTATTGATAAAAATATATCCTCTTTAGATAATTACAATAATAATAAATTACAAAGAATAATAAAATTAAATGATTTCATTCTTAAGATAAGATACGAGTAAATATAAAAAACCGATCACTGCTTTACTAAGATACATTACTCCCTCAAGATGAAACTACTCCTAGTCGTCGTCACTTTAGTCGTGGCTGTTTCAGCTTACGAGAAAATCGATAATGACTACCACAATACAGTGGGTATTTTAAAGGCTGCTCTTATTAAGCAGGCCGAAGAATCTGCAGATTTTGATGGCGCTAGGATTACAGGAGGAAGCAGTGCATCCCTTGGACAATTTCCGTTTTTGGTATATATCGTTGTACTTAAAAAAAAAACAAATATGTGGTAATTTTGATATACCTAATATTATTTTGATTATAAACCGTGTTTTGTTTTAGGGTGGTCTAGTAATTCCGTTGACCAATGGTTTCACTTCAGTATGTGGATCCTCACTTATAAGCAACAACAGGCTAGTTACGGCAGCTCATTGCTGGAGAACCGCTAGAAGTCAAGCTCGTTCATTTACCGTTGTTCTTGGTTCTATCCGTCTCATGAGTGGCGGTACTCGCATCAACACTAACAACGTCCGCTTACACCCCAACTACGATCAGGACAGTGCGGTCAACGACATCGCCGTTATCATTATTAACAACGTCAATTATAATAGTAAGTAAATGAGGATTATGATGTATTTAAAATACTCTCTTGTTTCGATTCCTAAATACAAACCTTGATATATTTATACTACAGACAATATAAGAAACATCAATCTTGCGAGTGGCAGCAACCTATTTGTCGGCACTACGGCTACAGCTGCAGGATTTGGAGCGACCTCTGGCGGTAATGTTACTATACCACAGGAATATGTCTTCACTAAATAATGCATAATATTAAAGTTTTCTCATGTGTTATTATAATTTTCAGCCGTTAATGCTCCTGCTTCCCAAACTATGAACCATGTGAACTTGCAAGTGACCAACAACGAAGTTTGCCGTCGTGTCTACGGAAGTAGTATCATCGCCTCCACACTGTGTGTGGCAACGTCAAATGGACGCAGCACCTGCGGTGGTGACTCCGGTGGCCCTCTTACCATTGGAAGCGGAAACAACAGACAATTGGTAATAATTATTGGAACTTTAAATAAATGTATAATGAAAAATAAATCGATACGATACTATTTTCCTAGAGGTCACGAGTTCGAATCCCTTCAGTATCGATTTTTTTTATTCTATATTTATTTAAAATTTAAAAAGGTAAGTATGGCGGGCTACACATGATTATTGATATTTACAAAAACAATTGGTAACTAATTAAGTTTCTAAACTAAGGAATTTATGGACTTTACTCAATTTTCTAGTTACATAATCACGGTTTTCCGATTTTAAATTATTTTGACTTTTTTTTAACATAACGTAACAGTTGAAATAATGTATACTGACTCATATTCTTATATAATCGGTATTAATATTTTAAACATGGGTTACATTATTATTTAACGATTTGAGTAATTTGAAAAATCTTATTTCTACACAAATGCTGGTTAAATGAAAAATATTTTAAGATATGTTTAGAATTATCACGGTAATGTACATTTACAATTTTGTTTTTCTAGATTGGTGTAACATCGTTCGGTCATATTGCCGGATGCACTAAAGGACACCCCGTCGGTTTCGCCAGAGTTACATCTTTCAACTCTTGGATCAGATCTATATAAACATGTAAACATAATATGTATATCAAACAAGGAACTGACATTACTACAATAATAATAAAAATGATTTTATGTTCATGTGTTTTCTATCTTTTTCGGTGACAGTCCATCGTATGAATCGTACTGCATATTTCTGTCTAAAATATTTTTTTAACGAATTATAACTAAAGATATTTGGCATGGTCATGTGTGGCTTGCAGATACTGAATTTTCCCTTTAAAATATGAAGGTTAAGTTGAATTGTGTAAGAGTAAAACAAACAAAGGATACCAGAGATTCTTCTCTAATTAATCCAGATCTATTTAAGTTACGTGCAAAATTGGGATACTCAAGCACATAGAAAAAGTCCCCTGCCCTTGCAACTGTAAATTTATCAAGTTTGTCAGCCTTTCCTATGTTTATATCGCCCGGAGTTCATTTCAAAACAAACCCTCAACTATATCAAAGAACGTCCCAATTGACTTACTTTCCATCAATATAGAAAACAAATTGATGTGAAACATTTTCATTATAAATTGCATAACACAAATGCTGATTCACTCTGTGAGAATCAAACAACTAAGCTAGCTACTTATTAATTTATTGAACATGGGGCAGCCGCTACTTTTGTATATTTGGAAAAGTACTTTTTTAACTTAATAATCTGAAAATGTATATTTACATGATTATGATGTTCACAAATACACATTACGTCACTATATGATGTAGGTAGATACGAAGTACATAATCACATTAAATAGATCAAAAAATATCAGCGAATTGGACTCGCGCACGACCCTTCTTCCGTAACATTATATAAAAAATTGAGATTTAATTTAATATTCAAAGCTTTCGGAGTTTTTCCTTTATATGTACTTTAAAAGATTGCTTTATGCCAAATGACAATATTATAGGTCGACATGAAGTACCCTTTTGCTTTTGATTCCCTTGCGTAGTTGCAAGTTTGAAGATATGTTGACTAAAATTGCAATTTCTTTTGATTAACTTAACACCTATACGTGTTCATGAGGAAAAAGGTAATAACTATTATATAACCTTTATAAGCTTTGTTTATTAAAAAAATGATATTCTTTTTTTTAAGTACGCGTATGTTATAAAAAGCCATTAAAGATTTAAATTTGTAATTTAAAAATATTCCACGGAATGTTTTGAATCAACTCAAAATCAAAAAAACCATGTGGAACTATTTTTGAAAAAAAAATTGCCAGTTCACACTAAACCCTATAAACTAACAAAGCATTTTGAAATAGATTATTTATCAATTGCTGTTATTAATAATACATTTTCTACAAAATGTATTACTTTTATCATAAGGAATATCAAACAAGTAAAGCAGTTTTTTTGAGGCTAGAATTTAAATAAACCGTAATATTAAAATGTCGATAAGAATGGTAATTTTTTTGGCAAACTTATTTTTTTTGTGCAGTCTTAGTTTGAAATATATGAAATATATATATAAAATTCTGGAAGGAAAATATAATATTTGTTTCAATAAGCATTTTTTATAACAATATTTATAAAAAACTTTTTTTTTTTATTTTTTTTTTTAAATATATTAAGCAATGCTTATCTGTATAAATGTATAATATTAAACACAAGAAATACTCAGCATTTTGTGTAAAGATTTATGTTCGTTATAAATAATCCTAACAAAAAGTTAAACTGAACTAAATACATATTTCTTTAAAAAATAGTTTAAAATTTAGAATATACTATGTAGTATATAATATATATTTATATATTTGAAATAAATGATATTCGGAGGCAACGGATAGAAAGTAAAAAAATTAGAAACGTTATTTTATTTATGTACGTTACGTTTTAAGTAACTTATGTACGTATAATGGGTAAAACCATATTTAACGATTATAATATTAAAAATAGCGAGCTCATAATCTAGCATTACTAATACGATAACGAAATATAATAATCCTCTTCAGATTATTACACTATTATTATTATAAACATAAAGGAAATATACGATTTAATTCTGTAGATAAGATACCAGTAAATATAAAAAACCGAATCATTGCATTATAACGATACTTTGCTCCTTTAAGATGAAACTACTCCTTGTCGTAGGCGTGCTAATCGTGGCTGCTTCAGCCTACCAGCCCATCAATAATGACTACCACAATACAGTTGGTATTTTTCAGGCTGCTCGTATTAAGCATGCCGAGGAATCTGCTGACTTTGATGGCGCTAGGATTACAGGAGGAAGTAGTGCATCCCTTGGACAATTTCCATTTTTGGTATTTTTCATTGTACTGATAAAAACAAAAATGTGGTAACATTGATATACATATCTAATATTATTTTGTTTATAAACTGCGTTTTGTTTTAGGGTGGTCTAGTAATTCCGTTGACCAGTGGTCTTACTTCAGCCTGTGGATCCTCACTCATAAGTACCACCAGGCTAGTTACGGCAGCTCATTGCTGGAGAACCGCTAGCAGTCAAGCTCGTTCATTTACCGTTGTTCTTGGTTCTATCCGTCTCATGAGTGGCGGTACTCGAATCAACACTAACAACGTCCGCTTACACCCCAACTACAATCAGCAGAGCCTGGTCAACGACATTGCTGTTATCATAATAAACAGTGTGAATTATAATAGTAAGTAAGATGTTGTGTCTTAAAACACTTTCATATTACAATCGTAAGATAAAATACTTCATGTATATCTACTCTTTATAGACAACATTAGGAACATCCAACTTGCGAGTGGTAACAATCAATACGTCGGCACTACGGCTACAGCTGCAGGATTTGGTGCGACCTCTGGTGGTA
Organism: Napeogenes inachia; assembly: GCA_959347355.1. Taxonomy (NCBI): domain Eukaryota; kingdom Metazoa; phylum Arthropoda; class Insecta; order Lepidoptera; family Nymphalidae; genus Napeogenes; species Napeogenes inachia. The sequence continues at coordinate 21,701,038 of OY365792.1, read as the reverse complement.
AGCTCTAATACCTCACTTTTTTTTTTGTCTGTCTATACTGTTAGCCCTGTTGGCTATTACAGCATCACCGGGGTCCTACCTCACAAAAATATTTAGACAGATAGATAAGAACTTTATTGCACACACAAAATAAAAAATATAACATGTGGCGAAGTTCTAACAATTAAAATTATACTATTTTGCATACGCAAAGGCGGTCTTATTGTTAAGAGCAATCTCTCATAGACAACCTTTAGGTGAAAGAACTTAAGTAGAGGTGAATACGGGATTGTGCGATTGAAAATAATTGAATAGAAAATAAATTCACTAAACTAAAAATAAACTGTTTACCTTAAATATTTACAAATACATACATTACAAATAATAAATAAATAATATATATAATACATACACGTTCATACATGTAGGTACACATATAGACGTCCATATATTATATAACTTAGACCATATAAATATACTTGACATGAAAAAAAAATACTAATATAATGACACTATTACAATATAAACGCTAAAACAATGAGCAGGGACAACATTAAAAATAAATTTACTCTAGGGTAAGATATATATCATAATAAATAAATAAATAAATTTTAAATGTCTCCAAGGATTTGAAGCTACGAATATCTGAAGAAAGCATATTCCAGAGCATTACTGCTTTCATCGTGAAGGATTTGTTAGTGTTTAGTATGAGCAGTAGGTAGCATTAATTTATTTACGCTTCTTGTTCTGAGTTCAAGTTGACTTGAACCTTCAGTATCCAAAAAACTGAATCATTCCTTTAAATAGCAGGGAGTTAGAGAATTATAAAAGATAAAGTATAAAAAGAATAGCATATGTAAGTTGCGGTGGTGTCTAATAGTTAGCTATTTGATTTGCGTATGGAATTCGGAAACATGATCAAATTTACGTAGGTTAAATATAATCTCGATGCACATATTTTGTAACCGCTGAAGCTTGTGGATCCGTTCTTCTAACATACGTAACAGAAGATCAGATCGATTGCATACAGATTACTGTTGTATGTAAATGATGCATGCAGAGTAGTTTGTTTTAGTGATCCGACAGTAGCAAATATCTATCAATATCTAGAAATATTTTCTACTCACTTCCATAATCTGCGTGGATCAAGAAAAAGTGTTATCAATTAAAATACTAAGATTTTTTTCTGTCTTACGGAAAGTCAAGATAAAACTTCCAAACTGAATGGCAGGTAAAGATAGGTAATCAATTCTGGCTAGCAAGTTAGGACTGCCGACCAATATTAATTGGGACTTTTCATGGGTTCACACCTAGCCCATACCTTTTTTTTTATCGTTGGGAAAATGTTTTACGCATCGTCCCGTCGACCAGGAAGGTGATGGCCGAGGGGTTATGTGGGACTACACGTCTGTACCGAAGACGCTACTTAAGGCTACCCACTAAAAAACCAACGGTTGACCACTTCGTCTTAGTGGAACGCCACGGGATCTCTTTCGCACTCACCGTGTTACCCCGGCGGAACCCCCTGCGTGGGGCCCGAATCAACTTAGGGACACCCTCAGCGCGTAGGCCATAGCAATCCAGCACCTCGTCGCAGAGCATCGCGGAAACAACGTTTGGTAACGAGAGGTCGCTGCCAACCACGGCCACGAGCTCAGTACGCTAACGGTCCCCGGCTGCGCACTCCGCCAAGGTGTGACGAGCCGTGTCCACGGTCTCGTCATAGTGGTGGCAGAAGGGCTGCCTCTCTGCATGCAATCTTGTGGAGGTACTCACCGAAGCACCCATACTCCGTGAGCACCTGCACAAGACGGAACGTTAGAGTCCCGTGCCGCCAGCCGATCCAACGATCGAAGTAGGGGGAATAGCCCCCACTGTCGTAAGACCGACCGACGGGTGTGGTATTATATCCTGGGTCAGCCATGGTGCAGGAAGATGTTTCAGCTTAATGGGACGAAACGGAGCATGTTTGTCAAAAATATCAGTTAGGAAGGAAATAAAAAAGCTAACTTTTCATCAATCGTCCAGGCATTAAAAATCGTATTCCAGTCAATATCATTAAGCTCGTGTATAAACGCATCATATATGTCGTGCGTGCCACCAACCTGAAGAATCCATCAGACATGTTATTTCTGGTAGTTTTCATCTTGCCAATTCACAACCGAGTAGCCAAGATTATCCACCAACAACTTGCTCTTCGATACGGTCTTGTATCTTTTGAAGTGCCATATTAGAAGTACACACCGGAGCCAGTTTTGAAAAATGATCATGCTAAACTCTATTGGGACCGATCTATCATTACGGACAGGACTATTGTAGCCAATAATCGTGCTGGTAGATCGGTTAGAGCGCCGAGCATTTCTTGTTGATATCAGCGTCCCGTGTGACGCTAATATTGTGAAAGCTGAGAAGGACAAACTATCAAAATACTTGGACTTAGCTCACGAGATTAACGAAATGTGGGATGTTAATAATGCGAATACTGCGCTTTAGACTTACTAAGGATAATAAAGGAGATATGCTTACATAAATAAATAGCAATACCGCCAGCGCCCTTTCCTAAGTGATCATTTCGTATGATCGCTTGGGAAAGAAAGAATATTTCTTAAATAAGTAATGTATTTAATGTGTAAATATAACTTTTAGCCGTGCATGCTCCTGTTTCCCAAACTATGAACCATGTGAACTTGCAAGTGATCAACAATGATGTTTGCCGCGGTGTCTACGGAAATAGCGTCATCGCCTCCACACTGTGTGTGGCAACACCAAATGGACGCAGTATCTGCAATGGAGACTCCGGTGGTCCTCTTGCCATCGGAAGCGGAAACAACAGACAATTGGTAACTAAATACGTTCCAAAAATTTGGAATTTGTAGACTAAATAATGTTCTAGTTATGTATACTTATTTCAGCGGGATGATGGCCATTCTAGACATTATGTTAACATACACATGTTTATTGAGTCGGCATCATACATGAACCATTGTTTGAATTTCTATGATAATGTATGATATCTTAAGAAATGTTAGGATATATCAAGCATAAGAATACTTAAATTATTATATTTCTAGATTGGAGTGTCATCCTTCCGTCATAGAAATGGATGCACTAGCGGACAGCCCGCCGGTTTTGCCAGAGTTACATCTTTCAACTCTTGGATACGCTCTGTCTAACATGTAAGCATATTTGTAACGAAAAAAAAACTGTTTTTAAATAAATAAACAAACAAAAATAAAAACTTTTTGTTTCATGTGTGTTTTCGTATGAGGGTGGTGTTGCATACAACTGAATAGTTTTACCTTGTGAAATGGAATTACAGCAACAGTTCATAGTAAAGATGTTCATCGTATATTAATCAATTTAACTATAGAAACAAAACATTCATAACTTCGATGCTAGATTTTGAACTATAAATATTTAGTTATAACTTTACTGTACATATTTTTGAGCGGTAACAGATCCGTTGAAGAAGGAGCCTGAATTAACAAAAATAAAACCAAAATTAAATCGACAAATAACTAGTATCGAGTATACCATGTTTTTATTTAATACAGACAGACGGACAAAATAAAAAAACATTGTTTTGGGTTCTCTTGCTCTTAAAAATTGTGTTTTTTTTAATATTTGCCATGTACATAAATGGATCAGTGACAATTTTTTTATATATATAGATAGGTATGTGGCATGTATTAAAAATACCTTTTCAGTAAAATATATAAATATATATTTACCTGGCTATTATCATGTAATTTGGGGTTCCTATTCATGAACTCGCGACGGTGGTGGTGAGGGCGGGGGGGGGAAGATGTAGTATCGTCTTCAGAGGTTTCGTGTAGGTCTTCGTTACTAGTGGTTATATTACGTTGTAAACACACTATTAAATGTCTGTAACTTATTGTTATTGTCCTTTGTAGTGTTAATAACCGGTACCAGGCCGTAGGCAGCTTCCAACCACTATCCCTATTGAAATTCGGTAGACGGCTGATTTCGATAGCTTTACGTAGGTACTTTACACGCAACTAAAAACTTTTCCCTAGCTAAAAAAACTGACGCTTTGTCAGAGCGTCTTGTTAGGACTTGTTTCAGTAATACACAGTACTTGCACTTCAATGTTTAATATCCAACAACTTGTAATAAAATGGGCGAGAGCAGTGTAAGGGCTTACAACTCGTTTTATAATATTTTAACACCATAATATTTGGGTAAGGGTAATTTACAATTTCATAACCAACTTACAGATGGTATTATTTATACATTATCATAAATTCTAATAATTAATAAAAGATTAAACATTATGTTAATATATCTAATCTATCTAATCTAATGCTTAAAACATTTAATTTTAAATACTAAATAACATTCCATAATTAATTACGTAGGTGGTGTTACTATTGTATACTATTTCGAAACTTATGAATTAATAACATGTAAATCCCGATGTATTTTACCATTAAATTATTATAAATAAATATTACTAACAGTATGTAATGAGCCGTTCCCGAATTTAAGAGGTGTTCTGTTATCGCGTTATTGTTATTGTGGTCTAGATTTTTATCACTTCCTATATGTTCCGATATTCTTATATTGACGTTTTGACGAATTTTCCCTACGTAACACTTAGCGCAATCACAAAGAATCTTGTGTACACCCGGGACGTCTAACTTGCTTTTATCTTTACCGTAACATTGAGCGTAACTTACAATGTGGACGAAAGATTGTCTTAATATTATATTTACGGCGTAATAAGTACCACCCTATAAGTGACTCTTTTGACATGTGATAAGTAAATGGGTAAGTGTCTATTGATTGACGCAGAGATTTGGAAGAAGAATTTACTGTAAGTTTTAGATGTGTGGAAATTTAAAATTTGATTCTATCCAATACTACTTCAAGATTAGCTATGAAAATTTACAGTAACGTTTTTGTTTTTTAAGTAATAATTTTAACAAAACACAATATTTTTATTAATAGTTTATATGAAGAATGAAGTTTCTTATGTAATGGAAAAAGAACAAAAAAATCTTAAAATAATAAAGTAATTAATAAAAATAATTAATATAAACCTATGTTAATCCTACTTTGAAAATTCACCGAAGTCAGTATTCATTCCTTCAATAAATATTTTCCGCTATTTCTTCTCTCAGATTATATAGCATTTTTAATTTTGAGTAATGCACTATAATGTTATATACTGTACTATTAAAATTTAATACAAGTACTGAATTATAGTCTAAATGAGAAAAGACAGGAAAGATTTTAGTTCCGATGGGGCTATACCGATACCTTTTCAAATTTGTTTTTATACTACCTTAAAGGGTTCCGTACCCAAAGGGTAAAAAACGAAACCATATTACTAGGACTTTGCTGACTGGCTTTCCGTCTGTTTGTCTGTCTGTCTCCAGACTGTATTTCATGAACCGTGATAGCTAGACCGCTGAAATTTTCACAAATGGTGTGTATCTGTTTCCGTTATAATAACAAATACTAAACACTAAATAAAACAAATATTTTAAGGGCTCCCTTACAACAAACATAATTTTCTTAGCTGGATATTGATTATATTTTTCCAAGTACATACAACAACAACAACCGAAACACTATAACGTACAACAAGAAAACGCTACAAGAAAATATGAAATTAATATTTTTTTATATCTACCAAGTTAGTAAGAATAAAAAAAATCAATCAAACAAATAGACTTTAAAAAACAAAAAAATCATAAGAGATCCCAGAGAAAAGTCTCCACTTTGAAGGACGTATTTTAATTTTAAAAGATAAGAATTTTAGGAAATTAATAATATCTTTCTTTAAGCATAATTTCTGATGTATGCAAATATGCAAATAGATATGCTACTTTATAACTTGATGCGATACCCAGATAGATCATAAAATAATCAATTATATTTACGTTCCAGTTCTGGTATGTTCTTTAATAAATAGATAATTCGATTTAAATTATCCATTTTACAGCAAATCTGTTGCCAGAGGCAATATAACTTTTATACTATGTATATATTTTAGAATACTATGACTTTGTATGGGTTTGAAGTACAGTTATCTTAATGTAATGTTATCCAAATAAAGGAATAGAAAAAAAATACCTACGTTATCTACTTCTCACAATCGCTAAGAAAACAAAATATAAGTTTAAACCAAACCGATACGATTACCAAGACTCAGAAGTAAAAAAACATTTAATAGATTTCGATTTTGTTTCCTATATTTTATTCAAATGATATCAAACAATTTTGGGTTAAAATTAAAAAGTATCGACGAATAAAGTAGAGCTAGGATCAAGTAGGAAAGTAGAAGACATAGACATAACAAAATCTTTTATTCGACAAGACGAAAACGATAACTACTGACTGCACGCGATGAGCCTAGAAATTCAAAACAAATGGTTGACCATAGGAGATTTTTGTATTCCACTTGCTTTAAAGTAGCGCACCTTGCTTTACGATTGGTCCCCAGCTATATTAAAATTTTCTCTAAATGCATTCCAAATGACTCTCCCATCTCAAAGCAGGGCAAAGCCACCGAAAAGTCTTGCAACATCTGTGGAGGGGCAGTAGGAACTGCGAAACACTTATTAGTAGGGTGTAAGGTACTTCTAGATAGAGGTCAATGCTCGCATCGCCACGATAAGGTATTAGAAATCATACGGGAGCGGTTAGTCTTTCAGTAGCAAAAGCAGTTCATTTCTAGAACGTATTTCGAAGGCGGCATTAGTAGGTTCTTTCCAAATTTGGTTAGTAAGGGAGCGGAGTGTTGATAGTGGAGGCGATTGTGTATGCGCATAATAAAGGGGACCCTTAAACCTACACCTAGGTTGTAAGTACCAAGTACTGTTTGCACTGCTCTCGATGGGCCCTGTACCCACCCGCACGGGAAATCTATGGAATGCTAAAAAGTTTCGTCTCGTCTATCTAATATTTACGCACTTATAGCCGTTCATAACCATTTTTGATAACATATTTTATCAATATACACCTTTTTTCAATAATATATTAGTGCTTAGTATATTTAAGACTATCAAATTTTTCATTTAATTACAATACTAAACAGTTCAATTCCATTACAATTAACTAATTAAAAAACAACTTCGTACAGTTATCACTATGTTACAGTTGAAATTTCTACGTAACCCGGTTAACTCTTAATCTAAGGGTCTCTTAATCTAAGGGCGCCCCACGTTTGGCGGCACTGTTAGCATAATAATAGTTATCATACTCATTTATTAATTTAGCGCGTGTTTTTATATTCCTTTTACTATTCGCAATGCTCATCTACAGAACATATGTGGTGAAGTCGAAGTTCACGCAGACAGACACGAAACGGGGGATCTACATAATAAAATAAGATCTATTACCTAAACTCTCTCTTCTAAAACATGGGCTATAGATAGTTCGCGGGGCGAAACATTGACTTAAATAAGCGCAATATCCGAGAACTGGAAAAGTACTATCAGTCACTGCTTAACGTTCCCCACGCGCACAGTTATTTCCCAACAGAGCCTGAAAACAAAGAAAAGGAGCCTGACATCTTAAAAGATAAAGTTCAAGCCGCTTTCAAGCACCTCAAAAGCGGAAAAGCCACAGGAAGAGATGCCTTACCAATAGAAAGTATAAAAGCAGCTGGTGAATATGACGTTGAGGTTTTTCACTTTTTGTGTAATAAAATTTGGGAGATAGGTACTTGGCCTCAAGAGATACGGTCTTTGTTCCTTTACATAAAAAAGGCTCTACAAAAGTATGCAGCAACTATCGTCTTATTGCCCTCATTAAACATGCAAGCAAAATACTTCTGCATATCTTGAACGAGAGATTGAATCGTACCTGTCCAGTCAAATTGCCTCCGAAAAAGCTGGGTTTGTGAAAATAAAGGGCACTCGCGAGCAGATACTCCGAGTGCGTCAGATCATTGAGAAATCTAGAGACTTCAACAAGCCAACTTATATCAGCTTTGTTTACTTTTCTAAAGCGATTGACTCGGTGAAATGGCCGTTACTTTGGGAAACTCTTCTAACTATGGGAACGCCTAAACATCTTGTGCACCTTTTCAGAAGACTCTACGAGCAGGGAACAGCTTCAGTCAGAACAGACGACGTACTTTCTGATAATTTTCACCCCAGTGCAGGGGTCTGTTAAAGCGGCATTATATGCCGCTTCTGTAACATCTGATCAGTCAGTCAGATCCCATTACACATTTATGTAACCTGTGTCTATCTACAGGTGAGTTTCCAACCAAACTTAAGAAATCAATTATACATCCAATTCACAAGAGTGGTAGTAGGGATTGTTTCAATAATTATCGCCCAATTTCAATTTTGCCAAATTTATCTAAAATACTCGAAAAAGTTATTAACAAACAACTAACACATTATTTAGAATCGAATAAATTACTATCAGCCAATCAATTTGGATTTCGGAGTGGTAAATCAACTAATGATGCCATAAATCAACTCACGGACACTATAGTATATAAGCTCGAAGAAAAAAAGAAAGTTATTACCATTTTCCTTGATTTAGCTAAGGCGTTTGACACGGTCTCTGCGCCACTCTTGTTGAAAAAACTTCATCTTCTTGGAATTCGTGATACCCAACTAAAATTATTCAATAGTTACTTAAGTGACAGATCTCTACGTGTAACGGTCGATACCTGGACAAGTGATGATTGCGCAGTTACTGTAGGTGTTCCGCAGGGTAGTGTCATAGGGCCTACCCTATTTTTAATGTTTATAAATGACCTTTGCGGGCTATCCCTCAGCAATGGTCGAATACTTACTTTTGCGGATGACACTGCGCTACTTTTCTACGGAGATACTTGGGATGAAGTATACAGTTATGCACAGAATGGGTTCTCGCAAGTAACAACTTGGCTCTACAACAATTTACTAACCCTTAATATAGACAAAACTAAATATATCACATTCTCTTCAACTAATACTCACCATTTAGACACCTCATCTTTCAATATCATAGCCCATTCATGTAACAACACTTACTCCTCCTGCCCATGCCCTAAACTACAAAAAGTAGATTCCATAAAATACCTTGGTATTATTATAGATAAAAATTTAAACTTCAACACTCACATAGAATTATTATCCAAAAGAATAAGGAAGCTTATGTATATATTTAAGAATCTACGACATGTTGCTGATGAGAAGGTCATCAAAACGGTATATTTTGCACTGTGCCAGTCAATTATAAACTATGGTATTACGTCATGGGGTGGAGCACCAAAAACATCTATGATGAAAGTTGAACGTTCACAAAGAGCAATACTTAAAACAGCCTATTCCCTACCATTCCTCCATCCCACAGTGGAATTATATGAAAAGTGCAAAGTTCTCACTGTCCGTCAACTGTTTGTCTTGCATACTGTGTTACGTAAACATTCACACCTGCCTTATAACCCCAACTTAAATACGCAAAAGCGTAATAAATCAAAAGTGTGTGATAGTAAGCTGTATAAACTTGCACTATCCCATCGCCATCACAGTTTTTTGGGATCTTATTTGTATAACAAACTGAACTCCATACTAAACTTATACCCTATGATAAAATCCAAGTGCAAGCAAACTCTCACCTCTTTTCTCCTAAAATGTAATTACGATGAGACAGAGGACCTTTTAACGGTACCAAAGTAACCTTGCATCTCCTTCACTCACAAACACGTGCATACTCACCACACATACACACACACACACACACACACACTCCCAACACAACATAACACACATACCCCCAACACAACACACATACCCCCCAACGCAACGCATACACCCCCAACACAACAATCGCACTCCCAACACAACACACTCCATACATGTAACTCATTTCCCTTTTTGTTATTGTAAAAAAAGTTGATTGGATCTACTCACTTTATTACTACTACCTAATTTAACAAAGGTTATGTAACCTATTAAATGTATACACGTTATTTGTACGGGGGGCCTGGTAATCTGTATGACAGGATTTCCTAGTTCTGATACCAGTCTCCCACAGAGGTTGAGACTATGTATTAATTTTATAAAAAAAAAATGTTTGTAAGAACCTTTGTGGATGAGAAAATAAATATATTATTATTATTATACAGAGCTACACAGAGCTCGTTAAAAGAATAGCGCTTGAAAACTATTCTGGCGCGTCTCCCATATTTCGTTATGGTGCGGAGACGTGGACATTAAAAGAAAGTGAGAAAAAGAAGATAGTCACTCTAGAAATGTGGTGCTGGAGGAGAATGCTTGGCATATTGTGGACTGAATTCAGAACCCGCATTTCCTTCTTCAAGGAGCTCGGCGTCCGACAGAGTCTATCTTCCATCGTCCAAGGTCGCATTCTCATTTATTTCAGACATGTTTCGCGTTGGGGGGATACATCAGTAGAACAGGGAAGAGTTGAAGCTTTAAGACCTAAAGAAGAAGCATAAAACTTTTTTTTTAACCCCGGACTCTAAAAGAGGGGTGTTATAAGTTTAACCTATCAATCTGTGTATCAGTGTATCTGTGTCTCTATCTGTGGCAATGATAAGATAAGAATGGAAGATCTTAGATATCTTGTGGAACCTTATTATATAAGCGTACACTACGTACGCCCATGAAGGATTTGTTAACTTTTCGAAGTCGAAATTCAGGCGTTACGAGTTTATTTTTATTTCTTGTATTTTTGGTTTACATGTCGCTGTTTTTAATATAAGTGTTTAAATTTTGGCGTATATTATAGCCTTTTTAAGAGCAAGGAAACCCAAAACAAAGGGTTTTTTTTAGTTTGTCTGCTTATCTGTATGTCTGTATGTTTGTGCACGCTTATCTCAGAAACGGCTTAAACCATTTGAATGCGGTTTTCAGGAATATACCAGTCTTCACTTAACATTTAGTGTTTATGTTTATCACGTAATGGATACCATTCAAATCTTAATCTATACATGTAATAAATCTGTAGAGGAGTAGTATTTTTACATTGAAAATATTTAAAAAAATATACCAGGATGTGATGTGATAACTAACAAAATCCATTTTCAGCATTTTTAAAATCTTTGTCTGTTTATCTGTTTGTCTTTTACTTGTGATCACAACACGAAAAAAAATTTTTTTCAAAAATTCATACAGGGGGACTTTTATATAAGCAAGAAAACCTAAAACAATGGTTTTCATTTTGTCTGTATGTCTGTACGTTTGTGGACGCTAATCTCAGAAACGGATTAATCGGTTTGGATGCAGTTTTCGGGAATATATTGTCATGGGATTCACTTTATATTTTGTTTTTTTTTTAACAATCGGTTAACAAATAAAGAAATTAATAATCTCTTATTGTCGTACCATTGCTGCTTAACAGTTTGAAGATTTATAGTTTTTACATACATTGGTAAGTACAAAGGGTACGTTTTATCAAAATCGAAATTTACGCGTACGAAGTCCCAGGCACAGCTAGTATAGAATAAAATATTTTGAATTGAATTGAAACAAAGCATTTTGAAATCGTTATTATAAAATAGATTATTTATCTATAGCTGTTATAAATAATTCATTTTCTACAAAATGTATTACTTTTATCATAAGGTATATCAAACAAGTAAGGCAGTTTTTCTAAGGCTACAATTTAAATAAACCATAATATTAAAATGTCGATAAAAATGGTAATTTTATTTGTCAAACTTATTTTTTTTGTGCAGTCTTAGTTTGAAATATATGAAATATATATATATATATATATATATATATATATATATATATATATATATATATATATATATATATATATATATATATATATATGTCGGAGATAGGAGGTTATATTCGATGGCTTGTTCGGTCTTGATAACGTCTTCTTGTACAGGATCCGAAGCGTAGGTCTCAGGCAATGAAACCACACACACACAATATCACAATTACTTGTATTAAATGTAGGTAATCACAAATTACTTAGTAGGTATACAATTATCAAAGTTGCGTGAACCACCGGTCCCGTTTGGGGGGGTCCGGACTGTAAGGCTCACACTCAACAATAATCCTCTCGTCTCGATGCACTCGGATATTTAAAATGTCTCCGGTGCCCCTCCAAACGATTCCGATCGCGTGACTCGTTACGTCACGGCGTTCACACCCCACTATTACAATGATATCAATTGAGTTACTAATTATCGTTAAATTATCGTGATCTGCGACACGGCCATACTGACAAGTCACACGCCCTCGTGTGCATATGTATCTGAAATCCAAACAATATACAACTGTACATGTTGCTTCGCTCGGCCTTTTCTGACCACATAAATCATTCTAAAACCGATAGTTATGATAACTAAAGCCGTTACATAGAACATAACTCAATCAGTCATTACATTGAATTCAAATAATTGGAGTCAAGATAGACATCCCGTATTGGAGTCAAGGTAGACATCCCAAACTAGAGTCAAGTCAAGATCAACATTCAAAACTTCGGAGTCAATATAGACATCCTAGGGTGTCAAGTCAAGATAGACAACCCACATTGGCGTCAAGATAGACAACCCGCATTGGCGTCAAGATAGACAACCTGCCTTGGCGTCAAGTCAAGATAGACAACCCGCATTGGCGTCAAGATAGACAACCCGCATTGGCGTCAAGATAGACAACCCGCATTGGCGTCAAGTCAAGATAGACAACCCGCATTGGCGTCAAGATAGACAACCATCATTGGCGTCAAGATAGACAACCATCATTGGCGTCAAGATAGACAACCATCATTGGCGTCAAGATAGACAACCATCTTTGGCGTCAAGATAGACAACCATCATTGGCGTCAAGATAGACAACCATCTTTGGCGTCAAGATAGACAACCATCATTGGCGTCAAGATAGACAACCATCATTGGCGTCAAGATAGACAACCATCATTGGCGTCAAGATAGACAACCATCATTGGCGTCAAGATAGACAACCATCATTGGCGTCAAGATAGACAACCATCATTGGCGTCAAGATAGACAACCATCATTGGCGTCAAGATAGACAACCTGCACTGGTGTCAAGATAGACAACCATCATTGGCGTCAAGATAGACAACCTGCACTGGTGTCAAGTCAAGATAGACAACCTGCATTGGCGTCAAGTCAAGATAGACAACCTGCCTTAAATTTAAACAACCACTATAATAAAGTTGAACATCATAATCAGAATTGTGTATCAAAATAAATGACCACTAAACTAAATAAAGCGCCACTTTTCATTACATTTTAAACCAAAAATGTATTCTAAAAACATAATAAAACATAATGGCCACATATGGCTTTTCAATAAGCCCTACCAACAAACCTCCTGTTTGTTTCATGGCATTGCTTTCAATTCCGAGTCCCACGGACTCCCAATTGAACTACTATCACTTTAACTCAATTGCTTGTACTACAAGCTCTATTCAAGTGATAATTAACCTTTTGGTATCGCCATATATCAAAAACAAAGGTTTTTTAACTTTACCTATCTAAACTCTAAAGGCGAAACTTTTGCAACCCTGGTCATTGTACAATTTGTCGCAGCAGTTTAACTTTATCTATGGCATCTTGCCCCGATCGAATATTGCCAGTCTCTGTTGCGGAAAACATTTACAAGACGTAAATAATAAGTTCTTACTTTTGCTAAATTAACTAACCGCTTTATTTTACAGCATTTACGGGCCTTGATCGGCAATAATACGCATTTACAATATACGATTAATTAATAATTGTAAGTTCGCCCGTGATTACTACACATGTAGGTAGACAGTAAATAAAATATTCCGAAAATTGAATTACAATTATTTTTTTAAAGTTCTGACTGGTTTTAACCGGTTGAATCTTTAGAGCTATTGCGGTACCATTGTTTACCGAATTTAAAACAAAGTTATTTAAAACAAAAGTTTAAAACATTGTTTTCCGAGTTTAAAACAAACACTCACGGTTACAAAAATCCGGGATAAAATAATTTCGTGCCTTATCATAATACGTAACAAAATGACGTTAAGTTAAAGTGAAATAATTATCAGTAAAAATTAAAAAAAAACAAGGTTGTGAGGGTTGATCGCTAATCTCAATACTAGTTATCTCAATAACAATAATGAAATGCTTACCACTATATTTGATAGCTTAATTTCCTTTAACTAGCGAGTATTTACCGCAAAAATTGGAAGTAAATCGAAACGAATTCACCTTTATGCTGTGACGTATCCGATGGTGGATAAATTGAGCAAACCTCAACGCGTTGCTCACCACGTGCCATACCAGCACCGCTGCCATAGCAGTCATCGCCACGAAAGCAGTCACCACCATCAGCATCATTAGCGCCATCCGCGCCGCGCCATTACCGCCATTCGCGCCACGCCATCACCGCCATACGCGCCGCGTTGTCACCGCCATAATTTCTCATTTCCTTCTTTCTTCATTAGCAACGATTTCTTCTTCAAAAAGCTTCAATAAACTTATCTCGCGGGTAGTTGGTGGTTTTGATGCCCGAGTGAATCCCACTTCTGATGTCGGAGATAGGAGGTTATATTCGATGGCTTGTTCGGTCTTGATAACGTCTTCTTGTACAGGATCCGAAGCGTAGGTCTCAGGCAATTAAACCACACACACACAATATCACAATTACTTGTATTAAATGTAGGTAATCACAAATTACTTAGTAGGTATACAATTATCAAAGTTGCGTGAACCACCGGTCCCGTTTGGGGGGGTCCGGACTGTAAGGCTCACACTCAACAATAATCCTCTCGTCTCGATGCACTCGGATATTTAAAATGTCTCCGGTGCCCCTCCAAACGATTCCGATCGCGTGACTCGTTACGTCACGGCGTTCACACCCCACTATTACAATGATATCAATTGAGTTACTAATTATCGTTAAATTATCGTGATCTGCGACATATATATATATTATAAGGTTTTTTTTAAATATTGTTATAAAAATGCTTGTTATAAAAATATATATTTTATATATATATATATATATATATATTATATATTATATATAGCGTTTTATATATATATATATATATATATATATATATATATATATATAAAACGCTTAAACCTATCGGAGTTCATTCTGAAAGGAAAATATAATATTTGTTTCATCAAGCATTTTTTATAACAATATTTTAAAAAAAACTTATAATAATAAGCGAAAAATATATATTAAGCAATGCTTATCTGCTAAAAAAGTATAATATTAAACACAAGAAATACGCAGCATTTTGTGTAAAGAATTATGTTCGCTATAAACAATCCTAACAAAAAAGTTAAACTGAACTAAATACATATTTCTTTAAAAATAGTTCAAAATTTAGATTATACTATGTAGTGTATAATATATATTTATATACATTCAAAATAAACGATATTTGGTGGCAACGGATAGAAAGTAAAAAAATTTGAAACGTTTTTTTATTTATGTACGTTACGTTTTAAGTAACTTATGTACGTATAATAGGTAAAACCATATTTAGCGATTAAAATATTAAAAATAGTGAGCTCATAATTTAGCATTAATAATATGATAACGAGATATAATAATCCTCTTTAGATTATTACAATATTATAATTAGAACCTTAATAAAAGTATACTATTTAGATAATTCTGTAGATAAGATACCAGCAAATATAAAAAACCGAATCATTGCATTATAACGATACTTTACTCCTTTAAAATGAATCTACTCCTTGTCTACGTAGTTCTATCGTGGCTGCTTCAGCCTACCAGCCCATCAATAATGACTACCACAATACAGTTGGTATTTTCGAGGCTGCTCGTATTAAGCAGGCCGAGGAATCTGCCGACTTTGATGGCGCTAGGATTACAGGAGGAAGCAGTGCATCCCTTGGACAATTTCCGTTTTTGGTATATTTCTTTGTACTAAAAAAAACAGAAATGTGGTAACTTTGATATACCTAGTATTATTTTGTTCATGAACCGCGTTTTGTTTTAGGGTGGTCTAGTAATTCCGTTGACCAATGGTCTCACTTCAGCCTGTGGATCCTCACTTATAAGCACCACCAGGCTAGTTACGGCAGCTCATTGCTGGAGAACCGCTAGAAGTCAAGCTCGTTTATTTACCGTTGTTCTTGGTTCTATCCGTCTCATGAGTGGCGGTACCCGTATCAACACTAACAACGTCCGCTTACACCCCAACTACAATCAGCAGAGCCTGTTCAACGACATTGCTGTTATCATAATAAACAGTGTGAATTATAATAGTAAGTAGGATGTTGTGTCTTAAAACACTTTCATATTACAATTGTAAGATAAAATACTTGATGTATGCTTTTTACAGACAACATTAGGAACATCCAACTTGCGAGTGGTAACAATCAATACGTCGGCACTATGGCTACAGCTGCAGGATTTGGTGCTACGGTAGGATTTGGTAAAGGATTTGGTGGTGATCGTAAGTTCGAATACCTTACAAAAATATTTTGGTAGATAGATAAGAACTTTATTGCACACACAAAATAAAAATATAACATGTAACGAAGTTCTAACAATTAAAATCGGTGGTGACATCTATTAGGTTTCTTTCGAAAAAGTCGATAACCGTCCCGATAAAGACGATCACATATAGAATGCTTAATTTACCGAGACGGACAGCGATACGGTAGCTCAGTTGGTAGAGCGACGGGACGGTTTCCCAGTAGTCGCGGGTTCGAATCCCTGCCCGTGTCGGTTTTTTACATTCTATATTTATATAAAATCATTAAGCTTGTGTATGAACGCATCACTGTTGTAATATTTAAAACTACAACGTATAACCACAGATGGCTTAGCTTACGAGGACGGACTTCATATGATAGGATTATTAGATCGTGATATGAAAAGGCCTCAGCTGGCAGTTGACCATAGCTTTCAGCATGCTGAAGGAGAAAACAATGCAGATATCGAGGAGAGATTAGAGGAATTGATTATGATTGATAAGCGCTTGGAACGAGCGTCGTTTTTAGGGATACAAGTGTAAAAATTGTCCATTATAACATTGATCTACTATTTTATAAGATCTACATTCGGTGTATACAATTGTATACTGTGTATACGGTATACAGTGTATACAGTGAATACAGTTCAAGTCAATTGTCAAAATTATCAAAATAGTTGATGTGCAGTAAAATTCTATAGAAAGCTCCTAATAAAAGATTCAGTCGGTCAAATAATACTTCAACGAGAATGTGTTTCTCAGATTCCGAATACTGGGCTTCTGACTTGCTGAGGATAGTAAAGGAGATATGGTTACATAAATAAACGCCAGCGTCCTTTCCTAAGCGATCATTTCGTATGATCGCTTAGGAAAGAAAGAATATTTCTTAAATAAGTAATGTATTTAATGTGTAAATATAACTTTTAGCCGTGAATGCTCCTGTTTCCCAATCTATGAACCATGTGAACTTGCAAGTGATCAACAATGATGTTTGCCGCGATGTCTACGGAAATAGCGTCATCGCCTCCACACTGTGTGTGGCAACACCAAATGGACGCAGTATCTGCGATGGAGACTCCGGTGGTCCTCTTACCATCGGAAGCGGAAACAACAGACAATTGGTAACTAAATAAGTTTCAAAAATATGGAATTTATAACCTTATAAACTTTCTAGTTATTTATAGTTATTTCAGCAGGATGATGGCCATTTTAGACATTATGTTAACATAGACATTGTTTATTGAGTCGGCATCATACATGAACCATTGTTTGAGCTTCTATGATAATGTATGATATCTTAAGAAATGTTAGGATATATCAAGCATAGGAATACTTGAATTTTAATATTTCTAGATTGGAGTGTCATCGTTCCGCCATAGAAATGGATGCCTTAGCGGACAGCCCGCCGGTTTTGCCAGAGTTACATCTTTCAACTCTTGGATACACTCTATCTAAAATGCAAACATATTTGTAATGAAGAAAATATTGTTTTTAAATCAATAAATAAATAAAAATAAAAACTTTTTGCTTCATTTGTGTCTTCATATGAGGGTGATGTTTAATAGAACTGAATATTTTTACCTTGTGAAATGGACTTACAGTAACAGTTCATAGTAAAGATGTTCTTCGTATCTTAAACAACTTAACTAAAAAAACAAAACATTCATAATTTTGATTGTAGATATTGAACTATGAATATTAAATTATAACTTATACTGTACATATTTTTGTGCGGTAACAGATCCGTTGAATAAGGAGTCTGAATTAACAAAAAAAAAACAAAATTAAAACGACGAAAACTAGTATCGAGTATACCATGTTTTTATTTTATACATATATATAATTTAATCGGAATTTGCCTGAGTAGTTTTCGAACCCATTCGGGGTTCCTTTTCATGAGCTCGAAGCATGGCGGACTGCGTGCAGCAACTCGCGATGGTGTATCATTACTCAAGTTACTGTACTGTACTGTACTGTGTTCAACTTACTGTATCATTATGAAATGTATGTAACTTATTGTTAATGTCCTTTGTAGTGTTAATAACGGTTTCTAGGCCGTGGCCAGCTTCCAACCACTATCTTTAGGAATTCGGAGACGGCTGATTTCGACAGCTTAACGTAGGTAATTTACGCGCTTCTAAAAACTTTTATAACACCTAGCTAAAACTGACACCTTGTCAAAACGAATGTAATGTTCTGTTTCCGAGTCTAAGACGTGTTCTGTTATCGCTGAGTTATTGTGGTCGAGATTTTGATCACTTCGTATATGTTCATCTATTCTTATATTGACGTTTCGACGAGTTTCCCCTATGTAACACTTACGGCAATCGCAAAGAATCTTGTGTACACCCGGGACGTCTAACTTGCTTTTATCTTTATGTGACCGCAACATTGAGCGTAACTTACAATGTGCACAAAAGATTATCTTTATATTATATTTACGGCGTAATAAGTACCACCCTATAAATGACTCCTTTGACATATGATAAGTAAATGGGTAAGCGTCCTGCCTCTACTGCAGAATTTTAAGTTCTTCTATTTACGATTCTTAGGCTTGGACGCCAACTGTATGCGTTGCTTTCTAATAGCTTTCTGATGTGATTAAGTTCGTCATACACGTATTTAGGGTCGCATAGTTGTAAAGCTCTATTTATTAAGGTACGAGGTAACGTTGCAAGTGTGCCGGATGTTGGTGCGAGTATGTATGTGTGTAATGTCTGTCTGAAACTAGTTGGACAAATTCCGATTAAATTTCATGATTATAGCCGAGTAAATATATATTTAATAATCATCAAGGCTCACCAAAGTTTAAATATTAAATATATAACTTTAACTAAAAAGTATATAAGAAATTATTAGTTGTTAGGCGTCATTCTTGAAAACTTTACTCAGCATTGGAATTTACAACTTTGTCTAACTCTTTGCAGGAAATTAAATTGAAGCTGTTGAATATTAATTATCCTTAAATATCCTTAAATTAAATTTGAACTCTATAATATTATTACTCAAAGTATGATTAGATAGTAAACTAATTTTTAAGGAATAATAGAGAAGTTTAAAACGTATTTATCATTGCCTTAAGCAATTACTACAACACAATATATCTATTAATGATAAATAAAACAATACTACATACTTAGAAGTACATTTTTACAGATATCTTTTTTTTATCTTACAATATACAATAACGAACAGCATCCTTACTAGATAAGTAACATATTTTTGCCCTGAGGAAATCCTAGCTGAGATAAAGTAAATGACACCACACTTAGGCGGTCTTAGTAAAGATATTGGTGCGTTTTTATTTATTTTGGACTCTGAAATGGTTTTGTTTATTTATTTTTGTTATGAAAAATTCTTAACAAAGCTATTAATAAAGTAAAGTATCATCCCATAATTCTATATCTCATAATCATCCAAATATTTTGTCACGGTCGAGGATCGAACCTGGACTCGTTCGAAGATACCTACCGACCTGCCAGATGGTAATCCGTTATTAACTAATAACGTTGATTTATTTATACTTAGTGTAATCGCCATGAAAAACAACATGAACTTTATTTATTTTTCTACAATAAAATTTAAAAGCATTTAAAAGGGAACTAAAACTTTGCAAATACCAACTAGGGAACGCCACCAATGACAATCCTTTTAAGTTTCCTTCGATTATTGGACCAATATATTATCCTGTAAAGTGCTAAAAATACCTTATTAGGAATTCCACAAACGACTCAGTTACAAAAGAAAACGTAAAACTAACATTAGTTAAGACACAAATAGAGCAGACATTATTTCTTTCTATATAATCTAGCATTATAGATCTCACTGATATGTATTACATAACATATTGTATAAAAGATACTAGAAATATTTGTAACCTTTCTCCTGAATTTTATATTTATCTAAGAAACTGCAGAGGAGATGTCTAAGACCTCTTTTTCGATACTGACCCAGAGCTCGAAATAAATAATAAATCTGTAATCCGAAATTGAAATCCAACTTAGGTCTAACAACAATTGGATCAGGATCTATTATTAATATCTTAAATAAACTTAGATGCAACGTCAGAGAAAACGCGTCTGTTTTTCAGAACGCAAATGTACCAACACGTACAGTCAACCGCATAGGCCGAAGCCTGAAAATTAGAAAAAGTAGATTTAAGCCATTTTGTATATAAAAGAATTAATAATATAATTTATCATTATATCTATACGCAAGTAATTGTTGTATTTAAACAAAAGTTAAAGAATAAAAGAACTAAGAATAAATTAATAAATCGCTTCACAACTAAAATTGCTATGTATTATTCACTAAGATATTACTATTTAAACCGTATAAATATTGTAATCCTCAAAACTCATAGTAATTACTCAAATATCTCTTTGTCTTAAGATACTGTGAAACAAATCTGGTTGCTGTTAGTATTTCATTCCCTTGTTTGTTTCGCAACTTGTATTATTGTGTGGTCGATTTGTCTTTGAGTTGTTACACTCAGAAGTCAGAGAACACGAGTTTAACTGGTTACATTACTAACATTAGTGTTTAGTTAACAGTAATTTATGTTCAATGACAGAAGCTCCAGAAAGTAGAGATCTAATTGGTTTAGACTGAGTAATTTTTAATAATAGATATGCATATATTGAAATTAAAATATAAATATAAAATTTAATAATACGCGATTTAATAATAATACGCGAGTTAAATCCGTAAAAACAATTTTATTTCAATGTGTAGTACTCGTGAAAATCTTATAGAATACTAATAGATTTATATTTTTAATCTAACTACTATCTTTTGAAGTTAGTTGGCCTAGTTTGTTCTTCGCTAGATTTAATTAATAGTCAACTATAATCTAAACTTAAATCTTAAACTCTAGTATATAAATTCCAAATCGGAAGTTTAATTGTAATTTAATCCCTAACCTTTTGTTATCCTGTAAAAAAAAGATAAGTTGCCGGAATGAAGCATTTTATTTATAGGCAAAGATAAGAAGCAAATACCATCCCAAATTTCATTAAAAGTAGTCAAATAAGTTTCTTGTAATGTAATAAATATTTGCAGTATCACATGACAATAAGAGGATTGACGGGGTATCCTATATGTTAGCTAATATGTTGAGTGCGTAAACGATCCTATGACGTCATTTTTGGTATTATTATACCTATTATATGTGTTAGTAAGATAAAGTTTGTAATGTACTAATTTCTTTCAAAATGATATCACAGATATGAATTGAAAAATGCAGTCTCCGTTTACTTTGTACAAACTGTTGAAAGAAATATTAAAGCTTAATAACTTATTCTTGAACAAAATTAAATAAAAGTTAATTAACCTAATATTTGAACTTTACGGCTGCATCTTTATAAAGTTCAAGTTCCGTTCAAATAGATATATAGTTTTATTTGACATCATGGATTAATACTAAAACTAAATAATATGTTATGTAAATTATTATTAATTATTTAAGTTTTGATTTATCGTAGCAGAGAGCGTGGCTTCAATTGCTAAAAATGTTTTAGTTTTGAAACGTTTCAACACTTAGAAAAGTGTTTGTTATACAGGGTTATTTTTAATTAGTTGAACACCTCTTGCAGGCAGCCTTTCTGCATCAATCCCAACAACATTTGTTCTACGACTTTTTATAAATTTTGATAAACAACACACAAAACAGGAAACAAAAAAAATGCTCCGTCTTTTACTTATTACTCTGCACCATACGTACGCTCAGAGTTAATGTCAGTTCAGAGGCAACAAATAAATTTTGTATGGGAAAACTAAAATTTTAAAAACTATTAATTTTAAAAAGTCGTAGAATAAATGTTGTTAGGATTGATGTAGAGAAGCTGCATGCAAGAGGTGGTCAATTAATTAAAAATAACCCTGTATATTATGCTCCAACTGTATCTATATAAACATAGATTAAACATAAACGAAACAACGACTTAAATAGAACCTTTTTATAATGGAAACTGTCGTTTAATATTATATTAAAAAAAGGACAATAATTAATATTATTTACTGATATACTTGTAGAAGACCATTGCTTATATGTCAGAATATTTTGTTAAATTACTAAAGGCCGCAGAATATCGATCAATATTTTAAGTTTGCATGTTTGTGAAGGTTAAGACAAAATACACCTCTCACCTCTCATGATTTGACAATGTACTCTTTGGGACTATTTAACAACTGACTTATATATTATATATATCTTTATATATCTTTGACGTTGACAGTGTGGGTGTCGGGGAACCGTTGTACGTACGTTGCCGATGGTATCTATTTTACAACATTTTCGGAGCTAATTTATATTTTTTATAAATTTCGTTATTTGGTTTGGTTACATTTATTTCACTTGTTTAGTTTTTTACTATCAATCTTTCACCGGCACCAATAAAAGCTCCATATCTTAGAGATGACTGCTTCTATTTCGACCAAACAAAGGACCATCTCGATGAACCAGGCTTTATATAAAAAAAAACCGCATTCAAATCCATCCACGCGTTTGGCTGCTACGTTATCGCAGACAGACACACAGATACACAGATAAACAGGTCACACTCCTCTTTTTGGGTCGGGGATTAAAAATAACATTCTACAAAAAGTTATATCCCAGACACCACATAGATTTAGTATATAAAAAAACATAATAAACTAGTTGTTAAAACTTACGTGAACAATCTTCGTTTACTGCCCACTAATGTTATTTGGTACCTAATTAATAACTGCTCCAGACTACTTAATTAATGAAAAATGTTAAAATATGTAGCAGAGTTAAATAATGTTTCACAAAGCATAAAGAGAGACTCAATATCACCGTCCACCGAGTTTATAATATTTACTTACAGTTTAGATTTTAGAACAACATACTATTTAAACTATCATATTGTTTTACAAGATTCCGTTTAAATTTTTTGTAGGTATATAAAATAAATGTAATGAAATAAACCAATGAATTTTGACCTTTGACCTTTTGCCGTATCTCTTCAGAACAAAATTTCATGTCGACTAATTAGGTCGTTAACAAACAAAATAAAAGAAAAATTTAAAATAAAAGAAAAAATTACTGTCTTAACAAAAAATCCTGTTAATATCAGTAATTTCTTAGAGGTTAGGTGACCATATTATTTTATATTTAGTTCTTTAAATATCACTGAGAGTAATTCCAATTTAAAGCAGCTATTATGTTTACCTTATGCGAGATGTCCAGTTTCCTCCGAATATTTCAACCACTGCAGAGTGCTCTGAACCGAATAAATTATAAAGCGTCTCAGCAAAATGAAATTCAGATAACGTGAACTTTATTCCTTTAGGTTTAAAACGATTATTCTTTAAATATAACTTTACTGGACTTGGAAAATTTCAACTTGAAAATGGCAAAATAGAAAATCCTTTTAGTTGAAATCGAGTGCTTTTTAGGAGGACTTAATAAAAGTTCGTAAATACTTCATGGTAAAGGTATTAACTTTTCTATTGACCGTTTGATATAAATGATTTTTATAAGCTGTTTATTTTCGATACACAACCATTAGAATGTATAATTTGAGTAAGATTTTTATTTTTTTTTTATTGTTATTATTTTCTCTATTTTCAACCCACTGCGGTTGTAATTATATAGAAAATGAGGCATTTGCGGAATTTGTATTTACCAGGGTACGGGTAAAACCGGTAATAATTAGGGGCAGCTAAAATCTTTAATTTTTCTTGATGCAAAATCTTACATAATATGTTTTATTGAAAGTACTGAAATTTAAAATGTATATGAAAAGAGAATTTAGTCTGATCTGAGAAGTTATTGCGAAATTATCAAAAGAACTAATAATAGAAATTTCAAACAAAAACTGAAAACAAATAAATAACTTCCAAAAAGCCTAAACATATTAACAACAAAAAAAACAACATGCTATTTTATATATTTTTGTATTTAAAAATAAAATTAATTTGTTTTCTCAGT
This sequence comes from Napeogenes inachia, assembly GCA_959347355.1. Taxonomy (NCBI): domain Eukaryota; kingdom Metazoa; phylum Arthropoda; class Insecta; order Lepidoptera; family Nymphalidae; genus Napeogenes; species Napeogenes inachia. The sequence continues at coordinate 21,676,686 of OY365792.1, read as the reverse complement.
AATATCCACTAACTTGACGGACAAACCAATCAATTCGGAAATATTCTCCCATGTTCCAGCATCTATAATTGTCATCAAATCTGACTGTAGGTAAGATGCTTGTACTATGAACAAAAATTAATAAACTCTATTATTCAAAAACCAAAATACTTTTATTTTTTAAGCAAATCACTGTCCCACTGTTCTACACAGGGTTTGAGCCACAGCAACGATAGGACCAATTATTTATAGAATGTCTTTTAAAATAAAAAGGTTTTAATATTATAATATTTATTTAATTTGATGCATGTATTTGGCTACATTCGTATTATAGGCCAGATGGATGTTTGATACCTGTTACTATAAATATTTATTTAATAAAAATAATGATATTAAGTTCTACCAACTATTAAGAAAACACAAGAGATAAAAATATTGCAATTTTACACGATAAATAATAGAAACTGAAACTAAAGAAATGTTTTTACTAAGTCAAATATAACATAAAATAATAATATAGGTATACCTATAAACTTACCTCGCATTTGGCTAACATTGTCCACTATTTTCTTTAAATTCGACAATTCAGATTCAATTACCGCTTTAGCAATCGCGAAGAAGTCGGGATCGTCAATGTATTCTGATAGACTGTTCATTTTTAATTCTTGACTAAAATAAAAAATTACGGGAAATATACCTCGGTAACTACTATTTTAATAAAACCTTATTCACGACCACTTTTTTATTCCCGCCATTTTTATACAATATGGTGTCAATAACAATATGTCCAAATGCTTAAGGAAAAAAAAATTAAGTAGTTTCTACAAAAAAAAAATGATCTAAATATAGAGTATAGAATTCTTATTAACAAATAAGAATAAAAAGCATTAAAAATGTCAAGCAAAGCTTTTTTATTTAAAATAGGTCAACCGTTGCAAGCAATTACAGCCTAAAGTCCCAAAGCGTAATGAAAAAGCAATTTTAATCTTTTATCGATAAATCAATACAAATAATTGTTGAACTGACAATGATGCCAATCATTCAGCCAGGCGGACTAAATCTGTTTTTGGATGAGTTTTGGTATGTCGCCACGTCACTGAATGTCATTGGATTTATAAATACGATCAGCTCCAGAAATAGGTGGCTACAGGTTTTCCAGGCGTACCGACTAAAATAAAGTAGCCTGGATTCGGTTAACAATATTATTGTCTGCACCGTGCGTGATATCAGTGTGTCGCTAACATTTTACGAACAATTTAATTTTTCCGCAATGGATGAGGATGATGTACAACAATTTTCGCTACGCTGGCACAACCACCAGGTAGGTGAGTATTTTTTGTACACACAAATACATTTTTAATTAGTACGAACTTATTTTTATAACCTCAATATTTACGTTCCATTTTGAAATATTTTTGTATTAACATGGTACTTTTATCAAATAAGTGAATGTAAATTGAATAATTGCCTGATATTTGTGATTTAAAAGCTAGTATTTCGTGTTTTATGTAATTATTTTTAATAATATATCTTAATAATTACAGATACACTGAGGACCGTGTTATCTGAAGCTACACTGTTTCTTATACCTCATTGGACACCTTACAAATGGTACTAGCGATTGCAACGCCATCTTTTTATACAATTTTAAGCTTCCTAGACCATAGAGTTTCTTAACTATCTGGCTGAATGCGTTTTTTAATTTACACACATACATAGCATTACATACAGTAATAATGTTGCTTCATTGTATTCCTTAACAAACATAGAGTAAATTATATCACATAATGCATAGAGTTTTACGAAACATTAAAATATTTAACCGCCCCGTTGGTCGAGTGGATAACGCAAGCGGCTAACGTATTGCGGCGCAAAGGGGCTCGGGTTCGATTACAGAGAGGGACAGGCATGTATGTGATGAGCATAGATTTCTGGGTTTGGTCGTTTATTAAATATATTCGCAGTATTTATAACATGTATTACTATGATTTTTTATCGTTGTTTAACACCCTTCACACAAGCAAATAATTTGCTTATTTAGGGGTTAGAGGATTTGTGTAATTTGTACTGTTATATTATTATTATTATTACTTCGAATTCACGATATTGGATCAAGTTGAGTTTGTGACTTATATATTTCAAGTAAAGACAGTAGAAAATAAGTAAATGATTTAATGCATGAAAAATAGTTAATTGAACTAAAGTAACCTTGATTTTCAATTCAATTATAATTTACATACTACTACATAAAATTAATATAATAGGTATATATAAAGACACCAAAACAAAAAGAGGAACTTAGGGTCTTTTTTAACGTAGGTACATACGTGATTTAGCCTGACAATCAACATTTAGTTTATCACATTTCAAATACATTGCATTTATGAATTGCCCGGCCCTAATTGGCAGTTGCACGGTTCGAAAACGCTGGTTTATGAAGAACCAGCAAGATACTACATTAAATACAATACATACAATAATGTATATTATTTTTAAAAGTTTGAAATTTTGTTATAGTTTTTAAGCATGTGATTTAATATTTAACATGCCTTTTTATTTCACCGTTATCAACTAATGTCGAGACAACTGATGATATAGAGTTTACCTAATCACACGGATTTAACCGTAAAGTTTGTAGACATAGTATTGGACTTAGTTAGGTATATCATCAGGACATAAACATAATACACACAGCTTCTAAAATCACCACAAACTAATTAGATATAAAGGTCTAAACCATCACCGTTCATATTTCAGAACAGTGTGGTCGGTGCACTGGGTCGAATGCTGGCTACGGGCGCTTTGAGTGACGTTACACTTAGCGCCAGCGGTGGAACTTTGAAGGCCCATAGAATAGTATTGGCCGCATGTAGCCAGTATTTCGCGAAGTTGTTTAAGGTAGGCAACAATTAACGATCTACATTTAGTAATTTTTTGGGTACTTTTTTAATAACTTAAATCATGAAAGTTGTTTACGTTTTGTCTATATTTAAACCTCGTCTAAAATGTACCGTCATCAAGAATGTGCTGTCGTGTCCTAAAAAGCACGTGTGGAATTAAAACCTCAAAGGTTAGGTCATCTAGCAAACCCTGACTTTTCGTTATCGCCTTATGTCGCAGGAGGTAGAGAGCGAGGGCAGCGCGTTGGTGGTGGTGGTGGGCTGCGAGGCGGCGGAGCTGCAGCTACTACTGTCGTTCATGTACACGGGCGAGGTGACAGCGGGGCGGCGAGCGCTGCCTGCGCTGTTGCGGCTCGCACGCACTTTGCAGGTGTCGGGGCTCAGCGACGCAGACACCGTGAGTGTTGCGCTTTTAAAAGTGCCGAATAGTTGGGCTATGGGATACACAAATCTCCAGTGAGCCTTATCCCTGCTTATGAATTTGGGCACTTGTTTTCGTTGCCCTCACTTTATTTATATCAGCACAGCTGAATTACCGGTTCTTTTAAGAGTAGGTACCTATATTGTCGTACGTAATACGTCACTTTTCTTTCTTTCAACTATTTGCAGACACATGCACTCATTGGCTTCCGTCTATGTCGTTCGTTAACCCTAAGAAACGGTGTCATAAATTAATAGATTACTAAGTTGGAGAGTTGGGATTTCGACTTTCTTATTACCCTTACTACTCTCAACTTTAATACTTAGTGTACACACTTATTACACACTGTGAAGGATACCTTATTACATATTTAGTGCTTTTTGATCTAACTTTTTTATTTTGGGACGGCACGAAATTCAAGTCTCGTGTGTTTAATAGCAACCAAATATTTTTTTAATTTAAAGTGTATGTGTATGTATTCGTTTTCAGTTAATGGTATTTAATTGATTTCAGAACCCACATATTACACAACCCATTCCAGAACTGCCAACCGAACCAATATCTCCAATAAATCTAGAACAATCTGATTCTTCAATAGACTTTATAAAAAATGACACCAATTCTGAATTATGTAAACAAACTGAATTATGTAACGAGGCTCAAAAGGAACCGGAATATTTAAACGATGTTGTGGATGGAAATGATATTGAAAAGGATAAATTGAGTAAATTAGACCAAATAGTACAGAACCTCTACAGTACTCACAGGGTTGGAAATTACGCCAATTCTGTGCCGCCCCCGATAACCAATTTAGTAGGTAAGTGCAAAGGCGATACTAATTAGTTCTCATGTTTATTATTTTTCTTGTGATAAACAAGTTTGCCTTAGTCGCAAACAACTCATTCCTTCTAAAAGGAAGATTGTTATAGAATAAAATACAAAACAAAAATACAAATTTGATCGATAATAGTCAGTACCCCAGAGCATGGTATTATCCCATTACTTACACCTAGGCATAGAACCTACTCGTAAGGGTGTGTGTACGTCATCGGCCCCTAGAGAAAATCAGATGTTTATGTTTCTTACAAATAACACTATCTATAGAGTATTAATGTAATCTTATTCTCTTCTCTTCCCTTATAATAATGAAAAATATTTATCAAACAAAACATTATACTTAGTGACCCTGCTTGCTTAAACAAGCTAATAAAAAAAAAAAATGTCTATGTCAAATAGGCCAGGACGCGCGCCGCTCGTCAACGTGTGTGATCTGCAACAAGCGTCTAAGCAACCAGTATAACCTGCGCGTGCACATGGACACTCACGCCGGCCGCCGCCACGCGTGTTGCGCCTGCAGCCACGTGTCGCGCTCCCGGGACGCGCTCCGGAAACATGTCGCCTACAGACACGGCCGAGGGGCTTGTGACTGACGGGAATACACGGTCTCCCCGTGTCTTCCCGCCATTTCAAAATATTGCCCTCTATGATGAGTGATCCAAATTTTTCTCCGTTGTTGTCAATCCGTTTGTAAATATTATTCATTATCTGTTTATTGTATAAATATACCCATGTTATGTTTTATTTAAGTATTTTCGACTCTATTATACGTAAAATGTTATCAAGTCAAAGTAAATAAGTACTTTACTTCACTTTACTTTTTTAACATGTGTTAGTGGTTTGTTATTGTTTAAATGTTTATTTAAATGTTGTATATGTATATATCACTCATCTAGTCATAATAGATTAATTATAATAAGGAAAATACAAAAGACAATAAATTATTTCTTTTCAAATATATATTCTTTATTTTATTATAGTTTAATAAAACAAGAAATACAAGTGTACACGATTTATTTATCACTTACATAATAAATTTTAGTAGAAACTGCGTAAAAAAACGAGAAAATATTATGAAGTACAAAAATACTGCTCCACAGATTTTGTTTTTAATACTTAAAATTCATTTCTATATGACAGGCAAAATGCGTTTCGCACCTATATAAAAATAACTACTAGGAATTTCATGACGTTTTTAATCCGGAAAAATATTTAGTAAGTTAATTAACTCACATATATGTTGAGATCTTTTGAGCTCAAATGTAAAAAAAAATGCAACATCACGGCTGTTAGTCTTACAAACCGATTAACCTTACATAAGCAAATAAATATGTTAGTATATATTAAAATAATCTCTTGATTAAATAATTACCGCCGTACTACAAATTTTAGTCTGTTGAAAGAGGTTAAACATACTTAAAATTATAAAATAAAAGTTTTAATTCCGATTCAAATCGGAAACAGTGAAGGGTGGTAATACTATATAATCACTGAGCAATCGGTCACAACCGACTTAAAAATACGTATATAGTATAAAAGACTAAATAAAAAAGCTGTATATCCCGATGTTGCGAAATTTTCACAGACTAAAACTGATACAGCATCTATTTAGGCACGCTCCACACGCGCGTGTTGGCGTCTTGGCCGACCGACACGATGGTTTCGTCGTCGACCCACGATAGGCCTGTGATCTGGCTTTGTGGATGAGCATCTGGAATATTAAATAATTTACAAGTTTAAACGATGTGTTTGTGTGGTGTCGTGTGTCTGTGTGGTGTCGTGTGTCCGTGTGGTGTCGTGTGTCCGTGTGGTGTCGTGTGTCCGTGTGGTGTCGTGTGTCCGTGTGGTGTCGTGTGTCCGTGTGGTGTCGTGTGTCCGTGTGGTGTCGTGTGTCCGTGTGGTGTCGTGTGTCCGTGTGGTGTCGTGTGTCCGTGTGGTGTCGTGTGTCCGTGTGGTGTCGTGTGTCCGTGTGGTGTCGTGTGTCCGTGTGGTGTCGTGTGTCCGTGTGGTGTCGTGTGTCCGTGTGGTGTCGTGTGTGTACTCACTCTTGATGACGATGTGCTTGGTAGGCGCGGCTACGCTCCAGACGATAACGCAGGTGTCGAGCGCACCAGATGCGACGCGCGTTCCGTCTGGGCTCCACGCCACGCGGTTGACGCGCGCCGTATGGAAACCCCACTCCGCCTTGTGCGCTAGCTGGGGAAACAATAAAGTGATTATTGTATTAAAAAATCTCCGGGACGCGCTCAAAGATTTTAGATGAAGGATGTACTGTGATCAATGAACGAATCGATTCTCAGCTGCAAAATCAATTCCACAGGAGGAACTACTAAATCTTTACAGATTCGGCAACGAGTTAACAAACCGGATGAAAGGGCGATACACTGTCTTCAAGTGAGCATCAAATGGGACTGACTAATGAAACATTTCAATATCTTTAAAGAGTCACCACATAAAATAATCTAACACCTAGGGATGATGTGCTAACCACATTCAGAAGACAAGTAGAGCACAAAGGAAGGCATATTCACTCGGGACAGTTAAACGAGAAACGATAAGAAAATTGTCTACTGAATATAAAATATTTTTGTTTTTACCACACTCATTTTGATGTCATAAACTCATAGTTATAAATGGGCAACTCACATAAATATGACTATATTTTACTGCCTTTGATACGTTACATAATAATTCTTGCCATTTAATATAATACTACCAGCAGCGCTTGTCCCGCCTTTATATAACAAGTCTGACCAGCAGGCCTTAGCTCCATGTATATAAAGGTCCCCGTACCTGGTAGTCCGGCGCGGTGTAGAGCACCACCCTCCTGTGCGCGTCGCTGGCGGCGAGGTGCGTGCCGGCCGGGCTGTAGCGTGCGTCAGTCACGGGTCCCAGGTGCGTAAGTTGCGTGACCTCGGACAGGTCTGGCAGCGAGTATATATGGACCTTGCTATCGTCACCTGGATAATATATTTAATAAATATTTCATAAATGATCTAAAACTATATTTCCTATTATTATTTTTTAAATAAAAAAATATATACGAGTTCTTCTGTACGTACATATGAAAATCGAACAAGCGTTCATTATTTGATTCCAAATATTAAGAAATTAAAGGTGGATGGATGGATGTAGATGGCTACGGAGTGGTCGTATTAAATGTCGTGAAGATAATAAAATCATAAATTTCTTTGGGTAGATTTAGTTAATGAAAAAGTCACAACGAAAATATTAGAGATACCTAAACAGTATTATGAAGTAATTTATAGTTGTGATTATTATATCTAAATACCCAATTTTTCTAAAATCAGACTAGTTGTTATGTATGAAAAACTTCCTTATTTTATAGTAAATCTTACAAAAAATACTTGAAATACTAAAAACCTTTGAATTAATTTTAGGAATATATAGCACTTACCGCCCACGGCCACATGCTTGGAGACGGGGTCGATGGTGACGCAACTAGGCTCGTAGTTCAGAGCCAGGCTAAATTCTTTTACGTTGCCCTTTAGCACTATTAGCTGAAAAAAAAATAATAGATGTAGGTAATTATGTATATGCAAAATTCATCATCACGAGCAGGACCGGAATATGTGACCTCAGAAATACCCTTTAATTGACCTATGGTCTAAGCGAACGTATATCACATACATGGGTAGGTCGTGTGATTTTGTCCGGACGTGATGTCACATCCGGTGATGTTCCTTAATTGCTGTTGATTAGAATTCATGGCTATCGTAAATTTTACGTTACAAAACCTTGGAGGTGCCTAGGAAGTCGTAGATTCGAGTCCTGCTAGGTTCTTCGATTTATAGAAATATTTTTTCTTTATTGTAATAGCCCGTTTTATTGTTAATACATTGTCATTGTCAAGCGTAATTATTTTATGTTACTTTACAATATATTTTAAATAATTAAAAATGACTTAAATAATATGTCTTACCTCTTTAACAGTAGACACAACAGTGATATTTTCATCGTCGAGATGATCCAATGCTTTAGGTTGTGCTCCCAGCGGAATGGCTTCAGATGTGTATACCGGTACGTCACCTTTCAATATATAAATACTTATTACATTAATATTATTAGAGATGTGCCTGGTATATACTATATTCATATTTGTTGGACATAAAAAATCTGTATCGGTATTTGAACCCCATTCACTTTAAAAAAGCTTTTTAGTAGTAATAAGAATATTTAAAAATTATTTAGATATGACAGATATGTCTGCGACTTAATAATATAAAAATTATATTCAATTTCATGGAGTTGCCGATTTTTTTTTCGTGAAACTATTATTTGCAAGTAGAGTATTATAACCTTTTATAAGTGCAATGTATTTGCGTAACTTTTAACTTTTTCTTATAAAACAAAGTTGTATCTCATTAATAATAATATAAACTATCTCAAATATAGATGACGTAATATCGGTTACTCACAGGCTGATATGATTTCTGCAATTCTTATTGTAATACATATCTATAAATCAAATAGAACATATCCTACAAGATAGCCGTGAGAAAGAAAAACAATACTTTATGTTATTTCTCTCCTTATTTAAGCATGATAGCTATCAGAGAAATGTTAGTAACCAATACAAAATCAATTACTAAAACAAAATTAGAGTTCCTCTATAGATTATATAAACATATCCCACCTTCCGAGGCGGCCACGGCCTTCCTGAGGGTATCGTCGATGCCACAGGTGAGCAGCGTCCCATCATTGCAGATCTTCATCCCGTTGACCTGGTTGCCGTGACCAGGACCAGACACGTGCACCGCTTCACCTGGAGATAGCAATGATAGTGTTAAGCTCTATTAGTATCACCATAGCAGATGTAGTCAGGCATCATTTATATTGAATGTGATAGATGAAAATGAGATTTTTTTTAATTTGTAAAATAAAGTTTGTCAAGCCGATCTTCAAGAAATGTGAGATTTTAAATGCTATGTTCTTTAGATTGTTTAACCAGAGAGTCTGTTCCCCGTATAAGTATCCACAGTACATGTATGACCAAAAGTGTGTTCTTGGTATATGTATCGTACCGTCGTGTACGTTCCAGCAGGTGAGCACTCCGTCGTGGCTGGCGGTGAAGAGGCGCGCTCCTCTCAGCGCCAGGCAGGTGATGGGCTTGTTGTGTCCGGTCACCACGCGCCGGGGCACGGCCGGGGACGACGGGTCCAGGTACGACACCTCGCCAGACAGAGACACCGATATGATGTGCTCGTTCTGCCACAGACAGGATACCTGGCGGACGAAGCAAGTTTTTATGTTTATAATTTTATTATTATAACGATTAATACTAACCAGTCTATGTGTGGATATCGTCAAGCCTTCTAACCAATAAACTGATGAAAGCATACATACATGAAATACGTATTACGAACCTAATACGGATGATCATGAAAGCTGAAAAATATATATTTTTTAACAAACAAATATTTTTTCGATGGCTAAAATGATAGCTCATACGGTATTTAACGGAATCGCATGACATATTTTCACTGCCTAAGACTTGTTTCATAATAATTTGTGACAAACCTGTTGATTTTCGACGGCAGACCCCATGTTGAATGTGACGGCCCTCTCTCCGGTCTCCACGTTCCATATAGCACAGGTCTTGTCTCCTGAACACGACAGCAGCTGCTTACCATCTGGGGACCACGAGATACCGTACACACCACCCTTGTGGGCTGGGGAACCTATCTGGAAGAAAATAAGGTACAAAATGTATAAGAAATCATAAAAACCAAAAATTTATAAAAATCTATAACAAAGTACAACTGAATATTATGTGTGTCAGATCGCATCATTACATACAAAGCTAGATTACGCACACTTACGCATGTATAGTGCGGAAATAGTAAGTAAATGAAACAATTTTAATGGTTTGAACCAATAGATTTTTCAAACCATGTACAATATTTAAAAAAAAAAAAGGAGTTAAGATAAAAAAACATTCTATCCATTGCAATTATTAGTTTTATTACATTAAGCATTAATTTTGCAGCATTAATTAATCGATTGATCAAATTGTTTTATTTTTAAAATTTCTATTTCAGTTCAAGTATTAGACTTAAATATCAGCTAGCCATATCAGAGGTATATGAATAAACTCTTATAGGAATTTGATGGGAATCAAGTATTAGTTATCAATAATAACTGTACCTCTCCCTTCAGTTCAGAAGTGGCTCCATCAAACAGGAATATTTTTCCATCAAACCCGGCTGAAGCAAATTGACTCCCGTCCGGACTATACCTCACTGCTTGGGCAAAACGAGTGTGCTCCTGTAGATTACATTACATTAGATTAGATGAGACAGGTCAATTTATGAAACAAGAATTAAATAATCGATATCATGGTCAGACATAATAAATTAAATACAGGATCCGCGGTATAAAACCTTATATAAATAAACGCTATGGTATAACCGATTTAAGATTACAAACCTGCTTAGTGCACTTGAACTTAAACGGAGGCCCTTCAAACACAGCGAGCGTGTTGTCTTCTGAGGCGGTTACGATTCTGAAGGGACGCGTGGGACGGAAGTCGACAGAGTTTATCGGCTTGGACTGGCCGCTTATCTCACCCACTGATGTTCCAGTCTCCGCCATGAACACGTGACCAAAACTGAAAAATGAACAATAATAGATTATTAATGAAATATAATATGACAAATTTTGGATCTCAAAAATTATATGCCCCGAGTGGGAATGGTACCCGATGTGAGGTAGTTATACCCCATGCCTATTATAGCATGGAACAAGGAGTGAATATATACAAACATATTATGTAATATGCTCATTAAATTCAATTCATATTAAATAACATATATATTCTAATGTGATATGGTTGAAGAATTTGTTGCTTATAATGCACTAATTCCTAGAATTTTAAATTTGCAATTGATAGCATATTTAGGAGGAAAAACTAAATTTACGACCAATCGTATCATACCAATAACAGCTGGTTTCATAGCAGTACTGACCGTTCTCTCCCCTCTCCCACGGCCACCATGCGCTGACTGTCAGCACTCCATGCAATATCCTTGATCGGACCTCCGATCGGCTGGAACTCATTCTTCAGGATATGTTCCTTGTTAACTGTATCCCAAATACGTATTTTACCAGACACATCTGAAAAGAGATTTAATTATGATAGTTTTATTTTAATTTTTTTTTTTATTAATTTTTAATGTATAATCGCCGACTGAATAGTGAAATAAAATCGTATTAATATAGGATATTTAACATAATACATAAAAAATATTGAATTGCCTTGATTATTTTACAGCCGTCTGTACCTACTTATATCCATATATGCTAAAAACGACAGTAAGTCTGTTAATATTTTTTAAATAGTATCTACTACTTACAAGTACAAGATAGAGACACCGATACTATAGTTTCAAAAATTTGCAGTTAATCTGTTTGGCGCAGTACGATATAATATATATAATATCTATCAAAATGTGTACTTTTATATATGTGTGTATGTAGAATAGTTTGGCCCCACCTAAGTTTTGGATTCGACATATAGATATAAAACATTGTTAAAATATATCGACGAAATACACATACACTACAAATACATACATTGCCTATAATTAGAATAAGACAAGAAATATCCTGATTTCGTGATATTATTATGTGACAGTAGATGGCATATTATTATTAGAGCCAGGGAAAAGCGTCCAGAGCAGCTAGCAACACGTTAAAATTAATATGATTATTGACCACCATTTTATAAAAAGCAATATTTTATAGGACTAGATTTGGATAACATAACCATATGACGACTACTTCGAGATCTAATCAGTAAACATACATCGCTAGATCAGCAACAAATAAATAGAAATTCCATGTTATATATGGGTTATACTTAGTATATTTTGTGAACCAAACTAATTAATTATTATGTTGATATTTAGAATATGACACAATATTATTTTCCGTGGTTACCTCACTTCCTTATTTAGAATACATAATCGATAGTAATAAAAGCAGACGTCTTTATTGCTATTCGAATACGTTATATAATCCAATGGCAAAACAATTTGGCATGAGCAACAGATGTCAACATCCTACTGAAAAACCGCTTTACAAAATCAAAATTAAAGAAGTTTCTTTAAATTGTATTACAAATGAAAGAAACTATTTAAATTTTTTTAGGCAGATAAAGTTTCTAGAATTTTCTAGAACACAGTTCTTTAATTGGACTTTATTTCCGTTACGATTTTCTTCAACTATTTTTAATGGTATTTTTATATTACTAGCCTTATTTATGTACATAAATATCATTACAAGATATCAAAAATGGTTAACAATATACAAAGGACAACGACCTAACCCGTTTCGCTCAGTTGACGACAGTTATATTTTTTCATTTGATTTTGTTTTTATACGTTTAAATGAATATTTAGTGTCCGTGAAAGTTAAACACATTATAATATTAAATTTGAGTACAATCAGTTTTTCATATAATATCGGATAAAAAAAATATTAAGATAAAAAATTTAATTGCCCACCGAATTTTCCAAAACTGTATATTATGATAGAACAAGTGTGATATTTGAGATTTAATCTTACATTTTGGAATGGAGCCAACAGAATCTTAGATTAAACTATGTTTAGATCCTCGATGAGTAGCGTTTTGTATATTTTAAACCTACTGTTAAATACAAGGTTTTGTTTCGAATATTTGAGGTGTAATATCAGAAATTATATTAAAAAATACCTATATGCATCAACACAGCTAAATTGTACATAATACATTTTGCAGTCAAAATCCCCTAAACATGTCTTTTCTAAAGATATATTTATCCACTTTATTCAAGATAACACATCATTTAAAAGTGAAATATCGATCAAAACGATCAGGAATCGAACCAAAGGTCGCACTTTGTGAGGCCGAACTCGTTACTTTGCTAAGATATCGTGTCAACATGTTTCCATGAATTAATATGTGAATTTTATCTTAGTGGATATCCGAGAGCAATTGGGAATGGCAAAATTCTGATGCATCGGTGATATTAACAGAATAACAATCACAATTTAAATTTATTTTTTTATCTAAAAACATTTCGCTGAACCGAAACAACTAAAAACGATGTGAAAACTATGAAGAACTGGCATCAGTAAACACATACAGTATCTACGAGTGAAAAGAAAATTGAAAATCTACGGAACAAAACGAAAATATATGCCACTGCCACCTGGGTGCTAGGGACAGGTGAGCTAGTGAGCTAAGGAGCTAGTGAGCTAAGGAGCTAGTGAGCTAGTGAGCTTACTAAAAGATTATTGGGTATTTATTGGCAATAGGCTAGTACCAATTTCAAATCTTAAGCAGTAACTAATTAAAATAAAAATTTTGTCGACTTGTTGAAAATCGTCGATGCATTCAACAATATGCTAACTGGACTTAATAATCCAATACAAAAAAAAACCCACACACGAGATGTCCATAACAGATGACTTACCTTACCTTAGCTTTTTATGAAACTTGATATTAAATTCAACTTCATAAAAACGAATTTTAGGGTTCTGCGTAAAGTGGTCCTATTTTTATTATAATCTCTTTCTTAATATTTGACATAGTCATATTGAATTAATAATTTAAGAATTCATGTGCATAGTATTATTATCTTAATTTTGAACAAAAATATAATAATCGCGTCACGCACAATTCGTGGTATATTGTCCTCTCCCTCGCCCCTATACCAAAACGAATAATCATTTTTATTGAATAATGGAACCTACCAATTTAACATCAATCGACCCTTCTTCTATTTTCCCTGCAAACCCTTCATTATTTTGTCGAAATGTAAGTGATCAAAAGAGAGCCTTTATTTGTAGAATTCAATCTAGCATATGACTTAGCAGATGCTCAAAATTACTTTTGGTTATGTTAGTTAGTATTTGAGTTGAGTTGTTAAAGCAGAGTGGAGTATGAAGGCGTTCAGGACATGGGATGGATAGAATAAGAAATTGGTCACCAATTACAAAGGCAAGGGTATAACTTTAAAAAGTTATTTTACGCCAATCTTATGTGAGAGGTACCTACTAGAGTCAATTTAACCCTGTTGACAAAAATGAACTAATTGTACCGTAATTAGATTAATTATTTGTAATAATAAAGATATTTATGATTCAAAAATTACAAAATGAAAATAAATACAATGTTAAAATTCAATCAAAAGCAATTTGTTAATCATCACATATCCCTTATCACAGTAAATAAAAGATAAGCAAGGAAATTTTCTATCTATAGTGGAAAATACTAATATGGCAATGTATGATAAACATGACTCACTTGTACACCTTGTTTATGTACTAATATGGTAATGACTTCTTGAATTGCTGACTTCTTTTAACATAAGTAGTAATGTAGTAATTATGTGTATATTTACACTATTGAAAAAATGTACTGTAGTCTAGGGTGAAAAGTTAAGCTGGTAAAAAGGAGTAAGGAAAGAAAAAGATGGGATGGTGATTTTGTTCAGGTTGAGGGAAGTAAGTGGCGCAGACTGGTGCAGGACGACACTATGTGGTAAGGAATGGAGGATGCCAATGGCTATGCCAAAAGGAACACAGAAAACGTAAACTAAAAAATAATATGAGAAGAGGGTAGTCTTTCAGTAGCAAGAGAGCGAAAGGGTTAACAACCACCAAACGATCTGTAGAATTCGTTAAAGAAGGCTCCTCCAAAAATCAAAAGCGAAGTCTTATTCAATTTTAAGCGCGACACGACACGTATGAAAACCATTACAAATTTCTGGGGATGTTGGTGTTTTGTCATCCAGACCGGAGTTATTCCTGTATTCTAAACATCTAAGGCGCGTGAAAAGTGTGAAACTTACTGTTCCCTGGGAAACAAACATCCCGAGGGATCACACATTTAAGCTAAATAAGTATTACGAACTGACTAACGAACTGTCCAAGAATAAATTTATAGTTAGTTTGTACGCGGTAGAAGTGGTAGCGAGAGGTAGGTGTAACAGCAAAATCTCTCTATAACCTATTTAAAGACCTTGGCCTTTCAACAAGCATTCATTCATTTCTAGAATTTTCGAAGGCGGCATTAGTAGGTTCTTTCCTGATTTGGTTAGGTAGGGCGAGGAGTGTGGATAGTGGAGGCGATCGTGCATGCGTATAATAAAGGGGTTAAACCTACACCTGGGTTGCAAGTCCAAACCACTGTATGCACTTCTCTCCTTGCAACGCGATGGGCCCGGCATTATATTTAGAAACATCTAATGTAAATTCTGAATATAAGGCTAATAATAATAAATAGTTCTACAGGAAATATAACTACTAAACCCCATTAATCCGTCTGCAAGCAGGTGCTCTTTGAGTTTCGGTACAAATAAATTATGAACGTTTTGATTCAAACCAATTTGTTATAAACATGTTCAAAGTTATTTCATTTGAAATGGTATTTAAATTATATATATGTAGATAAGGTTGTTGACTTATTTGTTAAATAAAATGATGTCATTGAACATTTTATGTAATCTATATTTATTTCTTCATACTATTATGTATGTGTGAATATATTTTCATTAAATTGTATTTATTGTAAAATGGGTTTCCATTACCTTTCTTTCAATTTTCCTTAGGTGAAAGAGTAACTCAGTAAGTTGGTATTTGACTTACTTGCTTTTTTCTTTTACTTTTTCCGTTATGTTCTAGAGATTAGTGAGACATTTTAAGTGACTAAACCAACAAAAAGAATTCCAGATTGGCAGTTGCAGTGCTATTTGGTCAAAGCATCAAATTTTGCAAAATGTAGTTATTTGAAATGAAAAACATTATGGCATGCATTTTTCTTAAACACTTTAAGACTTTTATACAAACTTCTCCACAACAGTCAAACATTAAAATGAATGTGGGTTCATTCATCAATTCATGGACAAATAAGTAAGTCAGGACCACTCTTTTACAAGAAAATCGTAACTTGAGTTGTTTGATAGAAAGAAGATTTGATTGATAAACAACTAAATCTAAAAATAAGTAATAAATGACCAAAATCTAGCAATATACCAGCTTCAAAACCAAAGAAAAAAAACGATTAGTGACAAAACAATAATTATAGTTTAAAGGGGTATAGGAAGAAAATATAAATATACATGCAATGAAAAATTAAGTTATTATAAAAAATTAAATGAACCTTAAAATTAAAGAAAAAAAAATTACATGAATACGAAAGTCAATCAGTGTTATAAAATGACTGTACTATATGTAACGCTGATATTGTCTAATAATAAAATAGTGTCTTATTAGTGAACATAATAGTCAACTAGAACTTTCTCACAATTGATTTTCGAAACTCACCTCCAGAAGCGATGTAAAATCCACTCGGAGAATACTTCGCGACATTAACCTGACACGAATGCTCGGTATAAACATCGGAAATCGCAGGATTTTCAATGTCTCTTATTATAACGGAGTTTCCGTTAGTGTACAAAAAATGTTTGCCTTTCGGATCACCACCTAAAACCAAAGGCGTTCCTCGCTGTGTTCTCGGCAAGGCCGCAAATGTGTATTCTGTAAATACCAACCACTTTCAGAACAAGATTGAAATAAGACAAATTTCACTTCTAAATCCCGGGCGGTCGACGACACCATGCTTTCATTTTAATAAATACACAATAACTACTCACTATTTGAATAAGACATTTTATTTATTTGTCTATTACTATCTTAGCGGCTTTTAAAATTTAATAAACCGAGTTTTTATTAGTACTTTTCTATTTAAACTAGAATACAAAACCAGCCGCTATCACTAATCACACAGCCTGTCTTCTCAAAAAAATGACGTGAGTCGTGACGTATAGTATCGATAGGGAAGCAACTATAGTCTTTATATCAAATTATGAAGATGATACATTATAGAATTATAGTCGATTTCTGTAACCATATAATTGTTTTGAATATTTACAAAATTTTAAATTTTTCAAATGTTCTTCATAAAATAATATATAAATTCGAAGTTCTTTCTTCGATCATTAATTGTAAAAGTGTAAATTGTATATAGAGTTTGAATGGTAAAGAAACATCACTATCAAAACTCATTATTAAGTTGGTACTTCGTTATTTCACTAAAGTCTCAAATGTCCTTATATGGTGTTTTGAGTTTTAGTCTTGCCATTTTTTTATGTGTAAAGGTATTTCATAAACCATTATAAAAATATTTTACTTCACCACTAATTAAAGTTTTTTTTCTGAGGTTAATACAATATCTTTACATATTTTCCACACTACATGCTAATATTAGTTTAAAGTTTTTTAAAAACCAGTCCATTCTACAATGTATCATCTCAAACGTAGATGCAATTTGATAAAAATGATTTGTTTTGATTTGTATTTTTTCTCATTTTAATTTGATATCCAGGAACTATTTTCAAGTACAAGTTTTTTGAATCTATGTAAAGGCTGGCAGCTGTCAGTTGGACATCTGTTTTCTAGTTGTGTCAAATCTCATTTGTCAAATTCATTTCATTCTCAGTCGTTTAACGAGATGCTTGTACTGTAGTGCAGTGTTAAGAATGTTTCGAACATTGCATCATGATCGCTAAACTTCAGTCATATGTTACATTTGACCAGTATCTTACAGATTTATCGTGATAGTTAAACGAGGTGTTTGAAGTATTTAATTTTTGTGTTCTTAGCTGTGATATTTCTTTGACATTTGAGTCCACGTGGTGCGTTGTCACATTTGGTGTACGTGTTAGTTCTTGCTTTATATAAAATAATATAAAAAATCGCCTTCAAACGGAGACATGGACTCCTTAAATATGTCGAAACTTAATTTATCTAGCGTTAGAAGCACCATTCCTGATAATGCACCAAAGCAGGATGTTTGCGAACCCAAGTTCGAATCGAATGTAAGTTGGAATATGTTTCGAATTGTTAAACATATTGTTAAAACGTATATAAAGTTATTAAAGTTTTAAGAGCTTGAAGTGTTATGCAGTGTTTTTAGATGAAAAAAAAACTTAAGTCTTTTATCAAGGTTAGAACTCAATCAATGTATAAGTGTTGCATTTAAAAACAAACAGCAATGTGTGTGAAACATAAAACATTCGAAAGAGAAATGATAGGTACATGACAGAATACTAAAAAATATTATTTTTACAGGTATTGACAGATCCAGATGATGAGCACTATTGTGAATACCGGGAAGAGATCTGGAAGAACCTGCTGGAACAGGATGCTGACAAACCAATCATACACCTTCAGTCCCCACAAGTATGTTTATTTATAGTAATATGTTATTTAAATCTTTATACCTTTATATATAACATAGTTTTTTTTTCAATTTGTTATTTTTAAAGAATTATAAAAATCTGACCTTTTTTTGTACAATAATATAAATGCACACATAATATTGTGTTATTGATATACTTATTTAAATCTAGTTCTACTATGGTTTAATATGGACTCAACATAAACAATTATATTGCATAAGAATAGTAATAACATAATATGACATAATTCTTTACTGTAATTTGAATTTTCTGGCTGTAATTGGGCAGTGCTGATGCAATAATCTAATTTATTGATAGTTCGTGGTTCTCAATTTGTTTACTATTCAGATTGATATATTATTACTTTTTTACCTTTATCAGTCTAAAAATAATATTTATTTACTTCTCTTTTTTTATTACTTTTAATTAAGTAAAATTAAGGGTTTGTGTGAAGTGAATATACAGTTAATTTAAAATGAGTTTAATGTTGTGAAATACTGATGCAATAATGTTATTTATTGATTTAATTTGTTTTAAACCTAATCCACTAAGACGAAGCTTCTTAGCAATCCATGGATTCACCGTGCGGGTGCCGGGCCCATCGCGTTGCAAGGAGAGGAGTGCAAGCAGTGCCTGGGACTTGCGACCCAGGAGTAGGTTTAAGGGGCCCCTTTATTATGCGCAAAAACGCTCACCTTCACCCTCCACACTCCTCTCCCTACCTAACCAAATTTGGAAAGAACCTACTAATGCCGCCTTTGAAGTACGTTCTAGAAATGAACCGATGCTTGTTCTAGAAAGGCCAAGATCTTTAAGTAGGCTATAGAGAGATTTTGCTGTTATACCTCTCGCTCCCACTTCTACCGCGTACAAACTAACTATAAATTTATTCCTGATCAGTTCGTTGGTTAGTTCGTAATACTTATTGAGCTTGAATGTGTGATCCCTTGGGATGTTTGTTTCCCAAGGAACAGTAAGCTCCACAAGTATCACGCGCCTCAGTTGTTTCGAATACAGGAATAAGTCCGGTCTGGATGACGAAACACCAACATCCCCAGGGATTTTGTAATGCTTTTCATACGTGTCCATCATGAGAATCCAATCAGGAGCCGCGCCTAATATTGAATAAGGCTTCGCTTTTGATTTTTTGGAGGAGCCTTCTTTTACGAATTCTATAGATCGTTCGGTGGTTGTTATACCCTTCCGCGCTCTTGCTACTGAAAGACTAACCGCTTCCCGTATAATTTCTAATACCTTGTCGTGGCGACGCGAGTATTGACCTTTATCTAGAAGTACCCTACACCCTACTAATAGGTGTTTCGCGGTTCCTATTGCCTCCCCACAGATGTTGCAAGACTTTTCGGTGGCTTTGCCCCATCTTACTAAATTACTTTGATCTGGGAGAGTCATTTGGAATGCATTAAGATAGAATTTTAATAATGCTGGGGACCAATCATAAATTAAGGTGCGCCACTTCAAAGCTAGTGGAATACAAAAATCTCCTATGGTCACCCATTCGTTTTGAATTTCTAGGCTCATCGCGTGGAGTCGGTAATTATCGTTTTCGTCTTGTCGAATAAAAGATTTTGTTATGTCTATGTCTTGAACTTTCCTACTTGATCCTAGCCCTACTTTATTTGTTTGAGCACCTATCATAAACTTTTTATGGAATTGAAGTCGTGACTCGAGCTCTGAGGCAACTTTGTCTTTTGGGAGAGAAGTTACAGTATCATCTTTAGATTTTCCGATGATATGTCTTTTGGTAACTCTTAGATGTTTGTAGAGCTCCGATGGTTTCTTTAATTTTAATCCAAAGTTGTTTCGGTCTCTAAATAAGGTTGAAGAGTCCGCTGAGTGCGCCAACCCGAGCCATAACTTCAATGTCTTTATGACGCTTGCATCTAACTTTGACAAAAGGGTTTTATTTATATCATACACGAGGAAAGGCCAATTTAGACGTGATGTTAAATAATTATCGTAAATCCAAGCTTTTTTGACGTTACTTATTGGTTGGTTGTCTACCTTTTTGAGATCGTTTAAAAAGCTATCGACTATTACATCCAACGATGGAGTACGGCCTTGGTAATCGATTTTTTTACCTAAAAATTTAAACGGAGCTGCTTCCGTAACCGTACTTACGCACTGACCGCCTATTATAAGACCCGGATCGTAAGAGATATATTTGGTATTCCGTCTACCCAGACACAGACTAAAACATTTACTTGGTTTTGTCCTCAATCCGCCCGTCCACGTACAGAAATCCTCAACTACATTTAAAAGTACCTGACATTGTTTCGGATTACGTGTCAGTATCGCGAGATCATCTGCAAAAGCTAGTATGGATTCTGTGTATTTGTTGTTGAACTTAAACCGATAGCCCCACTTTTTTTCATTTCTAATTAATTTGTCTATTAAAATATTAATAACTATATTAAATATAATAGGAGAAATACAACAGCCCTGAAATAAACCAATCTTGAATCTTGAATCTTAAATCTTGTCAAGAAATCCGTTCGTGGATCCTTAAAAGCTATTTGCAATATCCACTCAAAAAACAAAACTTAAATATTTTGTAGAACATTTTAATTTTTTATCACCTTATGTGTTCACGCTCAAAACATTATATCAATTTTTACTTAGTTCATAAGTTCTAACTAGATGGCGTTGTAATTGGAATAGATCGCGCTATCGATTTATGATGTTGATTTGGTTAGGGTCTTGTGATTAATTAATACAGTGTGCTAAAATAAATCTATTCTAAAGATCAGTATACGTAGTGGTTTCATTTTCAAAATCAACCTTATAAGTATACACATTTAAAGTGAGTGAATAGATATACCGGTATTAAACATTGGTCCATCGAGCCCGGATAAGAGTTTTTAGCATCAACCCGTGCACTCGCAGTGGATCGCTGCAACAAGAGTACACGCATCGGTGGCGAACACCTAGCCCACATTGGAGGATTTGTTCAGCCGATGCGGAGGAGTGAGTAATAACGTCATAGAGGACGCGAATAACTCATCTTTCAAATAGTTCAACCGAGAGGTGACCACCCTCGGTCAGTTCAACGTGACTTCATCTCAAAGACGTCACACCAAGTACAACGTGATATCCAGGATACACTGACGCCGTAACTTCAAGTTTTCAGACACCAAGGGGCGCCACTTATAGAAGCGGAACATCGAAAATCGTGTGTGTGAGTGCAAAGTGCATCTGTGAGTACATTTTAATTTTTATATCAAAGTACAAATATAGATTCAAGAATTTTGGTTATGAAGATTTTATTTTAGAGTATTATTGTACTTGTATTATTAGCTTATAAAATTTGAAGTAGATTTTAGAAAATTGTAAGCTGAATTATGTATTTAATAAGTGCATGACGTGTAACTTAAATTAGAACTTAGAATATTTTATGAAAAAAACGAAGGAACGGGGAACCTATGCCCGATTTCCGTTCATTTAATGATAGTTTAAAACACTTGTAAAATATTAGTTAAATTAATTTGGACTTAAAATATTTTAAAATCATTAGTTAACTTGTATCTGAAGTAGTTTTGTATCACTTAAAAACTTTGATTATTTTTTATACATTTGTTTACAATACGTTTGGTTATTATAAACTGGACACGTGAATCGAGTCAGATTTCATAGTTGCTTGTATACATCTTCAGTGTTTTAATTTATAAAGTTTTACGTTTTGAAATACAATATGGAAGGTTTAATTAGTGTATTAAAGGGTTTTCAAAATAGGATTAGTAAGGGTTTAATTAATTTCAAAAAGAGTTCAAAAGATAGATTAACTATAGAATACATAGAATCTCGACAAGAATTATTAGAAAAGGATTGGGCGTCTTTTAAAGAAACTAATACTAAACTTTACGAGTCGTTTAATTTTGACGATGTCGATCAAAAGGTTGTTGATATTTATGATAGTACAGAAGACATTTACCTCACATATAAAAGTTTAATGAAGACAACGCTTAACAAAATGAGAGTAGGTATAGAACCAGTACAACGTAGTGATGGCTCTCCTAATGGTGGGCCGAAGTCATCGAATTCCTTAGCTAGATTACCTAAGATCGCCATTCCTATTTTTAATGGTAAATACGGAGAATGGACAACGTTTCGTGATCTTTTTGTATCATTGGTTCATAACAATGAAGCGTTAGACAATGTACAAAAATTGCATTATTTAAAAAGTCATCTTACCGGTGAAGCAGAGCAATTAATTCGATACACTCCAATCACAGAAGCCAATTATAGTCAGTGTTGGGAACAATTAGAAAAACGTTACAGTAACAAGAAGTATTTAACTAATTGCATACTAAACAGGTTATTTGGTCAAAAGCGCCTGCATACAGAATCAGGAACATCATTAAAGGGGCTTTTAGATACTACTAATGACTGTTTGAATGCTCTAACGAATTTAGGGGTCACAACATGGGATGTTTTTGTTATACATGTTATGAAGTTTAAGCTAGACCCTGAAACTAGAAAGCAATGGGAACTAAAGGTCAATATAAACGATTCCATTAATGATTTGCCAACCTTTGAACAAATGAAAGTTTTTATTGAAAATCGTTTCCGCGCATTAGAATGTTTAGATCAAAAAGAGACTGTAGTTCATCAAGTTAATCATAGATTAAATAATCATTCTCCTCGAACTATGTTAGCTACAAATTCAACAGATTTTAAATGTGAATTCTGTTCCGAACCTCACAAGTTATGTTTCTGCAAAAGGTTCGCCAATCAGTCCATCGAAACAAGACGGGAGTTTGTTTTTAAAAACAAAATTTGTTATAATTGTTTAGGTAGTAACCACAGTGTATACAATTGCAGAAAGAATACTACGTGTAAAATTTGTCAAAAGAGACATCATTCGTTGCTTCATGTCAACGGTCAGACCATCAATAAAGGCCAAGACGCTCAAGTAAGGACTACTGATGGGGATAGTTTTGCCACTAATTCTCAGGTAGTTTCATGTTTGTCTACAGGTGAGGCATTCAAACCCAGACAGGTTTTATTAGCCACTGCGCTAATAAAAGCCGAATCAAAAACGGGCGAATTTCAGACCATCCGAGCCTTACTCGATCAGGGTTCTCAGGCATGTTTCATAACCGAAGCTACAGTACAATATCTTAGACTGAAAAAGATCCCAGTTAAAGGACTTGTTTCAGGGATAGGAGAAAACAGGTCAACCATAGCAAAGCATATGGTACATCTAAAGATTAAATCTCGTATAGATCCAGAGTTCAAACTTACTATAAGTGCGTTCGTTTTAAAAACGATCACTTCGTATCTACCTGAGCGAAGTTTAAGTACAAATCTGCTAGTCGGAGTCGGCTTTGACGGTTTGTGTCTAGCAGATCCGGCGTTCGCCAAACCCAACAGAATTGATTTGCTATTGGGCGCTGACGTTTACTGCTCTATCATAAAGGAAGGAATTATGAAGAGTCCTTCTGGAAATTTGATTGCACAAAATTCTACATTAGGGTGGGTCCTGTCGGGAGCAGTGGAGCCTGAAAGAAAAGAAAGCTCAAATAATAGTTTAAAAAACATCAATGTATTGCATTCACATGTAACAGAGGATGACATACTAAAAAGATTTTGGGAAATAGAAGAACAAAGTAATTCAAAGAAGATACTTACACCAGAAGAGAAAAAATGTGAAGAATTCTATAGTGTTACTACAAGGAGAGACAAAGATGGTAGGTACATCGTCAGGTTACCTTTTCATAATGAAAAGAAGCCTCTTTGCAAATCAGGAAATTCACGGGCTATAGCTAAAGCAAGATTTCATGCATTAGAAAAAACATTAGGAAAAAATAAAGATTTAAAAGAAAAATATACAGAAGTTATAAACGAATACTTACAATTAGGGCATATGAAACTAGTAGAAAGCTATGACGATAATAAGGAAATAGCGGTATATTTACTACATCACGCTGTCATTAGGAACGACAAGACTACAACCAAGGTCCGTGTCGTGTTCAACGCATCTGAAAAAAACTACAAGGGAGTGTCATTGAATGATACGCTGATGGTTGGTCCAACATTGCAGGCTGATCTACGACACACCATTCTGAGATGGAGAATACACCCAATTGGACTTGTCGCTGACATTATTAAAATGTATCGCCAAGTTAAAGTTGCAGAGGAAGACACAATGTATCAAAGAATACTATGGCGTGAAAACTCAGATCAAGAAATCAAGGATTACGAACTATTGACAGTGACTTTTGGGACAGCTTCTGCTCCATACCAAGCAGTAAAAACGTTACGTCAATTAGCCGAGGATGAAGGCAAAAGTTATCCACTAGCTGCAGATAAAGTTTTGAATTGTTTTTATATGGACGATTTAATGACAGGTTGTGATAGCGTAGAAGAAGGCAAAGAAATATATAAACAAATTAAAGAATTATTAGCAAAAGGGGGATTTGTATTGCAAAAGTGGAATAGCATCAATGAAGAAATATTACAAAGTATAGTACAACAAGAGGGTTTAATACAGAACAATCAATCAGATGATACACAAAGAAATGAGGACAAAACGTTAGAAATGAAATTAGATAGTACAATTAAAATATTAGGTCTTACCTGGAACCGCAACGAAGACACATTCCAATACTCGGTGAGTCTTCCGCCACCAACGACTGCACCTGTTACTAAAAGAACAATAATTTCAGATATAGGTCGATTATTTGATCCTCTAGGCTGGTTAGCGCCTAGTGTAATTTTAGCAAAAACATTTATTCAAAAATTATGGCTTGCAAGTGTTAGTTGGGATGAAGAATTAAGCAATGAGTTAGTAAAGGAGTGGGGTACTTACCGCGAGGAATTGTCACTGCTTACCAGAGTACGGATACCTCGTTGGCTTGGAACTAAGTCAAAAGACAATCTTGAGCTGCACGGCTTCAGTGACGCCTCCAAGACAGCATATGCAGCCGTTATCTACTTAAGAACAGTAGATTCTAGAGGTAACATACGGGTATCGTTGCTAGTCGCAAAAACCAGAGTAGCTCCAGTTAAACAGATTAGTATACCTCGTTTAGAGTTGTGTGGAGCAGTCATGCTTTCGAATCTACTCAATGAAACTGCAGATGTTCTTAATATTTCAAGGGATAAAATAAGCGCTTGGACTGACTCCACTGTAGTGTTATCTTGGCTTAACAGCCATCCCAGTAGATGGAAAACATTTGTGGCAAACCGTACCTCTGAGATATTGACTACAATGAAAGCATCTCAATGGTTTCACGTGAGAACAAAGGATAACCCTGCAGATTGTGCCTCCAGAGGAATACTACCAAGTGCACTTCTTGATAATGTTTTATGGTTTTCTGGCTCGTCATTTTTGATACAGAAAAATATTCAGTACACAAGACCAACCGATTGCAATAATGGGTTAGAGGAATCGGTAAGGACGCATCTTGCTGTAACTTCAGAATGTTCCAGTATTTTTGAGCGATATTCCTCGTTACCTAAACTAATAAGAATAATAGCGTATTGTCGACGATTCTCACCAAAGAATAAAACCAAGACAAAATAGTTGCAGAAGGTAGAACTAGAAGAAGCATTAGAATGTTGCATACGTCAAACACAAAAGACTATTTTTAATATAGAATATTTACAATTATAAAATAAAGGTTATTTACAGTTAAAATGTAGTAAGCTTCAACAGCTCTGTCCTTTTCTCGACAGGCAAGGCATAATGAGAGTTCGAGGTAGAATTGAAAAAGCTCCATTATGCGAGCAGATCAAACACCCAATAGTTTTACCAAATTCTAGTCATATGACTAAGCTCATAGTAGCAGACGCTCATCTGAAGACTTTGCACGGAGGCCCGCAACTTATGATGAATTATTTAAGAACAGCGTATTGGGTCATAGGAGCTAGGAATTTAATTAAATACCAGGTTCGCAAATGCGTAATCTGCGCTAAACATCAAGCCAGTACAAAGAATCAAATGATAGGATCTCTGCCAACTGTGAGATGTACTCCAGCGCGGCCATTTTTGCATAGTGGTGTTGACTATGCTGGGCCGGTAAATATTAGAACAACAAAGGGTAGAGGTCACCGCTCTTATAAAGGCTACATATGCCTATTTGTTTGTATGTCCACTCGTGCACTACACCTTGAAGTGGTGAGTGACATGAGTACACAAGCCTTTCTAGCAGCATTTAGAAGGTTCGTGTCTAGGAGAGGCCATTGCGCTAAAATGTGGAGCGACAACGGTACAACCTTCGTAGGCGCTTCCAAAGAACTGCAACACATAATAACCACACAAAAATCAGTTGCACAAGAGTTAGAAGCTATTGGTACAGAGTGGCATTTTATCCCTCCTCATAGTCCCAACTTTGGCGGCCTGTGGGAAGCAGCGGTGAAGTCCACAAAGTTTCATCTTAAGCGTGTTATTGGTGATTCAACTTTGACATATGAAGAATTAAGCACGCTCCTCAATCAAGTCGAGGCTTGTTTAAACTCGCGCCCTATGAGTGTTATTAATGTAGAAGATCCTGGTGAACCGCTACCATTAACACCTGGACATTTTCTTATTGGTGAACCAATAGTTAATGTACCAGATAAATCTATTGAAAACATCTCAGTTAGCTGCCTAACACGGTGGCAATTTATTCAAAGGATGGTACGATCATTTTGGAAACGTTGGTCTAACGAATATTTAACTAACCTTATGAACCGGTACAAATGGTCAAGTAAAACACCGGAACCAGAAATTGGAGACATAGTTCTAATAAAGGAAGATGACTTGCCGCCAAGTCGTTGGTTATTAGGTCGCGTGGTAGAAAAACATCCTGGTAATGATAATATAACTCGAGTAGTCACTCTACGTACTAAGACTTCCACCATTAAAAGGCCAACCTCCAAAGTATGTATTTTACCTGTTACTGAATAATACATTTTACACTTAAATCAACTAGTTACAAACATTTTAGTATTATACAAATTTTTTATGAAAGCAAGTGTCTTAAATTTATTTTAAGCTCTATGTTTTATAAAATAGACTCTGTTAATTTCAAGTTATAAATTATTTCTACATTTCTTTGCTTGTTGGATTTAAGACTGTTAAAAAAAAATACATTATATACATTTTTATGTTAATTTGTTACCTAGTTTAAGAAAGTTAGATTTAAGCTTAGTATATATCTCAGTTCAAAGAAATTGTAAGTTTTATTCTTTATTATGTTCAGATTGTTTATTATGTTAAGTTCACCCATAAGATCTCGTTCGTATGTAACCAAGATCTTATGTTTATTTAGTCTCAAGTTAAATGTTAAAGAAGTACATTCCATCAGTAATGTCCTTGGTGGGCGGTATGTTCACGCTCAAAACATTATATCAATTTTTACTTAGTTCATAAGTTCTAACTAGATGGCGTTGTAATTGGAATAGATCGCGCTATCGATTTATGATGTTGATTTGGTTAGGGTCTTGTGATTAATTAATACAGTGTGCTAAAATAAATCTATTCTAAAGATCAGTATACGTAGTGGTTTCATTTTCAAAATCAACCTTATAAGTATACACATTTAAAGTGAGTGAATAGATATACCGGTATTAAACATTATGTTTATCTTTATGAACACCTTTTAGGTTGGGGTAATATATAAACAGCTTAAACAGTTAATTATTACAAAGAAAGGAACCAGCCTTACTTACATGCTGATAAAATATATATTTTGAAAACATTGCTAATATCTTAAAATAATAAACACAATGTTTTTACAAAATTCAAAACATTTTAGGTTTCTCAAATAATACACTAATTTCTAGTTGGAGTTTCGAGGCGCTTTAGTGCAACAGCTACGTGACGTCATCAAGAAGCTCGGCCTAACTCTCGCGACACTACATTCAGCTGTGGCTCAGCTGGATTTGTTCATGGACGCACACAGACTGCGAGCGGACAGACTGACACATGTAGCCTTGGCTTGTTTAAGTTTGGCTGGTGAGTTTATTATAGTTTTGGAAACTGCAGACTCGTATATATTAATTTTATTGCATTTACTTCCTGTCCAAATGGTTGTGCTTGTTATTGTTTTACGTATTAGTTAATTTAGGAGATATAATTGGTTAGATGGACAGAGTGTTACTATGCACATTACAAGGCTCCCCCTTGTTTTGTTTGCTTTGGTTCTGTTCGTATTTATATTAAGCATGCAACATGGTCAATTTCACGGTTCACAGCCAACCATTTAATGCATTCCAAATGACTCTCCCAGATCAAAGTAACTTAGTAAGATTGGGCAAAGCCACCGAAAAGTCTTGCAACATCTGTGGGGAGGCAGTAGCAACCGCGAAACTTTTATTACTAGGGTGCAGTGTACTTTTAGATAGAGGTCAATACTCGCGTCGCCACGATAAAGTATAAGAAATGATACGTGAAGCGGTTAGTCTTTCAATAGCAAGAGGAGCAAGGGCGCGGAAGGGTATAACAACCACCAAACGATATGTAGAATTCGGAAAAGAGGCTCCTCCAAAATATGAAACATGTATGAAAAACATTACAAAATCCCTGGGATTTTGGTGTTCGTCATCCAGACCGGACTTATTCCTGTATTCTAAACATCTTAGGCGCGTGATACTTGTGAAACTTACTGTTTCCTGGGAAACAAACATCCCCAGGGATCACACATTCAAGCTTAAAAGATTACGAACTGACCAACGAACTGTTCAGGAATCAATTTATAGTTAGTTTATACGCGGTAGAAGTGGGAGCGAGGGGTATAGCAGCAAAGTCTCTCTATAACCTACTTAAAGACCTTGGCCTTTCTAGAACAAGCAGCGGTTTATTTCTAGAACGTATTTCAAAGGCGACATTGGTAGGTTCTTTCCAAATTTGGTTAGGTAGGGAGAGGAGTGTAGAGGATGAAGGCGAGCGTTTTTGCGCATAATAAAGGGGCCCCTTAAACCTACTCCTGGGTCGCAAGTCCCAGGCACTGTTTGCACTCCTCTCCTTGCAACGCGATGGCCCCGGAACCCGCTCGGTGAATCCACGGAATGCTGAGAAGCTTCGACTTGTCTTAATTATTACGTCTAATTAGTAACACATTGAGTGGGTCATCCAACTTATTTAAAATTAAAAATTGTTTAATTTGCAGCGAAAAATGAAGAAAAAATCAGCCGAGCGCCAACCTTGAAAACACTATCGAAGACAAGTGGAGTACAACTTTGTGGGAAAACATTCAGGCAGCTAGAGTGGATGGTCGGTCAGCACGTTCGATGGAGGCTACTAGCGCCCACGCCAGTTACCTTCGCGGCTTTACTGGCACAGTATGTTGTCACTGATGGTGATCTGACAACCCGACATCCCAAGTTTGTAAGACGGTTCAAACGTGATGGTGCTAAGCTGCTGGAGGCATATTTAGATTTAACTTTGTCTGGTGAGTCTTAATTTCTATCACAATCATTATTGTAATTTGTTTTGACAGATGAAGTTATTTTTATATATATTTGTAAAGAAAAAACACTAGATTTTCTTTGAAATATTTCACTCTCTCAGAATGCTTACAAGATATCGGAATTACCTTAAGGTCATTACAAACTGATGACTAATCTCAAATATGCTTGATTTTTTTTACTTATTTTAACAAAGTTCAAGTTGGTTCATTATACTTGACTATTGAGTCACCAATGAGTAGATGACTGAGATCTTGAAAATATACTAGGATCATAAACTTATTCACTCTCCTGTGCACCTTAACTTTAATTGAACACTCAAAATTATATATTTTTTAAAATATAAATGACATTTTTTAGGTTAAGTTAAATACAAATTTAATGTTTGTAAACATAAGGTTATTTTAAATAATAACATTAAATAAAACAAACCTTCCTCCTCTTGTAAAAAGTTGATATTCGTCAGACAGTTGAATGGATTTTCTTTAGGTACACTTAGATCAAGTGGCCTTTAACAAAAAACAATATATTGCTTCATACATTTTTGTTTAAGAGCAACAATATCACATGACGACATACACCCATTAAACGAATATAATGTAAATAGTAAATACTAACACTATGATCACAGACGTGCGTCTGAAGGTGGTGGAGTGCGCGGACGTTGGATGCGCGTGCGTGGCGTGTGCGCGCGCGGCACTGGGTTTGTGCGCGTGGCCCGCCTGGCTGGCTGCGCGCGCCGGCCGCCCACTGGCGCGCGTGGCTCCCGTAGCGCGACTACTGCAAAGGTTGATTTAATTTTTCTTTATCTTGGATGCTTACTGCACCATTTTTTTTAAATGAGAGAATGTGGAAACCGGCTCAGATTAGGGTTCTTTACTACTTGCTTTATTCAGGGCTCTACCTCTTATAAACCATTTTATATTGTTTATATTTGTTGTGCTTTTTTATTGGTGGTCGCTCAAAAATTCGCGGCTTTTTATAATTATATTACGTGATATATTTGTATTTACTTATTTTAATCTGTTTATAAAGTCGGCTTACTAGAGATTCCATTTTCATTACAATTACATGATGATCAAAGGCCGAAAAGACGAAGAGTTGATATCCCATTTGGTTGAAATCCTTTTCAATGTTTATACTAAAGAAGCGAAATCCTGACCTTTGTTTTTATAACGCTTTGCAAAACTATAACGAAACTTACTAACTAATTTCTTACCTTTTGTACAGGATGATGCAAATCCTCAAGTCGCGTGAAGCCGGGGATTCAGAGATCGACCAAGGTTACAGCAGTGCGAGGACATCACCAAACTTAACACCCTGTACATCACCTCAATACCAAATATCACCGGCATCAAGCACCTGTAGTACGTCATCGAGGAGCTATTTAAACGTCGACACATCGTATCGTCAACGTCCCGTCAGGTCAGACAACCCTTACGCCGTTCTAGACTTAGATAATAATGCACCGATGCTTCCTATCCAGGACTATTATATACCCACAATTGAATCCTGTCAAAGGGTCAATAACCCCGCCGACTATAGGTATTGTAGAGCAAGTAGGTTAATCGATTATGAAGGTCAACCATCTACAAGCGTGGCTGTGAAACGAGGATTAGAGAGCAATGTAGAGTTAGATAGGAAACGGTATCGTCTTACGTCTCAAATGTCACAGGTTGTACTTTGATTGCAGTGTATTTATGTCAATTAAACAATCCTGTCATCTAAATTTTATTGGTACAAATAATTTCAGTTTACATGTCTTAACTATATTTTGCTTTCACATTTATAAATATCATGTCTCTTTGTGTAGGTTAAATAGTAGTTTGGAGCATAGTAACTAAATAACTGAAGGTCAAAGACAATTTATTTTTTTTACCTGTGACAGTTTGAGATGAAGATAAAAGTAATGTAGTCAGGGCTTCGCCTTATTATTTATAAAAAAGACTATTAATAACCTCTCAATACATTTCCTATGTATTTATATTTTAGTGTTAGTTAGAAACAAATACGACTTCACAACCTTTAGAAACGTATAATTCGACCAGGAAATATATTAACTATAGATAATAAATATTTATATTTGTCTTGTGTCAAAATTAAGTCATTTTGGAAAATGAGGTGCTTGTTGTTTAACAAAGCTAACTGATATAATGTATTATTCGTATTAAAATTATTAGTATATTTTTCTGGTCAAGACTGGTTAATAAAAATCGTGCGAAGGTTGTGGATTCAATACTCGGACTCTGAGGAATGAACTCCGATGTTTGAGAGCTTTAATGGCTGGTTAGTAATTGTTAATGTGTAGAATTGTGCTGTCGGTGTTCGTTCGTCATTGTCAAATTAAAATCGATTATAATATAACGGAATGTAATAATAAAATCGATTATCAGGACACATGGTGACATACTAGCTAACTTCGCTTGATTAGTTCAATGACTTCACTACAATTTTTTTCCTTAACATTAAGATTTTTCAAGGAATATAAAAGTTAATTATTCGAGACGCCCAGTGTTATAATTTATGTCTTCGAAAAAAGTTCTCCTTTTCTTAAATTTTTAGCTCAAATATGAAATAGTTTGTATAAATAGAATTTTCGTTCCGTTATATAATAATGGAAATTATTTACATGTATCGTAGCGTTATGCAATTATTAAACAAGATCATATAAATAATAAACCTGTAACGTATTGAAATAAGCTATTTTGTATACGAAAAGAAATATGATATCTATAGATTTGATAACGTGATCTCGTTTGTAAAATTAGGGTTACCACATAAATGATTATTTGTTGGTGACAAATATGAGATGATTTTTTTTCAATTTTAATATTTCACCATTAAATAACTATAACAAATGACATTAAATAATACTCAATAATAATCAGAGTGGTAACCCTAGTTGTTGACATGGCAAGGGTATAATAGCCAATATTTTTGTAATGCTTCATAAATATAGATAGGTACCAGAAAATAATGATTGCCAAAGCGTTTAGACAATTCACATGTTAGTTAATTTTTTACTTGTATTCAATATCAAGGTGATTAAAAATTTAATAAAAAAGATGCATTGACCTCATAGTTTCATCTAGTGTTACGTAGTCTAATTTTTTATAGAATTGTAAATGCAGTCAAAACACCTTTATAGATAAAAGATATAGTTCGAGAGGATAGCAAGGAAAATTTAAAATTGAACTTTAAAAAGAGGAGCTTTGGCTGTATCAAGCTATAAGGTTTAAACGTCATTAGCATTTGTAATAAAAATTGCATTTAAAATTAATTAATTTGTTGAATATTTGAAATTTTCTTGTACATTATGCTGATGGCAATAAAAACCTATTAATGAGATATGAACGTATTAAAGATACGATTATTTATTTTTTATGCACGTTTATTCTAGTGGTTGTGAGTTTTTTTAATACGAATTATGTTGAGTTGAAATTTTTTGGTATTTTTTTTTTACGGTCAAAAACACTGGTGTTCGAAAGGGAGTAGTTTTATTTTACATACAATTGCTTTTTCATACGTATTAAAGTTTGGTTTATTTTTTATCTTTCAGTAATATTTAAAATTAAATTTGGAAACTGCTCTCTTGAAACACCTAAATAAAACCTGCCTCTTTCATTAAACTGTTTTGTTTCAACAGAAAAATATTGTTATTCAAAGTTACCATTGTTAAAGTTACACAGAACTTGAATTTTTATCTGCTTTTAAAAAATGTAAGTATAGTCAACATAAAAAAGCATAAGTCTTTTTTCTTGCAGTTTAATGAATTTATATCTTTCACATTTTTTTCTACATTTTTCATTGTATTTAGTATAAATAGTGCTTCCAATGTATCAAGATATATATCAGTTATGCCTAATAATTACTTGTAATTTTGAAATAACTTACAGAAAATGAAAATTGTATGCGGACGTAATAAAAGAGATTTTTTTACTTTGTGGTTTGCTTTTTGTCTACTAATAATTTATGTTATTAAGATTAAAATGAGACGACATATTCTATTTAATACGAATTCGTTTCTGGGTATATTAATTCTTATAACGGAATAATATACGAAGCTTTTGGATTTAAGCGCTGTATAAGGTTTTTGGATTTAAGCGCTGTATATAGTTTTAATAATTTATTATTAAAAAGGGATAACATGAAATAAAACATCCATCAATATATAATATATATTATTTTCTCTTCACAATAAAACAGTATATTTAGTAGGTACTTATGTATATTCCAGAAATCCGAATCTCAAATCTATACCTTGAATCTAAAACTGCTTACAAGACGTTGTAGATTGGTGCGGGGGAAGGAGTTATTCTTTGGATATGTTTGCATTTAAGCAAGTCGGTAAACTGCAGTATCGTCTAGAGACAGAGTCGGTAGCCGCGGAGGCCTGCGTGGGGGGCGTCGCCGTCTCCGAGGTCTGCACTCACAGTGCAAAGCACAGAGCCCTATTCCCGCACACCCTGATAGGAAAAGAGGTATCGCCAGGGTCCTAGTCACAGTGGCTACCTGCTCGCCGCGAGACCATCGCGGCACCACCACCGTAGTATCAGCGCGCGACCAGTAGCACGGGTACCTCGCTCCCACATATCCGTAACTCATGGTAAAGTTATCGCAATTTACCACTGGTGGATATCCGCATCCTTTTATATTCACGTACAGCACCGCCGGGCGCCAGTCCTCGGCCTGTGCTTTGTACTTTACGTGCAACTGGATACATTTGTAGGCATCGCTGGTACAACCTTCACGGCACGAAGCCCAGGTGCAATTGTCCAAGCCTAATCTATCATCTCGTCGTTCCGTCACACACTCCGCCGGTATCGGGTCAAAGTCGGCGGCTAGAGCACTCAGAGCGGGGTCAGCGTACAGGGGTACCAGGAAAAGAAGAGCCGATCCGCCACCTCCGAGTAAAGCTGCTAACATAACAGTGATGTAGCGAGTTAATTTAGCGCGCGTGTCCCCTCTACGACGCGAGGATCGCACGACCAGACGCTCTGAACTTCCTCCCCTCATTTTAATAATACTGCGTCAACCCATGCTGAATTATTATCCTTGTCCTAAATACAATCAACCCAAATAGAATGACATGCGCGGAAATCAGACATGCGCAATGTCGAGTTAGGCACTTGTTTACTCAAATTGGTTATTAGATGATGGATTCGGCTTTGTTTATTATTCAAGCAGTTAGACAAAACCTTCACCATTCTTTACAAGCACGCGAATCGAGCAAATAAAAGTAACTCGTTTATCGTCTTACTCGGTTTGTTGTATTAGGTGAACGTATTAAGTTTTATTATTTGCTCAACTAACTGTAGCCAGCGACTTTGTCTTCGTGTTTTTAATTGATTATAACAGAACATTTTAAAGTTGATTAGGACATTTACTTTTAACCATACTTGCGTAATGGCAGATATACTAAAAAAAATTACGACAAAAATAACTTTTGAGTATTTTCATGTTGATACTAAACAAGTCACAACTATTTTTCTAAAAAAATATTTCATTTACAATTTTTGTTTAAAATAATGGTTGAGAATGAAAAATCATAACACAGCTAGAAGTCGTTGGATACCTAAATACTAAAAAATGTATCCAGTTATCTTTAAATTTTGGTATTCCAACTACTACTGCTACTGTCTCTCCGACCGTGTTCGGTCACGGCGACTGTTGATCTATTGGGAGGACCCATGTCTCTAATGGGCCCTCACAT
Source organism: Napeogenes inachia (assembly GCA_959347355.1). Lineage (NCBI taxonomy): Eukaryota > Metazoa > Arthropoda > Insecta > Lepidoptera > Nymphalidae > Napeogenes > Napeogenes inachia. The sequence continues at coordinate 21,641,175 of OY365792.1, read as the reverse complement.
GACTGACTTATTTATTTATTTCTTTATTATAAGGCATAACTACAGAGTAAAAACTAAAAATAAGAAGTAGAATTATACATTATCAACAAGAGACAGGATAAGTTTGAACCCCGATAATAGCTACGCACAACATGTAACTAAAAATAATAATAATAGTTTAGCTAGAGGTGTATCGCTGGCTTAGACATAAGCACATCTGGATTCAAAAACAAAAAATAAAATAAAAATAACAATAAACTAGAATATAAAATAAGGTCCTATCTTTCAAACTACAAACTAAATACAACTATAAAAGTTACTATAAAACTTATACTTATACTACATTTATTAAACATATATTCCCCACTCCCCCGGTGACGCTGTAATAGCCAACAGGGCTAACAGCATAGACAGACAAAAAAAAAAAATATATTCCTCAATTAATATTGCATTTTCTTAAATAAATAGGCAGACTTTGTGCATTGATGTCCAAACTTTTACACAGTTCATTGTGAGCTCTACACATTCTGAACACTGGGTTGTTAAATGCTAAATTATTTCGACACACAGGTACCTATATGAAAAAATAATTGAGTGCGAGTGCTACCAGTTTTTAGTGAAAAGTGGCTTAGTAGTTCGTTAGTATCCCATTTGTTATTTATAATTTTGTGAAGTGTAGCAAAATCTTGAGTTCTACGCCTAGTGACAGAGAGATGTTACACCGAAGTATTTAAGACGGGCCTTGTACGTCGGTAGTTTACGGGTTAAATTGAGCCTAAAGCAAACATATCTAAGAAAGCGCTTCTGAATAGATTCAATTCTCTCAATATGTTTCTTAAATAAGGGAGACCATATAACCGAAGCGTACTCTAAAACACTTCTAACAAGTGCTACAAATAAAGTGACGACACTAGCTGGTTTATTAAACGGTTTAGTAACTCTGAGTATAAACCCCAAAATCTGATTAGCTCTTGAACACATAGTATCATAGTGGTAGGTATACGTTAGTTTGCTGTCTAACCAAACTCCGAGATCCCTAATGACATCAACTCTATTCAAAGGAGTCTTGTTGAGTTTATAGGAGTTGACGATTGGGTATAGTTTTTTTGTGAATGTTATAACATGACATTTTGATATATTTAGTGTCATGTTATTGACAGTACACCACAAGTCTAATTGATTAATACTACGTTGGAGGATGTCACAGTCGTCACGATTGTTGATTACAGAGTATATTTTTAAATCATCAGCATATGCAATGCAATGGCAGGATATAGTCTCAATTAGGTCATTAATAAAAAGGACAAATAACAAGGGACCGAGATTGGAACCTTGTGGTATTCCTGATACAGCCTCATAAGGATTTGAGTGAAAACCATATACTGTGACAAACTGAGAACGGTTAAGACTTAGCCGATCTTGGAAGTAAAAGTGCGGCTTCACATATTACAAGTCAACACCTCCGACAAAATGATAAGACATGGCCACAGGTGGTCGGGCCTTTAGCTCGTCTCGTTTAGCATCGAGCTCTCTTCTTCGCTGGTCTTCAAAGGTAAGCACCTGAGTGTTCACTATTCTCCTCCATTTTGGCCGGTCTTCTGCCAGTTTTTCCCATTGTAAAGGATCAATGTCACGTTTCATGTGACGCTTTAGCACATCCTTGTATCGGAGCAGTTGGCCACCTAGTTTCCGCTTGCCCTCCTCCAACTCCGAGTAAAAGATGCGCTTGGCCAGACGTTCGTCGGATATTCGGGAGATATGTCCGCACCACCGTAGCTGCCGCCTCATTATATATGCCTCTACTCTATACACTTTTTCGCGTCGAAGAACCTCCGTTTTCCGAACACGGTCTGACCAATAAATGTTTAATATGGTGCGGAGGCAGTTAATATGAAATCTGTTTAAGGTGCGGATATGTTTACGATACAAACACCATGTTTCAGAGGAATAAAGGAGATTCGGCAGAACAATTGCCATGTACACAGCTTCTTTTGTAGCGAGTTTTATGTCGTGCGACCGGAACACCTTAATGCGAAGTTTGCCAAAGACTGCAGCGGCGGCTCCAATTCTGCTGCTTAATTCATCGTCAAGGTGGCACTTGGATGTTATGTTGCTCCCCAAATATTTAAACTTGTCTGTCCCCTCCCTGGCTGAGCGGGGGAAGCAGTGCCTTCCTAAATAGGGCTGCTTCGTCGTTCAGGATGCTGCCGAATCCACGCTGTTAGCCCATTGCTACGCAGAAGCGACCACTCTCCCTGAACCGCCCATGTGCAGACATCCGACAAAGCCCAGTTGGCATCACAACCAGACCTGTCTATCTCTGTCCATCGCCATAGGTCTTTGTGCCACTCGGAGTTCAGAATTCGGAAACAATCATTTGCACAGGAGATATTTTGGTGCTCAAGTGTATGCCCAGACACAGGAGCACCCTCTTGTCCTTGCCCCCTTTACCAGATAGAAAAGTATAATGTTATAAACAATAATATTTCATGATAGTAATAATTTTATGCAAAATACGTACCAAAATATACTAATAATACCGGCTAAATTAAATAAGTCATAAATATACATATACATACCATTAAAAGTTAATAAATTTAGTTTAGTTATTTGAGTTGACGCGTTTGTTGTGTCGGGTGTCTAGCCGAGGAGGGTAGCGGGGGTTTCCGGAGGGGTTTCCGGGGGGGATTCGGTCGTCCCCGCAGTTACTAGGTTAGCCTCCTAATGGCATGACATCACCGATTTCGACGTCAGGTTCAATACCTACCGCCTCTTTCAACTGCCATTTCCCATCCTATTCACTTGTGAGTAATTATCCCGGATACTCGTTAGAGCACAACTTTCGCTCACGTGCCGGAGTCTGTTAGTATGCGCAGAACGACCTCTGTGTCCAGCGTCTCCGGCACCTTGAAGACCTCTCTTTTTCTTCCTTATGGGTTTTGGTAGACACAGGAAACGAAAAATCCTATATTCTTGTGTCTACCGTTTGCACAGCGGCGACCAAGAGACAAATAGATTGTTTGAATATTTCGGTGGGGCTGCCGATATGGCTTTGCATCAGTACCCTTCAGCGCAGCTCGTCTTACTGGGGGATTTTAATGACTGTCACCAGAACTAGGCAGTTCCCGTACCAGAAGATAGACCATGCTGGAAGAAATGCGTGTAACTTTGCATTGACCTTGGTACATCTTTCAGCAGGTAAAGCAAGCAACCAGGGTACCAGAAGTAGTAAGCCATAAAGCCAATGGCCTGGACCGTTTGCTAATGACTGATACGGACAGGTATCGTGTAGAGGTCACCTCCTCGTTGAGAACCTCTGATCACTATCTGGTGAAATCTGTGTTTACATAGCCCCACCAGCTCTCGAACCACCATGGCGTTAGGTGAGTATGGAAATACAAGTCAGCAGATTGGGATGATATGCGAGACTCTTTTACGTCTTATCCCTGATGGCAGGTCTGCTTCTCTTCTTTGGATCCAGGTGCATCAGGCCATAGAGTATTTTATTCCTTTCGAATGTGGTTATGCTGAAGACTGAAAACATTCAACATACCCCTTTTGGACTGATGCTTGAAGCCACAAAATTGCGGATGTAAGAAGGAGATGCCATGGTGCAACGCTTGAGTGACAAACTTCAGACACTCTCCACATCGAGCAATGCTAATCTTGTTAAATTCAATTGCCATTTAAACGGAGACGAAGGTCCGACAGTACTTTACACCGGAACAGCTTTTTGTTTTATACAAAGCACAGTTCCGGTCGTGTATGGAGTACTGAGGTCACATATTTTGCTGGTGCCGCAAAGACTCATCTTGCGATTCTGAACTGAATTGAGAGGCGATCAAAAGGGGTTATAGGCGATCCCGAATTGGTTCAAGTCAATCTCCACAGCCTTGAATACAGGCGTAGAAGTGCTATCCTCTCAGTATTCTAAATACATTTTGGTGAGTGTGCGCAGTTACATGAGTTAATTTCCCCGTCCCCCTTCCATCACCGGATATTCCGACGCACGGCAGGTATCTGCCGTTACGCTTTGGAACTGCGAAGCGAAGGACTGAAACAGCTTGCCTGTGTCGGTATTTAGACCCCAATATAATGTGGGTGTTTTCAAGAGAAGAGTGAATAGGTTATTAAGTTAATGCGCCTTACCACCTATGACTACATTTCCACTTTCCGTCAGATGGAATATAGTCAAACATTAACTTAGACAGTATAAAAAAAGTAAGTCAAGTGTCAAACGTGAATCGTCAAATCGTAATTGTGTATTGTTGTTAATTTGCAGTTTATGAAAAATGTTAAAAAGTAAACAGTAAATCAAAGAAATTTCAGTTTTTCTAACTTCATTAGGTATGTCCCTTAAATTTATTAAACTATTTGTTAGTTCATTGAGGCAGAATCTACCCCGACAGAATAATAACTTAATAACAGGTACATATAAAAGGGCACGTGTTTGTTTTTGGTTATAAGTGCTTTCTTGATGTACGGCCTGTGCTAGTTTTAGTTTAGTGATGTACATGTAAATTATTGTAGGAATTAAAATACGGTCAATAACAGCAATGGAAGTGGCGCCTTTGGTCGAAAGTAATGATGATATTGTACAGGATAAAAACCGCACTAGATACAAACGCAGGAGACAATGGGATGATAAGAAGGAAAACGGGGAAAGCCAAGATAAGAAACCTTGTGATAAACCGTTTGAGAGAATTAAGAGAAAAAAGATGGCTATGTTACTTGGTTATTGCGGCGTCAATTATTATGGCATGCAAAGGTAATTTTCGGCCCATTTATACACTGACTATTCTAACTGCACAAATACTTACTTCCACATCCAAGCCATCGCTGATTCATTTATGTCTTAAAACATTGTATTATAGGAACTGTTGCAATTTTTTTTTGCCAATTAATAATGTAATATTATTACTTGTATATTATTTATAATATATTTAAAAGATAGTAGCTAAACTATATTCAAAACTGATTCTCATGATTCCCTTAAATTCATTTAAGCTTCCATCTTCATATCAGTAAATGTATATTATTTTTAAAAAAATATTTAAGAATGCAAGGATGGCATGAATATTATAAATACATTAAATAGTAGTATAATAATGTTATTAGTTTCTGAATTTAGTTTCAAAACCAAAACAAAACCATTAACGTATTTGTTTTTATAGTAATTTTCAAATTGTATTTACTCTTCGGAATAAAAAAACATATATAATTCCACATATATTTAATGTAAAAGCTTATTATAAAACTAAAAAATTTATTGACAATATTAATCTCTAAATAATAAATTACCTAACAATCCTTGTCACAATGCCTATTTCTATGGTTTTCTGTTCAGATTAAAGTAAATATTAATAAGTTATAAAAAAACTGTAATTAGTTAAAGAATTGTTCCTATAGTTTCCTGGTTCTAATTGTCCCTGTGCATCTAAAGTTGTGTAAAATGAACACTTATTTTAAATAAAAACTTTTAAACTTGTTTCTACCTAAAATCGGGTGCCAGCCAACAAACAGATCAACAAAAAAAAATTACAGTATCTCTTATTAAGTGGTTTTTATAAAGTACCTTAACAAAACAATAACTTTTAAAAATATATGGCATTCAATATGTTTGATTTATCTGTTAATATATTTTAGGCTAAAATTTGCTTTTAAAAATATTGTAATAAAGTATTTTACTTTATTCAGAAACCCTGGTGTTCCAACCATTGAAGAAGATCTTTTGAAAGCTCTTTTTGATGCAAAGTACATAACAGAAGATGATTTTAACAATCAGCAAAATGCACAATTCCAACGAAGTTCACGAACAGACAAGGGTGTCTCAGCTGCTAGACAGGTGGTGTCACTTAAACTACGTTAGTATAAGCCATTACATACATTTGGTTTTATAATTTTATATAAAATACATTTAAGATTCAATTATTATAGATTGAAAATATTTTTATGAATTTAATGTATACCTAAGCTATGGCATTTACTTCTAAAGTATGAATCATTCTAGTCTGCCTCAATTTATTATGATTGTGGAGAAATTATTTTTGTTTAATTTTTTGGGGCTACTAACATTAAATTGAACATGCTCTTTAAATTAAATTAAAATAAACTGACCTGTATTTCTTAAAACCTCTTTTAGTTATAAAATTATAAATGTTTTATTACTATATTTACAGCTCTTGAAGTGAGTTTGGATGAAATTAATAGTAGATTACCAGATTGTATAAAAGTCTTTGGAATAAAAAGAGTAACTAACAAATTTAACTCCAAATCTAAGTGCAATGCGCGAACCTATAGCTATACTCTTCCAACTTATGTATTTGAATCAAGTATGACAGAGGAAGGAAGACAAACATATAGAATTTCAGCTGAAAAGATAATGCGAGTGAATGAAGTACTTGGTGCTTATAAAGGAACAAAAAGTTATCATAACTTTACAGAGAAAAAGTAAGTTGCTTTTTATTTACATATTTATCTTTTTTTAGAGAGTAATTTAAGAGTTTAGGGTTTGATTCTGAGTTGTGAACAAAATGGAAATAAAGTGTACAAAAAAATAATTAAGTATATTTCTAAAACAATAGAACAAGTATTTCAATTATAATTTAAAATATTATTATTATGCTAGAAAAGTTAAATTACCAATATTCTTAACTGCCTTTAGATAAATGAAACAAATGTAGCAAGTCATTAAAATAATATTTTTATTATATTATAATAAAACGTTTTTTTGTTTGTTTGAAAGTATCTAAAAACATGCTATGGTAAGTTTCTTCCAAGAGGTTGTGAATTTGAATTCCTGTCCATATATATATTATATTTTAGACATTATCAAGATCCATCAGCACTAAGATACATGATGAGTTTTGAACTGAAAAGAGTTTTTATTGAATCCGAAATGGAGTTTGCTGAATTGCTTGTAAAGGTAATAGATTTTTTTTTGGCTATTTTGGTTTGAGTATTATTTATTTATATCTTTTTCACTTTGAATCCATCAAACCAGTTATCAGTTGTGTACATCAAATAGAACTGCCAGGAAGACCTATTTGATATCTTACTTATCTTATTAAGAATTACATTATTATTTCCTTGAAGTGCAGTAGAAAATTTATAATATTGTCAAATTAGTATAAATTATAAATAACTTTCAAAATAAACCTTTAACATTGTATCTATTAAAGGGGCAAAGTTTCATGTTACATCAAATAAGAAAGATGGTTGGTCTCATGATAGTTATAGTCAGAGGACATACAGACTTAGGGACGTTGGAGAAGGCATTTGGAAAAGACAAAGTCATGATACCCACTGCACCTGGTCTGGGATTGGTACTTGATAAGGTATTCTGAAATATACTAATTTTATTAATTAATGAATAATGAATGAATTTTGTTTAATGTCTCAAATTAATATTTAAATATTTGGGTTATTCACTAATTATTTTTTGCATTTTTCTTGATATTTGCTTTATTATTTTTATTTAATAGCATTGTTTTATTTATTGTTAAAAGTTTTGCGATTACACTTTTAAAGTATTTTATATATAAAAAATTTAAGGTGCATTACGAAAGATATGATGTAAAATTTAAAGATAGCCATGACAGCTTAACCTGGGACGTGGAAGAAGAAGCGGTTGAAAGATTCAAATGCGAAAAGATTTTTCCAAATATAATTAGAGGAGAATTAGAATCTAACTCAATGGGGTTATGGCTTGACAAAATTAAAAATCACTCTTACGAACCCTCTGATGATATCACAGACGAGAATAATGGCGACAAAAATGATATGGGCGGTGATGATGATATAGATGACACTATAAATAATGTTGATGTGATAGACTTCAAGAGTGATGACAAAAATAAATTGGATGGTGATGATAATGTAGATGAAAAGCCAAATAATTATAATGATGAACAGAGCGTTAAATTAGATGATACAGAAAATGATAAAACGAAAGTAGAAAATTAAAACTCACCAACCTGTAATTAAAGGAATAATTATTAAGGAATTATACTAAATATATATATTATGTATGTGTTACAATACTTTTTTATTTGTAATTATGATATAAGATATATATTTTTTTAAACATTTTTATACCCTATTTTCTTACCAGCTATATTGTGGATAGGAATATGACTAAGATGCCATTAGTGTTAGGAAAGGTAAGTTAAACAAACACTCACTACGTTCACTTCCAACTTCACAAATTTTTCCTAAGTTTTGGGAAAATTACGAGTGAGTAGGGAACTATAAAGGGCCGCCTGTGAAAAATTATAAAGAATCATAAAAAGCCCTGGGTCTCGCCCAACTACGCACTACCCTAACGCCGCTACTGGATTAAACATACACCTTGGTTCAATGCAAAGCCAGCTCGTGGATGCAGTTAGTGTTAATGAAATACGTTCTTTGGTTATTGGTATTTTTTGTTTGTGACCATCGTTGTTCGAAACGAAGTATTGTTTTGTAGAAATTTGTGCAGTTATACTGGTAAGGGATCTGTCTGTTCGAACAAGTAGTAGGTGCAACTGGGTCTTTATAAAATTCTATTGCAGTGTTGCATTCGCATTGTTGGAGTCTGCTTTTTTAAAAACGTCTTAACACAGATGTTTTCCAAAGAAAATATGTTGGTTGTAACAAAGCCATTAATGTCCTCAAATGAGACTAAAGCTTATAACTCTTACAAATAAGCTTCTCCAAAAAAAAAAAAAAGTTATAATTTGAAACAAAGTTGCTGTCGTGCCTGATGGTTGTTTATAATTGTTGTTCATCCATTTCTCGACTGATTTGTTGTTATAAACGCCGCAGAGCCTTTATAATGTCTACTACAATTTTCATAACAGAAAGATGGCCATTCTTGTGTTATTAGGCATTTCAGAAAATATTTGTTTAAAGTAGACAAAATCAATTTTCTATACCACCCACAATTTAACTTTTATTCCTTTTGAAAAATACGAGAAAAAATTACAAACCAGTATATAATATAGTACAGGTACATAGTTTTTATTTCTGAAAAAAAAAATGTTTACCCCAAGATGCATCGATGCATCAACGCATCAATGGAGACAGCTTTTCTATCTCTGCAAAGTCTTGGAATGGTGTAGTAAAATTCGTATCTCCACAGAACAAGCCGCTATGAAGGGCTTGAAAAATGCCTTGTCAAGGGGCTATAGCTGGTGTGTCGTGTGTGGTGGAGTTCCGAGCTGACCATATGGATGTACGCTATCACCGCTAGCTCTTTGTGACTTCTGTGACCAACGAGAATCAAAAGGACTGGATTCTCTTTCGATGGCTGCACATGGTGTTTATAATGTGGCAACCATATCAGAAATATCTCAACATTCATGCACCGAATTTCTTGCAATTTGTGTCTTGTAAGCACTTGTTATCCCTGAGATGATTACGTCACTCCTGCGGCGAATATTGTACTACGCGGCCCCTGCGAAGATTTTTACGTGCGTTATTGATCTATGTGTGCCTAGAACTTTTATTTGTCATGTGAAATATTAAGATTGTTTAGAGAAAACTTGATCTGCTGCTACAAGTTGATGTGGTCAGTTTGAATTTCTATCTCAGCACCATGAGGACAGTTACTAATGTTGGAGCAATTACCTACTGTTACTGCAAATAGCTGTTACTATGAATCCACGTTCTGCAGACACAATCTTAGCAACAATTATTTGTCCTTCGTAGTGATTCCAAAGGTTTTTAGCTGAGTTCACTTGTTAAACCCTATAGCTCTCGTATACGTAAATAGTCGATTAACAAAAACATTATTGAAACCTTAAAATTGGGTTTGTTACAAATTACGAAAGTTAAATAGCGATATCGAAATCAAAAAGAACCCTGACCTTGAGTTTAACAAATTAATCCATCAACGTTTAAATTAATTCCACTAATACAAAGTAAAGAATTTTAAATGTATCCCAATTTCCTTCCAGTAGGAGCCCATGCGCTTGCTGCATAAAGAATTACCGGCTTTACCGCTGTGTTGTATATGGTTCTAATTATTTCCGATTGCAGACAGATGTTTATAGATTGTGATAGTCTTGTTGCAGACGTTTTTTAAGTGTGTGGAATGTGCGGTGGTCGTCTATTGTGAGTCCTAAAAATTTTATTTCACAGGACATTCCAATGTTGCCGCCTCCCACCTCCCATGCTCAGTCGGGGTACGTCGTATTTCAGCCTCTGCGTTATTACCATCGCACAGGTTTTATGCGCTGCGATTTTTAGCTTGTACCTAGTACCCCTATCATGAACATGTTTGAGAGCGGCATTCGCCTGTAACTCGAGTTCTCGTGCAACTTCTCCTTCGAACACCATCGTCACATCATCGGCAAAAGCTTGACAGAAATATCCTTTATTTGCCAACTGTTCCAGGAGGGGATCGAGCAATAAATTCCATAGTAGGGGTCCCCCTATGGACCCTTGCACACATCCTTTGCTCGTGGTCTTTTTAAATTCTTCTCCTGCGTACCTTACCTCAATTGCCCTGTCACTCAAAAAAATGTCGATTCTTCGTCTCAGATTGATGGGGCACTTTTCCTCAGCCAGCCGTAGTCTGATTTGGGGTCACCAAGTAGGTACTATCAAAATCTCCTTCTATATCTAACAAAACGATTGTCACGATTCGTCGGTGCTATTTTGTGGCATGAATCCATATTGGCGAGCACTAAACCTGGGTATCAAGTATTATTTGAGAAGAATAACAACCGTCTCCTCATATAATATTTTTCGTAGCAAGGGCAAGAATCCAATCGGCCTGTATGTTTTCGGAAGTTTGTAGGATTCGTTTTCCCGGTTTCCGGAGCACCGCGATGGTCGCTTGATAGATATTAAATTAAGTTATAGAGACGTCAGTGAGACATTTAGATTTGTTTTTCGCTTATATTACATACAGAGCTGTATCTTCCTCCGCAGTGCCGGATTTAACCTCAATGCCGCTCCAGGGCACAGGAAAAACGTTTACTAGAATTTTACTTAGGGGTCTACTAAAATAATCGTTCTGCGCTACAGTTTGTTGCAGCTAAAGTCTTAAATATTCGATAGGCGATTTCGACGTTTGGAAACTCAGTGTACAGATCGTTTGCATGCAACAATTTTAAAAGATCGGAAAGCGAATTCTGTTCCATCTTTTTTTCAGTGCAATAAGCATGGAAGTGCACAAATTCGTCATCTAATGAGGGCTCGAGATCTGAAGAAGAAACATTTCTTAAATGTTCAGCTCGTCTACGAATTTCTCTATTATCTAAGTTGCCAAATTCTGTGATAACTGAGAACTTTTCCTGGATTTTTTCATATGCTGCACATCTTTTGTGCAATTCAAAATTCAGATTTGTCAAGATTGACATTAAAAGTATTCACTCTAAAATGTCCCGACCTGACAGTTGTACATCTCCATCCCGTGATTCATCGGCATGTAATTTTCTTTTTCTAGAAACCGTTGTTTTATATTCTTGGATTTTCGAAATTTTTAAAGCCGTTTTTTTAAAAAAAATCTTTAAATATTTGAAAGTAGAGTCATGATTCAGAGCCTTAACGAATTGCTTAATAAGTCCCAATTTGATATGCAATGACGTCATTAATATAGTTTTGGGATCGACAATTGTTTCCTATTTAATATTGCATTTACCAACTTCGTACTTAGTAGGCCAATATTTTTGGCAGTACGGTAAATAAACTATTTGATTCTACAGTATTTATTTTATTGATTTTTTAAAAATGTTATCAAAGTATTTTTTTAGTACCTGTAATGATGCTTGGACATAATAACTGTAATTATATATAAGGGGCACATTTGTAAGATGTTTTTTTAAAAAGATATTTACTATTGAAAATTTATTGGAGAGATGGAAATGACGATGGTAGGATGGAGATGACATTCTAATTTCTGGAAATGACATAACTAGGCTGGTAATGTTTTTTCGTAACAAAGAAATTTTCACAGACTAAATATTCATGTAGATTTAAATCTCATTTAAATATTATCCAAGGTTTGTCAGATCTGAAATCAAGGTATACAAATAAAACATCATTATATTAAAATATATGACTTATATTCACATAATAATCAATACAGAAAATAATCAAATCTTGTCGATTTCACTTTTTTGGTCTCAAATATAGCTCCGTTATAGCTACCCAAAATTTTTACTAGCAAAAAAATAAAATATTTAAATAAAATTGTAGTCTTCTAAACAAAATAAGTAATTGTGATTCAAAAGTCAAATAATGATTTACAAATATATCTACTTACAATATAAAGAATTTCAAAAATTAACACTTATATGACTTAAACTTAACTCTTAATTTTTCCATTAGGTACTATTACAATTTTTCTAACAATTAAATTGTAGGTAATAAAATAATTATATTTACGAAAAAACGGAAGCAAACGTACCTAGATCAGATTTTGTAGATAATAAATATAAAATAAAGTACTGCACTACAAAAAAGAGTTTGAAGCGGTAACAGATGGATCTAAATTAAAAATAATTATTTCCAGTCGAGAGTTATGATGTGGGCGAGGGCACGAGGCTTTTTAAAAAGAAGACTGAGGTGTTTACGGTTTGAAAGGCCGTTGTAGACTGATGTTTATTATAAAATAAAGAACTTATATATTAAATAGACAATGGGTAGTTGTTATGATAATGAGGTACTTAACAATACGTGATGGTTTCCTTAATGTTAGTCTAATGCTTTCTTTATTGTCTAAAGTGTTAGTAACAGTATCGTCTTACATACTAGGTATCGATTACAGCGATATAACTCCTCCCCCCTTAAGAGAGAGGCGTGACGTCGGTTCTTGCAGCTGATGAGGATGTTCTTCATCTTCTAGTTGCGGAACCGGGAAACGCTTCGTTTTAGGCAGCCACCAAAACTTGTACATGGCTGCTCCAACTCCAATCAGGATAATTAAGATGTAAATGCTTATTGATGGCCAACTTGGTGTTCTCGGAATTGATGTTATGAAGCTTGTAGGTACTTCGATGTTTTTGCTTTTTTGGATGATATCTTTTATTTCGTCAATTTCCACATCTTCGAATTTAATGGTTAGGGGTGTAGCTTTGGGTGTTAGATGAGCACGTGGTAACGGGATGGTCTCTTTGATGTGAATATATTTTTTGTGCGTTGTAAGTGTTCTACTTCCAATTTGTATTTTACAATTGATGTCGATCGTAATTAAAATTGCTCCTTTACAACGTTGATATTGTACATCATTGCCACAGCTGGTCTTTATAACTTCTTCTTCTTTAAGAATGATTATCCAATTTCTTCTATCTGCCTAATGATATTATTTATATAACATGCCGTCGCATAGGTGCAGTTGTGCGGTTCCTGATGTTGTATAAGTTGAGCTATGCAGTCTTCAGAGTGAAGTAGGGGTTGCCACTCTAGGTGTTTGCAGATGACGTTATCTTCTTCGACCTCCAGGCAGGGTTCATGGGGGTACGCAAATTCTTTATTTCCCAAGACAAGGAGAGGGTTTTTAGGAATAAGTATTGTATTGTTTTTATTAGGGATGAAATAAAGGTGTAACAAATTATAGGGTTGTTTTGCAACTAAGGGTATTTCTAATATGAAAGTGTTTCATTAGTGCTATATGCTTTGACTCCTAATGTCTTTTCCCAAAGATGTATGTTCTGAAGGTTCGGGGAAAATGCCAAGTAAGAGCTTATCTCATTCTGTATAAGGTTTAATTCCTCGATAAGGTAGCTTGGGTCTATGATGCTAGGGTGCATTTTGCCTAGGTGCGAAGACGTTATAGCATTTTCTAATGTTTGCAATTTATCGTAAAGTTGTTGCAATGACCTTTCTATTTCGTTAAGAATATTATTTGTCTCTACTTCATTTTTCAGGTTGTTATGTTGTGATGCTAGTTCTCCAATTGTTTTACTGATTTTATCTTGGTTTTTCGTTATATGGATTAAATTTTTCTTATAATTATTCATAAAATAAGTCATGATGTTTGAAAATATCTTTAAACATGTATAGCCATGTTAAGCTTATTTAAATTCAACCTGTGTACGTCGCTCTACCAACTGAGCTACCGTATCGCTACGGTAGCTCAGTTGGTAAAGTTACGGGACGGTTTTCCAGTAGTCGCGGGTTCGAATCCCTGCCCGTATCGGTTTATTTTTCATTCTTTATTTCTATAAAATTAGTCATGATATTAATTGTTTTCTTTAAATTATGTGCATTATTATTAGTGGAGGATTTTAGCTGATTAATTTCTTTTTCAAATTTTACTGCGTCGTTTTGATCTAAATTGCCTGTAATTGATTTTATGATCGTGCCCAATCCGTCTATTAAACCGCGTTTCTATCTGTAATTTGTTTTAAAACCTATGGTTTTTAAACCTAAGTACATTAATTTGCTCTCTATTGTGTCAAGCATGTATTCTATTTGTTTAAATGCTGTTGTGTATGGATTTGTATTCTGTAAGGTTAATCTGAGTGTGAAATAATTGCTTCCTATTTCCTTGAATATATCTCCCAATTTTCGTCATGTTATAAATTATGGCTAGATGATAAGTATCTATCTGATGTTGTGCTTTTGCTTCGGTTAATACTAAAATTCCGTTATGGCTGTCTATCGGTGGTATACCTGCTGTGCCTGCGATGCATCGGAGCACTGCGATGACGGTGATGGCGGTTCTGAAACATTTTCAGGACGCCTCAGTAATTTGAAATGTACTCTGAATGATTTTGCGTTAACATGTTTTCCTATTATTTCAGCTGTCTGATGGGGGTGAAGCCGTAGAATATACCATTCTATATATATATATACCATTCTATATATATATATATATATATATATATATATATATATATATATATATATATATATATATATATATAGGGCCTTTATATTTTGGTTCTAATTTATTGCTTCTGGTTGATTTTGCTACTTGTTTGTATACTTTATCTCCTACTTTAAACGGGGGAATGTCTGCGTTTACGTTAGCTTTTTCTATGGTTCTGCTTTTTTCGTGACTTATTTTGTTATTAAAAACATTTTGTACGTTTTCCATGATGTTATTATGCTTAATTACGTATTCCTGGTATAATTCTTTAGGGAAATGAAGTTCTAAAGGGTTTCTACTGTCTGTATGTCCGTAAAGTAATGCGAATGGAGTGAATCCTGTTGCTGAATGGATGGTGTTGTTGTATGCTATAATAGCGTATTTCATTAGATTGGATGCTTCATCTTTGTCAGTTAATCTCTGGATTCTGATCATTTCTGCTAGGGTTGTATGTAATCTTTCAATAGGGGAGTTAGAATTAGGGTTGTATGGTGTTGTGAAGTGAATGTTTATATTATACATGGCACAAATTTCTGGGATGACATCATTATCGAATTTTGAATCTGAGTCGGTTGTTAGTTTTTTAGGTACTCCTATGTTTAAGAATATGCTAAGAAGAGTTTCTGCCATGTGAATACTAGTGGAAGCTGTTAGGGGTGCTACTTGTGCATATTTAGTAAAGTTGTCTATGATTGTTAAAAATGTGATTCCTCCGCTACTGTATAGATCCATAAACATGTGTTCCATCGGTTTAATGGGTGTGTCTGTTAGTGTTAATGATATTCTCAAAGGGTTGCGTTCATATTTACTTTTTAAACAACTGTCGCATTTATTGATGAATTTTTGAATGGAAGTGAGCAAGTTCGGCCAATGATAGTTTCTGTGTATGTGTTTATAGGTTTCCTGAATACCTCTGTGTATAGTTTTTCCTTCATGATACTTTTTTATTATATCCTGTTGTTCTGATAAGTTTTCAATAAGAGTGGCTCTAGTCATGCATCTTATTAACTTAGGGCCTCTATTACTGAATGATGATTTATATACTTTGCAAAATATGGGGTAAAATTCTTCATGGTGAAAATAACAGTGGAAAATTCTATCTGGTATGGTGTGTTCTTTTAAAAATTGTGTGATCTTCTGTTCTGTGTTGTTGATTGGGATCCAAACATCTTTAATAATCGTTTTTCCCTTAGTTCTGTCGTCTACTCGGTATGTGTTGCCGGGTGTTTTTCTAATGTAAAATTGTTTTAATTGTCTATCGATTGCGTCGTCAATTTTTGGCATTTGGTTTATAGTGTTATTGGGGCCTAATTCTGTGATGGTTTCGAATATCTCATCGTAATCTACTGAATTTTCCTATTGTGTGCTGATGTGTTGAGAGGGTATGTTTTCTCATAAGTATGTGTCAATTTGTTCGGTTATGTTAGGTTTTGTTGAAGTATCTAATAGTGACCGTATATCTATGTCCTCTATGTTAGCGTGTGATGTGCTAGGTTCTGAATTGTTAGTGTTATAATTTATGTCTGAAATTTTTATTCTGGATAAAGCGTCTGCATTGGTATTTATATTTCCTTTTTTGTAGTGAACATCAAAATTATATTCTGCAAGTCTTAAACGCCAACGGGTGAGCTTTGAATTGGGGTCTTTAATTGACATTATCCATGTAAGGGGTCTATGGTCTGTGTAAATTGTGAATTTTCTGCCGAATAAATAGGGTCGGAAGTATTTAATAGCCCAAACTATGCTAAGTAATTCTTTCTTAATGGTTGAGTATCTCTACTCTGTGTCGGATAGCGTACGTGAAGCGTAAGCTATTGGTTTATCTTCACCTATTTTTCCTTGTGAAAGAACTGCTCCTATTGCAACGTCTGATGCGTCAAGAACAAATGTCGTCTAAGAACAAATGGTTTCTCAAAATCAGGGTATTGTAAAATCGGTGCGTTTGTTAATATTTTTTTACATTTTTCTACTGCTTGTACGTATTCTGTATTTAAATATATCTTACTGCCTTTTTTTAAACATTTTGTTAATGGTTTTGTAAATTTAGCGAAATCTTTAATGAATTTTCTGTAATATCCTACTAATCCTAAGAAGGATTTGATTTCTTTCGGTGTTTTTGTTATCAGAAATTTTTTTACTGCTGAAATCTTATCTGCGTTTGGCTGAAGGCTTTGGTTAGTGTGTGTCCTAAGAATTTTACTTGTTTCTGCAAAAATTTGGATTTGTTCAGTTGTATCTTTAAATTGTGCTGTCTAAATTTATCAAATACTTGATTACACTTGTCTAGATGTTCCTGAAGGGATGTTGAAAATATTATTACGTCATCTAGGTAAGTTAGTACGTTAGTTGTTCCTCTGAGTACTGAGTCCATAAGCCTTTGGAATGTACTTGGTGCGTTTTTCAAGCCGAAGGGCATACGAAGGAATTCGTAATGTCCTCGTTCTATTAAGAATGCTGTCTTTTGTACATCGTCAGGGTGCATTTCTACTTGATGGTAACCTGAGGCTAAATCTAAAGTCATAAAATATTATGCACGGCCTAATTTATCGAGAATGTCATCTATATTCGGTAAGGGGTATTTATCATCAATTGTTTTGTCATTTAATTTTCGATAGTCTATCACTAGTCTGTACTTCTGATCTCCAGATGCGTCTGCTTTTTTTGGTACCAGATGAACTGGGCATGACCACGGGGAGTTGCTTTCTCTAATTATGTTTTGTTGTAATAATGTATTTATTTGATTTTTAATTTCTTCTTTTTGTTTAGGGGCTTGTCTATAGTTTCTCACGTAAATTGGTTTATCATCGGTTAATTTTAATTTATGTTTTATTTCGTGTGTGAACGTTAAAGGAATATCCTCGCAATGAAAAATGTCTCTATAATTGAAGCAAAGTTTTTCTATTGCTCGTTTCTCTTCCGCGTTCATGTGGTCTGTGCGAAGTCTGTTTAAATTATTTTTATGAAGGTATTCTGTGTTTTTGTTTCTTTTTATGGTATTAATTTTATGGGTGTTATTTTTAATTTTAATTTTATTTAATTTTAAACTGCATTTTTTTTTGTGATTTCGTTATCTGAATTATTTATGACTGTTGTTATTAGGTTTCCGTTTTTTACTGAAACTATGGCTGCTGGGAATATTAAACCGTCCTTAGTTGATGCTGATTTTAGGTAATAGTTACTTCATCTTTGTTACATAAAAGATTTACTACCTGTTCGCATTTGGGTTTGATTTTTTTTAGAGATTTAATGTCATCCTTTATTGATATGTTTATTCTATCTGTGCATAGTAATTTATTTTTCATATCTATTTTGCAATTTAGGGGCGTTAAAAAGTCTAAACCTACTAGTCCAGTAAAGTCGGGATCAAATTTAAATAATAAAAATTTGTCTGTTATGTTTTGGTTAAAATTTTTTTTTGGCAGAGTGATATTTATGACTTTATCATGTTTAGATGTAGCATGTGCTGTTTTTATATAATGAGTTTCTTTAATTAGTTTGTGTTTAATATTTTTTAATTTTTTTAGCACTTCTGGATTAATTAAAGATTGTGATGCGCCTGTGTCTATTAAGAATCGTCCTCCCAGTTCTTTAATGTAAATGTAAGGAAGGCGATTATAATTCTGAACGTTATTAATGAACACTATGTTGTTTCGTCTTCGTCTTCGTCCGGGGGAAAATTTTTATTCGACTCTTGTGAAGAGTCTAAGTCATTTTCTTCCTCAGACTCCAAATCGTCCTCATAATCGTATTTCGTATTGTTTTGGTAGTGTAATTTATTTTTTTCAATATCCGGGTTAAATTTTGGTTTAATTATGCTTTTATTTGTTTTATTGAAAGTTTTAGTTTTTAGAGAATTTATCGTTTTTATTAAGCGGTTGATTCTTATTAAAGGGTGGTTTTTGCGCGGTGTTTTTATTTAATGCTAACCTCCTATTTTTTAATTTGATTTCTTCCTGTTTCGCAAACGTAACAACCTGATCAAGATCTTCCGCGGTTTTTATTTTTACTGTTAAAGCCGTAATAGGGTTTAGTTTGTTTAGGAAAGTTTCTAGAGCTATTTGCTCGAAAAATGTTTTTTTATTTGGCTCTAATGTGATAAGGGTGCTCATTAATATTCGTATTTTTCACCGAACGTTTCTAATGATTGATTGTCCCTATTGACCTGTATGAGCTCTTAGAGTAATTGAATCTCGGTTCTAAATTCTACAAATTTTGCTATTAGTATTTTTTTTTATATTTTGCCACGTTTTGGCACCAGGGCTTTCTGAAAGAGCTTCAATTGCTCTGCCTGACAATTTATTTCGGATTAAACAAGCTACGCTTATGTCGTCCTTATTTGTTATTAAATCTAAGGCATTTTCGACGCTTTCGATGTAGAAAGCTAATGTACGTTTATTGCCGTCATAATTTGGCAATAATTTGCTCAATGTAGAGTAATCTATTGGGATTGGCTTATTGTCGTGATCGTTAGTCATTTTTAAATAAGATCTGACGTTTACCTAATCACACTAATTTAACACTTATTTTCTTACAATTTTTGAACAATAAGGTTAGGGGCAGGGTTAACAGTAGAGTATCTTGGAAAATAAGTGAATCTGAGCTTACCCCAAGAACATCTTCTTTTCTGTTTTCCTGAGCGAGGGGTGAGTCTACCACCTTTTTGCTGCTGCCTGTCGTTTTTCTTAGCTCGGCTCGTCATTTGAGAGAGAGAGAAGAGAGAATTTTGACTTTTCTACTAGTTGTATAGATGCGAGATACCGACTGCGCCAGTTATGATGTGGGCGAGGGCACGAGGCTTTTTAAAAAGAAGACTGAGGTGTTTACGGTTTGAAAGGCCGTTGTAGACTGATGTTTATTATAAAATAAAGAACTTATATATTAAATAGACAGTGGGTAGTTGTTATGATAATGAGGTACTTAACAATACGTGATGGTATCCTTAATGTTAGTCTAATGCTTTCTTTATTGTCTAAAGTGTTAGTAACAGTATCGTCTTACATACTAGGTATCGATTACAGCGATATAACTCGAGTTTCTTACAAGTAGGCTCTAAAAACGCTTCATATACGATTCAAGAGTCCTAATAATAGGACTGTCAAGACAAAATTTTCAGTCCTAACATTAAGTTGGGATGTCCTAAAGAAAAACATTTTTTTTCGAATACTTTTTGGCCAAACAGTAACTACTCGTATTATTATCTATTTATTTAACCATCGGTACCAAAAGTAACCTTTTTGTTAGATAGAATGATAATATTTTTTGGAGTTCTAGAAATTATACGGCGAGTTCCTATGAGAAGTGCTACATAAGAGTTACTTGAACTCGTTCCAGGGATTCCTTCTATAGTTTGACTTGTACAGTTGTGGACTTTTGAAAACCCCAAATGTTTATCACATACAATACAAATATACTTGCATTCGAAACAGCTGGCGTTTCTAAACACGACATTTGTTCAATATTCTTTCCATAAAACTAGATGAACATTTAAGGTGCCTTGAAATGGTTTTAAATTCTACGGCAGTTATGTTTCTATTTCTTCTTTTTCTTCATCGGCAGTCATTATAGTAAAATTATCGACGTTATGCTTTACAACATCTATAAACTGACTAAATGTGCTCACATCTTGTCCAAAATTCACAAGGTTGTCTGCAGTCCGTTTTAAAACGGCTCCGATTCCATCTGGAGCCCCTTTCCCATTCCCAGCATCACTATAATAATAATAATAATAATAATAAAGCTTTATTTCATCCCATACAACATGCAATATAAATTAAATTTAAAAACAATAAATAATAAAACTTGATCTCATAAACTAATTGTGAATTTATGTCATTTTTAATAAATATTTTTTTAATTTTGTGAGGGTTGTATGGACCCCCTTCGGGTAAAAGCCTCCTCCAAGGACTTCCATCTTTCTTTGTCTGTAGCCAAAGTCAGCCAATTTTCTCCTGCTACTTGTTTTAGTTCGTCTGTCCACCTGGAATATGGGCGACCTCTAGGTCTTTGGCCTCTAGGTCCTCGCCATTTCGCTACTCTGATGGTCCACCTGTTGTCAGCATATCGGGCCACGTGACCTGCCCATCTCCATTTCATTTGCATTGATAATGTTAGTGCGTCGATTAATTTAGTTTTTTTGCGAATGTGTTTGTTTTTAATCTTGTCTTTTAATTTTAAACCTAATAAGCTTCTTTCCATTCTTCTTTGTGTTGTTTGAATGTTATGTTTGGTTTTAAAATCAAATGTCCACGTTTGACATCCGTAAGTAAGACATGGTAAGATCTCTGAATCCGTAATTATTTTCTTGAATGATGTTGCGAGTTGTGAGTTAAGTATTTCTTTTTGGGCCCAATATTTTTTCCAGGCTATTGATATTCTTCGGTCTATTTCTTCAATATTTCTATTTTTTCTAAAAGAAAGTTGTTTACCCAGATATATGTAGCTATCTACAAACTCTAGAGGAAAGTTATTTACCAAGATGGGTGAGGTTCGGTTGTTAGTCATTACTTTTGTCTTATCAAGATTCATTTCGAGACCGACTATGATGCTGGCTCCATGTAGGTCGATAAGCATATTATTTAGTTGTGTAGTACTCTCTGATAGCAGCACTATGTCATCAGCGAAGCATAGATGGCTTAGGTATTTTCCGTTTATGTTTATTCCTTTCTTTGACCATGGTAAGCTTTTCATTACATGTTGTAAAACGATTATAAATATTTTCGGTGATAGTGGATCGCCCTGTCTCATTCCTCTACTTATATCGATTTTTGAGCCCGTTCGGTCTAACTTTATTCTGCTTGTACTTTTCTTTGCTTGTTTTGTTGTCATGATATAATCGATCTCGTTTTTTGTATTTTTATCAGGAGATATCCATGTCCACCTCTTGCGAGTCTCCAGATTAAACATAGTGTTTGTGATATTCAAATTATATACGTATGCATACTGAATAAGTCTGTCTCCACGAGTACTTCTGGTTCCGCTTCTATATGGCCCAGTTACTGCATGTTCATGTTGTTTCGGTTTCCCAATTTGTGCATTATAGTCTCCCATGGAGATGATGTTTTCAATCGAAGTAGAGTCGTGGGCTTTAGCTAGGTCTTCATAGAAGGCATCTATATCTTCTTGTGATGAGCCTTCAGTAGGTGCATGCGCTTGTATAATGGTAAATGGCATGTTTTCTAAAACTATTTCCAGCATACAAACTCTATCTGATATTCCGATAAAAGTTCTAATGTTCGTTTTATATTTTTTCTTTACTAAAAAACCCACTCCGAGTTGACCTTTGGTTTTTACGAGATAGTACATAATATAGTCGTCGTCTTCTATAATATTTTCCTCTATTCGACGGACTTCACATAGTCCCAGTATATCATGGTTGATGCTTTTTAATGCTGTTTTTAGTTCTAAAAGTTTTGTTGCTGATGAAACTGATCTGACATTGTACGTGCAAATGTTAAATTTATTTTTATGTTTTGTGCTCCTTGAAGGGTTTTGGTCATACTCTCCCGCGGTGACCAGCCGTCTTGGGAGATTTGAGGTGGATAGAGGGTCCACTTGTGGTTGCTATACTAGTTTATTGCTAGGCGATGTTATCTTTGTGTAATTATTATCAGTGTCTGTTTTAGTGAGAACTAGCTTTGGTTTTTGTATCATATAATCTTTCATATTTGATGCTTTGTTTTTCTTCGGTGGTTGTCTGTTGTTATGTTGAACTGTTTGACTGCTATAGTTTGGTAACTCTGGGGATTCCGATAGATTCCTCTTGTTTATCTGATTACGCATAGAGGTCTTGTTGTTATGCAGTACTATAAGTTGGTCGTATTTGATGAAAGCGGTATAGCCTGCTTCTTTTTCTTTTTGCAATTGAGTTTGCAATTCTCTACGTTTTTTAAGCACTTCTAAAGGATAGTCTTCTTTTAAATAATATTGAGTGTTTTGTAGACACTTTTTGTTCATTTGTATTTTTATTTTGAAGCCCTTTGTAGTAAAGGTTATAACGACCGGCCTGGGCTTTTCACCTTTCTTTCCCAGCCTTCGTACCATTTCAATGCTATTATTATCACATAAAACTTTTAAGTATGTATTTATTATTGTGACTTACTATCACTTTTTCTAAATCTTCATAGGATTTTTCCGTCTCTTCTACTCCGAACAATACTAAATTCTTACGTCTGATTTGTCGTTCTAGCATATTTATTTTTTTGGATTGTTCCGCTAATTTTGTTTCTATAACTTCATTTTTCAGTTCTAGGCTTTTGAATTTTTCGTTAATGTTACTATTAATGGTGTTCTTTATATCTTCCTTCATTTCCAACATTTCACGTTTTTGGTGTTTTAGATCTTGTTGCATATTTATCAACATATTTCTAATTTCCTCCATAGTGAAGTAAATATTACACAGGGCGCCCTCTGTTAAACGTTTCTGTAATGATATCGACGATTGAGCAAATAGTTGTTATGATTTGCCGTAGATGGCGTTGCAATACCCTGGAAAGTTGGTTCTGCCTTAGTAATGCGAAAAGATATTTCACTTTTGAGGTTATATATAACTAAGAATAGCATCACTATAGTTCCAAGTTAATGCCTTTATTTGTGGAAAATCCTTACCAAGAACTGAAATTATATATAATTAAATTCTGAAATTTTAGGTGGGTGTTCCTGGATAGATTCTGAATAATATGTTCTAATAAATTTTTGGGTATGTTATCCATCTATTTTTGGAGATAATAGCTTCTAAACTTAAGTGATTTTTTCTGCAACTTTTGATGGTCGTAACTTTTTCAAATAAAGTCCAATTTTCTTGAACGAGGGCTTAACGAGCACTAAAACACTGTGTTGTTGGATTTTTCGCCACACCTCTGTGGGCGAAATTGACCCGCAATCGCTTTTTAGTTTTTCTGTTATAACTTTTCTTTTTCTAAGCCAAAAATTCTAAATTTAGTGTCCACTTGCTCGCCTTGAGAAGGCCTATCTAATGATGAATTTAAAAAGGGGGGTCGCTTTAGATTCGGCAGCGTTTTCAATTTAAGTTTTCAAAATTTTGATTTTTTCCGTATTTTCAATATAACTTTTCACACAAAACTTTTTCGAACTTTTCAATCACACACGCACATACAGAGTAATTAGCCCTATCGATTGATACCAAAATCACTGCAATCCGAGAACTTTTGCTCACTTTCACTAATTTATTTGTCGTAATTATTTACAGAGCAACTTTACAGCACTGAAAATGCGTGTTGCTGCTAACGTAGGTGAACGCGAACTTCTATATAGGGATTTATCTCTATAGCAAGTTTAATCATCGGCAATAAGTGCGCCCAGATGGCTGAAGTATCATGTCTCAAGCATTGGCTAACAGTGCTTGCACAGTTAGTGCCAATAGCACTTTGATGAAAATCAAAGGTGTAAATTACGCCAGTTTGTAAACAAATCTCCTTGCGACTTCGTCCAAAATGAAGACTGTGCACTTCTTTTCCGTATTTAAGGCCAAAATATTCTGAAAAGTCAATATGTATATGCTTCGTTAACAGTCAATGTCTCTTTCTTATGTTTCGTGGTATTATATTGAACATTAATATTATACGAGTGTTTGTAAAATGCGGATAGCTGATCATCTAAAGTTTTTATAGCTTCTAGTGGGGTTACTTCAGTGGCCTTTTTCATAGTTACATTGTGTTTTCGTGCCCTTTTTAGTCTTAATGGTTTCCTTGCAGCGAGCCCACTGATAGAGTGTAAAGCCGCAATTATATTTAACCCACGCCGTGTGTCGCCACGCTGCCTGACGCAACGGCGGGTTATTACATTTGCGTGTCGTGTCGCCGCGCGCCCTGACGAAAATTCGTCTCAGTCAGTACAGTGGAGGCCTCGAGTAAACATCTACAATGTTTTCCTTAGAATCGGATACGGATTTTGAAGAAAATGTAGCATACCTGCTCATGTTATACCTACCCAAAAAGGAAAGAAAGAAAAGGAGATATTGGGTATATCCAATAAATACTTCGAGAGGAAGCCGAAGTGAATATCATTTGTTGGTGCAAGAACTAAAAAGCGATGAAATTAAATTTCAACAGTACTTCAGGATGACAAAACAAAAATTCAATTACATACATTCTTTAATTGAACAAGATATTAAAAAGATTCATACCAGATTTCGCCGACCCATTGGAATAAAAGAAAGGCTAGCAGTTTGTTTGAGGTAATTTTTATTTTGTATTAAAAATCAACAATTTTAATTTTAACAAGTACGAAACTATTATATTAATCATTCAAGTACAGTGCTCAATCAAAAGTTACACCGCTGTAACAAGTGGACAAGTTTCCTTCTCCGGTAGAATTTGAATTTTGAGCCTCAGGATCGAGTATGGACTGGGATTCAGGTGAAAACTCATTTATTTCTGTAGGTGAATTATGATAGTAGTAGACTCTGGATGGCTCTGGGAGAGGTTGGTTACTTAGCGGAATTACCGTTTGAGAAACTATTCTAAGCGGTGTCTTTACTACACGTTCCATTTCAATGTTACGAATTTCAGCCTGAGAAATAGCCATATGTAAATCTAATTTAATTTTTGTTTGGTCTAATTTCCGTAGCGCTTTGACTGCTTTGCTCATACTTAAGAAAAACATGTCTGTTTCATCCAAGTCCAGTTTTGACTGTTGTTTTTGTTGCCTCAGACTATGCTGTGTCTTCATCATATCGTAAATGTCTGCTAAATCAGGTTTTCTCTTCGAAGATGAGCTCCTTTGAGAATATGAACTTAAGTTGCTTTGTTGTGACTCACTTCTGAAATCAGGCGGACTTTCAGGAACTTCAGGACTTTCTGCAGGCAATTCCGATGTGATGGTCTCTGCAGATGTCGACGGAGATGATGGCGGTATCAAATTAGTCCTAGTGTTTCTCATTTCCATGTATGGACGTAAAAAACCCATTTGATCTTCGTATTTCCATGGAGTCCCTTGCGTTGCCGCTTGCCCAGATTTAGTTTTTCGTCGTTTTAGTGCACTACAGTATGCGTTGCGTAATTTAGACCAATTATCTTTGCATTTTTCAACTGAAACAAAAATCGTTACTTTCAGAGCTGATAGTGTTATTATTGTGTTAACTTTAATATTAGGTACTTGTATTTATATTTTTTCTTGTTACTAAATATATCTGTTGTTTAATTATATATTTTTTTGTTCACAGGTTTTTGGCCACTGGTAACTCCTTTCGTTCAGTGGCATTCAGTTATCGTATGGGTTTTACCACAGTGAGAAATATAGTCAAGGATGTATGCGAAGCTATTTGGAAAAATCTTGCACCCATTGTAATGCCACAACCTTCAGAAGAGAGATGGAAAGAGATTGCAAAAGATTTCCAAACATATTGGCATTTTCCTAATTGTCTTGGCGCATTGGATGGCAAGCATGTAAACATAATATGCCCAATAAATGCTGGATCAACCTATTACAATTATAAAAAAGATCATTCAATCGTATTGCTTGCTTTAGTTGATGCTCAATATAAATTTGTTATGATAGATGTAGGGGCGTATGGCCGTAACAGTGATGGTGGTGTATACGAAAATTCCGTGATGGGGAAAATGTTCGAACGGAACCAACTGAATGTTCCACAGAATACTCCAATACATCAAAATTCTGAACCTATGCCGTATACTATTGTGGCTGATGCAGCATTTCCTTTAAAAACGTACCTTTTAAAGCCCTACAGTAAAGCAAAGCTTGTAAACAATGATTCTAATAAAGTATTTAATTACCGTTTATCACGTGCTCGAAGAACTGTAGAAAATGCTTTCGGAATTTTAAGAGCAAGGTTTCGCATTTTTCAAGGACCTATGCAAGTACAACCGGAAATGGCAGACATAATCGTACAAGCTGCATGTGCCCTTCATAACTATTTGCGTACCGAAAAATCGCAAGAAATTGAAGAAAATTATCTAAATTCTAATGAAAGTCAAAGTTCTCAAGACGGTCTCTCTAATATTGAAATTGTTGGAAGAAATTACTGTCAAGACGCTATTGCTGTTCGAGAAAAATTTAAAGAGTACTTTGTTTCTCCAGCAGGACAAGTACCGTGGCAAATGGATATGATCAGACTAGGCAGAATAGACTAGAGTCTGTCTCATTCATCATATCATAATCATCATTATAATCCCAAGTTACTCTAAACATGTATGTACTTTTAAATTTCCGAAAAAAATACTTAACTCTTCAATTCCCATGTTTATGTAAACATAAATTTTGCATTTCTCTTTACCAAAAATAGTTTAAATACATTTGGCGAACACAAATAAAAAAATAAAATAAAAAAAAAACTACCCTAATTTTTTTATGAAGGTGTCACCTACAGGTGACACTGGGCATTGTGTTAACTCTTAAGGACTAACGTGATTTTTCTTATTTTGTCGGTAGAAATAAAACGTAGAGTTTTATAATAACATTTTATTTGTAAAAAAAATAAAAGAATATAACACTTATTTATTGTGGAACATGTACCAACACTTTAGGTGCAAACCTATATTGCATTTGGCGCACATTTTTCTAGTGCGTTGATGACAATATCCGCATCTACGCTGCGAGCAATCTACTTCCGAGTGGTCGTCCGCACTTCCAGCACTCCTCACTTCTGTAGGCACTCTCATTTCCACTGAAACGCCACAGGCAGAATTCCGAGTCAGAAGCTTTCCATATTTTCTGAGAGAAAGAGAGGGAACCACCACTTTTTTCCGCGAAGACCTACCCTCATGGAGTCAATGTTTTCATCAAAACGGTCAACCCCACCCATGTATTTATTGTACATCTTGATCATGGCTGGGCAATCGACTTGAATTTTAGCCCGTTTTTTTATCCACAAATCCAATCCGATCTATTTTTGTCATAAGATCCAATCCGTGGCAGTTGGATACAATGGTGACGATACTGTTTTCATGCCACTTAGCAGCAATAATTTCATCGGAAGCTTTATGATATAGCTTACCTCTTGGTTCTTTTTTCATGTCCTTTGAATTTGACAGTTTGCAATTCTCCAGACGGTTTTCTCGAACAGTTCCAGTACCCCCAACATTTTGCTCTCGCAAATACTTCAGCAGTGGTAAACCAGTAAAAAAGTTATCAAAGTATAAGTTGTATGGTCCTAACTCTGGTGGTAATCTGGAATGGAGCTCTATAATAACAGCCGCTCCTAGGCCCAAGTCGGATTGCATCTTGAGGCTAGGGCCGGACGCACCCTGATAAAGCTCACAACTTACTAAATATCCATGGCGAGAAGCTGCTGACCAAAGCTTATAACCAAACCTTATGGGCTTTCCGTGGATATGTTGTTTTTAACCCCCGACTAAAAAGAGGGGTGTTATAAGTTTGACCTGTCGCTCTGTGTATCTGTCGGTGGCAAATTTCCGGCCAAACGCGTGGACGGATTTGAATGCGGTTTTTTTTAATCGAAAGCTATACTCGTCGAGATGGTTTTTATACATGTTTGATTTAAATAGTAATAGTCGTCTCCAAGATATTTACGTTTTATTCGTGCGGGGGAGAGGTTCTTATGCAATAATTAGCTGTTTGCGGCTAAACGCGTGGACGGATTTGAATGCGGTTTTGTTTAATTGAAAGCTATGCTCATTGAGATGTTTCCTATCCATGTTTGATAGAAATAGAAATAGTCGACTTCAAGATATTGACGTTTTATTCGTGCGGGGGAGAGGTTCTTATGCAATAATTAGCTGTTTGCGGCCAAACGCGTGGACGGATTTGAATGCGGTTTTGTTTAATCGAAAGCTATGGTCGTCGAGATGTTTCTTATTCATGTTTGATTGAAATAAAAATAGTCGTCTTCAAGATATTGACGTTTTATTCGTGCGGAGAAGAGGTTCTTATGCAATAATTAGCGGTGTCGCCAAAAGGTTTTTACACTTACGTACTGAGGTAAAGTACTTTATTAGGGATAGCTGTTGCCCGTGACTGCGTCCACGGAGACTGTAAAAATATATTTATATGGCTTATGATCGTAGTCATAAAGAATGACGGGCAACAGCTAGTGATAATAAAAATCCCTTCATCATAGTGTTATTAGTGATTGTAAATCATTTTAATTATAAATGTTTATATTTATTAATATTCGTATATATGAAACCTACCTACCTACCCATATGAAAAAGTCTTGAATCATGTTACTTAATACATTTATAATTTATTACATTGTCGAAACTTTCACGTGGATCCTTATTTTATTATATTAAATATAATATATATTTCTCTTAATAAATATAGCCTATGTACCTACATCATAATATAGGATTCTGATGCTAAAAGGTTTTTTTTAAATCGGTCCCGTACTTTCGGAGCCTATTGAATTTAAAGAAACAAACAAATCTTTCCTACTCAAACAATTGAATTTTTTTTTTCAGGTTCATTTAGTACAATTCAGAAATTAGTAACATAAGTTTAAAAAGCAGAAAAAAAAATTAAATTAAAAATTTAAAAAACCCCCGATACAAAAAGACCTCTAAAAAGAGTAAAAATAATATTCTTATGTACTACTACTATTGAACTCGTTGCGTCGGGGGACCGTTAAATAAAGGAAGAAATTAAAATGCAAGTAAGTTAACAAGGCAAACAAAGAAATTACACTATCGAATCGTATGGTCTAAGTCCTCAATGATAATCCTCCTTCGTAATATATAATACACTATCAACGTACCTACAACGGTCTCCCGACGCAACGAGTTCAAACATAAGAATATTATTTTTACTCTTTTTAGAGGTCTTTTTGTATCGGGGGTTTTTTAAATTTTTAATTTAATTTTTGTACCGTGCCTTCCGAAGTATGGTACTATAGTTTCGTCAATGGAAATGTGAGAAGAACCAGCTTTATTGAAATTTGTAGTGAAATTTATGTTCAGTTTTGTGAAATATTCTCGAACTTTAGCAAATTTGTCGTTTGCCGGCAAGGATGTACTATCAGAAAGATGGATATATTGCTGAATTTCAAAAAACCTATTTCTTCTTATGCTAGATGCTACTAGGTCATTGTGCGTGTCACTTTTGACTTCCCAAAACATTCTCATGTACTTAGGTGTCAAATATCCTGTAAGTAGCAGTATTGCAATGTACACTCGAATTTCATCACTAGTTACATTCAGAGTGTGGTTTCGTTGTAAAGCATACAAATTGCTCATATTAGCTATAAATTTTATTATATCGTCGCTATACAACAATTCAAAACATTCGACGGCAGTCATTTCCTCTTGTGAGTTAGTAAAAACTTGTTCATCACAGTCTCCCTTACCACAAGCAGTAAAAGAAGTGTTGCTGATACTGCTTTGCCATTTGTGTATAGTATGATCTTTTTTCTTTTTTTTCTTTGGTACAGAATACAGATACTTTGACTTCTTTTTCTTCCTGTATGTATATGACATACACAATTTTCTCCAGAGACTGAAGCTTTATTTTGAAGTTCTACTTGAGATCGAAGCATGCGACTAGAAAGATGAAGAATACTGACGTCATTTTCATCTCCGCTGTCTTCGTCTGTCACCATACCATCATCAGGAGGAAATAAAATAATATCACCTGGGTCTTCCCCCGGGGAGTGCAACTCCTCGACAATCTCATCTAACGTCAACCTGTAATACGTAAACTAGCTCTAAAACAATATCACCACATAGCAATAAGAACAAAAGTAAATATCGGTCTTGTTATTGCTTAGAATGAATTCAGAACAATAAAGGTATTATAATGCCCAGTGTCACCTACAGGTGCCACGGCATTATCTCAACACTGTAGCAAATATGCTATAAGTTATTTTTATCATAAAATACATTGACATTATGGCCAATATATTCATTTACCATATGTAATAAAAAAAAGATAATACTTACGGTCTGGGCATTTTTATTCCACTATGTATTCCAAGAAATCACACAAACTTAGACTGCTTCAAGATCGCGCGAAACGACTGAATGAATTTGACAAATGACATATGGTTAGAGTTGCCAGAAAAAAATAATGAATAGTTGTACTAATTGGGTTTGCTACAATAATGTTAGAATTCAAAAACTAATCGTCTTAATGGTTGAAAAAAAATATCAAACTACTGTCACCTACAAGTGACACTGGGAATTGAAGAGTTAAGTATCAACAACTATTATAATAATATCGTTGTTACCCGCGAATAATCGTCATTAAAAATATAATAGTCATTTCACACCACAAACAATAGGTATAGGTACTATAAATAAAAATGACTACTTCCAATACATACTTACAAAGCATCACTTTTGCACGATATTCGCGGAGAACATCGATATCCATTATTGATAGATAATACCTACTTAAAAAATAAAAACAATACAGTTACATACCTGGCAGTTTTATTTTTAAAGATATTTCCTCCCACGCCGAATTTCTTTTTAATTGGTCTTTATAGTCTGTGTTTTTGGTTGTACAATATTTCATAGTCTCTAACGACTTCAATTAATTCGTCTGACATTTTGAAATACACGTCCACTGTTCTACGTCGCCACTCGGCTGTCTGCGCGTGCCCACGCGTTATTACACTAGACCCGACTGGGCTGACGCGTCACAACCCCCACCACCGACCCCACGCCGATCGAAATCGCTCGGTCTGCGTGGCGTCAGCAGGCTCTGCGACACGCGGGACGGGACTAATGTAATCAATCCAGTACTAAATGTATGTAACCGATAGCTTACCCACGCGTTGCGACACGCTGCGTGGGCTAAGTATAATTGCGGCTTAAGGCGTTGATCATTGGAAAATTCGTTAAAATGTAAAGCATTATCATTACATAAAACGCATTTACTTTTTAAACAATTATTATTATACTGAGAACAACAACGAGATCCCAACAGCTGTTCAAAATTAGTATCTTTTATTATGCCCACTTTCTGTAGACACTGAACAGCTAAATCTATGTTGCTGTGAACTATGCAGGCACAAGTTTCCCTGAGTGCTTTGTTAAGAAAGATTACCTAAAAGATCGATGCCTACAGAAAAAGGTATAACTTACAGGAATTGCATGCTCTGATATAAATTTATAATGCAATTGTTTTAGTGGTAACAATAATTGTCGTTTTTGTTTTTAAATTTTATGTCGAGTGATATACTGTTTTTTACCAGGTATTATTATGCTGTTAGAATCTTGTTCAAAGAATTTCTTAATAAGTGTTATTAGATTTCGCCCTGTCCTAGTTGCTTGAGCTGTTAGAGTATGTTTAACTTGAATTTTGTCACATTCCTGTATCTTTTTTGAAGCCATTTGCAATTTATCCACTGTCATCTCTTTTAATTTCTTTGTTAGATCTTCATTTTGCCTTTTCAAATCTTGTATTATATTCATTAACCTTTTCCGTTTTTTAAGTTCTATGTATTAGGCATTAACTATGGATAAAATGAAACAAAACGAAGTTATTTAGTAAGAATATTTATTCATCAACAATAAAAAAATAGAAACAGTATCGTCAATCATACGAATTCTTTGAGATGGATCGATTTTTAGCTTTTTCGAAATGCGTACACTTTCCCCACCATAGGGGTAACAGTGCGTAGTAGTGCGAGTAAGTGTACACGACATAACATAAAGGCGCATTCCACGAAGTGTACACAACGATCACGCTCACGACCGCAGTTTTTCCCGTTCCACTTGCTTGTGAGCGTTACTGTCGTAAACTCAAGTGGAAAGTATTATATAGCGTTTTGAGCGTAGAGGTAAATAACACAAATGGCGAGTTAATAAAAAAATGCAAAAGATTTAAAAGGTTAGGTTATTATTTGTAAGCCTTGAAAATAAACTTAATTAATTATTGTTTAAAACGATTTATATTGAAAAAAATTATAATTAATTTTTTTGATATTTAATATTAGTGGTGTATTTAATTAATTTACGTTCAAATGTAATTAAAATGTCTTGCGGTGGTAGTTGGATATTTGGTAAGAGGTCGCAATAGTGCTCCTGAAAGTACTAGTTCATCCAGTTCAGATGAAGAATGGAATACAATTTTACAAAAATATGATTGTGAAAAAAGAAAACTTCGACCACGTATTATTTATTATAATAATGTAATTCATCGTTACTCAGATGATGAATTCAAAAGTCACTTCAGGTAATGATTTATTATCATATACCTATAATATTTTAGATTATGAAAATTTTTCATATGTAAGTCTTTGTTGGCTTTTTTCTAGACTTTCAAGAAATACATTTCATT
Organism: Napeogenes inachia; assembly: GCA_959347355.1. NCBI lineage: Eukaryota > Metazoa > Arthropoda > Insecta > Lepidoptera > Nymphalidae > Napeogenes > Napeogenes inachia. Next base: position 21,608,177 of record OY365792.1, on the reverse strand, counting down.
ATTTACATGAATTAATACGAGAAGATTTAGTTCGGCACGTTCCCGGGTGTTCTACGATTTCTTCCTGTCATCAATTGATGATAGCTCTTTGGAAAATGGCTACAACAGATTGTTATAGGTAATATTTTTCTAGAAATTATCTTTTCAGTCTGATGTAACACAATTCAGAATTGTGTAACAAAATTTTTGTTTTTTAATTTTATCATAGATCAGTTTGTGACAGATTTAACGTTGGACGATCTACTGCCGTAAGAGCTGTACGTCGAGTTGTTGTGCTTTATTTAAAAGAGCCTCCAGATTTATATGATGCTATTGAAGTAATGCGTGGATTTGAAAGATCAAGTGGTTTTTCTAAAAAAATTTAAGCCATTGATGGGACTCACATTCGTATAAATGCACCAAAACAGAATCCAGTAGATTATGTCAATCGGAAAGGATTCCATTCAATTCAGCTACAAGTATTTAATAATTGTTATTTTTAAGTAGACTATTAATTTCAGTATATAATTAATAAAGATTTACATAGAGTTATTTTTTTTTGTAGCATGTATGTGACCACAAGGGTCTGATAACTCATTGTTATGCTGGAAATCCTGGATCTGTTCATGATCAAAGCGTTTTTCGTTTGTCAGAAGTTGCAGATTACTTGAACCATGACAATGCATTCCCTGAAGACACTCATATTTTGGGCGATTCTGCTTATGAAATACATCAGCACTTACTAATTCCTTATCGAGATAATGGACATTTAAGTGAGAAACAGAAAAAATACAATTATCGTCAATCGGCTGCTCGAGTTACTGTTGAAAGATGCATCGGGTTATTAAAAGAACGAATGAGGAGCTTATTACATTGTCTACCAATGACAAGGGTAGATTAATTGGCAGAGTATATTGTTGCATGTTGCGTAATTCATAATATCTGTACTTTACGAGAAGATGAAATAATTGTTATCACTATTCCTGAACCTAATGAAGAAAATTATGGAAACCACGTGAAGTAACACGAAATGCCGGAATTCTTAAAAGAGATGTTCTAATGAATTCTTTGTACTAATTATGATAATTATTTGTAAACTTTTTGCGGTCGTGATAATAATTTCTTAGCACTTGAAGTCAGGGAATCTTATAAAAAAATATTTTGGGCAATTGTTGAAAACCTTGCCTAAAAAAATATTTTCACGGAACTTGAAAATTTCAAAATTTCAAAAAAATGTGTTAATACTTCATAATCTTAAACCAATAACGAAAATTGAACATATTATTGAATCATATTACAAAAATTGTACAAAATCAAATTTGTTTTCTATAACCTTTATTAATTATAAAAACATAAAATGTATTTTTTGGTTTAATAAAAGATATTAAATTATCATTAGAAAGTTATAAACTAATTTCTATGTAGAATTTAACGATTTAAAACTATTTTATAATAAAATTTGAAATTATTAAAGTTATTTTTAAGGAGTATTTAAAATTTTTAATTATTTATTAGCTAACTTTTCTAAAACGTTTAAAAATTTTTGGTCCATCTCCATTCGTTCTTTATGTCTTTTAATTTTTTGTTCTTCGTGTTCTTTTTTTTTGTTTCAGACTTTTTCCGAGTTAAGTGGCAGTTGGTGTTTTATTTGATTCTGAAATTAAATTCCATTTTTTACAATATTTTAGTCAAACACGAAGCTTTCTGATGGAATTAACTTACTGAGTGAACATCCACTATCAGATCCTCCCATACTATCATTGCTTTCTGATTGTTTATTTGATAGACCTGCGGAAGATGCAACGGCAACTGGATCACACCAAGCTTTTTTGGCAAAAATTTCTTCCATTATCTAAAAAAAAAATATAATACATTACGATAATTATAAAGAAAGCCTGTCTATATTATTATTATGTTATAAAAAAATTCGTTACATTTGGAAGTTAAGAAGAATATTACAAAATTGATACGTACGTCAAAACACTGCCAATTCCTTCTATCATTTCCCGATTTATTATTATGGTCTTTGATAGATTTATATGACTTTTTTAAGCTTCGTAGCTTAGAAGAACATTGTGGTCCAGTCACATCATGTCCTTTTAGCTTTAATTCTTTGGCAATTCTTCATTGTGTAGTAGTACAGCTTTTAGGGTTTTGTTGAACTGTCAATAAAAAGGCGCCATTCAGTTTTATGACATGGAATACCAATTTGTGTAAATAAACTTATCACGTCATGGGAAAAATGGCATCTTCCCTACTGAAGAAATAAGAAAACTCTGCATGACGTTTTCTTTGACGAGATATTCTATCATCATAATGAAGTAAATTTCATTGTTTTAACAAAAATTCTGAAATTGCTAAAACTTCTTAAAAAACTCTGATTACAGACATTTCCACCAAGAAACTCTATTTGTATCAACTGACCAGGGTGATCCAAAGTTAATTTATTTATTACATACTTATCCTTAATTGACATAGAATTATCTGTAAAAATATTATCTAAACGTATTTGTGTCGTTGTCTAACACCCTTAACACAAGCAAATAATTTGCTTACTTAGGGATTAGATCAATGTGTGTAATTTGTCCTGATATTATTATTATTATTAAACATTTTGCTGAATGACTAGTTACTCGTGTTGGCTCTAGGAATATATTTTTACAATTAAATCACTGGAAGTCTATTAATAAATCTGCATTAAAATCTCCATTGACGATTATTTGTTTTTTCTTACTATATATCTTAGATAAGGCATCTTCCATGATATTTTCAAAACAACCATAAACTTCTGAAGGGGGTTTATAAATAGTCATTATTATACATTTGTCAGATCGCAGATGGAATAAAACTATACCTCGTTGTCGAACAAACTTTAATTACAAATCAATGCATCCTTAAGCTACTCGGAAAAAAATAACATCAGCGTGTTGTAATGTACTAGTGGCTCCACCTCTTAAGAATTTCTTGCACTTAGCTATAAATGTTAATAAAAATTGGTAATGAAAAGAACGCTGATTATAAAGTTGGAACAATCATAAGTATTATTATTAGACATTCCGCCCATCAAAGAAATTGTTCTTTCACAAACTATAAAAAAATAAGCTCTAACGTTTATGAGTTATGACAATTGGCAGCCCACCATGCTACATTGACTCTAAAGGATACAAAAACAAACATAGTTTAAATAACTCTAAATAATAACAAATCAAAAGCAAAAAAATATGAATCACTTAAAAGTATCAGTCTTTGGTAGAAAGCAAAGACTATTGCATGCTCTTTTGCAAATACCATTCTTGGTTTTAATCGTGACAACACGAGTTATATTGTCTAGTCCGGTATGTTTCTCAATAATTTTGCCCAGTAACCATTTTGCAAGGGGCAGATTACGGTCTTTAATAATCACTATGTCATCTATCTCAGCCCCCGATCTTTTCTCAGTCCATTTGAATTTCTGGTTTAATATCACTAAATACTCATCTGACCATTTTCTCCAAAAATCAGTTACCGTCTTCTGTGTATACTTCCATCTCTGTAGGCTTGTAAGGTTTTCCTTTGAATAATCTTCATCAGGTATCACAATAATCGGTTCTCCTACGAGAAAATAGCCTGGGGTTAGTGGCAATGGATCATCAGGGTTGTCGCTAAGTTGAGATATAGGGCGTGAATTCAGGCACGCCTCTATTTGCGTCAAAACCGTTGAAAACTCTTCATATGTAAGCGCAGAATCTCCGATAACTCTCTTGAGGTGCGTTTTAGTTGAGCGTACTCCTGCCTCCCACAACCCACCGAAATTTGGCGCTTAAGGAGGTATAAAATGCCACGTGGTGCCTTCATGCGCAAGCACTTCACCAATTTCGTTGGGTAGATTAGATTTCGCTCGGTTAAACAAGTCTCTCAACTCTCTATCGGCTCCCACGAAATTGGTGCCATTGTCGCTGTAAAGATCTTCACAATGGCCTGTCCTAGACACAAATCTCCGAAATGCTGCTATAAATCCCTCGCTTAATAGGCTGGATACCGCTTTAAGGTGTATTGCTCGAATGGACATACAAATAAATACACAAATGTAGCCCTTATAAGATTTCGATCCTCTATCAGGTGAAAATCTAATATTGATATGTCCAGTGAAATCAACTCCACTTGATTTAAAGGGTTATCTATCATCTCTAATGTTCGAAAATGTCTCTAAAAACTTTTTGCAGGTTCTTGCAGGTTCTCCTGAAAGACTACTCTTTAGGTTTTTCAGCACTCAAATTGCCATTATCGTGTATCAAAGATACAAACATATCGTAGAAAGTTTGCCATTCGTCGTAACCACCGGCAAAACAGGTCAAATTAATTTGGGACAATTTAGAGCCCCCGCAGACCACAGACTTTCTATCGGCCAATAGTTTAGTCGGGTTGGCCTGTACGCACACCGAGCCAACTAAACAGTTTAGTCGGTGATGAGTGCGCAAACAAGCCAACAGTCTCCCGACTATTCTCTAGTTGAGACTAACTATTTGCTAGTTTCTATCCAACCGTTGAAAAGAGTGGTCGCACAATGAAAATAAATAAAACATTGTATAGAATTGTCATTATTGCTCTCATACAACGGAGGAGGAAAACTAAAAAGAGAGCCCGAGAATATTGGGTGCATCCTATCTTTAGTGATAGATTATTAAATGGAAAAATTTACACAATACATTCCAAATTACTCGATTACCCGAAAAAATTTTTCGCCTTTTATCGAATGAGCATAACCAGCTTCAACGAACTTGCCAAACTAATTGGACCAGGAATAGCGAAGGAGGATACAAATTTAAGACTATCTATACCTGTGGAGGAGAGATTGAGCGTTACGATAAGGTAAGATAAACCACAAAACATACTTTTAGTTCTTTTATTATAATTTAAATCACAAAATTACAAGTCGTTTATTTGGGAATCATCTGAAAAATTTGAATAATAAGACTGGGCTGACAGGTTGGAATCAGCTGGTGATGTAACATTTTGAATGTTTGTTTGTGGTAAAGTGGGGGATGGTGTAGAATCGGATGTATAAGCCTGTAATTGTTGTTGTGACGGCAAGATGTTAGTCCCTCGTTGATAAACTGGAAAAGTGTTTAAGGGTTGCTGCAGTATGTTGTATGTTGGTTGATAAGGAGGCTGAACACGCCTACCAAGTCTTATCTGTTTAAATATGTTAAGAATACCAATCTTAGCATCGAGTTTTTCATCTGCGGTTAAATTTTTGAGGGATGGGACAATAGACAATGCAAAGTTTACATCTTCATCAACATTATTCTCATTTAAAGCTTTTAATATTGCTTCGTCCAAATCCGTATGCTTCGAAACACGAGTCTTCTTCTGGCGAATAGGTGCGGAAGTGGATGGACCAGCTTCTTCATCATCTTCTTCATTTTCTGAATTATCCTGTCCCAGGTTACCTTCCGTTGGACGATTTTCAATACATGGGAGTAAAAATAATAATTGTTCAAAGTAAACATATTTACGCCTCTTGATCGAAGCCTGCCCTGACTTTGTGTTCTTTTGTGTGTTTAATTCTCGGCGAAAGCAAGTCCGTAAATTGGCCTATTTTTTTTGTATGTCGCGACCTGAAAAATAATAAAATAAAATAAATTCTTTACAGGTATCTGGCTACTGGAGCTAGTTTCAATTCATTGTCTTTTGATTATCTGATGGGAGCTTCTACAATACGAGATATTACAAAAAGTCCATGTGAGCAAATATGGAATATGCTTCAACCGTTATATATGCCAACCAAACAAGAAGATGACTGGATTAAAATGGCAGACGAATTCTACAGTCGCACAAATTTTCCAAACATCATTGGAGCGATCGATGGCAAACATATACGGATGATACAGCCAGAGTCAGAGTACTCTTTTAAGTTTTTTTTATAAAGTGCAGGGCGTTTTTCGACTTCCGCGATCAAATTTACGATCGACGATTCCGAAATCAGCAACTGAGAATTGGGCGACGCCATATTTTTACAAAGCGCGAACGACCATTCCGTGTCAAACCTCAGAGCAAACTGAGCTATCGGCTTCAGTCGGCCGACTAAAAGATAGTCGTATCTGCGCACGTGGAAGAGAGCCAATACTGATCATACAGTCGGCCGATAGTTTGCCGATAGTTTAGTTTGAAGGGAATCGGGATGCCCATCAAACTTGTTTATCGGCCGATACCAAATCGTCATAGTGTGCGCACTTGCATACACGTGCGTACTGATTAAGAGCCCAACTAAACTATTGGCCGATAGAAAGTCTGTGGTCTGCGGGGGGTCTTAACTTCACATTTTATTGGTTTAGGATTTGGCGGTATAGTAGAATTAAGCAGTGCAAGATTACCTCGAGCTCAACTCTAAATTATGGAGCGCTTTAGCTTTTCCACGATGTCTGCCTCGGAAGGAAGCACAACAGAAGCCGTAACCATGGCTTCAGATGCACTTATTCGGAGAACTCTCGACGATATGCCTTGAGTTCCGCCTTAAGAGCGTCTACCTCCTTTTGGAGGCGAAAATTTTTATCCCGCATACGGCGTGAATCATTGAGCTCTGTGCGATTAGCCAAGGCCTGCACCATATCCAGCATTTTTCTGGAAGCGTCTTGCAGGGCCTTGAACATGAGAGATACATATTTTAAATGGTAATAATAATATCTTTTGTAAAATTAAAATAAATAATTTAAAAAGAGAGAAAACTAAGTAAGAGAAACTTTTAAACAATGTACAAGAAAATTAAGAATATAATTAAGAAAACAATGAGAACATAAGGCTATGTTAAAGAATACAAAACAAATATTTTAGAAATGAAAGTAAGACAAAAAAGTGTGTAAAACGAGATAAAAGAAAATTTTAAAACATTTTGTTGAAGATGTTATTCGACTAGGTAAAAACTATATAAAGGTAAAATAATCACAAATAACAATGGAGTTCAGTCATTGACTGGTAAAATAAAAGAAAATTTATATACAAGTAGCCAACATAGGCTTGGGAATTTCTAATGAAAAGGTAACGTAAGACACAATCAGGTATAAAAACGAATATTGGACAATTTAACTATTTACCATAAAAATAAAACTAGGCTGAAGTAAAGTACAAGAAGACAAGTACAGTATAGGTATAATACAAAATAAGACTGTAAATAAAAGCTAAGTGGCGTTGAAGGCCTTGAGTCAAGTAATAACATGGTGGACTAATTTTGAGTATGATTTAATGGCATCTTCGTGCTCTAACATATGAATAATTTTAAAATTTTCAAGGCCTCCGCAGAGGATCTGATGGTCCAGGCGGGCAACGGCAAATCTTGGGCATCCCTGAAGAACGTGGTCCAGGGACTGGACCGAGGTGCCGTCACACGGACAAAGGTCGTCCGCAGAGATCCCGAACCTGTGGAGCTAAAGTTTTTTTTATAAAGTGCAGGGCGTTTTTCGACTTCCGCGATCAAATTTACGATCGACGATTCCGAAATCAGCAACTGAGAATTGGGCGACGCCATATTTTTACAAAGCGCGAACGACCATTCCGTGTCAAACCTCAGAGCAAACTGAGCTATCGGCTTCAGTCGGCCGACTAAAAGATAGTCGTATCTGCGCACGTGGAAGAGAGCCAATACTGATCATACAGTCGGCCGATAGTTTGCCGATAGTTTAGTTTGAAGGGAATCGGGATGCCCATCAAACTTGTTTATCGGCCGATACCAAATCGTCATAGTGTGCGCACTTGCATACACGTGCGTACTGATTAAGAGCCCAACTAAACTATTGGCCGATAGAAAGTCTGTGGTCTGCGGGGGGTCTTAACTTCACATTTTATTGGTTTAGGATTTGGCGGTATAGTAGAATTAAGCAGTGCAAGATTACCTCGAGCTCAACTCTAAATTATGGAGCGCTTTAGCTTTTCCACGATGTCTGCCTCGGAAGGAAGCACAACAGAAGCCGTAACCATGGCTTCAGATGCACTTATTCGGAGAACTCTCGACGATATGCCTTGAGTTCCGCCTTAAGAGCGTCTACCTCCTTTTGGAGGCGAAAATTTTTATCCCGCATACGGCGTGAATCATTGAGCTCTGTGCGATTAGCCAAGGCCTGCACCATATCCAGCATTTTTCTGGAAGCGTCTTGCAGGGCCTTGAACATGAGAGATACATATTTTAAATGGTAATAATAATATCTTTTGTAAAATTAAAATAAATAATTTAAAAAGAGAGAAAACTAAGTAAGAGAAACTTTTAAACAATGTACAAGAAAATTAAGAATATAATTAAGAAAACAATGAGAACATAAGGCTATGTTAAAGAATACAAAACAAATATTTTAGAAATGAAAGTAAGACAAAAAAGTGTGTAAAACGAGATAAAAGAAAATTTTAAAACATTTTGTTGAAGATGTTATTCGACTAGGTAAAAACTATATAAAGGTAAAATAATCACAAATAACAATGGAGTTCAGTCATTGACTGGTAAAATAAAAGAAAATTTATATACAAGTAGCCAACATAGGCTTGGGAATTTCTAATGAAAAGGTAACGTAAGACACAATCAGGTATAAAAACGAATATTGGACAATTTAACTATTTACCATAAAAATAAAACTAGGCTGAAGTAAAGTACAAGAAGACAAGTACAGTATAGGTATAATACAAAATAAGACTGTAAATAAAAGCTAAGTGGCGTTGAAGGCCTTGAGTCAAGTAATAACATGGTGGACTAATTTTGAGTATGATTTAATGGCATCTTCGTGCTCTAACATATGAATAATTTTAAAATTTTCAAGGCCTCCGCAGAGGATCTGATGGTCCAGGCGGGCAACGGCAAATCTTGGGCATCCCTGAAGAACGTGGTCCAGGGACTGGACCGAGGTGCCGTCACACGGACAAAGGTCGTCCGCAGAGATCCCGAACCTGTGGAGCTAAAGTTTAGTGAAGCTGTGGGCGGTGAGTGCTTGCGTGAGTGTGAATGTGATGTCTGTGAGGAGGAATAGCTGTTTAATATGTGTGAGTGAGGTTAAGTGGTGTTTTGTGAGCCTGCCAGACGGAGGCGTGGTGTGTACGTGTAAAGTGTTTAATGTGTGATATAGGAAAGTGTATGTAATCCGGGGCCTCGTGGAGTTTCCGTTTCCGATAATGCCGACATGGGCTTTAACCCACGCAAGCTCCAAGGTCCCGGGGGCGTTGTGTATAGTGCTGGGTGTCTGTGCTACCAAAGGGTATGTGTTGCTACGGTTCTGAGTGGCGACAATGGAGGTTCCTCGAGTCTGTATATAAAATCGCGCTTGTGTGTGTGCGGGAAGAGGCCCACTCGCAAGCTTTAAGGATGGCTAGAAGTTCAGCTTAAAAGACAGAACAGCTGTCGTAAAGCTTGAACTTCTTACTGACCGGGCATTGGCCTTCGCCGTAAGCGACGAATCCCGCCTCTACAGTACCATCTTTTGGAATTGTATCGTGTGAGAGTCCATGGTGAAGTGTATCTGTTGGACTTTGGCGGAGAACGCCAGAGCCTGTGTTTTGGAGGGGCTAAAGGAGAGTTTCACCCCTTTGCCCCAACCCGTGATTGCGTGAAGTGAAGTGTTTATGTTCGCCTGCAGTTCAGACGCCGATTTGACCGATGCAATCAGGAGTACATCATCCGCGAAGGCCTGGACGCGACAGTCCGGAGGCAAGTCGATCTCCAATAGCTCATCTAGGATGATGTTCCACAAGTGAGGACCGCAAGTCGAACCTTGGCCGCAACCCTTTGACATGGTCTTAGAGACCCAGCAGCAGGCGTGGTCGAGTGTGACTGTTCGTTGGTCGGTGTAGCTGTGAATTAGTTTTACAAAAGCCATATTTAACATCCCGTAAAATACCGCCATTGGCCACCTATTAGTTTTCCTGTTACAGGACATATTGGAACAATTCTGAACGAAGAAATCAACACCGCCTTTCGTTTGATTATAAAATAATATCATGTCCGGTTTTCCATTATTTTCATTGATAACGGCATTCTCATCACATGATGATAATAGGAATACCATTTTTGACGGCTTCGGTTTGTAGGAAACCAATGTCAAAAGGCCATCGAAGCAGAACATTCAAGAACCTACCGGCCGTGAACGAAAGTTTTTGAGCTCTTCGGGTATTTCTCATTTATTAAACCTGATGGTTCCTACTATTGTTAGGTTGTATGGAGTCTGGAGCATGTTTTTAGCCAATGGGACAGACGTAAACCAGTTGTCGCAAGTAACATTTCTGTTTGTTCCGTGTATCGTTTTAGTCAACTCTTTTACGTAGAACTCACCCAATGGTAGAACATCTGTCTTCGTATTTTTACCAAGGTAAGGTAGAGAATCTATCATATATTTCGTTGAAAGGTCACACATCATAGGGAATTTTATCCCATATTTATTAGGTATACACATGCGGAATGGACAACGACCGCGGAAACCCAGCAATTGCTCATCTACAGTCAAGTTACTACCAGGTACGTAGTTCAAGCTGATTGATAAAAATCTCACATATTTTTCTCACCGGTAAAAAAGCATCATCTTTACGAAGAGTTGACCGCAGTGACTTATCGTCCATTCTCAAACATCTCAGAAGGAATTCAAATTTCTCTTGACTCATTACAGATATATATCGGGTACCAGAGAATGTAGCGTCAAACAACTCATCAGTTGAGAGGTGGTTAGCTTATTATCCTTCATAACAACCGTCAAAGTAAGTATTTCAATAAAAGACCAGACCTCCATAGCATTTGTATACCTGTATCTTGCTGAAATTTCAAATTTTGTGGCTTTAAAACCATTTCCACGTTTGTCCACTTGACTATTTCATCAACTATTTCGTCTTTTATAAAAAGTTGTATCTTCAATAAAGTCAACCATGGCGTCTTAGTTATCATTTCTGACATCATCTTCAACTTCACAATCTTCTTGCTCTGAGTCCGAATCAGGAGGAGAACAATATCGTCATTTTCTAAAATTGCAGCTATTTTGTCATGGTTCAGATGTTGACGGGACACCATCTTTTATTCAACCTAAAAATATAATAATAACAAAACAATTAACTCAAATGAATCACAAAAATAAATATCGAAAATAATTACAAAAGTTACACAAAGCCAAATTATACGTCAAAATGACGTGAAAAACCTTCATTACAACAAAATGGCGGAACTTACCGAGATAACGCAACCGTGTCCTGCAAGGTCTCGACGGCTACTGAGTTAGTTCGGCATTTTGAATCGATTCGATGGCAAACGTGAAAGAGATAGAGATATTTCGCCGCAGTATACGCCAAATTTACGTAGATTGGGTTTCTAGGGTTAAAAAAAATATTTCCTACAATTACAACCAACAAAAAGTATAATAATAAGTTCTGTAAACCGACGCACTCATTATGGCGTACCACTTATATTACAAAATATCTTCATAGCTGCTTTTTTTGCTTTCATCCATGATAGTACCAACTCTCTGTATTCTCTTTAGTGGTAACGCTTTATTTGATGTTTCTTTTCTTTTCGAGGTCTTTCTTTATATTATAGGTATTTAGTGACTGGAATTCCTCTATAATTGATGCTCTTTCTGTAAACTGTTGGTGTCCTTTCAGTATAGTTAGCTGGTGTTGAGCTCCTTATATGCTTATATTCTTATAACTTGAGCTAGAGTACATTATCCTCATCATCGAAACTGGAACTACCGTAAATCATTCTGAAAAATCCTTTAGAGTTTAGAAGATCTTTTATTTTCAATTCTTTGTTCGTGCTTTGATATCGATGGCTGGGGGTCTCAAGCATAGATGGAACGCAAAATGGCAAACTTTCAAAATCTACTGTGTTAATGTCAATGTAGATGGAGCAAATGCTTTTTCTGGAGTAGCGTGTGAATGAAATTACAGTGGATTAAAGTAGTCGCCCTAAATCCGCTGGTAATATCTCCATATGTCATACATTTAGACCACACAGTTGTTAGTTTAATATTAGAGCGTGCCTTTGTGAGTTTTTTGTCTAGATTTCGTACCATAATTAATAAAAGCTATGAATACCAGTGGTGCTATACACAGTAATACAGTAATACACAGTTTTGTCCAGTGGTTGCAGTTTAAAGACTGTATTTGAGGACCAACAGTACGACACTATTTTGAGTGCATTTGCAACTTCCACAATAGACTAGTTCTAATGACAGACTGCCCCGTCTAATATTAAGACGCACTTTCCTGGACTTTTGAATGGGCTAGATTCCCTTAAGAACTCTTTAAACAATTCATTGGTCATATAATCTTTTTCAGATTTTTCCACTAATGATCCTGATTTGCAAATTGTCGTGTAACTCAGGCTTTAGTAGTTTTGCTTTGAACGTGATCAATGGTGGTATGCCATTACCAAGTGCATTGACACACCTGGCGGATGGTAACACTTTCGGCTTGTTCTGAAGTCTTTAAGCGCCAAAACAGACTGCTGTTGGTGTATGAGTATGAGATATAAGATCTAAATCGTCATAAACTTCGTTCAGCCTTTAGAAATGATCTTCTACGATAAATTTAGCTTTTGAGTTCTGGCTGGATTCATAAACTGAGATTTTCTGATATATTCGGATGTCTATTCATGAATTTCTTGAATCAATCTTTACTAGCTATTTTATCTTGCTGATGAAAGGGATGCTTAACGTCATCCACTTCACTCAAAATTTGAGAACTAATCGGCGGAGAATCTGTGATGTAATAGGTAATCCTACCGTAGCAAACCACAATTCTGCTTACAAACTCCATTTTTGGCCTAAGGTTTTTCTTAAACTGCTGGTGTGGAAGCGATTTCGTATAGTTCGTATGAGTACTTTTGACCATTCCGCGGTCATATACGTGCTCAGACGTCCACACTACTACGTCGTCTTCAGACCACAATGCTCGATGGGGGGGCATTATGGTTATAAATAATCCCTAAGATCATTAATTAATTTAAAAACAGGTGTTTTTTATTTTTACGGCAACGTCGGAATCCATATACGAACTTATGGAAAAATTAAGAAAAAATGTTTTTTTGTCATGAAATATTTTTCTTTCAAATTTGACGTATTAGCACTTCATTCAGAAGTAAATAAAATAATTAATTATCAGTTTTATTTAATACGAATAAAAATGAAAAATAAAAGAGACCGCAGTGCTAACTGGGAAAAAGAAGAAAAGGTAATTATCACGATGTTATTTTAATATGAAATCAACCCATGCACGTATTGTATTTCACATTGCTTATAATTTATTTTTATTACAGCACCTTCTAAAAGAAATAATTAAGCCGTATATTCAAGTTATCGAAAATAAAAACTTAAGCACAAACACAAACAAGGCAAAAGTAAACGCTTGGACCGAAATTACTGAGAAGTTATTTTATAGCTTTATCTTGTGGTTTAATTAAATTTTAGAGAGATAAATCAAATTAAAATATCCCTTTTACTTTCATGTCTTAAAAGCTTAAGCATTATTTTAATATATTATAGGCGAATTACATTTTCAGATTTAATGTAATTAACATAATACCAAGAAGTAAAAAACAAATTGTTAATCAGTGGAAGATAACGAAGTTGAACTCAAAAAAGGAAATAATGAAACACCGACACGAGATTTCGCAAACTGGAGGAGGCCCACCACCGCCATCTCCCACCATAGAGACATTAGAGTTAGTGGACTTATTACCACAAGAGTTTGAGGTAGATTATAATGAATTTGACTGTGATGGTGTCAAGGTACATAATATTATTCAATATTACCGTGAAACATTTTATTTTACTAATAATTGCATAATTATTTGAAATAAAAGAATTAATTTTAGTGCAATTTTGTTTATTCCAGGATAATAAAAATATTATTCGAAAAGAAAATGTGGATTTAAGTTTGAAGGTAATTTTTGAGCTACTTCTTTAAATATTAGTAGCTTAAGCATACTCCAGCCGCTAAAGATCTTTTTTTTATTTTGCCAATAATAAATTCCATTATTTTTTTTCAGAAAAACATTTTAAATGATAATTTAGATTTATTGAACAATGATGGTGAGATTGATGTGGTAAGTTTAGGAAAAGACAAATTTATTATAATATTCTTATAATTATATACATTTTTATCACAAATTAAATTTGAATTCTAGGGTGTTAACACATTTGATTCCCCATGTGAGCTGCCGCAACCCATTACTCCAAAGAGAACTGTAAAAAAAAACCTGTAAGTTTAATGTTTTTGAACCTTTCACTTACTAGTTCAAGCATATGTTTAAGCAATTCTTAATATATTTCAGCAGATGACAAACAAGATAGATTTCAATTTTGCTGAAGCCTCTTATAATGATATGCACCAATTCCGAGTTATGGAAAACGAAAGAATCCAAAAAGAGCATGAACTTCGGGTGAAACATATGGGAGAAGTGCATGCTCATGTGCTCACCAACTTAAAATTGCAGGAAAAGATACTAGCTAAAACTCTGGCATCATTAAATAAATAAATTACTTTTTTTACATAAAGTTTTTATTTGTTTACCTTAAAAATTATCTTCTATAAACCTAGCCCTAACAGCAGCACCACGCAAGGTACTATGTGGTACAGGTGCCAGAGATTGATGCTGCAACATCTGATCTGCATCATTGATGTTAATAAAATGTTTTTCATTGATTTCAATTGCTATATTATGTAGCACTGCTAAAGCTACAATATACATTTTGGTGTGTTTTAAGGACGTTTTGAATCCTGTCAGTAAACACATGAATCTATTTTTCCACACACCAAAACATCTTTCTATAACATTCCTTGTTTTAATATGTGCATAATTATAACATTCTTCTTTATGGGAAGTTGGTCGTAATAAAGGAGTAAATAAATAGGGTGTGCATGCATAACCAGAGTCTCCTAATAATCTGCCATAAAATAACCCATCTTCAAACTGTTGCTTTAAGCGGCTTTCGTTAAAAATTCGGGAGTCATGAGTGCTACCACGCCAGTGAGTATATTCGTAATTTTTAATTGGCTATTGCAAACAACCTGAAAAGATGACAAGATCATTTAACAAGCTCTAATAAATAAGTACATCCATTTCTATCCTGAATTAGTTAAGCAAGTATTTTAGTAGTCTTATATTGGTGTTTAAATCAAACCATCTAGTCTGTCCTAGTAAAGTATTGTATATCTGCTAAAATTACCTGAACATTCAAAGAGTTAAGTCCCTTACGATTTATATAGTACTGACCACAAGGACCTTGTACTTTAGGCACTCTGATATGAGTGCAGTCTATGGCACCAATAACGCCTTTGAATCCACCTAATTGTTTAAATTCTTCCATAACATTCAGCTGTTCATTTAAAAAAACAGGCATTTTAATATAATCAAATCTTTTCGATAATATTGCAGTAGCTACTCGTTTGCATATTCTTGTAACAGACTGCTGAGATAAACCATGAATATCTGCAGCGTCATCTTGTATCTGAAATTAATAAGGAAAGAATTCTTGTGTAATTACAAGATACCTATTTTTATAATTGTATATAAAAATATTTTTGGCACATTTTCCGAATAGGACCCGCCCCCTGAACGTAATTTATGGATATATTCATACACTAGGAGGGGTGGGGGTGATATATACAAAATCTTAGCTAGCGAAAATGACTCTAACCTTTTTTTTTTTTTAACCTAACCTAACCAAACTTAACAAACAAAAAAAAAAAAAAAAAAAACAAAAAAAAAAAAAAAAAAAAAAAAAAAAACCTAACCTAACCAAACTTAACAAAACTTAATCAAAAATTTTCTTTATTTACAAGTTTCAATTTACATTTTTATTCAACTTATTTACATTCAAATTATCGAATACACGTTTTTGATATCTTTCAGTATTTGGTCGAAGGGATCTAAGTCTTTCGGTCGGCACTCGCGTCTCCACAGGTAGGCACACATGTGTTTGTCCATTTGATCCTCACTGAATCCGGATCTTGTGAGGTAGTGTTTCAGGTGTTTCCAACTGCCTTCTATGGTATTGGTGTGGGCACCTGTCACAGGATCTTTGAAGTGCTCGGAGTGGTTCACAGTCTCGTGTGTGTAGCCTATCTCACTCAACCTGTTGTACGGTCTCCATTCATCGGTCACTATCTTCGTTCCTTTCTCCACATGTTTCTCTATCAGTGGGATCACTGTTTCGGTGTCTCGTTTGTTGTCAGGGCATATCTCTAGTCTATAGCCTCCTTGTCTGTCGATCATTCCGAGGACCCAATGCCCTTCTCTGTATCTGCCTCTGTTGTACTTCATTTTGCCCACTTTGGTCTCATCGATCTCTACGGTATGGCCTACACCCCCGATCTTGCCCTCTTCTTCGTAGTTCTTGTCTAGGGCTAACTGACACACTTCACGGCAGTAACTGTACCAATCACACACTGTTTCACTGGAGGTCACACTGTCTATCGAAGTCTCTCTGATAGCGTTCTTGATTGGCATGTCTAGTGCGAAGGCATAGGTCAGGAGGATCACTTTCTCGGGTTCAATGTGGGCGTTCTTAAACCAGGTACCTTTGGCTGCACTCACTTTTATGTCACCCTTCTGTCCGTGCTTTCCCCTGCACCTGAACTGACCTATGACATGATGTTTTCTGAATGTCATGTCTCTCTTGCACTTATGGCACTTTTTCGATCGAGGTATCAGTTCTATGTCTCTCAGCCATTCTAGGCAAGTCTCTCGGTCTTTCAATTGGTTGCGGATCAGATTCACTATGTTATTCATTGTCTATACTGTGGATATCTGGATATCTGTGGATGGATTACTATCACTAGTTGAATCAATATTTGAAAATTCAATTTTTCAAAGTCATAGAATCAGTTTCGCTCGCTGATACCACCATCTATCGATTCCTCTTTTCATGCTCTATCCAGATATGGTGGCCATTCCTACCTAGCGCGCGGGTCCTATTCGAAAAAGCTGCCATATTTTTATCTTACTTGATTGCGGCCCCAATATCTTAATGCTGTTAAAATTTGAAGCAGTGAAGATAAGCCACCCCCCCCGTTTATCCACTTCTATTTTGCCACCAAACAATCGATTTAAAAATAAGACACCGTCCTTGGAAAACCGATATTTTAAGCGAAATTCTTCATCATTGTTGATGTCAAAAGGATTTTCTCTTACTTTGAATATTCTAGTTTTTCTCCTAGATTGTTGCATTTCATTAACCATATTATTTACATCAATAAAAAGTTTTTGACATTAATAAAAAGTGTTATTTGGTTGCTTGGTTACGATGGTTATATCGAACTTAAACTAGGGTGAGAGTTGGTTTAACGATGTTTTAAATTTGTTAGCACTTTAAATCTACGTTATTATAGGTTTAAGTTACATCGAGTTTATTAGTAAGCATTTTCCCTATTCCGAATTTATAATTAGTTTAAATTGTTAAACCTTGTTTATAAGTAAGGCCCATAAAATAAGTAGTTAAACAATCAATTCAGGACGAAATGAGTGTAATGTATATTGTTGAATTTCAAAGACCTTTTTAACCACCGAAAGGGTGGTGCGGTCCACTGAGGACACACCCGCATGGCAGATGAGGATTGAACGGCGTATCAGCGCAGCTAGGGTCATTATTGGCAAGTTAATCTGCTTCAGATCGGGAAACATCCGGCCGAGAGTCATGCGTTATGTTACATAGGCCTTTGCCGGTACTGGCATTAGACCTCAGGATTACATGGCCTATGTAACAGAACGTATAGACTACCTGAAGCAGAAAGTTTGTGCGTGGGCAAATCGTATCCGTCGTTATAAACAACGTGTATATAGGTATAAGCAGAATCGCATATTCCAAAGTGACCAAAGAAAGGTTTATAGAAGCTGGGAGGAATCTGCTACAAATGTGATTGATGGGCAGTTACCAAATATGGAAGAAATGTTCACATTTTGGAAAAATATTTGGTCGGTGCCTATTAATCACAACGATGGTGGCTGGATGCGTGTTGTTGAGCGCGCGTGTGAACACCTGCAGCCAATGGAGGCTATATTTATAAGCCCAGATAATGTCAGGGATGCGATCCGTTCGACCCATAACTGGAAAAGTCCTGGGCCGGACGGATTACATAACTTTTGGCTCAAATGGCTGCGGTCTTCACACGAACGTTTGGCTGGGCAATTCCAGGAAGCCATCGTGTCTGGATCCCTACCATCTTTTATGACAGCAGGAATCACCTTTCTGCTCCACAAGTCTGGTAGTATCACGGATCCAAAGAACTTTCGACCTATCACGTGCTTACCAACAATTTATAAGCTTCTTACATCCATTTTGACTTCAAAATTAAACACACATTTATATGCAAATAGAATTTTAGATCCCGCTCAAAATGGATGTAAGATTGGGTCTCGTGGTACTAAGGAGCTCCTCCTTATTGACATGGCCATTAATGAAAAGGTTCGCCGAGGTAAGAAGGGTCTCTCCGCCGCCTGGATTGATTATAAAAAGGCCTATGATTCGGTGCCTCATACATGGTTAAGACGAGTACTAGAAGTGTATAAGGTTGACACAGATATGCATATATCTGTGTCAACCTTTTCTTGATGCATGTATGAGGCAGTGGACAACGGTCCTTTGTCTTCCAGGGGGCGGAGGAAATCTTCTTACTTCCGAACCAGTAAGGATTGAGCGAGGTATTTTCCAGGGTGACAGTTTGAGTCCTTTGTGGTTTTGACTAGCTTTGAACCCCTTAAGCGCGTTGCTTAGGGACTCAAAGCTGGGCTTTCGCTTTCGCAGAGGGGGTGAGATCATTTCTCATCTTTTGTATATGGACGATCTCAAATTATTTGCACCAAATAAAGCAGATCTGGTATCATTACTAAACGTTACGCAAACGTTTAGTAATGACATTAGGATGGAGTTTGGTGTAGATAAATGCGCGGTTGCACATGTGCAGAGTGGCCGAGTTGTAAATAGCGAATATTTACAACTCTCGGAGACAACGTCCCTCAGATCCCTCTCCGAAACCGAGTGCTACAAATACCTTGGTATGTCGGAATGCTTAGGCATACTAAGTGGGGATATTAAACAGCTAGTGAAGGAACGCTTCTTTAACCGCTTGACAAAAGTTCTAAAAAGTCTTTTGTTAGGAGGTAACAAAGTGCATGCATTCAACAGTTGGGTAATGCCCGTGCTGATGTATACTTTCGGCATATTAAGGTGGACTCAGACTGAATTAGATGCCCTGGACCGAAAAACCCGAAAACTATTGACAATGTATCGCATGCATCATCCGCGCTCATCAGTGATGAGATTGTATATTCCACGGAAGTGTGGGGGTCGTGGCTTCCTTAATGCCAAAAACTTACACAACCGTGAGGTATGCAATCTTAGGGAATATTTCCTTCATGCTGAGTGTGGAATGCATCGAGACATTGTTGCAGTAGATAATGGTCTTACACCGCTCTCCTTAGCCAAAGATAACTGGCATAAACCGGTAGTACTTAGCACTGGCGACCGTATCGGTATATGGAAGAGTAAGGAGCTTCATGGACGGTTCCACCAGGCACTTTATGGGCCTGATGTTGACCTTCTGGCGTCCGTGGCTTGGCTACGCTTTGGTGATCTCTTTGGTGAAACCGAAGGTTTTGCTTGTGCAATTGCTGACGAAGTTGTCAAGACGAACAACTATCGGAAATACATAATAAAGGATGGCACTGTTGACATATGTCGTGCGTGCCACCAACCAGGAGAATCCATCAGACATGTTATTTCCGGTTGTTGTCATCTTGCCAATGGAGAGTATTTGCACAGGCACAACCAAGTAGCCAAGATTATCCACCAAGAACTTGCTCTTCGATACGGTCTTGTACCTTTTGAAGTGCCCTATTATAAGTACTCACCGGAGCCAGTTTTGGAAAATGGTCATGCTAAGCTCTATTGGGACCGATCTATCATAACGGACAGGACTATTGTAGCCAATAAGCCTGATATCGTGTTGGTAGATCGGTTAGAGCGCCGGGCATTTCTTGTTGATATCAGTGTCCCGTGTGACGCTAATCTTGTAAAAGCTGAGAAGGACAAACTGTCAAAATACTTGGACTTAGCTCACGCGATTACCGACATGTGGGATGTTGACTCAACAATAATTGTCCCGATGGTAGTTTCCGTCAATGGTCTTATAGCGAAGAGTCTCGATCATCATCTCAAGAGGCTCTCACTAAAAAACTGGATCAAGGGTCGGATGCAAAGAGCAGCAGTTTTGGGTACGGCACGCATTGTGAGGAAGTTTCTTTCGCTGTCGCCCTAACCACCGACGGACTGGTCGTAAGGCACACGTCGGCGGGATACTGTTTTTTATATTTATATTTAAAATGTTTTTTTTTAAATGTTATATGTATAAATGTAAATAATAAGATTAAAATAAAATAAATGAATAATAATAATAAATTATTATATTTTCTTTTCCCGAACTTGCTCTCGTCTATTTGGACAATTTTGCCAGGACCTCCTATCTTTCCTGTGTTTAGTTGTTGATCCAGCTGGTATAAAACTACTGCCTCACGACAATAGTTGAACCAATCTGATATTGTTCGACTAGAGAGACATTTTCCCACATTACTTTTTCATAGCTCGAGTGCTGGGCATACGCATACATTAAATAAAAAAACATTTGGTACATCAATTTTAACATTTTCGAACCAAGTTCCTTTAAGTCTCGAAATTTTTTATTTGTACCTGCATTTATCTTTGTTGCAGGTAAAATAGCCTACATTGTTGCCACAATTAGTAACCAGCATCTCTTTATGATGGATCCGACACTTTTTAGAAGAATGTATTAAATTTTCCCTCTCAGCAAAACTTATACATTTCTCCCTAGTTCCTAGTTCTTCTTTTAGTATGGTTACATTCCAACCATTTATAATTTCAGAAACGTTCAATTTTAATTTCTTCTTTCTTATATTCTGGTTTACGTCCGAGTCAGAGTCAGAGGCAACCTGTTCATCTCTTGTCGAGGCAGCCCCGCGACTAGTAGACGGTACAGCATAATCATTCATCGACATATTGTTAATCGTTACGCTATTGTTAAGTAAGCCAGGTAAAGTTCCAAAAAAGTAGCCAAATCGTAACGCAATCAATCAATATGCAAGCCAAGTCAAATATGTGTAAGAAGAATCGGAGTCCAGAAGAATAGCGAAAAGCGTAAAAATAGCCAAATCGTAAGGTAATCAATAACAATATGCAAGCCAAGTCAAATAAGCGTAAGCAGAATCGGAGTCCAAAAAATAGCCAAAAACGTAAAAATATTTAGAGAGAAATAGCAAAGTACACATTAACGCAAGGAAACTGTATCGCATAGATTCAAATCACAAACTTCATTCGTCAAGTTCCCGCCATTCAGTGTTGGGAACCGTACGATAATTATCGTAAGTTAGGCGCAAATTATTGTACATGTACGATAATTTGGGCTTAACGTACGATGTACGATTGCTATTCATATCTTATTTTGTAAAATTCTTGAATCACCCAAATTTTCGCGCAATTTTCTATGCGGTATACCCATGTGAAGTACCTATGTGAAATCATAAAATAAGGACGTGATGGGTTGACGAACATAATATAAATTCGTGACAATGTCTGTGTTATTAATAACTAATACTTTTATACATTATTTGAAAATTATTATTTACGATAATTATTTACGATAATTTTTTGACTAGTTCGATGATTTTATGCCAGGTTGGCAACACTACCGCCATTTGACATTTGAGAATCTAAAACAACAAACTTGTTACGAATTGTTTTTTTCTTGTTAAATTAAAATGAAAAATTGATAATATCATATAAATAATTGATAAACATATTGCATAGATGTGAAGTGTTCTTGTGTTCTTGTGTTAAATATTGTGTTTTTGTGCTAATATTGGTAAAAACACGGTAAGTTTATTTCACACAAAAAAACATATAAAAAAGAAACTACGCATTTTCTCAGGCAGGGAATAGTATTAAAAGAAAGGGGAGACCAACCCCTTTCAAATGATACCATTTTCAAACCAAAACTCTTACAACTCAAATGGAAATTCTAGCCCTAAAGTTAAATAAAAATGTACTTACAAGGAAGATTTCACATTTCGAAATTCAGATGAACAAAAGTCTTTATTCGAAGCAAGAAACTCTCCCAACATCATCAAATCAATTCTGGGCAAATTGGAGCTATTTGCCTTAATGAAACCTTTTTCCATCGTGGAAGCCGTATGTTCTTTATAGAATCACGATTATAACAACAATTTAAGACGCAAAAGTGCCAAAAACTAATAAAATTCCAATTAGTAACTACGTAAATTTCGAATGAATAGTGGATGTTTTCTGTGACAGTGGAACGTTTACATAGGCGTGACGTAGTGCGCTCTGATTGGTGTTTCAGTTAACATGGCTGATTGCTGTTTATTATGGTTTTATTTTATTGAAAATAATAATAATCTCAATGTTTAAATAAAAACTGGGTGATTTTTATAGATCATTATAACATACAGATTTAACTAATATCATTTATTTTTCGTTTCTTTAATACTGTTATCATGCCTATTATTCCAGTACTGGTTGTGTGCCCAAAACTGGAATCCCCTACATGGGTTTTTTCAACGTAATTCAAAAATTTCCTTTAACAATCTTGTCACTCTCTCATCTGTTCCCAGGTGGGGTCCCAAAATAAGGGAAATTGCAGGCCGTATAGAATTAAGTTAGCTATATTAGACATTCGTTGTATTTACATGTTAGGAATGATAAAACCATGTGTTCAGAATCCTTGAATGGATTTATATAATCTGATCCCGACATAAAAGAATCCACTGATTTAATGCTGACTCATACGGTCTCCTTCTCTTGGGTGACAAGGAAGCTAACATTATATTTATCAAACTAGATGGAATTCCTCTTCTCAGAAAAGCGCTCCTGATAATATGGCGGCAATAGGTGTTAGACTTTTGTGTAAGGGATGTAGACTCCCGAAAAAAGATAACAGTAAATCATATCGGTGTTCCAATATTATTATTTCAGATTTGACCAATGAGGTAAAGAACGGATACCATGATTGTGCGAGCCATTGTGGGACTACCACAATGCCTGTAGCTTTTTCAGCTTTTATTATTTGTGAAACTTGTTATTAGTGCAAAAGAAAATTTCATGCCATTTAAGAGCAAATGTATCAATAGCATATGCATCTGAGTCATTAAGCCAAGACACATACTTTACATTTTTTATTATAAAACGTGTCCCGACAAAAACGCAAGAATTAAATTTTAAATAAAACACAGATATTAAAAAAAGTGTAACTTTATTATATAGTAAAGTAGACAGGATGAGGTTATGTATAGAACAACACCTCGGGCAGACGGCCACCGGGTTTGCTGGCACACACGCGATCTTTAAATGAAGTTTTCAATGACTAGTTCCCGTTCAGTCTTCATCGTACCGTTCGTACAGACGGACGTTGAAACGCATAAAAACGCGTGTTCGGCTTCTTACAGAACGATAAATGTACACCTTTTTTTTTTTTTTTTTTTTTATCGTTGGAAAAATGCGTTTTCGCATCTTCACCCAGGCCAGGAAGGCGATGGCCGGGCGGTATGTGCGGCACCCGGCAGCATGGGAACGCAGCCATTTTTAAGGCACCCCACTAAAAAACCAACGGCTGCCCACGACGCTACAATGGGACGCCACGGGATCGCTTTCGCACTCACCGTGGCGCCCCGGCGGAACTCCTCCATATAGAGGTACCCCGGGCAACCCGTGTACCCCTACCTCATAGACCTAGTGCAATGGCGAGAGAGGTCGCCCCCCCTCTCACCTAGGCCTACGGCTCCGAAGGAACGGGCTGAACGCTTCTCCTTCGCAGCCTCTCCCGCTGAAGCTCGATGTGACTATGTTGCCATAGCCACAGCCGGCTCCGTGCTGGGCTCCGCGCTCGAGGGTTTCGCACCAGGTGCTAATCCTCGAACTCGCGGAGCCTTGCACACTCGGCTCCCCAATAGGTGGGTCGCTGCATGACCTCGGTCCGCACAGAACACGCACCGCAACATTCCGGTGCAAGTGGCTCGGGTATGGCCTTCACCACCGCACCGGAAACAGGCGGCACTACGGTCGACCGCAGACGGGCAAGCCGCACGCACATGCCCAGGTGCCAGGCACCTGAAGCAGCGCAGCGGCTGCGCCTGCAGCAACTCCACCCTGGCTGAGCTCCAGCCCACCAGGACCTTCTCGGCGTTTATCAGCGCTCTCGCCACATCGGTGGGGAGACGGGCAAAGGTAGCGCCCATGCCCCCCCAGCCACCCCGACGGATCTCCCTAACATGGAGAGCCCCGCTAGGGCAGTTCGTGATGAGACTTATCGCGTCGACCACGTCGTCGTGCGTGACGGTATCGTCCAGGCCTTTAAGCCTTACGGCCACCCGCCGAACAGGCCGGACGACTTCTGCCTCACCGTCTAAAACTGGGCGAATCTTCGCCGCCAGTTTTTCAGCCTGCTCTGGAGTACCCTTGGGCAACTCCAGAAGCCTGGCACCCGCCGCTGAACGGCGAATCGTAAGCCCGTCCTTTAGGCCTACGTCGCTGAGATTGACCATCTCGGCGGCACGCCTTAGGACATGGGCGTACGTCACACCCGCCGCTGCCGCATGGTCCTGCAGTTTGATCATAACTGCAGGAGACCGTGCAGACGGCAGCTTCCGGGAACCCACGCAAGGTGCTTTCGGCTTCATCTTTGAAGACGCCTTAACACCACTGGCCTTATTCGCTGGAGCCGGCTTCTGGGGAAGGCCCTTCTTTTTCCCCAAGCCTTTCCTCCTCCTCGTGACCGTCGACCACGCCTCCTCTGGAATCAGAGGAGCCGTCGGCGGCCCCGACTTCGAGACAGTCGCCGCGACTGCGGCCGACTGCCTCCTCTCCGCCGCGAGTGGCGGCCGGTGGATCCGCGCCTGGAGCCCTTCAAGTTAGTGCTCTTTTTGCACACTTCTTGGGTAGAGGCAGCATTCTTGCGCGCAACTGCGTGCAGCTGCTGCGCATGCATAGAAGAAGTCGGCTCAATGGTGGGAAGCGCCTCCGAAGACAGATCGTCCTCGGAAACCGGCGCACTCACCACCAGAGCCTTCTTCTTCTTCCAGCGGAGGGCCCGAGCGCTCAGTGCGCACTCGAACTCGGCCTCCTCCGCCTCCTCCTCCATGGCTCGCAACACGGCCTTTCGCCTGGGCGAGCCCACTCCCGCGTCCTATGGGCGCACCTCGTCCACGCCTCACACGCAGTTTAGTTGAACAGGTCGGTGTGGTGTCGACCTGTGCAGGGACTCCTGCTCCAGAGCTGTTCTTGCCCCCCCCCCCGTAGTACGATGGACAGACGGCAACCGGGGCTGTCGTGAGGGATTGCACAGCGTCGTCGCTGACACCCTTCCGGGGACTTATTTTCGGACCAACTCTTTTCATCTTGTTTTTTGCGTTCTCGCCATTACCCAGTCCTTTAGCAAACGCCGAACCGCCGGACCGACACAAAACATCTAAAAGGGGACAAAGAGACACGCAGAAGAAAACAAAACAGGACAAGACAAAACACAAAAAGAGGGTGATTTTTATAGAGGTTTTCTTCCTCGCAGCCGAACGATCAGAGCAAGCTCCGTCAATCCAGCCCTCGTTCCCGCTCAGTGCGGGCTTCCGAGATCTTGTGGCCGTGCAATGCTCGCTCCGAAAAGCAAGCAGCCACATTTGCTAGTAGCTGTCCGCGCCGGCCGAAGCCGGTGAAGAACCCCCTATCCGCAACCCGGGGACAAATGTACAACTACCTACAAAAATGGCTCCAACGTGAGAAATCAATCACCAAGAAGAACCCTGGAGTACATTGCAGCAAGTGTGGCATGGTAGTTCATGCCAATGCTGAATGTGCTGGTATCACCGACAAACAGCTCTGTGTCATCGAGGTTAAAAATCTTGGCTGGACTTGTGACGAATGTATGAGTCGATCGACTCAGAGGTCATCACTTATTTTTCCTGAAGATGATGAAAAAGAAAATGACCTTGAGCAAGTCTCCAAAATAAAAGAGGTAAACATTGATATACGTAGAATGATAGAAAATATTACTAAAAACATCGAAAAAAATATTACTAAAAACATCGAAAAATATTACTAAAAACATCGAAAAAACATAGAATATTGTAGTAACAAAGTAGATGAATTCACAGAAGAAATGTCAGCATTCAGAACCAAGATAAGGGTGCTTGAGAAGAAAAATGAAAGTCTAGAAAACAACAATAAGGGGGTCTTACACCATCCTCTTTTAAAGTGGCTTTTACACTAAAAGTAACTTTTAAAGTCAATTTCATTTCCACGACCTTCTTTTAATGTAAAAGTAGAGATAAAAGGACTTTTAAACAAAAAGCCAGATGGACCGGCTTTTATTGCCTAAAAGTAACATTTAGTTTAGAATGGCGCGCGATTGAACATGTGTTTCGGCTCAGTTACAGCATATGCAGTGTTTGCGGATTTGTTTTAAATTAGTTTTGAAGCAATATTTTTCATTAAGGTTATATTTTACCTAGTTGCTTGAAATTCGTTTACACCTATTATTAGTGCAATGGAAGAGTATGAAATTCTTGAAGATGATTTCGACGACTTTCTCGAAGTTATATTACGACCACGAAAACGACGCCGTGTCCGACCTAGACCAGACTATATGCACGACCTTGATGATGATGAATTCCGCAAGAGATTTCGTTTAAGCAAAGCAGGTGTACAATATGTTCACGATATGATTGAAACACAAATAAAAACTGCCACAATGAGGTATAAATATCAAATATTAAGACATATGTTTTTGACATAATATAATTAAATTACCTACTAAATTAATATAAAAATAATCCTTTAATTTTTAGAAATCAAGCCATAGAGAGCATGAGCAGATTGCTACTAACATTAAGATTTTACTCAATTAGTGACTATCTTATGGCAGCAGGGGATTTTATTGGAGTCAGCCCAGCATCGGCCTCCAGAATCATACATGAAGTTTCAAAAGCAATAGCTGGCTTAAGAACACATTTTATTGATTTTCCCAAAGATTTAAATAATCTTAAAAGAGATTTTTTCTTCAATATAGCCAAATTTCCAAAAGTTATTGGGGCAATAGACTGCACTCATGTACAAATAATGAATCCAGGTAAAAACAACTAAATAGTGAATTATTGTTTCCGTTTTACATGCTATGCTATATTACAATGTTGATTTTGTAGGTGACCATGCTGAAAATTTTCGAAATAGAAAATCAACATTTTCAATTAATGTGCAAGTAGTTGCGAGTACTCAGCTTAAAATACTGGACATAGTAGCTCGTTGGCCAGGATCATGTCATGATCAGACTATATTTAATAATTCAATATTTAAAAGCAAACTGATCACGGGGCATTTCGGGAGTTCTGTTATTGTTGGTGACAGTGGTTATGAAAATAACAACCATGTTTTAACCCCATTGTTGAATCCAACTACTCCTGCGGAAACATTGTACAATGAAGCACAAATTAGAACTCGCAATGTGCTAGAAAGAACTTTTGGGGTCCTCAAAAGTAGATTTCCAGTATTAAGGAGAGTTATAACCCTTTCATTAGACCGTGTACAAGCAATTATTGTGGCCTGTGCTGTGCTGCACAATGTAGCAATAGATTTGAAAGAAGAGGATTTTTCCACAGATCAATTAATTGAAGTAGCAGTGGAGCAGTCGGAGTCACATTGATCAAGTTCTAATCATGTACGGAAAAACTACATAAGCTATTTTGAAACCCTTCTCAATGAATATATTTAATGAAAAAATACAATAAAACAATAAAATAAGATAACTGTTTTCTTTTTATTTCTAATTCTAATTGTAACAATTCAATTTCTAACACATTTTTTTCTAATTTATGTTTTTTTTCAATATTTAGGAGTTCTATTTTTAAATTTTGCTCTTCTAGTTTAAGGTCTTCTAATTTTTGTGCCTTTATTCTTATTTGCTCCATATGCATGTATTCTGAGGAAACTATGTCCATTTGTTGTTCCACTGATTCAATTTTTTTCTCTGCCAGCAACTCGAAGGGTCTCTTCCTTGAAGATGAAGGTCGAGAGTTACCTGAAATATTATGGTGTTATTGTTTATAAAAACCTATTGTACATAATTTTAATATGATATAAAGATGATATTTTACAAGGTCTCTATATATGGACAACAAATAAATTACAACGGAACGTGAGAGTGACAGACACGTAGGTCTTTGATAGATAGCAATAGTAGAACAATAACCAGAATTTTATCAGTAGCTTTCTTTCATAAGATAGATATTCTGGCAGTAATTGCTCCATTCATTTACAATTGCTAACTCTGCAGATATAAAAATTTAAGAATTGAATAGAGACTTTGACTTTCATCAATTTTAGGTACCAAACCGGTTGAGTAACTTGCCGGTTCTTCTCAGCAAAACTGACACTCCTCACCAATAGTAAAACTGAAGACCATATTCTTAAGTATTTGTAAGTGCTATATGAATGAACCTACTTGAATTAAACATTTCTATTTTTACTTATCACCATGACTGACTAACTAACATATTTATGTCATATGTTCTTGTGCATCCCTTGAAGCATAAGAAATTTAGTTGTAATGTTTACTTTGACAAATTTTAATACTCACTTTCAACCCTTTGACAATCTTTAGATTCATGACTTGCATATGTATCTTCCTCCGGAACAATTACTGTTACATACTCCGTTTGTAGACTGCTTAACTCTAAAAGAGATGTGAAACAATGAACATCAATTTAAATTACATTTAATACTAAATACTTTTGTAACTATTTTTGTCTTCAGTGTTATAACCAAAATACAGCGGTCTTTAGATTGTTATTATGTTAACCATATCTGCATAACTCTAATTAGGTAAGTAGGTGTAGTTGTCGGATACTTATTTATAACCCTTGCAGCTAAATAAACTGTTGCCGATTACAAATTTATCACTTTATGACATAGTACAAAGTACAAAACATAATGAAAACAGGTTTAATATTAGTAGTATTTACCTTCAGGGCTACAGATTTTATGTTCTACTTCTGAAAGTGTATTCTCACTCCCACGACCAGCAAATAAAATGTGTTCTTTTTCTTCATCGCCTAATTTATTTTGGTCGACCTCAATACCTACAACAAAATAAAGACAAAATATAAGGCAAAAATCTACAAACATTTGTTATCTAATCAAATAATATCCAATATATACAGAGTAAAGTACTTGAGTATTTGTTACTTACTATTATCAAAATCCGAGTCGAAAGTTGATTCAAGTCCCTGGACACTTAAAAGGATCATAGATTTGATTTTATTTTCGGCTATGGTGAGCATTGGTGCTGAACTTGGTCCACCACCCGTGGTTATTGAGGAAGTGCGTAATTGGGCACTCTTCTTCCTTGTGGCGTGCTTCAGTGCTTCATATTTAATTTTCAAATGTTGAGCAGATCTATATGTGGCTCCAGATGAACTGTTAAAATCATTTTCTAAAGCTTTCCAAGCTTTCTCTTTGTCTTGCCACATGACGGCATCCGTGCGTCTATTGTCTAATATGTGCTTATACTTGAGAACTAAATCTACAAGTAAATTTATTTCTTCTGCAGAAAAATTTACCGTACGGGCACGTTTGGACATATTATTACAATTGAAACAGGTACAGTTTTAAAGCACAAATTTCAAATAATTTAACAAATTTTGTCACTGTCAACGTAAA
Source organism: Napeogenes inachia (assembly GCA_959347355.1). Taxonomy (NCBI): domain Eukaryota; kingdom Metazoa; phylum Arthropoda; class Insecta; order Lepidoptera; family Nymphalidae; genus Napeogenes; species Napeogenes inachia. The sequence goes on along the minus strand of OY365792.1, from coordinate 21,578,478 downwards.
AACGACGATAATGGAAAACCAAGCGTAGAAAGAGCTAAATTCACAAATGACTGATGTACAAAATATTTGACAGTTGTTTGAACAGCTTTTACGGTGATGCCAGTATTCGTTTCCAAATTTCGACGTATCGATGCTTGAAATGTTTTACAACAAAAAGAACAAAAGCACTTAAATATGATAACCAAATGTTTTTTTTTGCATTATTAAAACAAAGTTCTAACAATATTAGTATCTATGAATTCTATACGGTAACAAAAATATTAATTTGATGGTAGCAGCTGTATCAGTCGTCATTTTCATTTACAATATTATACGGTGAATGTCTAAACTAGCAACACGAAGATCGTAACAATGTCGACGTTGCCAAACTTCATACTTTTAGCTAGAAGTCCCTTTTAAAATAACTCGGAGATTTGGTGAAACTGGTAGCACCATAAAAATACTTTTATGTTCCTTTTAACTTAAAAGTACTTTTAGTTACAAGGAAGTTTAAAATCAGATTGTGAAAGAGCCCCTAAAAGTCTCAATCTAAGAATGATGGTTACGGAACAAAAGATTAAGGAAGACCAACAAAAAAGCCTCGTACAATACCTCGAAGTAGCTGAAATACCCTACGAAGAGAATAAGGATACTTGCTTCAGGCAAGTAACCAAAATAATAGCAACTAAACTCGACAAAAAATTAGGGGATATAAATAATATTCAACGTGTTAAAGGTAAGAGTGACGGCATTATTACACTGGAATTACACCACAATAGTGGTCCTGCCTCTTGGGTTAAATTATCCAAAGCTGCTAAGTTACAATTATCCGATTTGATGCAAAATTTTAACACTAAAAATGCACAAAATATCGTCGTTGTTCGTCATGCTCTTACTACCTACAATAAAAGGCTGCTATATAAAATTAAACATAGATTATCTGAAACTCATAAGTTCATTTGTGCCGGCGCTGAGGGAAAAATACTAGTACGAAAAGACCACAACACCAAAATCAAGGTAGTCAGATTCGAAGAAGACATAATTCCACTCTTATCTTAAGGTACTTTAGATATACAGGGTGTCCAGGAAAGAATGGATAACCTCTGAAAAGCTTATAGCACACTAAAAGGCACGCCCAAAAAAAAAATAAATGTTAACCCTTACACTGCAAAAAAATGGCACTTTAAAAAAAAATATATTTTTTTTGTCAAATTTGAAATTTTTACTTGTAACGAGACCAAATGTGTTGATATCGTAATTATTTCTATCTTTAAATATTGAATATGAACCGCATCAATAAATAACTATCACATAAAATAGCTAACTGGTGTATTTTTCTCAAAAAATAATGTTAAACTATTGTTTTGTGTAAAATTTCTGAAGAAATATTTTTGACGTGGAACTTTGAACAGCTCTAGTGTAAAAAAAAATATGAAAGCAATAGTGGCCAACCATTTCAAAATATTTCTGGTTTAATGACGTTTCTAAAAATATGTAATATGTCCTTATTATAATGAAAAAAATATGAACTATTGGTATTAATGTGTAAAATGGGATATTATTCATTATTAGCAAATTGAAAAAAAATATACAATGTTATGATATTCAATTGACATTTATTGCATAATCGTTACAATAATTTAGAGCAACTGTTCAAATTGTCTGCCCCCCATCCTGATACAAGCCCTACATCTACCAATAAAAGATCTTCGAAGAAATCGTGCGTGACGCCGATCATTGATTTTGTTTGCAGCGGCCTGGACACGGGCTCGTAGATCTTCTAATGAAGTTATTGGCTGCCGGTAAACTTCTTCCTTAAGACACCCCCAGTAAAAAAAGTCTAAAGGGTTTAGATCCGGGGACCTTGGGGGCCATAGAATAGGACCCAGGCGGCCTATCCACCTGTTAGGGTAGCTTTGTTTCATGAATGCACGCACTGCGACAGCATAGTGAGCTGGGCAGCCATCATTTTGAAGCCAGTATGTGCGGCGAAGCTCTTCGGGTACGTCTACTAATAAATTGGGTAGGTCATTTTGAAGAAAATTTAGATAACTTTCTCCGGTTAAGTTACCTGGGAATTCAAAAGGGCCTATTATTTTGCCATTAATAATCCCAGTCCAATAATTAATTTTAAACTGGTATTGCGATCTGTCTTCTCGGTAGACGAATGGATTTTCAAGCTGCCAGCTGTGTAGGTTGTGTATATTCATGTAGCCGTCCCTCTACAAAGTAGATTCATCACTCCACAGAATGTTATCGAAGAAATGCGGATCTTCGTTCATCTTTTCTAACATCGTATTACAAAATTGAACTCGTAAGTTGAAAGTCTCTTGAAAGTAGAGTTTGCACGCGTGTAAAATGATATGGTTGAAATCTGTTTTTCTTTAAAATGTTGTGCGCGATGTAGATATGCCCCCCGCTTGTTTATACTCTTGTAACCCATGGCTAACCATAATTTTTGTTCAGAAATATTTGACTGTCCTAATTTAGGCCACTATTTGTCGTTAATGCCACCCAAAAATAATTTCTCTCTTATACATATTAATATAAGATCATTAATTAAAAACTACCCGCAACTACTTTATTATGTCAGTACATACAGGGTGGGCCATGAATTAGTTAACATTTGAAAAAATCGTATAAAAAAAACCATATAACATATTTTAGAAATAGTTTATTTACGAGGAAGCTAATTAGTTTTAATTTATTTTTTAAAAAATATTTCGTCTAAATGGACACCGTTTCGGTTTTTGCACTCATCTAAGCGAGTCCTGAAGTTTTCGAATACTCTTCTGCAAAGAGACCGCGAGATCGCCGACATCTCTTCGATGATTTTTTCTTTAAGTTGACGGAGTGTATTCGGTTTATCAATGTAGACACGACTCTTTAAATAACCCCATAAAAAGAAGTCTGCTGGGGATAGATCTGGACTTCTGGGCGGCCATGGGATGTCACCTCGTCTGGAAATCAGCTTTTCCGGAAACATTTCTTTGACCACCGGCAAGGACTCGTTCGATGTGTGACACGTGTCTCCATCTTGTTGAAACCATGTGTTACGATTATAGGCAGCAAATTTCAGTAGCATCGGTGCTAAAAACTAAACTAAAAAGCGGAAACTTGCTGCACATTCTCTTCGCTTCGAGAAGTCCGCGGGCCGCCGGTTTGTTTCACATTTAGTCTAGATCGCGTCTCTTCGAACTTCTCATTATTTATGGAGACAAATGAATCGTCTGACTGACCATCATCCCCCACTGAATCCAAAGTCGGCTCTTCTTCATTTGTTTGAGTTTCTGAACTTTGGTTGTCAACTGTCACCTGACTGTCGTTTGAATCCTTCTCAACAATAATGACATATCGACTTGTTGTGACTGATTTAGTCTTAGGATTGTAGACTCTATATCCCTTCACATCTTCAGCATACCCCACTAATATACACTCTTCAGATTTTGTGTCCCACTTTTGTCTTTTTTGTTTAGGCACATGTTTCATTACAACACTTCCAAACACTCTAAGATGACTAATATCAGGTCTACTATTAGTCCACAGCTCATATGGTGTTTTATAATTTAGTCCAACTGATACAGTCCGGTTCTGCAAATAAACAGCAGTATTTGTGGCCTCTGCCCAGAACTCCTTGCTCAGATCAACATCATACAACAAACATCTAGCCTTTTCAACAATTGTTCGATTCATCCGCTCACACAATCCATTCTGTTGTGGAGTATAATAATTCTTCTGGTGTAATAGGCCTTTATGCTTTAGAAAATTTTCAAATTCACTACTGCAAAATTCACCACCATTGTCACTTCGTAGCACCTTGATTTTCCTATCAAGTAAATTCTCAACTCTGGCTACATAAGTTTTAAAGCATTGAAAAGCTTCATTTTTATTTTTTAAGAGATATATGTATGTCATGCGACTATAATCATCTATGAAAATAACGAAGTACCTTGATCCACCTAGAGAAGTAGTTTCCATAGGCCCACATACATCTGTATGCACTATTTCCAAAAGTTGAGTGCTCCTGTTTCCACTGCTTGGAAAAGGTAAACGACTCTGCTTCCCTTTACAACAAGTAACGCAGGAAGTTGTGTTTGTATTTGCATGTTCAATAGAAATACCTTCTACAGCATCCTGCATTTTTTTTAAGTAACTATTATTGACGTGACCAAGTCTTCAATGTGGCTGTCGCTACCAAGACATCTTCTTTATTGTAAATATCACAACCATTGTTTCTGAAAATTACTCTATTTCCTTTGTTTATTAACTGACTTACGGACAGCAAGTTAGTAGTCAGACTTGGAACACACATAACCTCTTCCACTGTCACATCAAAGTTGCAATTATCAGTGCACGTAGTAATCTGCACCTCACCGGTACATATAACTGGTACTTTACTTTCATTTGCAACAACAATCTCCTTAGATTGTTCATAAGTTGCGTTTTTTATCCAATGTTCATTTGTTGACAAATGCACGCTTGCTCCCGAGTCAACATACCAGTCTAATTTACTGTAGGCGCCATTTAGAAACACTGCATTAAATGCATTGGTTTGCTTGTGATCCATTTCTTTGGAATTTGTTAAGATTGGACACTGATTCCGGTAATGACCTACTTTGTTGCACTTGAAACATTTAATCGCTTTCTTATTTGACTGATCGCCATCTTTTACTTGGTTATTCTTGTCTGTGGAATTATGTTTCCATTGCTTCCACTTGTTTTTTTTCTGAAAACACCAAAAGCGGCGCTGTCACTGTCATTCAGGTTCACTTCCGCTTCCATATCTAACAATTTAGATTTAATGGCGTCCGTAGTTACACGCATTCCTGAGTGCTCTATAGCCATAATCACTGTCGAAAAATTTTCTGTTAGTCCTGCCAACAATAATGAACGGATTGGTTCATCATTTATATTAAAACCAGTTCCTGCCAATTTCTGACCCGTCTCCACTAACTGAGTTACGTAGTTATTCATTGAAGTACATTTTTCTAGTCTTATAGAAATGAGATTTCTTAACAAACTAATTCTCCTTGTAAAACCTGAATCATCATACAAAGATTTTAGATTCTCCCATAGTTCCTTTGTAGATTTTACTTCTTTTATATGAAGATAAATGGATGGATCTATAGTTAATACTAATTTGGCTCTAGTCTTAGCATCATCTGCTGCTGCAACTGCTTGTTGACCTTGCTCTGGCTTGATGCATCTGTTATATAATATAGTTAATATAGTCTGTAAGATGTCTATGGTAAGACAGGAACTATAATGTCTATGGTTCCACTTCCACTTGGTTGTAATCGTCGTCATTCCATATACGTGTAACGCATTTAATAAAAAGTACCAATACAGAAGTCGTTGTCTAATTTAAGATATATACTCAAGAACGAACCCTACAATATATAACATGGTGTCAGAAGTGCAAAAATTGAAGAAATATTAAAGGATTGCTAGAATTATGGCGGATAAACATTTTGTGACGCAGATGCAAGCACCTTTCTATACAAGCTGGCGAAAATGCTGCTGAAAAATGGAAGAAATGTAAGCAAAGGTATGAAATCTTCTGTGATGCGAACGAGATAAGCAAATGCTCAGATGCAAAACAAACAGCAATTTTATTAAACGCCATAGGTGATGATGGCATCGAAATATTTAATAGCTTTAATATTGACCGATCGAAAGCAAATGTAGAACAAATTTTAAAGAAATTTGACGATATATTTAGTCCACATACTAATATTACAGTAGAAAGATACAATTTCTTCACAAGATATCAAAATGAAGAATCAGTTGAAGAATATCTTACGACATTGAACAACATGGCTTCCAATTGCAAATTCGAAATTCTAAAACAAGAGCTCATCAAAGACATGTTTGTCATTGGAATTAAAAATAAGTTAATAAATTGCATAGGAATTCCATGACGTGCAAATATAGATTTCATGTGTGATATGACATTGAAAGCTCTACTATCTTTATTTAAATTTGCAATTTCTATGTAATTAGAATAAAAATCTACCACAAGTAAATATTTTTTACCATTATATTCAAATAAATCTGTTGCTATTTTTTGCCATGGAAATAAAGGTTGATCGTGAGACATCATTGGCTCTTTTGTTTTATTATAAGAATAAATAGCACAAGTTTCACATAGTCTTACATTATTTTCAATATCCTGACTGATATTAGGCCAATAAACTACTCCTCTGGCTGAGTTTTTAGTCTTTTCTATGCCCTGATGACCTTCATGTAAAATTTTCAAGATTTCTAATCTCATTGAACTAGGTATGATGACTGAATTATTTTTAAAAACTATGTCATTAATTACATGGATTTCCTCTTTAATATTCCAATATGGTAAAACTAAACTATCGCAACTTGTTTTAGAGTTAGGCCATCCATTCTGATAATATTCTTTTAATTTTGATAAAGTCAAATCTTGGTTTGTATGTTGTAATATTACTTCAAGTTTTTCTTTCGAAATAGCTAAGTTAGAGGTTAATAAGTTAATATGAATTTTCATGTCTAAATCTAATTCATCTAAATGAAGTAATTCATTATTAGAATTTATAATTGGAGCACGTGATAAAGTGTCTGATATATACATTTCTGAACCTTTTTTATATGTGACAATTAAACGATATGCTTGCAATGTTATCATCATTCTTTGAAGTCTCATTGGGACTTCTGACAGGGGTTTCTTAAAAAGTGTTACTAATGGTTGATGGTCTGTTTCAACATAAACAGGTCTTCCATATATATATTGATGAAACTTTCTACAACCAAATACTATGGCATAAAGTTCTTTTTCAATCTGAGCATAGTTTATTTGACTTTTATTTAAAGATTTTGATGCATATGCTATAGGATTTTTATCATGTAATATAACTGCACCAACAGCATTTTTTGATGCGTCAACTGATAGTCTTAAGGGTTTAATACTGTTAAAATGAATAAGTACAGGGGACTGACATATTATTGATTTTAATCTTTTAATTTGTTGATCATGCTGTTCTAACCACTGCCAAGTATTATTCTTTTTTAATAATTGTCTTAAAATATAGGTTTCTTCTGCTAAGTTTTGTATAAATGAACCTAAGTAATTTATCATGCCAAGAAATCTTTGTAATTCTTTAACATTAGTTGGATTTGGCATATTTAAAATTGCTTCTATTTTAGATTGGTCAGGGGTCACACCATATTTATTAAAAATATGACCTAAATATTGAATTTCTGACACCAAATTGACATTTAGACTTATTAAATTTTAAATTGACTTCAGAAGCTTTTTTAAGAAGTGATTCTAGTCTTTCATTATGTTCAGTTAAGTTAGAACCATAAACAAGAATATCGTCTACAAATATTATTACTCCTGTTAAATCTCCAAATAAATCATTCATTGTCTTGTGAAATATTTCACTACTAGATTTAATTCCATATGTTAATCTAAGAAATTTATATCTACCAAAATTAGTGTTAAAGGTACACAAATTACTACTCTCTGAATCTAGACCAATGTTCCAATAGCCTGAACAAGCATCTAATTTTGAAAAAATTGAGGCACCTGCTACCTTAGACCTTAAATCATCAAATGTAGGAAATGGATAGTGTGGTCTCTGTATAGCTACATTTAAATTTCTAGGATCAAGACAAATTCCTAACTTTCCATTAGGTTTTTCGACTAAAACTATAGAGTTTACCCATTTAGTAGGTTTATCTACCTTTTCAATGACATTTAATTGTTCCATGTGGTCTAATTCATTTTTAAGACGTTTTTCTAAAGCATAAGGAATTCGACGAACTGGACAAATTTTAGGGTTTACACTTGGATCGACATCTAAGTGTGCTTTGTATTGTAAACAACCTAAGCCTTCAAAAGTGTTTGAGTATTTTGAAACAATATCTTGTACTGACCTTTCATTATGTTTGTCTTGAATATTAAATACTCTTTTAATTATACCCAGTTTTTCACATGTGTTCCAACCAATTATGGGTTTGCAATCATTTTCCACTACCACAAATTGTATTGTGGTCTTTAGTCTATTTTCAAATTCACAGTTGAATATGCAGGAACCTAAATTTGGAACTAATTGTCCTGAAAATGAGAAAAGTTTCTTATTTGTTCTAAACAATGTAATTATTGAGCCTGTATTCTTTTTAATTTTTTCTAAAGTTTGTTTACTTATTACATTAGTATCAGCACCTGTATCTATTTGACATGTAACATTATAATTATTAATCTTTACCTTAATTTCCCAATCATTACTTTTATTTATACCCTGATGAATCGAATTAATTAGAAAATGATTGTCAATATCTTCTAGACTTTTACTTCTAATTGTGCCTATTTGTTTATAATGAGTTTTATTTCTGAAAAAACAGAAATTCGCAAAATGGTTTTTCTTTTCACATATGTTACAAGTTATCCCTTCAGCCGGACATTTGTATCTGTGTATTTGACCACATCTCTTGCAAGATTTGATATTGAGTGGTGATTTTTTCCTTTGACTTGGATATCTTTCCGATGACTGTGACTTTTGATTGGATCTTGAGATACTCCTATATTGTTTGTTAAATGACTTGACAGCTTGAATATGATGGACTTCATTCTTCTGATTAAGTTTATTAGACCTTTCTTGTGACAGTTCTAAACTTTTAGCAAGTTTCATAGCCGTTTCTATTGTTAAGTTTTCTTCTTGAAGCAATCTTCTAAAATCTAGCGTGCCTTTTAACACTAGAAAGTTCTCTGCCGCAAAGCACCACTCACTATAGTTCTCACGTCCTTTAAGTTTAGGTACGCTCACTATGTAATTTGAGTTCGTCGCCATTGTTTTAATGTACAAAATAACTGCACAAAGAACACAATTACCTACTGTCTCTCTTACTGCAACGGATTATCAAAAGTCCAGATAACACTCTGTCGCGAGAAACTAGTAATTAGGACCAGGAACGGTCTGGGCCCATAACCAGTTATTATTTTATAATATTATATTCTTTTAACAAATAAAACAACGTGCCTATTTTGACAAGACGGAGAACGACTGACTTTATTAATATTCATTCAGTTATATACATACATCATAGATGGCACTACTAGTTGGTTGTAACACCGATTTTGAGTACAATTATAATAGATTGTACTATATGAGCCTTGGAGACGGCGGTGATGCTTTTGGCTGCACCAACCGCGGAGATGATTCCGGATGCTAGCTCCAGAATTGCTGTCTCAAGAGAGGCGGTGTCACAAACATCCTCGGCTAGTGCCGGGAGAGGTTTCGGTTTGGCAGGCGGAGCCATAATAGTTTCAATTGCAAAAACAATGTCGGCGTCGTACACAATGCACTAAAGTCTATATAAAAACAAATCTCATATGTAGAGTCGAGTGTGAAAAGTCTAAAGTTTACGGTAGATGGAGCAGCGCTGCGGCATGGGCGCTGTGCAGTAGTCCGCGGTTTTCAGCAGCAAGTCACTGAAAGTCTCGTCCAAATCGGACCACTGGTGCCAGAGTTATAGCCGAAGAAGTGTTGGGAGTCAAGGTTTGAGGAGTTGAAGGTGGATAGGAAGGATCAGGACCTGTTCTATATTAGGATATTGTAAGTGATATTTCAATAATATTTAATATTATTGAAATTAGAATGATACTCGCCGCTAGGTGCGCTGGGATCGTGAATATTACGAATCCAGCGCTTTGGTCCATTGGTCCTGGACGGGTGGAGTGATGTCACTGCTTTTAAGGGCCGCGATATACTGCTAGCATGGAAGTTTATCAGTGAAGATATAAATTAGAAAAATGTGAAAATATTAGAATCAATGGAAATTAAATTTAAAAGAGCCTGGAAAAGGCCACTAGGCGCCAGGGAAAGCCACCTAGTATTGGGGAAAATAAGAAAAATATCTGGGAAATTAAATATATATTGCAATTTTATAGCGTTGCTATAATTATATCTTACAGTGGAACAACGCTCGCGAGTAGCAACGTTTTTTCTCAATTTAAAATTATTCTGGAAACTTCTAAATAATATTTAAAATAATATTTACCCTACCTTGTTGATATTTGGAATATTTGGAAAACTATAAGGCGGAAAAATACGTATTGGGTGTCAAAATAAAGGTGAGGAAATGGGCTATCTAATGAAATAAAGAAAATGAGTGGTCAAGGATTTGGTTTAGGAAATATAGGGCTCTGAAGATAGAAGAATAAATTGGGCAGGGAAAACTCACTATAACTGATGGAAAACACGACCGATTTTCAAAATCAAAACTGTTTTAGGATGTGCGGGAAGCGCTTAATAAAGTTGTAAGTAAAACACTAATGAAATTACACGGAACTGTTTGTTAAAAATTTTCCACTTACAGTTTTTGGTTAATAAAATCGTTAATTTTCACGGGAAAAATTTGAAACTTACTGTGATTGTTCACAACACTGTGATATATTTATTTATGAAATAAAAACTGGGGGTCGCCACTCAAAATCGAGCAGCGCACGCACTTGAAGTTAAAAGTTGCATAAAAGTCACAAAAAGTTGATATTTTTCACTAATAACTTTACGGAAAATTGGAAAATAGAAAAAAAAAACCACTCCCGTGTAGGTACAGACGAAAGCTATTCTATGATATAAAAATATACAGGCTGAGGGCACTGAAACTATTTTTAAAAGCACTTTCAAACAAAAACACTGAGAATTTCTTCGGAAAAACAATTAAATGGAAAATTAAGTCCTATTTTAAAAAGAAAACCACCGTTGGATAGCTGGTGTCAGCGCGCAACTTTTGATATATAACACACTATAGTAACTAATAAAAATACTACTTTTACGAATTTTCGAAACTTAAACTTTAATATTTTTATCGCGGAGCGACTTATCGACGCGGGGACGGTCTATTAAGCCGCAATTATATTTAACCCACGCCGCGTGTCGCCACGCTGCCTGACGCAACGGCGGGTTATTACATTTGCGTGTCGTGTCGCCGCTCGCCCTGACGAAAATTCGTCTCAGTCAGTACAGTGGAGGCCTCGAGTAAACATCTACAATGTTTTCTTCAGACTCGGATACGGATTTTGAAGAAAATGTAGCATACCTGCCCATGTTAAGCCTACTCAAAAAGGAAAGAAAGAAAAGGAGATATTGGGTACATCCAATAAATACTTCGAGAGGAAGCCGAAGTGAATATCATTTGTTGGTGTAAGAACTAAAAAGCGATGAAATTAAATTTCAACAGTACTTCAGGATGACAAAACAACAATTCAATTACATACATTCTTTAATTGAACAAGATATTAAAAAGATTCATACCAGATTTCGCCGACCCATTGGAACAAAAGAAAGGCTAGCAGTTTGTTTGAGGTAATTTTTATTTTGTATTAAAAATCAACAATTTTAATTTTAACAAGTACGAAACTATTATATTAATCATTCAAGTACAGTGCTCAATCAAAAGTTACACCGCTGTAATAAGTGGACAAGTTTCCTTCTCCGGTAGAATTTGAATTTTGAGCCTCAGGATCGAGTATGGACTGGGATTCAGGTGAAAACTCATTTATTTCTGTAGGTGAATTATGATAGTAGTAGACTCTGGATGGCTCTGGGAGAGGTTGGTTACTTAGCGGAATTACCGTTTGAGAAACTATTCTAAGCGGTGTCTTTACTACACGTTCCATTTCAATGTTACGAATTTCAGCCTGAGAAATAGCCCTATGTAAATCTAATTTAATTTTTGTTTGGTCTAATTTCCGTAGCGCTTTGACTGCTTTGCTCATACTTAAGAAAAACATGTCTGTTTCATCCAAGTCCAGTTTTGACTGTTGTTTTTGTTGCCTCAGACTATGCTGTGTCTTCATCATATCGTAAATGTCTGCTAAATCAGGTTTTCTCTTCGAAGATGAGCTCCTTTGAGAATATGAACTTAAGTTGCTTTGTTGTGACTCACTTCTGAAATCAGGCGGACTTTCAGGAACTTCAGGACTTTCTGCAGGCAATTCCGATGTGATGGTCTCTGCAGATGTCGACGGAGATGATGGCGGTATCAAATTAGTCCTAGTGTTTCTCATTTCCATGTATGGACGTAAAAAACCCATTTGATCTTCGTATTTCCATGGAGTCCCTTGCGTTGCCGCTTGCCCAGATTTAGTTTTTCGTCGTTTTAGTGCACTACAGTATGCGTTGCGTAATTTAGACCAATTATCTTTGCATTTTTCAACTGAAACAAAAATCGTTACTTTCAGAGCTGATAGTGTTATTATTGTGTTAACTTTAATATTAGGTACTTGTATTTATATTTTTTCTTGTTACTAAATATATCTGTTGTTTAATTATATATTTTTTTGTTCACAGGTTTTTGGCCACTGGTAACTCCTTTCGTTCAGTGGCATTCAGTTATCGTATGGGTTTTACCACAGTGAGAAATATAGTCAAGGATGTATGCGAAGCTATTTGGAAAAATCTTGCACCCATTGTAATGCCACAACCTTCAGAATAGAGATGGAAAGAGATTGCAAAAGATTTCCAAACATATTGGCATTTTCCTAATTGTCTTGGCGCATTGGATGGCAAGCATGTAAACATAATATGCCCAATAAATGCTGGATCAACCTATTACAATTATAAAAAAGATCATTCAATCGTATTGCTTGCTTTAGTTGATGCTCAATATAAATTTGTTATGATAGATGTAGGGGCGTATGGCCGTAACAGTGATGGTGGTGTATACGAAAATTCCGTGATGGGGAAAATGTTCGAACGGAACCAACTGAATGTTCCACAGAATACTCCAATACATCAAAATTCTGAACCTATGCCGTATACTATTGTGGCTGATGCAGCATTTCCTTTAAAAACGTACCTTTTAAAGCCCTACAGTAAAGCAAAGCTTGTAAACAATGATTCTAATAAAGTATTTAATTACCGTTTATCACGTGCTCGAAGAACTGTAGAAAATGCTTTCGGAATTTTAAGAGCAAGGTTTCGCATTTTTCAAGGACCTATGCAAGTACAACCGGAAATGGCAGACATAATCGTACAAGCTGCATGTGCCCTTCATAACTATTTGCGTACCGAAAAATCGCAAGAAATTGAAGAAAATTATCTAAATTCTAATGAAAGTCAAAGTTCTCAAGACGGTCTCTCTAATATTGAAATTGTTGGAAGGAATTACTGTCAAGACGCTATTGCTGTTCGAGAAAAATTTAAAGAGTACTTTGTTTCTCCAGCACGACAAGTACCGTGGCAAATGGATATGATCAGACAAGGCAGAATAGACTAGAGTCTGTCTCATTCATCATATCATAATCATCATCATAATCCCAAGTTACTCTAAATATGTATGTACTTTTAAATTTCCGAAAAAAATACTTAAGTATCAACAATTATTATAATAATATCGTTGTTACCCGCGAATAATCGTCATTAAAAATATAATAGTCATTTCACACCACAAACAATAGGTATAGGTACTATAAATAAAAATGACTACTTCCAATACATACTTACAAAGCATCACTTTTGCACGATATTCGCGGAGAACATCGATATCCATTATTGATAGATAATACCTACTTAAAAAATAAAAACAATACAGTTACATACCTGGCAGTTTTATTTTTAAAGATATTTCCTCCCACGCCGAATTTCTTTTTAATTGGTCTTTATAGTCTGTGTTTTTGGTTGTACAATATTTCATAGTCTCTAACGACTTCAATTAATTCGTCTGACATTTTGAAATACACGTCCACTGTTCTACGTCGCCACTCGGCTGTCTGCGCGTGCCCACGCGTTATTACACTAGACCCGACTGGGCTGACGCGTCACAACCCCCCCCACCGACCCCACGCCGATCGAAATCGCTCGGTCTGCGTGGCGGCAGCAGGCTCTGCGACACGCGGGACGGGACTAATGTAATCAATCCAGTACTAAATGTATGTAACCGATAGCTTACCCACGCGTTGTGACACGCTGCGTGGGCTAAGTATAATTGCGGCTTTAGTTTAGGTGAGTAGGATTCAGATGTAGAATGTTCTAAATGACAGAACCAAGAATGGACTTTAATTTTAGAGAAGAAGGAGAATCTAAAAGAAGGTTAGTATTAAAATCACCCATAACTATCTGATGCATGTACCTACTCTGAACTAATGCTTTCAAGAGCAGTTTCTAAATCGGAAAAATAGTCAGTGGAGGGAGGACAGTCCACGACACCAAGAACAGCCTTAACTCCTTTCATGCAAATTTGAAGGAAAAGAAATTCGGCAGGAGCAGAATAAGGAGACTGAAATGTTTAAGATTTTGTAGGGAATTTCATTTCGCAGGTATATCGCCACTCCGCCTCCTCGTTTACCAATACGGTCACATCGGATTAATACAAAACCAGGTTAAGAGAAAGCGGCGGAGAGCATAAGTTAGGTTTGAGCCAACTTTCAGAAATCAGAATTGCATGTGGAATACTTTGTGCGTTAAGGTGACAACCATCAAAAGAGTTCCGGTGTAGTGATCAATTAACAGAGAGTTGATCACTTAAACAGAGGGTGGAAGTATTTGTGGTATCAAGTGAGAGATACGAATCAGAGTCGTAAGCAGAGTAGTAAGACTCGCTATCAGACATTGTAAAGGCGTAAATAAAATAATAATATAATATATTTTCTAAATAAATAAAGAGATTCTATAAATAAAGTATTATAAATGATTGTATATTTTAAAATATATGCTACAAAACATTTTATGATTAAATAAAAAAAAAACAACTAAAAATAATAATAAACTACACAACCTGCCATAAAATCAAGCAATTAAGACTGTGGCAGTTTAAAAAAATTAAATAAAATAACAACATGCAAGAATTAAACGTAAATGCAAGCTAAAAAAAAATATATGGCTTGTAAAAAACGACAACATTTGTGTTAAAGAACACTGAAATCTAAATTAACACATAAAAATAAAAAATAAATAGTTAAAAAAAAAAAAATATTTAAACCTACAAACTTAATAATTAACAATTCAATAATATAATAAAATAAGTGGCAATTTATTATGGTTAAACGTTAAATTAATATACATTACATACTTTTAATATTATCAAAAATATTAAAATATATTGTATATGGCAATACCGCTCACAATACGATTGACAGATCTCTTGTTGTCAGATGCAACAAAAGTAATTGTCAACTTCTATTTATTAGAGAAGTTATAACTAATATGAATTGTCAAAAAAAAAATAATAATAATAATTAACTTAGAATAAATACACGTTATAAATTAAAAGCCACTTAAAATTCTCAAAATTCACAATTGATTTAAATGTGATTAGAGATCTCAAAACACTATAGTTATTGTAATCTAACACCATCTGTACTAACATAGATTGCAGTGAGATATGTTTTGAAGAAATTCAATGATTCTAGATTATTAAATATAGGTGAATTAGCTAAGAAAATCAGAAGCAAATATATAAGACATACATATCATACTGAACACTAACATCTACATCTAAACTAAGAGAAACAAGAGAAGCAAAATAAGCATACTAAATAAAGCATAAAAAGTAGACCACCACAAGATTTTTATTTTATTTTTCTTTATTAAGAAAACCAACAGCGTTACAGTTTATAACTTATGAACTAATCAGTATAGTAAGGCTAATAATAGGTTTCCCTGGATTATTTGTAAGTATTACATGCGAACAGACATAACTTCTAAACTAACAAATACATAAGAAAAATATGAAACCACCGTAAAAGTGAAACTTTTTTTCACATTGTAGACATTTAACTAAAATTTTTCGGAATAATATTCCATTAAGGGTATAAAAATTGCTTCATCAATCTTAATTTTATACTTAGAAAATGGGAATGATAATGGGAAATGATAAAAGTAGACTAGGTCTCCAACTAATATTTTTATTGAACTCTGTGTCTTAGAGTACGACATACATAATACTTAACAATTATTTAGATGATATACACATATTAAAACACTGAAAACAATATTTTATAATCGTTGAGTCATTTTGATCCGTTTTTCAATTATTTTCAATCATTCTATTATCAATTCCATCTTCATCATGAATTTCACAGTTTATAAATGTAACCAATATTTTATGATAACTAAAATACGTGAACAGTGACTTACATTCGATTTTTTCAATGTATCTAGTAAAAACCGCATCGATACGAGCGCCTTTCACTTTATCCCTACTCCGCGGCCGACCGTCACGCGACATGCAACACACAGACGAAAAAGTTTGAGACGATGTAATAAAAGTTTCACTTTAAAAATAAAAAGAAAAACAGTTATAAGTAATTAGATACGTGTGCAAGTTAACTTAAAAGGTCTAATTTATTTGTTGTTATTTGTGATTAAATTAATTACACGTGCTTTGAAGGTGGTTTTAGAGCAATCAAAGACATCGATTTCAGAAAAGATGGTATTATAAGTGTGAGAAATTCGAGTGAGAACATTATTTTTGGCATAATTAGTGGCATGGGGCGGAACATGTAGCATTGGGGTATGTCTAGTGCGACGTAACGGGGCATTAAATGTAATCTGTGCTAGTAGTTCTGGACAATCTAGACGACCATTAACAATGTCATAGAATAAACACATATCTAGGACTTTGCGCCTGTCTTCCAACGTCAAAAGGCTAAATGCGCGACAACTATCTCTGTAGGTTGTTGGAGGCTTACGAAGGCGATAATTGAGGTGGTTGACAAATCTTTTTTTGATGTATTCCAGTTGATTTATGTAAATAAGGTAATGTGGAGACCATATTGGGCAAGCGTATTCCAAAACACTACGAACGTAGGCATAGTAAACTGATTTTAGGGCGGCAATATTTTTGAAGACTTTACAGGAACGGAGTACGAATCCCAAATTTCTCAAAGCTTTGGTAAAAATAATATCTACATGATCAGAGAATGACAGTTTAAGACTAATGACAGACATAACTATGAACACTAAGAAAACAATTATTTCTTCTTACTTATTACTCTCTTAGTACGTCCAACCACAGATTTAGATGCAGGCAGGGGAATATTTGAAGGGGACTTAGCTGGTTCCAAATCAGTAACAGGGAATTCTAGTAGGATGGCATCTACCTCCATTTGGGTGTGGATCCTCTTCAAGTTGCCTGCTGGAAGCTTGACAAGAATTGTACCATTGTGTGTCCAAACATTCCTGATTCCAATCTGTTTGCGAGCAGATGTAAACAAAGTTTGTCTGTATTTTGTGAGGTACTCGCTTAAGACATAGGGAGAACCTTTCAGGTGAGCCTTTTTATTCCACAGTTGTCTTCATATTCCGGTCCTTGAATTTAATTAGTATCGGTCCGCATTTGTCATCAGTGAATTTGCCTAAGCGAGTACATGATTTCACATAATCAGAAGTTTTACAGGTAATTTTCAGTTTTTCAGAAAAAATTGATGTGACACTGCTTGAAACATCCTCACCTGGACTTTCAGAAACACCCTTCAGTAAAAGAAATTTACTTCGATGCCGTGACTCAGAGATTTCAAGAGTTTTCATTATTTCTTCAACTTGTTGTTGGAGTAGACATAGTATACCAGTAACATGTTGTTTAAAAGAATAGAATTCCTCACTCAAGCGAGACACCGAATCAACACTGGGTGACACTTTACGACTTAATTCTTTCTCAAAATCTGCCATACGAACCATGAGATCTGCACTTAGTGATTTTTGAGTTTCGGCAATGGACTGTATGGTCGCCATAATCACAAACTGGATTAGATAAAAATAACTAGGATTTCCAGATAATGGTCAAGTATTCTTAAAGAAAATTAATAGGTAGGCAGGTATGTGTAGTACTGATTTATAGAGTGTATGAGCTCATTTCCAACAGATTATTATTAACACTGATAAATTTGGCTATTACTAGTATAAATGATCAAAATTTAATTATAAAAACACTTAAATAAACATAATAAAAATAATATTTAAGCACTAGCACTTGTACACTTATTATATCCTACCCTCCAAAAAAGAGAGAACCCAAACATATATATAAATAAACTTGTGTGGTTTTATGAAACCACCGTAAAAGTGAAACTTTTTTTCACATTATAGACATTTAACTAAAAATTTTCGGAATAATATTCCATTAAGGGTATAAAAAATGCTTCATCAATCTTAATTTTATACTTAGAAAATGGGAATGATAATGGGAAATGATAAAAGTAGACTAGGTCTCCAACTAATATTTTTATTGAACTCTGTGTCTTAGAGTACGACATACATAATACTTAACAATTATTTAGATGATATACACATATTAAAACACTGAAAACAATATTTTATAATCGTTGAGTCATTTTGATCCGTTTTTCAATTATTTTCAATCATTCTATTATCAATTCCATCTTCATCATGAATTTCACAGTTTATAAATGTAACCAATATTTTATGGTAACTAAAATACGTGAACAGTGACTTACATTCGATTTTTTCAATGTATCTAGTAAAAACCGCATCGATACGAGCGCCTTTCACTTTATCCCTACTCCGCGGCCGACCGTCACGCGACATGCAACACACAGACGAAAAAGTTTGAGACGATGTAATAAAAGTTTTACTTTAATAATATCAAATGTAGATTATTATTATTTTAAGTTATTTTTTTTTATTTAATCGCTTATATATAATCTACACAACCTGCCATAATTAAAAGTAATTAGGATTGTGGCATTTTATAAAAATTTCATAAAAACAAAAACTAATAGAATAGAATATAATATGGCCTACAAAATGACAATATTAATATTAAAGTACACTGTATAACTAAATTAACACTTCAAAATATTAATAAAAAAAATAAAATAAAAGAAAACTAAAAGCAGCAAAGCATAACATTGAAAATAATAATAATAATAAAAACAATCAATCAATAAGCTCAAGACATCGTAATTCATTAATGTTACAAATAAGTGGCAATTTATCTTGTTAAAACGTCAAATCAATATACTTCTTCTTCTTCTTTTTAGTATTATGGCAATCTCGAAGTTTCAATTTCTGCCAGTATCCAGTCAGTCATGAGAACATCACTTTAAATCAATGATCGGTAATTTTTGTGACTACACTATTCAGGTTCCTAAAACAACATAAAGAGTTAGACCATCACCATAGTTAGTAAATAAACAATATTAACTTACAATTTTAATTTGTTATGTTTAATAAAATTACATAGAACTATAATAAAAGGGGTGAAAGAAAGAGCAAGAAGCGATTTGAAATCAGAGGGACGAGGGATATAAGGAGGGAGAACGTCATACAGTGAAAATTCAAGGTTAAGCAGTTGAAAAATATATGTTCCGGGCTGCCTTCGTCAAAACCGCATTCACAAAGGGAACTGTCTCTGATATGCAGTTTAGCTAGATGTACAGGCGTACACACATGGCCTAATCGTAACCGACAGACAGTGGATGTAGCTTGTTTATCAGCTTCGCGATATTTAAAAAACCAAGGCTCACTGGGTATATTACTTTGAATGTAGCTATAGTCAATGGTCATTAGTCATTTATTCATAATTATACATTACATGTCAAACAGTTTTGGATACATTATTATTTATATGTCACAATTACACATATAGTTCCATTATAATTTTAAATTGTATACATGTCAAAAATATTATTCATTATATTATGTCAAAATTATATAAATTAATTAAAGATAAAGATTTTTTTATAAAAAAGATTATTCAATCTCTCATATTACCTTTGAATGTCAATTTAAAATGATGTTATATATTTAGTCAAATTTTATATTTAAAAATTCATTGTAGCTGTAAAAAGACTCCTCGACAAGCCATAGTTTAAATTTGTGTTTGAATGAGTTAAAACTCAATGCGTTCTTAATAGAGTTGTTAAAGACTTCGGAACACATGCCCAAGGTAGTTTTCGAAGCCTTAACAAGCCGGTAAGATTTCGACATCAGTCTGTTAGGGTACCGTAGATTATACTTCTGCCCGTCACCTCTACTCTCAAACTCATATCTGTGTTGCATGACGTAAATTGCTACATTCAAGATAAGTAAACTCGGTAGTGTTAGTATACCTAGTTTCTTAAAGTAAGGCCGGGCTGAAGTTTCTTGTGAAATCTGAGCTAATGTTCGAATTGCTCGCTTTTGAATTCTAAAGACACGTTCCCAGTCTGCATCTCGACCCCAAATATCGATCCCGTATTGCAATAGACTTTGTATAGATGCAAAGTAGCACCCGCGAGATGCCTCTTTTGATAAGGTAGATGCAACATGTTTTAGTGCGAAGCACGCCGTGGAGAGTTTACAACACAACTTATCAATGTGTGTTTCCCACTTAACACGTTCGCGCGCTGTAATGCATGACAAATTTTGGCATTTTGACAAACGTTTTTTCCATACTAAGTCCATAGACGTACTTGCGTAGGTCCGCTTACCAATACCATACCAAATGACAGAACGTCTTCAGGCGTCGCACGTCCTAGGGCGTTCTGGCAGATTTCTTTCTATCATGTAGGTGTTCTGCCCCTTAACGTTTTAAGGCGTTCAATAATAAAACATATATTTTTTGTACTAAAATGTTTAATTAATCTTAAGAATAAGGTATCAATATTTGAAACTATAACTAGGTAAGGCACTTTTACTTATAATAAATCAACTTACAAAACAAAACAATCTTAGGAGGGTGAGATCAATTATATGTTGAACTATAATTAGCGACTAAACATTTACTTATAATAAATCAACTTTCTTATAACAAAACAATCTTAGGAGTGTGAGATCAATAATAATGTTAATTAATAATTAGGTAGGTACGAAACTTTTACTCATAATAAATCAACTTTCATAATAAAAAAATAGTAAACAAAATGATCTTAGAAATTACTGGTAATTATGTTATTATAAATTAATTTCGTTATGCCAGGCCTCGAAGCAAGATGGACAAAGTGGAGGTTTTTGTGGACATCCTTTGCAACGGTAACTAGTTTCTACGCGTTTTCCATCCTTGGAACAAACACGGCATTTTAAAAAAGCATATTTTTTCTTGCTGCCGGGATTAGATTCAATTCGTTCAGGCCAGTGGCCCTTCATTCTATCTAAAGATCTCTCATTATGCTCAATTGCTGGTATATTATTGTGTAGCCTGTTGTAATGCATACTTTTCTTGTTGACCAAGTCCTTTACATTTATATTAGTATCGAGTTTTATCAAGTCTTTTATCAATTCCTCTCTAAACATAATAAATTCATAACTTTTGTCATTATTTTTTTTGTATTTTTTGTACAAAAAATATGCATTCCACACTGATATGTCTAAAAGATGAAATAATACTTTTTTATACCAACGAATTGTTTTTCTAGGGCTTGAATAATAAGAGACCATTTGGTCTAAGCGATCAATTCCTGACATATGATTATTATAAGTCGCCACCTCAAGAGACTTCATCATCTTTCTCCCAAATCTGTTTTGTACTTCAACCATTGTAGGATGAGTGTTTGTAGAAATCATCAGGACAGGGCGACTATCCCTCCATTAAGATACGTAAACATTGTTCTTTCGGACCCAAACGTGTTCACCTTTCTTTAATTTTTTCTTTACAATACTGTCAGGATTACCTTTCCTATTTGACCGCAACGTTCCAACAGTGTGAGTTCTCAAACCGAGTAATTTCTTGCACCAGCTAACAGAGTTATAAAAGTTGTCCATATATAAATGGTGTCCCTTCAAAAGGTAAGGTCGTATTAGCCTCAAAACTAGGTCTTCAGTCTTTGAAATGTTTTCTTCTAGATTTTCTTTACCACAATACATGTAAATATTCAAGACATATCCATCCGACGTTGTGAGCTCATAGAACTTGATACCGTAACGAGCCTTTTTAGATTTAATATATTGACGAAATTGCAATCGCCCTCGGAATAGAAGTAAAGATTCGTCTAAAGAAAGATTTTTACCAGCATTGTAAATCTTTTGAAAATGTGCTGTAGCTGTGTCAATAAACGGAAGTATTTTTCTTGATCCCTTAGCATCAACTTCAGAAGCGTAAAGACAACGCAATAATTGCTCATATCTTCTAGCAGACATAACATATGTAAAAATTGGGTGATAATACAAATGATTTGTGTAGGTAAACAGGTTACGTTGTTGAGGGGATTTAACATGTCCTTTCAGCAAACATAGACCCAAAAATTTCAATATTTCTTCATTATTGGTCTCTCGAAATACAGCCCTTCGACTATGTCTGGTGTGGGGTCTGTTAGTAGAACACAACTTATTACCATAGGCATTTGTACACTGCACAATATAATCGACGATATGTTTAGGAAAAACAATATCAAACATATGCGCGAACGTGTTAAGACCGTCATCAATCTGCAAGCCTAGAAAGGTCGCCACCCTAACTTGTTTCTCGACCAGCCACATTTATTTTCATGAAAACTGTCTTTTGGATGTTAAGAGAAAGGCCATTTATCCGAAACCATTCAGAAGTCAACTTAGCTGTTTTGATGATTTCTTTTTCTAAGTCATCTATTGTCGGAGCGGAGATGACCACAGCAATATCATCAGCATACATAAATACATCTATACCTTCTATACTAAGTGGGAGATCGTTGAGTAAGATTGTAAAGGCAAGGTTCGACAAAGATGATCCTTGGAACACCGCTGCTAGGAATTAGGCTAATTGATCTTAGGGAACCGGTCTTACCGACCACAGTCTGTTTTCTTTCACTCAAAAAGTCTATTAAGAGGCTTAAGGCAGGACCGTCTATTCCGTAGTAAAGTTAAAAAGACTGTTAAAGTTACTCTCCTTGTCAAGGCATTCCTTAATAAAAAAAATTACTAATTATTATAGAGTTTACAACCCTGCTAATCAATCCAATACCCCTTTTATTCTTCATGATTTCTCTCAAATATTGAATTTAGATGAGCAATTTCAAATTTGTTAGAGTACTGGAAATTGGACTTGTTTTAATGGTAGTTATGAAAGTAAATTCTGTACAATAGACACTCATGTGAATCGTGGTCTTAAGAGAAAGGAGGAAGTCTATGCACAACTGGAAGTATACACAACTCATAAGTGTATTTATACAGATGGCTCCAAATCTGACATCAGCGTTTCTATGGCGTTTTACATACCGTATTTGAAAACTGGTTTTGCTTACAAACTGCCGTCGGAAGTCTCAATTTTCACCGCTGAATCCTTGGCTATTTTATCTTCTCTGGAATTCATTAAAGAACAGTCTTCACATTCTAATTGGATTATTGTCACTGACAGCCATTGCCCGTGATAAACGCTACTAGTTTGTCAAACCCATAAGTTATAAGTATTTCTCCTAAACAAACAGCCTCACTTGTTGCTGAATATAGGGCAATAAACTCTGCTTATGTGGAAGACAAAGCCACAGTACACTGTTTTTTACAAAACCATAACACAGATCATCCAAATACTTTGAAAACACAACTTGTAATTGATTTATAATCATTACAACCTCCCCAGTCACTATTAACATTTGTAATAGGGATGAGATAAAATTATTTTCCAAATCTTTTAAAAAACAATGTAAAATAGCAAAAAATCAACATATTAAAAATAAAATAGGAAATAGCATTAATAAAATAAAAACAACTTGGAAAATAATTAATGAGGAAACTGGAAGAGCTAAATCCCAGAGGATCGACTTTAAATTAAATATAGATAATAAATATGTCACGTCTGACCTCGAGGTTGCTACTGCTTTTGAAACCTTTTTTACTAATATTCCAGTGACTACAACGTTATCTTTAAATTCTTCTACCGCTGCAGCTATGGGTTTACTTAGAGAGAATGTAGATCAATGTGTTAGTAGTTTTAAGTTTGAAAAAGTTAATGCTCAAGAAGTAATCAAAGTATTTAGATCAATTTGCGTTAAAAAGACTAGTGATCTTTGGGGGTTTTCTGTTGACATACTTAAGTCCATAATTGACATTGTAGCGCCAGACTTAGCATTAATATTTAATAATTGTTTAGAATATGGTATATTTCCTGATCTAATGAAACAAAGTAAAATAACTCCATTATTCAAATCCGGCTGTTCATTAGATCCTAGTAACTATAGACCTATTTCAGTCTTACCCACTTTTAGTAAGATTTTTGAGAAAATAATTCTTAATCAACTTGTGGCATATTTCAGTAAAAACAATCTCTTACACAAAAACCAGTTTGGTTTCACTGCCGGTCGCTCTACAACAGATGCTGGTGTTGAGCTATTACTAAACATATTTGAAGCCTGGGAAGGATCACAGGATGCACTTGGCATTTTCTGTGATCTATCTAAGGCGTTTGACTGTGTTCAACATGAAATCCTTATAAAAAAGTTAGAACATTATGGAGTTAAAAATAAGTCCCTAGATTTAATTAGTTCATATCTTAATGATAGAATTCAAAAAGTTGATGTAAATGGAAAACGTTCCCCTGGTTCTTTGGTAAAAATAGGTGTGCCACAGGGCTCTATCTTAGGCCCTTTCTTGTTCCTCATTTACATAAATGACTTACCTCACCTAGTGAGGGAAAAACATGGGATAGTGTTGTTTGCTGATGATACTTCTCTTACTTTTAAAGTTAATAGACGGCAATCTGTTATTGACGATGTAAACAATGCTCTCTCAGATGTTGTACAATGGTTTAACGCCAATAATTTGTTGCTTAATAAAAAAAAGACAAAATGTGTCAAATTTAGTTTACCAAATGTTAAAAATGTTAGAACCAATGTACAAATAAATAATGAGGACTTGGACTTGGTCAAATCTACTACTTTCTTGGGCATTACTTTAGATGAAAAATTGCAATGGGGTCCTCATATATTCGATTTGTCAAGCAGACTAAGTTCTGCTGCATACGCGGTTAAAAAAATACGTCGATTAACAAATATGGAAACTGCTCGATTAGTATACTTTAGTTACTTTCATAGCTTAATGTCATACGGTATACTCTTATGGGGCAATGCGACTGACATTGATACCATATTTACATTGCAGAAGAGGGCTGTTCGCGCAATATATAATATGAGACCAAGAGACTCTTTAAGAAACAAATTTAAAGAATTTAAAATTATGACTGTTTACAATCAATATATTTATGAAAATTTAATTTACGTTCATAAAAATATTTCAAAATTCAAGAAAAATTGTGATTTACATAAAATTAATACAAGACAAAAAAATAAACTCGCTATGCCCGGCACTAGGCTCCATAAAATAGGTAAATCCTTTAAGGGTAATTGTATACGTTTTTATAATAAGCTCCCAAATGAAGCCTTAAGCCTATCTTTAAATAAATTTAAATTATATGTTAAAAATAATTTAATAAAAAAATCCTACTATAGTGTAAAGGATTACATCGACGACGGTATGGCCTGGGAATGAATCCGTATTGTATTGCGAATAGCTAGTAATCTCCGCAATTTGTTTTTTGGTGTAAATTATTTTGCTTTATCGACCTTCTGCATCACACCGATTCCTTAGAAGTCACTACTTGCGGTAGCATCGGGAGTCGGGTTGCCTCCCTCCCTCAAATATGTGCGAAGGGGGTGATGGCTGGCTCTTGTGTTATGCTCGTGAACGGGTGCTGCTTGCGGTGACTGGTTGTGTGGCAGGCCGAAGATTTATATATATATGTTTTTTCTGTTATTATTATTTAATTTTCGTTGCCTGAAATCATTAGGCTTCTTTTCCTATTGATTGCGACGGTTCTAGTTGTTCCAAATTTGCATTTAAGTTTGACGTTTGTGAAACAGTGATCACAATAACAAAAAATATATCCGGCTGAGTTTGTTGTGTGGTTCTTCTCAGACCAGGACGCGTTTGGAACCCTCATAGCTTTAACATTAAGATGGAAAGTGCTTTCTCAGAAGGGCTTATTACGATAAATCTAGTATCGTAATAGGCCCTCCTGACACTTCCATGTTGACGTACACAAGTGATCACTGATTATGATTCTAAGTGGAAAAGATATAAATAAAATAAATAAATAATACTTCAAAAACAAGTCAGCTGTTCCCTTTATGTATCTTAAAATATTTAACGAAAGTTTATATAATAATTCCGATGAACAACTTTGATATCTACTTAAAATATTAACCACTGCACAAATATCTGGTCTTGACCCCATTGATGGTTACATTAAGCTTCCTTTTCATTTTCTACTCTTTTTCTCTAGATAAATACTCTCTGAACTATCTTATTTCAATATATGCAACTTAATCTTTAAAATTAGCTAAGTTTGTGCAAGGTATTCGTAACTGTTGTTTTTATTGTTCGTTTTGCTCTTCCCCATCTTATTCCATCATTCGTTTCTGGTTATTTCGTCTTTTCGGCTTATCTGACGCCATTTTGTTAAATTTCATAGTAAAGTAATTAAGTCAACAGTTTTCAGTAAATTACTTTTCCAGCTTTCTTCCCACGATATCCGAGTCTTTGGACGATATCGAGAACTCAAAGAGGCTCTAACGACACCTTTCGCGTCCACATCGAATCATCCCCTCGGCTAATATCAAGGGTTGAAATTTTAACAACTTGTAAAAATCACATACTGTCAAAAAAAATTTTTCAATTTCAATTCAAACAGTTTTCTTTAATCATATTAATTTAAAGGTAGTTTCTGGGCACATTTTACTCCTGCACAACAACCCCGAGGGATTCGTCCCTTAGGAGTTATTTCACTTAAATGTTCGTAAAAATAATTTTTCTTAAGGAAAATTTTTATTCTCAATATTTTCATTTCAATCAACTATCTCGTCAGATAGGTATTCGTTAGACGATCATTTCGACACCACTTATATCCCCCTAACTTCATCCCCCGGGGAGTTATTAGCGAAAAACCGGTTTAAGCGATCCACCCTCCCTCCCTATAGAGAAATATAGGACCTGATTTTTTTTTTATATTATTGTAGGCCAGTTCTTTAGATTCCGATATATATACCACCAAGTTATCAATATCCCAAACGGTTAAATATAGATTATTATTGACTTTTTTCATATCTCTATTATTCAGATAATTAGATACTCTTTTATTCACTTGTACACTAACAAACACCTCCGACATGTTTGAAGTAGCACGCACACCAACTAAAACAAAGGACAAAACAAAATCTCAAAATATAAACAGGGCGTTCAAAAATCAAAACTGGGGAATTTTAAGTGGCCTCGAAGAAAAGGAATGCGTATTGGAGGTTAAATATAGTAAGAGAGCGCGGATCCCTTACACGTGTTTTTTTTACTAATATTCCAGTGACTACAACGTTATCTTTAAATTCTTCTACGCTGCAGCTATGGGTTTACTTAGAGAGAATGTAGATCAATGTGGTAGCAGTTTTAAGTTTGAAAAAGTTAATGCTCAAGAAGTAATCTAAAGTATTTAGATCAATTAGCGTTAAAAAGACTAGTGATCTTTGGGGGTTTTCTGTTGACATACTTAAGTCTATAATTGACATTGTAGCGCCAGACTTAGCATTAATATTTAATAATTGTTTAGAATATGGTATATTTCCTGATCTAATGAAACAAAGTAAAATAACTCCATTATTCAAATCCGGCTGTTCATTAGATCCTAGTAACTACACTCATGGACAAATTTAGGGGAATGCAAAAAAAAGGTCGAATAACGGAAAATATTTTCATATTTTCGTACTGGCCACTATACCAATATTATGTATTAAAAAAAAGATGATTTTAAAAATAATTTTATTTTAAATTTCATTTGTTTTTTTTTGTTTATCTGCTAATTTCTGAGACACGTAGTGTATGGAATTTTCGTCGGCTTTTGTTGTTTTTAACAAAAACTTTATTTCTGTTGTTTTTTTGACGAAAAATTGTCATTATTGAGTGAAGTGAACTTAATTCGATAAATTTAGGCGATAATGCCGGATCTCAGCGTTGCTCTGGTTCCTAAAGCTGTAACTTTAATTGAAAATGGTTACACTTACAATGAAGTGGCTCAAACATTACATGTTTCCATGTTTGTCTGTGATTTTCCGCAATGTTAAACGATACCAGCAGACTGGAGAGTATACCAGACGTAAAGGACAAGGTCGAAAAAGAGTAACAGGAGAGAGAGACGATAGATTTATTGTCAGCAGTGTTCTCAGAAACCGTACCTTGACTTCTTCTGAGGTACGAAACCAGCTGCAGGAAGTTCGATAAGTGATAATTAGTACCAAAACCGTCAGAAGAAGACTGAAGGCAGCTGGTATAGGGGCGTACTTGCCTGCCAGAGGTCCACAGCTCACCGCAGGTCATCGAGTGGCTCGGGCCAGCTTTGCTCGTTTCCACCTAAATTGGAATAATGACGCTTGGGGAAAAGTTCTTTTTAGTGATGAGTCCAGATTTTGTCTCAAACCAGATGATGGAAGGACCAAAGTATGGCGACGACCCGGAGAAAGATACGCTCAGTGTAACATTATTGGGAGAGAGCCGTATGGTGGAGGGTCAGTAATGGTATGGGGCGGTATTTGCTTAGGAGCACGCACGGAGCTACACATCGTAGAAAACGGCTCCCTGACTGCGGCAAGATACGTAACCGACATTTTAGAGCAGATTGTTATGCCTTTAGCCCCTTTCATTGGAGACAATTTTCTTCTAATGCATGACAACGCTCGACCTCACATTGCGGCATTAGTTTCGGAATATCTTAATGAGGTCGGAATCCAGGTTTTGGGGTGGCCGGCATGTTCGCCAGACCTAAATCCAATAGAACACGTTTGGGACAAACTGGGAAGACAAATTAAACAAAGAAATCCATCACCTGTCAACGTAAGAGACCTCAAAACCGCATTGGTTGAAGAATGGAACTCAATGCCGCAAAGTTTTATTGACAATTTAATAGAGAGCATGCCCAGACGCATGCAGGCAGTTTTAACAGCAAGAGGTGGCAACACTAAATACTGATTGTATCACCCATCGCGAAAAAACCAGTCATTTGGACAATATAAACTTTTCTTTAGTTTTCATTGTGTTAGGTCAAAACTCTTCAGAATTAAGTCACTGACCTTATTGTCTTTAATTTCGTTTCTTTCGCTTTAATTTTGTGATTTTTTATGTTCAAAAATATTAATTTAATTAATTCAGAATAATAATCAAATGTATTGTACGACAAAAATGTGTTTTCATATGATCAGTCTGTTTTTTGCGTTCCGCTAAATATGTCCACCGGTTTATGTACCTATTTCAGTCTTACCCACTTTTAGTAAGATTTTCGAGAAAATAATTCTTAATCAACTTGTGGCATATTTCAGTAAAAACAATCTCTTACACAAAAACCAGTTTGGTTTCACTGCCGGTCGCTCTACAACAGATGCTGGTGTTGAGCTATTACTAAACATATTTGAAGCCTGGGAAGGATCACAGGATGCACTTGGCATTTTCTGTGATCTATCTAAGGCGTTTGACTGCGTTCAACATGAAATCCTTATAAAAAAGTTAGAACATTATGGAGTTAAAAATAAGTCCCTAGTTTTAATTAGTTCAATAATGATAAGAATGATGATTCTTAATGATAGAATTCAAAAAGTTGATGTAAATAGAAAACATTCCCCTGGTTCTTTATTAAAAATAGGTGTGCCACAACGCTCTATCTTAGGGCCTTTTTTTGTTCCTCATTTACATCAATGACTTACCTCACCTAGTGAGGGAAAAACATGGGATAGTGTTGTTTGCTGATGATACTTCTCTTACTTTTAAAGTTAATAGACGGCAATCTGTTATTGACGATGTAAACACTGCTTTCTCAGATGTTGTACAATGGTTTAACGCCAATAATTTGTTGCTCAATAAAAAAAAGACGAAATGTGTCAAATTTAGTTTACTAAATGTTAAAAATGTTAGAAACAATCTACAATTAAATAATGAGGATTTGGACTTGGTCAAATCTACTACTTTCATGTGCATTATTTTAGATGAAAAATTGCAATGTGGTCCTCATATATTTGATTTGTCAAGCAGACTAAGTTCCGCTGCATACGCGGTTAAAAAAATACGTCTATTAACAAATATGGAAACTGCTCGATTAGTTTACTTTAGTTACTTTCATAGCTTAATGTCATACGGTATACTCTTATGGGGCAATGCGGCTGACATTGATACCATATTTACATTGCAGAAGAGAGCTGTTCGCGCAATATATAATATGAGACCAAGAGACTCTTTAAGAAACAAATTTAAAGAATTTAAAATTATGACTGTTTATAATCAATATATTTATGAAAACTTAATTTACGTTCATAAAAATATTTCACAGTTCAAGAAAAATTGTGATTTACATAAATTAAATTTTTGAAAATATCTTTAAACATGTATAGCCATGTTAAGCTTGTTTAAATTTATATAAATATAGAATGTAAAAAACACGGGACGGTTTCCCAGTAGTCGCGGGTTCGAATCCCTGCCCGTATCGGTTTTTTACATTCTATATTTATATAAAATTAATACAAGAAATAAAAATAAAACTCGCTATGCCCGGCACTAGGCTCCATAAAATAGGTAAATCCTTTAAGGGTAATTGTATACGTTTTTATAATAACCCAAATGAAGCCTTAAACCTCTCATTAAATAAATTTAAATTATATGTTAAAAATAATTTAATAAAAAAATCCTACTATAGTGTAAAGGATTACATCGACGACGGTATGGCCTGGGAATGAATCCGTATTGTATTGCGAATATCTAGTAATCTCCGCAATTTGTTTTTTGTTGTAAATTAATTTTGCTTTATCGACCTTCTGCATCACACCGATTCCTTAGAAGTCACTACTTGCGGTAGCATCGGGAGTCGGGTTGCCTCCCTCCCTAAAATATGTGCGAAGGGGGTGATGGCTAGCTCTTGTGTTATGCTCGTGAACGGGTGCTGCTTACGGTGACTGGTTGTGTGGCAGGCCGAAGATTTATATATATGTCTTTGAAAAGAAGCCTAATGATTTCAGGCAACGAAAATGAAATAATAATAACAGAAAAAATATCCGGCTGAGTTTGTTGTGTGGTTCTTCTCAGACCAGGACGCGTTTGGAACCCTCATAGCTTTAACATTAAGATGGAAAGTGCTTTTCAGAAGAGCTTATTACGATAAATCTAGTATAGTAATAGGCCCTCCTGACATTTCCATGTTGACGTACACAAGTGATCACTGATTATGATTCTAAGTGGAAAAGATATAAATAAATAAATAAATAAAGTGCCATGTAGTGGCTTTGGTTTCCACGAGGGTGTGGCAGAAGATAGTGGCTGCAGGCTAAGTGCACATAGACCTGCAGCGTATAAGAGTGGAGGACCAGTCACCGTTGGTGCAATGCACATGGTGCCTTGGGTACGGGCACGGACGCAAGTTTTTCAAGGAGCCGGCCGACCTTTACAGCTACTGCACTGGCCCGCACATGAGGTCCGAATGCCCTGGACTTGGCAGCAGGGCTAGATCCAACTTGTAGAAATTGCAAGCTAGCAAAACATGACCAGGTGACCCACAACGCTTTTAGCGAAATTTGCCCGGTTCGGAAGAGGTGGGACGCCTTAGCACGCCCCTCAGTAGCGTATTGCTAAGGGCGTCCCGGGCAACAAACCACAGCACCTCATATGCCATGCCAATCTACAGAGAAAGAAGTTACTGACGAGCTCATCATCGAAGCGGACAAACGGAAAATAGCGATAGCGCTCATTCAAGAGCCGTACGTGGGGGGAACCTATACCTATCCTAACCTATACCTATAGGGGAGTAAGAATCTACCAGAATACCGGCAATGACCCTATTTGACTCTAAGATAGCAATTGTACAGCATCCTCACCTCACCACACCGAACATCGTAGTGGTGAGCGTTCAATTCGGTTCCTGGAAGATAAACTTAATGTCCCTCTACTTTGAACCGGACCAGCCCAGTTCGCGTTGAGCTACGGAAGCGTACGGTCACGCATTCAGTGGTTTCGGTGTTGTAAAATTGCGCTGCTAACAAAATAGCTTAATAAATTCGAGGAAGTGGTAAAACGTGCTTGCATCACAGAGATTTTGTATTAAACGATAGGGCTAAGTGTCGACTAAGTGTATGTGTAAGTGAAAATTGTGAGAAAGTGTTTAATGAAAAGAAAATTAGGAAAAACATTAAAATTTCAAAATTTAAAACGCAAACGCTGCGTTATTTAAAGCGACGACTCCCTATTTTATTACATCGTTGGAAAGCCCTTGGCAAGCTGCGTAAGTGGACACCTTCTTTAGATTTTTCCAATGGAAAACGGAAAAGTTATAGACAGAAATCTAAAAACCGCCGCACCGCAGGCGAGGCGCCGAGGCACCGCAACCGAGGCGCCGCACTATTTCTGAAAACGTAGAACTGTTAAGCTTATCGAGACCTTTAAAACAAGCTGTCAAACGAGAAAATTGGAAAACTTTTGGAAAAGTTACGACGCGTCGAAGCCGGGACCAAAAATCAGTTAAGTTCAAACCCAATTATCTCGAAAACAAGATCGAGGACATACATACGTTTTTACATAGATACGTTAAATAGACTCTAAATTTAATAACGAACAAGTGTGCAAAATTTCAGAATTATTGGAGCTATAGTTTTAAAGATATTAAAGAAAAACCTAGACAGTATCTTCAGTTTTATGTTTAAAATTTGCATAAATATTTGCATAAACTCGCAGTGGAAAATCCCCAAGAACTGGAACAAACATCTCCTTCCTTGTCACTCATATCATCATCCCCCATAGAGTGCTAGTTTTCCCTTTCTCTCACATCACCCTTCCTGGCTTCTCCAAATCCTGCCAGCAGCAACACGTTCAACAAGCGATGGTGCTGAACAAGCAATTACAGGACACCGGTAAGAAGCTTGCTGACATCATAGAGGACGCTGGCCAAAAAAGGACTTATGCGGAGGCCGCAGCAGCTGTAGGACCCGGCGTGATCAGAGAGGTACCGAAGCAGTGTCACTCAATCATAGTCACATCGTCAGTGGAGCGCGATACTAGCGAAGATGTACTCAAGCGGGTGCGTGGAGCCGCCGATGCCAGATCAAGTGGGTTGGCAGTCGAGCGCATCCGCAAAGCTTGAGATCAGAAGCTAGTTATTCGTACGGTTCGTTGTCTCATACAATATACCTCTCGAGTTCAACTCTCGGGAAGGTATTTAGATTCTTCGTTGAAATTATTTGTTTTTCTTAGAGAAAAATTCTTATTTGTCATTGTTTTAAATATATATAGTTAAAATTGATTCGATATCGTTTGTTCAGTTCATTGTCGCCTATAATATCCCCCTCGGATTCAATCCTCGGGAAGATGTTTAGGTATTTCGTTAAAATTGTTAGTTTTCCTTTCAGAAAATCTCACCGGTAGCTTTTCTTGTTCAAGTTTCTATATAATCAGATGGAACGGTTCGAGGCGCGTAATTCGACACCTATTTCGCCCCCGTCGGTGCCTCACAAGCTGAATTATTCAAGAAAAACGGTTTGAATTTATATTTTATATTATTAAATTCGCCATTTGAAATTGGATTCCCTTAAATTGTCTAGCTCAGCCCTGGAATCAAGACAATAATAATAAATATTAATCTAAAAATGAAATCAAACCCAGTTCTGATCTGGAATCAAATAAAATAATAATATTAACAAAAACATAATTACCTCCATCTTCTTATAGCAAACTCAGTACGGGAGCGAATTTTAAAGTGATCGGACGCCATTTTGTTTTGTTTTGTTCGTTCGTATGTATTTAATTGCTAATTTTTGGTTTTAATGTCAATATTTAAAGTTTATAATGTGTAAACCACTGTATTTGTCAATCACAAATAGCACCGACTATTCATCATACAAGAGTTAATAATATGATTTTTACAATTCAAGTTTATTAGGCGATATATCTTTATGCTTTTGTAAAATTTATTAAAGATTGAGGGCGAAATGTATTCGTAATGAGGCAAGGCATTTATAATGTGGTAAGATACTTATAAATGAATGCAGGATTAAAATATTTTAAATTTAAATCCAAATTAACGCTATTCGAAAATAGAGGTCGTTCTCTTAACACAATAAATTCATTGGCTCTTTGAATAACGCCGATATTTTAATTTAGTCTTCAAAAATAATCATGAAGACAAGTCCTTCTCAATTTTTGGTGTTAGTAGATTTCATGGAGAGGTGAGTATAATTAATCAAATTGTATTACATATATTTTTTAATACGTATACACTATTACATCTATAGCTAATTAATTTATCTCTATATTTTGACTATTAGACACGGCGATCTAAACAAGCCGGCCGAAGGACCCTGTGGCCGGCTTCAACAATTAGAGAAGTGGGCGGAGTTGGAGAGGGTGTTGAACACGGATCTAACCGATGAAGTTAAATCCAAGGAGAAGTGGAAAAAAGTAAGATAACTCTCTGTTCTGTGATAGAATATTGCTCTTCTCTAACCCTAGTGTATGATCTTAGTTGTCTTCATGTGCTTTGCATGTAAAAGTGTGGAGTGATTTTAAAAATAACACCAAAAGAAAAGCAGTCAAAATTCATAAGGCTAAATAAATGGTGAAGTTAAATCCACGGAGAAGTGGAAAAAAGTAAGATAACTTTCTGTTCTGTGATAGAATATTGCTCTTCTCTAACCCTAGTGTCTGATCTTAGTTGTCTTCATGTGCTTTGCATGTAAAAGTGTGGAGTGATTTTAAAAATAACACCAAAAGAAAAGCAGTCCAAATTCATAAGGCTGAATAACTGGTGAAGTTAAATCCACGGAGAAGTGGAAAAAAGTAAGATAACTCTCTGTTCTGTGATAGAATATTGCTCTTCTCTAACCCTAGTGTCTGATCTTAGTTGTCTTCATGTGCTTTGCATGTAAAAGTATGGAGAGATTTTAAAAATAACACCAAAAGAAAAGCAGTCAAAATTCATAAGGCTCAATAATTGGTGAAGTTAAATCCACGGAGAAGTGGAAAAAAGTAAGATAACTCTCTGTTCTGTGATAGAATATTGCTCTTCTCTAACCCTAGTGTCTGATCTTAGTTGTCTTCATGTGCTTTGCATGTAAAAGTGTGGAGTGATTTTAAAAATAACACCAAAAGAAAAGCAGTCAAAATTCATAAGGCTGCCGTTGGTACAGGGGGAGGGGGGGGGCAGCATGCAAACTGGTTTTGTCGGACCTGGAGCCGCAGGTTCTCGACATTGTTAAGAGCCAGGCAGCTACAGGTCTGGTGGAAATAGAAGTTGGTGCACCGGTATAATTGATATATTATTTTTTATTTACTTGGGATATAATTTACTATAAATTTTCAGTCTTCTAGATGTAGTAGTTATGTATAATATAAAATATATCAATGTAGTGTTTGATTGGGTTGATTATAACTATAATTATTATTGTTATAAAATTTTATGTACACATTTTATTCATCATGTATATGTTTCAGACCCCTACACCTGTACCAAGATTATCACCCACATCTTTGGGAACGGACCCGGATTTGCCTACTCTCTATATAGAATCCTGTAAGTTGTAATTTTATATTATTGTATTTTACATGCAATTGTTTTTTAACATTCAAAATTACAATTAATTCATTGACATAAAAGTTTAATTAGAAATCGTCAATATTTTTTATTACTCTTTGTTGAAAAATATATCATATATATATAAATCTATGTGTTTATTATTATATTAATAATTGAAGTTCAAATAATTTTTAGCTCCAATGATTCGTGAAGGCACGGAACATTCTGCTCCACCTCAAGCAGGATGTTCCGGTGTCGCGACACCTCCGCGGGCCAGCCAAGGGAACCTGTCTCCTCCGCCCTCTCCTCCTCTCCGCCGTCTCACGCACCTCGCGCGTGGATGCTGCTACGCGGCACTTTCAGACGAGCGATGAGCGCTGGCGGAAGCTACTCACAGAGCTTGCCACTGAAAACCTTAGAATGCGACAACAAGAAAACCAAACGCAGGTTCAGTGGCAAGCTCTGGTTTCCAGAGGGTTTGATATATTGGAAAAATTTGTAGATAAATAATTCATCCAAAAATTTTATTTTGAGATTTTGTAGTTTGATTAATTATATTTAGATTTTTTGTAATTTGATTAATTGTATTTTTGTTTTTTTTATTAATTGTATTTTGATTATTGTAATTGGATTTTTTTATTTTTTGTTTTTTTTTATTAATTGTATTTTGATTTTTTTAATTGGATTAATTGTATTTTTATTTTTTGTTTTTTTTTATTAATTGTATTTTGATTTTTGTAATTTGAATAATTGTATTTTTATTTGTTTTTATTGTAATTCTGATTAATATTATTTAATTGTAATTCTGATTGATTTAATTTATTGTGTATGGTTTATCTGTTTGGATTGTTATTTATAGTTATTACATTACGGTTTTCTGACTGCACATTTATTTTTTCTATTCATCTCTTTTCTAAACTGTATTATGTGTTTGATCGTAATTTTGGAAACTGTTTATGGTTAAGTGTTATTTAGATATTTTTTTATTTTATATTAATACTGTTTGTTTCCATTATAAATAAAAATAAATTAAAAACTGAAGTCTATTTTTAAAGTAACCTTATAATCCTATGTATGCAATTAATTTATTAGTTGGTAATTAAAACAACCGAAATAACTAAATAAACCATTTTAAAATTAATTTTTTCCACGTTCCACTCGCTTGTGGAACGAACTCCCTTCGGTGGTATTTCCAAATCGTTACGACATGGATACCTTCAAAAAAGGCGTGTACTCCTACCTACATGACCGGCAACACTCTTGTAAATCCTCGGATGTTGCAAGAGTTCATGGGCGGCGGTGATCACAAGTCATCTGTGACCCGCCAGCTCGTTTGCCCTCCTCTTCCATAAAAAAAAAAACAGAGCAACACAATTGTAGGGTAATTGTTTAATTATCTGGAGGTGTTATTTACTCCTTTTATATTAATACAAATCCATAAAAAATAGAAATTTAACAAAAAAAAAAATTGTAATTTAGTAATAATATTACAATAACTAAATTGCTTCTTGGAATAATTAAAATTTGATATTTCTTAATCTAATATTATATTAGAAGTAATAATATAGATATTTAAAGTAATATTAAAATTAATATATATATGTTAACCCATTGACTCTACATAAAAGGTATATATAAATTGTATAGTATATAAGAAGTTTGTAATTGCTAAATGAAAGAATTTAAGTAATGGTATTTTTTTAATAATGCAAATAATATATCGCACTTATAAAACGACAGACTCGAGTTGCACGGTTCCAAGTGATAGGTTCATGGAGAAGAACCGGCAAGAAACTCCAAGAATAATCTTTTAACTTATTTACATAATTACATCCATAGTATTGATTATTACAATGATAATTTCTTCAAAATTGGTATGTGAGAACAAATTAGAATTCGAGTCGAGTGTGTTACCAAAAGATTACTAGATTACCTATGCTATTACTAGTTCTTTGATGTTCTCACATTTACAAGAATTTAGTGGAGTCCGAATTAAACCTTTAAAATGATAATAATTATAGTATAAAATCTTCATCTTGTTTTCATTTGCGGGCACCCAGTCACTTAATAAAATATAAAACAATAAATAAAAAACTTTGTAGAAATAATATAAGATATGCAAATATACATAGCACAATTTATTAGTTTTTGATAGAGACCGACCGAAGGTTCGGTTTCGGTTTCGGTTTCGGCCAGTTTCGGCCAAAAAATTTAGTTTCGGCCAGAGTTTCGGTTTCGGCCAAAAACGGCCGAACCTTTTGCCGAAACCGAAACTCGATGTTCGTGCGTCGCTCGGCTAACTTCGGAAGGACTCGGGAATATGCGCGCGGAGCTCGCTCGCACAAATCACAATCTCCCGGCAAAACAGTAAACACGCGCATACTAAACTTGTTGTCGTGTTGTGACAAGTAAGGTGATTTTCTTGTGAATAAAAAATAAATAATGTGAGTATTTTGGCTTCTTCATTACAAACTATTTATTAACAGAATGTTTTATTTACTAGGTAGGTTTACGTTTGATCAGTACAATGTTTTTGTATTTTCTTCTTTCAGGAAAAATGTCACACAAGAATCCGATATGGCAGTTTTTCGAAAAATGTTCGACGGATCAATCCAAAGCAGTTTGCAAAATTTGCAACAAATTATATTCGCTGGGAAGTAATGAACCGAAAAAACAAACATTGCACGGGCTGAAACAACACTTATCCAAATTTCATGAGCCTGAAAATAAACAAATGCTCAAACGCCTGGCAGATATAAATGACATCAAAAGTGAGGCCAAATCGAGGAGAATATCTTCGTGTTCTACCATCTCAATAGCGTCGAGTTCGAGCACTGCAGGCTCAATTCAGACAACTATTCCGAAGATGGCTGCTAAAAACCTTCAATGGCCTGATGACCATGATATCACAAAGAGAATTGACAAAAGAATCATGGACCTATTGATTGTAGATATGTTGCCTTATTCCTTGGTAGCGGGTGAAGCGTTTCAGCGACTGAACTTCAGTGATCCTCAAGGTGTTCGCAAATACCGCTTGAAGTCTGAAAAATTTTTCAGAACATCGCTAATGCCACAAACGTATGAAAAAGTCAAATCGAAAGTAAAGACTCTAATGGCAAAAAGCGAGTGGGTGAGCGCTACTACCGATATATGGTCAAATGAAAGTAAATCTTGTTCACTTCTCAGTTTCACTGCTCATTTTATCGTGGATCATCAACGCCTAAAAGTTATTCTCGGTGCATGCGTGTTGGAAGAAAATCATACCGGCCAATATATTGAGCAAAAATTTACGGAGATGGTAAACGAATGGAATTTGAAAAATAAGATTTTTATGGTCCTACGAGACAACGCACCAAACATGGCTTCCGCCATGCGTAGTCACTATGAGTCTATAGGTTGTGTGGCACACACTTTGCAATTGGTGATTAAACAAGCATTATTTTTAGATGAACAGACTAAAACGTTGTTGAAAAAGTGTCGCAAAATCGTAGGCCATTTTCATCATAGTGAGAAAGCGACTAGAAAACTAACAGAATGCCAACAACAATGCGGTCTGCCGCAACATGCTTTGGTACAAGATATCGAAATTCGATGGAATAGCACATATTTGATGCTGTTAAGAATTTTGGAGCAAAAGAGTGCAGTCAACCTATACAGCATTGAACATGGTAAGATCGAAACTCTCGTCACCAGTGAATGGGAGCTTGTACGGAATCTTACGGACGTTTTGAAGTTCTTTTATGAAGCCACACTGGACTTATCATTTGATCATTCGTGCGTGTCCATAGCCATACCCCTGATTTCATTACTGAACCGGAAACTGCAAGAACGAGCTGATGATGAAAATGATGAGGTTATATCTACTATGAAGGCCTCACTGCATGATGGTTTAAATAACAAGTTCTCTTTTTTAAGAGGAAATCCTTCCTTGATTGCGTCGACGTTATTGGATCCAAGGTTTAAATCTAAATACCTCAGCTCCGATGAAGTAGATATTGGAGTGAGAGAAATAATAACTTTTCTGGTGACCTTGGAAAACCCGGCAAGTTTCACCAGCGGCGTAGATCATGTCCGTGCAATATCTCCAGAACCAATACCGTCCATTTCCAACACACAGCAACAAAAGGAGAGCTTGTGGGATCCACATGACAGTACTTCAAATCTTACTAATAAAATGGAGGCAGTTGAAGACCGGTCCTTTTTTTTTAAACAAAAATTGGAGACATATTTGACAGAGCCGTTGATGCAACGGAATGCCAATATTTTTGAATATTGGCACAGCAGTCCATACCCTTCACTAAGAAAGGCAGCTATAAAGTATCTATCGGCTCCGCCAACTAGTGTCCCCAGCGAACAGTTATTCAGTGCAGCTGGTCAAATTTACGCTGATCGACGAAGCAACCTCCACGGCGAAAATGTTGAAAAACTACTCTTTTTGGCATATAATATACGGCTTTTTAATTATGATTACTAACTAACGACTAAGTTGCCCTGTTGCAGAATTCAACAGACGCCACATAGAGCTGCAAGTGTTGGACAGCACTGTGTGATGTTGTTCATGTATTTTTTCTTAAGCCACTTCTCGTTATCAGCCACGATGCTGCTTACTTACATTTAAGGTTGACTTTCTTTGTTGTTGATTTTATTTGATGTTTATTTTTTTATGGTTAAGTAATAAGTACCTACCAACATAATTATTTAAGTGATAACATAAGAACTTGTATTTTATGATAAAATACACGTAACTAATTATAAGTAAAGCAGACCTTTAAAGTGCAAAATATATTTTTTAGCTATATTTGTGAGACTGATTCTCTTTAATGACTTAGATGTTTAATTATTTGTTTTGATTATGTAGTATGTACCTATGTCTCATAGTAATACTGATACCTACAAGATCTCAAATAATGAATAAGTGATACTAGTAGAGGTATGTTGATTTGTTGTAACTTGAATAAATGCCAAACAATTTATATTTCATAATTTCATCGTTTTTATTTTATTCATTTCTCATTCTCTTGAACCCTAACCCTAAGCAAACATACATTTTTTAACGTAAAAAACTAAAAACAAATATTTTACAAGACCACGTGAGTTTCGGTTTCGGTTTCGGTTTCGGCCGAAACTGATACCAGGACCGAAGGTTCGTTTTCGGTTTCGGTTTCGGCTGTGAATCATGTTTCGGTCGGTCTCTAGTTTTTGATAAATGTTTACCTAGCAGTATAGTATCGTACGAGTTTCATACTATACCATATTGTTCATTCATAAATAATTGAAAATGGTTGTCAGTTTGTAAATCGTAGTGTGATTTGCAGAGATCGTTTAAGGAAACCAAACTGTTGACGTTTCAGACTATATTGCATGAAATTGGCAGTGTGAGTTACAATTTTGACAGTTAATAGGCCGTAAAGTTTTAAAAATCTCGTACTTTGTCAGTTTTTTCACTCGCTAAATAATTATCGGTGAGAACGTATATCGTATTTAAAAAAAATGGCCGCAAGAAATTGCTTAGCGTTGAAATTAATAACGGAGGCTGTAGAAGGTGACTTGCAGGATTTGGAACGGCTAAACCGTTCCACAAAACGGTTGGAATCATCGGCAATTACAATACCCGAGACACATTTCGTAGAGCGATACCGCATAACGAAATGTGCATTTGAATATTTGTGCTCCCTCCTCAGAGAAAAAAGCGG
Source organism: Napeogenes inachia (assembly GCA_959347355.1). Lineage (NCBI taxonomy): Eukaryota > Metazoa > Arthropoda > Insecta > Lepidoptera > Nymphalidae > Napeogenes > Napeogenes inachia. The sequence continues at coordinate 21,537,346 of OY365792.1, read as the reverse complement.
CCTAAGAAGCTCACAAAGGGTATCTTTGGAGACGAAGGTAAATATTATTTAATAGTATAGCCAATAATCTTTCGCAAGAAGCAGTAAGTATGTATGTGCAAGAGTTTACGGAGGCTCTAAATCACCCCAACGTGGTTAAGAGTTTCATCCGATTTCCTGACACGGCTGAAGCTAGAGATCGAAAAAACAAAAGTTAGTATATATATTTTATAGAATATTAATGTTCAATAATATGACTAATACAACTCTTTTTAGTTTTTACAACAAATAAATATAATTAGCTTATACAATATATATTAATACATTTATTTATTTTAGATTTCAGATGATCAAGGAAGAATTTTAAGCGTTAACCCTAAGTTTGGAGGAGCTACCCATGATGCATTCATTTGGGAGAACAGTAGAATCAATTCACTGTTGCAGACTTTGTACAGCCATGGTGAACCTGCATGGCTCTAGGTAAGCATTTTCTTAAAAACATAAGAAATTGTTTTTCATTAACAGGTGACTCAGGTCCCTAAGGCCATGGCTACCCCCAAAGGCCATGGCTTATGACTCCCTATAGTAATCCCTTGCCTAATACAATTCAACATGATTATAACAAAACACACTGTAAGGCAAGGGTTACTATTGAAAATACATTTGGACGCTTAAAAAATAGATGGAGATGTGTGTGCAAGGACAGAACACTCCATTATAAACCCCTTAAATGTGCAAAAATAATAATAGCTTGCAGTGTGTTGCACAATCTCGCAATCGATTTTAATGTTCCAGATCCCCAAGAGCACCCTTTTAGTAAATAGTACTTTTATAGCATGTTAATATTATTTCTCAACAATTTTATACATTTAAAAATATGTCTTATATTTTCAGACGTTCAAGAGTTTCACACCGCCGCGCTGTGCCTGTGGAGGAGGCAATGAAGGAAGACAATTTTCCTTGCTGACCCTAGGCCGTTTGATGAGAGATAGGATTGCAGGCCAAATTTCATATAATATATAATTATTTTCAATTTTTGTTATTAAAATTTAAGTTTAACCCTTTAATGTTTTGTAAATGTTGATTTAATTGCAGAAGATCCAGTACAAATTTTAGAAGGTTTTTTCCAAATAAGAAGCTACCCACGATGCTTTCATATAAAAAAATAGCAGGCTGTTAAACATGTGTCGATGAAAATAATGGGGAAATCTTAGTAACCTTTTTTATCTCAAAAAAGGTTACTAAGATTGACTGTGCTTAACAATATCAGAAAATTCAAACTTGAACCAAAGGATGTGTCATATATTAATTTTGAGCAAATTATTAGTTTTATTCCGACAGTAGTAATGGCAAAATAAAAAAATGAAGAATTATTATTTTGATACCGATATTGATGTTTTGGAAAAATAATGGGCTTTGTTTTGTATTTCAGACTTTGCTTTTGGTTAACTTGTCGTTTATAATAGAATTTATTGTTGATTTTCGTACGTTACTTATATTTTGTTTATATTATTTGTAGAAGTTTAGCGAAGTAGACTGTGATTTTAGGTGAAAAGATTGAAATTGTAAGAACTGATTAAAACTTTAGAAAAACTAACTATAATTATAGAAGTTTCATTAGACTGATTTTTGAAAATGTTAAAACTTTAGATTAAAACTTTAGAAAAACTAATTATAATTGTAGAAGTTTCATTAGACTGATTTATGAAAATGTTAAAACTTTTGTTATTTTTATTAATGTTAAGAGTATTTTTTTAAGAGCAAACCACCCTTCGAGGAATTCATCCCTTAGCAGTTATTTCACTTAAATGTTCGTAAAAATAATTTTTCTGAAGGAAAATTTTTATTTTCAATATTTTCATTTCAATCAACTTTCTCGTCAGATAGGTATTCGTTAGACGCTCATTTCGACACCACTTATATTCCGCTAACTTCATCCCCCGGGGAGTTATTAGCGAAAAACCGGTTTAAGCGATCCACCCTCCCTCCCTATAGAAAAATATAGGACTTGGCACTATTTTGACCTGATTTTTTTTTTATATTATTGTAGGCCAGTTCTTTAGATTCCGTTATATATACCACCAAGTTATCAATGTCCCAAACGGTTAAATATAGATTATTATTGACTTTTGGCATATCTCTATTATTCAGATAATTAGATACTCTTTTATTCACTTGTACACTAACAAACACCTCCGACATGTTTGGAATAGCACGCACACCAACTAAAACAAAAGACAAAACAAAATCTCCCCCAAAACGGATACTGTGTCCACTGTGTCACCTCCAATCACACAGACCATCCCGGTCAGGCCAACATCGGAGCCAACCACCACGATACGCGAACCGTCTTGCGCAAGCCAGGGCCTGCCTCTCAAAAGGCAAGCTAAACCCGAGAAACTCCCGCAATATCAAGACGGAGATCATTGTGTGTTACCCCCTGCATGAAACTGTACCACCAAAGTTAAAATGTAGCAGATGAATAAAACTTTTTTTGTCAATTCTCAATATTTTTTTATTACTGAAATAAAGAATAAGTGTCATATTTTATTTGTACATTGTATTTTTCTTTCCTAAGTTCTAAAACATGATGTTCAACATTTTAGACGATAATTTGGAATGGGAAAATCCACAGCATATTGTTTATTTTTTTATTTATTAGACCGCATTGTAAACGACTTTATATAAGAACATGAAAATGACAAACATACTTGTTTATATATATAAATATAAAAGTTACTTCTAGACAGGCAATGGGATTATGTATTCCCACATGCGTTTTTTTCAATTTTCAGCTAAATTTCTAAATATAATCGATAAAATCGCATACTACAGATTACTACTCATATCTTATTATTACTACAAAAAGATCACTATTACTGCAGTATTTGTACGAGGCCTGGTAAAGGGTTAACAAAAACAAAATTACCTCCATCTTGTTATAGCAAACTCAGTACGGGAGCGAATTTTAAAGTGATCGGACGCCATTTTGTTTTGTTTTGTTCGTTCGTTCGTATGTATTTAATTGTTAATTTTTGATTTTAATGTCAATATTTAAAGTTTATAATGTGTAAATCTTTTAATTTGATATCCACAGCTCTCAAGCCTTTGGGGAATAGCATCAAGATCTGACGGAGACGCAAGCATCATACGACACTCCACGCGTCCAGGACGGCGAATCGACCCTCGGCGCTGAAAGAGGCTAGTTTTCTTTCAAAATTATTGGTTTTTATTAGTTTTTCTTATAAGAAAATCTTATCGTTCGTTATTTAAGATCTAATTAGATTCAATTAGATAATATTAATCAAATTTCATTCGTACGGTTCGTTGTCTCATACTATATACCTCTCGAGTTCAACTCTCGGGAAGGTATTTAGATTCTTCGTTGAAATTATTTGTTTTTCTTAGAGAAAAATTCTTATTTGTCATTGTTTTAAATATATATAGTTAAAATTGATTCGATATCGTTTGTTCAGTTCATTGTCGCCTATAATATCCCCCTCGGATTCAATCCTCGGGAAGATGTTTAGGTATTTCGTTAAAATTGTTAGTTTTCCTTTCGGAAAATCTCACCGGTAGCTTTTCTTGTTCAAGTTTCTATATAATCAGATGGAACGGTTCGAGGCGCGTAATTCGACAACTATTTCGCCCCCGTCGGTGCCTCACAAGCTGAATTATTCAAGAAAAACGGTTTGAATTTATATTTTATATTATTAAATTCGCCATTTGAAATTGGATTCCCTTAAATTGTCTAGCTCAGCCCTGGAATCAAGACAATAATAATAAATATTAATCTAAAAATGAAATCAAACCCAGTTCTGATCTGGAATCAAATAAAATAATAATATTAACAAAAACATAATTACCTCCATCTTCTTATAGCAAACTCAGTACGGGAGCGAATTTTAAAGTGATCGGACGCCATTTTGTTTTGTTTTGTTCGTTCGTATGTATTTAATTGCTAATTTTTGGTTTTAATGTCAATATTTAAAGTTTATAATGTGTAAACCACTGTATTTGTCAATCACAAATAGCACCGACTATTCATCATACAAGAGTTAATAATATGATTTTTACAATTCAAGTTTATTAGGCGATATATCTTTATGCTTTTGTAAAATTTATTAAAGATTGAGGGCGAAATGTATTCGTAATGAGGCAAGGCATTTATAATGTGGTAAGATACTTATAAATGAATGCAGGATTAAAATATTTTAAATTTAAATCCAAATTAACGCTATTCGAAAATAGAGGTCGTTCTCTTAACACAATAAATTCATTGGCTCTTTGAATAACGCCGATATTTTAATTTAGTCTTCAAAAATAATAATGAAGACAAGTCCTTCTAAATTTTTGGTGTTAGTAGATTTCATGGAGAGGTGAGTATAATTAATCAAATTGTATTACATATATTTTTTAATACGTATACACTATTACATCTATAGCTAATTAATTTATCTCTATATTTTGACTATTAGACACGGCGATCTAAACAAGCCGGCCGAAGGACCCTGTGGCCGGCTTCAACAATTAGAGAAGTGGGCGGAGTTGGAGAGGGTGTTGAACACGGATCTAACCGATGAAGTTAAATCCACGGAGAAGTGGAAAAAAGTAAGATAACTCTCTGTTCTGTGATAGAATATTGCTCTTCTCTAACCCTAGTGTATGATCTTAGTTGTCTTCATGTGCTTTGCATGTAAAAGTGTGGAGTGATTTTAAAAATAACACCAAAAGAAAAGCAGTCAAAATTCATAAGGCTAAATAAATGGTGAAGTTAAATCCACGGAGAAGTGGAAAAAAGTAAGATAACTTTCTGTTCTGTGATAGAATATTGCTCTTCTCTAACCCTAGTGTCTGATCTTAGTTGTCTTCATGTGCTTTGCATGTAAAAGTGTGGAGTGATTTTAAAAATAACACCAAAAGAAAAGCAGTCCAAATTCATAAGGCTGAATAACTGGTGAAGTTAAATCCACGGAGAAGTGGAAAAAAGTAAGATAACTCTCTGTTCTGTGATAGAATATTGCTCTTCTCTAACCCTAGTGTCTGATCTTAGTTGTCTTCATGTGCTTTGCATGTAAAAGTATGGAGAGATTTTAAAAATAACACCAAAAGAAAAGCAGTCAAAATTCATAAGGCTCAATAATTGGTGAAGTTAAATCCACGGAGAAGTGGAAAAAAGTAAGATAACTCTCTGTTCTGTGATAGAATATTGCTCTTCTCTAACCCTAGTGTCTGATCTTAGTTGTCTTCATGTGCTTTGCATGTAAAAGTGTGGAGTGATTTTAAAAATAACACCAAAAGAAAAGCAGTCAAAATTCATAAGGCTGCCGTTGGTACAGGGGGAGGGGGGGGCAGCATGCAAACTGGTTTTGTCGGACCTGGAGCTGCAGGTTCTCGACATTGTTAAGAGCCAGGCAGCTACAGGTCTGGTGGAAATAGAAGTTGGTGCAACGGTATAATTGATATATTATTTTTTATTTACTTGGGATATAATTTACTCTAATTTTCAGTCTTCTAGATGTAGTAGTTATGTATAATATAAAATATATCAATGTAGTGTTTGATAGGGTTGATTATAACTATAATTATTATTGTTATAAAATTTTATGTACACATTTTATTCATCATGTATATGTTTCAGACCCCTACACCTGTACCAAGATTATCACCCACATCTTTGGGAACGGACCCGGATTTGCCTACTCTCTATATAGAATCCTGTAAGTTGTAATTTTATATTATTGTATTTTACATGCAATTGTTTATTAACATTCAAAATTACAATTAATTCATTGACATAAAAGTTTAATTAGAAATCGTCAATATTTTTTATTACTATTTGTTGAAAAATATATCATATATATATAAATCTATGTGTTTATTATTATATTAATAATTGAAGTTCAAATAATTTTTAGCTCCAATGATCCGTGAAGGCACGGAACATTCTGCTCCACCTCAAGCAGGATGTTCCGGTGTCGCGACACCTCCGCGGGCCAGCCAAGGGAACCTGTCTCCTCCGCCCTCTCCTCCTCTCCGCCGTCTCACGCACCTCGCGCGTGGATGCTGCTACGCGGCACTTTCAGACGAGCGATGAGCGCTGGCGGAAGCTACTCACAGAGCTTGCCACTGAAAACCTTAGAATGCGACAACAAGAAAACCAAACGCAGGTTCAGTGGCAAGCTCTGGTTTCCAGAGGGTTTGATATATTGGAAAAATTTGTAGATAAATAATTCATCCAAAAATTTTATTTTGAGATTTTGTAGTTTGATTAATTATATTTAGATTTTTTGTAATTTGATTAATTGTATTTTTGTTTTTTTTATTAATTGTATTTTGATTTTTTTAATTGGATTAATTGTATTTTTATTTTTTGTTTTTTTTATTAATTGTATTTTGATTTTTGTAATTTGAATAATTGTATTTTTATTTGTTTTTATTGTAATTCTGATTAATATTATTTAATTGTAATTCTGATTGATTTAATTTATTGTGTATGGTTTATCTGTTTGGATTGTTATTTATAGTTATTACATTACGGTTTTCTGACTGCACATTTATTTTTTCTATTCATCTCTTTTCTAAACTGTATTATGTGTTTGATCGTAATTTTGGAAACTGTTTATGGTTAAGTGTTATTTAGATATTTTTTTATTTTATATTAATACTGTTTGTTTCCATTATAAATAAAAATAAATTAAAAACTGAAGTCTATTTTTAAAGTAACCTTATAATCCTATGTATGCAATTAATTTATTAGTTGGTAATAAAAACAACCGAAATAACTAAATAAACCATTTTAAAATTAACGGAGCAACACAATTGTAGGTTAATTGTTTAATTATCTGGAGGTGTTATTTACTCCTTTTATATTAATACAAATCCATAAAAAAAATAGACATTTAACAAAAAAAAAAAATAATCTAGTAATAATATTACAATAACTAAATTGCTTCTTGGAATAATTAAAATTTTATATTTCTTAATCTAATATTATATGAGGAGTAATAATATAGATATTTAATCTCCGGGCTCCACCATGGAACCCAAATCCGCGGCGGAACCTGAAGATCTGTCAAAGTCGCAATTTTTTGGTTGGGTCCAAGAAATCGCGCCACATTTATGCCTTCGCTACTCTGTCTTGCTAGGCACCGAGTCTCCGCCCTCGACCTCGCGCCCCGCGATCGCGACCGAGAGCACCTCCGACATACAGGTCGAGGCCGCCACTCCTACGGAGCAGACGGCCTCGGATTCTGAGTCAGGGAGTTCGTCCACTTCCTCGGACGCTGACGAGGACGACGGTTTCACGACCGTGCAGACCAAATCGGCCAAGAAGAAGAAGGCGACGAAAGCGCTTTCCTCGAACGTCCCGCGAAATCGGGCCTCAAAACCCGCTAGTAGCGAACTCGCGTCGCCCGACCGTTCTTCGGGCCCGGGCCCGACTCGCGAACGTGCGCCGATCGCGCCCGCGTCCGCGTCGCCGTCGTCCGCACTTCAGCGCCTGCGCCCTCAGCGCCACGGAAGTCCCCCGCGCTGCCGCCCCTTTACATAAGGGACAAGTCTAAGTGGGACACTCTGTCCGCACTTATGACGGAGCACAAGCTCCATTTCACGTCCGCCCGAAATACTGCCGACGGTATCCGCGTTCAAACCGCGTCTTCGTTGGACCACCGTGGTCTGAATCATCTCCTCCGCGAACGTGGTTACGGATACCACACCTACGCGCTAGAGGATGAACGCCGCTTAACGGTGGTCATCCGAGGGCTCCCCGTGGAGCTCACTACTGAGCGGATTTTCGAGGACCTTAAGTCCTAATCGTTCCCCGTCATCTCGGTGCACCGCATGTATCGAGCGACCACTAGGGTCCCGTTCGATCACGTTCTCGTCCATCTCGAGCTTTCCCCGGAAGGAAAGCAAATTTTTAACGTCAAGGCAGTCTGCCAACTCTCCGGCCTTAGGGTCGAACCTCCACGCGGTCGCGGTTTTCCTGGTCAGTGTCATCGCTGCCAGCTTTATGGGCATTCCCAACGATTTTGTCACGCGCGTCCAAGGTGCGTCAAGTGAATGGACGACGTCGCGACAGGCGACTTTTCGCGGAAGGGACCGGTCCCTGAGGATCCTCCCAGCTGCGTCCGCTTGGGTGAAGCCTCCGAGGATTGTCCCACAGCCCGTCCCCCAGTCGTTACCGCGCCGCCGGTTCGTAACTCCACGGACGGAGTTGCGAGTTCGCTCGCGTGCGTCACGAGCCTCTTCGGTGTAATAGACATCGAGGAGCTCCAAGTCTTTTCGAACGAAATGAGCGATTCCGCGCGGAACCCTCCCGCGAGGATTGAAGTGCTCCTCAAGCACGCCGTCCTAATCAAATTGATATACGAACACACGATGTCAACATGATGATATCGCGTGGAAGGGTAAAACCTCGCTCTCTGACTGTCGCTACATTCAACGCGAACGGGTTACTTAAGCAGATAGATCTAGTGCGCGACTTCGTTTTCACGCACCAGATAGACGATAGTACGAGAGGCCTTTCTAAAGCCATGTAATCGTGATCCGCGCATCGCGAATTACCGTCTCGTTAGGAACGATAGGGCAACCGCGAAGGGGGAACCATCATCTACTACAGAAGGTCTCTTCATTGCACCCCGCCCGATCCGCCCCAACTAGTTAACGTAGAAGCATCATTATGTCAGGTGGGTATGACCGGCCATCAGTCGATCGTACTAGCATCCGTCTATCTGCCTCCCAATAAAGCCTTAGTTGAGAGGGACCTTAAGTCCTTTTTCCAATTA